>CP099846.1:6259431-7609388 GCA_030062745.1 Capitulum mitella
AGAAAGAATAGCTAGGAAAAGTCACGAAGTTTCGTGAAGCTGCGTTAAAAAGCCTGGAATTGGCAAGCAAAAAACCCGAGGGGGGACGGATTCCGCCCCCCCTGCCGGGAATAGGGTTAAAAGGTGATGGACGCACTAGCTTGATGAAACCACGCTTACAGAGAGGTACAGCATTTGGGTCAAGAGGGTCTACCACACGTCCCACAGCATCCACAGCACCAGAAACAGAAACGTCCCTAAATAATGCTTTAACATCAAAACTAGCCATGAACTTGCTCTGGACCTCTAGATCTTTTATTCTACTTAGCAGATATCCCGAGTTTTTTTTTTAGATGCGATCCACTTATGCTCCATGATTGGCTGATAAAGGCTCAGTCAGTCGTTTGGCCAGTTGTTGAGGTGCGCTCCCGATCCCGGAAATGATTGGGCTGATTAAGTTTTAAGTTGATGTCATGTTAGGTAATTGAGCTGTGATCTTGTTCTCAAGGGCTTGCAGGTCACAGATGCCGGAAATCTGAAGCGCACCGTCTGAAAAAGTGTTTTAAAGGTGACTTTAGATCAGATTGTTGTATCCTAGTAGTTCTAGGAGTACCAACCGGCTTTGAGGTGACCTCTTATACCCACTGTAAAATCCAAATCATCTGAGGTCTATGCCACGTCGGTCACATGCCGCGAAAATTGTTCTGCTGCGATTATCCTTTCAAAGCTTGTGTAATGGCATCAAATGGTTCCATGGGAACATGGTTTATGCCTGTAGCGGGTACGAGGTCATTCGGATTCACGGTCATGTCAAGTCAATATCCGAAATTCGTCTCAAGTGATGGAACTTGGCCTTTTACCATGCAACGAAACTGCTGTTGCACAGTACAAGATCAGTTCAAGGTCATTCAAAGTCAAGGTCAAGGCAACATTTTACAACCTCTTATGACCTCGATCGACCACTTTGGTACCATTATAGTCTAGGGTTGTCTAGGGTTGAAAGAAGCGCGCAAATAACGTAACAACTGGATCTGATGTCCTCGGACCTAATCTGACAGGTCAACTGAAAGAGATATCTTTAACCGTATTCCCGGCAGGGGGCGGAATCCGCCCCCCTTCGAATTTTTTGCTTGCCAATTCCACGCTTTTTAACGCAGCTTCACGAAACTTCGTGACTTTTCCTAGCCATTCTTTCTAAGTGCCGTGACAAAATTTCAAAATTCTATTTTCCTCAGGGGTGAAACAAGGCAAGGTTTTTGGGAGGCACCTCATGCCATTTTTGGCCATGATGAGAAAAAAGGAAAATGGCTGCCAAAAGAAGGTTTAAAGACAGAACTTAAAACTTAACATGGATGTATAGTTAAATAGTTGGGCAATGTGCAGACATAATTTTGTTTATCTGAGGTCATTTTACAAGGTCAGGTCAAGGTCAAAAGTCAAAATGTGGTTTTTCGCAATAATTTCGGCGCCGTTTTTTCAAATGCCAAACCCGGAATATATATGACGTAAAAGGGTGCGTTCTACTTGTGTACCAAGTTTCAACTTGATATCAGTTCGGGTCACGGAGCTATGACCTAAAATGTCAGTGCGCATACACTATATCGCAATAGCCATAAAATGAAATTTTTGAAATAGAGTGGATTGAAATGATTGAAAACGTTTAAAGATAATATTAAATGCACACGAGATCATTCCAAGCGACCCCAAGGTCACTTGAGGTCATTTAGGGTCAAAGGTCACAAGTTGATCTGAGAAACGTGTTACCATGACAGTTCCCCTTTTTCATGTCCCTGGCACCGCCTATGCTAATATTATACAAACATTGTAATGCGATTTGTACTTCTTTAGTATAAAATGACTAGCAGAATCCAAAAAAGGGTGTTTGCCTCTTTTGTTCATTTAGTTGTTAGAAAACTAATTCTCGTATTTTTAAAACCCTGTGAACGCCCATGAATTTTCTCAGAATTTCAGATTTGTGGACCCATGTTAAAAGCCCTATCCATAATCTCTCGATTCATGCCAGTTTCATCGAAATCGGTCGATAAACAACGGAGTTATAAGAAGTTCAAAAGTACCCCCATTTTGACATTTTTGCCCCCCTGTATCCACAGATTTCGAAATTTTGAAAATTTCTTTTTCTAAAAATGTAGTTCACGTCACGGCAAATTGATTGCCCTTTGTTGCGATGAAATCGGACAAGTAGTTCTCGAGATCTGGGGGGGGGCCGAATCCGCCCCCGCTGCCGGTAATCGACCATACCGTCTAGCCCTCCGGGAATAGGGTTAAATGGTCTGAGCAAAAGCTGCACAGAACAATTAGGACTATCTACTGTTTTCTGTATTTTTTCTCCTAGAATATCAGGTGTGGAAATGTGTGAGGGGCCACACCCCTGGACTGGCGAAGGCGGCGAAAACCAGAAAGCTGGGGAGGGTTAAATCGTTACTTATATGATTAAACAGTCACGATACTCACTTTGCATGGACTGCGCACCTTACCTCAGTGCCCAAGCTCTTGCATCGTTTTGGTTCCCAGTGCTCAGAATACTGACTAACAAAAGCCCTGCAATATTTTCCGAGGACCCTGAGAATATCCACGTACTCGGAATTTTGCAAACGAAGGGTTAATTCGGTCAAGTAGCCATGTTTAAAAGAACCTGAACAGTAAACAGCCCCCGCCTTCCGGGCTTTTGGGGGCAGGGCATGGCCATATGGCTGCCGCCCGCCCCGGATCAGTGTCTGACTCCAATTGTTTCCTTTCCCGCAGTCTGGGAAGCACTGGGACACAGCGCCTCCGATTAAATTCACAAAATAAACTTATTTTCATACCAGTTTTGAAACCTGTCCAGGTCGCCACGTTGATGAAACGCGTTCCACCGCAGGTGAGTACAATGAATGGTGCCGTGCACATCGTTATTCGTCGCTTATGTAGTCCAACGTTGCAAACATTAACCTGGCACCGCCTGGCGTGTTTTTGTACCCGCGACCCTGTTATCTCAGGATCAAATCGCGGGTTCTGAACATGGTCTACAACCAGTCGATAGCCCTGAGTCTCACAAAATACTATGTTAGCTCTGGTCACATGATTGATGAGGCCCAAGTCACATAAAACGTATAACACGACGTCGGAAACACTGACACCGATTCGTATATGATATCATCGGCAATGCTGGTCTTAAACCCTTCAGTTGTGTATCAAACGAAAAGTCACGATCTTCTGCATCAGAAGCATGCCAAAATGTTAGAAAATCTAGGGTCAAGGTCAGTCTGAGTCAGGCGAAATACTGGTCTTTACATGCCAGGGATCGTACTGTGCTTTATTAAAAACGTCCATGGGTCATTGAGCCGGTGATTGAGACCGATCGTGACAGAACTGGGCTTTTTCGCGGTTTAGTGATTTTGCCACAGCAACGCTGCTGGGCAAACCTGCCGTCCGGGCCGGCTCAGCAGCACTGCTGGGCGGCTTTGCCAGCCGGAACGGGTTACAGCAACACTGCGGGGCGGATCTGTCGGAAGAAACGGACGGACACATGACTTCCATGTCTGGTTTTTCGACCCTAAAGCACCAAAGCAGGATCAATGAAGATGCGGTCATTCTTCGTAAAACTTTGCAAGCATTCTATTAGTGACTCTCCGATCTCGGTATCTTTCTTGGTTCTCGAGATCATGGAGTTGGTTCTCGAGAACGCTCACGGTTAACCCGCCCCCGACTGGGGTGTGGTTGACCTCCCCCCTGAGGTTTTTCCAAGACTGCGAAAGAACGAAAGGACCAAGCACGAGGAAACTTTGTATACCTTTTGCACAATGATTTTTACATCTTCTGTAAAACATTTGATCTCAGGTCAAGTCAGGCAACTGGTCCAAATCAGGCCAAGTGGACCTATGTCCAAAAAGGTTTGGCGCCTTGTAACTTTTTCGCAAAACATGGTATCACAGTAAGACTGTCGGGGTTTGGAAATCTTGGTAGATGCAACCAAGCTACTACTTTAGGTTTTTTAGAATTTTCCGGATCATTCACCTAAGGTCAACCCCATTTTTAGGACATGTTTTTTTCCGGAATTTGGCCGGATTTTTTAAAGCATTTTTCGTGTAGGGTGATGCAGACATCCATTTACCGCCAATGCACAACGTATCAATGACTTCCAGCCGTTGACCTGACTTCAAGTCACGGATAACTGTTATGAGTCAAAATGCACCGCCGATGAATTGCTCAGGACGGGTTGAAAAGGGTAGAACTGGCTCGCGCAGTTCTGAGCAATACCTAGAAGCTCAAAAGGTTAAAAAACTGCAGATTTTCGAAATAAACAGGCACTTGCGAATAATGCTCCGCCAGTTATGTAAACTGATAGATCCTGATTTGTTTCCTAAATTTAACCATGACAGACCATTACAAGAACCAGTAGGACAAAGAAATATCACATGAAAAGTCCTATGTCGCAGAAATAAAGAAACGCTAAAATTAGTTCCCGTTAATTTCATACCGGGTTCGGGTACGGCGCCCGCCGATGGTCAACGCAAAAATTGCAGTGTCTTGAGCTCAACGTTTCGGCGTATTTATTAAATAAATCATAGAAACAAGGCCGTATCGGCATCTGCGGACTTTTACCTATTTCTTAGTACCTTTACCCATCGGTGTGGTTTTTGAAAAATGATTGTGAGCGATCAGAACGGATATGGGGACATCCAGATCGTATCGGGGGTGGGGGGGGGGGGGCGTCGTGGTCGTGGCAGGCGTTTATGGTTAAGTTCAGAGAAATGAATTTAAAAAAGTATTACGAGAGGTAAATTACAGAAGGATGCGTTACGTAAATCATGGAGGGCTTTATGTCGGCGGTATCCTTAACGGAATTATATCTGGTTTTTCCGGTATCCCTAAAATACACTCCGGGGAATATTTAAGATTGGACATGAATTATCATATGAATGAAAGTGCATTTTCGTCATTTTAGACCAATATTTCCCGCATTTCAAGTACTGTATTTCTCGATAGTGCTATCGGTACGCGAAATACAGTAACACAATACTAGAGAAAGGAACCAATCAGCGAGCGGAAGATACGCAGGCAAACCTTGGACGCACCCCATGCTTACCGAACACTCTGCCTTGCTATATCAGATGCAGTTATAAACGGCAGCGACGGTTGTTTTGACAAACAATATTAACGTGCTTCAACCTGTTCACGTAATGCATACATCCTGGGAGAATGCGTCGGACTGCAGCGGTACTTGCCTGAATCCATGATGGCCACCTTCATAATTTCGCTGGTCGCCAATTGTTGTCAGCTTCGACGTCGCTGAGACTAACGATACGCTAACACGTTTTATCGGTGATTTTAGTGTTAAAAAGACAATGGGATAAATGGACAAATAGAGTAAACTTGGGCCGACAGTAAGCGTATTTACTCCAGCAAAATATGAGCAAACGAGAGAGAGTTGACAAGATTACATGGTGCCTATGGTTCGATCCATAAGTCTTCTTCAGTCGTACGAGTACAGTAAAAAATCACGATTTGGGTAGATAAACTCTCTTTAATGAAAAACCTTACTCCATAACCCAGTTTAACATAATTTTACTTCGAGGATGGTGGGGCAAAGCCATTGGTGTGTGGCAATGGAGTAAATAAGTTTGGATTGTTACTGATAAAGCTGATTTTAGATGAAGCTGGTTAACGTTATATATATGATAAACGTTATATATATGATAACTTTTTATGATTATAAAGCTGGTTAACGTCATGGGCCTGAGAATATAACTATATCCCAATATTTAAGCATACTCCAAGTTGTGGGTGTCCAAGTCGTAATGTGGGTGCCCATCTCCATTTTCCGGATGTCGGGGCACCGACAAAGAGATAGACAACCACACCCCTGCCTTTACCTGGCTTTATTAATCACAGCCCTTGAGATCCAGGTCGCTTTTCGGTTTCATGCGGTCGGCGGTGAGAAAATAAATATGGGACGTAAATGGTTTACATGTTATCCAAAACTGAAAACGAGGCCAGTTTCGAGTTCTACTTGTCACGAACATTCCAAGGGTATACTTATTTTTATCGTGCAATCAGCCGTTCGTGAGTTAAAGGGGGGCGGCCAAACCCCCTCCCCAGTAGAGCGTGGTCGGCGCCGACCGACAGTCGGGCGCGGGATAAGCGAAGGGCGATTGAGACACTCGTATGTGCTTGTGTTGAGCTTTATTGAAAATTCGGGCATCCATGTCATGTTAGTACGTGTAATATAAATATATTAGCTAAAACCCTTTAAAAATGGTTACTTCACACTGGCATCACAAGAGGCACACAATGACAAAGAAATTTGCCCAGAAAGCACTCCTTAAGTGGAACAGAACGATGAAAATTTTACATTCTGGTCAGGCATATCCTGCGCCAGTCGAGTTAAAGTAAATCACACGTGACCAGATGGGTATGCGCATTGCCAGGCACACCCGTAACGCCTCCATTAACGCAGCGCAAGAGGCACTGGCCGGCCTCAGCTTTCGACAAGGCTGATTTGTTTCGGCGCTTCAAAATAGCACGTTGCATGGTCCAAAAGCCACTCTTCCTAAGAGATTGTTCACGTTCTGGCCAGCACAAAGCTGAGCTGCAGGATTTCCAATTGCATATCTGTGTCGTCCAGAAATTTATGAAGGTAGAACAACATTCGTAAAAAAAATATTCTTCAAGATACATAATGAGTATTCGACGCACGTGGGCCAATGTGATTAATGTTCTGTCAACGTTTGAGTTGGTAGGACTGGGCAGATCAGGAATACTCAGGTTTTCAAACAAATGAAACACGTTGAAGTCATATATATATATATATATATATATATATATATATATATATATATATATATATATATATATATATATATATATATATGGTTGCTCATTCACACTGAGAGCAGGCCCAAATCAGGAAAAAAATACCTTATTTTAGAATGGAATGTGTCCACTTCTTTTTCTCGAAACTCTCAGTCATATATCCCTTTTCCTCTCGCTACTTTAAAAAATTGGCTTCTTGATCGATGGTTTGAATCGAAGCGCTGACCGGTTGGGCGCAGGGCTCGCTTATTCTCGTCAGTTCTCTTGGCGAGTGTCCTAGATGGCGCTGTGCCGACCAAGCAAGGAAGTTCTTCACACAAAAGATGGCGCCATCGGTGTCCAGATACCCGCGTATATCCTTCGCTGTATTGTTAGGGGCTCAAGACAGATAGTCAGTTTCTCCCACTAAATGTTAGCCTAGAGTCATTCTTCGGTTCAGACAGCAGTTACAAATTAATCCCTTCTCACGGTCTGCGTCGCTCACGGGCGGATAATTGCAGGAAAATATGGCGTCCATAGAAAAATAACTTGGCCAACAGCGGCACATTTTGTTACAAAAATGCTTTCACTGACACTCGCGGGGCCGGAGGCTCGTGAGGGAATCCCTTCGCGTTTTTGGAGATAGTCAAAAACGGGAAGTTCAAAGGATTTGGGCAAAGAAACAAAAGGACGAACTTGGAGCATGTTTAACAATGTGGTCATTCTACGTCAAATCGCATAATAATTGTCCCGAGCTCCTTCGATTTTCATGAAATCTGGCCCGTTCGTAGTGTCTTTTTCAAAATGGCCACACATCAATTTTTAGCCCTTGATGACTTTTAAGGTCAAAGTTACAGCTCATTAGAGGTACTGACTTTTACAGACATTGTATGATTTAAATGTCCAAAACTCGGTGATAGCTTGTCACAGAAAGGTGCGATTAGCACCATCTGGAATAGGAATGTCACAAGCTTTTATCAATAAGCTCATTCTTTCGGTGGTCTGGAGATAACCTTTGACTTGACTTTATCACATGGAACATTTTCGGTTTTAACCATGTTCGCCCACCGTGATCTTTGCGAAAATGCAGCAGAATAAATCCCAAAGTGTCCGCAATAAATGCGGCAAAAGCAATCTCTCGGCAAAATGAAATGTTTTCAGATATCTTGAGTCAAATGATGCCAAGCGGCGCTTGAGAAATATGCCCTGATGCTATTTGAAGAACATTGCTTGATTCCGTGCATTTCGTTCACCCGATAGTCCTGCAACTGGTGTGCACAATATCTTGCGTGCCTGCTACACATCAACTTAGTTCTAAATTGTTTGACGAGAAATGCTGAAGGTCATGACACCGCAATACCAGTTAAACCCTAGTTAAATTAAAAGTTAAAAAGTTAAAAAAAAAGTTAAAAGTTAACCCTAGTTAAACCCAGTTCTTCACATTCTCACGAAATTGAGTACATGGGGTGTTCTTGGTCCAAGAGCAAGCTGCGATAATCCTAGTCGTGCATGAGGGCCTTTGGAATGTCAGCGGAGATAAATGACAGCGGCTGGCCTTGGATTGCCTATTTTGACCTCGGATCATGTAAAGTTTTCTGTGTGCTGATTTTAAATGTTACATCCATTTTACACTTCGGATGGAGCTATCTATGTTCATTCCATTTCCTCGATAAGAGCTGTTTTCTCATTTTTATTTCTTTCTGCACGCATCTTTTTCACCATTTCTGTGCGCTACAAAAGCTGTTAATTCATTTGCAGTTATTCCACCATTCAGGGCAGGACGTCATGACAGAAAATCATCGCTCTCTAGCTGACATGAAATCTTCGATCGGTGCAAACTGCCATACGTCAACAATATCAGAGAAATTCAGAATCAGTGCAGCAAAAAAAACCATGAATGGTTCGAGGCCAGCAAGTTACCTCAGGTCAGTTGACATCAATGGCCTTAGTTCACGTTTAAAAGGTCCCGATGCTCGACAAAGATAAACTCACTTACTTGGAAATGTGAAGAACGGATATGGCAGCTCCAGATGGCAGGGGTCAGTTGGCGGTGGGGTGTCATGACCTTTGACCCTTCTGGTAACGCAATTTAATACTAAGCTGATGTACAGTAGGCACATAGGACATGGTTCACACCAAATTTTAGGACAATCAGACAAACGAAAAAAAAACAAATCAATGAATCTTAGTCAAATAGCCTCAGGGCAAACTTCTCAAGCAATTCAACGTATCTGGGAACGTTTCAGTTTACCTGGAAACGTCTCTTTTTGCCACGCTTATCGGAGGTATTTGGTGACATATTGCGCTACAGTTTTGCGAAGATCATGATGGGCAAACATGCCTAAAATTGAAAATGTTTCATGTGACCTTGTCAACTTACAGATCGTCCTCAGGTGACAGAAAAAGAGCTTATTTATGAAAGCTGGAACATTTGCATTTGAAACATTTATATTTCTATTTGGAAACGCGTTAATTTCATCTTTCTGTCACAATCTTATCACCGAGTTAGTGGCATCTGAATCATGCAGTGTCTGTAAAAATCGGTCGCCTTTTATGGCCTATGGCCTTGACCTCAGAGGCCACCCAGAGCTAAGGATGCTTGGCTGGCCATTTTTTAATACTTTCTATGAGCGTACCAAATTCCATCAAAACCGAAAAGGGCTGGTTCTGTTCTTGTATCATTTAACGTGGAATGACCCAGTTATGACTTCTTTACATTCTTCTCGAGACTGCCGGCCTCACTTGATGGTTACGAAGTCTGAATAAGCGCAATGATGATTCTTGTGTCTTATGAGGAGGTCATTTCAACTGTAGATCTATGGCCTGGGGTCAGGTCACGTTTTCCGCCAAATTCTCACACCCGCAAAAGAACGTAAATATCTCGTTTATCGTCCCAGAATCTTGATTCCTGGTAATATGCGATTTTGAAATATTCGCATTTGGTAAGAACCATTCTTCGGAAGGGTTCCTTCATCCCCATTTCACCCAGGGTGACCTGATTTAACATTCTGAAACGATCTGCTTCTTTTTTATGGGAATACGCCTTGTCGCATTACTATACATTCATAAAAACGCTACTCCTGCACTTACAAATGAGCGGGATTCCTCGCTCAGTGTCAGTGCCCATTTTCTGCACTACATAGCTATATCAGACATTAATTTCATCGCTATCCCTATGAATCACACACACATGGCTTAAGAATCGAAATTTTCTGCCAAAAAATTCTACTTCTAACTTGACCTAAGATGACGTCTGGTGAACATTGACTTTAACATTGAACTGAATATTCCAAAGTGTAATCATTGAGCTTGTCTTACGCATCCTTGAAAACTCCCGTAATTTTTCGGGAAAAATTCCTAGTTGGCGTCGACAAGGACTACAAAGCGTCACAAGCAAGTTCGCCCCTGACATGTTTTGTGACTCAGCCATTGCCTTCAAAGATGATACATGAAATATGCACGAGACATTGCGATAACTAATGCCATTCGTACCTGACTCGCATTTTTATCTTCTTGTCCTACTTTGTCTTTTGATACGAGTATTACATTACATGTTCTGTGTTTTTTACTTTCGCAAAGGGAGCCATGCTGTCATGGACTGATGTACATCAAACAAATAAACAAAAACAAGCGAGCAAATAATGAAGATGTAGATTTACATGATTTTTGCTATTGCTGAAATGATGTTCCCATCGACGAATATTGCATTTACTTGGCAATGCTCATCGAGATTCACTTATACATCGATGCAGCATTAAACACTATTGGTTCGTACACACGATACGTTTGTATCCATGCAGTGGCAGCGCTAATGCAGGGTACCCGGCGGAGCTGTCACGTCATTTTGTTTTGTGACGTCAGCAGGGAAGCCTCTTCAAACAAGCATTGCAATTGCCTCAAGATCCTCACGTTGTGTAAATGTGGCATCAATATTTCTTATGATGTTCAACAGTCAAGCAATATTCGTAGGTGTTGACTAAAAGAACTATGTAGAAAATTCCTATCATTCTGCCCCCTGTTGCATACAAGGTTTGACATTCCCCCGAGATTTTTGACGCATGCTAACGTCAGCATTTCACAAGCGTTCTCGATGTAACTTGGAGTTTTGTAAACTGAGTGAGACGAAAAGGATCAATTGACGAAAGCCGATCTGAGAGGTTGCGGAGGGGACGTAAGGAATTCGTATCGCATATTTAGTATAATTTCGGACCATGAATAGTTTACAGCCAGAAGAGCTAAAATTGATCAAACTGATTGTCAGCGAGGAGTCTGAATGCAAGTGCCAAAACATTACACCTCGCTGCCTCTGAATTTCCCACTGTGAACTACATGCAACGGCATTGCAACGTTTCAAATTTATTTGTATTAATTGATTTCTTCGTTCATTACTTTTTATGAAATCTCCTCATGATACGACTTACAGCTTCCACCAATAAAATTCACACCGTGCGATTGATCGACCTAAAACTTTCAGGGTAGTGCTCGAGGGCATTCGTAAGGATTGTGCCATTTTCAAACGTTTGCCAAGGTCAAGGTCAATGATCTGACTTCAGCTCAACTTGCGCCCCATTTCCCTGTTTCTAACGGTTTTGAGCTGTTTCTTCGGCTTATTGGTATTTGAAATGAATTCCTAAGCCAGGAAAGTCACGAAACACGACAAATGCTGTTCATCCACATGAAGTGTCATGACGTCAGGTCAGATCAAATGGGGGGGTAAATTAGCAAAATGGAGTCTAAAACTACGTTTTGATGATCCCTGACGTAAAAGCAGACAATGAGGTCGATTTTACAGTCGAAAATTACACCAAGACGTTTCCATGATATATGATATATTTGATAGATAGTAAATATAATAGTAACATGATCTTATGTCACCTGGGATCATGCCAGGTCATTGCAGTATAAGCTGAGCTCATATTCAGATGTTCAGTTTTGTCTCGCTGGTTTATTTAGCGAGTTGGTGACAGATTTAGACGTAAAAAGATGAAGCGCAGGCGTGCTTCAAATTGTGCCATGTTTCTCCGCCAGGTCATGTCATATGATCTACCTTATATGGCATCTTATTGATCAAGAAGCTTCAATCCAAAATGGACTCCTTGCATTTTTGTTTCAATTTGTGTTGTCCCTGGACTAAACGCGAAATAGAAAAAGAGAACGGGCGAATTTTAGATAAGGTCACAAGGTCAGGTCAGGTCTGGTCTGTTCACTGGCGTCTTTTGGTATTTACTAAACGCTCATACTAATATTTCTACTGTTTTGGAAGAATACATGGAAGAGAACTCACCGGTGACGTTCAAAAACTTCACAAATATAGCAAAATAAAAAATGACATGTCAGGTCACATGATGCGGTGTGATTTTGTGCACGCCATAAATTAAATGCCTCCATAATTTTCATTCTATTAACTTTCCATTGGCCTGCTCAGAATTGCTCAAGCTTTCTTGGGGCGGAGCCGGAGCTCTTCTTCTTAGAAATTCCTATTTTGTGAATACTGAGGCCAAAAAGTTGCATCATGTGTCTAGACGTTTCTTGAAAAAAATGAGTGTTTTGGAAAGTACTCATGACGTGCTTTCAAAAGATTGCATTTTTCTTCGACGTTCCGTTCGCGAGATGGAGTAATGGGGTTAAAACGCTCCCCCGGCTCCGACCAACCACGTCAGGGTGCCGGCTGGGCGCGGGTTAAGTCCCAATCCGCGATCATACCGTGAAGTATGCAGATACATGCAACCTGGAACAGCGATAAATCCATATATGTATATATGCAAGGCTCGTCTTCGGAATCGTCTTTCTGGGCGGGGATGTTCACGTTCATCTCAGAAAAAGTACAACACGGCAGCCGGAATATTTGCATGCGAATGCAGTGACACCCGTAGATCGACCTTTACTTATTTTCGAAGCAGCAAATGCAATTCCGCAGTACGTCCCAGGAGCTTCGCAAATGAGGACTATCCCACGAGATGTTCGCGATCAACGCACGTGACAACTAACGTGGGAAGAGAATTGCGAACGTTCAGAGAAAGCAACGAGAAAATACATTGCCACTGTTTGATGACAACGGTATGTCCATGAGCTTGATGGTATGTGAATATTGATGCATTTTCATCGCGACTGCAACATGATATATTGTAACTGTAGTATTTTTTCTGATTTCAATATCGCCAATACTTAACTGTAATCAGCAAGAAATGGTGAGTCGATGAATGAAAAAGACAAGTGCGTCTGAAAGGCGGGAAAAAGGCAAATGAAAGACACTGGAATCGTCAATGTGTAAAACGTTGGAGTGGGCACACAAAACCGGAAAAAGACGATCTTATCTCACTCAGTGCACCTTTGGACTTTTGTTAAGAGATTACATTACTCAAACAGAAACCATTCTTCACTGCGTGGAAGTCCAACGGCCAAAGCACTTATCTGCCTTCAAAAGTATTTAGGTAGAGGTGTGTAAGACATTGGTGAAAACTGAAATTGACAATGGTCGTTAAACTACAAACTAAAAGGAAAGCTTTTAATTTGAAAGATCATTAACAGCTCGATATACAGTAATGGCAACATAGTCCGCTATTACAAGATTTGACAAAGATAAGAAATTCGCGATTCGATGCGCCACCCTCCTCTACCTCGCGAACGCAACGTCAGAAAGAAGCAAACTTATGCAATTCAAAGTCTCGCCATTAATGCGTTCAAAGTGCTTAAAAGTCTTGGAAAGTTTTGTAAATCATGCAACATTTGGCCCGTATATGTAAAATATAGGACCATATGGAAAGCTTTTACTCCTCCCTTTATAAGGCTACGGAAACTCTGAGTATGCCAATAGAAAGGTGATAAAATTCAAATTACGGCGACATATAATCAAATATCGCACCACGTGACCAGATATAATGCCACTTTTCATTTCGCTATCGGAAACTCATTTTCGTTTGTGAGCTGTCACTCGTCGAGATTTTGTTCATGTATGCTTCCAAACTGGTAGGCATAATTTGCACGAACATTTTTAGAAACGCTAATAGACTATAACGCCATGGACCACTCGTGTCCTGGCCTGACTTTGTGACGTGATCTAACATTAAGCCGTTTTCTTGGCTTTATTTCGTGTTCTTTCGAGGATCAATATATAAGGAGTAACTTCGGACTGAAACTCCCTGGGTTCCACAGTCGTGACCTCAGTAACCTCATGTCTCAACCCGGTCGATTTTTATGCACAAGCTCATGTGATTCTTTCAGATATACTCATATTGTTCATGCCAGATACGTGATTTCATCGTTTGCAACGAGACTAAAGAAACGTCTTTAAAGCTACGTTCCAAGAAAAGAGATACATAGTACTTAGAGCTGGGTGATTTCCGATCACGTAAACAATCCTCAAAGCCTTAGGACCTGAATGACTTTATCAATTGCCTTGGGCCATTTTTTTACTTTGAATGTCTTCTGAGGTACTTTTAAGCACTTCTATCGAATTCGGTGTCCAACATTCCCTGCAATAACCACAAAGTCTGGTTTGGGAGCATAATAAAATCCTGAATCGAAAGGGTGCTAAACATGGTCGGTCATATGATTCGATCTGACTTCAGAACATGACGTGGTTTGGAGCACCCTTGGGTTTCATCTTTTCATGCCCAAATCTGTCATGGTCTCACGAAATAAATCAGAATGATAAAGCTCGACATCTGAATTTGAACTCAATGTCGACCATTGTGACTTTGCAAGACCTCATGTGACCTAAGGCCACTTCACGGCTTGGAATCGTCTCCGTGCAATTTTGGACTTCAGAATCGTCTTCAGCGCTTATTTTTACCCCAGGAATCATAAAAAATGGAGTTTTAGGCCATTTATGCCCATTCACCTTAAACGAGACCTGACCTTAGCTGATGACCCTTCATCTGGGTCAAAACTATTTGTCGTGTCTAGTGACTTTTAGTCCAGGAATCCATTGCGGACACCCACAAGCCGAAGAAACGGTTCAAAACCGATAGGGAATTAGGACGCAAAGTGAACTAACCCTGGGGTCATTGACATTGGCTTTGACAAAAAAGTCGAGATAGCATAATTCCTAGAAATGTCCTTGATTACTATGCTTAAAGGTTTAAGGTCGATCAAACGCATGGCGTGGTTCGAAGAAAACTTAAAAAAAACGGAGGTTGGCCTCTTTTACGCAACCTAGGTCAGTAACCTGACATGGCCGATGGTTCAAAACGAACAGGACAAGTACAAGAGACGTAGACAAGATTCCGACTGAGCGCGCTGGTTTTGCTATTACCAAACGTTCTAGGGAGCGAGGGTTTGGACATTCTCTCCCCCGGTTGGGTGAGGATTAACCCGGCAACCAGCACTACCTGGCGTTTCTTGTACCCGCAACCGCCTGGGGTGTCAAAAAGTGCATCCCCTGTTATCTCAGGATCTGACCTTCGGATCTGGACTGGTCTACCACCAATCGATAGCCCTGAGTCTTGAGATTCAGAAAATACTATGTTAGCTCTGGTCACATGATTGATGACATCACAGGTCACGTCAAACGCCTAACACGACGTCGGAAAAACTGACATCGATTTGTACTTCATATCATCGGTAATAGTGGTCTTAGAGCCTTCAACTGGATATCAAACGACAGATCACGATCTTCTGTATCAAATGCATGCCAAAATGTTTAAAAATATCAGGTCAAGGCCAGCCTAGGTCAGACAGTATATTGATCTTACTTTACATGTCAGTGATCGATACTTGCAGCCGTTTTGATCTACGTAGCAAAAAGAATGAAAATGAAACCTTTCCATGATCACCTTCGATCATCTGCGTTTCATTGAGTCAAAGTCAGTCTAGGCCAGGTTAGATAAGGTGGCATCCCTCTTCCTGATAAAGAACAAACATTACCCGCAGCGATTCTTAACTGCGTGAGGTATAAATGTGAAATGACTTCTCAATATAATCAGATATGTTTTGTCTGCTCTTTTGCGAGTCAAGGTCAAGCCAGATGGGGACAAACAGTCGTTCTTATTTTTCTCACTAGGAACAATAATTGCTGTCAGTTGCTACTGAACGATCTTCCACAATGTTGAATTCTATATCGTTTTGACATCTACCTATGACTTACCCTGACCTGACATGATCTCACGTTACATTTGGTGAACTTTGCTGAGAAGAGCATATAGATTTGCTTGTCTGACTTGAACGACGGGGAAATCAACGGTAACAACTTCAATCAACCACCTTGCGGACCAGTCCAATTGTCATCATGCATATGACCTAGCATGACCTCTAATATTGACATGTCACAGATGTATTTCCTTTTGGGGTCCGTTTCCTATGCGAATGCAAATAATCCATGCGTTATACTCGCAAATATTATCCAGAAACGAAGCCTGTTCGCGCCATCCCCTGAACAGGCAAAAACATACATGCAAGGGTTTACTTATGACGTCTCAGCTCATGGCCTGACCTAACATGAAAATTGATATGATGTCTAAATATGTAGAACTGATTGTTGAACAGGTACTGAAAATTCACTTGGACTGACTCTAGTACAGAAGTTATTCAAGAAAAACCTAATTAGATGCCCTATTTGATATCTCAGGCGGTGCCGAGTTAAGTTCATGGCCGATTGGTTCTTAGCGGGAATAACATGGTGGAAAGTCATGCTCAGTGAAGCGAGCGAGGCCCTCAGTCCGATGTAAATCACTAAACGTGCCTGCATTTGGCGTACATTTACAAAGGCCCTGACGTCATGTGCAGTGTGCTTTTTTATCATTTACGATTTTTACAGCTTGACATTTTGATGCTTCTGAAAGGAGGTGAAGATCTAGTGCAAGAAAAGAAATGATCTAGTGAAAGTAAGAGAAATGTCACGCTATTATTAGTTCGTTGTAGTAAGATATATCATATGACATATCTTGTGAAAACAAAATTCAAAGTAGCATAGTTCAAACCAAAAAGAGGCAAAAACCGCTTGATGAGCCTTCTCATTTTTGCCTCCCCCTCATATAAAGTCAATGTAGAAAAACGGTCTACTTTTCCATGCATATTTTCGAGACCAGAAATGACTGACGTACAAAACCGAAACCTATGCAAAAACGGAAATAATGACATAGGTAAAGAACAGTGCTCGGAACAACATTGTTTTCCTTTTGCTAATACGAACGTCATGCCCATGTTTCGTGAGTTTCGTAAGCATTGTCCTGAGGCAGTCTGCTGCAGCCTTTTCGCGAAGAGACCGTGTGTGAGCAATGTGGCGTTTGCGAAGAAACGGCGCCGTGCTGCCGACGTTGTTGATCTTTGCTAAGACATCCATCGCGGAGCGCGGGCGCTTTGTGGAGCTGAATGGATAGTAACAAACTGCAATGGCGTACACGACATTAGTTTTTCTTTCGAGCTGCAATGATGACGGACGTCGGTTTGTTTACCAGCCGCACACAGGTCTCCGACTCAAGCTGTGTACCGAAGCGTCATCTGACCAAACAGCTCGGCGCTGCGGGTGACCGTCGCCGCCGCAGGCCATGTGTTGACCTGCAACGTCAAAAGAACCCGACTGTTTCAATCGATGAGACGTCAGGAAGACCTCCCGCTGTCCGACCCGAGCTCGGCCCAAACCGCCGGTCCCCTCTGCGGCAGGCGGTCGTGCCGAGACCTGGCGCCGAACCATGCTCCGGCCACCGTGCTGGCCCACCACGTGGGCGGCGCGCGCCCGCTGCCTGCTGGTCGCCGCCAGCGCCGCGCTGGCCGGCTTCCAGTGCTGGACGCTGATCGAGGTCTACCGCAGCGAGCCCACTTCGGTGTCTCTCTCCTTCACGCCCGGGCCGTCCGTGGAGGTCCCGAGCGTCACCTTCTGCGGCTACCCGTACGGCAACGTCTCGGCAGAACGCCGCAAGCCGAACCTCTCGTTCAGCCGTCGCATCTGGATGGACAGCTTGTCTCTCCGGGAACAGCTCCAAGAATGCTCCGCCGACTGTCTCGTCACAGCGGACATCGGCTATCCCGGGGGGCACGTCGCCGTGAAGACAGGAACTTGGCGCTCCTGGGTGTCGGACACGGCCTACCTCTGTCACACGTTCACGCCGAACGTTACTTGGCTTCAGCTGGCCCATGTCACTCCCACGCAGAAATCGAAGCTCAAAATTACCATGCTGGGCAAAACGAACTCGTCGGTGCCGTGGGACCACCGAATTATTATCCACCCGAGACGAAAGCCTGTTCTGTCCGACCTCGGTCTGCCCGTGTTCGACCTGGATTTCTCATTTCAAATGAGCGGCTTTAGAGCGGCAAAGCTCTACGTGTTCTCCCGTGTTCAGGACAGCGATGATCTGGCTCGTGAGAGGTGCAACTCAGAAGACGGATACGACCGCAAAACATGCATGACGGAATGCTACCACAGACTGGTCGCCAGCAAGCTGAACTGCTCCACACCAGAGATGCTGGGCAGCTTTCCTCGCCTGACCGAGTGCTCCAAGGCGCCGTCAACAACTGACGTAAACTTCGCTGCACACGTCGAAAACTGCAAGTGCCTAGAGGGGTGCAGGAAGCGGCGCTACGTGGTGGACATGACCACCAGGGAGCTGTCCGAGGGTCCCGAGCGCGCCTCGCATGTGCAGGCTCAAAAGGCGCAGATTCCGGAGGAGGTGGCCGTCATACGGCGCTCCTACCTCGTGACGAACCTGTTCAGCGACATGGCCGGCCTCGTCAGCCTCCTGCTGGGCGTGTCCGTGCTCTCGGTGGCCGACGCGTTGGCTAAGGCGGCCGGCTGGTGCCGAGCCGTGCTGCAGCTCCGCCAGAAGGGCACGCTCGCCTCCCGCACCATCCAGGTTGAGCCGTGACCTGCCTGAGCCGACCCGTTTCGTGACGGCCACACCAGGGCGGTGGGACACCTGCACCATCCAGGTTCAGCCGTGACCTGTCTGAGCCGACCCGCTTCGTGACGGCCGTACCAGGGCGGTGGGACACCTACACCATCCAGGTCCAGCGTCACCTCCCTGAGCTGGCTCCCGTCGTGACAGCTGGATCAGGACACCTGCACCATCCAGGTCCAACGTCACCTCCCTGAGCTGGCTCCCGTCGTGACGGCTGGACCAGGACGACGGGACACCTGCACCATCCAGGTCCAGTTATCATCTCCCTCAGCTGGCTCCTGTCGCGACGGCTGCACCAGGACGATGGGACACGCACCATCCAGGTGCAGCCATCATCTCCCTCAGCCGATTTCTCTCTCGATTACTGGCAAAGCCCTTTCAGGCCTCTGTTGGCTTCCAGCGGCCGTCTAAAAAATGTTGCATTAAAATCTAGCTTAGTGACCCAGCCCACTAAAAATCTATAGGTCCTACTTATATATCAAATCATTTTATGACAAACGATATTTGACCACGTCTAGTGGCAATCAGGGCCTTGTTTCGGTCAACTGGTCCGTCTTAACCCCATTTTCCTCTTGGGATATTTCTAGCCTTTCGTTTACTAGTAACAGTTTTTTTCCTAATACGTATTTGATGTCCACCTTCACAACCAAAAGAGATTTCAGGTATTCAAAGGCGATTTTGGCGTTGCAGTTCTGACTCAGAAATCCACGAAACAAATAAATAAATGAATAAATAAGTACAGTCGAGTCTGTGGATATACAAATCCTACTCACTTTTCATATGCCTGCCATTTAAAAAGCTAGAGTCGTTACTAAGAATAACCGAAATCATGGATGATGACCGCATTTGCGTGCCATATGGGATGTACGACATTAAGTTTACATCTGCGTCACGGCAAAGGAATCTTGCTTCTTGGTTCTTGTGAGATTTATCGGAAAGAATGCAGGAGCGAGATGAAGCTGTGTCTGAAAACACCACCTATTTTTCAGCTTTGGGACGTTATCATAACCTTGGTCTTAATGGATGGTAACTGCAAAAAGCTTTTCAGGCGAAAGTGATACCGGAAGTGGAAAATTGCCTTAAAATTTGGACGTTTAAAACGATTCATCTCATGTACCACATTGCTATTTAAAATATGCCCCTATTTTCCAACGATTACAAAAACATATACGAATTATGTTTACATTCAAAGTTCAGTTTACTTTGATATGTTTTAGAAGATGCATCAGCACCTAACAATGAACATAACGTGACATCAGAAAGTGGCAAAAAATGCATTTAGGCACTACATTTATCGCACGCCACAGAGGATAACATGGTGAAAGATCACCACGTCTGACACCTTAGTCGTTTGAGAAAACCCTTCCTTGTGATGAGACATGTGATGCGAAGTTCACAGCCATAGGGTGAATATCGATAGAATGATAAAAGAACATTTGCTTTGTCTTTTACCGTTTGCATATGTATATCGGCACATCATGCCACAATTGGCGTTAGCCGCAGACGACCTAAACTTTTGGGTCTAGCCTTAGCAATGGCCTAAGCATGCTAAACACATGTGATTGTTCCACCTACGAGTTATTTTACCAAGTGATAAGCACAAGCCAAATACAAATACTTTCAGAAGTGCGGACGAACGTTTTCATATTTGCTTCTATGTATGTTCTTACTGTGGTTTGGTATGCATTATAACGCTGTACTCACACATGAATGAGATTGCAGTATAGAGCCGAACACCTCCTCCAGCAGCACTACGTGCACGGCTTTTCCGCAGCTCGGCGTGGCAGGCCCGGGCCCCGTCTCTGATGCCGCAGGGGTGGCATAAGGAGCCAGGCCCCGTCTCTGATGCCGCAGGGGTGGCATGGCGGGCCCGGGCCCCGTCTCTGATGTCGCAGGGGCGGCATGGCGGGCCCGGGCCTAGCCCCTGGTGTCGCAGGGTCGGCATGACGGGCCTCGTCTCTGATGCCGCAGGGGTGGCATGGCGGGCCCGGGCCTAGCCCCTGGTGTCGCAGGGGCGGCATGACGGGCCTCGTCTCTGATGCCGCAGGGGCGGCGTGACGGGCACGGGCCTGCCACGCCGACCGTCGTCAGGCTGATAGTCCGTCACAGCGTGACGGACTCGTGCCCCAGTGCCATTCGGCCACAGGTGGAGAGTTCTTGTCGGCTGAGCTGCCAAGAAAAAACGGTATCTCCAGGACGTGTCTGATGAAAAAGGAGAAGTGAGGTTTTCCTTTTTTTGAAACAACGAACAGGAAAGAGTAAGGAATCGTGATATTCTGCTAACTGTCGAGTGACAGGAAACCACCTGGGCAACTGGAACGTCATCAGAAGAGAACAGGAGCGCAGTCAGGATGTTTTTGAGGAGGGGTCCCGGGGCTCAGTGTGACCTGGAATTATATCAAAACCACCGCTGCAAAGACGATATGCGATGCTTTTCGCAAAAAATGCGGACCTAAGGGGGCCGGGTCCCACTTTGGTTGCGCCGGCGTAACAGAAATACATCACGCATCTGCAGTGTTTCAGGTTATGTACTCGTGGCTTAATGAAGCCAAAAATGGTTGTCACAGGCTTCCGGGCTTTAGGCATTATTATGAAAGTACGCAGCATTCTTTATATCAAGGAAGACTTAGGTTTGAAGGCGGCCTATAGCTGAAATGTAGTCTATGTAACATATACATTTTTTAGTGTTAAGCCACGTTTCTCCGGGTATAAAGAAACCTGTATATTGTCGTAATTATGTACTCGTGGTATTGGTTTATCATAAGCAGGGCTTCATATTAGTACAATCAAGGCCAAACTGGCTCTTGTCTATGTTTTTCATTTCGTGGTATGCCATGCACAGGACCGTCCAGCAACAAGCATGTCATCGCCATTTATGACAATCCGCACCCTAAAGCCCCAAAACCGGCGCAAAGGTCCGGAAGTTGAACCTGCTTTAAAACTGATACTTTTGAAAGCCGGGCATTTTGGTGTTTATAAACACTGCTTAGCGAAGTTTCCTCGGCAACGGGTCGGATCGGATCGGAACGCAGCAACTTGGGATGACATTTGAACAGACAATCGTGTAGCGCACAGCACGTTTCAGTGCGCGTGGCATGTGCCACGCGCAACCGACGGCAATGTGAAAAGCTGTTTTTGGACGTTTTCGGGATTGAGTATGGTGTGGCGGTCCAAAGGTCGCAGCGACGCTGAAAAGACATCACAGTGGAGCTCCGCGTGCTTTTTTTTCAGTTGTTTCCACTCAAGGGCTAATCTGTTATCGGCATCCGAACATGGAGGCATGAGCTAAACGCTACTAAATCCGCCTCACCAAACACTTGCCTAACGTCATGTACCCTCTGTCATCCGCCCAACATCATTACCAAATGTGTCAAATGCGATCAAAATAGAACGAAAAACTCCTTGTCTATCGCTTTTGCCGTATTTACTGTGCCGGATGAACATTTCCCCACTTCATGTAAAATTTGAGCTCAGAATTCTTCATAATAGACGAGACATGTTCCAATCGACGATCAGTCTTTAATTTGTTAATGACTGCATCCTTATTTAAGCTCCACCGTTTACTTATCATATATCATAAGTGCATGATGTACTGTGAGGCCTATATTGGCTCCCAACATTACATCCCTTGCGCTCGTCTTTCGGTTTTCCTCTAGCACGTTGATTTGTCTCAGATACCTTTTGATGTGTGCCCAAAAACGTTTCGAAACGCGACAGCCCCAGAATTTGTCCTTTAAAGTGTCACTTTCTATTTCGAACTTTCACATACATCCGTCTCTTCTATTCCAGTGCTATGCAGCAGAACTTGTGTGACCTGAATCCTAGCTAGTACCTTAAAATTTACAATCTTGACCTGCTGGACAATGTGGCGTCCCATTTACGTTCTCATATATTTTTCACTTCTCTGGTCTTCCACTTCACAAGATCATAGATGTATCCTGCTCCTGTATTCTTGGCCAATATGTACTTCACAGCTGGATGTGTAATCGGCTGCGTTAATATTTGCTGCGACTTCCTCCAGCGTAATGGAAGGCTCTCCATAACTTCCAGTTGATCAAGGTACGTTGTGCTAATTCTAAACTGAACTCGAAAGTCATTAAAGCGTCCCATTCTTCCCCAGCAAATCATCCAAATACCGAATTTCGCACGCATGCTACCCTCGTATTCCCGTCCTTTTATTCCCTGACAAACTTGCCGTGGCCTTAGAACCAGACTGAACATAAGCCATTGTCCTCGTCCTGAGTTTCGTGGGCCTCATTAAATGTTATGAGGGCCAAGACGACCTCTTTCCAGAAAGGATTGCCCATCGCACTGGCAACATTACGCAGTGATCCTGCATTTATCTCCCGGACGAAAAACGATCTCCTCCAGAAGAGGTGGAAAGGTGTTGTCCATTTATGCTCTGAGATCATCTGTCTCTTGACCCAAGAAATTTTCAAAGTAGCAATGTGGTATTTCAAGTCAATCATTGCCATACCTCCCTTAATTAATGGTTTGATCATTGTTTGCTTCTTAATTCCTATCCCTTTCCACGTTCCAGATAAAGCGAAAGATCAGTGTTTTTAGCTCGTGAAGATAATTTGAAGGAGGCCAAGGCAGTGACGTGAACAAGTGAGTCAGTTTTGACAACAAAAGAGACTTAACAACAATGATTTTCCCATCCAGAATGACATAACGGACATTGCGTGCTCGGCTGGTTCTCCTAATAGCCTCTAGCCTATAATGATTGTCGAAGCACATGTCATCACAGTCGTTCTGAAAGACAAGCCCTAATATTTTCAACTTCGCCACCCATTCCAGCTGCAGTTCAGCGCACATGTCCTACCCACATTGCGTGCGTCTCTTCTATATCTGGCTTGAGGCCAGAAAACTTGGCAAACACGCCAAGCCATGGAAAGGTGCTCGTATACTGTTCACGTTCTGTCCAGAAGACAAAGCGTATCATCGGCGTACAGCGACATATTATACTTCTCTCTTCGTCTATCTTTATATCTCTGATGTCATTGTTGTCACAGATTTTCTGGGCAAGACATTCATTCGCCAACAGAAAAAGCAAATGAGCTCATCACTTCGACAACATGATCTGTGAAGCTGATTTTTATCGGGTATAACCCATTATATAGGACCCTTGAGAAAGACTGCACATGCAAAACATTAAGTCGAAATATAGCACTGGATGGAAATCTACGTCTTCTCGAAACCTCTCTCGAATAAATGACCATGATATAGAGCTGAAGGCACTTTTGTTATCTAAACTAATGAGTAGTCTGTTTTATTGCCTTCAACCGTCTGCATTATACCAAACATAGCTCTGATGTTATCGCCAATAAAACGGTTTCTCAAAAAGCCTGTCTGCGCGGGATCTATCAGGCCCGGCAGCACTTTCTTGTATTGGTTGGCGAACATTCTTGACAGTATCTTGTAGCTGACATTTAACACCGTTATAGAACGGTTTGAGTTAACTTGGTTTCTTGGTTTGTTTGGTTTAGGGATTAGGGTTGATATTCCTCCTCTCATAGTTAGTTGTAGGTTCCTACTGACGAAATGTTCTGCAGACACCCGCAAGAGGAAGTGTTTGAGGTCACTCCAAAACATTTTAAAGAATTTAGCAGGGAATCCTCGCTGCCCAGTGTTTATGACTTTAAGAGCCTGGCTTAATTCACCTAATTCTACAGTTTTTTACATCTCCGTGACATCTGTGTCATTGAGCGTTTTCAATGTCTCAGTACCTGAAAGAGGGTTTGGTGTTTGTGTAACATCGTGATTTCCGACCAGTTTACGGAAGTGAGTCTTCAGAATGGACACTATGGCTCCTTGGTCCGAAACTACCTCGAGGGTGTTTGTAAATATGGCAATATTTTACTGGCATAATGACGTTTTTCTGGCGACAAGAAATGTTCACTGGGCTTCTCGTCGGATTCATGCCATTGCATGCATGTCATTGCACGTGACGTCGCTAAAATGCCGTCCAATTTATCTTGTCTTGATTCTTTCCAGCCGTTAAAATGGTCATTAAGTTGACTCTATCTCGGGAGTTTTGTTCGTACCGAAAACCTAACGGCTCTGACTCACGTTTCCGGTTGCCACGCCGCCTGGAAGCAGACGATTCACTCATTGTCGAACCACCTATGAATTCCACTTCAATATCGCATAGAGGGTTTTGACTTTTTGCGATGAAAACCACATCGGTGTGTAACATGTTCTTTTGTGCTTTACATCAACCCACAAAAAATCATCACATTTTATTGCAGTGTGTTGGTAATACGTCGTTTGGTAAAGTCTTGCATCTCCTAATGCTTATTCATTGTACAATAAAACAAGAATTTATGCCAGCTGCAGTCGCTAGCTTGACTCACAGCCAAATAAAATGAATAGCGCACCCGCAACTCAAAACCTAGGGCTGATGTGGTAAAAAAAAGAAAATCGCCGCACATTCCGTTGTCACATAACTCGGTTTCAGAGTGCTGTTTTGATCACCCATGGTCAGCAACTCGAAATGGATATCCTATCAAACGAAAATGAACAGCAAATTGCATAAAAGCCTGGAAGAGTTCAAAGTAAATGTTTATGGGCAAAGGGAAAAATGGCTAGTTTCCATGTTTCTGCCCCCACAACACCGGAACATCACAGTTTATGCAAAATAAAGCCAAGTAGATTTAGAAGCGGGGTCTGCCACGCACAAGAGGGCCCAGCAAGGAACACGTTACCGACATTTGTGGCAATCCGCGTCCCAAAGCCCAAAATCAACCAAAGATCCCGAAGGTCAGACTGTTTCGAAAATAATGTTATTCGGAATTGGGCAGTTCATTGTTCATGTACCTTGCTTAACGAAGTAAGCGGCAAGTCCCAGTCTATATACCGTTTGAGTAATACGTCTGTCTCTCTTTCTGTCAGTCTCTCGATAAACCTTTGCTCCGGTCAGGGTCGAAAGGGATTGGCGAATCGGCACGTGCGTGCACCATTCTCGCGCGCCATCGGAAAATCCGCTCATTTTCGTCACGCCGCAACGCGTCATTGGCACGTGCCGCTCCCTTCAAGGGCGATTTTTCAGCCCGTAGGAATAAAAAGTAAAACGGGGGACGCAAACAGCGCCAAACATCGTTTTGATTCCGACAAGTTGACTCGGCAGTGACGAGTCGGATTAACGCGAGACGCATAAACTTGGAATGGCAATTGAACGGGCAGTCGTGTGGCAAAGAGCATGTTGCTATGCGCGCAGCACGTACCACGCGCAAGCGACGGCATGGTGGAAAGCTGGTTCTGGGCGTTTTTCAGGATTAGGTGTGGTGCCTGCGATCCAGAGATCCCAGCAACTTGGAAAATCATCACGGATGAGTTTCCGCGTAGCGTCTTTCTTTAGAACCGGTAGCCCAACGGCTCCGTCTCACGGTTCGGGTGTCACGCTGCTGGAAGCATACGATTCACTCATTCTCGAACCCCTTATCGTTTCCACCTCAGGATCGCATAGAGGCTCTCGACTTTTTCCAATCAATGTCACATCAGCTTTTAGTCTGTTCCTCTGTGTTCTATATCAACCCAAAAATCGCCATATTTTATTGCAGTATGCATATAATAGGTCATTTCGTAAAGTTCTGCATGTCCCTAGCGCAGATTTATCGCCAAAAGGATAAATGCCGGCTACGTTCGCTGGCTAAATCCACAGCCAAATAAAATGAATAGCTCACGCGCGGCTCAAAGCCTAGAATCCGCGTAGTCAAAAACTCGGCACCTTTTGTCGTCAGAGTAGTCTTGGTTTCAGATGGCTGTTTTACGCACCTACGGACAATGCCTCAAAATGGGTATCCTCTGAAAAGAAATTGAACAGCACACATTTTGTCGGCTTAAGAGGAATGTGGGTGTGTCGTGCATGGGTAAAGAACAAAATGTCTGTTTCCGAAGTTTTTTCACTCTTTGTGCCTAACGTAGATCGCAAAGATGATATCATCAGTGCATTTAGAAACGGGGTTTGTAATGTACAGGAGCGTCTGGCAAGGAGCACGTTACCGTCATTTATGACAATCCGCACCCCAAAACCCGAAACCGCTACCAAAGATCACGAAAGCCAGACTGCTTCGAAACCGGTACTTTTGGAATCCTGGCAGTGCACTGTTTATCAACCTTGCGCAACGAAGTAAGCGGCAAGCTTTGCAATTATTCGTCTATACCTGACTTGGCAATCTTTCCACCCCCCAGCGGAATTTAAACCAGACACCACTGTACAGCTGAATCAGGAGCCATGGACAACAGCAATTACACCACTGAAGCGAACTCCGAATGCGGGTCGAAAATCCTAGACGTTAAGAAACTAGACTGACTAGGAAACCGCCAAAACAACTGATCGATGTGAGAGTTTACGGTAAAAGTTTCTTGTTACTAGAGCAATAAAGATGCAACCGTATCAGGACCCATGGGCATAAGAAAACAGCGACTACACCACTGAAGTCCACGGGTCGGAACTTAGCGGGTCGGAAATCCCAGACTGGTTACGAAACTCGGCTAAATTTGAATACCCTAGCAACGGAAATTATTTTGCTGAAAAAATGGCCAATAAACAAAAGTATCGACGCTGGCGTTTGAGAGATCACAAACGACGTGAAGCACAAGCAGTTTTTACTATTGTTTAGGGAATGTGGAAATAACAGCCATCACAAGCATGGCTGCAGATTTCCAAAAAGTATTGAAGGGGGAAGGGGAGTCGTTCACAAAGGATTTCAGAGCGTTTCTATTCAGTCTTTGCCATTAGCCTAATGCCAAAATCCCTCAATATTGGGGGCCCGAACCCCCCTCCCGATCGCCAGCCAGGATTACAGCGGTATTAGACGTTTCATGGCCTCCAGGACCAGTACGGTTACACGACTGCTATACATTTTCAAAGAGTATTCCTCGCCTACCCAAGCTGTATTAAACCTCCTGCTGTTAAACCTGGTAATAATTCAGTCGTATGCCGCAGGTATATATCGTTGACTGGCAATAAGTGTACATATTGCCCCGAACTCCAAGTGTACTGGGTCGTTTTCATTCCTACTTTCATCACATTCACGACATCGTCGAGCCTGCACGAAACAACGACCAAAAATAACAGGTAAGAGATATTTGGACCGTATTTAGTTTAGCAGTCACCATCATTGCAGCATATAATACTCAGCTCCTAATCCAGTTTATACTCTCCCGGCCAAATGACCTGGGGCACTGGTCCCCCCCCCCCCCCGGGGCGGCGCCGACCATGCTCGTTGACCATGCATGCTGCGTTTTTTGTTTGCGAAATAACGCCGTAGATGGACACGTTAGCTGATCGATGAATGACAGTACTCACAACTGCTGTCTATCCATCATTTTTCAGTTGCGCTTTGTTGACGCCACAGCAGACGCCATCAGCGTAGTTTTACCATATTGCTTTTTCATTTTGTTTGACACCTTCTAAAGCAAAATCGATTCGCTTAAGACTTTGGACTCGAACTGAGTCGATTTACGTTTTTACAAATGCACTGAATTAGAGCCGTTTCTCCGCCCTGGCCTATTGTGAATCGTTCACCTGAGATGAGTGAGGCACAGGCCTAGTGACACCGTAATAGAAGTGCATTGCAAATATTCGTCCAAGTACCGCGCACCGCTACGAGGAACGCCATCCCATCGCTGCGAAGGCGCCAGTCTGGAGTCGGCCGAGGGACGCCGGTCTGGACTCTGGAGTCGGCCGAGCCGCGCCAATCTGGAGTCGGCCGAAGGACGCCAGACTGGACTCTGGAGTCCCCGGTCAGAGCTCGTCGCGGGTTCGGCCGGCCTGGCCGCTCGTGCGCGTTCCACGGCTCGGCCAGCGGCAGGCTGCGCCAGAAGCGCAGCTGCTCGGCGTAGGCGTGGCTGGCGACAGAGGGCGCGTCGTTCAGCCGAAGGTGGCGCTGGCTGTGCGCCGTGAAGATGGGCCAGGCGGGCGCGGCCGGCGAGGCCGGGTAGCCGAGCCGGGCGAACCCAGTCCACAGGCCGACCACGAGCCGGACCATGGCGTGCTCGGCCGAGCCGGGCGCCACCGGCGGCTGCCGCTCGCCGCGGAACAGGTACGGCAGGTCGTCGGCGTGCGAGACGACCGGCCGCGGCGGGACCGGCGCCTGCACCAGGTCCGTGAAGCGCAGCTGACCGGCGCCCACGTGGTCCAGCACGTACCGGTACACCGGCACGTACTCGGAGGCCAGCTCCGCCTCGGCCGCGATGCTCAGAGTGGAGAAGCGGTCGCTGAAGAGGTCCGTGAAGCCACGCGCCGTGTCGCCGTCGGCCAGGTAGCGATCGCGGATCTGCGCGGCCACCTCCAGCGGTTTGTCGGTCCTGCCGGAGAGGCCGCCACCGCAGAGCAGCTCGGCCGACGCCCAGGCGTCCAGGTCGCCGGCGGTGGCGCGATCCACCGTCGTGCGGTCGGCGTGCAGGACGTCCAGGGCGAAGACGCCCTCGTCTCGCGTGCTGCCGATCAGCTTGGGCACGCGGTTGAACTCGCCACGCTGCAGCAGCACGTTGGCCTCGTCCGGCAGGAACGGCGACGTGGCGTCGCGATCAACCCGCGGCCGGAACTGGGTGCTCAGGCCGGCCGCGTTGAAACCGATTTCGCCCAGCACGCGCATCAGCTGGTCGGCGGGCGCGCGGCGCAGACACTCCAGCACGTCCCGGCTGCGCTCTGACCCGCAGTCGAGCGCGCGCGCGAAGCGCAGCGCCAGCAGCCGCTGGCGGTCGCCCAGCGCCCAGCAGGCGGCCGCCGCGCCCGACTGGCTGATGGCGCGCTGGAACAGGCCGGCCGCCAGCGGGCTCAGCGTCTGCAGCGAGACGCTGGCGGCGCCGGCCGACTCGCCGAACACCGTCACCCGGCGCCGGTCGCCGCCGAACCGTGCCACATTGGCGCTCACCCACTGCAGAGCCAGCGTCTGGTCCAGCAGGCCCATGTTGCCCGGCGCCACCTCGTCCTCGGTGGTGAAGAAGCCGAACACGTTTAGCCGGTAGTTGAGCGTGACGACCACGATGTCCTCGTCCATGAGGTAGTCCACGCCGTAGAGGTCGGCGTCGCCGGAGCCGCTGATGAAGCCGCCACCGTGGATCCAGACCATGACCGGCAGGCCTGGCTCGTCCTCTGCGGCCGGCAGACGGGGCGAGTACACGTTCACAAACAGGCAGTCCTCCTGTCCCCTGCGAATGAAGTTGGATAACATGTCGTACTGGAGGCAGACGGCACCGTGGCGGGAGGCGTCCCGTAACGCCGTCCCAGCCCGGATGAGCACGCGGCGGACGGAACCGCAGTTCGCCCACCGGCGGCCGCGCGTACGGAATCCCCTTGAAGGCGGCGTACTGGCGGCCCTCGAACGAGCGCAGCGTCACGCCGCGCAGCGCACCGTCCACGAGCCGGACCAGCGGCCGCTCGGCCAGCGCCGGCGCGCCCAGCAGCGCCAGAACCCACAGCAGCGCCGACACGCGCATAGTCCCGGTTCAGCGCGCCTGACTGCGGAAATCTCCCGCACGCGACTGAGGCTTGACCTTCGGCAGACCGGCAGGATTCTGCAGTCTGTCATTACGGCGAGCAGGGGCGCGCGCAGAACAGCAGGGTCAGCATGCTTCTCTCTGTCGGCCGTTTTCGGAGATGTGCAAGATGCACGCACACAGTCTGTCTGTCGCACTCAACGCCCGTTGATGTATGTTGATCCTGTGCCGCTTTGGGCCTGGATGTGCCTTCGTCTGGGAGCGAAGTCCAAATGTCCCGGTGTGGCCGCCACAGGCGCGGCCAGGATTTCGCCAGGGGGGAAACAAGACCAGCCTAACCCCTTTCCCTCCAAAGCGGAAGCTCCTGGGATTCTGGTCACTTTTTCGTCTTTGATGAGTAAAGGAACCTTAAGTTTCAACTCCCAGGGAAGGCCAGGGTCCCCGCGGTCCCCGGGCTACTTCCCTGGTGGCGGTGAGCTATTGAGCATACGAAACTTTGTCAATACAGCGTCGGCCGGGGCCAGACGCTCCTGGGCGGGCGCCATCGCCAGATGTACTCTAGAGAACCTGTCAATAGACGCTGCCTGACTTTGGTGGAAGGGGGACGCCACAGTTTCTGTATGTATGAGGGCCAGTGGGGACTCGTCAGTAGAGGAAACTGAGGCAATTCCTCATAAGAAAAAGTCGGAAATGGATATGCCTAATAAAAATGATTCGTGATGTGTGGACAATATCGCCGTTTATATAACTGAATGCAAGATTAAACTGGAATAGTGGGCTAATTTTGTTCTTGCAGTCATCAGCATGGTAGGGAATATGCTCGCAAATACGCCCCACGCCGCGCCGTATCCCCGCTGCTTGCCATAGTCGTTGGAACCGGGGGGGAAGGGGGAAGCTGCCCCCTGACTTTGGACAGCATTTAACATTAACCCTACGACGTTGTACGGAAAGAAACGATGTAAAAATAGCGTCTTGCCCCCCCCCCTCCCTCCCCATCTCCACAGAGGTTCCACCCCTCCTGCTGCCCGCGCAAGCATGCGATGCAAGGCCGTAGAGGCATCGAGATCACCCGCCTCAGCCAACGCTAGAATGCTATGCAATACAGCCCCGTCGGTGAACGTTCGCGAAGCTGCGCGCCGGCCACCGCCAACGCAGCTGACGTGCCCGTCGGGCCAGGCGTAATACTGCCTCTGGTCGCCGCCGTCGCGGCGCCACTGTCGGGCCCATCGACGAAGTATGCTCGACGGCGCTAGCTAAAATCAATGGCGGAGAAAGGAATGTATTTTTGGATGACTTTTTATTAAGACATCTTTACATTTCGTATCAGCTCAAAATTTTACACGTATGTTTTGAAACTATTCACAGATGATTCAACAGCCACTCCATATCCCCAGCCGTGCCGACCATTTATCCGCCCTTGGGGCGGGAGCCTGGGCGTTGTAAGCGAGCGTTCTGTCGTGAGAGCTAGCCGTGAAGGGATGTGGTGTGCGGTTGGTTGAAAGCGATTGACTAATGGATACCAAGTTTACTCTAGTTTTCTTTGCAGACAACAGGCAAAACAACGAATGCGATGCATCTTGTGACATTTCATTCTTTTTAGATATGTCTACCTGATAAGGGCTGAATACCATTTACGATTCATAGCTAGACAACGTGTGTGAGAGCAGCAGTCGTGCATAAGACAGTCTGGTGCTGCACGTGCGCTGTGCCTCAGTTGTTTGTGAAATCACGAGCCGCCACTGGTGAGGACGCCCTGCAGCGCCTGGTTAGGGTGTCCAGTCTGATATGTCGTCTGGCGTCGGTCGGCCATTCGGAGCGGGACCGAAGCTCCCGAACGGCCTTGTTTACATAAACAGCGGACGAGATGTACTACAGCCTAGGGGAAGGGCGTCGATTCATATTTTTTTAAGGGGGCCATGGCCCACCCGATGTGCATCTTGGCCCCACCCCGGCACGTAGGCAGCACTCTTTTCAGGGGAGGGAGAAATGTCAAATTTTGCCGTATACCACTGGCATATGACAAAGTTTATTGGAAAAGAAAAAGTTGTACGTAAGTAACCTCATTTTGACCCAGAGTAATACATGCAATGTTTGTTTTTACAATGTATGTATGATCATTATACAGTATTCGTTCGAAATCGCTATATAGCTAGTATAGACCGCTTTGCTTGGGGGGGGAGCATGGTCCCCATGGCTCCCCTTGGGTACGTCCCTCGCCCCACCAATGCTCATTTTGTCCACTTCCCAATATTTTTTGCTAGTCTAAATAAGGAAATGGGGAAAGCATTACGAAATGAATGACTATAGTGAATAACAGTTAAGTAGAACGTTAGAGTAAAGCATGCAATGTCATACAGCATTTAGAAGAAAATGGAGGCCCTCTTCATGCTACCAGATCGGGAGAGAGACAGAATCCGTCCGCCCCCCAGATCTGAAAATTATTGGTCCAGTTTCCTAGTGGTAAACGGCCTTTGATATGCTGTAGCAAAATACACATTTCTCACAGAAGAAATGTCGAAAATTTCGAAAAGGATGGGTAGCGCATGAAAAGGAAGGTAAAAATAGGGGTTTATATATACCAGCTTCCTGACCACATTTTGTCACTGATTTTGTTCTACTTCATGTCATTCTACAAACAATTGATATGTCTATCACATATGCTAGGAATAGGTCAATATTCAAAATTCATAGGCGTGCCCAGGGCACATAAAGGGGTACACGTTTTGGAAACTCTTATTCATTCTGCGACATAGTTGGGGCTTGTTGGGCCTATTGGTGCCCGGAAAACATTTCTTTCTGTGTAACATGCCATGTTATTTATGTGTGTCAAAGTTCATGGGTGGGTCCAGGCACCAGAAAAGGTGGTCAGTGGCTGCGCACGGAATCGTGCGTAACGGGCAGGATTACGGAATAGGATTTAGGGCGCGTCAGTCAAAAGAACCAGCTTTGGAACTGCAGACATCAGTATGGACAGGGAAATACAGAAATGAATCAATGGCAACAATGCAGATCGACACAGCGTAGGGTCCGTTATCTGTTTCTAGTCTCCATAATCAAGCGGATTAACTGCAATTGTCAATCCCATATATGAACCAGGACAGAACACCACGTATCTATAAAAGTTATCCTATGCAACCTAGGGCTTGCTATGCACTTTGCCCATGTACAGAACAGTTGTTATTTCACGAAGGTGGATCAAACGCGATACCATAAGCCCCTCTCCTGTAAACTCATCCGTTGCTCGCCCGCGACCGCAGAAGGTAACGCCCACCAACGTTTTCACCGTTTTCGAGTGTGTAACAGACGTTTCTGCTTGGCGTCATAGTTTATTAATGGAGACCTCGCTTGTGCCAATATTTCTCGTTAATTATCCGTTTAAAACGGCTATCTTTGCCATAAACTCCTCGTTCAACAGTCGAAGAGTACAGAACTTCTAATCAGTACACACACATTTTTGACGTCACATTCGCCACTAAGGGCACTCACACTTCATTACGTCATGCGCCTCATGGGGTCCATCACATGATGAGCCGAACTGAGAGTACCGTCCACTCAGGACGGTGCACCGTCCACTTAGGCAACGGTTAGCCTGATATAGTGCCTACAAACGGAAATGATGAAATAACATGGTGCAAATATAATATCATATGTACCCAATCAGTACGTGTTTTGCAATCTGAATATTTTGCAAGACCTTTAACCAACGAACCAACCTTTTAAAAAAGTTTTAACAAACGAAGGCCAAGAAAATCCCGGGAACTCACAGAACTTTCTGGTATAAGGCTGATGGAAGGGCTCGGAAGTTTTGTTGGTGCATGCTATTTTGGCATTCAGTAAGGAAGCATCGATTCATATCTTCGTACACCACAACGTACAGTACGGCGGCACGACTGATATATTCGCAACGATGATGGGTTTACAGACGTGTTTTTCAGTTACATTCAGCGACGACTCTGAGGAGTAGAGATAAAAATTATTGACAGCTTTATAACGCTTACAGTCGCAGAAGTCTTCAGACAAATCACCTAGAATTTAGAGAAATCCTGTTATCGATGAAATTTCACCAGTTTTCAGATATGGGAACATAAACCTCGCCGGACGCGAGATTGGATGCCACTCCCCATGTAGAGTTTCCGGAACCACGGCAAAATGGCGCAAGATATCGCCGTAAAACTTGGCATAGTTAACACCAGATTTATTTCAAGCATTTCCAAGGAGGAATGGCCCTAGGTCATCTCAGATCACTGAGCTTTGACGTCGTTACTGAATGTTTGCAGAGCGACTTTTGCGCCAAGTGACTTTTTTACCGTTTTGGAGCCATGTATATGCATAAACGGCAGGTGACGGACATGAAGGATGTTCAGAGTGGTGGTTGTCATGCGAACAGGTCACTTTAGATAGGTCAATGACCTTTTCACGGTCAAACGAGGCCGATAACCTAAAACGACCTTTTTGGCCTTAGTACGTTCCTATGCTACTTTCTGGCACTGAGTGTTACATAACAGACCATTTTAGGCCTATATACCACAAAATGTGTCGTTTTTAACTCCAGAAAATCGTTTTCTTTTCCCAGGCATTAAGTTTGACGTGACATATGAGGTCTTACCGTTGGGTTCCTGGGGCATTCAGCCATTGACTGTTCTTTTTTTGCACCGAGACCATAGCTTAATAAGAGCCAAATGGAGAGATGGGAAGGTGCTTACCTCATCGGTGCGAGAGAAAATTCCTCCCGTCCGGCGAGGATTAACCCTCCCCCGTATAGGGCATTCTGCATTGCGTGGACGTATATGGATTGGGGGGTTGGTATGGCCCCCGGCCATTTCCACACCGTGCGTCTTAGACAGTTGTAGGAAAAAAACAGCGTGTCGCGCGTGACGAGATCTCCCAACTGGTATCTCTATTAGGGTCTCAGATCAACGGATGATCTTCCACGTCGGGTCAAGTAACAAAAACTGGCAGAAAGTGGTATTTTTTCGATTTTTGGCGCAAATAAACGGCAAAGAATAAATGATGATGAAACGAAACGGATATCATAGTGTTCGTCAATTAATTATGAGTGTGTCTGTAAGCCACATGCTTGTATTTCACCCGTGGAGTCCGATCCAGGCCATGCTAGGTCAACTCTTGTCAAACGGGGTCGTCGGCTTCAATACGTTATAGAAACCGGAGAACCATTTTTCTTGGTAACAATATGTGCTGAAGGTAAATGTAGCATCTCGATTAACAAGCACTATTGTCGAGTAACATATAAAAGTCATCATAGATCATCCAAGGTTATGTGAAGCCAGTGGCATAGAATGAACTCGGTGTAGCTAAAAATCGCTACTTAGATGCCTTAAAAACGTTTTTCCTAGTTCATATCCAACACAGAATCCAATCTAGGCGTGCCATTGTATTGTAGACTTATAACTTCACGACCGACTCCGCTCCGCCCGCCTGAGCCAAAGTCCGGCGTTCGCTGCATTGGGCCGACTTTAAATGAAATTGAACATAAATTTCACCGAATTTATATCATTCAGTTCGTTACACCTCAAGCAGTCCGAATATATAGGTTGCTTTGTGATACCTATTTCCTATCGCATTCTTGCTGCCCGCTGTCACTCATGACCTCAGTTTACACCCTCGATAATCTCGGCAGTTAGCATGCGCTTATTAAATCTATGTAAAGTCTTATAGAATATGCAGTTTGGACTCGATTGTTGTATATATATATATATATATATATATATATATATATATATTTATTTATTTATATATATTTCATTGCATCTGTGCACTCCAACCGTCTTACCGTGAGAAAAAACTGAGTCCGTTGTAAGCCGGCCGCGTCGGTGCGCGATGCTGACAGCTGACATTATGTTATGTTACGACGTCATAGCTCGTTACAGAGCAACATTGAAGAAAAACTTTTCCATCATAAGGTGCGGAAAGGATGCCTCAGAAGAGACACCAGGTTTCAGCTGGATCAAACGAGCCGATCGGACGTTGTCCCCGGAAAACCTCAGGGGCGGTTGCATTAACCCCTAACTCCCTACACGGGCGATGGTTAAGAGCCATGAAGTGAATTTTGTTATAGGGTTCCATGAGCCAAACAGTTTATACACAACATTTTTGCCCCACTGCTTTGATATTGGTACCATTCTATGTCCAATGAAGCTCATGCGAGAGACAATAGTGAACATTTTTCGGTTTATGTGCAGTGATGAGAAAAAAATGCTATTTTACCTGCGACGATGGGTCAGCTCTAGCTTTGGTCTTACTGTGTGCTGTTTAGTGATCATCATCTGGCAGAAAACGACTTCATCAGTATGCGGCCGCATTCACTTCTGCTTTGTGTTCGGTGAGGTTGAATTGTACGGTACTGTAGACTATAGTTAGTTACTATACAGTTAGTCAGTATAACGACAGTCTCTCCTGCTTTCCCGTCACCTTGGCGTTCTCTGTCTGGCCTGCTGGTCGACTGGAAAGTGCCGTATAGACGGTCATGTTGGCTGCATCGCATGTTGGACGCCACATTAAACTGTCGCCACAAACTCAGTGGTTACCTGGACCTGCATGACTGGGTGTGAGTACAGAGTCCATGCAACGACTCTGTTTAGCTCAGGCCCTGATTCCAAACATCATTCAAGCATGTCATGAGAATGAAATTTGCAAAATGAAAAAAACGTCGAATTAGTTAGTTTAACACTTGCGTAGTAGAATTCATGGCTTTCCAGTTTCCTTCCTTGTACGAGTTGTTAGGTTTCTGGCAATATTCTTATGTTCACATCATAGGGTGTGCTTTAGGAGCAATGAATGCAGCTGCCTCTAGACTGTATTCGGATCATTCACCTTTACGACTCTGCATCAAACTAGCCCTTGATGAACCACTGAACCGTGCATGTAGTAACACAAGATTCCGTGCAACATGTTTACCTGTTCTGTTCCGCCCGACGTGCCGGGCCTACTTCATGAGCACAATTAACGTCTCTAACGCAGTGTAAGGAAGGAATACTCCTGACAAAGATGACGGTCCCTGAAATATTAACACCATATTTCGTGCACGTCCTGGCATCATTTCGGCCAATCCTATGGAGGCCTTGTATCAGATTCATCTAGTTCGCCAAGTTTCCGATGTATGTACCCTTTCTATGTGTCGCGAGCTAGCTATGCATTTCTTTCCTATATATGTTGGAAATCAGAAAAAAACGGCAAAAATGACGGTCAAGTAAATATTTACACTACATTTTGTGCACGTCCTGGGATCATTTCGGCGCACGTCGATGGAGGCGTTGCATCAGATTCATCTAGTTAGTCAAGTTTCCCATGCGCTTTCTTTTATGTGTACCATTCTATGTGTACTAATCTAGCTTGGAAAAAACCGATAGCGATTAGTCAGCTTCTTTACCTGTGATCCAAATCGACAGCTTCGGCCTCAATAGCCTGCGTAATTCATATAGGGTAGGTTGGTTCTGTCCAGATGCGATTCATTGCGCTGACTCCGAGCAGTGTCATCCAGACCGCTGCATAGCGGAGAACGTTGGTAGATGGCGTACAGACCGCCTGCCCGGGACCGCCAGCCGAACAGCCAACCAGCAGTCGGCGCCAAGGTGGCGGCGGAGGCGGCGGCAGCCCGGCGGACGCTCAGGACGGATCCGGCGGAGGGGTCTGTTAGAACTGACCTCATCCGGTGCCGCGGTCCGTCCGGAGCTGACGGGTCTGACCTGGGAGCACACCCGACCGAACGCGAAGGTCCGGACCGGCCCACCGTCTGCGGCTGACCTGACCACTGCTGAACATCCGACCGGCCGACTGGGCCTCCGAGGCGGAGGGAGAGCGAGAGGACGACCGGAGGATAGCCCTGCGAACACGTGCGCGAGAGGACTCCACGGTGAAGAGGAGGAAGAAGAGGACGTCTGCGATCGACGCGGAGCAGCGTTCGGCGCCCCTGCAGAGGAGAGACGGGCCGAGCTGCGCCCCCGCGCTGGACTGCAGGAGGACTACAGGAGATCTCTGTTGCACCATGACCGCGGAGGACAACGTCTCCCCCGGTGTAGGCCAAGGGGTCACGCTACGCGTCCTGGCTGAAGAGGTCAGTCGTCACGAGCCGTGTTTGGTCGCCCGATAGTTCTAAAATCCTACTTTTAGAAGTGCCGTACATGATCTGTGGAGGCCTTAAGCTATCAAACGTGGCTTAGTCAATTAAGTGCGCAAACACATCGGAATCGCAACTGCATTAATTTGATTAACGGCGACGTTTTCGCCGCTGGGAAAGGACACGCCCTTGCCCATGATGATCTGTAACTTGAACCTTGTCCTTTCCGCAACAACAGTTAAAAACCGATAACTTTTGATGAATACGTGAGCCGGGAAAAATATCACTACATTTCTGTTTTGCGCTGACCCTGTGTTGCAATAATAGACATATCGTACAGATTAAGTTAATCGTTTCGCACATGTCCTCGTGATAGATGCGTTTTATCATAGTCAAGGTAATGAAAGTAAATGGAAGAGATGAGTAATGCTGTTACAGTTACAGTGACAAAAAATGAACGCTTTTTTACTATAGGTATTCCGCCGTGCCCTGTACAAAGTGCGCGAAACATTGGCTGACATTGGCGTCATTTAACCCTATTCCCGGCAGGGGGGGGGGCTGAATCCGCCCCCCTCGGGTTTTTTACTTGCCAATTCCAGGATTTTTATTGCAGCTTCACGAAACTTGGTGACATTCCCTATCCAGGCAACGTTTTTTGGAGGCACCTCAGGCCATTTTTGGCGATGTAGAGGGCAAAAGGAAAATGTCCGCCAGAAACAGCCTTTTTAAGATATAACTTAAAACTTTATATGGATGAATAACTAAATAGTTGGGCAATGTGCAGATGTAATTTTGTTTGTCTGAGATCACTTTACAAGGTCAGGTCAAGGTCAAAAGTCAAAATTTGGTTTTATATCAATGGTTTCGGTGCTGTTTTTTTTAATGCCAAACCCGGAATATATATAACGTAAAATGGTGCCTGTACTTGTGTATCAAGTCTCAACTTGATATCAGGTCGGGTCACGGAGCAATGACCTAAAAGGTCAGTGCGCGTACCCCATATCGCAATAGCCATAAACAAATTTTTTGAAATAGAATGAATTCAAATGATTGAAAACGTTTACAGATAATATTAAATGCACACGAGATCATTCCAAGTGTTTTAAAGGCCAATGGAGGTCATTTAAGGTCAAAGATCACAAGTTGATCGGAAGAACGTGCGACCATAACAGTTCCCCCTTTTTCATGTCCGTGGCACCGCCTATGCTAACATTATACAAACATTGTAATGCAATCTGTACTTCTTTAGCATAACATAACTAGCAAAAGCCAAAAAAGTGTTTCTGTCTTTTTTGTTCATTTAGTTGTTGAAAAACTATTCCTCCTATTTTTGAAACCCTGTCAACGCCCATGAAGTTTCTCCAACTTTCAGATGTGTGTACCAATGGCAAAAGTCTTATCCATAATATGTCGATTCATGCCAATTTCATCGAAATCGGTCCATAAACAACAAAGTTATAAGAAGTCCGAAAATACCCCTGATTTTGGCATTTTTCCCACCTGTATTCACACGTTTCAAAATTGCTGAAATTTCTTTTTATAAAAATGTAGTTCACGTCATGGCAAATAGATTGCCGTTTGTTGCGATGAAGTCGGATGTGTAGTTCTTGAGATCTCAGGGGGGCCGAATCCACCCCCCCCCCCTGCCGGGAATCAACCATACCGTCTAGCCCTCCGGGAATAGGGTTAATGCATCAGGCTCGAATGCAAATCCAGTGCTAAATGTCCTTATTACGTGTTTGAATGTTCCATGGAAAAGAGCCCTGGAAAAATCAGTCCTCCACAGATATTTTTGGCCACAAGGCACGCATATGCATTCATCCTGTCCTGGCAGGAGTCTACGTTGAATTCATGTTTGCGTCTTTGTGAACAATGCAGCATATGTTTGTACCGTTCTACTATGATGATATTTGGTGTTAAAAAGGAAAGAAAAAGTATGGAAAACATGCAGTTATGTTGAAGCGGCTTCAAATCATGTCATGTCATCGTCAGACGCCTGACGCTCTGAACTCTGCAACAGTTTGTCACCGAAACTTCGGTGCCAGGTATGAGTGAAGTTCTGTGGCAGAATAAAGGTGTCAGAGAGAGCGGTCGATACACAGCTGGTCTTACTGCCTGCCCTGCATGACATAAAAGATAGTTTCCTAAGGGAGAAAGCGACAATGAGCAGAATTTTGGGCCCGAATAGGTTGCCATGCGACTTGCTCATCTTATTGGCTGCGCAGCGTAGTATAAACGAGGCAGCAACTAAGCAGAACCTACCAATTCAAAAATCTGAATTAAGTGCACGTAAACATGTGTCAGAAGCGAGTTTCTTCGACGTGGCAAGTAGCTCCGGGCCGTGACGTTTAAATGAAATACCTCACTTTAGGGATGAAACTGCATTCATAAACAAATGTAGTCGCCAAAAACGTTAATCCCCCTTTGTCTCGGCAATGGGTGATTTTGCTGGTAGTGGTTTTTCCTATTTAACCCTCGCCGGAGGTAAAGATTTTCATATAGGCGCCGGACAAAGAGAGGTGGCTGTCACCTTGTACCTTTTCCGTCCTAGTCGAGATGGGCAGACGAAACAGAAACGAACGAGTGGCCCGTTTCTTTTTTTATTCGAATGATGTCTTTTCTGATCCTTTCAGATTACCTGGTAACCTCTACAAACACAGTAAAAGTTAGCATCTCATCATCTACTATCCTCATGGCAAAAAACTGGCAGTTGTACCACATCCCGGTTGACCAACCATGGTTCTGTAATGAACAGGCTTCCAAACTGGTCAACCACTGGACATGTGACTGTTTTTCTTTTGAAACAAACATGCTGTCGCGAATAAAGCTCCGCCAACTTTGTAGATTAATAACTAATCAATTTTTCCAAAATTTAAGCATGAGAAACCATCGTGAGAACCACAAAGATTAATAAAACTGACATAGATCGTCTTTTTTCGCGAAAATAAAGTAACGCCAAAATTAGTTTCCGTCAATTTGGTACCGCATACGGCAGCGGCGCACAGTGACAGCTGACGGAGAATTACCGTGTCTTTAACTCAACGTTTCGGCGTATATATTGAACAAATCTGGGAAATTAGACGTGTATTGTCATCCGCAGACCTTTACTTGTGCGCTGGTGCCTTTACCTAAGCGGTATTAGTCAAAGCCCTTGAGATTCAGGCCATTTCTCGGTCTCATGCAGTCGGCTATGAGAAAACATATATAGGGCGTAAACTGGCTTACATATTATTTAAAACTAAAAATGAGACCAGTTTCGAGCTCCAGCTTCGACATTTTTACCCGTAAATACCTTTTATTTAGTATCAAAATGTAAGGCTCACCCTAGGATTTGATGTTGAGTATTAGTTTCTACTCCCTCCGTTGATGTTCTGTCTCTTCATCCAAGAAACAAAAATATTCAGTTCCGCATTTCTTTCTTGCCTCGACTTGAAATACGGCATCGAGCATAAAAGCACCTAAAAATATTGGATTCTGATCTTGCAGCGCAGACGGCAGCTCAAATGGTAGGGCGCTGGCTCCTCCGTCGTAGCAAGATGGTTTGGAGTCGCTTCGGCGCCCGATATTTCGTCCGTGGGTCAGCTGTCATCTGGCCAATATAGGGTCAAGCTGATTACCACGCTAGTCGTGTCGCGCTCTTGGCGGTCGAGGCGTCAGACTGTCGCCTCGAAATCAGCCGTTGCCTGAAATTGCTCGATCGGGCGTGGGAATCCACGTAGCAAAGCTCTGCTTATCGAGGGCTGGGATAAGGGCCGGGTATCGATAAAGGTTCTGATTTTCATCGGCAAACGGTCACTTATCAATAAATCTGCCGATAAACCGAGGTATATAACAGACCTCATATCATATCGTAATGGATGGGGATTTGAGAAGGAGGGGGGGGTTGAGCGGGGCACGTGGAGAACCCATAAAATAATTGCATCTTCTCAGTCGGCCTGATTCAGAAGCCGAGTCAAACGAAGTCCAATGTTGTTTTGCGGAAAAAGGGATATGAGGATCCATCGTTCCATTTAAAGTGAGCTTTCAAGTGGTACAGTACATCCAGAATGCTGTTGCTCGTCCGTTTCTTTCCTTTCCTTTCAACGTTTAAAAATACGTCTGTCTTTGGCTGGCTGCTGCTTGTCTTCGCTTTGTTGTAACTTGGCCCGTTTTGTCTGTCTCATCGATCTGAACCTTATGTTTGCTCTACAGATGATAACCGAGTTCTGTAGTAACGTTTTTGCACTTTATGGTTATCTTGCACGCTTTGAAAGTTGTTCTGTCGTTTCCATGCACAAAATAGCCCCTCACTTTTGGTCGCTTGTCGCCTTTCTTGCTAGCAGAGGCCATTGTTTTATCCCTTATTACCCCAATAACGAGGCATTCGGCGCAGCTCAATGACACGTTTCCTGAGAAATCGCCTTCATATCGCAATCAAATTGTTATAAAAACAACCATCCGCCAGCGGACAGGCAGCGAACAGTTGTGTCGGCCTGCTGGCGAGGACAGGTGGTAACAAGAGGTTTCCAGGAGTTTTGTACGGGGTCCAGGACCCGACCAATTTCATTAAAACTTACAGTTTTAATTCCTTTTACCTTGCGGAGGGTTTTAAAATAATCCTTTGAGGTAAAAGTTGCTTATATTTCCTGCAAAACAAAAAAGGCACGCGTGTACGGTTTTTGTGTCGTGTTGTCGATCCTTAAAGTGGTGGGATGGGGGGAGGAAGGGTGGTATGCCTCCCCTTGGGTACGCATCTGGGTAGTAATAAGGCTCTTATATTTATAGTTTAAGTGTAATCTTCCCCGAAAATTAGGTACGATCGGCGACTTCATAAACGATGCTTTTGATAAAAAAACATGATTTTGATCGATAATTGGTAATTTTTCTCGATGAACGATAAATAAAACTAAAACAATGGACCGGTAACATTTATTGATAATCCCAACCCTGGCTCCGATCCTCAGCACTGATCTATCAAACAACTCGGATCAGATTTATAGAAGAGGTTTTAGGTGTAAAAAATCAACCAACCTTTCCTTGAAACATGCAGTAGAAATTGGCGATGCTGTTGATGTTTGCACCGCAGCATGGGTTATTCAAACTCAATCTGAAAGCACGATTTTTTTTGGGTGATTATCATGTATGAAAAATGTATCCTGAAAAGGCAGTCCACTGAAAAGCTGAATACCAAAATAGCTTTCTCAGAGGATACAAGCGATGTTGTCCCTGCCTGATCTCTCTCATGTAGCACCTCAGAACGTCCAGCTCCACACCTCACAGAACAAACTGCGTACTCTCGTGCTCAGCTGTGCGAGATGCGGGCTCGGCGCCTCACCAGAATCTGACCTTGACACTGTCGCGACCCGCAGGACCCGCCGTTCACTCAGCAGATACGCGGCGCCGACGGCAACCTCACCTCGGCCGGCTACGCCGTCGACATGCTGAAAGTGCTGGCGGAGAAGGTGGGATTCAGGTGAGATTCGTCACCTGAGCCGCGTTTTGTCTCTAACGGATGGATGGATGTCTCTGATAATTTCGTCTCTGGTGGAGCGTCGCCGACCAAGCGTGTGCTGTTGGCAGCGCCGTGAGCTGTAGCGTTTGTGGTCCGGTGTCGTGCAGGAAACCGCGGACCGCCTGCCTGGAAGAACTTCAGGCTTACAGTGCAGACGTCTCGGAACACGGCGCTTAGACCATGAGGACGATGGGACAGAGATATCCCGGCACTGACTGGAGCATTTCGCTCACTGCATTTACTGGGAGGATTCCCTCCATTATCCTTGTTTTTCGAGCGAAAACCAGTGGCCCCATTTTGGTGATTCCATTGACGGTCAAGAGTCCAGTACGGTAAGGCCTCAGGTATTCCCGACATTTGCTCACCTCAATATTATCGATACATTTAGAGATCAGGTCAAAACTCTGCATTTGGCAGGTATTCGCCGACCGTTTCAGAAATGCATCATCAGCAGCAGAGCATGAATAGTCGAACAGACTGTATTTCTCCTACTCGATATATAGGAATGCCGAATAACCTCATTTTGAAACACGAAACATATTTTGTAAAAAGAGCCAAGAGGTCAGCCTATATCGCAAGGCCCAATTAGTCCAGGGCCTTTTTTTTGCCTGCAATGTTTTTTTATATTTTTTACCTGCAATTTGTGTAAAATTTTAAAAGGAACATAAAATGGCATTCACCTCTCTATATCTGCAACAATTTCTTCGCTAAACCTTTATCTCACAAAAGGCTGCTTGTTGTTGCTAGTTATGCTTTTCTCGTTCTTGTAATGTTCTTTCCTGTAATGCGCTTCTCATAACATATTTTCCTTATTTACTGTACTCACGTGAACAAAAATGGCAATGACCTTCGAAAGCCAGCTACTTCATGGCCTCTCACGTTCGTGTAAGGGCGTACATAATCTGCGTCTTGCATTGCCCAGGAAGAATTGGCCGAGCGCTCTGGCAATCAGCTCAAAAAAAGAATGTATGCCAGACTATTTCGGACTTCGATAAGTCATGAATAGCATCTGGAAACCAATACTTATCCCATGACTAGCATCTACAAATCGATATTTTTTCAAACCTAGTGTCTGGAAACTGGCACTGCTCCTAAATAAAGTACATCAGACAAGTGGGAGGGTGCTGGAATACCATTATCTTTGGGATGCCTGCTGCATAGACTGAGATGAGATTAGGCATGCATGGGATGAAGCAGACATCGTGAGAGGCCATTTAATGAGCTGGTATACAATAAGAACACAAAAGAAATATGTTTCAGAAATACAGAAGATGTTGACCTCCCTCAAGGGGTCAAATGGGCCGGCAGGCGTGTCTTAGATTCATTGAATGGACTAACAACAGCAGTTTATTGAAAGTTCATGCGTTGCACTCATTGAATATTGTGATTTCAGAAAGGCGGCGTACGCTTGCTTCGTCGCTGTTGTCTGATCTGGCATTGACGTCACCTTCATGCTCAGCACGAACCGGTTTAAGTCGCTTTACACGTGAACGGAAAACGATTCGAGCGTAAACGGAGCGCATACGGAACGTCAACGGAGCTGTCATAGTTAACTGCATGGAGCACCCATTGACGCCACGATTAAAGTGGAAATGGTGAACCAACAACACCTAAAGTAATCTTAACTGGAACAATCATTCGTCATTTTCAAAGCCATATAACAACAGGTCCGCCGAAGTCGTCAGTCTAATAGTTTTGCAATTTTTTGGTTACAAATGCTGTAATGTATGTTATCTTCCTGTGTCCTTGTCGTGGTTCTGTCCTGGTACAGATGAAGAAGTAAAATCGAAACGTAAAATTAAGAATGAAATATGATGTGGCCCTCTGAAGTACTTCATGCGTTCCTTTTCTCATCTAGTTGCAATGCTTTGATAAACGCAAATTTTCTGTATTTCGGCATCTTTGAGCTGTTTGCGTATCATATGTACCAGTTCCCATGTAAACCCTAGTGGAAGCGGGGTGGGGAACAAAGCTTTCCAATCCTTGTAGGAAACGGGCGGGAGCTGAGCTGGACGTGAGCGGGTTTACACTTCGCGTTTCTCATTTCAAACTGACTACCTGGCCAGCCTGCGCGATGAGCAATTTGGTAACAATAAGCAATTGGACGATTCCTTCGTTCCGATTATCCATGTCCAAGTGCCCCAACGCCTGTTCCAGTCACTTGTTCCGTTCCCAGTCACGTTCTCTTTCCCGTCCGAATTCCCGTTCTATTCCAAGTCCCTGAGTCTTGTCCTGTTCCCTGTTCCAACCCGTCTCTGCCCTGTCCCTGTCCCTTTTCCCGCCACTGTCCTTGGTCCTTTCGATTTCCTCACACTAGTACCTGTACGTTGCTGCGGTCACGGTTTCCGCCCCCGTCCCATGTACTCTCCCCCTGTCCCCTGTCCCCAATATATCGTGATATCCTCGTTTCGCCTCCCAGTTTCCTTTCCCTTGTTATACCGGTCCTTTATTCCTTGCCTTGGTCCCAGATACCTGCCATGCCCCGTTGTCCCCGTTCTCTTGACCTGGTCCCCTGTTTCGTTCCTTTGTCCAGGTGCCTATCCCTGTCTCAGCCTCATAACGTTACCGAGGACTGGTCCCCTGTTCTGGTTCTGTTTTTTTTTTTTAAGTCCATGGCCTGTTATCAGTCTCCGCCTATTTCAGCGTTTCTATGTTGATCTCTGTGGTGAAATTCGATGATCCCTTCAATGCAACACGACCGAATGTTTTCACTTTCACGTATGAGCAGAAAGAGATGGCTTTGATCACGATAGGCAAAAAACGCGCCGGACACGTCATGTGGGCGTTTTTGTAGACTTTCATTTGAATTTACCTTAATTTCTGATTTATGCAGACGTATACGAAACTGATCAAGAAACTTTGTGCCAATACTTTTAACACGAGCAGTGAGAGGGAGTTTCGCGCTAACGTCCATTGGAAGGGGGTACTTTTGTGTCCCCTCCTATCTCGCAAACGGAAAGAGCTAGACATGCGAAATTTTAAGGATAGTAGGATAGGGTCATCAAGAGTTACATTGTGTGCAATTTTAATGAATCTTGGTCAATATTCTCAAGACCAAATGGGGTCGAAAAGGTCAACTTTGGACACTTTCTCGACCCATACAGGCCATTCCATACGGGTTTTCAAACGAAACGGTAAAAGAGTGCGTGTTAGAGCGCTGAATCGTGGCATGAGACAATTTCCACTCATTGGACGTCTTGGTGAATATTTCAGGTCGAGATCATGTCAGGGCATTGACCTATGATGTCATTTTTCCATTTTTTTGCAGATAAGATTCCGAGTAACACGGGATGCTGGTGTGGCTTCAGAGTAAATCTGGGCGCTGCTGCTTTCCGTGTATTACCGGTGAACATAGCCAGCATTGGTACATTCAGTCACTTCAGCGTTCACTGACCTCCGCACGGTCAAAGGAAGTGAAGCGAGGCCACTGACCTTGGATAGAGTTTTTGACCAAACAGTTAGTTCTATCTCAGCTATTTGCACTAAAGTTGTTTTCTTTTAATGGACCCAGTGACATGATTTCTTTGTTGTAAAATGAAAAATTACATGTATATATATATATATATATATATATATATATATATGTGTGTGTGTGTGTGTGTATATAATATATAATGAATGCGCGCAAACGCATTTTTATTGAGTTCTTTGAATACACATTGCATACAAATCAATGTTGCAAGGCACACCTAGATCAGGTTACAAGCGGTTGGCCTTGATTTTTGGTGACCTTGACCTTTACTGACTCTAGATTTGGTCTTGGTACATCCGTCAGTTATCCCCGGAATGATGTCGGCTGATAATCCCATCAGGTATCCATTCGGCTGATAATCCAAACGGTAATCCCACCTAAGGACGTTAGTTCTCTCGCAAAGTTTCCATTTGTCTGCGACAACCGTTATGTTCGTTATGTTTGTTTGACCTCAAATGCTTCAGACTTCAAACACTTTCCGGCCGATTTTCCATTTCCATGAGTCAGTCGACGAGCTATTGCATCGTCATAGATGCCACAAAGCAGCAGCGACCCGCCCCGATCAGTTCTCCAGATTTTCAAGAAAAACAGATGGCGGACCGCGCAAAAGTCCTCTCCACCATCTTTCAGTGCGCGTGCTAAGTGCATGCTCAACTTCACCGCAGTCTTGAACTAAACACGAATAAGGCGTTTTGCGTCGACTTCATGAGTTCCATGTTTAAGAATAGCTAATCAGCTACTAAATGACTAGTCAAATTTTCCTTGGGTAGTTTCCCTGAGGCGGTAATTAAAACCGGCTTAAATTAATAAAAACCACTGGCTGGCGTGATGTCAATTTAAGCCGGCTTTTTTCCAACCCTGTCCCATAGTTATCAGCTAACGAGCGAATGTTTGTAGCGCGACCTCGCCGAAATGGCGGAGGCTATAACTCCTGAACCGCTGGCCTGATCAAACTACAGTTTGCACAGGTGGATTCAGAGCAAAATAAAACCCTGTTCTTCAAATTTGGTGCCGATCTGAGACATGAGGGTGTCATCCTATTGTCGATTTGTTATGGCTTGCCGCATTTCTCATATTCTCACGTTTTTATTTTATTCCTCATTTCGAATATTCTAGGCCGGAAAATACAAGTGAACCAGTTTCTTCCGGGCGTTGCAAAATCAAAAGTTCCAACGATCTAAGTCCATGCACTTTTCACTGACATACCTCTGCGCCATAAACTACTCGCAAACATTGATTTCATTCAAAAGCGGAACAGTGCATATCCTGTTGTAATACGGCCCAGGTGACAAGGAATTCACTAACGCAAAATTTGGTACCTGTCCCAAAGTGGAAGTGCCCCACTCCTCGCTATAGCTGATGAGAAATCTTTGAAACCCAAGGAAGGAAGCAAACACGCATTCGGATATCCCAGAGGATATCCAGACGGCCACTGCGTTTAAAACTGCGCTCAGTCGTTCAGTCGTTCAGCGTTTAGTCGTTCAGTGGCTCTCTGCACTAGTTTCCTCACTCCGTCTAAATGAATGAGTTCCGTTTAGCATCGGTGTCCGGCGTTCGTTAGTATTCTTGTCGCCGTCGTATTCAAACAAGCTCTATCAACCTTTCTGGTCACACTGGGCAAATAGATCAATAGAGCAGCGCAAGACTGCATGAATAGATAATTGGATGTTCAGATGCTGGTGAGAGGCCCAGCCATCTACTTTCGACGCGCAAATGGACTATTGATTCATGATTAACGTAACATACGAGATATTCTTGCATGGAACAACAGAAAATAAATATTGACGCAAAACAAGTATCAACATAGGATAGTCTTGTCGCGTTACAAACCTCCTGAAACGCTCCATTTTTTTCTCTCTCTCTCTCTCTCTCTCTCTCTCTCGAGGTACATATGCCTAATGAATACACTTTGCGTACTCTTGGTGGACTGCCTCAGTGGATTGGCTCGTGGTGAGCTGGACCTAACAGTGCACCTACAAAATACATTGCGAGCTTCACTCTTGGAAACAAGTGAAAGTAACCAAAGTGATCATTCCATCGATTGGTATAGTGCAATAACAAGTCTTCCAAATCGTTCTTATAGGGAGTATTTCGTCTCTGCAAGACGATCCTCAAAGGCGGTGCAATCGTTGACGTACGGCATGTGGCAGCCGACCATTCCCTCAGGCACCTGCGGGAAAGCAGAGAGCAGGACACGCGTTTTGAAAACTTGTCGGCGCACGCGCACGCCAACCCCGAAGGATTACCGAGTCATCCCTCGGGTTCTGCAAATCAGTTTGTCTTGAGCCACTGGGCAGACGGAAGCTTCATATCATCCCGACCTCTCGCGCAGTTTGTCAAGAAGAACATAATGTCACGAAATATTTTGACTTTAAATCAGCTGCACGCAGAGGACTTCACGGGATCCTGCCGTTTATGATGACTGTGATGGTACACTTTCACTTGGACCGATCACGGTGTTCCTTAACCCTATTCCCGGCTGGGGGGGCTGAATCCGCCCCCCCTGGGGTTTTTTGGCTGGACAAACACTTTGTGTCCTTTTGCTTACCATCATTTTTCCATTTGTGGCTTTTTAGGTCGGGTCAGGTACTTCAGGTCAGGAAATCAAAAAAGTTTAGCGCGCTGTAACTTTTTGCAAAACAAGATATCAGAATAATACTTTCAGAAATTAGTGATCTTGATAGATGCAACAAATCCGCTATTTCGGATTTTTCGAAATTTTCTGGGTCATTGACCTAAGATCAAGCCCATTTTTTAGACATGTCGTAATTTTTTTCGGAAATTAACGGAATATTTCGTAACATTTCTAGTGTGGAGTCAAACGCATATCTAGTTACCGTCGTTGGGCAACGTATCAATGACTTCCAGCCATTGACCTGAGGTCAGATCACGAATAACTGAAGTGGGCCAAAATGTACCACCGTCAAAACCAGCGATGTATTGCTCAGAATGGGTAAAAAATGGCAGAACTGGCTTGCACAGACGTAAATAATACCAGGAACCTCAAACAGTTTGAAGAAATAGCATATTTTGGAAATAAACAGCCTCCCGCGAATAAAGCTCCGCCAATTTTGTACATTGGTAACTAATGAATTTTTCCAAAATTTAAGCATGAGAAACCATCGCAAGAACCACTACGATCAATAACATTTACATGGGTAGGCTTTTCTCGCATAAATAGAGGAACGCTAAAATTAGTTCCCGTCAGTTTCCTACTGAAAACGGCTGCGCCGCAAGCCGACAGTCGGCGCGAAAATTGGTGTGTCTTTAACTCAACGTTTCGGTGTATATATTGAACAGATCTGGGAAATTAGATGCGCATCGGCATTTGCGGACCTTTATTTGTGCCCTGGTGCCTTTAATCATGCGTCATTAGCCACAGCCCTTGAGATTCAGGCCGTTTCTCATTGTCATGCAGTCGGCCATGAGGAAACATATATAGGACGTAACTTGCTTACATATTACCTAAAACTAAAAATGAGACCAGTTTCGAGTTCTACTCGTCACAAGCTTTCCAACGGTGTGCGTATTTTTATCGTGTGACCAACCGTTCGTGAGTTAGAGGGGGGCGATCAACTGCCTCCCCCCAGTCGCGCATGATGGAAACTGACCGACGGTCGTGCGCGGGTTAAGTCATGATCATGACGTGAAATGGTACCAGGTATTTTTAACCGTGGTCAACGTCAGACCGTGACTTGGAGTGAAACTCATCTCCCTTCGGTTTACAGACATTTTTATGCTGAAGTGCAAGCAGTCTTGAAATGTTCAAATTAATTATTTGCTCTGAGGAGTCACCTACAACGGAGAATGTAAAAATGTGGTCGTAGCTGCCAAATGTCGTGAACGGACTGAAAAACAGTCTGAAATGTTTTTGCTCTAAGGTCAACGTTAAAAGGATTTCGATCTTCCAGATCAACTTCCTTTTCATTGTTTTTCGGCACATAGATTTTCATGTGAGCTGAAGACATTGATCTGCAAATGTCATGCTAAGGGACATTTGCGACATTTGGACATAACGGACATTTGGACATTGCTCTGAACTCTAGAGCAAATGATAACCCTTATTGGATCGAGGTGTATGAGAAAAGGATTTGCAGCGCACTGTTGTATGAACTAGTTTCAGTCACAACATAGAACAATACCAAGATTTCACATGATGTCAGGTGTACGTGGTGACCTCTACCGGCTCGATATGTTAGCGAGAATGGTCATCAATACACAAGCTTTCGTATAACCTGGTTGCAAAGACTTGGAGGAAATCGCGATCAGGACGGAAAATAATAGACGGACCTTAACCCGGAGCGAAAATTTGAACGTAGCCATACGCTTGGTCTTGACAGCAGCTTTGAGTGACGTTTAATATTTGTGCGGTGACTAGTTTGCGTGTGAAAAGTTTCGAGTCTCTGTGTTCGCGTTTTTTGTGGCTGGGGTTTTTATTTTTTTCGTGGGTATTGTCACAGCCCCCCTCCCCCCTCCCCTTTAATTATTTCCCTTTTGACCAAACCCCAAACCCCATTACCAAAAAACGAAAGGGTGTGGTCGGGGCGGGGGCGGGCCCCCCCCCCCCCCCCCCCCAAAAACAAAACCCCCCATTTCCCCCCAACAATTTTATAAGAAATTTTCAAAATTTTGGAAAGGGTGGATACAGGGGAAAAATGTGGAAATTAGAGGCATTTTTGGACATATTATAACTTCGTTGTTAATGGACTGATTTCGATGACACTGGCATGAATCGAGAGATTATGGACAGCACTTTTACCTTTGGTACACACATTTGAAATTTTGGGAAAATTCATGGGCGTTCACAGGGTTTCAAAAATAGGAGGATTAGTTTTTCAACAAATGAATGAACAAAAAAGGCAAACACTTTTTTGGCTTCTTGTAGTCATGCCATGCTAAACAAGTACAAATCGCATTACAATGTTTGTATAATGTTAGCATAGGCGGTGCCAGGGACATGGAAAAAGGGGAACTGTCATAGTCACACGTTCTTCAGATCAGCTCCTGACCTTTCGACCTTAAATGACTTCCAGTTACCTTGGAGCTACTTGAAACGATCTCTTGTGCATTTAATAATATCTGTAAACGTTTTCAATAATTTGAATTTACTCTATTTTAGAAATTCCATTTCATGGCTATTGCGATATAGGGTAAGAGCACTGTCATTTTAGGTCATAGCTCCGTGACCCGACCTGACATCAAGCTAAAACTTGGTACACAAGTAGAAGGCAGCTTTCTTTGTCATATATGTTCGGAATTTGGCATTTGAAAAAATAACGCCGAAATTATTGCTATAGAACCAAATTTTGATTTTTGGCCTTGACCTGACCTTGTAAAGTGACCTCACATAAACAAAATTGTATCTGCATGTTGCTCAGCTATTTTGCTATGCATCCATATAAAGTTTTGAGTTCTATCTTAGAAACGCCATTTTTGGCAAACATTTTTCTTTTACCCTCAACAGGGACAAAAATGGCCTGAGGTGCCTCCCAAATACGCTGCCTGGCTCTGCCCCTGTGCAAAATTGAAGTTTGAAATTTTGTCACGGCACGTAAAAAGGATAGCTAGGGAAAGTCACCAAGCTTCGTGGAGCTGCGTCAAAAATGCTGAAATTGGCAAGAAAAAAAACCCGGGGGGGGCGGATTTACCCCCCCTGCCGGAAATAGAATTAATATTGTGAATCGGATAATAAGCTCACTTAAAGAACTGGAATGATTTTGAAAACGATGGTTGAAACGTACTTCAGCTGAATTCTTCGCCGGGCTTCTTACTCTCTCCACGAGATAAAGCGCCTCATCACAACGTCTCAAGGCGCATTCCATCTGATCTGGCCTGACGGGATGCAGTTCGGCCGACAGCAGGAGAATGAGTCCTTACTTCGTCCCAGTCCCTCAGATGGTGTGGACAGACAGGATCCAGTGCGGCAAGAAGCTGGGTAACGGCCCCTCACTTCTCCCTGATCCCGATCCTGATCAGACACCAGCTGGAGTGGCCGGACGGAGTACAGTACATCCGGCACCTGGGTAGCCACTGCTCACCTCTCCTCGACCCCCTCAGGTACCAGCTGGACTGGCCGGACGGACTACAGTTCGGTCGGCAGCTGGAGAACGGCTCCTGGACGGGCATGATTCGTCAGCTGCAGGACGGCCGTGCCGACATCGCCCTCTCCTGGTTCAAGCTGACCAAGGAGCGCATGGCCGTCATGGACTTCGCCGACGCGGCGCCAATCCGCACGTACCGGAACACCCTCTTCGTGAGCCAGACGGGCCGCATCCGGACAGAGAGCATGCTGGGCGCGCTGACCAAGCCGCTGGGCGTGGACGTGTGGGCGGCGCTGCTGGCCACGCTGCTGGTCGTCTCGCTGGTGCTGTGGCTGGTGCTGCGCTTGACACGCCTGGGAGCCGCCGGAGAGCCGGCGCGACTACAGCTTCGCCGCCTGCCTGCTCTCCATCTACGGCGGCTTCATGATGCAGGGCTACGTGCGCACGCCGCACTCGGTGGCAGGCCGAATCGTGGTCATCAGCCACTGGGCCATGTGCATCATCGTGTACGCCGCCTACACGGCGCAGCTGGCCTCCTTCCTGACGGCCACCGGTAACAGGCCACTGCTCAGCTCTGTGCAGCAGGTGAGAGGCTGCTGATCAGCTTTGTGCAGCAGGTGAGAGGCTGCTGATAAGGTCTGTGCAGCAGGTGAGACGCTGCTGATTAGGTCTGAGTAGCAGGTGAGAGGCAGCGGCAAATCCAGTGTGGCCGCCACCGGATCTGCGGCTTCGTGGCATGGTTGTAGAAACCAGTAGGTCTAGACATGCGCCCGATTCCAACAAAATCGGAGTCGACTCCGGAATCGATTCCGTTCCAGTCAGAGTTAGAATTGTAATCGATTTCACTGATAAGTGCCGGAATTAGAGTCAGGGTTCAATCGATCGCTTGTCTGCAGAATCGGAATCGGAATCGGAATCGGAACTGATTCCAATTGCTTAATTTAGTCCATGGGATCCTAGTGAAATTGGTTCCGGAATCGGCCTATTTGGTTTTTAGTCGGAACCGTAGTCGATTTAGTTTTGGAAAACCGCGCTGAATCAGAATCAGGATCAGCTCAACGAGCCATGAGTCGGATTTGGAATCGATTTCCCAGAAGTGGAATCAGTTACGAGTCTGTGGCGGCATGCAGAGTGGTAGGCAATCAACGCCGGAAAATTCTAGCATGAGTCCTGTTGTGGCGGATAAAAAGAAATGTCTTCGGAATGGCTCTGGCTCTACTAGTTTTAATGCTGCGCCTTGGCATAGGCAACGCAGCAGCGCCGCAAAGATGGCGGCGTGTGTCGCTTTCCGATGAGCTCGAGCTAGGAGAATGAGTGATTCCAGAATGCGGCCTTGACCCCCATTGGACAAAGAGGTGGTTTCCGCTCCATGTGTTTGTTTTCCCTAGACTGTCTTTGAACGTCATGCGTCAAAGACCATGGAATTTATTACAACTAACCCTACAGCCTTTCCGCGCCTTTTCCAAAAATACGTGTTACTGGATGTATGGCGTCATGGCGTCTTTCTCGACGGTCTTGAAGCCACTTTCTAGATGTGGCCTGCAGTTTGGCTTCTTCACTAGGAGTCCTGGACGAGATGTAGTGTCATTTTTCGTTACATGGAACATTTGCTTAGTGAGAATCAAGGTAATCATCTGTAAGCCTTCTAAGTCTCAGTAAGTCATCTGAGGTAATTTGGGGTCAAAAGTCGTATGTTGACCTGACGAACTTACGACCCTTAGAGTTCGCCATTTCCGTGTCCCTGGCGCCGCCATTGCTAACAATATACGAACAACGCACATGTTTCGAAAAAAAACATTCAGACCCATTTTTCAAGTTTTGTGAACGCCCATGAATGCTCCTAAAATTCTCAGCGTATGGGTCAAAGGATTCTTTTTATTAGCTCTTGACTTAAGTCAGTTACATCATATTCGGCCAATAGTAAACATCGGAATTATAACAAGGAGAAAATGTACCCTTTCTGAACTTTCTTCCCCTGCAGCCATCCCTTATAAGATGCTCCAAAAAAACTTCTCCAACGATAAAAACTGCAGTTTACGTCATGGCCAATCGATTTCATTTGTTGCAATCAAATGGGACAGGTAATTCGTGAGATTCGGGGGGTACCGAATAACCCTCATACGGGAATGCGTACTAGTGTTATGGGTACGGATAGAGTTAACCGGATTCCCGGAGGGCTAGATGGTATGGCCGATTCCCGGCAGGGGGCGGATTCACCCCCCCCCCCGATCTCGAGACTACACATCCGATTTCATCGCAACAAACGGCAATCGATTCGCCATGATGTAAACTGCACTTTGATAAGGAGGATTTCAAAAATTTGAAAGGGTTACAAGGGGCATAAGAAGTCAAAATGAGATGATATTTTTAGATTTCTTATAACTCCGTTGTTTTTGGACCAATTTTCATGAATCTGGCGTGAATCGAGAGATTATGAATGGGACTTTTACCATTGCTCTATACATTTGAAATACTGAGAAAATTCATAGGCGTTTGCAGGGTTTTGAAAATAGGAAGACTAGTTCTTCAAAAATTGATTTAACAAAAAAAGTTTAAAGCACTTTTTTGGCTTCTTCTTGTCATGTTATGCTGAAAAAGTACAAATCGTATTACCATGTTAGTAAAATGTTAGCAAAGGCAGTCTCAGGGACATGAGAAAAGGTATACTGTCATGGTCACATGTTCTTCAGTAGATAGGCACTTAACCATTTCTTTATTCAAAGAATGTTGGGCATTCTGAAACACAAGAGTAATCAGGATTAGAACCATGAACAATGAACATGGAAACGAAACATCATGTCTGTCTATCTCCCCCCAAGTCTTTGACACTCGAAATACAAAGACTGATAGCTAAACAAAAACAGAGAAAGTGACATCGCAGCAACAAAGTGACATATCTAGGTTGTAGTTACATCAAGTGGCCATGGCAACGGCCGTGCTAGCAAGTAATGCCAGAGCACTGATCACTGAACAAAGTCGGGGTCACGATACCGGACTGGCTTTAGTCGAGTACGAGCGGAACGACGAACAGGGTCGCGCGGGACAAGCTCCGGAGGCCCCGAATCGAGCTCAGCTGCCGTAGGGGGGACACCGCGGGCGGGGCCGACGCGATACTAGGAGGCGGCAGTGCACCCGATAACGGCCGGCGTGGCTTCAGCACAGGTAGGGCACGCGGCTGCGGCTGAGGGGACGCAGTAAGTGGCGGCGCGGCGCGATCACACAGGGGTAGCGACACACGCGGCGACGGCTGGAGCGCCGGCGTATCGGCGTGCTTCGGCGATCGCGGGCGTGGAGGCGACGTCGCAGGGATCGAATACGTCGGTAGGCTACGCGGCACCTGCGGCGGCGCAACTGGTACGGGGCTCGACGCCGGAGTCGGTGTCCAAAGGTTCCTCGGAGCCTGCGACGGGCTGGATGGCGATAGTTCCGTTGGGACGCGACTGTGCGTTTGTGGCAGAGACGGTCTCTTTGGTTGGGGATGGTGGAGCTCCTCGAGAAGTTCGTCGAGACGGGTATTTGTGCCACGGGCCGGAATCACAGGAGTGTACCTGCGCAAGAACTGCCGGTTGCGCAGAGTCATTCTGCCACTGCCATCGACCCGGACCACGTACTGGTTGTGTTGTCGCACTTCCACGACGCGCCCGGTTTTGTCCCACTTCCTGGGAGACCTCCCGGTCTGGTTCTGAAAGCGCACTGTGTCACCCACTTTCAGAGGAGGCAGTCGCTTCGTGTGTTCAGACCAGCGCTCATGGTCACGCATGTGACGGTTCCGGAGGGCTTCCTCGCGGGCCTGTAGGGTTTCGCGCTACGTTGGATGGGGGCGGTACTGACCAGGGGGGATCGGTATGAAGTCCCGCACCGGACGACCAAACACGCACTGCGCCGGCGACAGCCCTGTGGAGGGATCGGGCGTGTTCCTGTAGGTGAGCATGGCACGCTGGAACTGGCGGACATTTAGTTCTCCGTGGTCGCCGATGTTGCCCTTGATCATGCGCTTTATGGTCTTCACACCCACTTCGGCGCGACAGTTGGCGTGAGGGAACGCCACGGAGGAGCGGCGGTGGCGGACACCGTAGTCAGCCAGGAACGCCTCCGTCTCGCGGGCCGTGAATTCTGGCCCGCCGTCGCTGGTCAATTCCTCGGCTATGCCGAGTGTGTCGAAGACGCGGTACAGGCAGTCGCGGAGGCCCTTACTGCCCTCCTGGGCGCGTTCCACGATGGGTCAGTTGGAATACCGATCGACGATGACGAGGTATGACCGGCCCTTGTGCGTGAAGTAATCTGCGCACAACTGCTGGAACGGGTACTCGGATGGGATGATGTCAGCAGGTGGTGCCCGTGGCTGCGACGGAGCGTTCCGGTTGCACGGCCGGCATCGTTCGCGAACGTGCCGAACGTCGGCTGTGAGGCCGGGCCAGAAGACGCTGACGGCCGCGCGGGCGAGCATCATACCGACCCCTTGGTGGGCACCATACAGACTCTGGAGCACCTCGTTGCCGAGGCTGGGTGGTATGACAACCCGCTGGTCGTATAGTATGACACCATCACTGGTGTACAGGCCGTCACGGAGCGAGTGATATTCCCGAAGTTCTTCTGGCATCTCGTGGCGATGGGTTGGGGGGGCCTTCCTCGACGAGTTCTAGAAGTCGGTTCATCGCTGAGTCACTTGCTGTGGCGTCCCTCACGCGGTCCCAGGTGACGGAACGGATCGTGGTGATAGCGGCTGCACAGACCGTGCCAGCGTCGTCGATCGTGACGTCATCGGGGGGGGGCCATGCCGACAGGGGCACCTGCGGGATATCGAGACGCGATGTCCGGGACACGATTCTTGACTCCGGGTAGATACTTGATGTCGAACTTAAACCGGGGAGTCTTTTCTTTGAGGTTGCGGAGCCGGGCGTTTGGAAGGTCGACCAGAGACCGGTCGCCCAGTGTCTTCACGAGCGGTTTATGGTCCACGACCACCGTGAGGTCGCTGTGTTCTAATATGAAGAAACGCGCCTTCTCGAGTGCGTCGGCAACAGCTAGCGCTTCGCCCTCAACTGGGGCGTACCGAGATTCAGCGCTAGACGTGAATCGGCTTCCTACCAGGGTAGTCTTCCATCCCTGGGGGCAGCAGAGCGGCGACCGGCCAGGGCAACCGCAGTACTTCTGCGGAAGCCAGAAGCCAACGCCGGTGCGCGACCAGTCGGTGGCCAGGACCATTGGCTGGTTCGTCTCGAAGATTTGGATGCCTTTCATGACCTCTTCCACGATGATGCGCTTGGACATTTCAAACGAGGCTTGATGCTCTTCGGTCCATGCGAACTTGTCCGGCTTCAGGAGCTCGCGGAATGGCAGCATGACATCCGCCGTTGCGAATGCGTAGGCGACGTGGTTCACGACTCCAAACCAGGCCCGCACGTCCGTCAGGTTCTTGAGGGTGGGGAACTCTGCGATGCTCTGGAGGAAGACACGGGATGGCCGGACTGAGTCGAAGGTGATTTCGAACCCGGCAAACTCTACGGTTGGCTTGGCGAACACAAACTTCTCGCTGTTCATGTGATGTTCATGTGATGCCGTGACGACCGCACATCTCCAGCCACTCCACGGTGCGCCAGAACACCTCCTCGATGCTGTCACCCCAGGTCAGGGTGTCGTCGATGCATTTCGTGTAGGAGTCATGTGACAGGCCGGTGGCCATCACGATCTCGTCGTACCGCCGCGTGTATCCGTCGCCGCTGGATACGTAACCCTGGGGGGCTACGAGGTAACGGTACCTGTCCCACGGGGTCAGGAACGTGGTGAGATGCCGATCGTCGACATGGAGGGGAGCGCTGTGGTAGCCATTCCACGCATCCAACACGGTCTCGTACGTCGATCTGGGAACTGACCGAGCTTGATGGAAGGGGCTTGGAGTGTGGTGCGTCTCCCGTGCGGCATGGCGGTTTAGGGGCTGCAGGTCCACGCAACGGCGAGGACTTCCCGACTTCTTGGAGACGACTACCATTCGGTGACACCAGGTCACTGGCTCTCCTACCGGTACCGGTTCGATGACCCCGAGCTGCACGTCACGGTCGAGGGCCGCTTTCACCTCTGTCTGCCAATGCAGCGGGACAGGGATGGCTTTGTGATGAGCCACGGGCTCGGCGCCAGGCTTAACCATAATGCGGAGGGGTGGTCCATCCACCGTCGTCAACGGTTGGTGCTCACATGTGTTGAAGGTGCTTGCAGAGTAATAGTCTATCAGCCACTGGCGAAGCGCGTCGACGTTCTCGTCTGTCGCCGGCATGGGGGGTTCTGTGGGCCGTGCAGGTGGCGTCTGACGACGAGGACAGGAGCATGTGCCATACTCGTCCACGTTGGTCCCATCGGCAGAGACGGACGCGAGCCCAACGGTTGGGAAGGCAGCGTCAATCATGCCGAGGTCGCGGCAGGCATCGCGACTCAGGTACATGGTGTCGGTGGCCGATGTGATGTAGACGAACTGTCGGCTCTCTTGCCGATTGCCCTTGCTCCCCTGGCCAGATATCCGCAGGATCACCGCTCCACGTATATCGATTGGATCTCCGTTCGCAGCATGCATCCTCATCGATGTCGGCACGAGGTCTGCTTCCGTGATGCCAAGACGACGAAGGAGGGTGGTTGACAACCAGTATCGGCTATGACCTGTTGTGTGAATGTAATCGGGCGGACTGTGCACGTGAGGCCCAGGTCGTCGTAGTCAGCCGGTTGGAGCGACAACTCAGGTTCGATTGATGGCTGTGGTTGGCTGGGCTGCCGACACCAGGTCTGAGTGAGATCATCGTACATGTGGTGCCTCAGGGCTGCGGCGCAGGGGGCTTCCAGGTCGCACTCGGAGTCCTCCGTGCTGCAGAGGGCGGCACTGGGGGTCTCGTCTTCCTCTGTTGGTGTCGCCTGGTCCGTGGCACTGATGCCAGCCGTCTTGCGCTGCAGACAGGCCTCGGTGAAGTGGCCTCGGCGCCGGCAGTGCCGGCACTGGTTCCGGTACGCAGGGCAGGACGTAGCGCGGACTTTGGGAGGGGCTCGTATACCGTGGCCCGCCCTGCCGCAGTACTGGCATATCCCGCCCGGGGAGGCCGCCTCTGAACGCGCGCGCTGCTGTGGCACGGTCTTTGCTCGCCGATACTGGCTACGGGCAGCGGCCACGCCCTGTGACTGGTCCAGGGTTCTGGCGGATCGCTTGCTGGCTTCCTTGACCTCTACGAAGCGGATGGTGTCCTCCAGGGACATCTGCGTCTGTGTCTGGTCACCAAGAAGATCAAGCGGAATGTCCCTGTCTGCCAGTCCCCTGACCAGAGTATTTATCATTTCATCCTGGTAGCTGACCTCCTGTTGGCTTTCTTTGTTTGGGCAGGGAATGCTGTACTTGCACATGGCCGCCTGGCCGCGGAGGCGGGCAGCGAAGTTGCGTACGGGCTCGTCTGCTTCCTGCACTATGTTGTGTAGCTGGACGCGCGCGACCATGGTGTTCTCCTCCCGGACAGCGAGGCTCCGCATGGCTGCCAACACTGTCTCCTCTGACTGGGTGGAGAGATAACCTGAAAATCTGGTGAGGTCTCGGCGCAGCGCCTCATCGCAGCATTCGAGAAGCTGGGCCACGCAGTCTGCCCCGGTGAGCCCAGCAGCCTGTTTGTACTCAGACCAGCGGCTGGAGAAGTACTCCCAATCTTCGCTGGAACCAGCAGCGTTCACCCGGGGCCGGTTGATCTTCTCTGCAGTAATGCTCACGGAGGGCCTCGTGTGGGCAGCAGCCTGATGCATCTGCAGGAGTTGGACCACTATGGCAGGGTCAGTGACGACAGTGACGCTTTAGTCACAGGCATCGAAGGGGCAGCTTTTAGCGGATTGCGCCATTGGTGCTCTAGAAGAATCTTGTCTTTATACAGTGCCCAACATAGATAGGCACTTAACCATTTCTTTATTCAAAGAATGTTGGGCATTCTGAAACACAAGGAGTAATCAGGATTAGAACCATGAACAATGAACATGGAAACGAAACATCATGTCTGTCTATTCAGCCCAACTTATGACTTATGGAAGGTCAGGGTCAAAATCCAGAATTGGGTTTTATGTTAACACTTTTTACGCTAATTTTCGGAATACAAAATTTGGAACATTATGACTTCCACTTTTGTTTTAGGTTTCAAATTGATATCAGGTCGGGTCACCGAGCTATGGCCTAAGAGATGAGTGCGCGTACCCTATGTCACAACGGCATAAACAGGAAATTTAGAAACATGATGCACTGAAATTACTTAAAACCTTTTCAAACACTCTGAAATGGACTCAAGGGAATTCTCTGTGATTGTGACGTCATTTGAGGCCATTTCAGGTGAAACGTCGGAAGCTGGCCAAATGAATATGTGACCATGACATTTCCCCCCTTTTCATGTCCTTGGAGCAGCCTATGCAAATGTTATGCACACAGGGCATTACGATGTTTACTTCATAAGTATAACATGACCGGTAAACGTTAAGACATTTCTTTGTAATTTCATTTTTGCTCAATGCTCCAACCGCACGGGCCAATAGCAAACGCCCTATCGATTAGCTCTCACTTTCTGCCAGTTGCATCAAAATCGGCCCGTAAACAGCGGAGTTATAACAAACCAAAAAACACCCACCATTGTGATTTTTAGCCCCTGTATACACCCCTTTCCAACATCTTCAAGACGTCTTTTTGCAAAAAAAATGTATTTCACATCATAACGAATTAGCTGCCCTATGCCACGGTCAAAATGGATGAGTAGTTCTCAAGGTCTCGGGGAGGGGGAGGCGAATAACCCTCTCCCATATGGCAATGCTCACTAGCGCCATGGTTACGGGTGTAAAAGTAAATTAAAGCGCTGCTCGCGCAAACACATGCGTTACAACAAAATGTTCCACCACCAGATATGCACAAAAATCAATCAGTTGGCAATCAGTTGGTCAACATTGGCCTTTCGCGATGTATCTTTGACTTTGTCACCTCATTTTTGCATTAAACTGGATGACTCTGACATCTTTTCTTCTTGTCTTACCACAACACGCACGACTGATGTAACGAGAGGAGCTAGAATTTCGACGGCGGACTGCCATTTGGTTACAGAGTTAAACGACAGAGACAAATGTGGAGGGGTCCAATGCCTGTCGCCTCAGAAAGCCCCAGCCTCAAGGCCGGGTTGGTGCCATTTCGGCTGGTCACTGCAATCGCTCAACGACCTTTTGATTTGAAATGCGCTTAACGGTTAACATGTGACAAAATTTGCTGCCAGCTCTGTCCCTGAAATCAAACTATGACCAATGTCATTCGCCAGAGGGGTAAGGGAAGGGGTGGCGCTCCTCCCAATTTTTGACCGAGTTTAGGGTCGCGACTGTGGGAATAGCTTGCGATTTCTCAGAATTACTGGGGGACGAGTTTGATGATTCCAGACCATTCTTTCCAGCTTTTGTAACGGGCGTTATGTTACCGCCAAGTTGAACGTCATCGCCATGCTAAAATCTCTGGAGAGTGATTGGGGGCTAGGCCTTCCCAGCACCTCCCCCCTCGCTTATGGACCTTCATTCCCCAACTATGACTACTGGCGTTGCATGGAAAGTGGACGATCAGAATCCTCGATATCCCTCCAGGCTTTGAGCCGTGACGGTATCTCCTGACCTGGCCGCCGACCAGTCCCCTGACCTCGGTCTGTAACTCGGACCGGTACGCGCCGCAGGTGGCCACGCACACGCAGTACCCGCTGGTGGTGGACCGGTTCTGGGCGACGGTGGGCGCGTGGCGCGTCAGCTCGGACCCAGCCCTGCGCGCCGTCCACCGGCGCATCGCCGCCGACGACAACATCATGAGCCTGTCGCGGCTGGCCCGCCTCGACGGCGGCGGCGTGCCGGACGAGGCCGTGATCTTCCTCGACCACGACCGGCTCGTGCACTACCTGGGCGGCCGCTCGTGCCGCTTCAAGCCGGTGGCGGACGCCAGCTTCAGGCCGGGCGCGGCCTACCTCGGCCTGCGGCGCGGCCTGCCGCAGCGGCGCGCCATCAACGCCGCGCTGCTGCGCATGACGGAGTCGGGCGTGCTGCAGCGGCTACGGCGGCAGCATTACGCCGGCAGCCCCGAGTGCGAGCCGCCGCCGGCGGCGCCTTCGCTGGACGCCGGCCGGCTGCAGGCCGTGCTGCTGGTGGCGCCGGCCGGCGCTTGCGCCGCGCTCTTGTGGCTGCTGGCCGAGTGCTGCTGGCGGTGTCTCTCGCCGCCGCCGGCCGCCGCCGACGACGGCCGGTCCCGGCGCGTGGACCCGGGCGCCAAGGCCGCGCTGGAGCGCCGCCGCACCGCCTGGAGCGCGCCGCTCAGCGACAGGAACTGAGCGGCAGCGACGGCGGCTGAGCGGAGGCGACGGAACAGAAAGGCTGAGCTAAGAGAAAGGCGTGTGATGACCCTTATGATGCGAGGGCACGCCGTTCCTTTGAAAGTTTTGATCGTGCTCTGTGATACTGTCGTGTTGCCACAGCTAGGTAGTTTCTCACCAGACCCAAATATTGGCGGATGATTTAGCAGTGTTTCTCAGAATTCTGGGTCAGCCATAGGAAGCACCGCACGAACCAGGGGCGGATGCGATCGTGTTAAGTCAAATAACGCCGTGAGGGGCGGAATCTTACTACCGCGAGTCATATGACTGAGGTGATCGACGTAAGTGAAAGGTCAAGATGAAACCAAATGTTGTGCACCTGATTCGAGCGATGCGAGGAAGGTAGGTGCAAGGCATTCTAACACAGAGTAGCTGATTACTTGCAGAATATGAATTGTACTCATCACAGAGCAGCTGGTTACAAAAACCTTCTAGATCATTCGCGTCCTGTCAGCACAGAATTGAAATCCTGGAGTCAGAGGTTCTGACGTAAGACTTTGAAATCAAAGCCATGCGCAAGCAAATTGAAGCGGTGAACAAACAGCTGGCCGAACAGATTGAAAGCATCGACAACCGCCATGTCAACACGCTCATCCTGACGTACACCGACTTCGGAAAGGTGAAACAGGATGAGACCATCGGGGATTTGATTCAAAGAGTTAAACACCACGTTTTCTGACTTGCACGTGCCCAATTCTGACATCCAGAACATGCACCGTTCTCAAGCGAAGTCAAGGCGATATGCAAATGTCTGAGAACAGAGCTACGTGATGCCGCCCCCAACATGCGGTTCGAACTCGCAGAACGTCCGTACCACAACCGGAACATGAACCCGGTGTTCATGAATGAACCTTTGACTCCGGCCAGGCGTGATGTGCATCATGATCTGTTGGCCGCAAAACGTTCCGGCCGGATCTACGCGGTGTTCACACGACGAGACGCTGTCTGCTTCGAGGCAGAACAAAAGTCCAGTGGCATCCGGACTGACGACAGGCGCAGACTGCAGGACGTCCTGGCAAGCTGCCAAGTCCCGCAGAACCAGCGTCACCAGCAGCTCCAGCAGCGGCCTGGTCAGGACAGTCGCCTCGGGCGGTCCGCGGCGCGCCGCTCGCCGCCGCTCGGTGCCGCGGGCCACGCTGGCGGCGGGCCGGCTCGCAGCGGTTCGCCCGGCGGGCGGGCGGCGGCGGCCGGCCGCTCGGCGGGTGTTACCGGCGCCGGAGCAGCGCGTCCCTCCTGCAGGCGATCAGCCGGGGCGTCAGCACGCTGATTGCAGGTCCAGTCGTCGGCGCTGCTGAAGGGTCCTGCGGTGGCCGCTGAGCCGGACCGGCCAGCAGGTGTTCAGCGGGGGACAGGTTTACAGGCCGGTGGGAGAGCACAGTCGGCTGACGATCTCAATTAGCGTCACTATACTCGTGCTGGTGCAAATCAGTAAGTGTGTATAGTTCGAACAAATGACTGGCGGACTGATCGACATTGATTGCTGCTGGTGGTACTGTTCGGATTCTCTGACTCGCTTCAGATGAAGTTAAATATCCGGCAGAGTTGCATACGTCATGAGTACATCCAACCAGACATGACTGTGTATAATCGTCAAGATGTCGTCTTCAGACGAGGAGTGTGTTTCACCGTTGCGTATGATGCGCTTCAAATTCCGTGCATGATTATGAACTTAACTGAGCAATTTCATATCTGTTGGGACGCTTGCCGGTTGTGAATGACTTTTACTTTAGCTCCGTATCGTAAGCAATTCAGTGGGTCTTTATAACACGTGTAGCGTCGCTGCTCTGCTGGCTTAGAACGTGCATTGACCGTCTAGTTGCGTCCTGACCTGCCACAGTCGCTTACGTTTACGCGGCCACTGTCAGTTTGACTGCTGTTATGGGGTCCGCTGAACGCTGGCTGGTCGGGCGGGCAGCGCGCCCGCCGCTCCTGCGGCACCCCCCCCCCCGTGACGTCACGCCCTCGGGTGCGCCGCGCAGCTGCGGTGGTAGCCGGTGGACATGTGACCCCCTTGCCCAAGCTGGCGGTTGGAGTAAATCGTTGGGCGAGCTCTGACCATGGTTCAGAGCTTGTCATATTTGTTCTCATAAGCTTGCCACTTTATAAGGCAATACTACATGTCTCACGCGTATTTAGGGCGTTCGATCACAATAGCTTGATGGTATCTGCAGAGACCCTCGGCCTACCAGTTTGTCATTAGGGCTCCAGGTCAACGGACCCAAGTATGTTGCCGCAGGGCAATGGGTCACCTCGTGGCTCACTCTTCTTTCGCTCAGAGCGCAGAGTAAGCCAGCCGTGTTTCTACCGCTCTCCATGCTCTCCTCAAAGAGAGAGAGAGAGAGAGCACTGGCAGCGCGCTCAGCGGAATTAGTGCTAAGATCGCAGTCCACAGAGGCACGACCGCACACGAACATGTCAATCCACGTTCAGTCCTACACAGGCCGGCGGCTTCGGACCTTCGCTGTTGGTGGCAACTTGATAAGCACTTCGTATCGTCTGATGATGCATTCGAGTTCTGTTGTGCTTCCCATAATCTCACCCTTAAGCACTTGAAAGAATAAAAATAATGCCGATGAAATGCAGGGGCCTTAGCTAACAAAAGAAACGTCGTGACGTCACGCATCGTGTTCGTAAAGCATAATGTGGTTTTAATGTGGTTTTTCTTCAATATACTCTTACGGCAAAGTTGCTTTTTCAGCAGTTTATGGAGATGTAAATGTTACCATTTGTGCTACTCTTCGCTCAGTCGAGGAAAATGCGTAGTGACGGGAAGTAACACACAACACAGCAATGGGTCAATGATAAAAGAAATAGAAATCAATTCTGCTTGCAGAAATTATGTCATTGTGGTATGCAAAAAAGTACCCATAGTTCCGCTATTGTCAACATATATGGACCAAACGGAGACTGTCGGATTTTTGCAAAAGTTCTTGAACATTTGGAAGAAATCGAGGTGGATCGTATAATACTCGTCGGCGATCTAATTTCATAATGGATCCTGACACTAAACGCAAAGCAAACATTTATGCTGCTGGCCGACAAATACAGCTTGGTCAACACATGAAGGCACATGTATCCAGTCGAGTGCAAATATACAAAGATGCGTAAAAATCCTTTCCATTGTGGACGTCTTCATGTTTTTTGTGGGTGGCCACTTACTAAATTTTGCCACAGATGTCGACGTTATGCTCGGGTACAGAGCAGATCATAGTGCAATAACACAGCGCGAACACAACAACGGTCAAAATTGAATGGGCTCCGGTTGTTTAATGTCTCACATTTACTTGACGAAGAATACGTGCAGCGGATTTAGTCGTGCATACATGACACATTGGTACAGTGTGCTGTCCCGATATACTAACAGGACTTCTATAACGATTATCGCACTTATGCTGGAATACAGCTTACTGTTAGTGACTGTCTGTTTTAAGAGACGCTTACAGTGATGCTAAGAATAGAAAGTGTCAAATTTTCAAAGCAAAAAGCTTGACAACTCATATCATCGGAACTTAGAAGATAACCTGAAGCAAGAAGTTTCCACATCACGAGCGATGTTTGACGCCATGGCTATGCAAAGGGACTCAACTTTGTTAGATATTGCTAAGAGCAAATTAGAAGGAATGACGCAGCCTATGATTCAAGGACTGGTCATTCGTTCTCCACTTGCATGACCTGAGCAAGGAGAGAAGAATTATAAATATCTTTTTGTCACTAAAAAGGAAAACAATTACAAGGAAAAAAAAGCCCTACCGTTCTATAACCTGATATTCAAGACTCTCATGATCTGAGAGAAAATTGACACGATGATGGGACCTGGCTAAGGTATCTCAGAACTCCGACAGCTAGGTGGGCATTCAAAACTTTTCGAAATATCAGATGTCAGAGTTCAAGGTCATTTAAGCAAAATGTATTTAGTGTATTCAGGTAGGCGATCCTGTGATTGTTCAAACAGAGATGATTCTCTCAGAGTTAACGCGTAATTTACAAGTTCAGTACAGCGCCGAGAATAGCAGTGAATTAGATGAACGTTCGTGAAGCTAGCAGCAGATTTATATTAAGCTGTAGACTGATATTCCGGACTCTCGCGATCTCGCTGAAAATTGGCACGCTGACAGAACATGGCTTAGGCATCTCAGAACTCCAAAAGCTGAGGTGGACATCGAAAATTTTGAAATACCAGAGGTCAAAGAGAGAGAGAGAGGGATGCAGATCCCAATGGGATGGGGGCGATCGCCATCCTCCTGAGGTCTAAGAAGGTGTCCCTCTCAGACTCAAAACGGGCCGTATGAGTTCCACGGTGTCTGAAAACAAGACTGGTTCTCGATGCAACTAGGGAGGTTTCTGAGAGGGTTACATGACCCCTGAGACCACAACAGGATTCTGACAGTGTGAATTTCCCCTGAGACCGCCAGAAGGATCACAGGGCCCCTGAGACGACCAAGATGACCTTTGAGTCCTTGACGACCAAGAGTCCTTGGACGGGATAGGGGCTCCAAAGGGTTCTATGGACCTGTGTGAAAAGCTAAAGGTTCCTGATGGAGTAAGAGTGCCTCAGGGAGGGTTAATGAGACCCTGAGGCGGCAAGCTGGTCCCTAAGATCAACAGAAGGACCCCTGAAACTCTCCAAAGGTCCCTGGGACCACAAGAGGGACCCAATACGGCAAAGGGCCCATGACACCGCTTTAAATGCCAGAGAGGCCCCTGAGGCAGCAAGAACTTAAGATGGTGCCTTGTTCGGGACGAGGAGACCCTGGCCAGCCAGAGGAACTTCCTGAACAAGGATTCATCAGTGACCTCCTCAACCTCGAGAGGAGCCACCGATGGGCTACACTGGTCTTCTTCAAAACTTGAGGGGTCCTTGATACAGCCAGGGGGCCTCTGGGAGGCCAGGTGGGTCGAGGGACTGCAAGATAGGCCCCTACACGGCAGATGGCCTCTGAGACCGCCAAAAAGATCGGGGGACCCCTGCGAGGCAAAGACGATAAGAGGAACTCTTAGACGGTATGGGGCCATGGACGGCCCGAAGGCTCCCGAGTGTGTGAGGTGGGCTCCTGGCACGGAAAAGGTCACGCTGAGACTGCCAGTGAGGCCACGGAATCGCCAGCAAAGGCCCCGATACGTCTATAGGGGCCTTGAGACTGTCAGGTATACCCTAGTAACAGAGGAAGACCCCTGCTCCCGTCGTTTAATTATGGTCTTTGGAAACCTGATGTGGCTAGAAAACCACATCGTGTTTCTGATGCGATTTCTTCGTATCTCGGTTTATAGTCGATGGTAAGTCTTATCAGTGCATTGAGTAAAAGAGATTTTTATTTTGCTCCTTATCACTAGCAGTTTTTCTTTCCCATGCATTAGCAGGCGACTTGCGCCGGGCAGCTACTGATCAACTGCATGTGTCCTATCAGCTTTCGAAATCATCTGGCGTTTCAGCCATGCTAATTTCATACTGCCAAGAAAACTTAAGCGTCGAGCGTTTTCATTCCGTCACGTACGTAACTGTACCAGCTTTGTACGTTTTATTTTATCGCCTTTGTCGCCCCAAACAAAATTGATGGCATCGCTTCCTTTTGTTCCATACGTTGATGTGACGGGCTTGGCAAGGCCAGGAACAAATAAACTAGTTTAGACAGCAACAGTGCTTTTACACTGCATATTTTGTGAGCAGGGGTGAGGTTTCTGCTCTGCCGCTGTTCTACGTCGCGACAAATTGTAGGTAATTCAACCCTATTCCCGAAGGGCTAGACAGTAAGGCAGACTCCCGGTAGGGGGCGAATTGCCCCCCTCCCAAGAACTACGCATTCTGTTTTGTTGCAACAAATGGCATCGATTTGCCGTAATATAAACTACATTCTTATAAAAAGAAGTTTCCAAAATTTTAAAAGAAGTAGACATGGGAAAAAGTCAAAATGGAGATGTTTCTGGACTTCTTATAACTCTGTTGTTTATGGACCGATTTTAATGAAATGGTCATGAATCGAGGGATTATAAAAGGGGCTTTCGTCACTGGTCCATGCATTAAAATTTGGAGGAGAATTATAGGTGTTTGCAGGGTTTCGAAAATAGGAGGATAAGTTTTCAACAACTGGATTAAAAAAAGTCCAAAAGAGCTTGTTTAGCTTCCACTAGTCATGTTATGCTGAAGAAGTACAAATCGTATTGCACTGTTTGTATAATGTCAGTAAAGGCTGTGCCAAAGTCATGAAGAGGGGAAACTGTCACGTTCACATGTTCACATGTTCAAGTCAGCCTGCGACCTTTGACTTTAAATTACCGCCAGTGACCTTAGAGCCACATGGAACGATGCTGAGTGCATTTCATATTGTTTAGAAATGTTTCCAATCATTTAAGTTCATTCTACTTCCAAAATTTCATTTTACGGCTGTTGTGATGTAGGGTAGGCGCACTGACATTTTAGGTCATAGCTCCGTGACCCGACCTGATATCAAGCTGAAACTTGGTACACAAGTAGAAAACACCCTTCTACGTCACAGTTGTTCTGGGTTTGGTTGGCATTTGGAAAAATAACGCCAAAATTACCGTCAAAAAAACAGATTTTGATTTTTGATCTTGACCCGACCTTGCGAAATGGTCCAAGATTAATAAAATTACGTTTGTATGCTTGCCCAACTATTTACCTGAACACCCACTTAAGGTTTTAAGTTCTGTCTAAAAACGCTATTTTTTGGTAGTTATTTTCCTTTTACTTTCAACAGGGCCAAAAAATGACCTGAGGAGCCTCCCAAAAACGTTGGCTGGCTCCTCCCCTGAACAAGATAGAATTACGAAATTCCGTGGAGCTGCTCTAAAACTCTTGGAATTGGCTAGCAAAACAGCCGGGGAGGGATTCAGCCTGTAACAAAGTTCACATCATGGCTTTAAAGTAGGGATGCACCGGATCGGGATTTTTGTGATCCGGCCGGATACCGGATATGCCGGATCGGGGTGCCGGATATCCGGCCGGATACCGGATATTATGTTTACATGTTTTTATTTACTATTTCTATTGAAATAATGAAACCAAAAAGACTGAATAGAAAAGAAAAATATGAGAAACTGAAAAAAATAGTAGAAAATGCCCACAGCTTGTGAGTCGATATCTTCAGGGCCAAATGAGGTGGAAAAGGTCAACTTTGGACACTTTATCGGCCTGTACAGGCCATTCCGTACAACTTTTCGAACGAAACGGGTTGTTTGTTGGGCCGTTAAAACGTGGAATACGATAACTTCCATTCATTTGGCGTCTTGACTGGGGATTTTGGGTCGAGGTCATGTCAGGTCAATGACCTGTGATGTCATTTTTTCATCTTTTACAGATCAGATTTTGAACAACACGGGACACTTTGAGAGTAAATGAGGGCGCGACATGTATCTTTTGGCGTATTTTCAGTGAAGGTAGCTAACATCGGTACATCTGGTCATTTCCAGCGTTTATATCTCTGTATGTATGTATAGCTATGTATGTATATACATGTCAATATCAATATGCCAAACGTGTTTTAGAAGGGACTTTGAATGCGTATTTCACACATATCGATGTATTGCAAAACAAATCTGGACCAGGTCACAAAAACCTGCCCTTGACCTTTGATGACTTTGACCTGAAATGACTCTGGCATATATATAAGCGTCTGCATGTGCGCACACGTGTCTTCATTATCGTCTTTGAATGCATATTTCATACAAATCGACATGTCGCAGAACAAATCTGAGCAAGGTCACAAGATATTTGACCTTGGCCTTTAACGACCTTGACTTTCACTGACCTTGGAATATGTAAGCGTATCAGTGTGCGCACACGTGTTTTTATTAGGGCCTTCGAATGCATATTTCATACAAACTGACATGTTGCAAAGGAAATCTGGATCAGGTCACAAACCTTGATCTTTGATGCCTTTAACCCTTATTGACCCTGGCTGTGGCCTTGGCAAGTCCATCACTTATGCCCGAATGACATCGCCTGATTATGTTCAAACAGCAGTCTTAAGTAGAACGCCACTTCTTTCACAAAGCCCCCATTTGTCAACGACAACCGTCGTGTTCGTGATGTTTGTCTGACTTCAAATGCTTGAAACTTCAAAATTTTCGGCTGATTTCCAATTTCTCTACGGCATTCGACGAGTTATTCAATTGCCATAAATGTCACAAAGTAACAGCAACCAGCTGAGATGCGTTCTCGAGATATTCAAGAAGAGCAGGTGGGGGGGGGGGGGGCACAAAAAGATTCCCATTCCAGTGCGCGTGTTAAAAGACAGCTGTAGCTGATTCGAGATGTAAAAATAACGGGTGTCATAACGCGTTCCGGCTGGAAGGTTTGGAATCTCCAGAACGTACGTGACAAGAAAATATTGGTGGCAAACAAAGTTCGGTACCGAAAGAGCAAGAGGTCACCCCAGGTCACCCGAAAACAAGAGGTCGCCCAAATGACCCGCATCCGGAAACTGTCCCGCGGATCACATGAAATCGGGAAGAACGGGGCATTGCCATCGACGACGAAAGCTACTTCACCTACCACGAGAGGTATATGTCAGGAAATCTTGGGTACTCTGTTGGAGCACGTCCAGCAGAAGTCCAGCAGAAGTACAACTGAGGCCAGAGAGCAAGTTTCCCTGCAATCTTTTCGTGTGGCCCTCCATCTCTCTCAGGGGTGTGACAAAGCCGGCTATCATGCCGGGTATGGGTAATGCTGATGGTAACGTGTACCGTGAGAAGTGCGTAGGAGATGTGCTCATCCGATATTTGGATGAGGACTGTTTCGAGAGGGACATGTTGATCTGGCCAGACTTGGCCAGCGCTCATTATGCGAAGAAAACGCTCAAGTTGCTGGAAGAGGCCAGTGTGCCGTATGTAGTACGTGACAGCAGTCCTCCTGTGTGCACCAGGTGTGTCCTACTGAGGACATCTGGGGCATCATTAAGCAGAGGATGTATCAGGGAGACTGGTACGTAACATTCAAAGTCGTCCTAAAGCGGTGGATGAGCCAGGTGATCGCTGCTCTGGACCTAGAGATACCGCGTTAAATGCTGGTGCGCGTACCCAGGCGCGTGCGTGTTGCCGACAGATGAGAGGTGATGGAGATGATCCATTAAGCAAAAACTGACCGCAACGGTTATGACTACATTTCTGCAAAGTTTAATGTTCATACAGTAATAAATGTGCTTACGGTATGACTTTAAATACTGTCTCATTTTCCAGTGCCCACAATTTATATTTTTCCTTAATGCATTTGTGTCAGAATTTGAGAAAGATAAGAAATATTTCGAAAAAAGGAAGATAATAAATCATAAGATAATCAAAATCATAAGATGGGCTACAGACCGCATGCTGGCTATTTTTTCACAGTTTTGAACTTGAGTCCCATTCTTACAAAGATATGTCCGAACCCTCCCAGACCAATACAGAAAAGAATTGGTCCCAAGGTCTCCAGACCGACCTGGAACTGCCAGTTACATCGACAATCTAACGCAACAAGCCAAGTTTCCCCTGAAACGGTTTTGGACGCAGACATTAGAGCACCATCTTGATTGTACACCGGGAGGTTAAATATCCGGCAGTGTCCGGCCGGATCACAAAAATATCCGGCCGGATACCGGATACCGGATAATCTCTAATATCCGGCCGGATATCCGGTGCATCCCTACTTTAAAGTCTCCATGTCAGAAACCTTCAGATTTCAATGTTTGCTAAATTTTTCTAAATCATAGAGGTTTTCCTTCAAAAGCCTTTGGTTTGGAAGACCAGATGATACCGACTCTGGTTCCCAGAGTCGGCATCGAAGGGAATCAGACAAAGACATCTGAGAACAGATTAACTCCTCAAGTACATCAATCGTGCCGCAGTGCCGCTAGGCGAATCATATCCGTAATGTTAAACGATACTTCCTTTTTGCAATCTTAAAATAACTCACACCCGAGGAAACTTCTGAGCTCTTGCATCCGCCTTATATCAGCCGTCTCTTCGAATTCCTTGCGTTCTCACGCTCGTTCATTGGTTAAAGCCCAGTCTTTCCAGAATATTCGGATTGCAAAGCGCCCCCTGATTGGAAGTATATGATATCATAACCGCACCATCCCCTTTCATCACTTCCGTTCGTAAGTAGTATATAAGCAGGGCCGGTTTTCGCTCAGTATGTATCCATCTAGGTGTCTATCGACTCAACATGTGGCGGACTACGTGACGCTCGTGACGTAGTGAAGTGCTAGTACTGTGAGTGGTCAGTGTTTGACATCAAGAATATCGGTGGTGAAAGTGGAAGCTCCGTGTGTGTGACGAATTAACGAAGAATGGGAAAGATTTTGTGGAAAGAGAACTCACACTCACAGCACTAGCACGTAGTGAAGTGCTAGTGCTGCGAGCGGTCAGTGTTGGACATCAAGAATATAGGTGGTGAAAGTGGAAGCTCCGTGTGTGTGACGGATAAACGAAGAATTGGCAAGAAGATTTTGTGGAAAGAGAAGTACCGAAGAAGAGAACAATATTGTACAAACGAGGTCGCCAGTAGTCAAACTATCACGCCAAGCAGAAAACTCTGCTACACAGCCCCCTCCCGGGAATAGGGTTAAGCTGAGCATTTCGCTTCGTCATCGCGTTGATGTACAGGTTTACGTTTAATCCAAAGAATTATATTTCTTGTACCAGTTTAATGTTCAGCTCAGCAGATACCTGATCTACAGTCAATGTACCGATTGGAAGGCTTGATGTATTTTTAGATTTAGTTTAGCCCAGTCAATTGAACGAATTTAACGAGCTCATTAACTGTGCCTCTTGTAGATTTGGCTGGGCCATCAAGCAGCAAAACTGTATCGTCTATGCACTATGAGAAGCGGATTCGTTTGTTTATTTATCTGCTCACACACATACTTAGGGCATCCACAGAGGATCATAGCTACTACCACCTCTTGCGCCTATAAACCTGGGTAAGATGCATGGAAGACACATTTGCATACAAATAAAGAATACCCATTCCTCCATCCGTCACTTCATCGACCCCTCCACACTGCATCATACGACGTTTCAGGAGTAGTTTGAAATGGATGTTTTGCAAGCGGACTGGTACTGTAAGGAACGATGTGGTCTTAATTTTGAGGCCACCAGACGCCATGAAAGGTCAAAACACGTCCTTGGAATTAGGTAAATAGACACAATACCTTGTCCCTGAAAAGCTGAACTTCAGCAACATATACTGAACCGTAAGACAATAGCGAGTTCATTGATATCAATTTTGGCCTTTCACAGGGGTCAGGTCAGGTCACGTCGTCGTTCCAAAATGTTCCACTTGTGAACGGCTAACATCCTCCGTTGCATCTTACTTATGACCATGTTTTTATAGCTAATTTGTCTTTTCAAGGGTGCTGAAAAGGTACTAAAGTACCTTTTTTTGTCTTTTATTTCACAATAATAAAATCCATATCAGTCATGTTTTTTTGAGTCCTTCGTCGTTTGGTATTAAAAAAACGTCAGGGGTATCAGGAATCTTACCTCCACGCACGCGCTCGTACACAAACTAATACACACACATAATTTCAAAACAAAACAAGAAGTTCGCGAGACCGAAACGAGCTCTGAACGGAGACCATTATGTTAAGGGCGGATACTTCGAGAGGCATTGTTGATCAAACCCAGTCGATAGATGTCCGCTGTTTGTTGCATTTTGCATGCGTCCGCTCCAGCGCCGGTTGTTCCCGCTCCGTCGGCGCCGCGGGCAATGAACAGGAATTCGTTGGTTTGAACATTGTGGCTAACACAGTTGTAGAATACCCGCCGCGGCTGTTGTCCCGGCGCCGCCGACTCTACAACGGCTGGTGAGGGCAGTGGGCAGCTAGCGGAGTGTTTTGGGTAAGCGCTTTTTGTTTCTTCCCTTTGTATATGGAATGCGTTTTACAACCACAAAACAGCATAAAAGACTTAAAACCCGCGTTCGCTTGGTTTTCACTGCATTTAAAAAAGTAACGGAATAACGGAGTAACGGTAACTTCCGTTACTTTTTAAGGCAGAGTAACGGAGTAACGAGTAACGGACTGGCTTTTTTGAGTAACGGAGTAACGAGTAACGAAGTTACATTTTTTAGTAACGATGCCCACCTATGACCTTGAACTTAAAATTGGGGATGCACCGGATATCCGGTCCGGCCGGATATCCGGCCGGATACTAGAGATTATCCGGCATTCCGTATCCGTCCGGATATTTCTGTGATCCGGTCGGATATTGCCGGATATTTAGCCTCGCGGTGTACCATCAAAACGTTGCTCTAATGTCTGCGTATAAAATCGTTTCAGGGAAAATGCGCCTCGTTATATTAGATTGCCGATGTAACTGGCAGTAGGTTTGTCTGGAGCACCATTTCTCCCTCTTAGTTCGGGAGGGTTGAGACATATTTTGCAAGAGTGGGACTCTAACTCAAAGCTGTGAGAAAACAGTCAGCATATGCTCAGCAACCCATGTTGCGGTGAATTATCTTCCTATTTCCAAATATTTTCTATCCTTCTCAAATTCTCTGACACAAATGCATTAAGGGACAATATATTTCAAGACACAGGCCTTAATACCTAATCATAAATAGTGCTTATCAAGTCAGGTATTCTAGTCCTACGAAGGCGCTGGCTGTAATGACATTCTTCGTATCCTGGAGCTTTTGTTCATGGGTGTAATCTCTTCGGGGGCTGCGGGGCACATGCCCTCCCCCCCTGTAGTTTTCCCAGAGGTGGTGATTTTTCCCCTCATTTTTAAGGTATCAGATAGGTATTTCCTATTGGCGACGCAATTTCTTGAACTTTGAAACCCAACAAGAAGGCTTTTACCCGTATGTTGTCATACAACGTCCGAAAAAAGTAATTTTTACCCGTCGCCATGCCCGTACTTGGTGCACTGCAGCCGGCTTGTACCCCCCATTTCTGAACCGTTGCCTTTGCTATTGTCTGAAGTCAGAGATGGTGAGCTCCGCTATGACTTTTGTGTTCTTTCTTTCTTCATTTATTTTGTTTTTTTCTGCAAAGAAACCTCTGGAAACCTTACAGTATGTGTATGCGCTAGGGAATGAGTCACAACTGTCAACATTTTTTTGTTTAATTTTTTGGGGATTTTCCATATCTTTCTTTTTTCCATTCAGTCTTTTTCGTTCCATTATCCGGTAAAAATAGTAAACATAAAAGGTAATCATAATATCCGGTATCCGGCCGAATACCCGACGGGATATCCGGCGCCCAAGTCCGGCATATCCGGTATCCGGCCGGATCGCAAAGCACCCGATCCGGTGCATCCCTACTTAAAATGCCATTCCTGGAGGCAGTTTTCAATGCCACATATTTGGATGACATTGCTGGAATGTTGGACTTGCGGTGGACGACGACACCAGTTTTGGTAAAGATCAAATGAGTCCCCTTGATACTGACATTCAGTGACCTTGAACTTTCACAATGAATAACTTTGGATTGCTTGAATGTCATGGTCTGGGATAAAGCACATTGAATAGGACTGAAATTGGCGCATAATTCGACAAAATTTCCTTGAAACCGAAGATGTCCGGAATGTGTCGTTTGAAATATGAACATGCATGCGTATGTAACTGTTGTAACTTTTCTGTCGTTGTCTCGCCCAAGAGGGGGGGGGGGTTACATGGGGGGGTGACATCGCCATTTCGAGGCTGGGGCGAGACTCGCCCATATGCCCAAGGCTATGTGCCTGAACCACTACGGAGGAACTAGTGGTAACATTGTAAGTACGGTAAGCTATGTGTAATTTGAATATGGATATAGAAAATGAAGGCATTTTTATTCTTTAATTTAAAAATGTAATACGTATTAAAAAAAACAGTTTTGGAAAAAGCATGAAACATTTTTTTATGAAGGTTTTGTCACCAGGGGCTTGCGATGTAAGGACAACGCCTCAAACGGCTTAAGCGCACTACGTTTTGAAGACATTTGGGAGTTGCTGGGTTCTGCGTGGAAGACGTCCGCGTCGTGTGCTTGGTAATGTTATCGTAAAAAAGCAAGAGGGTGCTTGTGTTCTGTGCTGTGCGGTCCTCATAACGTTGGGCAGTGCCTTGTCTTTCAATTGCCTCATGTCCTGACAGCCGTCCGGACTGGTTGTCCTCCGATCACTCACCAGAGACAAGAAGGTATTGTATAGACAGCCGTTGCATGGGAAGGTAGAGGGACATGGGTTATCAGCTGCCATCTTCCATGAGTTTTTTCATAGTGTAGTGCTCGTATGTTTGTACTGCATGCATGCCAGCCAGTAAAGTATGGCAGTAGCCACAATATCTTGTAACAGCATAAATGGCATAAAAACCATACAACAAACGGTTCCAAGGCAAATACTTGTGACTTAGGTGCTGCATAATATCATTCCAAGATGAAGAAAGTGAAAAAAATCGTCATATAATGTCGCCACTCCAATGCTGATTGCTGCGCCATTTGTCCGTTTGCCTTCCGTTGTGATTCTACGGTAACAAAGTCAAAAAGGTGATGGTATGTTGGGCCTAATTATGTCATCAAGGAAGATATGTATTCCCAAGATGAAGGTATGTTGGGCCTAATTATGTCATCGGTGTGACCTAACTTAATGAACAATGAACAAGATCACTAACCTAACATAACCTAACCTAACCTAACCCAGCCATAACCTCACCTGACCTAACCTAACCTAACCTAACCTAACCTAACCTAACCTAACCTAACCTATTGAGTCGCACAACCTAACCACTTTTGGATAGTGAAGTCTGATTGCACCCTTTATCATCCTACAGCCTCTAGTATCGTATATTGTGGATCCAAGGCCCGGCTGCTGGGTTGAGCCTTGCAACAATCCGCCCAGTCTCTAGTATCACTTACTGACATCATCAAACGTTGAGCACTACATAGGGCATCCTTGGCGCAGAGGCAGTGTTAATGAGATGGTGCTGGCCATTCTGTTTGCATTTGCTTATGGTGGAAATATAACTCCATTTCCTTCAGACACCATACTGGTAGTGTCACTGTTTCTTGCTTTCATAGGAAAGTTTATGAGCTCTTCTTTATTGTACATATAGCAAAAGTGGTCTGTGAAAAGGTGAAAAAGTAAAGTATTGCCCAACAGTTTTTGAGGATACAGCAGTTCTGATGCAGATAGAGTGGGACTGTTGTTGAGGCCATTTTGCAGACTGTGTGCCATTGAATACTTATACACAAAGCCTAAACAGACAGGGAAATTAAGATATGTGAGGTGTATCTGCTGTCATCAGTTCAAGCCTGCCAGACCATTACTGGTGTGGTGTGTAGCCCCATTTCCATGACAGGATTGAATTACAAGTTGGATTTCCCTCAGGAGGGAATCTGGAATTTCAAGTGGTGTATCCATGAGAATACTCACGAAATCTAGGTTATATTCTGGGTTTCTGAGTCGGGATTTCTCCAGGAAGCCTCAGATTCACTGCCAGTTATGGCATGTGTGACATTTCCCTTTGGAACATACAGAAATCTATCCCACATTAGATTACCAAATGGACTAAGTTGCTGTGAGGGACTGGTGCATGAATTGTGAGGATGTTGTAGTGCCAGTTGTTTTCTTTTTGTCAACAAGCTACCAACAGACAAGAAATTGAGTTTGGTGCTAGCTTCCTCCTTTGCAGGACATCAAAATAGATATGGCACATAATGTTGCCATATGCTTCCAGTTCACTAGTGTCCAGATCCAGATTTCCTTGGGAAATCTTTTTCAGTCCTGATTTGTGAATCCAATCCAGTTTGTTAAAAGAGGTGTTTCCATGGCTTCTGAAATCAGGATTTGCTAGTGTCATGGAATCAGGGTTTGTATTTTGGCATGTATGTTAGCTGGCAGGTAATGTCAGTTGAGTGCAGTCTTACTTTTTAAATTGTAATGTGCTGCTTGCCTTGTCATGGTGGCCCAGTATTGTTCATTTGGGGAGATAAACAAATAATGTCATCTGTGTTATTGCATGGTTTGGTGCAAGCCTTGAGGTGTTTAAGAACAATGGCTTATGGTGTGCTTTGCACTGTATCAAACACTGGTAAATTAAGCACTTTTTCACAGTTATGAAAGAAGGCATTAGGGTTTGGGTGGGATGTGGTAAAACATATATCTGCCCTGTGGGATTCTCATTACCAAAAATACTGCAATCACCATGACATTCACTTACAAGGAGTTGAAATGGTTTGGTTCAGCACAATTCTTGGTTGCACCCCATGATGGGAGATGGCACCAGGGCCTATTTTAACATGTTAACTGGGGGGGCAAATGCCCCCCCAGTCGGGCACTTTGCCCCCCCAGTCAAGAGCCTTTGCCCATGCAAAGAAAAAAAAACGGCCAGGTGTACTAGCGTAACCAGGAGAGTATTCCATAAAGCGCTGCGCATGAGAGTCTCGCGAAGCAGCTTCTTATCAGCGAAGGATGTGTGAATCATTGAGTAATGTGGGAGCACACTTAGAACCATCACTTTATAATACGTATTGCAGGCACACCTAGTGACCGCTGGCGAGCGTGTTTCGTAATTAGTACCCCGGCACCCGATGCCGCGATTGTCTGGTGGGCGGCCAAGGCGTTTCATTGCATCGTAAGCACGTTAAAAATGATGATGACCATCTCTGATGTGTTCAAGCTCAAGAAAACTGAAGGGTGAGCTGGTGGGTAGGGCGGTTTCGCTGTGGTGGGATAATGTTTATATGAACGCGGCAACAGTCCAGCAGTGCTGTAGTCATCACCAATCATCCTGATCCGAAAGCCCTGCTAAAATCCCAGTATGTAAGTGGTAGAACTTCATTGAACTAGGCGGTTAAACCCGAGTTTTACGCGATGAAAACAGAAAATTAATCAGTCATATATTGAAACCGTCACTCTTGCTGCCCTTGTGCATGGGTGTGTGCATCCTATGAGCATGCTTCATCTGCTTCACGAACATAGCATAGCTCAGACTGCAGATAATGACGAGTGTTGATGATATCTCACTGAGGCGGGGCTAAGGCGAATACTTCAATTTGAGATGATTTTTATTTTGGAGCCGATAATCTGGAAATGGAGCAGTTTGTTCTGCCTGTGTTGGGACAGCTTTTGCACTTTTGCGCAGTGTTGAAAAACATATGACCAAAATTCGGTGAGAAACTGTATTTTGGGGATACATTAGACCAACAGAAACTATCCCGAACAGGCAGCCTACTGCCTCATTTAGGAAAGAATCGAAGCTGCCGCAACATCTCGTCAGTATTCTGGCCATCGTTTGCAGACTGACTTATATATCTGAAGTACGACACCCTGCCATGCCACGGTAACCCACGGAGCCGGTGTGGCAATTTCCCGCGCGTTCTTAGACGTCAGTATATTTAAGGACCACCTGCGTCAATGCAGAAAGTACCTTTTATAACGGAAGTCTGTGCCACTATGGCTGCACCACGAGAAAAAAGCCGAACTTTGGTTGACCGGTGCTCAGAACTGCCTTCGCGGGGAGAAGTGCTGCAGCAATATTTTCAGTCCCACCATGTGGATAGACTTACCCAGAGGTAGGTCAAAACACAGATCGTCCGCAAAATGATGAAGGTGTGGAACAAAGCCCGTATTCTCACTGCACCGGAGCGGAACGTAATAAAGAAGCTCAACAGAAAGCTTGACCAGTACCAACTGTCATCAAAGGCAAATTCTGGAGGTCCACCCCGGAAATTGACAAGAAGAATAATCGACAACCTCAAAAACCTTTTTGACCTTGCCCTTGTCGGCACCATTAAGACCATCAAAACCAAGAGAATAAAGACATTCTCCAGGCCCAAATGGAGCCAGGTCGCCGAGGCGTCATCGTGGTATTCGATAAGTTCCCTTCTGAGAAGGAGGAGCGAGCTCTTCAACGACAACAGTAGGCCGAAACTTTAAAGGGCCCGCCGTTAGACTAAACAGCAGACCGAGCAGGAGGCAACTGCCCAGTTGGAATACTCGTCTACCGACAACACACAACTGACATATCAGGATGACCCGCAACCCTTGACCATGCCTTCCAAGCGGCCCTGCAGGAGAGCCAAGAACATCGCCACTCCTGATCAGGCAACAGCCTTCGATCGGACCAAACTCAATGATCGCTCTGCAATCCATTTCCTATCGGCGACGGCTTCGGCCCTCGGCCACGACTCCTCTGAACTGGCGATCACAGAAGCTCGGCCAGGTGGGCACGTAGATCGCAGAGGAAAGCCATTGCGGACGAAATCTAGCATTCTTTCTCCGTGCCACTCAACCTGGTGGTCCACTGGGACGGAAAACTGTTACATAACGATGGAAAGGAAAAGGTGGATCGACTCCCTGTCATTTTAACCGGTCCAAGAAATGCCGCCAAGCTCTTCGGCGGTGTTCCGAAGTTTGCAAGTAGAGCCGGAGCAACGCCAGCTGACGTTGTCGCGCATTGTCTGGAAGACTGGGAGGTTTCGGACAAGGTCGTCGGCATGAGCTTCGACACCACCTCCAGCAATACTGGACAAGTTGTGGGAGCAAGCACGCTTCTTCAACAGAAGCTTGAGTGACAGCCTATTCACGTCGCTTGTCGTCATCATATCTTCGAACTGGTGGCAAAGGCGGCTTTCTCCACGCGCTTCGGTCCGTCCTCGGGACCGGAATCTCCTTGTTCAAGCGCTTCAAGAAGAGATGGAGGCTCATTGACTGGAACAAGTTTGAACCCATGATGTATGAAGACCTGGAGCCAGCAGTGGCCGAGGCGTTTTCTCCTCCAAGGGTCGTGTCGTCGCCTTCTGCCGTGAGAAGCTCGCCGAAATCCAGCCTAGCGATGATTATCGTGAGTTCTTTGAGGTCTCGATCATCCCCTTTGGTCAAGAGCCTCCACGGGGAATCAAGTTCCCCAGCCCGGTGCTCTCCAAAGTGCCAGATAGATGGTTCCATCGCGCCAGATGGATGGGGCGCATAATCTGCGGGATCAAGATCTTCTTGCTTTGCCATCAGTTCTCCGTGACTCTCAGTGAATTGGGAGCACTCAAGCACTTCGTCTCTTTCATGGTTGTTCTGTACGTCAGTGCATGGTTCTGCTCTTCATCGGCGGTCAACGCTCCCGTGCACGACCTGGCCGTTCTGCAAAGCCTGATTTGAATGCTGAGATCTCGATGGGGACTTTGCCAATCACCTATTATCTATTATAACATTATATATAACATATAATTTATCATAACAATCACCTATTATGGTATCCCAGCGAAGAACTGGCTGGTGTGTTGTTCTTCGACGAGGGCGTGCCATGTGAGATGAAGAGGAAGAGGATCGCGTCATTCCAGGAACAGGGATCGGAGAGGTCTCACAGCGAGCGCGGGTGGATCTCGCAGCAAAGGAGGTTCTCGTCTCAGGAAGATCATCGTCGACTTCATTACCGCAAAGTCGGTGGCCAACCTGCAAGTCTACGGCATCAACATGGACTTCCTTGCCGCCGATCCCGCTGATCGGGAGACAGCACCTGGCTCCAAGAACGCTAAGGAAGTCCTGTGCGGGATCGCGGTAGTTAGCGACTTCGCCGAACGAGCTGTGGCTCTTATCCAAGTATACAATAACGTACTGACGAAGGATGAAGGGCAAAAGCAGTACCTGCTGCAAGTCGTCGAATAGCATCGTCGCCAGAACCCCGAGACCACAAAGAGGGTTGAAGTATCATTCCCACCTAAGCCACACTGCTGCCGACAGGACCAGTGACCCATGACCTGAGGCAGAATGTGAAGTGTCTTTCGATTCAGTGTGTCAAAAGGAGTACTATGATGTGCATTTTATGCATATCGTGCACTTGGTTTAAAAAACTGAAGCACAAAACACGTTTGGGGGCATTTCAGACACACCTCTCCCTGAACGAATCTCCCAGGGATCACAAGTCGACGGAGAATGAGTTCTTGCTGGGGATAAATGGAATGGTGTTCTTTGACTTTAATGGGCTCGGAATGCACAAAAGCCGGCGCGAATTTCATCAAAATAAAATAAAATCCAGGACAAACGACATACAATCTTCCTGTGAAAGTTGTTAAGAGTGTTGAACCAAGGCCATATTTTGCACACATGATTTTCTCCAAAAGACATATCAGTTAATGAGACAGCACTCTGTAAAGTGTTCATCGTAATGCGCCCTTATATATGTATGCCTTCCTTAGGAAAGTATTTATATATATATATATATATATATATATATATATATATATATATATCCTTTCCCTAGGAATATATATATATATATATATATATATATATATATATATATATATATATATATATATATATATAGATGAAGTGGACAAAATTCAATAAGGAGAACGCAAATGCCCGGGGGGGGGGGGTGGTCTCGGCCAATGCGTCTCGTTCGCAGAATTGCCCCCGCAGTCATTCTTCCTTAAAATAGGCCCTGGATGGCACACACATGTTTCCCTCATCATGGGCATTTGTGTGGATGGTGTGCACATGGGGCTGGTGGTGCTCATTGTCAGGAGCTCTGCCATACTTTTCTTACAGGCATGCATGTTTCTTGGAGATGCATGTTATGCTTACCCTCCATGCTTGTGTTGTGCATGCTGGGTTGTGCCTGGTTTACTCGATGCTCACTCTTTCCTTTCACACACCCCTCTTCATTCAGATGCCATGTTCTTTTTGCTTAATAATGCGTAGTGTGATTGACAGTGATGGTCATCAAATTCACTCAGGAAGTCCAAGACCAGGCTTGATGAAAATTGAACACATTTCAAATTCCATATAATCTAGGCCTTTTTTATTATCCCAAGAAGTGAGTGGAGAAGATGTTTAAGTATTCACAGCAGCAAGCACAGAAACAAATTATCATGCCATTATCTCTCCTTGCCTCTCAAACCTGCCCATACTTCAGGAAGGGACATTATTAATTCATTAGGAAGTCATTAGTCAAGTAACAGTGATTAGGAAGTAACAGGCCCAGAAGGACCTTGCTCCAATATCATGAACTTCAACTTTAACAGGCTTTTGTATCAAGGCTGTTTAAGGGGCATGGTAGAATGAAAGCTTCATTAAAAGCTGATTGGTAGCTTAAGTTTATTCTTATCAGGCCTTCATTGAGATAGTGTGGCCAGTCACATTTGAAGACCAGTCATGGAGTCTGAGAATGCTGACAAATATACAGGTCAGGAAGATACCAGTGATAGGACTACATGTGTAAAGGAGGCCTGGGTAAGTCATGTAACAAGGGAGTGTGGGATTAAGACAGCATTTTCTGTGATGTATATAAAAGAAGTTTCAGTTTTGATATGAAAGAGAACTAGAATTGATCCAAAAGTTCCTGCTTTTTTGGCTGTGTTCATTTTACCAAGCCTTTGTTCTCCATCTGTTTGCAAACTCAGGACAGTGCAAAGTGAAGGAAAGGAAAGAGCTGAGTTCTGCAATCAGGGATTTTAAATTGTCTGTAAATGAACATAAAAAGAGTATGACACTGCTGGTGAGTAGAAATGAAGACTTGGTATAGGAACAAAAACCAGAGCTCATTGTCCTCAAGGAAAGGCTTGATGAACATTGCAAACTCATAAGCATAATGCAGAAGGGTTGTGAAAAAAAGCTGTGGAAAAAGGAAAAAAACTGTGAAAATAATATAATTTCTCAGAGCTGGTGGTGAAAATGCAAAATGAAGTGTCTCAGGAGGTGCCATAGGTAAGAGCAGTTGTTACAGCTGGGAAAAATTGGCCTAAGAGACATGCAGAAGTAGTTAAGAAGCATGATGTCATTGTTGATGTTATCCGACAAAGTACTGTTGATGATAGCAGATCAGGTCCTTCACTGGCAAAAACTATTGCAAACTTTTTTGATGAGAAAAGGAAGAACAACCTAGTAGCTTACAGTTCTCCAGAAAGCAACATGGAGAGTGCTGACAAAAGTGCTGCTGGCAACGGAAACCAGGTAGAATTCAAGAACACAATTCATATGGAGCTCCATGTGACAACCAGGGTCGTCAACGCCTTGGGGGCGTTCTAGTGTCAAAGCATACCTGTCTACATGTCTAAGTGTCCAGAGTAACGTCTTGTATTTTGAGGCGAGCGACCCATGAGACATGCGCGCAATCGCGCGGGCACTCGCCTCGACACGTTACAACAGAATCCACGGCCGCCCCCCCCCCCCTGACCTCGGCTCCAGCTGGCACAGGTCACGTGCCGGTCGCCTCGGAGCGGGCCAGACCCCGGCCAGCCGCAGCGGCACCCGGCCGGCCGGCCAGCCAGCGCGGATATAACACACAGGGCAGGTAAAATCAGAAACGGGAAACACCATCGTCTGATAGTTGCTTTAGGGGATGAGACCGTAAGGTGGGATATCCTTTGTCAAGCATCCCAGCTTTGGGCAGTGTAGCATACAAAGAGGTCTTCGTCTCACCAGACAGAACTCTAGATGAGTGGGAACATGGCAGAAGGCTGCAGAAGGAGGATAATGTAGTGTCCATCCAGAAAGGCAAAGAAGTTCTGCAAGCTGCTGAATGCCAGGAAGGGAGGTTGTGATTGGGCATAAAAGGGCATGTTGTCTTCATGGCAGAAAGAATGGTGCTCTGGCCAAAAGGGAATTTGGTAGCGTTTTGCATCGTGGTGTATGTCTGTGCATAAACGATGAATATTTGCATGATTCTGATGTGGCAAGCATGCATGCTACTAGTCACTATAGCAGCAGGGGGAAGATTCCTATGTTTATGGCCAGTGTGAATGCTAAGCTGCGTGACTGGAAGAACAGTAGGACATGAGTACTGTGAGTAGATGGCATCTTGAGCAGGTTGAATGGATGGAATATTTGTGTGGAGGATGACAGGCTGGATGTTGTATTGACAGAATATACCCCCAAAGCCCAAATGCAGACCTTTGTCCTTGGCTGGTTTGTAAGCAAATGATACTAACTATATTTCAGTTTTGATCCTGAGCATTCCAACCTGGAGGCCCCAGGTAACTGCAAATATATCACTGGTAATAATAATAACTAATGAATCACTTTGAATGCCAGCACAGGCATGCATAACAGTATTGTAAGGCCCCACCCAAGATTTGTCTTTTTACGTTATTGCTCTTTTTTGTTGCTTATACTTTGAGCTCAGTACCCTTGTTAAATTTCTTGACATAAAAGTTTTACTCTTGGCTCTTGCTGGGATAGGTCTATGCTGTGTTGACATATGCAAAAAACAAATTAAACAAATATGGTTGAAAAAATGTTTTATAAAATCACATAAATGACTTGTGATGACAGTTGTGTTAGGCTTTAGTCATCAGATTGTGTATCATCTGCATGATCAGAAGTTGAATGAAAAAAATAAAACCACTGATTTATTTTGGCAAGGGACTTAAATATATCAAAGTTCAGGTTTGCAGTGTTAAATGCACTTGCAGTTTTATTTTCGTGAAACGCAGGGATTGAGTTTTCATAGAGCGTACTGGATGATGGTGTATAGTATTCTTTCTTGGTGGTTGTTGGCCTGTATGCCATATAGTGTGGCTTGTGGTGCTTAGAAGAGCCAGGGAGTGTGTGACTCTTCTGAGAGCCACAAGCCACACTGTATGGTATACAAGCTAACAACCACCAAGAAAAACATGGAACGAGACTTTTTTTGTGGTGAAGAATACCAAAAGTCTGTGCACCAGAAAACATTTTATCCTCAACAAGTTTGATCTTGTGCGTCCATCAAAAAGCTACGTTATAGCCACGTCGACAAATTTCTAGGTTTGCCAGGAAATGGCTGTCTCTTTTCTTACCCGTTTTTTGTGTTGTCTGTTCGCATCTTTGTGTATTTTGTAGTCTGTTCTATCTTGTGCCCTGTGTTTGTATGTTTGTTTCCGTTTGTCTGTTGTGAATTAGACACTGAATTTATACAGACCAGAACTGTGATGCTGGATGGCCAGTGCCAAAAATCTTATTTGCTGATTTTACTATGAGTTAGCTAGTGTAATGAATTGCATTATGGTCCGTACAAAACACGAGTTAATTAATTAAGCACGTTACGTGCTGGTTGGATTAGGTTATAATGTGAAGGACTTCCTGCATTTTGTCAAGGCTGTAATATTGCTGCCTCATGGTCATGGCCATCAGGTCACCTCAGATCATGTGTAAGAGAACAGTATGGGTAGCACTAAAATGGACCCCAGTCACAGTGACAGGCGTCATTCTTACCCATGATACCCTGTTGTACACTTCTTTTCCCCACTCGACTGTAGGTTACCCTTGTGTTTTGGATCAGATAAATGTCATTTCTTGTGAGCCACGAGCATCAAGCCTTGTTCCTGCTACATCCTGGGAATAGGTGGAGCATGTAACCAAAGATAGGCTCAAGGATGACCAGTTTTATAGCTCGGTTGACTTGCTACAAGACGCGTTAGTGTTTCGCCGTGTTTCGTATTGTGCTGCCGAAGACGCTGCATCTCCGACTGTACTTGCCAGATGCTGCCTCGGAGTCCTGCTGACGGTTTTTGTAAACCGCATGGTGTTCCTGTTGTGACTGAAGGTGGTATTGTGGTACAGTGTGGTAATGAGTGGGACCATCGGGCGCGCGCCTTGACGCGCCTATGTAGCCTGTCGCCGGAGGCGGTCTGCCGGCCGGTCAGCGGTCAAGGGGACGCCGGGCGTCCGTTAACGGTGAGTGAGAGCGCAGCCTGGCAGTATGTTTCCCCTGTCGCAGATGGGAATCCGGGGGCCGGTCTGCCTGCTGGTGCTTCTGGCGGCCGGCGCCGCGGCCCAGCTGAAGCGCTACAGTCCGCCCTGTCCGAAGAACTGGGCCGAGTACGACGAGTCCTGCTACCGGTTTGTCAGGAGTCCCATCAAGAAGCGGGAGAATGCTAGAGATGCGTGCCAGGTGAGGCTGCCTGTGGTGATTGCACGGCTGTTTAGTTTTCAAGAGTTCTGAGGCATGTGTTTTCCTTCAGGTGGCACTGTGAATGCCAAGGTGAAATAGTGAGTGTGCCATTCCAGATGGCATTGGTCACATGTGCACCATTCAGTTTCAGACTAAGTCAGTGAATGCACAAGTTCTGTTATGCACTATCATGCACTATTATGCACAAGTGAAACAGTTGTGCATTGTGCATTGGTCAAATGTGCACCATTCAGTTTCAGACTGTGAGTAAGTCAGTGAATGCATAAGTTGTTATGCACTACCATGCACTATTATGCACAAGTGAAACAGTTGTGCATAATAGTGCATAATCGACTATTGTGCACAAGTGTTTCACTTGTGCATAATAGTCGGTAGGCCTTGTGTTGTGTTCACTGCATCTGCAGGGTCTGCTTAGCCACGTCGGTTTCCGCTGGTGCCGGTCTGACCAGGATCTTGGTGTAATTTCATAGAAACTTGGTCAGTAGCTGGCCAGGTGTCTGGATCATCCAGAAACAGGTGTCCGAAAAGTGTTAACTGCAGCTGCCTCCCAGGCAAATTATAGCTCCCGTTTCAGTTTCCAGGTGGAATTAGAACTGAAAATTGTGTAGTTCTTGACGTGGTAATATGAATATCATGGTCCCCATTTTGCGCCTTGAATCTGTCTGATAAACACTGCTTGATGGTTCTCTAGTGGGATGATCGATAGTGATGCTGTTGTTGATAAAGCTTAGTTATGTAGGGCATGAAATGACTGCATATCTGTACGTGTTGTATCCATCTCGTTATGTTCCAGGGTTAAATGGAAAAAATGTTTATGGAACGGGCCATTTCTGGGTTAGAAATACCCAGTCACACACACTTTTTGTACATCCACGACACCTGTAAGACGTTGGCCGGCTGTTGTATCGTTTACCTGCATGGAATACACTTCCAACACTCTCAAACAAGTGGTTTTCAGTAGGTATTGTAGAAAATGTTAAGTTGTTTTGTAATGTCATATTTTGTGACAATCCCCCCGCGACGTGTTATTTGTCTGGAAGTTTTCAGATGCCTCATGAAATCTCTGTTCTGTACGTGATACTGATTTCCTATAGTAATGGACCTTTTTCTCCTTTCAGGGCTTTGGTGCAGATTTGATGAATCTCAATACAATGGAGGAGCATGCTTTTATAGTCAACTGGCTTCGAAACAACGACCCACAGCATCGGTTGTGGTGAGTTGGTGCTGCCTTGTCGAATTTGTTCTAGAAACTTTTGTGCGGATGGCTGGTACGTCGGTTATCAAACAAAAGCTATGCCATTGTTCACAAAACCACCCATCAAGCGTTTTCAATTGGCTAGTAAAATGGCCTTCCAGTCGACGTGCCTGAAAACCTCCAAACATCTCAACTGCGTCATTTTTAGCATGTGCTAGTCAGTTTAAAGCTTGCTGCAAAGTCGGTAGAAGTGTGAACTTGGTTTGCGATTGGCAGATGGTGTGGTTAATTTTTCTCTTCACCCACCTGAAAAAGGGAATCACAGACGATGTGCTGAGAACGGCTACCATATAATCTAAACGTCGGCGCGTCTCGGCGTCTATCGCTGCGGCATGTTCCAGGGCCACGGGGCTGAACTAAGCGTGGATATGTGAATGGGTCGGTTCCATTGTTGGAAAAACTAGTTTTCTCGTGTCAAGGAGCACCAAAAGATTTATACTCCAAGAAAAATTTTGTACTCCAAAATGGTCATTTGCCTCTCCCCTCTCCCCCCCCCAAAAAAAAAGACATGAGTATTCCTACTCAACCAGAGTTTGAAGTTGCCCAGCATCCCCCTCCCCTGGTTCATGGTTTACGATCCATATTCAGCCGCTGAAGTACATGCCAAACATGTCACAGCCAGCCGGCTTCCACGGCCACATATGCTCACAAAGCACCTCACGTAAACGGATGACATTGTATACTCCAAAAGAGAATTTGTACTCCGACACCAGGTAGAAAAACCAGGTTTCCAGCACTGGTCGGTTCCGTGCGCGTCATCACGGTCCGGTGCGGGACGGTTTCCCGCCCGATGACCGGGGGACGGGGCGGGCCGAGGTCTCCACGGACGCGAAAGCGGCAGCCACACTCGCGGCGCCGCACGCCAGGCAGAGCCGGGCAGACGCAGACGGCGGGCTGTGGTGCGTTCCCTCCTGGAGCCGACGTGTTGGGTCTGTTGGTCCGGCGGCCGGGGCCCTCCGCGGAGGAGGCGCCGGTCGGCCGGCAGAGGCGGTCGGGACCTGACTGCGCCGGATGCCGCCGCCGCAGGTACATGGGCGCGCGCCAGCAGACCTCCAGCCTGTGGACGAACGAGGGCGACAGCACGCCGCTGGCGGGCCTGGAGGAGGCGTTCCTGCCGGGCCAGGAGGACGTGGTCGACAAAACGTTCGCCGCGTACAGGTTAGCCAGCGCTGCTGGATGCTGAATTTTGCCTTGGATTTCGCCGTTGGATTTGACTACCTTCTGTCAGACAGCGAGCCGCTGATTCTTCGATTCTTTGAGAATCAGAAAGACACGGTGTGGAGCGTGGGAGATGCCGACTACTTGTGCTGACTGTGCTGCGTGATGCTCCAGTACCGTATCGCTGCGGTATTCGGCTCGTCCTCAGTGCCATTGCAGTTTTGCTGATTTCGTTGTGGCGCATGCCGTCGTTGTCTTTGAATTCGGTCCAGCGGCTGTTGCGTTTCTAGCTGCCGGGACGTACATGTGGTCGGCCGCGGCTGCGCCGTGCGGTGCAGTCGGACGGCGCCGTGTGGGTGGCGGCAGCCGGCGGTGTCCGCGTGTCGCCGGGCCGAAGCCGCGGCGGCGGAGGCCGGGCCGTTGCCGGTGCTGACCCGACCTGCGTCGCCCTTTGCGACAGCTTCTCGGACGACTCCAGCCGCTGGGGCCTGCAGAAGGTGTCCGGCGCCGAGCGGCAGCTGTACATCTGCGAAATCAAGAAGACCGACATGAACTTCATCGACGTGGGCGAGCGCGACCACTCGTACGGCCGCCAGCTGACGGAGCGTCGCCTGGTGCCGCGCGGCCCCACCATCGTGCTGCAGCCAAAGCCCGGCCGTCTTCGACATCAGCACCCGCACCACCGTCAACGACGTCACCATCAAGTCAGTGCCCGGCCGGCGGGCGGCGGCTCTCGGGCCGTGCAGCCGTCGACGGTCGGCCGACGGTGCAGTCTCAGTCTGCCGTCGACGGTGTCGTGGGCGGTTGGGTGTTGGGCGTGTTGCATTCGCAAAGTTTCGGTGGTGCCATTAGCTTGTCTCTTAACGTTAACGTGAGTTAGGATCGAGCTGTTCGTAGTTTGTCGTGTGTGAAAAATTGTTGTCGATACGACGCTCTTAGTGTCGTAGTCGCAAACAGATCGATATGATAGGCTTTTGGCTCAGGAAAGCCACACAATGGAAAAGTTTGTTCGTAGCAAGATTAATCCTGTTACGGGTGTGAAAAGAAGCCCAAAGTTGTCGGCCATGTGGTAGAAGCTCGTGATGTTGCCGTGTTGTCTTCTTGAGTTGGCAGTTTTGGGGATCGTTAATGGCCTCGTATCTGCTGTTGCAGGTGTCTGGCTGACGCCTACCCGTATCCTACGTACGAGTGGTTCGAGGAGGTGTACAAGGACGACAAGGTCATTTACAACAAGGTGGACCCCCTGAAGGACTCCCGCTTCACCATCAGCGGCGGCGTGCTCATGATCTACGCGCCGGATCAGGTGGGTGTGGGCCGTGACGGCCGGACCAGGTGGGTGTCAGTACATCTGTGTTCCCGTTTCTGTGGTGAAGGTGACTTGGGCTGAAGCGTACTTCACTGTCCGGGCGTGGCGTTTGCAAGCCGACCTGGGGCATCACAGCGCTGACGTGCCGGCGCACAGCTGAGCGCCGAGCGGGCCATCACTATGCCGTCGGCGCTGTGCCCGGTCAGACGTCTGCTGTACGATGCTCGTGCCCGCCTGCCCAGGTGGAGGAACGGGGCAAGTACCACTGCCGCGCCACCAACAAGTTCGGCACCGTGGTCTCGGAGAGCGTCCAGCTCTCGTTCGGCCACATCGGCGAGTTCAACCAGAAGCGCTCGGCCGAGGTGGGCAACATGAACTTCGGCAAGGCCATCTACTGCGACCCGCCGCAGCACTTCCCCGGTGAGCGCGGCCGCCGACCGGGGTCGTCGTCGGCTGCGGGTGTCGGGTCCTGTTTGCTGTCGTTCTTTCGTCTCGACCTGCGCCAAGAGCCGGCTGCGTGCTTGTACGGTGGACTGCGTGCGCCTGGCGTGTGCCTTTGGCTTGCATTTCATTCAGCTGTCGTCCATTGGAGCGTTTTCATTCGAGGTTACACGGGGTCAGCTCACCCATTTTGTCTCCAGCTTTCCGAGAACCAGGTACGGGATTGGTGTGACGTGGCACGTTCCGGCTGGTCACGTATGTGGGTAGACGTTCACGGCTGGAGGCCACTGGCCCCGTCACGAGGACCAGGCGTTTGCGGGCTAGAGGTACTCTTCGGTCGCTTTGTGCCAGACGCATGGGCTTTTGTTTTCTCGTTTGCTCGTCTGTGGATTCACTAACTAGTTGTGCGTAATGTTCGGTGATGCCGATATTTTTAATTGATGTGATCTTCAGATGCATGCATGGTAGGCCATTTAGATGATGCGAGACAGTTTTGCTTACTTGAATCTCATGGGTTTTGTAATAGATACATTTTAGTGTGATTTCCTCACTCCCAGACCCCTCCATTCCATCACTCGAGAAGTCTCGATTGTTGTTTGCTTTACCAGCTGACCTGCCAGACGGGGACCTTGCCTCTGCCATCCAGCCATTCAGCCGATTGTGTAATAATTAGATCCACCGTAGGAAGATGGTCTGTGCCGTTTGCTGCTGTCGCTTCACAGTGGTAACGTCACCCGTGTAACCGTACGGCGAGCAGCGGTTTCCTCTCCGCTTGACTTGAAGTGGATGCGACGTCTTAGGCCTGAGCTTTCGGTTTCCTGAGCTTTCCACGTTCGCTCCCGCTTCCTGTTCGCGGCTTCCTCGAGCCGTGCGTGATTGCGATTGTTGTCGAGGACCCCTGGGGACGTGGGCGCCCTGGCCTGCCGCTAGACTGCCTGGCTGGACCGCGGGTGAGCCCGGCGGGCTCCGCGGACCCCAGTCGGGACACGGGTCGGTCTGACCGGCCGTGCGGCCGTGCGCCACAGACGTGCACTACCTGTGGGTGCGCGACTACTTCCCCAACTTCGTGGAGGAGGACCAGCGCGTGTTCGTCTCGCACGACGGCCACCTCTACTTCTCGTCGCTGGAGACGATCGACCAGGCCGACTACATGTGCAACGTCAAGTCGACCATCTCGGAGAACGGCAAGACCGGGCCCAAGTTCCGGCTGGACGTGTTGCCGCACTGTGAGTGTGCCGGCGGGGCCGCGTGGCCCCTCTGGCCGTGCCCGCTGGCTGGCGCGCGGGTACCGCGCTAACGGGACCCCACTGGCTGGGGTCCAAACGGCTGCTTGATTTACCTCAGCTGAAGCGATTCGCCCTCGGATTCGCTGAGCTGGGAATCGATTCTGATTCTGATTCACGTTGTTTTTTAATGAATCGATTCAGCTCCTATTCAGTGATGATTGAGTAGCAAGTCTGCGGCTCAGTTCTGGTTCTGATTCATTGTGGTTTACAAGTGAATCGGTTCTGATTCGCGATGGAAGTACGAAATTACGGAATCAAATCAGAATCCGTTGGCGTCAATTCAGAATCAAACACGGGCTTGCTTGGGTGGTTCTGAAGTGGTTTCTGTTACTTGGGTTGAGTCACTGAGTTTGGTGATGGATATGTGATGGGGCGTGTTAGCGTCGCATGCCCTTGAATGTGACACCGTGTTTGTCGGTGCTTGCTTCGTTACGTATCCTTAACCCAAGGTTTTTAACTTGTAAAATTAACGCTAGTATCCCGGTATTGTTCAACAGTTACTGCAACTTCTTGACTCTGTTCGTTATCGTTTTTCCCCGGAAATGGTTCGTTGGGCATTGCTCATTTATTTGATAATTGTGAAGTCATTTTACGCGCAAGTAAATAAATTGCTTCCCAGAACTCCATGCCAGTTTACTTAGTGGTAGGTAACCACTCTTACTTGTTCCTTTTGATCCTGTCCAGAAGTTTGAGAGGGTGACTTGTATAGATTGCATACGTACCTGTGTGTCTTAACATTTTGTGTTATCGTTGCAACGTTACCGAACGTCTTTGCAGTCAAGCACGCTAGAAGGTCGGGCGCCTGTTTGGGTGCTGTGCTCTGTACGTGCCGTTGCCGCGTCTGTGCGCAGCTTTTAGAGTCGGCCTCTCCGCCGGCGTGCGCGCGTGGTCGCCGCGTGCGTCCCGGCTGAACCTGTCCCGCCCGTCATGCCTACAGCCAACTTCCAGCAGCTGCGGTTCGCGCACAACTTCCCCAAGTCGTTCCCCGAGGCGCCGCGCGAGGGCGAGAGCGTGCGGTTGGAATGCGTGGCGTTCGGCTACCCAGTGCCGCGCTACAAGTGGACGCGACGCGGCAGCGAGCTGCCGCGCGCGGCGCGCGTCTCCAACTTCGGCCGCGTGCTGACGCTCAGCCAGGTGCGCGTCGAGGACGAGGGCGAGTACATCTGCCAAGCCAGCAACAGCAAGGTCTCGTCCGAGTCGTCCGTCACGCTCAGCATCCAGGGTGAGTGGCGGCGGGTGACCCCTGTGTCTCTTGTCGCCGGACGGGGCCGGCACTGTCGGCCTGTCCACCGAACCGTGACGCCGGCGCTGTGCGGTGTCGGTGTGCTGGCTGCGCGCCGCGCCGCCGTCCTGACCTGACCTGACCTGACCTGACCTGACCTGATCTGACCTGAGCCGGCCTGACCTGATCTGAGCCGGCCTGACCTGATCTGACCGGGCGTGACGGTAGGTTGACCGCGGGTTGACCGCCGACCGTGTGCCGCAGCCAAGCCGCGCTTCACCATCCCGCTGGAGGACCAGCACATCAACGAGGCCAGCGACCTGGCCTGGACCTGCGAGGCGTTTGGCATACCGGAGGTCACCTACGCCTGGCTGCGCAACGGCGTCCTGCTCGACCCGAAGGTGCGCCGGCGGCGGCGGCCGGCCGGCGAGCCGCCCGCGGTGGCGGCAGCGCCGCCAGCACCGCGCTGGAGGCCAGGAAATGGCGAGCGCCGCGAGCTAAGGGTGGTCCTCGGGTTCTTTTCGGCGTTGCGAGCCATTTGGTCTTCTGCTGACTCTTCATATGCATGTTGCCACGCTCGGCTCGTTATTACCTGTCGTACTAGATTCAGCCATGTAGGGTGAAACGTGACAGGCTCTGAGTTCGTAAAACTGTCTGCGTTCTGGATTCGTTCCGTCACCCTTGGTTTGACGTCAGGTGACATCGTTTCTTTGAAATGCTTTTAGACCGTCTTCTGCGTTTTCCCAGCAGTGCTTGTAGTAGCTAACTTATGCGTGGCGGCAACAAGTCGCCCACCATGGGCCGCAGCGGCAGTGGCTGACCGTTTAAACTTCGTCCGCCCCTGACTGTGCCGGCCGGCCGCCGCAGGAGTTTGAGCGCGACCCGCGCATCGAGATCAAGGACAGCCTGCTGAACTTCAAGAACGTGACGGACACGGACCAGGCCATGTACCAGTGCCGCGCCACCAACCAGCTGGGCAGCACCTACTCGTCGGCGCAGCTGCGCGTGCTGGCGTTCGGGCCGTCGTTCGCCAAGCGGCCGCTGGAGACGCTGATGCTGTCCGGCCAGGGCCTGAACCACACGATCGCCTGCGACCCGGAGGCTGCGCCGCGGCCGAAGATCGAGTGGAGCCTGAACGGCCGGCCGCTGGGTGGGTGACGGGCACGCGCCGTCACAGCTGGGCTCTCGGCCAGTTCAGCTGTCCGGGCGGATGTGGCCGGGCGGGTTGGGATGTGTCTGATTCGGGGGGATGGTGGGCCATTTGGGGGCAGCCTGCGGCGAGGAAAACGGGAGACTTGACGGGATTTCAGCCCGTATGGGGAACGCACCCCACTGCTGCTGCTGCTAAACTGCTTAGCTGTTTCTGGTTTGGCGTCCCAAAGATGTGAAAGTTTGCACTCGTTTACGGTGTGAACAACGCCATAAATTTGCGAATTGCAACCTTTCTGTCGTAAGGCGAATGGGTCGCGGCCGGCGAGTTTAAGTTCCTTACACGTCCGTTAAGCGATGCCGTCGCAGTCCTGTAATTCGGCCACAGTGTCCCCGGCCTGAGTTGACCAGGCCGCGAGCCTGCGCGTCCGCCGAGCAGCCTGACGGCAGGCGCTGACGGCCGCTCCTCCGGCAGGCACCGGCGGCCGCCGCAGGGTGCTGCCCAACGGCTACCTGCAGCTCGATCCGGTCGGCCTGGAGGACGAAGGCACCTACACGTGCACTGCCTCCAACCGGTACGGCCGCGACTCCAGCTCCGGCCAGCTGCGCGTGCTCGGTCAGTACCTCCGGCCCGCTCGGCGACTTGTTGGGTGGTTTGTCGCCGCCATTCAGGCTGCCGTGGGCCGCGTTCGTTCCGTTTCGTGGGTCGCGATCTGTGTGGCGGACAGTATCCCAGTGCCGAACATGTGCTCCCGACTGGACTGGTCGTCGTATCCACCGTGTGCTCCAGTCGGGGGCGGATTGTGAGGTCCTCCGTGAACTAAAGGCTGCACGTCTGAGTCGCAGCTGTTGGTACCTGATGTGTCGTCTGTGAGCAGTCTTTTCCATCGTCTTCCGGACCCCAGTGTGGGGCGATGTCCTGATGCACTGTCGGGCTGTGTCCGGACCCCAGTATCCGGCTTTGTTCGGACTCCGGTGTCCGGCTGTGTCCGGACCCCGGTGTCCGGCTGTGTCCGGACTCCAGTGTCCTGCTGTGTCCGGACCGCAGTGTCGGGCTGTGTCCGGACCCCAGTTTCGGGCCGTGTCCGGACTCCATTGCCCGGCTGTGTCCGGTCTCCAGTGTCCGGCTGTGTCCGAACCCCAGTGTCCGGCTGACGGTGGCTGTCTGCTCGGCCGACAGCGGCGCCCGTCATGGTGGAGACGCCGCAGCCGGAGATGGTGAAGGTGGTGGACGACATCATCATCCTGCGGTGTCGGGCCGAGGCCGACCCCAGCCTCGACTTGGCCTACGTCTGGACACACAACGGTCTCACCGTAGACTTCCACGAGATCGACTCGCCCTACCACAGGGTGGGTGGTGAGCCGGGCCTCCGCGCCGCCGAGTCGGCCGTGATCGGCAGCCCGGCCAGCCTCGCTGCCGGAGCTGTCAACGAGCGGCGGGAAATTTATGAAACGTTGTGGCGTTGGCGCAGACCTGCGATGGAAGGTGGCCGCTGTGATCGCGTGTTCTGGCCGCCTGCTCTGACCGTCTGTTCCGGCTGTCTGCTCTGACCGCCTGCTCTGACCGCCTGCCGCTGCTGCGCAGTTGCGACAACCGGGCTACCTGCAGATCCGGAACGCCTCGCTGGAGGAGCGTGGCACCTACCGCTGCATCGCCAAGACGGCCGTCGGCGAGATATCGGCCGAAACCCAACTGAGGATCAGCGGGCCGCCCGAGGCGCCCGGTGAGCTGGCCGCACCTCTCCCGCCGCGCTGTGTACTATTGCGGTGGACTGGTTGAGTCCGCGGTGCTGGTTATAAGATGGCCAGGAGCGTGGCGTGTTATCGATGTGCCAGCCGCCAGTGGACGCGGATGGGCGCTGAAGCCGAGCGTCGGTCGCGTCGATTTGCCCGCCGTTGGTGATGCCTAACTGCCCTGTCGGTCCCAGGCGGCGTGCAGGCGTTCGAACTGAACGCGACCTCCGGCCGCCTGGAGTGGCAGGACTTCGCCGACAACGGCCGCACCATCAGCATGTACCGCATCCAGGCGCGCACCAACTGGAACAACACCTGGTTCACCATAGCCGAGAGTGAGCGCGCGTCGGTGGCTAGCACGCGGAGGCGGCTCTCCCGGAAGGTCGCCTGGCGTTCGAAATCTGCCGTTCTGCTGGGTGGAGGTTGGGATGTTTGCCTTCGCTAGTGTTGTGACTGACGAGGACGGGGTCGGTCGTAAGTCCGGTGTGGTCCCTGAGTCACCCTGTTGTCGCTGGCCGTGATCCGCCGACTGCGTTGTGACGCTGCCGTGACGCCGTCGGCAGACATCACGGTGCCGCGGATCGGCCTCTCCATCAGCGACACGCGCCGCTACGTGTTCCCGGACCTGCTGGTGCCGTTCTCGTGGTACGAGTTCCGCGTGGCGGCGGCCAACCCGCTCGGCTACGGGCCGCCGTCGCCGGCGTCGCCGCGCTACAACACGGCGCCGGCGCGGCCGTTCGCGGCGCCCACGCAGATCCACGGCGGCGGCGGCAAGATCGGCGACCTCACCATCAAGTGGAAGGTGCGTGGTCCGGGCGGCCGGCGGCGCCGGGTCAGCTGGTCGTCCGGAGCGGCGGCGCCCGCACGAGCGGCCGCCGCCGGCAGGCCGGGGTGGGCTGTGGATGGCCGGGTTTGTGGTGCTGGGCTGTTGCAGGGTTGTGGGAGTCGTGTACTGCGCCGCCGTGTTGGTTCGGGCGTGGTGGGCGCTGCCCGATGGTCGAAAAGTAGCCAACCGTCGCCACTTTTGCCAGTAACAGAAACGCCTGACCGGCCTGTCGAAGTCAGCAGTTGCCGGGCGTGCCGTCGGAACGTGCGGTGTCACGCGTGGCCCGTCGGTGCGGCTCGTCCTCGGCCTGCAGACTCCACCCCTGCGCCCGCTGTCCTGGTGCTGTCCGGGCCGCGGGGCAGACCGCAGGGCCGGCGCCCCTGACGGCTCTCCTGTGTCGGCAGCCGCTGACGGACCGCTACAGGAACGCGCCCGGCGTCTACTACAAGGTGTTCTGGATGCGGCACGAGGTCGAACCGGAGATCGATTATAACGAGAAGACCCTGGAGGAGTACGGCAACATAGGCCAGTATGTTGTCAGCATACAGCGCAAGTACTTCTACAGCCAGTACAAGGTCAAAGTGCAGGTGAGCATCGCTCTGTATTGTGATGGTAGGCGACTTGTCTGGCTACATTAGCAATGCACGCTCGTTGCTTGTTGTCGCGTTGTGCAGTGACTGGTGGATTTTGAAGCTACGTGGATGTAATGGTTTTGGGAACACTTCTGTTTAGTCTAGTTTAGAGGGTACCACTTGAATGAACCAACGCTAGTCACCATTTCTTTGTCATGTTTGTTTGGCATTGTTACAGAAATGTAGAGTTCGCATTGTGCGGGCAAAAACTGGTGTTTGGTCAGTGGTAATGACCGTTTCTTATTTTTTATTGGTAAAAGCCAGCATTTACTAGCAAAGTCAGTGCCAGGCAGATAGCTCGTGGGAATAATTGTGTTGGTATGAACCAGTCGAAAACTTATTCCATTCTTATACCTTCTGATGATGGGGATGATGACAGTTATTTGCTTGTAGTTATACCTGTTCTTTGTTTTTTGTTCATGATAGCATACATGGGCTGCTGGTAGTGCTTAAATGTACTTACGCTGCTACTGGTTTTATCCATACGTTTTGTTTATTCCGAGAAAGCGATTGCTGCTTGTACTCATGTCAGGTGCGGCGGAGAAATTGCAGTTTGATTCCGAAATGTCGTTATGTTTCTTATGCACATTTCAATATGATTTCACTCCTGCTACGGAATATACCTGGCTGGTAACTGAAAGATCTGGAATGGATTCCTCTTAAATCACCTTCCCATTCTCTCAGCCTTGAGCGATTGCTCCAGCATTGTCGTGGTAAGGACATTGTGCTACTTGGCTGATCTGTAACACATATGGTATTGAGATTAGTACAATGATACCATTATGATTTCACAGCACACCAAACCAATGAATGCACATCTGGGCTAAAATCGTGTTTGAAAAAGTATCACAAAGCATCTTCGCTGATCAGGTGAAATAACCATTCATCCGGGCCTTGGACCAGATTCACAGTGTCATGTGCACCTCACAGCAAGGAAAGCATTGAAGTTAACATCTGGGCTATCACTCAACAAAATGGCGTCACACGACACCTTTGTTCTTCACATGAGGTCACAATTCCTTTGGCTTAGGACCAAGGTCGCAGTATCTTTGTGCATCTCATCAGCCCCTTTGCTAGCTTTTAGATAGCAGGAGTTCACGAAAAGGAATTTTTGCCATGTTTTGGTAAAAAAAAAAACATCAGAACTATTTTTGCCTGTCCCATGGATATCACTTGTTCTTACCGCCACTTTTCTGGCAAAAACTGGCGGTTCTGATTTTCTGGCTCATTCCATAATTCCCGAGGTATCTTGACGGTCGCCCGGTTCTGTATTTTTTGCAATATGTTGCATGAGATCTGTCGTCCAGGGCACCAGATTTGTGTAATGGCTTTCGAGACATCTCTTAGCCACCTTTGATCCAGCAGGTTCCGTGTGGTTGATACCATATACGATGAACGAATCCTTATCGGGGCGCTGTGAAATTTGGACGACCGAAACCCTCCAAAAGAGTTTTTCCTCGCGACATGTGCTGACTGGACGGAGCTGATAATTGTTGGCGACTGTGCGCGACTGTTTCGCGGCGCGGTACCATGAGCGGTCACTGGGACGGACCGAGCGGCGCGGTACCGTGAGCGGTCAGCGGGACGGACCGGGTGGCGCGGTACTGCGAACGGACAGCGGGACGGACCGGGCGGCGCGGTACCTTGAGCGGTACCGTGAGCGGTCACTGGGACGGACCGAGCGGCGCGGTACCGTGAACGGACAGCGGGACGGACCGAGCGGCGCGGTACCGGCCGGCCGGTGCTGCCGTTGTCTGGGAGGTATTGAGCGCACGGCTGGCTGCCGGCCCTGTGCTGGGCCGAGCGGGAGCTCTGCGCCCGGGGCTGGTTCTGTGGAAGGCTTTTGATACCTGATGGAAGTGACTTGCCGGGGCGGCGTGTTGCAGAGGCCGCCGCTCTGCTTAACTGGGCATAGTTCACAGTTATTCGTTCGTAATTTTTCACATATGATGTCAATCGACGTGATGAGACGAATTGTGACAGCCATTTCCAGATTGTCCGGTGCAAACACTAATAGTAAGGGCATTTGATTCAGTATGTGGTGTTTGTGAAAGTGCCTGCGTCATACCAGATCTACGGAAAATTGACACTGGTACTGTGGCGTTTTGGTATCGCAGGACCTAGCTTGACCTGTGTCGTATTTCCCGAAGATAAACATGTATTGGCATTATATTCCTACCTTTGCGCATTTTGGGGGCTTAGGATAGGCGTATATCCGATTTGCACGGAAAAATCGGCCGTCCTTAAATCGGTCAAGTATTGACCATCGACTGTCACTCATAACCTCAGACGTAATCTTCAGCCCAAAAATCGCGACAGATCTTGGGTGGCATTATTATGAACAATCGATTACCGTTTGAGGCGATCACATCGCTCCATGAGTTGTGGAATAATATTGTGGGTGCGTCTGACAAGCCTGACAATGGAATTCAGTGGCCGTCACTCCCACCACTGTGTTTGGTTCCGCGCGGGCTCAGAGTCACAGCAGCCATCACCGTAACTGCTCTGCCTTGACTCAGAGTCACAGCGGGCACCGTCACAGCCGCTCAGCCCAGACTCATTCACGGCGGCCACCACCACGGCTGCTCTGCCCAGACCCGCTGACCCCTTCGCCCTCTCCCCGCCGGCAGGCGTTCAACTCGATGGGCGCCGGTCCCGTCTCGGAGGAGTACATCATCTACAGCGCCGAGGGCATGCCTCAGGCGGTGCCCACCGAGGTGGCCGCCAAGGCGTACAACTCGACCGCGCTCAACGTCACGTGGCGGCCGATCGAGCACACGCGCGAGGGGCTGCGCGGCCGCCTGCTGGGCCACAGGGTGAGCCGGGCCGGCCCGGGCCCGGTCGGGGTCGATGTCGGCCGCACGCGGAGCGATGGTAACGGCGCCAGCTCCGTGCACCGTCCATCGATCGCGTGCATGCGCTGCCTGTCGGCCGTAACGGTGCCCTGTGCCGTGCATGCGCCGTCCGCGGCGAACGATGTCTGGGATGGCGGCGCGCCGCGCTGGCCGCGGCCGGTCGGCGGCCCGGATGCTGTTGCGGTGTCATGACCCGCCGCTGTCCGCGCCGGTCCCGGCGCCGCCTGGCCCGTGTATCGGGTGCTCGCTCGTGACGAGTTCCGGGTGTCGGCGCCCCTGACCGGGTCGTGGCCGGGTCGGCAGGTCAAGTACTGGCGGCGCGGCGCGGACGAGACGACCGACTCTCTGATCCTGCTCAAGTCGTCCCTGGAGCCGTGGGCGCTGGTGGTGGGCCTGCAGCCCTTCACCGAGTACTACGTCCGCGTGATGGCCTACAACTCGGCCGGCTCCGGACAGGAGAGCGAGCGATTCCTGGGTACGTCCGGCGCACGGCTGGCCCGGCCGGCGTCCCGCGGCCCCCTCTGTCGGCGGTCGGTCGTACGTCGGCTGCTCAGGCGGAGGCCATCGCCCGGCTGGCGGCAGGCCGCCCCGCCGCCGGTCGTCGCATGTCTCGTGGCGGTTTTTAAGCGGGGCGTCAGCGCGGTGACCGCCCGTGAACGGCCGTCGGAGGGCCGGGCACTGTCGCTGGCGACTGTTGTTGGAGCTGGTCCCTGGTCCGGTGCGACGGGAGCGGTGGGTGACGGCGCTCCGTCCGTTTCAGAACGTACCTACAAGAACGCGCCGCTCAACCCGCCGACGGCGGTCGACGTGAAGCCCATCAACCCGCGCACGGTCGAGGTCACCTGGCGAATCGCTTCGCCCGGCGTGCAGGAGGAACCGCTCAAGGGCTTCAAGGTACGCCCGTCTGCGGGACAGCTTCAGTCGTGCTCAGGCCGCACTGACGAGGCCATTGTTCCTCACTGTGGGCTCGGTTTGGCTCGAACTGCTGTGTTGTTTTTGTGACTCGTGACCCGTGCTGTTTTGTTTTTACAAACCGTGTGGCCAAACGGAACGGGATGAGGGTGTAATACGTGTGCGCGTGCGCTTGTGGCAGTTGTGTTACCAGCTGGTGGTTTGTACGGATGTTTGACTCTCCGTGCGGGCGTGGGGGGGGAGCAGGGGGCTGGAGCGGATCTCTGGGCCTGTCCTGATCTCTGAGCCTGTCCCGTCGCGGAGCCAGTCCGGTGCTCGCGACGTTCCCGGCGGCATGGGAGAGAGGGGCTGACCACTGTCACCGCTGTGCCTGGGACCCGCTATCGCACCGCTCATCAGTCAGCTGTGAGCTACAGAGAACACCGCCGCATCATCTCACCACGAAATCTGGCTCTGAAGCAGGCCACGAAGTCTTGTTTTCAAACATAGTCTGCATCTCACTCATATCTCGATCCCATGGGGACACAGTAACGGGTCTGTAATGGTTTGGTTTCGTCAACTTCAAGAGTGATTCTCACGAACACAAATCGTCATGATTGAGACCCCCCGGGCATGCTGTGGGATTTCACTTCCACCTCAGACGGTGAGACAGTGAACAGTTCAGTTCCGCGCGACTGGCCGTGTGCCGGTGGCGCCGGCCGGCAGTTTTGATGTGGATCGGGCGGCTCTTTTACACTGCCAGGCGTCAGGCGCCGCCTTTCCCGTCCAGCGTCTGTCGGGACGTCGTTATCGCACGTCATCTGCGATAATCTCCGGCCGCGGCCGGTCTGAAGTGAGCCGATCGTGTCAGGCCTGCCACAGGATAAACCAGGTGCCGCCGGTACTGTCCGCGACAGCTGTCTCCGGCGGCCGCGTAGGTGTTACCCAGTCGGCCGCGAGCTAGCGGCAGCCGGATCCTCCTTCCGCTGCGAACCTGTTGAATGTAGCTCTGGCTGGGCTGCGTTGCGCTGCTGTAGCAGTGCGATAACTGGACTCGTGCCTGAGCGCGCCCTCTAGCCGACCAACCCTTCTGTCGATGGCCGGCCGCCGCGAGCCGGTGACCCGTCTCACCATCTCAGTTCCTCCCTTTCCCTCCACGAAGTCCTCCCCATCAGCTGACTGGCACCACCCTCGGTTGGCGGGTCGCGCCAACCTGTGACTGGTGCCCGCCGCCAGCGGTCCGCTCGGGCGCCGGCCGGTGCTTCATTGTGCGCCAGTCCGACCGAGCGTCACGCTGGGTGGGCCGGCTCAGGCCGCCGCGCGCGTCTCCCTGCCGGAGACCGGCCTGCGGACGCCGTCTCGGCGGGCGTCGGCCGTGATCGGCGTCTCCGACCGCCAGGTACGGGTCTGGGAGCGCGACGAGGACATATCGGACGCCAACGACACCATCGTCGAGCTGGGCAACGCGCTGGAGGCGCGCATCACCGATCTGGAGCCCGGCTCCTGGTACAAACTGCGCGTGCTGGCCTTCAGCGCCGGCGGCGACGGCAAGATGAGCTCGCCGGCTTGGGAGTTCCAGATGGGTAAGTGCCTGCCGTTGGGGAGGACAGGCCTCTCGTGCGGCCCTTTTCAGCCCCCTGTCTTGCCTGCAGCTCCCATACTGTGTGTGCGGACACGCGGTGTCGTCGTGGCTGCCGCTTGTTTCGGGAAAATCCTTGGTGGAACGTTGCTTGCATTTTCGGTGGCGACGCCTTGGCCATGACGGCGTTGATGGGACTCCGGTCAGAAGCCTGCCGTCAGTCGGTCAGTCTGGGTGCGGTGTTTGATACGCCGGCTCCCGCTGGCGCCCGGCTGCTCTGCGGTGCCGGGCTGGCGGCCGTGCCGACTCTGTCGGGCCCTCCTCCGCGTCAGACCACCGGCCCGGCGTCAGACCCGTCGGCCTGCAGTCGGTCCCCGACTCAGCGGCTGTTCGGGACGGACAGCCGCTGACGGCCGTGCGGCTGTCACGTCCGCACGGCCGAGGGACGGCCGTGCGGCCGGCCATCAGGCTCACGAGCCGGCTGTGGCGCGGGGACCCCGGGTCGGCGGCAGTGGCGACCACCTCGCCGAGACGACCGGGCGACCTGCAGGCGGCGTTGTAAACTATCAGACTGTTGAAGCGCTGCCTGGAGGCTACGCAACACCGCAGTATACTGGATCAGTGTCGCACTGCTCGAGATGGGAGTCACGTGTTGGTCGCAAAAGGCTTCCGCCGCGATAGAGGGTGGTCATCTGTAATGAGCGTTCAAATCACGGCGACTGGACGTCGTTTTAGGAATGACGCTCCCGGGAAAACAAGGAGGACGATGATTTCTTTCTGGTAACTGGTAGTTTGGCGTAGCTGCGGCCCGTCGTATGCGACGCCCTGTCTGCCGTGTTTGCACCGTCTGCCGCGGCCGTCTGCTCCGTCTGACGTGGCTCTGCCGTCGGCAGGTGACCCGGACGACCTGCGCGGCGGTGCCGACCCTGTGGGCGGTGCCGGTCTGTACCTGCTGGCCCCGCTGCTGGTCGGCCTGGTCTGGCTGCAGGCAGATGGCGCCGTCTGAGGGCTTCCGTAGCCAGAGGACTTCGTGCCGGACTGGACACGGTCGCCGCCGGCGGCGGGCCTGTAGGCGCGAATCTCGTTGACGCGGACCACGCGAATTTTCCGCAGCGCCGACTCCGTCCACATGTTTTCAGTGTTTTTTTATGTCTGAATTGTAGATACCGCCGTACGCTGGGCGATTTGGCAGGTTCGTGCGGTCCATCCAGCCTCGTAAATGATATTTTCTTGCAGAGAGAACGGCCATTCCGTTATCAAGATGCGAGATATGAGCTTCACGTGGTTGGCATTCTCGCATGCCTTTTTGCGACGAAAATTCTGGACGTTTGATAAACATCCACAGTTGGAAAAGCAAAACAAAAAATGCTAAGTCTGCACGTATACGCAACTCGTATCTTATCAAAGGAATGCATGAACGACGAAGAGAATGGTCTTGTTGAAATGGAGACGTTCTTTGTATTGCGTTCCTTGTGTTCGTAACATCAAAACAGATCTTGTAATGTAAAAAGAGTCGGCTGTTGACAAAGTTCGGACTTTTCGTTGGATTTTTTGGAGGGATATCTTGACATTTCGGACGACATTGATGATTTTATGTTGATATTTGTACATAGCTTTCATACGCTACATGTTTTGTTGGAAGCTGTGATGCACTTTCTTTTTGCACCACGGTTTATGTCTAACCCCACCGAACCCATGAGCGATTGCGATATCGCAGTTGCCGAATGGGACCAAGCAAATGTTTTTTTGATCTACATTTTTGGCAGGTCGCAGTCCTTATCGACGAGAAAACGCAGTTGCGAGACCTGATTGACCGAATGAACCTGCCGAATGGACGAGTGTGTGACGGCGTTTTAATCATGTTTATAACAGGAGATATGCGAAAATGTCTGCAGCTTTGCATTGAACCTCCCTTGTGATGTGGGTATCGTATTGTTGTTGACATTCCATCGTGTACGGCGTTCGTGACTGGCATGTTTGCATGTGGGTTGCTAGTAGTCCGCGCGCTGTGCAGAGATTCTCTCGCCACACATGATCTGCTATTGCTTTTCTGTTACCTCCAAATACAGGACTTAGTGGTCCAGAAGTGGTCTCGTTTTCCTGCGCGGAGGCAGCGGCCACGGACGTGTTCTCTCGCCGGCGTCTGCCACACCCGACCGGGCAGGACATGCACCGGTCCCAAGATCGCCGCGCGGGCGCCTGGCGGCCGTCAGGAGGCGGCGGTGGGCCGCGCCACTCCCGGGCCAGTGGCTGCTCTCGGCGCGCCTTGCCGATCGCCCGGTGAGCAGCGCGGCGGCGTCTTACTACGGCCGGCCGAGCGGCGGACCCGGCGCCGGAGCACGGCAGCGGCCGGGCGCCGACCGTGGCCACTGTAGGCAGGCCTGGGCGCCGGCCGTCCCCGCTGTAAGGCCGGCCAGGACGCCGGTCTTGCACGGCAGCAGACGGCACGATCCTGCGACCACGGACAGTTCCAGGGTTCCCCCCCCCCCCAGCATTTTGGCGCCACTACCCACCCAAGGCGGGTAAGTTTCAAGCCGAAGGGTTCCGCGTGTGGCGCCATTACCCGCCGAAAGTGGTAAATGGTGTCATATGCGAAAACCTTGCCGCCGACGGCAAATAAAGGCATGAAAGTCATTCAAGCACGAATATTGTTTGTATTGTAAATACAAAGGCCTTTAAAGAGTGCACGTATGATGTGCACTCTTGTGATAGGACATGGGTACCCTCACATTAAAAAGAATCCCCTCTATTACTGAGGAGGCGGTCATGACATAGCTCATATGCACCCCTTCCTTAAAAAGGCGCCGTTAACACAGCCATGTAACAGACAGGACACAGAAGACTTAGAGACGCTCTTGCGATGGTGTATGGCTGCCCGGCGGTGAAAAGGCCCGTGCGACAACGGAGACGTCCCTGTGATGGGACATAACACCCTGAAACGGACGCCCAGTTGGCATCCAGGAGACGCCCACGTTATAGTATATGGGTGGCCTTTTCGTTCGTCGTCGCGTGACACGGAGACGCCCCATCGACGACATAGCATTTAACCCTATTCCCGGCAGGGGGGCTGAATCCGCCCCCCTCTCGGGTTTTTGCTTGCCAGTTCCGGAGTTTTGACGCAGCTTCAGGAAACTTTGTGACTTTTCCTAGCTTTTTTTAATCCGCACTGTGACTTTATTAACGTAATTTTATTTTGCTCAGGGGGCGGAGCCAGGCAACGTTTTTGGGAGACACCTCAGGCCATTTTTGGTCCTGTTGAGGGTAGTAAGAAAATGACTGCCAAAAATAGCGTTTTTAAGACAGAACTTGAAACTTTACGTGGATGTATAGTTAAGTAATTCGACAACGTGCAAATACAATTTTGTAAATCTGAGGTCACTTTACGAGGTCAGGTCAGGGTCAAAAGTCAAAATTTGGTTTTATAGTAATAATTTTGGCGCTATTTTTTCAAATACCAAAACCAGAACATATGTGACGTAGAAGGGTGCCCTCTGCTTGTGTATCAAGTTTCAACTTGATATCAGGTTGGGTCACGGAGCTGTGACCTAAAATGTCAGTGCGCGTACCCTACATCACAGTAGCCGTAAAATGGATTTTTTTTAAAATAGAGTGAATTCAAATGATTGAAAACGTTTACAGATAATATTAAATGCACACGAGATCATTCCAAGTGATTCTAAGGTCACTGGAGGTCGTTTAAGGTCAAAGGCCGCAAGTTCATCTAAAGAAAATGTGGCCATGGCAATCCCCTTTTTCATGCCCCTGGCACCGCCTGTGCTAAAATTTTACAAACATTGCAACACGATTTGTACTTCTCCAGCATAACATGAAGCTAGTAGAAGCTAAAAAAGAGCTTTTTTTATTAAGTCAGTTTTTGAAAAACTTATCCTGCTATTTTCAAATCCCTGTAAACGTCCAAGCTTTTAATTTTTTATATATAGTCAATTTTTGAAGAACTTACTCTTCTATTTTCAAATCCCTGTGAAACAAACAAGCAAGAAACAATTGAGTTAATTCGATTGAGCCAATTTCAAGTCAAAATCAAGGTCCAAAAACAAGAGACAAGAGAATTACAACAAGTTCAAAGATATCCCCCATTATGGCCTTTTTACCTCCCTGTATCCAACCCTCTCAAAATTTTGGACTTCTTTTTATAAAAATGTAGTTTACGTCATGACAAATCGATTGCCATTTGTTACGATGAAATCGGACGAGTAGTTCTCGAGATCTCAGGGGGAATCCCCCCCCCCCCGCCGGGAAACGGCCATATCGTCCAGCCCTCCGGGAATAGGGTTAAAATGCACCCTTTCGGTGACTGCATCTAGAGGCGCGCGCCATTATGATTAATCACGGCGCCAAAAGTATCCATAATGTATTATATATATATATATATATATATATATATATATATATATATATATTGCAATATGGAAAAACTGTTAAAGAGAGCTGTTCAAAGAAGCGTCGCTGTGACACTAAGGACACGCCTCTGCGATGGGGTATTGGCTTTCTGTCGTTCGAAAGGCACCCTTGTCATGGGGTATGGGTGCACACTTAAGATGCACACACACACACACACACATAAGATGCACTTTCACGAAAGGCCATGAATGAGCCACTGTGATGGAGTATGCTTGCCCCGTTATTTAAAATGCTTCCCTTTAACACCAAGGAAACACCACTGGAATTGTCATGGGTGCCCGTTGTTCAAAAGGCGCCTTGTGACGAAGAACTCCCATGCGATGCTGTATGGGTGCCCTGCTGGTAAAAAGGCGGCCCTGTGACACCAAGGATGTGCCCTGTGATTATCAGTACCCTGCCGTTCCAAAGGCATCCCTTGACGCCAAACAGGCACCCGTGTGATGGAGTATGGGTGGCCTGTCGTTCAAAAGGCTCTGCTGTGGTACCAAGAAGGCCCCTCGGTGACAGAGTTTATGCCATTCAAAAGGCGCCCCTAAGGCACAAAGGTACCCCGGTGAATGGCCATGACACCTCATTCTTTAAAATAAGGTCCTAGTAAAATGGAAAAAACTCCAACGTTTTAGTGCTTAGTATGCGCGATTCTATTAGCATGGCTCCCTTGGGACACAGGCACATTTAGGCCTGACGCTCAGATTGGCGCTTGATTCAATTTTTCACGGACGAATTTTGTCCGTGGAAAAAAGTCGCCCCATCGTTAAAGAGCGCACTTGACATCGCGCGCTCTTTTTATAGGACATGGGCGCCCTTCTGTTGAAAACGGAGCCCCAAGAAAATGGCTGTTGAGGAAACGGGCATAATCTGATACACATGTAGCATAATATACCCATATATGATATGGGCATCACGATTTCAAGCGCACACAAGTCAAAACGTCATGAGTTGTTTTGACGCCGACCGCCACATACAACTGAGCGCTTCGGGTGATATAAACGGTATTGCGATATTACGTCAATACGGCCTCGCTCGGCGTCTTTTCAGCTCAATTTTGGCGCCTTTTCAGTGCAATTTTGGCGCCCAAAAATATATTTTTGAGGCCCCTAAAAATTCGTCTCCTCCCTTTGGCAACATCCTGGATCTGTTCTTGCTTGTGACTGGAGTGTGCTGGGCAGGGGTGTCGATTTGTATTCTATTGTGGGGACCATGTCTCCATGTGAATCTCGTCCCTTCCAAAACTGGTTTACCCCCCCCCCCCATTTTCTGTGATTTTGGCGAGGAAAATAGTCAATAATCTCGAAAATAAAAACTGCAATATTTACCAGATATACAGAAAGCATCAAATACAGCATAACATTGCCTAAAATATTTAGAAAAGAAACATCGTCATATCTGGTGGTGGTCAAGCAGGCACAGTAATCAGGATCGTCGTCTTCTTTAGGCATGGTAGTGCCAAGACCTAACGAGCGCTTTCTGTAGCAAAAAGTCGATGCGAAAGCTATGCGAAAATGCAATGAAATAATGAACTCAAGAATCGGGACTCTATATATACGTTCGCTCCTCGGTTGCCACAGTTGCGCTATACATGTCACATCGGCACAGTTCTGAAAGGCCAAAGGCCGTGTATTGTGATTTATTTTCAAACTAAAGTGTAACTGAAATGCAGAGTCGCTGTGTAATTTTGGAAATGGATAGTGCTATATCCGAAACTTTAAATAAAACCCAGCAAGATCAATGTCATACTAAATGTGTACATTCGGCTCAGTTTTACACGAATTGAATGCTGAACTTAAACATGTAGTTCGAGACAATGAAAAAAAACGAATAAAAAGCTAACTAAAGCAAAGAATGCCCTATTGTTCAGTGAAACGTGTCAAAGAAAATATCTGCATATATGTATGCAATTTATCTCCACTATCTAACTCTATACAGATGCATAGTTCATTATTTCATAAATGATAGCAAAAATGGAAATATCAAGACTGTTCTCGGTACATATATTGTTCTCGGTATAAATAAAGTGGACTAAATCCGTTGGGACACTCGTATTTTGGCGGAGGGTAGGTTGTCGGGCCCTCGGCTCCCCCCTCCTCCCAATCATTTACACAAAACGACACCCCTGGTGCTGGGTGAAGGTCGGCCTGGGTTAGAAGACCCTACAGCAAGGGCCTCTGACTGAACTGCGCTAGTTGTCGGTCGACCTTTTTCTCGAAGGAACACATCTTTTCCCTTTTTTCCTACTTAAGAGGTCCGTATATTTTTATTTACGCGGTTTTGTATTCGGCAGCCGGAAATGGCGCAACATGTTAAATGGCGAGCACTCGCTTCCATTTTGAGACCTGCAAATTGCACATCACCTTTTACACATACACATGTCGCAGCACGGCTTGTTAACACCACGTCGGCACCGCTCACAAAGCTTACACTTTAACTTCAACATGAGGCATCATGCTCTGTGGTATGTGTTGTGTGTGTGTTACGTCGCGAAATGCTGTGTGTGGAGGCTTTTGACGCGTAACAGTGACCATTAGGTGTCATTATCAGACAATAAAGGCCATTCCATTTCATGTACCATTGAGGGAGGCAGAAACACATCTCCATCATTAAGAAGTGCAACTCCATGCTCTCTGCCTCATACAAAAATTGCCACCTTTTCCGCCTGAAGTCCGAAAGGTCTCGGCCTACAGTCCTGTCTTCCTCCACATCCAGTGCTGCCTCTCCGTTTGGGACGGGGTTTCGATGTGCCGTCTGAACAGGGTGCAGATGGCGATTAGCTTCGGATTCAGGATCTTGGGGTCGAGGTCGTGACCTCATCCGCCAGTCTGTGGCGGCGCTCGGTTGGCGCGGTGCGTGTTACCTCGTTATTCACCGAGACAGCCTGCTCGTCTTCAGCGCGGCAACGGCCGGCGGCCTCCCCGCTGGCGGTGCGCTCCCCGCTTATTCGGCGCGCCAAACGCTTCGGGTTGTTCCACCGGTCCTTCGGTCGCGGACGCTCGAAGGCCCGGCACCGTTTCGCCGCTCGTCCTCACGTTTGACGCGGTGTATTCTGCGGAGCAGCCTCGTGCCGCCGGCGACTGCCGCTTCTTTCTCCCGGCGTGAGTTGATTTCACACGCCTTGACTGCGGCATGGTTTAAGCAAGCGCGGCTCTCTCCAGTCTTCGTATTTGGTTTGACCTTCTCGATCTGTCTTTTACTGTTCTACAGTATTTTTATGTGGCAACGGCTTACCCATGTACCTGACTGGAAGAAATATGACACCTTTGCTCCGGAATGATTCGTTTGATACCCCGAATGAACGAGATACAGAAAGGCGACAAAACGAAAAGCGAAATGGCTTCAAGGATGAGGCGCTTCTGTTTACACGTAGAGATATAGGTGATAGGCGGGCTTTGGCTGTTTTCCTTTATAACTGTTGTTCGTTCCCAAAACCAGATGTATCCAGCCTTTATGACTGTGCGACGCGTATAATTCACACATTTTCATAGACAGGAATCGATGGCAATGGCCTGTTTTGCATTCGGACGGTCAGAGGCCCGGCTGCCGGTCCTGGGACGGTTCGTCGACACGGAGGAGTGCACCCCGACAGGTCACGGCAGGCGGGTGGCCGCGCTTTCAAAGCTGATGAGGCCAGGCCCATTTCCACACTGTTACGTGATCCGTACAATGCCATAGAGCTTATACTGAAATTGTCCCGAGTTGGTTGGGTTGCCGTCACGGTGGAAGGGTTACTGCCTGCCCTCTGGGCTGCCAGACACAGGGGGCTCAGGCCGTTGAGGCCCGAGCTCAGAGTAGGCCCCCGACTGGTGAAGGGCTGCTGGAGTCTGCTGGCTGCTGGATCGCTAGCAAGATACCGGACTGGATAGGTCACCAGGCAGGCCACTGTACAGGCCAGCCGACGGACTGGCCACTGGACTGGTGGCTGGACGGGCCACCTGACGGGCCGCCGCGGCCGCCAACTCCGCTTACCGTTTCCCTTCACCGCCGATATCAACGGTCCGACATTCAAATATCGCTCATTACCTATGTATGCTGTTGGCATGGCCGTGCCGTATGGGTGCGAGGGGCGCAGTCAGGTTTCAGGCGTTTCGTACCCGTTTGTTTAGAATGTGATGAACATGTCATGGCTTGCCGAGTCATGTGCATTAAAGGTATACGTGGTGAATTATGAAACGACAACTTTGAATGATAAACTGACAAGGATATTTAATTTTTCTCTAGATTTTCCTTCAGAAATATATTTAATTATTCCCATACGAGGTCGAAGGGAAGCCGGGCCGCCGGCTGCTGGCCTCTCTGGATGCGCGCCTCTGAGTGGGGCCGTGTACGGCCGGTCCGCTCCGGCCTGCCGACTGGCCGGCTCGCGCCGTGACGGAGGCGCCATCTCAGACGCCTGTCTCCCGATCAGAATAGAGCCCGGCGACCCCGGCATCGGCCGTCCGCGGATACCGCCTGCTGCAGGAGTCCGGGCACAGGATCGTGCCGCCTGAGTCTGCGAGCTTCATGCAACGGGAGCACCGACTGTGTTTTCCCAACTTGTCCGGCTGTCATTAAAGCTCACGCGCTTCAGTTTACGGTGGGCTTTTCTATTTCATTCAAACGTTTAGTTTCTACGGTCAACGTCTAGCCTGAGTACATTTTGCAGCTATTGCCGGGTTTGCGCAACTGGTTCAGTCGCCATTATTCCGTCGTGGTGGGCTCGGTATGAGCGTCCCTGCTTCAGGCTAGCCGCCGCTTCCAGAGTTTCATTTAAACTTGCGGCAGTAAAAACTTCGCTGCGAAGCGTCTCAGACCCCCAAGCACCTACGCCTCTCTGACGGTGGTGCTTCTAGCCCGATTTTTCCGCCACTGCGTCTCCCCACTGGTGCATAGGTCAGTGTCTGTTGCCACCCCGGCGACAGTGCTCTGAGTTCTTTTGACAGTCTACATACTGCTGGCCTGTCCAGCCCGTTCTGTCTGCCAACGTTCTGTCCACGGTCTGACACTGCACTGGTTGCTGCTGCCGCATCCTCTCCCAACACTCTGTCGTTGGTGTGTCCACAGTCTGCCGCTGCTGTGTCTGCAGTCTGCCGCTGCTGTGTCTGTAGTGGTGGCGTCAGAGGAGGCCGGCAGGGGCCGTGCTGTGTCTGCAGTCTGCTGCTTCTGTGTCTGCAGTGGTGGCGTCAGAGGAGGCCGGCAGGGCCCGTGCTGTGTCTGCAGTCTGCTGCTGCCGGGTCTGCAGTGGTGGCGGCAGAGGTGGCCGGCAGGGGCCGGGGCCGCCCGGTGGCGCCCCGGCCGGCGTCTGCAGCCGGGCGGGGCGGTGGGCCGGCCGGACCGGCCGCCAGTCACCGCGCCGGCTCGCCATGAAGTGGGAGCCGCGGAGTGTGGCGGCGCGGCTGTGTGCCGCACGTCGACCGGACACCGCCAGCAGCCGCCGCCAGCGGCCTCTGCCCAGACGAGGTCAGCGCTCAGTGTCCGACCCCGCACCCAGTCAGGGTACACCCAGACTCCGACCCCGCACCCGGCCAGGGTACAGCCCGGGCTCTGATCCCCCACCCAGCCGGGAAACAGCCCGGGATCGGGCTCGGGATCCGAGGCCGGACCCGGCCGGGATACGATGACGCTGCTGACAGAGTTCCCCTGCCCTTATGGCTCTAACCATACCGCCCTGACGTATGGTTAGAGCCGCCGCTAGGACAGGGTGGTTCCTGATTTTCCCACTGCTCGGCTGTTTTGAATTTGAAAGGATTGGCTGGCTTCCTTGTATGTGTCATCTTTCCTGTGCCAGCTGTGGGCAACTGCTTTGATGGCCTTGACGCCATGTTTGTCAAATGTCTTCGTCTTTTTTCTGCCTCAATATCTCAATACCTCAATACTCTTGAATTTGATTCAGGTCTAATTGTTCTTTCAAAATCTTTTTCCTAGCCCGTGCAAAAAAGAACGCAAATGAGCATTGCCCGTTCATGACTATTCCAGTTCATAGATGTATGGGATTTTCTATGTCATGCTCTGGTTCAGATAGGCTTAAAGGAACAACGTTTCTCGTAATTAATACTTTGTTCTGATGTTGACATACCATGCCCATCCAAAACACCTCATGAAGACATCGGCGTTTGCATGACATGATGTCCTAAATGCAGTTAAACATTAATCACAGATGTGCGATCAATATGAATACAGTGGTGGCACCATGCTGAGAGTAAATCGAGGCATTCTTAAGCAAGGGGGGTTGCAGCCAGGTTCCGGTCCTCATAGGAGGAGTTTTAGCGAGCCGAAAAAAGAATACGTTCTCAGGTCGAGACTCGAAAACCGAGTAAGATTGCAGTGGAGGTTCACTCTACGTTTTCCGCAGTAGTTGGTTCAGTTTCCGCTCTTCTGATTGTTTATTTCTGTCCAAAAAGGTGGCGTCCTGCCTCCGCTAGGTCGTCCCCTACTTAGCTGGGCAGGAACGAGTAGGTGTTTGCATATGGCTGGAGCCTGATACGTGGACCGCTCTTTCTGTTTACCAAGGCCGATCATCTAAATGGACTCGGCTATTAAGAAAATGTATGCGCGAAACGTACCCGTACGTCGACTTTCACAATGCGCCTCGTTTCAAAACCCATTGTTCCTCTGAAGGCCTTTCGGGGTACTATGCTGGAGCAAATCTCTAACAGCACCAGCAGCAGAAGTCGCAGATATATGCAGCAGCGGTAATGGTGTGGCCCTTCATGGTCATACGGCACCACCCATCAAACCATGCTGGCACGTCAGCCGAACTTTGTATTTTCCTAGACTGCTACGTTGTGTTGAATGTAGCGATCATCTTTTGTTGTTTTTTCCGTTGTCATGCGCCTTTTTCTTCCCCTTCGAGTGCCAATTGATCCGTCCTTTCGCCTCTTCTTACTTCTTTCCGCTCTCTCTCTCTATCTCTCTCTCTCTCTCCTTTTCAAGCTGACGTTTTACTGCCGAACTGATGACAATCTAGGAGCGTTTACATTCTACTGGGATCGGAAGTTGCTGGGTCTGGAGGTTATTTAAGCCTTCCGTTGCTTTCGTGGTAGGCTTGTGGGGATTGCACACTACTGCTAATGGCATGCGCCACCTGTTTCCACACGTGGGCGCCAGCAAATTCATCTGCGGGTGTGCGTCATACCTGCCAGCACGTGCATGTTTTGCTGCACGTTTTCGTGGCATGAGCGACGTACTCCGGATTGCGCTGCTATGTGTTCGCTGCTTGCCTCCGCACGTGACTGCCGTCTGCTGGCTTTCGTGTGCTCTAAGCTTAGCCCGTCATGCTGAAGAATAAACTTGCCTAATCAAGCCTGGTTTGTAATCGCTGATGCTAAGAAGGCGCAGGGAACCTGACGGGCTAATGACCCTTCTGTGTCGGCCTGTAACAAACGTCCTGATGATCGCAGCTCTCCGGATCTTTAAGACTCAATGAAGACGACGCTTTTCTCCGAGTTGGCAGATAAATATTTGCGTTGGAGGTGCTGTTTCTAGTCATACGTCTCGCGGTCGTGGTGCTCCAGCCCGTTGATACTCCGAAGGTCTCCTGGGTCGCCCTGAGGCCGGCTGGCTCGCTCCGGAAGAAGGCTAGCTCGCTCCTGAGGTCCTCCCACATTCGTGGCCCTTACTGCGTTACTCGCGACCTGAAGTAACATGTCTAGGTAAAATGAGCTGCGTCATCGTTCGGACTTTTACGCCATTCGTGGCGCACACATCCCTTGAGCATTCCTGAGATAGTCGACCAAGGGACGCGATCTAAATGTCCCAGTAGACTTTGGCGGAGGAAACATATTGCGCATAGCACCTAAGTTACGCTTGTTTCTCCTTAAAATGTCGAGGATTCCACCTTCGCGCCCTTCCTTTGCAGCCACCTCAAAAATGGCGGCCTGAAGCGCCGATCGATCCCTCTCGATCATTCAACAGAGCGAACTTGTCCTACGTGCTATTCTCGCGACCCACCCGATTCCTTCAAACAGTGGAATCTAACCCACGCGGGGGTCAGGTTCCACGGATTCAAACGTGGCCATGTTTGAAGCTGTGGTCTGTACGCACGGAATGCTGATGCGACCATGCGCCCTCCGCGTTGAGTCAGGGGACGGATGAGCAGGATCGTGTTAGCACAGCGGTCCAGCCCGTCCTCCCGCCTGCCTGGACCGGCGGCCGCTGGGTCTGGCCAGCGCTGCGCTCCTCGGACCTCTTCCGGCCGTGTCGGCGCTGCGGGTGTCTCCGGCGGCGGCGGCGGGCCGGTCCGCTGCAGCTGGGTCCGGCGGCGCGGCCTTGGACGGGCCCCGCGCGGCCCCGGCCGCCGCTGCCGCCCGCCATGTGCCGGCCGCGGCGCACCGGGCCGCGGCTGCAGCTCAACTGACGGCCCCGCCGGACAAGAACTGGTCATGATCTGATGTCCGCGCCTGACCGGCTTCCGCGGCGCCATCTCGGCCGTTCAGTGTGATCCGGGGCCGGTGTGATGGATCTGCGGGACCGTCGCGGAAATTCAGCGTGGTCCTGAGCTGTCGGCAAGCCAATGGGGCCACTTTACAGGGTTCCACAGCGTGGCAGTGGTCCTCCAGCTGACGGCAATGCGCAGTTGGTTGACAGGGCACGATCCGCAGCGCATAACAAATTAGGTGTTGGAGCCTCGGGGCTCGTCTCTGCAGCGGCTCGTGAAGAGCGGAGCAGGTCTGTGTTGTCGCTCAGGTCCGTTCTGGTCGTCCCATCATAGTTCTTATTTCTTTGTATATTTTGCGGCCTCTCAAAGGTCAAATGGATGCGCTTTTTGGTATGCACAATGCAAAGGATGATGTAAGCTTCAACGCCCAACAAAGAGCAGGAGCTAAGTTGGCTTGACGCTCGATGAAAAGATATCGGTACATTTCCGAGCAGTTCGGTGATGGAATGGCGACTTTTGACTCGGCGGTTGTCCAGGGCCCGAATTTTCCTCGTTTGCCGTGTGCCCAAACACCGATAATGCACGATTCCTTGCCATTAAAAAAAGATTTAAAGTGTTCCTTTGAAAACTGCATCACCAGTGGTACGTCACTGTGCACTTTCGCAGTCGCTGAAAAACCGGTGTGATAAACGAGCGATTAAATATTTGTTTTTATATACTGGGTTGTGTTTGAGTGGTTAGTTCTGTTTTGTTTTTCCAGCGCAAAAGGAAGCGGTCGGCACTTGAGGAATGCTTTCGTTCGCCCCCTAACACAAATATTCAGGTGGTCTCGAGTAATATTTTGTGTCAGCTTAGTTATGAAAAACGACGATTTTGCATGCACTGTACCTCTTTTGTTTGCTCGTCCGCTCCATACACTTTCTTTTCATCTTTCACCGCCCACACTGCATCTCACCGCCGCAGCCTATGGATTTTCTTGACACAGATTAGCTCAAGCTCACGTAGCCAGCCATCTGTCGCCTTACGACATAGTCCTGTGCGACTTCTGAAAAAGCGCTGTTTTCAAGACGCGGTATATTTTGACAGCTTATTCCCGTACAGACGGGATATCAGCTATCCTCCAACGACCTACCTTGCCGTACTAGGAATTTTGTTCTGCTCTGTGCCGTTCTGTCGACTTGCCCGGACGCAACACCAGAGACTGCAGAGTGGCCAGTCTCAGCTCGCCCGGTCGAGATCACCCACACCTCGCTGGCTCAGCCTCACCGCCCGCCCCCTCCCCGCATCGGCCACCCCGTCCCGGCTGCAGCGCCGTGTGAACCGGATACGCCGGCAGCCGGCCGGTCTCCGGCGGAGGCAGTAACTAGCCGCCGACCAGGCGCCGCGGCCACGGCCGGCGGAAACCGAGTACAGAATACAGACCGACCGCGGCCGGCGGGAACCGAGTACAGAATACAGACTGACCGCGGCCGGCGGGGACAGAATACAGAATAAGACCGACCACGGCCGGCGGGGATCGAATACAGAATACAGACCGACCTCGGCCGGCGGGGACCGAGTACAAAGTACAGACTGACCGCGGCCGGTGGGGACCGAATGCAGCATACAGACCGACCACGACCGGCGGGGACCGAGTAGACTGACAACGGCGGGCAGGACCGAGCACAGAATGGCAGGCGCGAGCTACGTTGGTGCGGCAGTTGCGAGGTACATTCACCCGGCTTATAGGATAGCAGGCAGCCAGACAAGTGTCGTGGCAAAATTAAGAAATGGGCACTCGCGGTATATGGCCATTGTACCGCTGACGGGAACCGAATACAGACTGACCATGGCGGGAACCGACTACAGAATACAGACAGGCCACGGCAGGGCCACTGTGAGCTAACGCGCAAAAAACGGATTTAGGGACATGCTCAAGACCTTAGATGTTCCGCCTTGTGGAAACAGCAGTCAGCGTCCAAATATTCCCGAACGGTTGATTTTGTGCTAAGCGTTGCACCATCGGTTAATCCCCTGAGATCCTTTTTTGGAAACATCGATCTGATAAGCATTCGTCTTGACGTACGAGTATGTGGTCTGTAGCTACGTTTTTCGCACACTGGGCAGGTCAAGTATTTACGCCTTCCATCCCCAGTCGCTGTGCCGAGTTCACCCGCGGCTATTCACAATACGAAACCTTGTTTGTTTGCTTCCTTGTGATAACGAGAGGAAATGTCCTCTTTAGGATAGTCTGTTTTCTTGAGGAAACGGTATGTGGCCCTGTGCGTAATGGAGTCCGGAGCCGAATAAAGTGAAAGATAAGGAGTATGGACGATATTTGATTTCTGAGTTCGGTTTCGTGAAAACCTGAATGGTCCCATACTTGCAGGGATGTCCAGCGAGATTACGATACATTACGTGGGGCTTTGGACAGTTCTCTTTTAAATGTTTTTGCTGTTTCGTTGTACCCCCCCCCTGGTGCTGCGTACGACCGGCGTTTACCGACCGGGCGTCACGGCGACGAGGTATGACCGCTCGCTTGGCAGTGAATGCTTTCTTTGCGAGCCCCGGATGGTGGGTCGGCCCCACGTGACTCGCTTCACCACGGCACACCGTCTGCTGGCGGGCCACGTCCGGACACGGGCTGCGTGATCGACGAGACACGAATGTTCCTCACCTCTGCAGCGATGCTGGCGTTTCATGTGCAGGCCGTCTCATCCGTGCATTCACTTTGGAAGATGCATCATTCCCGTACCATGGGCGTGCAATGCAATGCGTCTTTCATTCTGAAAGCGGACAAAGAGTTATAACGGATCTGAGCATAATATTTATTTCTATTATATGTGGACATGACAGGAAACACATGGCCGCAAGTCCAGTGACACATGCACTGCTATACAGAGTCACCACATTTTCTCTGACAAGGATCTCAGCATTTACCAGTTTTCCAGCGTCTCTCGGCTCGGCTGTTTCCTCTGCTGCGGTGGTGCTATCCGCAGAACGTGACGGCTGCAAATGATACGGTACTGTGTTCAGACCGCCGAAAAATGCCGTACAAGACAGCTTACATGCCTTTCAGAGCCGAATTAAAGGAGCCTGGGCGGTAAAGCGGCGTTTTTAGTTTAACTCCGAGCTGGGCGTCCGTGAGAAAATGATCTGCAGAGGCGTTTCGCGCGCTGTCTGCGCAGTTTCACGGCGCCGTAATAATCGTGCTGTCGACCGGCGCGGTGTTCCTCTGTCGCCACCGCCGGCGGCCCGCACTGCGCAGCTGCCGCGCATTCCTCCCGTCCCATCTCCCTAACTCACGCAGTGCCCCAATTTTCTCCGGACGTCCATTCATTTGCAGCGGCGGCTGCCGCGCATCGACGGCGGGCGTCGCTCGGCGGCGGTTCCGGTCCGGAGCTGGCGCCTCCGAGCCGTCGCCGCCTGGTGCCGGCCGGCCGCTACAGCCCCCCGCCCGCGGCCCCCGGACACAGGGCGGAGATGGGCCTCGGTGGCCACGGCAGCCGGCGGCCGATTACGGCGCCGCACAGCGTGCGAACGGCTCGGCGCCCGTCCGGCCGTCTCGGGGCGCCGCCGGCTGCGGTAATAGCTCCGAACACATAACATTCGCACACAAATCAGCGCCGAGCGTGCCGCGCGAGGCGGCGACACCTCCCGAGGACAAAGAGCCGCACCAAATCGCCGAGTGCGGCGCCGTTTCCCATGTGAATCGCTCGGCGGCGGCGGCCGCTCGTCTCAAGGCTGGGAGCGGCACCGGCCGGCTGCGGCCGCTCGGCAGGACGTGCCTCTGCGCCGAGTCACCGCACTGCGCCGGACACTGGACTGCCGGTCACCGCACAGCGCCGGCCACTGGACTGCCGGTCACCGCACAGAACCGGACACTGGACTGCCGGTCACCGTACAGCGCCGGCCACTGGACTGCCGGTCACCGCACAGCGCCGGCCACTGGACTGCCGGTCACCGCACAGAACCGGACACTGGACTGCCGGTCACCGTACTGCGCCGGCCACTGGACTGCCAGTCACCGCACAGAACCGGCCACTGGACTGCCGGTCACCGTACTGCGCCGGCCACTGGACTGCCGGTCACCGCACAGCGCCGGACACTGGACTGCCGGTCACCGTACTGCGCCGGACACTGGACTGCCGGTCACCGCACTGCGCCGGACACTGGTGTGGTTGTCACTGGTCTGCTGGACACTGAACTGTCGGTCAATGGACTGTCGGTTATTGGACTGCCGGTCGCCGTGCAGCACTGGACACTGCACTGTCGGTCACTCTGCTGACGGTCAGACGGACACTGCATTGACGGTCAGACGGACACTGTATTGGCGGGAAGGCGGATACTGGGCTGATGCAGCCTTCTCTCTCTCTCTCTCTCTCTCTCTCTTTCGGGGCAAACCTTCCTTATTATAGTCAGCTCCAGCAGCCAGCTCATGACTTCGGTGCAAACGGAAAGACGGGCGAGGCCGTCTGCTCGGTGCCGGCGCCGCGAAATCGCGTTTGCGGTGCTCTTGCGGCGAGAGTAAATAAAACCAGAGGAACCGGCTTCAGATATGATAGCACCAGACGGGCTGCGGCTGTACGCCGTAAATCCGAACTCGTCTGCCCGTAACTGGAACTGCCCGACCCTGACTGCTGCTGACATCACATGCTCTGGTCCTGATCGCTGCTGGCAGCACGTGATCGGTCCTGACCCGTGCTGACAGCACGTGATCTGTTCCTGATCGCTGCTGATAGCACGTGATCTGTTCCTGATCGCTGCTGATAGCACGTGTTCTGGTCCTGATCGCTGCAGACACCACGTGATCTGTTCCTGATCGCTGCAGACACCACGTGATCTTGTCCTGATCGCTGCTGACTGCAAGTGTTCCGGTCCAGATTGCTGCTGGCATCACGTGCCCTGGTCCTGATCGCTGCTGACAGCACGTGTTCCGATCCAGATCGCTGCTGACTGCACGCGTCCTTGTTCTGGACGGTACTTGCAGCACGTTCTCTTCCCTGATCGATGGGGAAAAACACGCATTTAATACTGTTGTCTTTTTTTTCCTTTTCTTCTGCGGTCGTTCTTTATCTGTTTTCCGAAGACTACCTAGAGTCCTGGAGGTGACTAGAAGATCATGCATACAGAGTCAAGTGCCAAGTTGTGATAGAGAGTGAATGTCTGAAACTGCAAGGATGGTCAGAGAGGCACGGCATGCGCAAAAATAAAAATAAATAAACGGAAAAGTCTTGGTTGTGATATGCATGAAAATGCCATGTCATCGCCTCGACGCTTGCATTGTCTTTCATCATGCTCCCGTACTTGAAACATTCTGTGAGGATCTGGAAGCCAGGGTCTGATAACTGACCGCAGTCTTTCCTCGAACACGTCCTTCGTAGACATGGAGCCGAGCCAACAGGCGAGCTGGCGCCGCGCGACGAAGCAGTTGGCCGGCCTCCGTCGGGCCGCGCTCTGCGGTGTAAACTCGAGTCACTTTCCCCTCCCGCGGCCACCAGGGCCGCCCCCGACCCACCACGGCCCGGCGCCGGCGGCCGGGCGCCGCCGCCCGCTCTGCCCGGCCGGGCTGCACCGGAGCGGCAGCCGCCCTGGCGACCAGAGACGCCGGCAGTCGTATTCCGTCCGCTTCAAACGGGCCACGGCATCCCTGGCACGTGTGTTAAGGCATGAAGACGGAGCTTCGCGTGCCGCGCGCGCCTGAAATGACTTCGAATTTTGGTCGTGACGGCACCCTGATATGGTCAAGGCTCTGACGCCTGACGCCATGCGGAGAGGTTCCTGGACGGACGACACACAGAGACCGGGCTGAGGCCCCTGACGTTACCGGGGGGACCGGCTGAGACCCGTGACGTTGCCCGGAGAACAGGCCAAGGCCCCCAACGTTGCCCGTGGGACCAGCTGAGGCTCCTAACGTTGCCCAGGGAACAGGCTGAGGCCCCCGACGTTGTCCGGGGGACCGGCTGTGGCCCCTGGCGCGGGGCTTTGAGCGGCGGCTCGGCTCGGCTCGGCCGGGGTCGGACACGGCTGCACTATCTGATCTGGGAGCGGCGGCCGCCTCTCCCCGCCGCCGCCGCCGCCGCCGCCCAAACGGCGGCCGAGCACGGCGGCGGCCGGCCGGTCTGCTTGCGCCGGCAGCTCTCATCTCGGCCGCCCGTGCCCCGGCGGAGCGCCCGGCGGCCGGCGGCGGCCGGCACGGGCGGAGAGGCTGCCAGCGCGCGGAGAGCGGCCGCGCCGCCGCCTGCACCGCGACCGCCGGCCGCTCCCACCTCCGTCATTTACAGAATAGCCTGTTGACGCGCAGTAAAGCGCGGCCGGCCTGCTGATTGCCCGGTGACGGCACCTCTAATAACAGTCGCCGCAATCGAAGCGTGCTTCCACGGAAAGCCCTCGGGGCTCGTGGCGAGGGAGGTCGCCGGACGCGATAGCGCCGGTTTGATCGCGGCTGCCGAGGAGCCGCGACTCGCCGAGAGGCGGCAGCCGCGTTTCAGAGCTCTGTTACGACGGCCGCGACAGCTGGCGGTCCGCTGGCTGACGAGACAGCTCGCCGCTCGTGCAGTGGCGCCTGTCCGCTCCGGATGAGGGCGGAGTACGCCGAGCCGCGGCAGGCGGCAGCCGCAGGGTGCACAGGAGGCCTACTACGCTCTCCGGCAGGGGATGGCCGTCAGCTGACGCTGTGCCGGTCTGCGGACGTCTGTGGTGACCCGGCGATAACATCAGAGCGCCGTTCGAGACCTGCCGGACTCGCTGCGTGACGTCATGCACCCAAACAGAGCTCTACAGTGAAGAGTTGTCCGTTGTTGTCTGCAGTGACAGGGTTGTTTTGTATTCCTCCAAAACAGCCGTGCTGTCGATCGCCGTTCGAAAGCAAAAGGTAGCCGGGCAAGTCAGTCAAGCCAGTTCTCGAACGCAGCTCAGGTCGGTTCTGAGTTCTGCGGCTGGCCGGGCAGGCTGAAGGCCGGCAGGCGCGGCAGGCCGCGGCTCCGCCGGCTCCCGGCACCGAGCCGGGCGCCCCAGGCGGCCGCGCCTCAGGGCGCGTCGGCCGGACTTCCGGTCACGACTCTCCATTTCCGGGCCGATCACCCGGCCGGCCAGGGCTCGCCTCCCGACCTCTGAACCTCGTGACCCGCGGTCAGCATCTCATGGGCGCCAAACCCGAGTCGGGCGTCCGGAACCGGTTCTCCTGCGCTAATCGGCTCCCGATGCGGCCCCTCTCCGTCCTCCGGCCGCGTGAGGATTTGGGCCGTCAGTTCTCGCACCTCTCCGTCCTCCAGCCGCGTGAGGATTGGGGTCGTCAGTTCTCGCACCTCTCCGTCCTCCAGCCGCGTGAGGATTGGGGCCGTCAGTTCTCGCACCTCTCCGTCCTCCAGCCGTGTGAGGATTGGGGCCGTCAGTTGTCACACCTCTCTGTCCTCCAGCCGTGTGATGATGGGGACCGTCAGTTCCGGCACCTCTGTGTCCTCCAGCCGTGGTATAAAAGAAACCGTCAGTCGTCGCATCTCGCCGTCCTTACACGGCTGCAGTGCGTACCCAGACATTTCCATGATCATGCAGTGGAGGTCCATGTCCGTGCTGGCGGCGGCCAGTTGGTCAACGGCCCGCAGGTAGAGGCGGCCAGATCTTGCCACAGGTTTTTTGTCCATGGAGGAGTGGCAGACGCCGCCGGATGAGGCACCACGACATCGTTTCTGTCGGGACACGCGCAGAATGGTCGCTGAGTTACCAGGGTTTTGGAACGATGTTTGAACACATTCTAGTTTGACAGGCACGGTGATGGTACGAGTGACGATATGACATCTGTTGGATGTTGAATGTTTTTGATCGCCCAGCTGTTCATGAGGTATTACTTTACACCAGACTATCAAAAACGAGCATAAAACTACCATCTTCTGCACAGTGGCAGCATACGGCTTCCCAATGCTGCGATATTCTCTGTGCGTAGAAATTGGTAACCAGTGCCCCAGACAATGACGTTACAGCTCGATCTTCTGGTATCAACAGCAGTCTACGCTTTCCATCTCTCGTCCAAAAATGACTGGAACAAAGAATGTTTGCGAGGGGCATCACATGGAGATGAGCATGGTGCGCCTTTAAACACAACAATGACCTTGTGCGGCGACACCGCGGGGGGGGGGGCGTGGGGTACCAGTACCCCACAGTCATTTGATTGTGGGGTACCGCTTATACTCAGTTCCCCACAATAATCGCAGCCCTCGTGTCGTGAAATATAACTGTGAAGTTGATTTTCATATGGAAGCATTCTGGAAGTTGTCATTTTAACAAAACTCGTTGGTGCGAGACGATTATCAATCCCATTTCGATAGAGATGTGTAATCCGTTGCTCAGTAAAGCAAAGCTTTATGACGTTACTTTGCCGAATAAATTTAACTTTAGATTTATTATGAAAAAGTTTGCTTCCATGGCGATTTGCTTTGTAATGTAAAACGCAAAATTTTCTGTAAGGGATTGCCAATTTTACCGTCATTTCGGCCAGACAAACGATAAGTTTTGAGTTATAAAAATCGTGAATCGTAAAATACAGTGGCCCGAATTCGGGGAGAAGTCAGGTTTTGACGGGGGAGGGTTCTCCTTTCGAGAGCTCATTGTCTGGGCTGTGCTCCTGGTGGTGAACCAGTTAAAAGTCCTTGACACCGCCCCTGACAGTGATTATCGGATTCTTCGGGACAACAATGTAACCGATACTGCTAACTTTGCCTTTTTTGTCGCCTTTCAATACATTTTTAGATGATTTCTCAACGTACGCTTTTCTTTGTGAATGTTTAAAAAGGCCTGAAAATTGTGTCGCAACATCGGTTGTGTTGCTCCTTGGGCTGCATGGGTTAAACATGAGGAGTGCCGGCATCACATGCAACACCTTCTCCAGATGGTCGAAATGTAAATGTTTGTTTCTTCAAAGTAACGGACTGTGACGAAAAATGCTTTGTTATCCACTAGCTCTCGTGTCACGGTGTACATCGGAGACGGTTGCTGGCATCATTGCTGCAACAGGTCTGATGAACAGCGACCAGTAGTGTGTCTCCGGCGCCGGTCGAGATGGCGCGTCGCGCAGACTGTCGTCAGGCGCCGGCCAGATGCCGGCTCCCTAACCGGCCGTCCGTCGGTCCCGCCCGGCGAGTTTTTGTGCGCGCCTCAAGCGCGGACGCCGGATATCAGTCAGGCACGCGAAAAGGCTGGCTCTGTCGCGAGTTCATTTAGGATGTCTCGGTGTGTGACGTGCGACGCGTCTTTAGCGACGTCAAGATCGGAAATCTGGCTGTGGCTTCCTCATAGGCGCTGCTTCTGTCTAGAGTTGATAGAACTAGGTAAATGTCGCATTGATTCGTAAGAAGGTGTCGTGATTAAAAAGAAAAAAACGTTAAGCCGGATACGGAATCACCTCGGCCTGGTGGTAAAGAACATTGTGAAACATGGCAAGGTATTTCAGAATCCAGAAGAAATAGACTACATGACTTAAGTCGTGGACGTATGTACCCTGTCTCTTTTTCAGGTGATTTAGAGAGGCACGTAGCCAGGATTTTCCTAAGAAGGGTCAAATTTTGTCATATGCCACTGGCATATGACGTAACTGATAGGAAAAAACGACAGTTTTATGTCATTAACCACATACACACACACACACACACACACACACACACACACATATATATATATATATATATATATATATATATATATATATATATATATATAATCACTATGCTGTATTCCCCAAAATCGCGAAAGATAGAATATAAACCGCTTGGCTTGGAGGAGCCATGACACCTATGTCCCCCCTTGCCCCTACGCGCTTGGGCTGAGAGAACGTGCAAGGGCGTAGCCACTGTGATTTTGGTACCATCAGCCAGTAATTTTTTCCTATAATTTGGCATTTTGCCCTGTCACTGCATCGCCAAACGCGGCAGGAAATGAAACCCGTCATACAATGTCGTACAAATATAATCTGTCAGCACCAATATTTTTTTTTATGCCTTCGTCGGTGAACGCGTGGCTATTAAATCGACATTCGCTGGGGGTGCTAACTGTGCTGACCCCGGATTTTTCTTCAACAGTTCCCAAGGCGTTCAAGATATCACGTTGAAACTCTGTGTACCTTTCAAAGGATTTCCAGCGTATGTTCTACCAAATTTTTAGCTTAAGGTCAAATAAAGTCACGGAGCAGGGCAGGTCAAAGTCGAGTATTGCGTAAACTGGGTCGTTCAAATCTTACCTGGGCCGAAAGATTCAGTAGAAATTTGATTATAGGAATGAAGCAACTATATTTAAATACAACTATATATATGATAAAATATGCATAGAGCAGCCCAAATTACAAAATGTCATTATTCTCACCTGATGTCCCACCCAGGTCAAGTTCATTGAACCATTTTTCAAGGTTATGCATTTTGTGCTTGACCTGGCCCTCTTTACATGGTTCATGGGATAACTGGAGGCACTGTTTCTCATAAAGGAGTCTATCTTGCCTTCCAGCTATTGCATGGAAGAGTTTCATTTTAAGTGCTTTTCGACCTTAAGCATCTTTGCATTTGGAACCATTTCTTATGCAGAAAGTCGTCTTAACGTTGAACTTGAGTATGACCTGTGACTTTGACGCGTAATCCTTTTATTTGACCTTTTTCGGCGTTCTTTGGTACAGGTTAAAAACAATTCTGTGAGATAAATTACGCTTGCGACTTTGGAATATTCACAGAGGTTTCAAGAGTGGAAGAATTCGTTTTTTTATAATTTTACCTGACCTGTGACGTCATCCGTGACCTGAAGCATCATAAACCACATATTTTACGAAAATTCTAGTTGATGGCCATCGGTTGCGATTTAAAACGTTTTGATCGGTTTATTAGTTACGAAGTTTGAAGGGGGGACGAAAATGGCCCCCCAGCGAATGGCGTAATTTCAAATACTCCAACGAATGCCTGTTTAACCCTACTCCCAGAGGGCTAGACGGTTGGTCAATTCCCGGCAGGGGGGCGGACTCGGCCCCTCCTGAGATCTCGAGAACTACACGTCCGATTTCATCGCAACAAACGGCATTCGATTTGCCTTGAAGTGAACTGCATTTTTATAAAAAAAAATCAAAATTTTGAAATGTGTGGAAACAGGGGGAGGGGCAAAAATGTCAAAAACAGAGGTATTTTTGGACTTTTTATAGCTCCGTTCTTTATCGACCGATTTCAATGAAACTGGCATGAATCGAGAGATTATGGATAGGGCTATTACCATGGGTACACAAATCCGAAATTTTGAGAACATTCATGGGCTTTCACAGGGTTTCAAAAATAGGAGGATTAGTTTTCTAACAACTGAATGAACAAAAAAGGTAGAAACACTTTTTTGGCTTCAGCTAGTCATGTTATGCTAAACAAGTACAAATCGCATCACAATGTTTGTATAATGTTAGCATAGGCGGTGCCAGGGACATGAGAAATGGGAAATTGCCAAGGTCACACGTTTTTCAGATCAACTTGTGACCTTTGACCTTAAATGACCTCCAGTGACGTTGGGGTCACTTGGAATGATCTCGTGCGCATTGAATATTATCTGTAAACGTTTGCAATCATTTGAATTCACTCTATTTCAAAATTTCATTTTATGGCTATTGCGATATAGGGTACGCGCACTGACATCTTAGGTCATAGCTCCGTGATCCGACCTGATATCAAGCTGAAACTTGGTACACAAGTAGAGGACACCGTTCTACGTCATATATATTCCGGGTTTGGCATTTGAAAAAACGGCGCCGAAATTATTGCAAAAAAACAAGTTTTGACTTTTCGCCTTGACCTGACCTTGTAAAGTAATCTCAGATGAACAAAATTACAGCTACACATTGTCCAACTCTTTACTTATACATCCATATAAAGTTTTAAGTTCTATCTTAAAAACTCTGTTTTTGGCAGATATTTTCCCTTTACCCTCAACATGGCCAAAAATGGCCTGAGGTGCCTCCCAGAAACGTTGGCTGGCTCCGCCCCTGAGCAGAACGGAATTTCGAAATTTTGTCACGGCGCGTAGAAAGAACAGTTAGGAAAAGTCAGCAAGTTTTGTGAAGCTGCGTTAAAAAGCCTGGAATTGGCAAGCAAAAAACCCGAGGGGGGGGCGGATTCAGCCCCCCTGCCGGGAATAAGGTTAAGGACGTGTCGACAGAAGAGGAAAAGAAAAAAGAGGATGGAGAGAGAAAGGTAGGGGATGGATGTAGAAGTGAATAAAGAAAGAGGGTGGACAAATAAAGGGATGAAAAACTGGGAACATGTGAACTAGGTGCAAAATACGTTTGTGTCCAGATATCCTTGTTTTGTCGGTAATTAGCAAAATGCGTGAATAACGTTTGTGCCCCCCTAAATCATGACACAAATACCTATGATACGTTTCTGAGAACCTGGATGACCAGTCGAAGCCCAGTCAAAATGATTCAGGATCATCGTCTGTAGTTTCCGTCGAAACTACAGGCCGAACAGCAGCCTGGCCTCCCAATCGCGGCCGTCGGTGACCGTTGGAAGTCTGTCAGGACGCTGTCTCCAGGCCCATCGCTGTGGAGCCAGTCCGGCCAGTACCGGCACCCAGTGCCGGCACGTGACCTTGCCACCTCGAATACAAGGACTGCATCGGTCACATCACGTGCCGCGTCCCGCTTGGCCGCTCGGTCGGGCCTCCTGCAGATGGAATCTGGCTGACAATGTATGCCGGACGTCGCCACGTGAGGCTACGGCGCTGTTGGTACGAGTGTCGCTGTCCGGTCGCTCTCGATGGCAGCATTGAGATGAGCACGGATCTAACAGCTTGATCGCCGACGCGCTTGAAGTAGGGCCGCTGCGCAGGGCCTAGATGTTTCCGGCACCGAGGGGTACGACCCGCGACGTCATGTCGCTTCTTCAGGCGCACCACAAGCCACACACGCCAAAGTTACCTTTTACCGGGGAGGCGCGTAGTAATCACCATGGTCTTTATAATAAGAAGGGAGTCGAGCCGGTTTCAAACCGGGAGCGGCAGGAACCCAATCACCTGGCAAAGATGGTTGGTTTTCGGCTTGATCCAAAAGTTGTACTAGGTAAAATCACTATTTTCTCATTCACCATTCCTTAGAGACACCCATGCATTTTTAATATATGTTTTGTTGTTTGTAGTGAATAGAACATGTTTCATTGTCATCGCTTCAGTATATCAAAAATGAAGAGATTAAATGGCACTGGAAAACAACTAAATTATCTCTAGATTCTATAGAGACTAGAAACATACAATTCCACATAGACTGGAAACTGGGGGAAACGGCCGACGTATACCGCTCCATCCGCCGGGAGAGCGGTCCCCTGGGCCTGACGACCGTGGTCGGCTTCGCCTCTCGACCAGGAAAGGATTCTGGCTCCTCTTCGCGGGTCTTGAGTCTTCGTTGGCGTCCAGATACTCGACGATCTGGAGACGGTGTTCTCCGTTCGCGTTGCCATCCGTGATAACAGCTGGTGCGCCGAGAGAACGGCTTGGTATTTCACCTTGGTGTTACGTGTAACGTAGATTGGGTGGCAGCCAACGTAGGCTTCTTAAAAGGACAGCGATACTGAGCTGATCTGTTTTACTACTATCTCTATTTAGCCGCCGACAGGCCACGGCGGCGGCTGGCCCTGTCCGTCGGAGCTGGGGGAGTGGGGGGGGGGGGCCGCGGCGGCCGAGTAACCATGGAGAAGGAAAAAACAGCGCCGTCAAACACCTGCCTCTTATCGGGAATTATTGGCCGTCGTGTGAACGAGCTAGCCAAAGCAGTGTAACTCGCTGCGCCATTCGTCACATTTACTAGCTTTTGGGAGGAGTGAGCTCATCTTCCGACGCATCCTACCTTCGCCGTTCATGTTATCTGGATCAGTTGACTTCGGCATTCTCGTTGTTTTTACTTTGTCAAATCTGCACTCGGTTTCCTGGTTCCACTCGAAGCAATTCGCGACTTACATTCGTGCGCTTCCTTTGCCACGGCGTCATCGTAAGGGCGTGGTGCCATTTGAAGGCAGCTGTGCGACTCCTGATTGCCTCCTTTGCGCAGTATCTCCCTATGTCTGTATGTACGTATGTCGCCCTGGTGTTGCTGGCTCCGTTTCGCGTCTGTCCGGGCCCTCTGAGACGGCTCCATCAGCGGGCCGTCGCCGCTGACACCCCGACACCTGCCGGCTGAGATTGACCAGACACGTGACGCGCGGCCCGGGCCCGTCCTTTGGAGGCCCGCCCGCCGGTAAAGTGAACAGTGCATGGCGCCGGTCGAATCTGATGTCTTACGTCCACCGACCAGTCCAGCACGGACCTGCACAGCCTTTTAAGCTGTCACCCGAGCAGCGCCGGCGACATTGCTCGCTGTGTGGCGTGCGGCGGCCGACGGGGCTTTTGCCTGTCGTGACCGCGACGGACAAAGGTATTTACTTGGTGGCGGTGCTACCGGTTGAAAATCGGCGGCCCGTCCCAGTCACTTGCCTTCTTTGGACGGCCCGGGTGTTTAGGGAAGCTCCATTTTTCTGCGGTCCTTTTAATGCTCGCACTGGTAGCAACCCCAGTCAGTTCTGATTTGCGGTTACCTTCGTCGTGTCATCAACGAACCAGATCACAACACATATTTCTGGACCTGACTGTGGACCTGCAAGAAGACATGATATTTCTCCCCATGTGTATTTTATTTCTTAAACTCAGCTTAGATAAAACGAAAACGTTGATCCTTTCAGGACGGATTTTTAATGGACTGACAGCTCTGTTACAGACTGAACTGAATGCTTTTGACATGGGCATCTGAATGTCGCACATCCCGCAGCTTCCTGTGATTTCCTAGTAGTTATCACCATCGTCGTCGTCATCGTCGTCGTCGTCGACGTCATAATCTTCATCATCATCATCGTCACCATCATCATGACCATCATCATCACCACCACCACCACCATCACCATCATCATCGTCACATGATCACATTTGTTTCGTATAAACTGTACAATCACGTTATTGTAACATCACATTTGTACCACATTGCCGAATTTATTTACTTTAAATACCGGGATCGATACAAAGTAGAGCTGAGAATTCCGAAGGGATTTTCGTTTCGAATATTGAGATGGGTACATTTGAATACGAATCGAATATTCCAATTTTTTTTAAATCTGTGCCATTTCGTCTCGAAAGGTACGGTGGGAACAGCATGTAAAATCTGACTGATTCACAACTGCGTGAACAAGCTGAGAACTTTCAGCAGCAAAACGTGTTTTTTGTGAACGGTCTACGTACACAACGTGATTTTTGTTTCTGTTCCGAGAGAAAAATTTAACGTGGTTAAGGTCGTGCTAGACACAATGTGCTTAAAATAATCACGTGTTCGTGACGAAAATTTCATGTTTCAGTTGTCAGGAAGGAATGAAAGGGAATCTCGGTGTCGCAGAACATCGCTTCGATTTCGAATAAGTATATGCCAGTGATAATGGAAAATCGGCGTATGTGAAAAAGCGTACTGCATACACAATGCCAATTCATATATTGAAAGGCCGGCTGTTTTTCTGTGTTCGTCTGTATAGGCTGAAACAAAAGAGACAATATAAGCAGGCTCATATGTACTTTACGGTAGCGTGCAGCTTTACTCAGCGACTGATACCGACCTGGCGTCTCTGCCCGTCGTTGCCAGACATGTAACACATGTTAGATTATACGCCAGGCTGCTCATCTGCCCACGAAATATGAGTGGCAGATGCGCGCCCCGCGAAGGAAGGGATAGAGCATATCTTAGTAGTGTCAACCTCAGCATTGCTGTCAGCCATGATGTACAGAAGCCAAAAGAACGATAGGCGATGCCCCATTGGAATTCCGCTTGGTTATGTGTAATTTGGTTTATATCTTCCTTCAGACTCTGCAGCGAAATGCAAGAATATTTGAATGATCGGCTGACATTCGAATATTCGGCGAATATTCGAATGGAAAGTGACCAGCTAAATATTTGCCGTATATCCGAATCTTGAACTCAAGATTTCAGCATTCGCGGAGTCAGAATGTCCGGCCGAATAGTCGAACCACCAGAATCTGGTGGAGGTTTTCAGACCCTGAGGGCCTTAATCGAAGCACGTCTCCCGGTCCACCGCTGCGGAAGTGGTGGATATTATGAGCGGCTGTCAGCTGTTCCGTCTCCGCCGCCGGCGCGCGGCCGCCGCAGCCGCGTGCCTCAGCCAGCAGCCTTTGAAGGCCACTGGTGACCACTCGAGGGTTTTCGGCCTCAGTTCCTTGTCTTCACTGTGAGTCCTTCGCTTGTGGGGGCGATGCGTGAGATTTTCTGTTGTCACAACTATACCGCAGGTACATTGCAGGAATGATAACCCGCGTATTGTACAACATTTATGCTGAATTCCCATAATAAACGCTGACTTGTATCCACGATCAAACTTACCGATTAACAGAACAGATGGCAGCTGGTTCACATTGTGACACAACGCTTCACTTTCATCAATCATTGTCATTTTCTACAGGCGGGATGTTTTAAAGGCAGTTTGGTAGAGGGTCAGTCTCAGTGCGAAATGTCCGTTTGATAAAAATTGGTCTGTTCCTTGTTTTTCGTTCGAGACATCTTGCTATTACTGTGTAGCTGGTGAGTTAGACTGACTGCGAGACGTCGCTGTGTAGCCGTCGAGTCCTTTATCTAGGGATTCGGGCATTTCAAGATGCGACGATCATTATGTTTGGAGAGGATTTTCAGCTGGCATCATTACATCCGTCTGCTTGGTTCCTCAAATATCTATATGTTGTCGCGCGGAGGGACAGCCAGTTATCGGGCTTCCAGACCTCTTCCTTGGTGACATCTGCTTCATCAACCACGGCACTGTGTCGCTCCCGGTCTGTCAATGACCGCCGTCTGAAGCCGCTGCTTTGAGACCAGTTCCTATCGAATCGTACTGCTTGTAATTACGTTTGTGCGACCGGCGCAAAACCTTGCATCCATCGTGCAGGCTTTGCCACCCACTAGTGCAGGAACGGTTGGCTCTGAGTATTTGTTTCCACTTCTGGGTGGGGCTGCGGGTTCGGTGTGACCACCAAGTGTGCCGTCACACCGTCGTCAGATGACTGAGTGACAGTGGGGACGCCACCAGTTGGGGTGCAGGGAGGGATCCAGCCCTCGGCTGTGTTTGAATGATTTGAATTTACGGTTGCGTCTTAAGCTGGTCCTCCCCATCCACTACGCCAGTCCTTTTAATAAGCTTCTCTGCTCTGAAATCCCGGTAAGCCTGTAATTCAACCTGTCCCGGCGTAACCAGGCGATGCTTTTCGACGTCATCTGACGTATCGCCAGCTTTCGCAGGGCTATCCCTCCACGGTCGTCTGTGTGATTCTCCCGGCACCATTTGAGTTCTGACCCCAGCGCTCTCTGAGCTGCCGTCTCGTTGCCTTCCACGCAACTCTCCAATTTCCAACTTATCTGGCTTACGTCCTGAGCTGTCCTCGCCGCGTCCCCTGAGCCCACCTCTCGACGTCCTCCGAGCCCGCCTCTCAGCGTCCTCTGAACTCCCCGTTCGGCGTCCTCTGAGCCCCGCGCCCAGCGTCCTGCCGCGGCCCGCCGGCGCGCCGGACGCTGACGGCTGTGCTCCGCTGCAGGCTTCCTGGAAGCGCTCGGCAAGCAGGAGGCGGGCGCCGCGGCGTCCGAGCAGCCTCTCCGGGAGACGACCCGCCTCGGCCAGGTCAGTCGGGTCAGGCGGGTCAGCCGGGTCGGCGAGGTCACGCCGGCTGGAGGAGCGGTCAGTTCCGGCTGGCACGGACGGCGGACCGTGTCGGCGTCACGACCCCGCCTCCCGCGCCGGCCGCTTCGTGCCCAAGCCGCGGTTAACATGTGGGTTAACACGGACATTGTCCGTGCCTCTCGGAGAAACGGCGCACTGCAGGCCGGAAAGTATGCAGCTATCGTGCATGGAATATGCAAATGAGATGTGAGCTTTACGACATTTTTACAGAATCCCTCCCTCACGTTTTGAGCAAGGATGTGGCACATGCATAACATGGAACAGTTAACCCACCACAGTGTGCATTTGAATTGAATCTTACCCTAAATGAATTCCCGTCATAGACTGATTAAACAAAAAACAAGCCTGTCGCGTCTGGAAACTCAGACAGTGTGTATGGTGTGTTCCAGCCCGCTGACAATGGATTGCCATCCTCTGGAGACGGCTTCCTGCCAGACCTGGTACCCCGCTCCGGCCGCAAGAAGGCCCGGCGACCTCCGGCGGCCGCTGCCGCCAGGCGGCCCGCTACAGATGGCAGCACCGGCGGGCCGATCCAGCCGACCAGCGCGCCGCTAGATGGCGGCGCGAGTCCATCGCCCGAGCTCGTCGGAGCTCCGGCGGACAGCACCACGTGTCGCGCGGGCCACGTGAGCGCGTCGCGGACGGCCAGCGGCAGCCTAGCGGCAGCCGAGCCTCGGGCGGCGCCGACAGGTGGCAGCACGTGCCGGCGTTCAGAGCCGAACCCGGCGCCCGCCGAGGCCGAGCCCGGCCGACTGCCGGAAGATGGCGCCATCTGCCTGCCGAGCGAGCGGTGGTGCCGCCTGTTCGGCGCCGGCGCCGAGCCGCGCTCACCGGCGCCGGCGCCGGCATCGGCGTCGGCGTCCGCCGACGACAGCGACTACGTGCTGATGAGGCCGAAGGTGATCGCCGAGGTCCCCGAGTACGCCAACATCGACAGCTGTGCCTCCTCGTGTTGCGAAACTGACGCCAGCGCCCCTGGCGGCGGGGAGGCGAGCTCCCCTGCCGCTGTGCACTCCCTGCACGGGCAGCTCAGGCTGCCTGGGCCGGGCGGCAAGCGATCAGCGCTGGAGAGCAGAGGAGCCAAGACTAGAGCTGACGCGAAGACCGCCGCGAAAAGCACCAGAGCGCTGTCTGCCCGGGCGGTGTCCAAACGAGAGGGAGCCAGCCAGCACAACAGACGGCCGAACACGTGCGCCGACAGGGGGAATCACGCCGCGGCCGCCGCGGTCGAGTCCAGCAGGGAGAACGTCTCCGCGGCCAGGAGGAGGAAGATGCCGTCGCCGCCCGTCTTCGGCTACGACATCGACGACATCAACAACTTCCTGTCGCAGGCGACGGCGCGGACGCCCGCCAACATCCCGATGGTGGTGACGAGCCGGACTGAGCTGTACCTACTGAGCCCGGCCGCCACGCCCGAGGAGCCCACCGTGCCCATCCACCTGGGCCTGGTGGTGAACGCCCTGTTCAAGCACCGCCAGTGGCTGTACGTGCAGACGCCGCACGACCAGGAGGGCTACCTGGCGTACAGCGCGTGCACACCGCTGGGAGTGCTGCCCCGCGGCGCCGCCTCTCCGTGGGAGCAGGCCGGCCGGCAGCAGCCGTCGGCGCCGCGCGCGCTCGACGCCCGCGTCAACAAGACCGACTCGGAGAAGCTGTACGAGAACGTGACGAGCGACGGCCGGGCGCTGGGCCTGCTGCTGGAGCTGCACCTGCGCCAGGAGCGCGCGCGCGGCCGCCAGCGGGCGCGCAGCCAGTCGGCGGGCCGCGAGCTGGGCCGGCGCCGCAGCCCGCCGCGCCGCGACCAGTCGGCGCCCGCCGGCCGCGGCCTGCTGCTCGCCCAGCTGGCGCGCTCGCGGCCCAGCGCGTTCCAGCCGCCGCGGCCGGACGCGCCGCCGGCGCCGCCGCGGCGCGCCCAGCCGGCGCCGGCGCGCGGCCACCTCGTGGCGCCGCGCAGCAACAACAAGGCCGTCATCTGGGACGAGTTCGCCAGCCGCGGCCGGAACACGCTCACGGTAAAGCGCGGCGACATCGTGATGCTGCTCAACACCTCGGTCGGCGACTGGTTCTGGGTCAAGGACGCCGTCGGCCGCGAGGGCTACATCCCGTCCGTGTGCGTGGGCTCGGGACTGAACTGACGTGGGCTCGGGACTGGACTCGCGCCGACTCAGGACAGAGCTGACGTGGGCGCCGACCGACGTTCGAAACTACGTTGACGTAAGTTCGGGACAGACAGGGCTGACGTAGTCTCGCTGGCAAACTGACGCGAGCTCGGGCTTGACTGATGCTGACTCGGATGGAGCTGATGTAGACTCGGGACTGGACTGACGTGGGCGCAGGACTTGGTTGACGTGAGCTCGAGACTGAGATGAAGTGGGCTCGGGTCTGGGCAGTCTGCGCCGCCGCCGACGCTCGAGAAGAGCTCTGTCCTGCGCGATCTCCGGCTCCTGATCGGACTCTGTCAGCAGAGCTGCAGCCAGTCGCCTGTGTACCCGCTCGTCCAAAACATTGATCTGGTCTTTCACTGAGGGGAGCCGCTCGATTTGGCGCACTGCTCGTTTGGTGCTAGTGAGCATGAATATGCGTCAACACTTCGCATCTATCAAATTATAACTGTGATGAGGGAATGTTGGGATAGGCTATAGAACTGTTTGGCTTGTGTATGTATTGGTCGAAACCAAATAGATCTATCTGTGATTTTGCACGGGGGTTTCCATGTCCTCGTATGCAAAATGTGTTTGTAACAGCGTTTGCCTTTACGGTTTTTATTTATTTTGGCCAGCTGACTGAGACAGTCGGATATCTTAGTCATTTAACCAAGGAAAACACCGCATGACTAAGAGGTAGGCACTAAGGCGCTGACTGAGACGCAAGGCACAACAGGTAGCTGAAGAAACAGTTATACCACGCCACGAAATTCGGTCCGAAAAATTCTTGTAACATTGCGGTATCGTAGGTACATCTTCCATGTCACGTGGTAATGATCGAGAGAACGCTCTAAGGCACGTCGCCACGTGTAGTCTGCTTGCTCTTCTCCGCACGGATCCCAACGGGTTCACTTCATTGTTCTTGCATCGTGCACTGAACAATGCACGCAGATAACTAGGCAACTAACCGAATGCCCGTCGAGAGTGGTCTCCTGGAAGGATTAACGTGCAAAGTCAATCGATCAGCGATCGCTGAGCCAAAAAAACACGGCTTTTAAATCGCACATGAACCAGGAGTGGACGAGTGGGAGAGAACGTTCATGACTGGATTGTGATGGGATATCGCCACCCCGCCAGAGCTCGTCTGCAGTTCCGTAGTACCAACCACACGTTCCTGCCGAGGTCAAAGAGAAATGTAAGCGAAAGGTTCGCGCTGATGTGCCAATAACGCCAGCTGTGAACAGTAAAGCCAAACACCGCGGCTGCGCCAGCCAGGCCTGATTGGCGGGTACAGACCAGGTCGCCGCCACGCCCGGGCTCCAGCAGCTCCTAAAGACGGCGGCCGCTCGAGAGGTCGGCGAGCGTCCGGGCGCCGCGCCGGCCCAGCCACACCGGCCGGCCTACGAGAGCACGCCCTGGGCGCGCGCGGCGGACGCCTCGAGCTCGGCCTCGGTCAGCGCCACGCTGTAGGGCGGCGGCGCGTCGGCCGCCGGCGCGGCGTACTTGCGCGGCAGTGCGGCCGCCTCCTGCTGCTCCCGCTGGCGCATGCGACGCGAGACGACGCCGGCCGCGGCGAACACGACCAGCGTGAGGCCGACCAGCACGCCGGTGACGGCCAGGCCGCGCACGAACGAGAGCCGGTGCTGCTGGCGCTCGCGGCGCCTGCCCGCCTCGGACGAGCCCAGCAGGCCCGCCAGGCCGTCCTTGTCCGGCGGCGGCGGCGGCGGTGTGCTGACGGCGAACTGGAACAGGCAGTGCGGCCCGTCGCGCCGGTAGCCCTCCGCGCAGCCGCAGACGCCGCGCCGCGGCAGGCAGACGGCGTGCTCGAGCGCGGCCCGGCACTGGGCGCTCACCTGGACACGGCTCGCCGAGCGCGCGCCGCGGCAGGCAGCCGCTCAGCCAGGCGGTGAAGCCCTCGTGGCACCGGCAGCGGCCCGTGGCGTACGTGTCGCAGAAGCCGTGCTCGGGGCAATCGACGTCCGAGCCGCAGCGGCCCTGGGCGCGAGCGGCCGCCAGCAGCGCCAGCAGCAGCAGAGCCGAGCACCGCAGCATGACAGCGGCCGGACGGCGGCCGGGCGGTCGTGCGGTCAGGCCTGGGCGGCGGTCGGCGGCGGCGGTCCAGTCGTCGCCACTCCGCGCCGCTCACTCGCGCTTGTGTTTGGCGGCGCCGTCCGGGGTCGTTGTTTCGGGCGTCTCCTTGACGTCGGATCGATTCGTCAGCCAGGCGGTGACTATCTCGCGGATCAGCCGGCACATGTTCCACAGGCAGAGCACCAGCAGCAGGAAGAACAGCGACACCAGGATCACCATGCAGATGTGCAGGATGTTGAGGATGCCGTCATACTCGGAGCGGTGGTGGCGGCGCATCGTTCCGCGCGCGCCGCCAAGCCGCTGCCGGTCCGCGTGCTGGACCGCGTGGCCGCGCCGTTGCCATGGCGACCAGACCGCCGCCCTTTGTTGACGTTACCTCGGCCGGCTGCCCCACGACGGGACCGTGTTGTGACCTGGTGCCGTCCACCCGCTGGTTATATTGATCAGCGGCGAAGTTTCACTGTCCAAGCCAGGTAAAGCAATTTTAGCGCCCATCTTGTTCAGGAGTCACGACGCTACACTGTATCGTCGCAAGCACAATGCGGTATTAAATAGGACTGGCTTTCACTGCTACTCGTCACTGACAAAATATTTAGTCCTACAGCGTCACAGCTGGCTTCACTTTAATATGTCTTCACGCAGTGCTGGTTACGTGTTATGCATCAGCGTGTTCTACTCCACTTTTTCGCGTCGCCTTTCCTCGAGCTAGCAAACTGAACTGGGTACAGGTAATATGTACCCAGTTTTGAAATACATTTTAATGCCATTTCACAGCAACATACCCGTTATTACCCAAAACCGTACGATACCCGACAATGTGGGTGCTTGGTAACACTCGACCCACGTTGAAAAACGCCATTGTGCTGTTTTGAACCAAACTGTATCACAAAAGCCCTTGTGCGGCGGGCCGCGTCCGTTGCACACCGCTGGCTGCCTCCGCCGCTGTCGGACGCCGCTGGCGCTCTGCACCCTCCCCGTGGCAACCATCGGCCTGCAGTCTCATCAGACTGTCTGCGCTCATTCTGCACTCCAGAGTTATACCATACAGGTACATGTCAACCGGCGACTCAAGTACAACATGGCTTTACTCATATTTTTGTTGATGATCATGACCCGCGTGTCCTTGCAACGGCAGGTTAGGCTTCTAAGATACCGTTAAGCCTTGTGCCTGTGGCATTACCAGATGCCTTAGACTAGTCAATGATGATGACTCAATCGGTCATCGTAGCGAGTAAAGTGACTGGAATATTTCACTTTGGTCGACTCTTCGTGAATAGACTTGATTAATTTGAAAAAATGTCATTGGTAACGTGTACAGTCCGCACATTCCGGAAAAATGTCGAGAAGCTATGGAAAATCTATTTAATTAAAAACTGTTCTGTAGTGATTCGCCGATAACACGCCATACGGGCCAGAGTCGCCAATGAACGAAGCGCTCGTTGGCTGGCGCACGCGGCGTCATCAACAGCTGTAACGAAGACGCGACCGAATATAACGCACGGGAGACGCCGGGAAATTGCTTTGAACCAGGAGGGTCGATTTCTGTAAAGGTTTGGGGCACCGAGCCGAGGGCCCGACAACCTAACCTCCCCCCAGAGGTGGGTTTCTCAACGGATTTAGCCCACTTCATTTTGAGCACCGGAAATTTATAATTTGTTTTTCGTTGCTATTCGTCAAATAAAGATTGTATTTATCCCAATATGTATATATATATATATATATATATATATATATATATATATATATATATATATATAGGAGACAGAAAGATAGATAGATATACCGCTTTAAACTTTAATTGTTTCCTTTCTGCCTGTCTCGTCTCTGTTGTGGCCGTTCTTTTCGTTATTGTTATTCATTCCACTTTAAGTACGGCAGAAAACAATATATATAGGGGAGAGTGGGGTAAGGCGCCCACTTGGGTAAAGCGCCCACCACCATCTAGCGGCGAAACTAAACGACGTACCCCGATTTTAGAATTCTTGGTAAGTAGAAGCCCTTCGGAAAGGCGGCGGGGTCGATTTTGGGGCACCTGGTGAGTTTGAGCTAGTTACAGCGAAGCGATGTTTGTTTTCGTACGTTGCGATGTAAAAAATACAGACATTAAGATTACGTTTGTGTGTATCTGGCCGTTAGCTTACGCATAGCAACATATGGTGGCAAAAAGCCTTGTGTAAGAACATGTGTATGGTATGATCTATTTGCGTCGTGATTGTCTCGTCATCCTGATACGTGTGAAATAATTGTAAATGGCGCCTGTAGACAAAGCGCCCACCCCCAGGGTTGGGGTACAGCGCCCAGTGGGCGTTTTAACCGCACTTAGATGGGCTCTTTACCCAACATTCGTGCAAATAAAAAAAACATCCTTGCATCTATGCATTTCGGAAGTCAAGAGTTAGAATCGGTGCTTGGTTGGCAGTGGAGCGAAAGGACCTATGACAAAATTGACCGAGGGTTAGAAGGTCAGTACACTGTTTCCCCCTCCCCTCGCTTCAAAGTACGGTCTTGTTTTTTAACTAGTAAAATAATGCATGACCTGACGCAGACCGGTGAGAGCTATCACCTATCACCTAGTACAAGGTGATGCTGCCCCTCCCCTCGCATATAATGATACGCATAAGGGCTGCGCTGATTTGTCCTGGTGCACCAACTTTCACTGATGTCAGGGGTGTACTGTTGCAGATGTCATGTCTCGAAAATACATAACGAAGACTACGTGGGCAAGCTATAAGTTAAGTTGTGTATAAGTTATGAGACAAGCTGAAAGTCTACAAGCTGCGTTGACTGCTCTAGGAAATGGCGAAAAGCTGAAAAGCGTGTCGACCCGATACAGTATCCCCCGCAGGACGCTCCGCCGCCAGAGAGACAAGGTTGTCCGATCTCCAGAACGCCCGAAGCTGGGACGTCTCAAGCCAGACATCAATGAAGCATTTGAGGAGAAGCTTAAAAATTACATTTTGGAAATGGAGAAGGCATTCTTTGGCCTAACTACTACCGATGTCCGGCGCCTTGCCTACGAGCTCGTCCAGATGGAAGGCATCACTAACCGACTTAACATGGAGCAGAAGATGGCCGGGCGAGACTGGCTACGTTGTTTCCTTCAACGCCATCCTGATCTCTCTATCCGGAAGCCTGAGGCGACCAGTTTGGCTCGAACTGTAGGATTCAACCGCCCACAAGTGAAACGCTTCTTTGACAACTACGGGAACAGCTCGACGCGTGCAAGGCGAACCCGATGCGAATATGGGACGCTGATGAGACAGGACTGACGACGGTACAGCGCCAGACTCTGTGTTGGCTACCAGGGGACAACACCGAGTGAGCAAGGTAATTGCGCGAGAAAGGTAGGACGGTGACGGTCATGTGCGCCGTCAGTGCGTGCGGACAGTACGTCCCACCAATGCTGATTTATCAGCGCAAGAGGATGGTAGAAACACTCTCAAAAGGTGCTCCGCCTGGTTCACTAGCCACAATAACACTCTCCGGCTGGATGGATTGCGATCCATTCTTGATGTGGCTCAAGCACTTCGCAAGCGTCGTGAAACCCAGTGAAGAGACAAAACACATCCTCATTACAGATGGACACCAGAGCCACATGTCACTAGCCGCTGTCGACTTTGCCCGAGAGTACGGAACCGTAATGATTACTCTTCCGCCTCACTGCACCCATCGCATGCAGCCATTGGACGCAAGTATCTAAAAGGCACTGAAAAGTACCAACACTGCTGCAGACTGTTGGATGCACTGCAATCCTGGCAAGCGCATTACGGACTACCAGGTCGCGGAAATCTGCGCTGCCTACAGCAAAGCTGTCACCATCGAGAAAGTTATCAACGGGTTCCGGTGTACGGGTTTGTGGTCCCTGGACACCAGCGTCTTCACCGACGAAGACTTCGCTCCGTCCATGCTAACTGAAGAGGAAGATCCCCACTGTCCGGATGGTCCCACGGGTGTCTGTGAGCAGCAGAGCAGGACGTCCTTGCCGTCCAGACAGAGCAGGACGCTTCCAACAGCACCATTTTTATCGTCTTAGGACAGCAAGCGGAGGCAACAGCGCATTCCGTGCAGACTCGGCGACTACGAGCAGTGCAGAGAAGAGGACCTGTGAGCAGGCCCCGGGGTTCTGTGCGTCAACGGCCATGCCTAGCACCTCAGCCTCAGGCTTAGCTGACATCTTTTCGCCAGTCAAAACAGCGGTCAGAACGAGAACGAGGAAGGCGGAGAAGGCCGAACTCCTCACGTCTTCACCATACAAGAGGCGTCTCGAGGAGAAGAAAAAAGTGCCGGCAGTGAAGAAGAAAGCCCACTAAAGCACAGTGCGCAACGATAAGAGTGGCGATATCACATGCTTCGTCTGTGGCATGCTCTTTAGGCGCTCTTGTGAGCACTAGATCTAGTGCATGGAGTGCAGCTCCTGGGCTTGCGAGCCGTGCACAGATGCAGACGAAAAGCAGAAGTCGTATGTCGGTGACATCTGCCGTAAAATCTGCAAAAGCAGCCGTAACCACCGGTGGAAGTCATTCGTGGAAACAGCAGGATCGATTTTGTTCTAAAACTTAACATTTCTTCGTTCTTTATGGCAGTCCTTCTTCGGTGATTCGGTGATTCGGTGATTGTAGACTGGGATCGTGGCTTCCCGCTGTGGCAGTGGGGAGCCACGATTCTGTTTGGTAGATACGTTGGTACATTTCTGAGGAACGCGATACTGAGTTCTTGTCCTCGCACGTTGTAGCGAGCGAAAAGCCTTTGGGCATTCCGTTTCTGCAGGTGGGGGGTTCAGGTCTTGTTTCTACGTGCACGTATGTATTCTAGCAAGTTTACTTTGCAAGAAATACGTGCTGATAGACCTTTTGTGAAGGAATACACACTGTTACGTTTGGATGATTTAAAGGCGTACAGTTTTGCCAACACAGACCAAGTTTGTCTCTCGTGTTGTCAACGAGACTTCGATAACAGTAAATTTTGGCGATCACGCTTTCAACATCGAAGAGGATGAAGTTAGGTGAGCTTTCCGTTTTGAGATGGTTAGAGTTATTGACGTGCTGCTGCTTACGCATCGGGTCCAGAACTCCTTGGTTTTGCTGGCAAAAGTGTGCTTGGAATAACAACACATATGGTGACTGCTCATTCACCCTTTTGAAGAAATAATATCGGGGTAAGGTACAGAATATCGCGGTTATGGCGGAGCTATGGTTGGGGGCGTTTTGCCCCACACCAGCGGGCGCTTTACCCCATATAGGGGGTAAAGCGCCATTTTGAACCGCTTGGGGAAAAACGATTTTAATCTATTTTAGAATAATTCCTTCAAAACAGGTGTTTTACAACAGCTACCCAATTTATCAGAGCTTCTTACCATACCCTTCATTCCTCTGCAGCACTGCAACCACATATGATATTGCCGTTTTTCCTTAAGGTGTGCGCTTTACCCCACTCTCCCCTATATAGCAGATAGAAAGATAGACAGATATACCGCTTTAAACTTTAACTGTTTACTTTCTGCCTGTCTTGTCTCTGCTGTGGCCGTTCTTTTCGTTATTGTTACTCATTCCACTTTAAGTACAGCAGAAAATCTTGGTGGGCCAACATTGGGGGCCCAACTCAACACTGGGTGGGCCAGGGCCCTCTCAAAGGAATGGCAGTCGACACGCCTGCTTTGAACATCCGCAGGTGCAAGTGTAACATGATATATATTACAGATTAACTTCTATGACTACAGGCTACCACGTGCCTACGTCAGTTCAAGACACGTGTTCAGTTGGAGCATTCCCATTAAAAGCAACATGTTGCGTTAGGTGCAAAATTTTTCTATAATTCACCGACACAGCCAGGGGGTGGGGGCCGGCCCCTCACCCCCGCCCCCTCCAAAGGCCCGCGTTTTTTGCGAAAACCATTGCACATCATCTTCCCAGCAGGCGGTCTTCGCATGATTTCAGTCCACAATGACCTCTGCTGGATTATATATATATATATATATATATATATATATATATATATATGGGATTATAGCAGGGGCTGCGCCCCTGCCAAAATCCCAGCATTCTTGTTAAAAAGAAATCTTTACAAACACTATACTAAATGCATTTTATCATCATAAGGTGGGCAAGCCGCACTACTATTACCGGTGCCTTGATGATGTCTTTCCCCAGATCCGTGCCGCGGGCCGGATCGTTCCATCCCGTACCGAACGGGGTGCTTGAATGGCCCCCATCGAGCTTCTGCACCGTTCGTCGGAGAAAGATGAAACTTCCTACGTAGTATGGGATCGATGAGAAGAGCTCGAGACCGGTACCATTTCTGAAAACGGTCAAAAATGAAAAAAAAACATTAGTATAAATTGGAAAGTTTTGTATATATGATAGCTATGTAAGTAATGAATATTTTGAATCAATGGTAGCTTCAACAGTAACAAATATCACATCAAATAAATTCTGTCCAGCGAATTTCCCTCTCACATGGATCGTTTGGCGATCAGCATGGAAGTTTTAACGCCTATGTGTACCGCGCAGATTTTCACGGCACCCGGACCAACGGTGGCATTTTTTCCAGCGACTCCGTCGACCTCCCGTCAACCCGTCTGTCAGTTGCGTCCGCCTCTCGACGACTACACCGTCCCAACTTTTACCGGATGGGTGCTGTTTGGTCCTTCAAGGAATTTAACTTGCAGACGCCGTGACGAAAAAAGACGGAAGTTATATCCGTTTCAATTTATGTCGTGGGAAAAAGCTGGGTAAATAAAGCTCGAAACTGGTAAGAAATTATCATATTTGTAGGCATATATATATATATATATATATATATATATATATATATATATATATATATATATATATATATATATATATATATATATAGAGAGAGAGAGAGAGAGAGAGAGAGAGAGAGAGAGAGAGAGACATATGTATATATATGTATATATAAAGAAAGATAGATAAATAGATAGATAGATAGATAGACAGATAGATATGTGGATAGATAGACAGATAGATAGATAGACAGATAGATAGATAGATAGATAGATAGATAGATAGATAGATAGATAGACGGTTGGAAAGATAAATAGATAGACAGATAGATAGATGGATAGATAGATAGACGGATAGATAGACAGACAGGTAGGTAGATATAGATATAGATGGGTAGATAGATAGACGGATAGATATACAACGTGGCCGAGACGACATCTCGGCGTGCGACCCATATCCCGACGTTTGGGCAACTGACTACTCGTGACACACTCCCTACTACGCACCACGTATGGTCGAGTACCTTGGCAATTCCGACCTGCTTTATCGCTGTGCCGCTGTATGCTTTCGGTGTTTTCAGTAGGCTCCAGTGAAATTCCAGCGCGGAGAAGGCGACGATCGTGGTGAACTGTTGGTGCACAATGTCACTAAACATGCATCGAAGAAAACTAAAATTTTGTTCACTCTCAGGGGTGTAGTTTTAGGAAAACGATTGGTTTGTACAGTCACCATTTGAACGTCAAAACTGTAAGTCGGTTTTTGCATGGAATGCTCCATATCAAACATATACGAAGCTACAGCTATGGTCACACCAGTATTTGAAACATAGCAGAGCATTCAAAATATGGAAGGTGGTAACCACGCCCATAGCCAGGATTTTCCTCGGGGGGGGGGGGCAATGCCAAATCTTGCCATATGCCACTGGCACATGACAGAATTTATAGGGAAAAGCAGCAATGTTATGTAACTAACGTCTTATTTAACTTACAGGAATACATATCATATTTGTTTCTGCGACATATACGTGATCATTATTCCGTATTCCTGCGAAATCGCTACATATCCAGTGCAGACCGTTTGCCTCAGGGGGGGGGGGCATTGGCCCCTATGTATATAAACTTATATGTAAAAGGCATATATCTAAACAACTCGTACATATGTAGAAACCAAAAGCACATCAGACAGTATCTAGAAGAGCAACAAATAACTTTCAAAGACTTTCTCTTTTAAAACTCAATTCTTGCAAATAAACATTGAGCCTAAGCATACTGGGTCCTGCCGACCAATCTGACGTTAGCCTTAACGTTCAGATTTGTCTGATGGGCCGTCGGAGTTGTTGAATTGGATTTTGGTAGCATTTAGCATGTAAAATATGAAATAAGACATCAACAAAATATGTTTCAACAAAGAGGTGCACAGGTTGAGTACACTGAGCGCATCGTTCCCTGATCTGATCCAAGGTCATTTCACGGAGGTCACCCAAAAGCTTACGGAGGTTGTCCCGGAAGAGTATATCAGTTTTCACACTGCTTAAATCCCAAAGTAAACGGCGCAAGTTGTCTACATTGGCAGGAATCCTAGAAAAGAGGCCAAAATTGTCGTGACCCTGGGTCAGTGACCTGATGTTGTCCACAAAATGAAAAAGGGTATGTCCAAAGGATGGTAAAAAGGTACTGAAAGTTGGGTGGCTCTGCGTTTTGCGTTATTCCGCCCTCGCAGAAAAACCTCATGAGAGGGGAGGGGGCAGTTCAAACACTCGTCCACCCTGGTACGGGGCGCGTCAGGACAAATCGTAATTGTACATTGGAGCGCGACAATGGGATCATACAAGTGAGTTTTGGCCGCAGCATTTAACATATGTTGGCTGCTGCTAAGTTGTACATCCAATGTTTTCGTAAACGGACCAAGAAAAAAGCACTTACGGCAGTTTGTCAAATCCCAGTTAACGTTATGGTACAGCTTCGTACACGAATACATTTCTGCTTCACAAAAATCTTGCTTGAGGTCTTTGCACGTTCCATAGATGCTTACGCTGTAAAATCAAGACTATCGCATTGCTTTCTCATACACTTCATTCTAGCCTCCTTAACTTCAAATCATGGTTTAGAAATTGACCCTAACTCGTTTGGGGAGGGGTGAATGTAAATATCACAGCACCATTGTCAGGCAATACACTTCACTTTTCTTACTCATTGCCAAAAAATGTATCACATCCATTGAAACTGAAATCTCAGGTTCATATTCTTAAAACCAACGTCTACAGGCATTTCTCCAAACTTTCTTCACGGCATTTCTGGTAACCAGATTGTCAACTGTTGTCAGGCATATCTTCCTTGTGTTTCCTAACGTGAACTGTGTTTCAACCCAAAGAAATAATACATTGGAATACTGCATTTTCCCATGGTAGACGTGCGTCTTTTATGAGCGCAATCCACTCTGAATTAACTCTGCCCAACTAGGAATCAACATAGCGCTCATAGCGTTGTTGGTCGGATAGAGTTCTGATATCGTATTCCAACATTTTATTCCCCCACGTTTTTGTTACAGGTGGATGCAACAGTCTTCAACGAGAGCTGTAATCAGACTCCTCTAGAATGGTTGGTAAAAAGGTACGACAAAACAAGGCGAGCAAACTGCGCTACACATCACAATGGCATATGTTTAGCCTAAGAAGGCTGCTGTCGCAAGCGCTTTTTAAATCGAAAGGTTCTTAAAGTTCGTTACTGTGATCCAAGGACCTAGTATTTTTGGCCACAGCTTGCGAGGTGAGGCGCTTGGTTTGGCAGAATGTTGAACATTTGATCCTGAGGCAGACTGTCCACGAGTTATGTCCTTGCTAGCCGCATGTTATAACTAGATGCTTATCAGCTTATAACTGCTTATTTATATGAAAAAGCCCATAGGTGGCAAACCAAGACCTGGCCCGCGTTTGGATTCCATGTAGTATGAACATCTTTCTATGACCACTATCTTTCCGGTGGTCAAATCACCTGGATGTCCGGTTGAAAGCGTTATGCCGTTGTTAAAAACCGCGCTTTCTAAAGTTGGTTTCCGGTCAGAAATAGTTGTTTCATGTTACAAACGAATCGAATTTCGCCAGATCAAACCATGTTTATTTCGTAATAGAGGTCAGCTGTCCACTGAAATATTCAAAGGTACCATATCTACGTAATATTATGATGTGCACGCGGTTATGCTACACTGTTCTGCAACATGCATTTATGAAAACAATGTGATATAATGAGCATTCTTTGATGATTTTCAATCAGCCCGAAACTAATTTTTAGGGCGCCAAGGGGAAAAACAAGCCAGCAAAAGAGAAGAAGGAAAAGAAACCAAAAGGAAAAGGACGAAAAGGCAAAAAGGAAAAGAAAGAGAAAGGTTAGTTCATTGATAACTGCAAACTCCACCACTGAATACAAAAAACGCTTGGCTAAATGTAGGCAAAATGCGAACCTGGTAGACGTAATGTGGATATCCTGGATTTGCATTTGTCATTTGCGTTTTCTAAGCACATTTCAAATCAAACATTGCTGCAAAGTTCCGTCTTTCTAACATTGGCAATTTGGGGGATGGCCTGTTTGCCTTCTCCTGGATTCGCCTCTGTGATGCTTTTAACACATAGTGGGTGCATATTCGTGTCATTCATGCAAAATCGTTTTGCATTTTCTGACACACAAGCATAACGGCCCTTTTTAACAGCTGATTTCGCACTTGTGTCGTTTCAGTTAAAGCGGATGCCTACAGTGCGGTGGCCATGGAAAACGCCTACTACATTTGTCACAACGTAGGGGACTTCCTTCACTATCGAGGCTTCAGATGGCACGGGGCTGGAAAGAAGAAAGGGAAGAAGGGAAAGAAATGAGATCGCATCTTTCGTAACTGCCCAAAAATACATCGCATAAAAACTTCTTCAGGCTGCTCTTTTCTATTTGCTTCCTTTTATTCAGACTCGCGACAGCCTTGAACTTCGTTTCACACTCTGTTCGGCCATCACGTGCATCGCCTGTTTCGGCGTAATTATATGGAGTTCTGCTTAATCACCAGCGTTCCGGAGAGTGCAGACGGTGACATGGTTTGTGGAGGCGCTTATCCACTGACCAGCAATGGCATTAGGTAGCCGTAGGCGTAAAACCGGAAGAGGCGCTCACGGAATAAAAAGATCTGTGGCATACCTGGTTCCAAGGAGAAGCTAGGATTCATCCTTCATTTTTTATCATCGTTTTACTTGACCACGGTAATTACCACCACTGCGATGATATCGGTCAGGGGTATCTCACTGTACGTGCGGTTGACGAGAGGAGGTAAGCTGGAAACGCTTCGAATGGGCAAATTGGACAGGTATCTGGTCACGTGAGCACAGCAGCCATAGGGTCGCATGGGTCGCAGGTTGGGACTATGTAAAATGGAGAAGATGCACAACTTATGAATAAGTATCTTCAATAGCAAGCCACAGAATGTCTTCATCATTCATCAGTTTTGTGTATCCCTGAGAAAAATGTCAATGCTTTCCTATGTGTTTCTCATTTTGATGACATCAAGACATCAAGACATCAAGACAGACATCACGACTTTCATTTTCAACTCTTGAGAATTTTCCAGGTAGCAATCTGACAACCACGCCACCAGCCTATATGACAGGAACCCTTTACTAATAGCCGTTAGCTGATGGTGCCCACGTCCGGAATCGTACGCTAAGGTCGCAAAATAGGGAATGTGCGACAGGGAGTGATCCTGGTTTTCCCCATCGGGAGATTTTTTCGCTCCAGTGTGAGACGAACTGTACCAGAGCGGGTGCAGCTCCCTCAGGCTTGCTTAAGGTTTACGCAGTTTGCGACATAAGGTGGGCCTGTATCGGAGCTTGCGATATACATGGGCTCGGAAGAACACGTTTCATTTCAGTACGTCAGGAATTGGTTACAGTGAATAGTGTCACTGGTCCATGTTATAAATCAAACTGCACGTGGGTGTAGCCACGTCCCAGAAATTGGGGGGGGGGGGCAATCAGAATCTGGGGAGGGACAATCTGACCAAAAATACTATTTTTCCAGCGGGAAACTGCAAAAAACGCCCACCATCTGACCAAAATTGGAGGAAGGCAAAGACCAATTCTGCCGAACTTGGGGAACATGTGGACACGTAAATTCAACACCACGTGGCTACTCCCATGCAACAGCATACCGTCCCAGAAGACAGGACGGTCTGTTACACGTGTCCGGTATCCGCACTAAGGCGGGGAAGCGTCGCTTTGTGCACAGGGCTCCGAGTCAGATGAATGCACTACCATATTACATTCGTGATCTGAGTGGCGCACCCTTCAGGCAGAAACTAAAGGCACGTCTGCGCGCTGCCCACTATCATCGTTAAGCCCCTCTATGAGCGATGGCGTCATGTTCGCTTTTATATTTCTGTTTACTGAATACTGTGTATGTCTGTTTTTATCCTGCATGTTCACATCCGCATTTATTGACGTGACGGCCATAATAGCCACATGTACTGTGGATGGCTTTTTAATAAAGTACTACTACTACTACTACCACTGCCACTACTACTACTGTGCAAATTACGGCGTGCTATTTTTTATTACATTATGTTCACATGTTATGCTTACATAATGTCTGCATACACATATTATATGCAGACCATCACACATTGGGCATACGCAGACATTGTCTAATGGAATGCATTAGACAATGTCTGCAGTGCAGATTGCGGAAAAGCTCTTAATATCTGTAACCTAATGGGTTGGTTGGCGTACAATCAAAACTGGCGGTCACGGAGAGACAGAGTTCCGACCTTCCCATTATTCAGGGATCTTTACATTAGACTTATGACAAAGACAGGAAACAACCGTCTCAGATTCTTTGTGTACCCCAATAATTCTCGGAATCATCCAGCCATGCATATGGGTAAAATATATATTTTTAGGGGTCGCAATAAAAGGAAATGGAAAACGCCCATAGGTAATCAAATGTTTTTCATTTTATTTTAAATGTAACATTGAAAGCTGGTTTTCAGCCAACGTTATAGCCCGCGATCATTGTTGTAAAAACCAAGCTCTTGACCTGAGGCCACTAAATCCTGAGGGACCAAATCATAAACCACCCAAGGCCAGCCAATTAGTCTCTGTTCCATTTCGATCGGAGCAGAGAAAGTTGGTCGGAGCAGAGAATGTTGGTTTTCAGCCATTGCGGCAGGCTGCATATACAGTTCAAAAGTACTGGGTACTTGGCCAAGGTCACAAGAGCTTGGGGACCAAGTAAATTGCTTATCGAGAGTAGGGACGTAGCCAGGGGGAGCATGGGGCTATGCCCCCCTGAGCCAAGCAGTCTACACTAGATATATAGCAATTTCGCAGGAATACGTAATAGTGATCATATCTATGTTGCACATGCAAACCTATGTTTCACTGTACATTAAACACGAGGTAAATGTCATAAAATGTTGTTTTTCCCTATAAATTTCCTCATGTGCCAGTGGCATATGCCAAATTTGACACTTACCCCCCCCCCCCCAGGAAAATCCTGGATACGAGCGTGATATCGAGTCGTTTGGTGTTGATTCTATTTCCATCAGAGCAGTGGAAATGTTATCTGGCATTGCGCCTGCCAGCACGTACTGTTTCAAACATGGACGTAGGAACGGGAGGGCATGAGTATCAAGCTTCCCCACTTTTTGGGAAATTAAATATTAGTCCTATGGAATAAACGTCTTTGCTCCCTCCCTTCCCCCCCACAAACTTTTTTGGATGTTCCTACGCGCCTGGTTTGAAGTACCAAATACCAGGTACAGCGAGGTTGCAGAATCTTTAGGGGCGGCATAAATCGCTCACGATGAAACAATCTGTGTTTGTTTCATTTTGCTGTGTCACGAAAATTGGTTTTGGTCATTGCACCAGATCCATTGCCGCAGCTTAGTACATCAAACAAGGCCCTATATATAATAGCAAGCAAATGCCACTGTGCCGCATTTGTTTCAAATGTGCCATATATGTCTCATTTTTGAGACGAGTTGTGACGTTTAGTTCATGGATGACAGGAAAGTGGTCTAAATCCGGTGGTAAAGTGCAGTTTAGAGACATGCTTGTACCCCAGATGGGACTCCGATTACCTCAATGGCCCTTCTCACATGGTTTGCAGGATCAAGTGCAAGTTCAGCCATATACTTGCCATGAAACATCCATGCGGTACGATACGATAGACGTCAACCCTAGTTCGTCATCTGCGGCGGTGGCGCCACGGACGGTGGCCGTGAAACTATAGGCAATGTAGACTCGCTGGGTGTACTATGAAACCGTTCAAGGTTTTGAGTCGATTTACCTGAAAAGAAATACAGGTGTGAATTACGTAACGGCGAATCTAAACATATGATTGCAACGAATGTTATTGCATTTCACTGGAGATATTGTACTCTGTCCTACTTCCATTTTTACACGTCCGTAACATTAGACTTATTTTCAGCCACACTTATAATCTAAGCCCCTCGGTTACGGACCGCTGGCCTCTACAGGTTCGTAAGAGCTTGCAGACCCCTAGTGCATGCGGGTCCCTGGTCCACGGGCCCCTGTAGCCACGCACCCCAACGAACTTCCCTTGCTCTCAGGGATTTTGCCAATGCCCACCGGGATGCCGAAGTTAGATCAACGACGAGTTCCATCTGTCTGGCAGAAAAATAACTGCTCCACATGGTTACAAGCTCCACCCGTGGGCAAAGACTTCTGGTGGATCTGTGCCACGTCAGCCCCTTCTGAAACACGAAACAGAAATTTCTCCATACTGAATGTGTAGGGAAATATCTTGTTTTTTACTCATAAATTCCGAAAATCTTACCAAAATGCAACGTGCGATTGGCAATTTTGTTGGCTGAACTAAAAGATAATGAATCAGGCAGCAAACTGAGCGCATGGGCAAAAGCAAATTTCTTGAAACAAATGAACAGGACCACCCGGAACGTGAGTTTTTGCATGAGAGATAAACTCGCCCACAAGGTTAACATTACGGCCCAGAGGGGCCAGCCCGTCGGAGTCGCTGCCCCTGCGAGCGGCCGGCCGGCTGGATGTCCGCCACAGTCCCATACGCATGGGCACCTGTCTTATGGAGCCCTGGCCTGCGGGCCCATGGCCTGCGGACCTTGTTTGACCTAGGGACCCCTGGCCTACAGGCTCAGACGGACTCATAAGTGAGATCTGAATCGACCGCACGCTTGCATACGGGTCCCTGGCCCACAGGCCTCACTGGCATGCGGTACCCTTGGTTACAGGCCCATAACCAACGAGTTCACTGGTTGGCGGACCTCACGCATGCGGGCCCCTGGCCTACAGACAGGAGCGTGGGAGCCATGCGACGAGAGGACGGTCCTCAGCCCCTTCATTTTTCAGACTGGGAGGACGCAGCCCTCCCAGTTTTTTCAGCACTGGGGATATGCAATAGGTTTATGTGCCGTTTGGCGATTGTTACAAGGAACGAGGCGTATGCAAGTGCGAAAATAATAATGTAAACCAAATCTTTCAATTCAAAATAAACAAACAGAACAATGACAGGCCAATACTGAAGGTTGAGTTGGAACGGACGAAGGAAAGGAAGCATTTGTGAGCACAGCGGATAGCACATACTGCGGACCATTTGTATGCATAAATTAGCAGGGAAAACTTTTTGATTCCGGTTGTCACGGTTAGTTGTAGCAACGGCGTTGGCCGACGAATGAAACGTCATCAACCGACCCTGTCGGCTTTCATGAGTGCAACAAGTATTTGGGAAAACGTCAACAGGGTAAACGTTGCACAGCTTTTACTCTGGGACTGCTTAAAGCTTCGGACGGTGTCTGCAGGTGATATAAAGTGGATTGGTAAAGTTTTTCGGATTTTACACGAGTCTAATGGGTCTGATGCTATCAAAACAAATATTTCGGCCCAGCTTGATATGCCTTCGTCACTGGGATCGGCGATTCACGAGCATAAAAAAGGCTTCAGTTAGAAAATAAAGTGCGCGATTGATGCTATCTAGTTATAAGTATCAGGGCCGTAGGCACATCCAAAACAAGTGTGGGGGGCAAAGACGTTTTCCCCATGCGACTAATGTTAACCCGGCCCCAAATGGGGAGCGGTTGACCCCCCACCCACCAAGGTTTTTCCGAGATTGCGAGGGAACGAACAAACGTAGCGCCACAAAGTTTTTTTTGCACCTCTTGCTTGATTATTTTTACATCTTATGTCGAACTTTTGACCTTATTCAAGTCAGATATCTGACCTAAGTCAGACATCTATATCAGATGTCTAAGACTAGGTCAGGTTAAGTGGACCTATGTCCAAAAATATTTATTGCCCTGTAATTTTTTTCGGAAAACCTGGTGTCGCAATAAAACCCAGATATTGAAGATTTTGGTAAATGCAAGAAATCTACTGTCTTAGACTTTTCGGAAACGTCGGGGTCATTCACCTCAGGTCAACCCCATTTTCAAGACGTCTTTTTCGGAAACTGATGGAATTTTTATAACATTTTGAATGTGAAGTAACGCATGCATCTAGTGGCCGTCATTTGGCAAAATGCCAATGATCTTCAAGCACTGATCTGAAGTCAGGTCATCAATAGCCGTGATGAACCAAAACGTGCAGCCATCAAAATGGGCGATGGATGACTTGGAGCCGGCAGAAAAAAGCAAAATGAGATATAGCAGTCACAAAATTATTAAACAGTTGAGAGCAATCTAAAAAACTCGGAAAGTTTAACACAGTTCAAAGTAATACTAAAAACCCCAAAAAGTGTTAAAAACTGTGTATTTGGGAAATAAACACGCTTCCGCGAACAAAACTTCGCCTATTCTGTAGATTCATACCTAATGAATTTTTCATGATTTAAGCACAGAAAACGATCACAGGAACCACTAGAATCAAGACACATCACTTGGCAAAGCATGTGTCGCAAGGCTACAAGGCTACAAGACGCTACAAGCAGGGACGTCGATTTCTGTAAATGACTGGGGGGACCGAGCCGAGGGCCCGGCAACCAAACTTCCCTCTTAAAGTGGATTTCTCAACAGCTTTGGCCCACTTTGTTTTGACCAACGCAGATTTGTACGTTTTTTTGGTTACTATTTATCAAATGAAAAATTGCATTCATCTCCATGCATACAGATATATATACACATATATTATATATATATATATGTAGAGAGAGAGAGGGGGAGAGAGAGAGAGGGAGAGACAGAGAAGGAGAAAGAGAAAGAGAGACGGAGAGAGAGAGACAGAGAGAGAGAGAGAGAAAAGGTAAAAAGAGAGATATACCGCTTTAGACTTTATTCTTTACTTTCTGCACATCTCTTATCTACTGCGGCCGTATTTTTCGTTACTATTACTCAGTGCCCTTAACAACCGCCAGGAAATATTAGGTGGGCCCAAATCTACATTGGGTGGGCCAGGGCCCTCAAAAGAATACAAATCGACACCTCTGGCTACAAGAACGCTACAAGGCCCATGGAGATGAAGAGGAATGTACACGTAACTCCAGACCGTAAACTGTGCGTAAGCCTTTTCTACAGAAATCAGATGAACGCCTCATAATATGGACGAAAATGTGATGAAGGATATCATGCATAAAAACGCCACTTGTAAGCCGCCGGGTGAAGAGGTTAAGCCCACCATATACTATCAGAGCAGGACGGTACAAAACTTAGTGATAAAAACGGCCTAACCAAAACACACATCACCCTGAAAAGCACCAATGTAGTGTATCAGTTTTCCTGTCCGTACGAAAATTGCAGATTTCGTCAGACGTCTATGTCTACGTCGGTGCTGCGACTACAAGTCTCTCTCTAGACGACTGACTGTATTTGCACGAAGAAACTCCTGCTCAGCACTCACGACAGGCATACAACAAAGACATCACTAGGAAAGCCCTGACTGACTACATCACGATACTCATGACATGTGTAGATCACAGACGACCAATGATCCGCGGGCCTCTGCTTATACAAAAAATTGCTCCTCAACGTTCAGTCAAATTCATGTGTAACCCCCTGGGGCCGTGGGGGTGATCCTCCGTATTTCAGTCAGTTAGCGTTTCCTGTGCACAGCATGTAGTCTACGGTATGTGTACTTGTTATTAACATCTAGATGTGAGCCTGATTCAAAAGTAACCACGTAATTATGAGGCACGTGATATTTTGAAACTTTAAACTTGCTTTTGTCAAGCCGTTCCGATGAGGATTCATTCTGAAGATGAAAAACGTATTTTTCGAAACGTCAGTGTACCGTCTATAATATATGACTGACTTTGCAAACCTGGTATCGAAACTTTCAACGACACGAAAGGTCACAGCCTGAACCCTCGAAAAAATTCTGAAGAAACTGGTGAAAGCCGAAACAGCCGTCTCGTTTAACGAAACATGTTGCAAATTTTCTACGGCCTTCCATAAATACACACACACACTTACGCATATATATATATATATATATATATATATATATATATATATATATATATATATATATATATAATCAAATATGGAGTGATTTTTCCCCAGGCGCCGAACCAGATGGCGCTGGAGGAGCTTTGCCGTACCATACAACTCCATGACACGGCCGGCTGGCCTGGCTGACCCTTTCGGTATCTGGCCAGATACAGGTTCCCGTTCTAGGTCTAGAGAACAGTTCCTGTCACGCACCGGATCTGTTGTTCGGCTCCTCATCCATCAAGCTACTGTGACGTTTGACCCGACCCAACATCAAAGGATAACTGAATTCGGAGAAATTGAAACTGAATTCGGAGGTGACACCGACATGTCATGCCCTCCCCTATTCGATTTCAAAAATCACGGGTTGAACGAGTTTGCTAATGCCATGCGTGTAGTCGTCATGCATCGTCTGTACAACGAAAGCGATAGAACATCGCACAATTCCATTTCATCACAAAATGTCAAGAATCGTCCCCAGATCTTGAACGTCCGCTCCAAACTGCTGACCTTTTCCACGACTGTCCACACGAGATCGCACCCAAATCTGCCATAGCTGGAGTCGGAGGGCGGGGGAAGGCAAACGTTAATTTTCAACTCATTACCCACTTTGCAAGTCATTAAGGATAAATACTAGGATTCTTGAACTGCTGGGAGACAAGATCACCGAAGCCAGTATTATACGAGTCGGTTTCACCTCACAAAATGAAAAGGTCATCTGAAGTCGGGGCTACCAACGACAGCTAAACAAGCCAACACTCACTGGCCACATTTCGAACAACCTGTCTGTTGGCAGTTTTTAAATTCATATCGAAACCTTATTATATCTTATCTGACTACCCTAACCTGTCCTTCACCTGATATCACACAACTCCTCTCCCTATGCTTAAGTTGTCCGACAGCCAAACTTTCGTTTTGGAAAATGACGAAGGTCGACCGCTAAGACGAATTTATGTAGTTCTGAGCAAGATAAGTTGCACCGTTGCTACTTGTGGTGACCCTGTCACGGGTAATGATCTTGAATGGTGAGGCGATGCCAGCTCGTTGGACTATCCCGAAACCTACCCTCGTGACTCCGTCAGTGCCCTCCTGTTCATCTTTAGCAAATGATTTAAAAATAAGAACACAAGTACATCTTATATCTACCCTGATCCCGTAGCCGTCGCACAAGCGCCAGTATGCAAATGACCATGCATAGTCCTGCGTCGGACTGCGTCGCTTTTGAATATCAATATATTTGCTATCTACAAATAACAAGAAGGTAAAACGCCACACAAGGTATATTTCTTGCAATATCGAACAACTGCAGCATAAGTCCTTTGGGTACAAGTATTGGGGCCTACATTCGGTAATTGTTGGAGGGTACGATCCCCTCCAATCAGATGGTTGGAGGGATGCATCCCCCCGCTCCCCCCCCCCCGTGGCGGAGCCCATTCATACATGTCTCGTTACAGGGAAGCTTAAACAATAAGGAATCCATTAACAGCTGGGGCTAAGATGTCCACATGCCAGAACTTCAAGTCCGCAGGGCGGTCGTTCAGGCGAACGATGAGAGGCGGATCAGTCTTACCAACGTAGCTGGCGCCGCACTGGCAAGGAAACTTGTAAGCATCGTCCTTGACCTGTTCTCGAGGCACGGGAGCCTTTGGCATGACGTACCGATCATCGAGCTGCCAGAACGGTGTGCCACCCGCATGCCATGAGGCCGGAGGAGTCTGGATATGGCTTTACTTTCTCGTTTGACGTGCGGAATGGAGATATGCTTTCGTCTTGTTGCGTCCAGTGTTTTTGTTGTGAAGCTTGTACCTGGCACTGGTGAAGATATCTTTTGTATTATTGCCGTTTGTATGAATTATTATGAGTTAGCCATTCAATAGGAAGATGTTTTTAACGTTTATAAATTTTGTCAGATCTTTCTTGTCTCGGCACATGATATGAGTCCTGTTCACAAGGCATTTTGTAGTACAGGTCTTCATGCCTGTCAGGTGGTTTGATTCATGTTTTAAGAATGTCTTCAGTGTCGTTAGCTTCTTGTATACCTTTGTTTTTAGCATGTTGCCAGCCCGATGTACCACGAACGGCAGTTGTCCGTCTTGTTCGAGCTGCGTAGCAAACTGGATGTCTTTACGGGCACTACTCAGGTTTAGATTGAAGTGCTATCATCCCCTTGATTGGCACATTTATCATTGAAAAATGGGCTTTTGATTTTACACTGAATGTGCTGCGTATCGGCCGAGCTACCTGAGAAAGTCGCTGAGGCTCTTAGCATTACGTTTAGTTAAAACAGTGCAGACAAAGAACTTACGCGACGGCTTAGCCGTGCGAAATCTCAAACGTTTTGGCTTATGATCCGGAAATTTAGCATAAGGATTGGCATTTTCTGGTTCGGTGTTGAAAGAGCCCGTTGAGGAGAGAGGGGGATCAGAGAGAATGAGAAAAGCAGTCCAATGCTCAAGCGTCTGCATGTATCCTTGATCGCTTCTCTAATTTTCGAGGCCCCCAAACTTTGAAATTGTTCCCGCGCCCCTGCCTACGAGCCCTTTGGTTTTCTTGGTTCCCCGACCTGACCTACGGGCCCCATTTACCAGTGGGTCCCTCTAAAACTGGCAAAAGGGAGCTAAACCTTTTGACTTCCATGCGTGACCTAGTGTTCGTTTTCAAATGTGTGGTGATGTAAGTTTACTGGGTACGAGCTTCTACGTCGTCTGACCTCAAACTTGAGCCTTGAGGTCAAGTATCATGAGGTCAGAATGACAACGTTGTCCCAAACGAACACGCTGTTTCACTTAACACCATTTTTAAACGTCTCCTTCGATAGCTGTTATTTAGTTGAAAGGTGTTTTGTCATTTGACTCCGAATTTGACCTCGAATGTTTCAATTGATGGAAGAAGGAAGCTCAGATTCGTCATAAGCGTATCCGTGTAGGTCTATATGTGCATTTCTGGCGAGACGTGATTGTAAACAAGCGTGGTTAACCTCGCTTAGACTTCAATGTGATTGTCCATGGCTGCCCAAAGTTACGAAAAAAGTGGAACATATCCTTCATGAACTGTTCCCTGATGAATAAGCAATGTGACGTTTACAATGCAATAAGGCAGAAAAGACCAAAGGTAAGCCGTTTTTATAGCTGGTCTTTTTTAAATATTTTTATGCCCTACCGGGGCTTTTCTTGTTACTTGCACGTAATCACACAGCTACACACATACACACACACTATGTACACGGCAGAGGTTTCCTTTTTTCGGCACCCTTGCGGGACGGTCTTGACGACACGTTTACTGTCAGGCTCTCCAGGTGGCACTTATGCACACACAAGGGCTATCCCGATTCCTCGGGCCCGGTGAATCCGAGGACCGCTCCGACAAGAAGCGAGGCGCACCCTCGGGAAATGCCAACGGAGGACCGAAGGATCGATTTTAAGGCGGATCACGCCCGTGATAGATCACGCCTTGCCGCGGGCACTCGACGGTACTGCGTTCATCCCGCGACAAGGCGAACACTTCCCAGTTGCCGATCTTACATGGGTCAGAAACGGCAAGCGGAAAGACGTACGAGGAGGGTAAAATGAATGGCGTCACCAAAATCAGCTTTTTCGATTTTCATGGAATATCCGGAATGGGAGAAACGTAATCAGCTTTGTTATGACAGTAGAAGTTCATAGCTTTGAAAACAAAAGCTTCAGGAATAAGGTTGCATTAGTGACGTCATCAAAATTGCTGAATGGACGGACCTGGTATTGTGATAAACCTCAAAGTACTAGCGAACAGATCGTTTCGTGTTTGTCTCAGTCACCGTCAGAGGCGTTAGTGTCGCGGTTGACGAGCGATCAGGTGAGTTGTTCAAGATAACCTCGGAGGGTGCGCTCCTCGGTGAGTTCAGGATTGAACAGTGAGTTGAATTGACACCTGCGCGAACGACAAGGTTGGTGTCTGCCTGCACGTCCTGGGCAATTATTGTTTTGGGTATGACTGGACCAGGGCCTAATAAATGGACAATTTTGTAAAATACCAAATGCCATCCATTTTGCCAAATGGTGTCACTGTAATGCTGTCTCATTTAAATGCAAATCTGCATTGTACTCGTCTGTATATACTGCATTGCACTGTCTGCAAATTTGTATTGATATGATATGCATTGATTATCATATCCCTGTGTTGCACTTTGTTCAAGAACCTGATGACGAGTGGTATGTTTCTGACCCTGACAAAATGTGCCAAGCTTCAAAAATACAAAATGTATGCTTGTGCACTCTACCCTTTAAATAATGCACTGCTATCATTAAAATGCATGCATCAGAGACTATGCTGGGAAAAATATTGCTTCTGAATAGAATTTGTGTAGAATTTATGGCTTTTTTACATCATATCTTAGGTCTTTTGTATAGTAGCTGTGATAGCATTCTGGCCAGCAAACCATGTTGTTTATTGGACCTGGTTTCCAAAGTGATCAGTCAAAATCAGTAAAACGTCAGATATCATGGTTATAAATTGCTATGCAGTTAGTGCCCAAAATAGTGATTTTTCATCACTGCCAAAGCTCTGGTCATTGAGAAGGGTCATGTCACTGAAATACCTATCAAAACATGGTCATCTTGAAACTTGGAATAAGCTAAGATGGTACTGAAACAGGAAAGGAGGTGGACTGGGACTAAACAAGGACAGACATGAGTGCCTGGGAGGGAACAGACAGACAAAGAGAACTGTGATGGTATAGAGATATGGAGGAGGACCTGGATGGGGCAGGGAGAAAAATAGGGACCAACAAAATGGGCATATAATGGTATTAGGACAGGATGGTGAAAAGGGACTGGGCTGGGAAAGGGACAAGCAAGGGGATGGGTACAGGGTAGGGACAAGTAAAGGGATAGGGTTATCAATTGCCATTTGAATGAGCCAAATTGTGCAGTTGGTTCCAAAGATAAATAGGACCAGGGCATTAAAGGCCCTCCAGTCTGTAGAAGATGATGAAATACCCCAGTCAGTGCCAGGTGAATGGCTTCATCCAATATCACATCATTACATCAGCCGATTTCACTCTGTATGTGCTTCTGTCCCCTCCTTGTTCCCCTTTCTGCCTCTTCCCCTTCCAGTCACATCCCAATCTGCTTGTTGTCCCTGTCCCATTGCAGTCCCTGTTCCTTGCTCCTATTTCACATTGTTTCCCTGCCTTCCTCATACCTCTGTCTCAGTCCCATTTCTATCCCCTTACTTGTCCCTGCCCCCTCTCCATCCCTTTACTTGTCCCTTCCCATCCCAGACCTTTTTCATCATACGATCTTGAAATCATTCTGCCCTTCCATGCCCATCCTGTCACAGTTCCCATCTCCCTACCCCAAATGGGTATTCATTATCTCTGTACTGGCCCAGTTTTCCTTCTTGACCCCTGTTCCCTTCCAGGCACTCATGCCTGCCCTTCTCAGTTTCAGTCCACCTTGGTGTCCCTTTCTCATACTGTCTCAGCTTATTTCAAGTTACAAGACAACCACAGTTTGATACATTTTCCAGTGATGTCATATTTCAGGCACATTTGTCAACCTCACCACTTTTAGATTGGTGATGATGTCTTGCAGAGATGCTCTCTGCTTTGAACTTGTGCTAGCTGTTGAGGTGGTGGGTGACTGGATCATGTCAGGTTATTTTGTAGAAGCTGTAGTATTGAAAAGGCACAAAATGCCTCTGACTGGGGAATTTTTTATTGTGCATCTTTTGGTACCATTATGGCCTGGCAACTATGTAAATTTCTGAAGTTATGAAATTTGGAGGCCTATGCCTATGGTACCTAAAAGGCTACATAATACAAGGGTTCTAGTCATTGAGAATGGTAAAAATCAATGGCAGAAATAATGTTTTGACCAGCTCAAAGTAATTTTGGGGTCTTAGTAACCTCACATGACTGGAGAGGTCACTGGACTTCAAAACTTATTGTGCTGCCAGGCATTTGTCCAGACAGTCCTGTGGTGAAGGTGACTCTAATGTGTTGTCACTTGAGGACTTGATTTGTTTTGATGGAGAAGCAAATGTTTTGCTACTTTTCAGGTCCATGTAGGACTTTTCCATCTTGCGTGGTCTGGGTGGATTGTATGTAATAATAATGCTGTTGGTAGAATTCAGTTCAGTTGGTCTCTGCTACAATTTTTGTTGATTTTTTATGGCAGGACAGTTGCTGACAGAGGACAGTTGCATGTCTTCCCAAAAGCATTTCTGTGCTCTTGATTAATGAAAGCAATGAATCTGGAGGAATTTGTTTTTTCTGTCAATGTACATGAAATTCCTGACAGTTCTGTGGCATCAGCCGTCTCCTCACTTTTGTTGACCAAAATGGTTTGTACTTTGAATTTCTCAGACAGTTAAGATGGATTCCTTGGTGGATGCTGGAGAGAGAGTGCTTCTTGTTTGGGAAGGCCGGATTGATGCTGAAGAAATGAAGCAGTTTGCTGAGAAGCTTCAAAAGGCTGTTGGCTCAGCAGGGAAAGTAGCAGTTGAAAATGCAGAAAGGCTGAAGATGGGTAAGCATTGTCATTAATTGCATGCATCATGCAGGCAGATATATCTTGATTGATGTTATGTTTGTTGACTGAACACATATGACGCGCGCTGCCATGTTGAAGCCTGTATCGGATGGCTGGATACTCGGCCGCCAACACACGGCTGCCTCCGCCCGCAGCGGGCCACCCGGCGTCCAGTTTCGACGCAGCGCTGTCGGGCGTGGTCGGCGCGCCCGCCGGCCCACTCCGGCGGCGTGCTGGAGCAGCTGCTGGAGCTGCTGCGGCCCGGCGGCCGACTGTACCTGCGGGACAGCCGGCAGAGCGCCGCCACCAGCCAGCTGACGCTCAGCGGCTTCACCGGCAGCCGCGCCTGCGACCACCTCGGCGGCTACGTCACCGGCCGCAAGCCGGACTTCGAGGTGAGACGGCGACCGGGCCGCGTTGGGGAAAATCAGCAGCGGAGTGTTGCAGATAGTGACCAATGGAGTTTTGATAGTTGTGCTTTGTACCATTGTATTGGTTGTCTTCGTCATAAATTCTGTTCTCCGTGTTTCCCGCTGAACTGTGTTCATTGGACGACCCGTGCGGCCAAGGTCATCATTTTCCGCCGTGCTCAGGAGGAGGGTGTCACTCGTCGGGTCGGCCATCTTGTTTCACCTCGCGGTCTCGTCCATCACTGTCCATCACCTTACCTCCTCGCCTCGCCATTTTGCCCATCGTCTTTTACATCGCTTCTTCTTTGCATTACGTCTTCGTCGCCCGCTCATGTCCCCTCGCTCTCTGTTCTTGTCTCGCATCGTCTCTCCTTCTCTGTTCTCCACTCTCTGCTCGCGGGCTGGTCTCCGCTGGTCCGTGCCCCGGTCTGGGGAGTCCGCCCGGCCGGTCCGCGCGGAGCGTCTGACCGTCACGCCGCCGCTCGCCAGGTGGGCTCGTCGGCGCCGCTGCGGCTGCCGGTGGCGGCGCCGTCGGCGGCCGCCGCCGCCGTCTGGACGCTCTCCGGCCAGGACGCGCTCGACGACGACCTCGACCTGCTGGACGACGACGAGCTGCTGGACGAGGAGGACCGCCGCCGGCCGGACCCGGCCTCCCTGCGCGGTACGTGCTGGCCTGACCCGGCCTCCCTGCGCGGTACGTGCTGGCCTGGCCCTGCCTCCCTGCGCGCTACGTGCTGGCCTGACCCGGCCTCCCTGCGCGGTACGTGCCGGCTGGACCCGGCCTCCCTGCGCGGTACGTGCCGGCTGGACCTGGCCTCCCTGCGCGGTACGTGCTGGCCTGACCCTGCCTCCCTGCGCGGTGCGTGCTGGCTTGACCCGGCGTCCCTGCGCGGTACGTGCTGGACGGACGGGAACGGCCGGTCTGACGCCGGCGCCCGCTGGCCGGGGAAGCCGTCACCGCCGAGCGGTGGACGTGCGGCGGACGGTGTTCGTGGTGGAGGAGCCATCGGTGGTGTTGGGGGTTCAGAAGTGCTGCCAGGTCGGGATCATTGGGAGCTGTGACCGGAGTAACGGCGGCAGGAGATGCCGAAGGGTGTTGGGCTTTCTCGATGTTTCTTGTTTGCGTTTGGTATAGGGTTTTCGATGGAATACTCCGGCAAGCTGCAGCTGAAGTGGGTAGAAAACATGTATGACGCAGTGTGATTCTTATCGGTTTCCTTGGCCGTTGCATTTCCGTCTCGTCACGGCATGCTTTTCTGCTCTTTGTGACGGGAGGTGGTGGCGTGCCCTGTTCCTGGGCGTGAGACGCATGCTCTGGCCTTGGTTGTGCTGTGCCCAGTGTGGAGGACAAACTTCTTGATAGCTAGGCCGTTTAAGTGCAAAGCCTCGGTCCGCCTGCTACCGCCCGAAAGATCTCATCTGGTGTTTACGCAGCATCGGTGGTTCAGTGGTAGAATGCTCGCCTGCCACGCGGGCGGCCCGGGTTCGATTCCCGGCCGATGCATTTTCTGGTTCAAGGAGTTAAATAGGTTATTAATAAGCTTGACGTGCTGGTTAGAAGCATTCACTGCTCACTTGAAAACTTTTTCCTGAAGGGACGTGAGAAAAAAACTTGATCCTTTGTCGATTCTGTTTCATACTGCAATGTTTCATTCAGCATACTGCCAGAATCGATGGAACGTAACTGTCTCTGTAAGTCGCTGTTCGATGCTGTACTGGCGTATGTCAAAGATCAGTTCGGTTTTTTCCACAAAAAAGAAATAAAATAAGTCTACTCACTTGACACTGCGAACACGTTTGCAATTTTCATTGTTTTCTTCTGATAGCACGCGGACTGCTCGATTGTTTTCCCGTTATGGCACATTGTTGTGGTATGGATCAGGTGTGATCCAAGTGGATCGGACAAGGACAGGAAACTATGATTCGGAATCATGATGGTCCTGACATACGCCACGTAGAGAATGTTTCGTCATTTCTATTTACCAGATCAAACACAAGATGGCGCGCGCCACTCCGAATGTCGCCTTAGGTTCTTCATTCATATTCGACTTCAGTTAGGGGCGGAATGTGGTTCCATTTTGTTTCGTTTTATCATCAATTCCATTCTGTTTCGTTTTACTTGTTTTGGTTATTGCCGCACACCTTTCTGTTGCATGTGGCGTTGGATACTGTCAATCAATTGGATTGACCGTATCCAATTGCCAATACAACCAATTGGATACTGTCGATGTCACGGGGTCCGATCCGTAACATCGCCTTATCAAACCACTTGGATCAAGTTGATGAAAACGAAATGATAAAATGAAATGAAAAATAGCAATAAAAAGTCCTGAATGATGTGACGCATCCAATATTTTAAATGAACCTACCCATGGTTTATTTTTTTCGACGTCATTGTGCAATGTGTTAATGCATTGCGTCGTCTCCTTAATGGTTGCCCATTGATAAGGCAGCTGCCAATATGTAATAGCCATCTGCTAGGTGAATATAGAGGTTACATCACACAGCCACCACTTGCCCAGCCCGTCATGGCGCTCTTGCCTGCACACCCTGTCTTGGGAGGTCAGTTTGACCCCCTCCGAAAATCCAAAGCCATGGTGATTGAGGATTGGAAGTGGCTCCATTGTATAGTCTCGTTCTGTATCGTTGTAAAATCACCCTGCGTGGCCTGCTTTGCGCGTTACATCTTCGGTCAGGTCAGGTAAAGTGGAGGCACGTCGTGACTTATGACTTTGGCGACCGTCACCGCGTTGTAGGTTTGGTGGCTTCGAGTGGCGTACAAACTCGAGCACGGTTCGAGTATTCTCTCCTTAGGTAAGTTATGCGGTTTCAAATGGGTGGCACCCAAAAATCGTCCGACATCACGCTAAATGGCGGTTCTCGCGGTGGCTGCCAGCCTTGCGATGCGGCGGGACGGTGACCACTGGATGGAAACCTTAACCCACCATGGGGTGGTGGAGAGGCGTTGAACGCCCCCCCCCCCTGGTGCATGTCCTAGATATTTCCCAAAGGAATATATGCAGCGCCTTGAAACTCTCATTACCTCTTCTGACATTAATTGCGCACATACTGGCAAAAAGACGTACGGATTAGTTTGTCCTAATTCACATCTTAATTAAGCCATAAAGACAACCTTGTTTTGCTATTCGGCGCTGACACTTAATTTGGTGCCATATTGTCGATGTTTTTACAATGAATCATGACCTGTCAGCTCAATATAGAGCGCCACTGACCTCATGCTAGGTCATTTTAGGACAAATATGCATTTCCCACTTTCCAGGTCCAGTAGAATAAATTCTGCGAATAGAACTGAATTAACTGATTTTTAGATATAGTCTGATAAATTATCGAATTTTCTGACAAGACGTTGCACATACAGTTTACGCAGCAGTTTGTTACAACAATGCAACATTTTCCGTAGCGTGACTTTTGTCGGTTTTATGCAGATTGATCAGTGACGTCCGTTTGACGCTCTGGATGCCTGGTGTGTAGATATCGGCCGTTGCAGCCGTGTGCAACGTTCTGTGGAAGTATGCAACATGAGCTAAGGGTCATCCAGAGATGGCAGATGGAGTTCGCTAGCTTGCTTGTGATAACCCAAGTCTGAAACTACAAAATGTTGCAGTGTTGTATGTGCACGGTCGGCCATTTCGAGGGTTTAATTGTCCCCAAAGCTCTTTGGAAATCTTTGTGCCAAATAGGCCAGGAGACATGAATTGCATAGCCCGTTATCATTAACGTCAAATTTGACCTTGGCCTCAGACGACCTTAGGTCAGGCGGCGTGCAGAATATGAGACCAAGCTACTTGAGACGTATTGCAATGCAAACTTCAGTCTCGGTCTACGTTTCACTGCGATTAGGGAACTCTGGAGAAAAGGGTCACTTTTGGATGTTTTACCTTTTAACCTTTTAACCTAACCTGTGACGTCATCAGTAACCCAAAAATAAAAAAATGTATTCGCCACAGTACCGCGCGGTTTGGCGCTGCCGATTGTGGGGCAAATGGCGCAAATCATATCGAGAAAATTGGGCGATTGGTTTTCGAGATAGACGGTGGATAAGCGTTTAACGACCCCCCACCCCACCGTCAATGGATTTCGGCGGAATACCCCAGTCATTGCCAGGGTGATGTCTCAGGAAGTTATGGTCCGGTTTTAAACAACTTTACAGTTCTTAGTCGTTTTCGGAAAGGTACGCTGAGTTTCAGAAAATCGTTCAAATGCAGTGAAAAGTTAAATCGTTGTAAATGCACTCAAGAAAAAGCTAACTAGAAAAGTCAGATTGCCCCTGTCTTATGACGGGCTGGGTTAAATCGTGCCCTTAACTCGAACGAGAGGCATGGCACATGCAACGGTCCTGGATACCGAGCATATGTTTTTGGAATGTAATACAACCTGTAAGGGATGCACCGGATTGGGATTTTTGTGATCCGATCGGACACCGAATATGCCGGATCGGGGTGCCGGATATCCGGCCGGATACCGGATATTATGCTTACGTATTTTGATTTACTGTTTTTACTGAAAGGTCTAACGAAAATGACTGAATTAAAAAAGGAAAGGTCTGAAAAACTTAAAGATATTAAATAAAGTGTGAAGGATGTGAATCATTTGCCGTAGTGCCTACACTTACGCTGAGGTTTGCATAGTTTTTCTTAAAAAAATAAGTAAATAAAGAACACAACGGTCATAGCGGAGCTAGTCATCTCTCACTGCATTCAAAGGCATGGGTGTAACCACTGTTCGGTAACGGGGGGGGGGGACAAGATGGCTGCAGTCCACCAAGAATAGGTGTGGAGGGGGTTAAAATCACTTTTTTCGGTCTTTGCATGGTAACGTACGGTTGAAATTCCTTTGTTGGATTTCAAAATTCAAGAAATTGTGTCGCCAATGGGAAATTTGATGCTTTAAAAACCGGGGAAACAAATCACTTCTTCTGGAATACTACGTGGGATATGCCCCCCTGAGCCCCCGCAGAGATAACACCCCGATGGCAAACGTTCCAGAATACGCAGAATGTCATTATAGCATCTTGTTTGAACTAGAATACCTGGCTTGATAAGGATTCTGTACGAATACTAAGATATGTCTTGAAGTATATTGTCCCGTAATACGTTTGTATGAGAAGATTTTAGGAAGCTAAATGTCTGAAAAATAGAAAGATAGTGCACCTCAAAATGGACTGCTGAGCACATGCTGGCTATTGTTTCACAGCTTTGACCTTGAGTCCCACTATAGCAAAATGTCTAAACCTTCCCAAAGTAAGAATGAAAAGTGGTGTTCCAGGCAGAGCTTGGAACTGCCATTTACATCGACAATGAGATATGACAAGGCACATTTCTCCTGGAAATGTTTGTAGGCAGACATTAGAACGTCTTGATCGTATACCGGTAGGCTAAATATCCGGTCATATCTGGCCGGAAACCGGATATTGGATAATCTCTAGAATCCGGACGGATATCCGGCCGGACTGGCTACCCGGTGCTTCCGTACAACCTGCAAATATACGAGATGGCTTCTTGGCTTCGAAGAAAGTGGTCGCTGTTTAGCATAGCTGTTTAGCATTGGTATACAATGCTAAACAACGCACAATATACATATTTCACTCAAGTAGACCGAATTTCTGACGCTACCTTGCCGTTCTGTGTTCTCACCAGCTTGTCCCGTTTATCTCAAAATCAGAAGACCTCCCAAACACATGGCTTCGTGTTATGCCGTGCTCTGCACGTTTGAGTTACATGCGTCCCACGTTTCGTGGACAGGAAGTTGTGAGGAGGCTGATTTGGTTGCCGACCAGTGCTAACCGTTGGAATTCGTCGCTGCTCTTGATTTGGTAATCAGACTATGGGGTGAACAGGTCGCGTTGGCGCCGCCCGACTGGCGGGCTGCGCTGTAACACGATCGTCAGTATCCGTGAGTCGCAGTATGCGGCTGGGAGATAGTTTGCGCCGCCCCTGTCGGTAGTCGGCGCGATAAGGAGCTCTCATCACGGCCCCCTTCTCCGCCGCCTGCGTGGTGTCGCCCGGGCGCCGCTGACACCGCCGCGTCGTCCGCCGCAGTGTGCGGCACCACCGGCAAGCGGAAGGCCTGCAAGGACTGCTCGTGCGGCCTGGCTGAGGAGCTGAGCGCCGGCAAGCAGCCGGCCACCAAGTCCGTCACCTCGTCCTGCGGCAGCGTGAGTCGTCTCGGCATCCGGCCAGTGTAACGAGGCGCCGACAGGGTGGGACGTGGTACCGTGAGAGGGTGACAGGGTGTCGCGTGGTACCGTGAGAGGGTGACAGGGTGCGACGTGGTGCCGTGAGAGGGTGCCGGGGTGTGACGTGGTATCGTGGGAGGATTCTGGGGTGTGACGTGGCACCGAGACAGGAGGCAGGGTGTGACGGGGTGTCATGAGAGGATGCCGGTACGTGACGTAGTACCGAGAGCGGGTGACAGGGTGTGACTTTGTACTGTGACAGGATGCCGGGGTGTGACGTGGTGCCATGAGAGGGTGCCGGGGTGTGACGTGCCGTGAGAGGGTGCCGGGGTGTGACGTGGTACCGTGAGAGGGTGACAGGGTGTGACGAAATGCCGAGAGAGGGTTTCGGGGTGTAGGATGACCAGCGGCAGTCCGCGGCGGGTGTCGTTGTCCAGGCACGGGGGACGACGTCTCTGTTTACCGTCTGGCCGGCTCGAACTGACACGGACCTCACTCTCCCAACCGACCTCGGCTGAAACTGGCACCCGGCCGCCGCGCGCAAACAGCTGGACGTGGCGTCCGGCCGTTTGCTGAAACCTCGTGCCGACACCCGTCCGGGCGGATTACGCGGCGTGAAGTGCAGATCGTGCTCAAAACAGCGGCGTTGCGTAATCGCGGGCTGGTCCGGGGACGTGTTGCGGCCTTGAAATCTGCGGACGCGCTGCATGCGGTGTTTTCGGCGTGGCCGTTGTTGACTGCACGGTGTTCTCCCGCCCCGGCTGGCGATGAAACCAGTATTCGGCCGCTGCCGGTCGAAACGTTGGCGTTGAACCGTCAGAGAACTGGAATCGTAAGCCTGCTGGCGTCGTCTGGCTTTGCCATTCTGATAAAGTGCCTGTCGCTCAGTGCAGGACATCGGGTGTGGTCTCAGAACCTGCAGTCCTGTTTTGCCGGCCTCCGATGTGTCTTCAGACGGGAGCGACGCCCTCCGTCATGGTTCTGGCCGCGCCCGCCGGCCGTCCCCCGCCCCTGACCGCCCTGCTGCCGGCAGTGTTACCTCGGAGACGCGTTCCGCTGCGCCAGCTGTCCGTACCTGGGCATGCCGGCCTTCAAGCCGGGCGAGAAGATCCAGCTGTCGCAGCGCCAGCTGAACGCCGACGCCTGAGCCGGGCCGGTCGGAGGCGGCTGGCGCGCCGGGCGGGAGACGGGCCTGCGTGACGACCGGCTGCCGGCCTGGGAACTGAGGACCGACCCCCAGCGGACCCGTCGGGCCGCGGGAGGACACCGCTCAGGCGTGGGTGTGCTCCGGAGCCTGCTGATTGGACGCCAGGCCACGGCAGCGTGAAACCAGTTGGTTTGTGTGGCATAGCGGCCGGGCCCGTTATCGTGATGCAGATAGGTGATTGGCCCCTGGGACGGGCGGCCGGGTCGGCGGATGTGACGCAGACAGGAGGATCGGGCGATGGTTCCGCAGACCCGGCTTCAGCCGTTTTCTCTGCGGGCTGTGGCAGATGCTGTAGTAGTTTGACCTCGCTCGTGGTGGTTGTTAACTCGGTACGCCGTGTGATCAGCCTCCTGTGATGCCTCCCGTGATCCACGCATCTTTATTTGTCATAGTCTACATGAATAATAAATAACGAGTGGTACGGTTTCTGAGACTTTTGAACGTCAGCGCCGAATGGCAAGTGAACGCGCCCGAAACAGGACCCGGCCGGTGAACGCAGGCCGTCCAACCACGCGCTCCGACCTCACGAACAGCGACGACGCCACACGGGAACACACGGGTACGCACATCCAGGCTCGCGGCAGCAGAGGGCGAACCGGCGCGGAGACGCGCCGGCCCGGCTGGCAGACAGACCGCGCCTTCGCAGAAGGCGGCACGCCGGAGACATTCTCACGTTCTGACCACGCCCGGCCGGGGTGAGAAACACGCCGCCGGCGGCCGGCGGCTGTTTTGATTTCGCACCGTCGGATGGAATGGGGCCGACTAACGCTCGGTTCGCTTCTGCCAAACAGTCGGTGCGTGATGAGGTACAGCAGCTTAAAAAAGAACGGACAGGAAATATGTTCACTTAGTTCGTCAACAATGCGCCGGGCAGTGGCGTCCGCAAAGTTTTGTGGAAACATACATGCTCATCGTGCGCCTCTGAACGTAGCTCCGATCCGCGCTCTAATGTACAGCGCACATGTTACCGTCTATATGCACGGACAATACACAGCGGCTCGAAAAGTTCCAGCCGGCCTGACCATAACGGGACCAAATGCGCCCTGCACGAGACCACTCCGATCCTGGCGCCGTCACCACCGTCCCCCGCTGGGTTACCCGGTTCGCCCGTCGTGTTCGATGCGGTAACGGACTGCCGGTCGCCGCGTCACGTGTTCCAGCTGCACACCGCGTCTGGGTTCCTCTCCGACTGTGCACCGCTCGCAGACGCGTCCCGCAGTTCTCGGCGTCCGTTTCCGAGCTTCGGGTGTGGACGGTTCACGTCCACCGCCTGCAAGTTTCGCCTTCTATGTGCACCCATGGTCTTCGCAGAGCCGCCGGACACAGCGCGTCACCCCTGACACCGCCGGTGCGCGGGCGCTAACACCAGGATCGGGCGGAACACTGCACCACTGCTGAAAGGGCCGGCACCGGGCGACCGTCGCCGTCACGCGGCCCGTGCCGCGATCCTCCAACTCTCACGTCCGGCAGTCCGCAGTCGGTCCGTCGACGACCGACGGCCGCCTCCGCCGCGGCAGTGAACACCTCCCCGAGGTCCGGAAGCCTGGCTCTCGCGCCCCGTCGTGCCGCTCCACCGCCGCCCAGGGTGACCCTCCCGGCCGTCACGTCGCGTCACACCTCGCGTCGCGTCACGCGTCACGTCCGGACCGGCGGCCGCCGGCGGCGCCCGGCGGCGCGCTGTCCCGCCTGAAAGACACAGGCCGCGGCGGCGGCGGCCGGCGCCGCTAGTCCGGCACGCGCGGCGTCGAGGCCAGCAGCACGCTGTGCCGCTGCGCCGGCTGCTCGCTGTACGGCGGAGGCGCCTCCGCCGACGCACCCGGCTCCACGAAGATGTGCGTGACGGCCGAGCGCGACGTCTGCCGCGGCGTCCCGGTCGGCGGCGGCGGCGGCGGCGGTGGCGCGTCGCTGGGCGCCGCAGTCGGCGGCGGCGGCGGCGGCTCGTCGCCGGCCCTCTCGCGTTTCTTCTCCAGGAAGCTGGCCGGCGGGCCGGACGGGTAGAGCGCCTCGTAGGCGGGCGGCTCGGGCGCGATCGGCCGGATGGGAGCCGGCTCGAGCACGACCCGCGGCCGGCCCGGCGGCTCCGGCGGCCCGCGCCCGCTCCACCGCACCGACCGGATGAAGTAGCTGACGGCCACCACCAGCAGCAGCACGATCACCGCGAAGCCGGCCCACGTGGCGAAGAAGTGGTCCGCCTCTGCGGGCAGAGCGGCGGCGTCAGAGGCCAGAGCGGCGGGGAGGGGGGCTCCCACGCCAACACCGAAGTCAAATCAGCGCAAGATGAAGGAAAACCAGGCTTCAGCATGACACCTAATGAAATGTCACTGTGTTGGCATTCATATGGAGGTCGTAATGAAAACCCATCTTACCCAATGTTCGGTTTGATCAAACGCAACTCTATCCTTGTATATCAAACCAAAGCTGTCAGCATTACGGATCTGTCGTCAGCGTCGCATCAGACTCGTCGGAGAGCACCGGACCAACTCCAATGCGGACGCCGACTTTACTACAAAATCCACAATCGATCATCTACAGGATGGCGTGAGTCGTTCATTATGATTTGGTACGCTTAGTGCGCGTGCTTGTACATCGGCACACTGCACACATCATGATATCCTGGGGTACTGCAACGATGCCAACGCAGTCGGACTGCCACAAACAACTCCTGGACCCACCTCGTTAGCTTAGATAGCTTAGCTTAGCTCAGGCAAAAAGGCAGACAAATCTGGACGGGATTTTACAGCTCCTCCCCGCCCCCTTCCGCAGAACTCCTCCGAGGGTGGCACGGCGCCAGCTGGCGCCCGTCAGGTTTAGCTGAGCTCAGCGGGGATTCACTACCGGGGATTCTCGGGAACCACTGGGGGGGGGGATTATACAACGGCAGTGGGCGTGCGCCCCGGGACCGTGGAATTCCCGAGGTAGAGCTCGGCTCGGCTCGGCTCAGCTCAGCTCAGCTCAGCTCACCTCAGCTCAGCTTGCTCGGCCCGGCCCGTCCCGGCTCAGTTCGGTTCGGCTCAGTTTAGACCAGGTCGGGTCGGTCAGCTCGGCTAAGCCAGGCCCAGTCCGGTCCAGCCGGGCCGGGCAGCCCGACTCACCCGTCAGCCGGTCCGAGTAGCGTTTGCACGAGCTGCTGAACTCGTCCTCGTTGTTGATGAAGCCGCAGTTGGGGTGTCCGTCGCAGACGAGCAGGTCGCTGATGCAGCGACCAGTGCGGTCTGGACCCTCCGTGGTGGCGCACTGGAACCGGCCCATCCCGCAGCCGGCCAGCAGCCCTGTCGGCGCCGGGGGCCGTCAGCTGAGGCGATCCCCGGCGGCACGGCAGGCCCGCCGGCAACCGACGCCTCGACGGTTCCGGCCGGGGGTGCGATGCTTGGTGAACAGGACGCGTTGCAGGACGCGAAAAGTACGCCCGGCTGAGAGCATTGTTCTTCGATGAGGCATTCCCGTCTAGGCATTTCCATGGTCTAATGAGTGCCATTGGGCCCAGCTTGTCTCTATCTGTACTAATATCTCTACGTCTGTATGGGAATATACCATATACATCAGCCAACATATCTGCCATCACATGATTATATTTACCAGCACTTATTATAATATACTGGTACATAATTATTACGATATTATATGTATACACATACACATATGTATATATATTATATCACAGTATTATTACCAGCAACCAGTTATGCAATATATATTACTCTCTGGTAATGTTCGGCACTTACCACATCAAGTCATACTTCATCCTACGTGTCTGTTTCGACATTTCGTGGAACAGCAAAAATATCTTACCGTATACGAAACCGTCAATAGCTAAAAACGAAACTCTTCTCGAAAAAAACGACTGGGACACCAAACTTTTAACAGGTAATACATATTACGTCTTTGTATCACAGACATCTACACTGAATACGAAGACGGCACAGTCACAATACAGGACAATCGCTGTCGATACCGACAGGGCAACTTTGTCCCTACCGTTTTAAAGCCTCCTCCAGTTTGAAGTTTCGGACAAAATTGCTTCATGTTTCGAACCATTTCGATTGGGAGTCAGAGTATGTTTGTTCCGCAAGTTTAGTGGATACTTCCAAATCCAGTGGACATTGCCGACGAAACTTAAGGAAAACAGCCAAAACATGGACAGGTTTCCGATGAGGTAAAAAAGGGCGAGACGTGGACTCGGACACTCGGCAAAATTATTTGAAATCGTTTCCTTGGCGTGCAGCGCCAGTGGTTAATGTTGAACTTCATCGGGACGTGTCTGTGCACCCTTCCGCCGCCAACGAACGACCACGATCAATTTCCGACCTCCAGCGTCCAAACAGTGTTAGTACTCGCTAACTCGGCACATCCTCCAGTCATAACAACGCTGCCGCCTGCTACCTCCCCGTCCCCACATCCGGTCCGACTCAGCACATGCAGCGCGCACTCACTTTCCATGAAGTAGCCCGTGACGACCACGGTGATAGCCGGCGGCAACGTCACCGCGTCACCAGGCACGTGCAGCAACAGGTTCAGGTGTCTTACGGCACACTGGTGGCCTGCGGGCAGAGGGGGTCAAGGTCACCACCTGTTCAGCAGGTGGCCAGTCGGGTCACGTGACGAGGGCAGGGGCGCCGGGGCGCCGGACTGCCACACGGCAAACCGGCCCTTGGGCAGATGTGGGCCAAACGATGTCGGTCACATCGTCGGACGAGACGGCGTCGCTGGTCGGTGTACAGTCAGCTGGGCCGTCTCGAGCCAGACGTCGGGACGACGTCGGCCCAGATGTCGGCGGTTCGACACCCAGGCCGGGCCGGGACGACCGAGACAGCCCCGACACCCGCCCGGCCGGCCAGCGCACGGCGGGGAGGCGCCGTCACAGGTCCGCACCCTCGTTCTGGCGGTGGGGGGGGGGCGAGCAGCAGCCGGCCATAAAAGCACGCAGAGACACCCGCGCCTCCACGCACGCGGACAGCACAGTGGCGCGGTCACGCGCGGGAGACCACCGCCAGCCTGTCCGCCCGGCCGGACACCTCAATAGCGGGGGTAGCCGGATTGCGACAGGGTGCCGTGAGCGTGTGAAATGTTGGGAAATCGACGCCGAATCCGGTCACGCGCCCGATGTTCAGGGCCAGCCTAGCAAAGAAAGACCGCCTGCGCCCATCGTCGCGGACATCAGGGTTCCGCAGCTCTAGCATACGTCACCGACGCTCGAAAAAACGATAGCAAGCTGCCATATTTCGCGCCATAACTTATCCAAACTACGTAAGTTACTGTCACGCGTGACACGACGCACCGAAAACACCAGCAGAAAGGCACGGCTAAACTTCGGAATGGCCAGTCATTGATCACGAACGCCTGATCGGGAATAACCTGACGCCAGCCGCAGAAGTGTGTCTCTACCGTCGTCCGTCCCCCGCAACCTCCGAGCCAGCTCGATATCAGGGTCAAGGTCGTCCCAGCTGGGCGCCGCCGCTCGCTAATGCCCAGGCCGCCGCAGCCCTGGAGGTCGCGTGTTTACACTTGGGAGCCACTGCATTAAAGCTGCGGCCGATCTCGGGCACGACAATAGGTGGACCTTTCAACGACACCGGCAGGCTGGGCGGAGAAATGGACCGGTTGCCGGTGGAAACAGTCGCACGCAAGAAATCCGGTGGCAAATGGATGGATCTACAACACCCTTATCAACAAGGACGTAGCAGTACCCAGAAAAAAGCGGTTGGGGGATTAAGGACGTTTTTCCCATAGAGCTCATGTCAAATTTCCCAAACAAGGGGGCATGGCCCATTGTCCCCATCCCGTTCCAACGCCCATGCGAATCAAGAGCCGACTAGACTCCAAGGAATGGGACGAACAGAGACATTGCATTAGGCTCGCGTTGTACCGCCAGGCCCATTATTTCAGTCACGCGGACAATATGTTTGTCAGCTCTGCCTCTGCTGCCGCGGCGGTGACATTTAGTAGACTGCTGAATGCCAAGGACACCGCAGTGGTTCAGTTCCGTCTGCAACAGTCGAGAACGCCAGCGATTTTCCCCGGAAAAGAACGGCTAACAAAATAAAAATTTTACTGCAGAAAGACGACACCACTGTCCAACACCGTAAACTATCTCCAGCTGGCCCAACAAAAACAAACAGGGTCCATGTTTATGGCTGTATCCTAGTACTGGCGGCCACGACACTGGGGGCGTGTCTGAGGCGAATGTCTTCCTGACGGAAAACCAAAACCGCCGAGAGCTGAGGCGGCATCCGGTCCGTGAAGGCGAGCTCGGGATTTCACTGAGAAACTCCTCGGGCAGACACCGCGCACGACATCGCTCTGACTGTTGCCCTGCCCTGACCTCCTGCCCAGACGATTCCCCTGTCCTGGCGATCCTCCGCGGCCCGTGGCCAAGAACAATCATCAGAGCGGGACGCGATGGACGACTGGAGACTAAAGACCAGAAGAGCCGCCTGGATCAGAGCGGCGATCGTCCGCGTGAGGTCACTCCAGGTGCGTGGCGCAGATCACACGCCGCGTTCAGCCGGCCGCTGTCGCGCCGCCCCCGGTCAGCGCGCCTCACAGCACGGCGCGCCGGCCGTCCTCGCACGCCCGCCGCCCAGTCCGCCGCGGAGCGGCGTCGCCGGCACCGAGTCACGCGCGGCCGGCCGTCACGCCGTGACGTTTCAGCCGCACGTGGGCCGTTTTGTCCGTGTGCCCGGCCGGCGCCTCCCCCCGTGGACGGGCGGCGGTCTACCGGATCTGGCGCGCTGGGGGGGGGGTGACCCCTCCGGCCTCACCGCCGGCCGAGGCGGGTGTTACATTTAGAGCCGGACAACGTGACGCTGCGCTCTGCTGTGACGCACTGCGGGTCGATATGTCCGGAAAGGTTCAGACGACCGCCCGGCTGCGGCTCAGATCAGTACTGACTCGATCCGCCGAGATCGGTGTTGACAGAGCACCGCTTCGGAGCCCTGGTGAAAACTGATGAAGCTGGCAGACGAGGTATTCCTATACGCGACGTCAGGTCGTCAGAGGTTGGGAGTCGGGTAATATTGGTTCTGGATCCTTGATGTTGCAATGCGGGGGATTCCCGCCGACGGACTCGACCGTAATCGACCCGTCAGCTAATGAGGTTCCATTAGCAAGACAGGAGCCTGAGTACGTTTCAAGAGCAGGCGTCTCGGACTCAAGAACCGGTGAAGCCCTGGGATGAAGGATTCCAGGAAGGTCGGGAGACACAGCCGTCCAACGCCAGTCAACTGAGCCAGGGCCAGCTGCCCTCGTCCGCAGCAGACACCTCTTCTACACGAACCCGTGTAAGGACAGTGAGAAACACAGGCGGTGGAATCCTCCGAAAAGTGCCGCGGGAACTCCACAGCTGGAGGGGCGATGGGGCAGAACCAGCATTTTGGGTCAATTCTTCTCAGTCAATGCCCATGGGGTAAGCGTAAAACTTCAGAAATTGGGGAGGGGACAGGTGCTCCCTGCCCTCCCCTCCTCATCCGCCCCTCGCTTCCCTATCTTCCCCAAATAGAACCAATGCCGTTATGTAAAACTTCACATAAAAAATGGGAGAAGCAATTCTACCGTCTCTGTCTTTTGTTCTGTTTTTGCGTGAAGTTAAACGCAAATATATGTACTAGACAGCCAGCAAATTGACAGAGAGGTCTGTGGGGGACACAGGGCTGAATAAAACAAAACGCGCACTGGAAATTCTCCTTCCAAACTTGTATACCTATATAACGGACATCCGAAGCAAACAACAGACATACGGTCAATGAATACACCAGTTAAAAGGCACGCGTGATTACAAAATATTGGAAAGGACAAGAAATGATGGCTTAGCTGAGTAGCCGACATCATGATGAGATAAGAACGAATCGAATATTCCAATATCGAAAAGGATTCATCCATTTTAAGCCATGCAGTTAAGATGTCGGCAACGGTAGATAATCGCTGGTGGGCATCCATCCCACTTTCTGGTACTTCCATCAATGTCCGGTTAAATGTAAAATGTTGAACCTCTTGCTGTTGTATTTTGGAATACTAGATTTTGGATATCCTAGAGGGCAACCAACCGCTCACAAAAGGTTTGCCTTTGGTGACGTGAACTGCCTTAGTCACGAAACAGATGCACAGAAAACTGTTATTTAAGGGTTTTTCAACGAACGTGTCAACAATAAGCAACACGGTTCTCTTGATTTTCCCTACAGTTAATTATGCGGCAATTACGAGACACACAGACGTTCATTTTCCCCTGATCATTTACAGAATGTCAACATTTGCACAGTCCAGTTTCATAATTAATCCGAGGACGTCGCATTCGTAGAGCGGTATCGATTGACAACAGTGGCTGTCCATGAAATGGCAGTGTCCGCCAATTTTGGTCACGTGAGACGAAATGCGCGCGATGCAGACGTCGGCGAGTTCCACGCAAGATACCTTTACTTTGATACCTTTACTTTTACTTTGAGTTCCACGAAAAAACCCGAGCTCCTATTGCTGCGGACAACGCCCTGTTTTCGTTGCGGACCATGAAACCTAGCGTACTGCCTCATCAGCAGCACAGACCTGGCATCAGCCGGCTCCTAATCAGCAGCACACACCTGGCACAAGCATCAGCACCCTCATCAGCAGCACAGACCTGGCACCAGTCGACCCCTCAACAGCAGCAGGGCTCTAACAGTATCAAGACCTGATCAGCATTAGCTGGTCGAGCGTCGCATTCTTGGGCCACATGAATGTCATCGCTGGACAACTTTCCAGGTCGCAGGGGAAAGTTGACGCCGTGAGTTCTGGGCCAGTCCGTCCCCAGCCCAGACGCGGCCCGCACCAGACTGCCACCGAAGACAAACAACGTCGACCGGCGACCGAGCGCCGGAACTTGACAGGTAACGGATTACACGGGCCGAGTCAAGAAGACAGCACTAACTGCCAGCACGCAAACGCGGAGAGAAATTGCCGTGAGCGCGGACACGTGAGACATGAACAATATACGACACCGGCACCCTTCGGTACAGGAATTACATACACCTGGCATTGTTTTGTACATATTCGAAAGTAGTCTGGCCCACCACGTCGACACCCACCCACATGGTTTTGATACCTCAGGAAACAGTACCACAGTTTTAACCTAGCGTCTCCCCCTCCGGCAGCCAATGCATCAGCTGACTTCCTCCGCCAACAGTTTCATAAAATGACACAACGGTCATTCGGTTCATTTACGAACAACTGGTAAGAGCTTCGTCACTTGAAGCCGGATCTACTGTAAGCGGGCTACTGTATTGTGCGGACTGCAAGTGATATCTACAGTATATCATCAAACAACAGCCACAGTCTGGAAACAATACGGACCACGTGAAAAACAAAACGCCGGCAGGGACAAAGGTTCACAGAGATGAAAGGGAGTCAACCACCACACAAACAATCGTTTCCGTCGCTCCAAACGCAGTTCAGCAGACGTCATACAGTCTCCCTCTCCCCCGCCGTCAGTCCGCCGACGCACCGTCGCCCGTACCTCGTTTGCCGTTGAGCGCGCGGTCGCAGGTGCCGAACAGGCTCTTCTGCACCTCCAGGTGGTGGATGGAGGAGCGCCACTCGCCGCAGAGCCGCTTCTGGTACCGGTTCGAGTAGTCCTCGGTGGTCACCTGCAGGCCGACAGCACGTGGTCAGCACGGGGGCCGGAGCCGCTGCCGGTCGGCCGCGCCCGGCGCCGTCACGTCTCCCCGTCGACCTGTGACGTCGACCTCTGACGTCGACTGATTACTGACGTGTCGGCACGTTTCGCCTCCCGTCTTCCCGGAGCCAAAAATCGTCCCGCCGCGTCCTCCTTCTGGACGGAAAATCAATGCACGTCGACACGACTTCCCCAGGGCGGGCGAGACCCGGGGAGACCCCTGTTCGGTGCCACTGATTAGCGTCGATACTGGCGCCGGGACAGGCCCGACCGTGCCGGACACGACTGGTATCGACTTGTCGTCCGACGGTCGGTCCTGAGGCTATTGGAGACCTCTCGTCAGGGTCCGCAGCACATCCACGGCTGCCCGCAAACAGGCGCCAGGCATCGGTACACGCCGGAGCATGGTCGCCGGATGATGACGAAAGGGCAACTGGCATTATTCAACTCTCGCCAGAAAACGTAGGACGAGGCTGATGACGGGAACAACTTTAATGCGAGGGATGTCAGGAGTGCATGCATCTTTGGGCTGCCCATTAGATGAAAAACACGTCACTCTCCTCACTAACAAATCATTCATTCTACGTGCTGTTACGGCGGGACATGCGCACTACCTTCTCATGTGCGAAGAATGATTACCTCATTGGTAATCCAGTGGGGCATGACAAACGGATGTCCAAAGGTACGGTTTCAGGTAATTCGGATGTTAACACATGTAAATGGTCCTTTCAATCAGTCAAGGGTTCTTCATCGCCGGTCTCCGCCCGGCGTCCACAAGAAGGGGTCCGTCAGAAGCCAGTGCCACGGACCGGAGTTTGTCAGTAACCAGTAATTGGGGATCAGTCGGCGTTCAACCATCGACTTTACAATTGGTTTTCAGCGCCAAATCGCATTCCGCGGGTGTTTTCGACACCAAGGCGAAAACCGTATTCATTCTTTTTCAAACGTCCGTGAAAACTCCGCTGGTGATCGTTTCTGCAACAGAACGAGTCAGTATCACTGACCGCCTGAGGCGTCAAGACGCCGCTTTCGAAATCTTTTTCTCCGCGGCGCTCGTACGGCTTCCTAGCTGGCCGCGTGCACGCCCGCCCCGTGAAGCCCGCGAGCTTCCTGATCCGTTTACCGGCGCTCGCCGAGCGGCGCGGCCGGCCGCCGAGCAGTCGGCTCGGGCTGAGCGCGGCAGCCGGGCGGCAGCTCCAGCTCGTCCCCGGCCCTGACAGCTGCCGCCGTCGGGCCGGCGACCGCGCCGCGGCGGCCGCTCCGCCTGGGTTCGACAGCGTCTGACGGAGGGGCGGCGAGGCGGCGACCGTCCCCGCCGGCTGGCCGCCGCCGGACGGTCCGGCTGACGGCCGTGACTGGCCGAGGCCCGCTGGAGAGCAGCAGACAGGGGCCACCTCCGGAGGAGACCACGCGTCGCCGGTCTCGCCCCCGCGCCATGGCCGGCCGGCGGTTCGCCGCGCTCCTGCTGGCGACAGTCGCGCTCGGCCGCGCCGCCGCCGCCGACGCCGCGCCGCCGCCGTCGGCGGCCGGATGCCCTCCCGGACCGTGCGCGGACACGGTGCAGCTCGAGCGTCTGGCGGCCGCGCTGCGCCGGCTCGAGGCGCAGCTCGGGCAGCTGCAGAAGCACGTGCGCAACCTGGAGCAGTCGGCGTGGCCGGTGGACGGCGGCGAGACGGCCTGGCAGCGGTGCCGCGAGGGCGCCTGCCACTGCAGCTCGGACAGCCGCACGGTGAGCTGCCAGCGGCTGCGGGACGCCACCAGCGTGCCGCGCCGCCAGGTGATCCCGGCCAGCGTGGAGGTGCTCCACCTGACCGAGACGCGCATCGACGCCATCCACGAGGACGCGTTCCGCGGCCTGTTCCGGCTGCGCGAGCTGTACGTGCGCGACAACCTGCTCGAGGTGCTGCCCGAGAAGCTGTTCTTCGACCTGGAGAACCTGAGCGCTCTCAACCTGCGCGGCAACCGGATCACCGAGCTGAGTCCGGACCTGTTGGCCAACAACCGCATGCTCAGCGTGCTGGACCTTGTCGTTCAACCGGCTGACCGAGGTCTCTGAGCGCGAGTTCGCCTCGCTCGGAGCGCTGCGCTTCCTGACGCTGCGACACAACGCGATCGGCGCTCTGCAGCCCAACACGTTCCGGTACCTGCGCAGCCTGATGCACCTGGACCTCTCCAGCAACCGGCTCTCCTCGGTGCCGGCGACGCTCTTCCGCGGGCCAAAGCTGCTGCAGATTCTGAACCTGTGCAACAACCGGATCAAAACGCTGGCCGACGCCACATTCAGCACCAGCACGCGTCTGGTTACCCTTGACCTGCATCAGAACGCGCTCGAGAGCCTCTCGAAGACCCTGCTGCAGAACGCGACGTCTCTCATCTACTTAGACCTGTCCGAGAACAAGCTGAGGAACGTCAGCGCGCAGCACCTCTCGCAGCAGATGTTCCTGCGTCACCTCTTCCTCGGCTTCAACCAGATCCAGCGTCTGGAGAACGGCACGTTCAGCACTCTCACCAGCCTGCAGCACCTGTTCCTGTTCGGCAACAGCATGACGTCCGTCGACGCGGGCGCCTTCGGCGGGCTGCACCAGCTGCGCTGGCTGCTGCTCAACGACAACGACATCCACGCGCTGCCGGCCGAGGTGTTCCGCGACCTGGGCAACCTCGAGCGGCTGCAGCTCAACAGCAACGAGTTCCACAGCCTAGCGGCCGGCCTGCTGGACGACCTGCCGCGCCTGCGACAGGTCCAGCTCGGCAAGAACCCGTGGCACTGCGACTGCCACATCCTCTACCTCACCGGCTGGCTGAAGGCCAACCGCGACAAGCTCTGGGACCGGCAGCCGAAGTGCCGCGGGCCTGGCGGCCTCGGCGGCAGCTACGTCATCAACATGACGTTCAACGACGTCTGCGACGGCCAGTGGAGGTCCATGGTTGGCATCAAGGGCCGGGTGTAGCTGCCAGTGACGGGCGGGGAGGACGACTGCGCTGGTGAGGAGCCGGTACGAGCCACACTGAATCAATCTAGGACAGGGAAATAACCTACTATTAACAGATATTTGAAAACACATTTAGGTGATCGTACGGTGGAATCGCGTGGAAAAACGTAATGGATTTGTTTGGCTTAGCCACCTACTTTGAATGCGCAAATCAATCTGTTTTATGTCCGACATCTTAGACGAAACAGCCGACGTTCTACCGAATTTTGTTTACGACTTTTTTTCCAAAATGTGCGAAGTCACTCTACAAAAAGGCACTATACGCGAATGAAAGTGCACGGATGCCATCAATCGGAACATTAAAATACAAGTTAAATGCTTTTTTCTTATCTGCCGTAATCAAGCGATTCAACGCAATTCCTTCTATTTCATTTATTTTCAAAATTCGGCCAATGCCGGGACTTGTAACGTATATTTGCCTATGTCCACACACTGACAACCAAACAAAGAATCTTCAACCCAAACCGAAACGAAAAATGGGATCCATTCGCCGAAACCATCGACGAGACGGCTCGGTGGAGACAAAGAGACCGTTTCGAACACGTCACGACGCCGGGAAGCGTAACGTCACGCCCGGTATTTCGCGGCGGCCTGCTGGCTGAGATCCAGCTCGGAGCGTCCGCGGTCGGCCGGCGGACGGCGCCGCTCCGATCGTATCGCGCAGCACGCGCTCCACCGTCGGCGACGGCCGACACGCGGCCGCTCTCTCGGCACTAGGGCGCCGCGGACTGCTCTGCCCCGCCCGCCGGCCGCCGGCGGACCGCACTGTCAGCCGGACCGGCGGCCGCCGCGGGCGGCAAGCGTTCCTGGAGCGGTGACCGTCAGCCGCCGGCGCAACACGGACACTATGAAGGACCCGCGACGCAGTAGCATTGTACCGCACGGGCGGAGAGGCACGTTCCGTAAAGAACGCTGCCGCGTTACGACCGAAGTTTCCCAGAAGCGACGAGCGTGTCCTTCCTCACCCGCCAGAGGGTAGAGCGCCAGACTGTAGAGGCTCGCCAGAGAACGCCGTTTGTGGCTGTTCAGGAAAATCTCCCTCGACTTTCGGACCGCTGCGGGCTGGTAGCGGGCGAGCCGACCAGCGGGCGCAGCGGCAAACCTCGTCCTCAGCCCGGCGAGCGGGGGCGTCCAGGCCCGGTATCGCTCGCCAGTCCCGGCCTCATCAGCCGCAGACGGCTCCAGCCCGGTTCGTCCGTCGCGGCCTTCGCGGAGGCGACAACAGCCGGCCGACTCTGCCGCGTCTGCCGGTCAAAACCGCGCCGCCGGAGATCGCCGAACGTCGACGGCGACGCGTCGACTCCGGCCTGGTCACCTGGGCCGGCCGCAGCCCCTGCCTACGGAAGCCGTGACCCAGGGTCACCGGTCTGCTGCCGCCGCCGCCGCCGCCGTCGGCCGGCGCGCTTCGATCGGCGGCGGCGCGCCACCGCGGCGGTCGTGTTTTGGCGCGAGATGACGTCAGCGCGCGGCCTTGGCCGCCAGCCATTGGGCCAGATTGGCGAGAACGGCGACCACCGCCCACCGCCGGCGCCGCCGGCCAGCCGACAGAATCCAGGCGGCCAGGCGCCGACCTGATACAGGGCAGCGCAGCCGGGACGTTCGCACCAGGCCGTGGCGGCTGTGAGACTTAGCACCGAAAACATTTACATTCCGCATTTGGTCAAAGTAAAGTGAAAGTGAAAACTGACGTCGATACGGAGTCTTGCTCCGTGACTGACGCCGGTGCTGAGAAGCACACAGCAATGGCGTCGGTGTTTCAGAACTGAAGCCGGTGCGGAGTACCATGCAGCACTGATGTTGGTGCTCCTGGACTGATGTCGGTATGGTGTATCGCACAGCAGTGACGTCGGAGCGGAGCTTCGGCCCATCATTGCCGCCGGACACACTGACGCTGGCGTGGGCAGGCAGGCTGATGTAGCGTGCTGACCGCCGCAGGAGCCACCATCATTAGGCCCGTAATACGCGAGTGCTGACGACGTCGGAAACACGAATAAGAGCCGTGAGCGTGGCCAATAATTACTGCATAATAGCACGACAAATTTATGCCAATTATACGTTATTTTATTATCCCACACCGTCACGGAAAGGAGCGTGAATGAAAGTCTGAAGCGGCACAAGGCCACGCAGGTTACAATGGTGTGCGAATGACGTCAGCTACCATCGATCCAACGTTTTATGCATTTTCACACCACGTAACACGTAACACAATATCGAGATCAGACAGTGGCCTGTCTGACTATGGCGCGATGGCAAAGACCGCGGAATCGCTGGCTGCCAGCAGTCGGCAGATAAGTGACGAAAGACTTGGTCTGAGTCGACGAACGGGGATCGGTTCCTCCAGTCCCCGCCGGGCAGTTCGCCAGTCGCTGTGCACTGCGCAGCACAGCGCGATCTTCAGCGGAAGCTGCGAGTAACCTCCACGAAGCCGTGCGAGTGAACACTTCGCCAAGTTCCCGTCACGTCTACTGACGGGGCGGGGAGCCCCAGACGGCAACTGAACAAGTTGCCACACCCAGCAGTCCACAACTGCAAAACTCCAGCGTTCGCAAACCGCCGCCTACACATCCCGAGCTGACCTTCCCCCCCCCCGCTCACGTGGCCTTTGACACTCCGCCGTGCATGATCGCCGCCCTGACGCCGCCTCGACCCCGCCTCAGCCCGCCATCGAAAGCTCAGCTCGAGTAATTGAACGTCACGCTGAGAGCCCATCAGTTGGGCAAAGCTCCGATATCGGTCGTCAGGGGTGAGGCCGGACGGCCGGGTCGGCTCGGTGACGAGCCATAAGTGCCGCGGGACCGGGCGGCGGCACTGTCTCGGCGCCCTGGGGCTGGGGGCGCCTCGTTCACGGCGGAACGTTTCGGCCGTCACCGCCGCAGCCAGGCCCGGCCGCCGGCTGCCGCTGGCAATGGGCCGGAACGCCGTTCGGCTGCGGTGAGTCAGCGGACCCGGACAGCAACCGTCAGCGTCAGGTCCGGGTCAGAGGATCCGGACAGGGACGGTCAGGGCCGGGACTGGATCACAGGGCCCGCACAGGAGCCGGTCAGAGTGAGGTCTGGATCACAGGGCCTGGACAGGAACGGTCACGTCTGAATAACAGAAGCCGGGCAGGAAAGGTCACGGCCAGATCCGGACCACAGGACCCGGGAAAATGAAGTCAAATCTGGGGCTTTCAGACAGCGGACTATGAGACCTGTGTTATTCGAAATGTGAGCGAAATTTCCATGCCTGAGTTCGCCTAGAGGTGTTTTCAGCTATTGGTACGCCATCGGCAGCTGCCTGAACAACTGAATGGACACCGCATCCGGCACCAGCTTCGTCCGGCAACGGACCCCAATGGTCTCGCTCACGTCATCCAAGAACGCTTCATCCGCTGCCTTTCCGCTGACAACGGTCAGGCCGAACCCAACCGCCCGGTGTCCTTTTCCGCCGCCCGTCTCCACGTCCCACACCGCGACCAGCTCTGTCGCTCGCCGCCGCGGCCCCCAACGTCAGTTCGACGCTTCGACGTCAGCTCCACGTCAGCCCGACGCTCCAACGTCAGCTGGACCTGAGCCGGGCGTCCGCCGCGCGCCGGCCGGCCGGACTGTCACCGTACAGCTCCGACATCGATCGGCCGACACGGAGACGCGGCCGCGGCCGTCTCCCGACCACGGCGGCCGGCGCCGACCCGCCCCGGCCCGGCCCGGCCTGACCCGACCGGCCGCCGCCGCGACGCTCCGTCCCTCCGCTCCGGCCGGCCAGCAGAGGCCGTCGCTCGCGACGGGGCCCCGGCCGGCGACAGGGCGGCACGAGGGGGCCCGGTCCGGCCGGTCAGCAGAGGCCGTCGCTCGCGGCGGGGCTCCGGCCGGCGACAGGGACGGCACGAAGGGGGCCAGTCCGGCCGGTCGACGGACGCCGGGACACGGAGGCCCGGCCGGCCGTACTGAGCTCAGGGGTCCGATTCATGGATCAGTGGGTTGTTTGGGTTTAGGGCGCATCGGAGGCATCATACGGCGCGCAGTCTGACTCTCAGAATTCAGGTCTTCAACGTCATCAGTGCTGGATCTGACCCACTCGAACATCACGGTGGTCAAATCTGACACCACTCCTCTGGGCCTCAACACCTTTGATTTCCAGAACCATCCTCTTGACATCACCACCCTCCACCTTCCCACCATCATCACCACCCTGAATTTCGACCCATCTGGTCCCAAAAATTCCTAGACTTTGGGTTCACTCCTCTGACCTTCAGCTCCCTAAAGTTCGACCTCTCACGTCCCCATCGCCTGACCAATCTGATCCTAAGGTGCCCTGAGGAACTGTCAGTTTCTCTGCTCTGAACTTTCGCCACAACGCCTCTGTCCCGACCGAGGTCCCGGCGCCACGTACCGCATTCAAAGCCCCCGACCCCCGGGCAACAGGGTGCTCACCTGCAGGTAGCTGGAGCAGTTGTTGACGTCGTCAAACCTGCCGACGTTCAGCTCCTCGACGACCGCCGTCATCCCAACTGTGAGGAGCGGAGGTTCCGGTTACCACCATACAAACAACACGGACCGTCATCGCACGCCTAACGAGGGTTTTTATTAGGCCAGCAACATGGTCAGCAGCAGGCAGGTGGTAATGCGGGTTACCCCCGGACACGTCCTTCAGATGAAGGGCACACGTATGCCGCTGCCGGCAAAACGCATGCAAATGAAAAAAACGCCGAAGTTAGGAGTCTGCTAATCCTGGACTACAGTCTTATGGGCTGGACTACAGTCGTATGGGGAAACCGAGGAGGAAATTTTAAAACATGAAAAATGGACCATTTTTCGAAAGTGCGATTTGTTATATTTAGATGCATTTCGCCACAAAGATGTCAATGTTGATCGGTACGCGCGAATGAGGGCTTCTACGCATGTCCCAACTGAACAGCACGCTGCACGGGATGACACCCAACTAACAAAGTACGAGATACGTACGAAGGAATGGACAACATTACTTTTACAACATCCTACGGAGCAAGGTTCCGGCAGAGACGGGGTCGTCATGCGATCGGGTCACGCGCGTATCCGCGCGCGTCGGCACCTAGTGCCGCACAGCGAGGCAACCATTCGACCCATCCGCCACGTTACGACGCTGCTAGTTGTTGCGTTTCGAACTGAAGTGAACACAAATGGTACTGATAGCATACGCACACAGGTTCCCCTGTGAGGAAACATCCATGTCGTCTGAGGTGATTTTAGTCTAAAAATCATAAATCGCTGCGATATTTTTGGTTCAAAATAAAACTGACTCGACGAGTTAAACGGCAAGAACAGCATCTCTCGAGCAGTAGTTTGGTGGCCGGTACAGGACACTTCTGACTAAACAAAGAAAATGCCTCGTGTCATGTGGTTCAGGTGACCACGGCCCATCATGTGACTCAACTATTGTACAACCTGTGAAACATATCCCAGTGAGACAAGCTTACTTTTAGCTAAAAAAAATACTGCGGCAGACCTGAGGCTCCAAAGTTCACAGGATGGGACAAAGATCTGGACAGCATCAGAGAGCAGAAGCACATCTGTGCAACAGCACTTGCATTGTTCAGAACTGGGACGTGACCCGACAGTTCGACCTGCAGACGACCGGGGACAGCACGTGAGTAGACCATCACGACAGCAGGGATGGCAGCACGTGCTAATACAGCAGAAAAACTTGTCCTGGCCCGTAGCATTAGGATCGCTTCTGTACCCAGCCATCGTTAACGGCATTTAACAGACGGAAGAATTTTCCGCCCTGTCGTCCTGGTCGTGTGTGTTATTTTGTATGCAACGTTTCGTTGCGTACATAATTACATAACACAGCGTTAGTTCTCTGGTCGTCGTCAGGTGTTAAATGGTCAGACGTTAATCGATGCGGTGCTAATTGGTCCTGAGAAATACGGGAATTTTTTTTGCCTTTCAGCCATGCATGTGTCGCAGCATCGAAAGTTTTGTGGTATTTTGGATTCGAATCAAGGACCTTCTGATTCGGAGTCCAGCACGCAGTTTTGCGGTATTCCAGATTCGAACCAGGGACCTTCAGATTCAGATTCTGAGTCCAGCACGCGAACCACTAAATTACCAATGGTTTCTTCGATAGTGCAGTGGTTATCGCGCTGGACTCTGAATCCGAAGGGCCATAGTTCGAATCCGAAATACCACAAAACTTTCGAGGCTGCGACACGTGCATGGCAGAAAGGCAAAACCCCGCCGGTTCTCCTCAGAATCAATTAACATCTCATCACTTAACATATGACGAATTCATACCTGACGACGGCCCAGAGACCTAACTGACCCAAACGTTGTGTACATAGTAACACACAACCAGGACCAGGATAGCTCAAAAGATTCCTCCATTCGTCATAGTACCACCTCGTCTCGATCATTCCGCAAAACCCTGCCCTTTAATAGTGCAAAATGTCCCCTCTACCACTGTAAGGCCTTACTTAGTCTTTCTTAGATGTTTGCAGCATGGTGAAGTATGTTCTTCACACATTATTTCACGCGACTGGGCGTGACCGTGCGCCTTGACAATGATAGGCATCACTCGGAACAGTTTTCAAAGACACATATTCCGGGTTTCGGAACAGGGCATTAGCATTACTTGCGTGATCGTGGTCTCAAATTGAAGAGCTACAGACTTTAGCAATTTTCCGTTTCACGCCTAATGCCGCCAGCAGCGTGCACAGAACCGGCGGTAAGCCAGCCACCAAACTGCTGCTCGGCTGCAGCAGCGGCACAGATCATGCGGCTCTGCCACCGGGGCGAACACGTCCGTGCCGATGCGACGGTCACAACGCAACACATCCGCCCAACGTGAGCCCGCCGGGACCGCACGGGATAGCTGAGCCACTCAGGCTCCATTCAGCACTGGCGTCGATGAGCTCGAGGGAGGCCCATTGTCGGACGGATCGCAACGTCGCCCGTGATCGATTCGTCTCCGTCGCTCGGGCCCGCGGACGCAGATGGCAGCGATCGCCACGGCAACTCCCCTTCAGCGTCCCAGTTTACCCGTCACATCGCGGCAGCCGTGAGTGGCTTACTACCGCGGTCGGCACGCAGCACCGTCCGACCGACGCAGCTACTCGGGGGCGGCCGCCGGCCGGGGAGAACCCGCCGTCGACGAGCGCGATTACTCGAGCGCCGTCCAATACGAGGTCGGCACCAGCCGGGGCGGCACCAGCGGGCCGTCACCAGCGGCACCAGCACTAGCTCACCGAGCTCATGCCGCTCACCGATGACAGGGTCGCCGATGTCGAACTGGACGGCGCAGGTGAGCGGCCTGGCCAGCTGACCGGGCGACAGTCGGACCAGCACGGCCGGCTCCGACTTGTGCATCCGGATCGTCTTGTTGCACACGCTCGGGTCGTCCAGAAACACTGCGGGCGGGGAAAGGGTCAGACTGTGCTCCACTAATGTCTGAACAATCAAGCGTTGCTCACTTTGGGCGTTGATCATGTTGGAGACATGGGACATTATTTCGAACAAATGCGTCATCTTACTGCTGACATTATTTACAGCAATGTCTCTCCATTGTGGAACTTCCAAACATCGGCGAATGCTTATTTCTTTAAGTCACATTGTGGAGATGCATATGATGGTCCCTCATCTTTTGTGCGAATGCGGAGAAACGGCACCTTAACCCGCGCCTGACTGTCGGTCGCCGCCATGCACGCCAGAGGGGGGACCGCCCCTCTCTAACTCACGAACGGTTGGTCGCACAATAAAATAAGCACACCGTTGGGAGGCTCGGGACGAGTAGAGCTCGAAATTGGTCTCATTTTTGGTTCTGGACAGTGTGTAAGCCATTTACGCCCTATATAAGTTTTCTCATGGCCGCCTGCATGAGACCGAGAAACCGAAACCGCCTGGATCTCAAGAGCTGTGGCCGACAAACTCTACACAAAGGCACCAGCGGACAGGCAAAAGTCCGCAGAAGGCGATACACGTCTAATTTCTCCGATTTGCTTAACATATACGCGGGAACATTGATAATTTTCAAATAGTTACTTGTGCCAACTTTTCGCCAATCTGAAGATGGGACAAGTATCTCGAAAAGTCAGTAGTGCCTCACCAAAAAAATCGGGAAATGTGAAATTAAAGTCGTACGTAACCTGTGAGTAATAACACTGTTGATAAAATTAAACGTCTGATTCAGCTGAAATACTGTGCTCGTTTTGTTCCGCATTCATCGACATAGCGGGGGAAATGCCCGCAAAGACGCCCAGCGCTGCACCGCATCCCCACCCCCGCTGCCCCCGTAACCATACAGCGCAAGGATGAGGCGATACAGTGTGCTGCCTCCGGCCACTGCCGTTTCGGTGCCACCGCCCGACTCACCGACGAACGATGCTCGATTGCGCGAACTAACAGCAGTGGCGGAGAAAGGCATGTGTTTGTAGGGTAACTGTTGGTTACAACATTGTATATTTGCATTTCATATTGGTTCAAAATGTCAGATAATGTTACAAAATGATTTTTGTTTCTTTGCGTAATGTTTTGGAACTGTGCGCAAATGATTCCATAATATGGGTGTACGCCACCAGCTGTGACCACCACTTATCCGCCCTTGAAACGGGAGAGAACTCTCCGCCTTGAGCGCTGGCGCCGAACGTATGCTGATTATTTTCGTTGCGCGGATTCGAACGTATGTCCAGTTTGCTCACGCCGTCTTTGCAGACACAGACAAAACACGGACAGCGACGCGTCATGCAACATTTTGTTTCTTCTGCGTATACGACCGTTTGGTCCTACACTTGCGCTGTGCTTCGGGTGTCTGTGAGACCACGAGTCGCCAATTATATATATATATATATATATATATATATATATATATATATATATATATATATATATTCACAAAATGTTACATGGCGTGTCGCTGTCCGTGTTTTGTTTGTGTCTGCAAAGACGGATATATATACATATATATATATATATATATATATATATATATATATATATATATATATATATATATACAAATGTTGTGGGTGTGCTGTCGTGTTTTGTTTTTTCAAAAAGGATATATATATTTCTATATATTTCTTCTACATATATATTTTTATATACATAGAAAGAATATATATATATATATATATATATATATATATATATATATGATGAGGCAGTATGTTGGCTGTAAAACATGCTTCATTAAAAACGACTGCATGTTCCGCATTTGCTAGTTCTTTACGCATTTCTCAAGCTCCCTGGCCCTTCTTTCAGCAAAGTTGTCTAGACTGCATATCAGATTTACAAAATTAATCATATAATGTCATATCTTTGCAGAAACAGTTGAAATATGGAATCTACATGTTTGTAGTTTCGCGCTCAAAATTTTGTGAATGACATAATAAAGTCTAGAATGCAAAAGTTCCTTCATTCACGGTCATACGTTATGAAATGATGAAACTTTTCAATGAAAACAGGCTACCCGACTGTTCAACGTAAATTCGACAACCAGTACAATGTTGCGTTCATATGCGACATGAAGCAAGTCTGTAGGTATTTTCCTTTCTTGAAGCCTGCAAAACGACGATCGGCCGTTTGAAAATTTTGGAGAGCACTGACCACAAGTCCAGAGGCCATAATTTAACCTCGTGAACTAATAAATTGACCAGTGGAATTCAGAATGCATTCTGTTTCGTTCCGAGAATAGAAGCGGGTAACGTGACGAAACGTCGCAGCCCTGTTGCCAACTGAACTACAGAACTGCCTTCAGTTCCGAAAAACTTTGAAGGGCGTCTAATGAACTTGCACCTCTTGGCGGTGACAAATGGATTACAAACGAATCAAAATTAGACATTGGGCAAACTCAGAGAAATGCTAATTTGTGGGTTCCAATACAATGACAGCTGTTCTCCGAATGGTATATCTAGTACGGAAATAGCTAATTGGCCATTTTTCACTGACATGGCACATATGTCTTTTTCGGTTGTGATGCGATTTCTTTCTTTTTTTTGAGGCGTCAGGTGCATAATTCCCGTCCGCTGCCCTGTGGAAACGCTTGTCTGTCAACAGACATGTCCTAGTTTGTTTGCAGATTCAGCCCGGCCACCGCACCACCGAACTCAGGCACGGCACGGTGGTGCGTCGGAACCCGGTTCGCGTCCCGCAGCAGACTCGCTCCCTGTCATGGGGGGAGGAACAGAACCAAGCGGCACCTCGGCCGAGCGTTAGCCCAGCATGTCGCGCTATCACAAACTGCCCGCTCCGACGCTGCCGGCATGCAAAGGTCAGGAAGGGTTGACCTTCGCGTGGCGGCGGCGACCGCGCAGCAGCACCATTTTGTATGAACGCCTCCCGCCACTCCTATACCGGCCTCCGATCATCCTGGTACCGTACGAGCTTCATGCGTGAGTGGGACCGGGAAAATATGCGGGAAAGTGATCCCCGCCCACAGCAATCCATGTCGATTGGAAGCGAACGGAACGATAGCAGAAATGTCCCGCTTTGTTGCAGCCCATGGCTTTTTTAAGTACCGAATGGGGCATTCCACAACAGACTGGCCAGCCAAAAGGCAACCGTGCATCTCAGATTTCGGTGAAAATGCATATGCAAGGTCATCATATGCTCCGAATTTCGCGGCACAAGTTTCAGCTCGATTGGAGCAATGGTTGTCTAGTTTTAGCCTCCCGCGATTTCGTGAGGTCACGGTGCGTGACGATATTTGACGACTGGTAACTGCAGAGGAAACACTTTTATAGTTGGAAAATTACATTTTCTTACTTGTTATGAACCGAGGAACATTTTGGCCGGTTCAGATTTTTTTCTTTCGCAGTTCTGACAACGTGATCTCGTGCTTCTTCTTCGTGCAGTTGTTGGCTGTAGAGTCAGACGCGGGAAGCAGAATGTGCCCAGGGATGAAAGATTGTGTCACCGTTCCAAACGCAGATGGCGTCAAGGATAAACTGCAGGTATGCTACACAGATGCGGCACAAGCCCGGGAGACGACAGTGCATCATCCTTTTCGGAGCTCATACCGGAGAAGTACGAGGACGAAATCAACTTGCACCACACAAGCTCTTATAAGCAGAGGGTAAATGCGGATCGGTGCACGCTGGTTTACCACATTGATTCACGGGAAGATTTCCTGGCCAAGCTCAGTCAAAGCAAAGTTCGGCTAGCCAAACATCACTTCATTTCGAAAACCCGTATTTTCAGCAATCTGGAAAAAATCAATGCCTACAAGAGACGTGGTAGCCGTAGGCGATTTTCCAGGACATTATTCATTCATCGTGCAAAACCATGCCCAGGGCTTCCAATGGGACGTCACGCAAACCATGGTACGTCCATTCGTCGCCTCTTGGCAGGAGGACGGCTCGGCACTCCATCAAAGTTTCTGCGTGATATCTGATGGAATAAAGCATAATGCGGCCATGGTTCATGCCTTCCAGAAGCAGTTAGTCCCACCGTTGAAGGCTCGGATCCCAAGTACGCACAAAACGCATTACATTTCGGACGGACCCGCGGCCCAGTACAAAAATCGATTTAATTACGCCAACATTTCGTTTTACCATGATTTTGGTTTGGACTGTGACCGGCGTTTTTTCCGGACGTCTCTCGGAAAGAGTATTTGTGATGGCATCGGGGAGACATTCAACAGGGCTACAGCCAGAGAAAGTCGACCCATCCGTATCATGACGAAATTTTAGTGGCACAGGCAATGGTCGAATTCAGATTCATTTTAAACATTTATTCCACTGTACGGAGACATGATAAAGTACCAGAAAAGACACAGTCACATCAGCAGCGCTTCGCGAAGTCGGTCACGGTGTAAGGGGCGAAAGATTTACACATCTTTTCTGCCTTCGATCATTTGACGATGATTGTACATGACGCTTAGACGCAGGAACGGGGGGAGGTCCGTGGGTGCCACGGCACCCCCACTTTCCGAGAATGCTGAACATTAACCCTACTGTGATGCATGGAAAAAATCGGCATCAAAATTGGCTTTGGCACCAACGCTTTCTGAGACGTTCCTACACCTATCACATGAGGTATCATCAGGGGGCACAGGGTACGTTGTGCGAGTGTGCAAGCCCTCACACTGGGATAGAGCAGTGGGGGCTGCTGATTTAGGGTAGTGTACCAGATCATGCTTGTGTTGAGTGTTCGATACTATGTACCTTTGTCTGGTAGACCACAGAGCAGCAGTTCCTTTTGCCAGTAATGTGTGATTAATGCGGAACATGAAAAACACCCGTAGAACTGTTAAGTGTATGTGTGGATCTGATTATTTCTTTCTTTTAGGATTCTTCCCACCACATGTTATCCAGATGGGCTTAAGGGGCCAAATAATGTTTATTCACACGCGAAGCAGTAGCTTATGGTCAAATATGAAAAAGCCGCGTACCTAAGGACCGACAAAATGACATTTAAAGAAAACGGAAAATACCAGTCTACAAAAACTTGTCCACATCAAGATAATCTATCAGTGCTGATTTCAAAACACAAAAAAATGTTTAATTTCCACTTCCACCGAGTCAAAGGCATGTAATGTGACTAAAGATCACAGGGTCCTGAGGTTCAAGGTCGAGAAGATAAGCATTGCAAATAGCTTATCAGTTCTTTCTTTCAATGCAAATCCAACAACATATAATTTTCCCATTATTAAATCATCTGTGTTCATGATATAACCCGTCAAACATAGGCATGCATCGTGACCTCATAAAAACGACACGGGCTGTAAGTCGATGACCGTTTTTCTGAGCAAACTGAAAGCTGTACAGGTGAATTATGAGCATTAAATTATCCCGTACACAAATTTTCACCAAAATCTGAGACATAGGGTGTTACCCCTGGTCGACCTGTGATGGAACTGTTGTCTGTGAGTCAGACGCGAGGTCACAGGCAATTGGTGCGTTTCGCAAACTTCTGCGGCCGGTTTTGCACATTGCAAAAACTCTATACGGGCAAACGGAAGCTGTGGACCTCGTCTCAGGACCTTGCATGTCGCACTGCAGCCTCCAAGCAGTCTCCCGGGCTGCATGGACATCAGAAGTGCAGGCTCGCTGATGTAAATACGCTACTGACATCAAAAGTACAGGCTCCACCCTGAGTCCCCTGATGCGCCACGTCTCCAAATAGCACAGCCCGCACCCACGGCCACCCTCAGTCGCAGAGCCGCTGCCGAAAATTTGCATCAGAACAGTGAAAACGGCGGCAATCTTTCTGTCGCATTTCGCCGGCGTCGCTCCTCGCTTCAGATCGAACTTATCTGAGCACACTTCGATCAGCTGAACTGCACTTTGTGGTCTGAGACCGCCAGCAGAATTACAACTGGTCGTCTGTAATCACCAACAGAATTCCATTCTGTCGTCGCCTGCCATCACCGGCAGAATCCGAATCGGCTACCCAATCGGTTCTCATCACCCGCACAATCCTAATCTCTAGCCGCCATCACCGGCAGAATTCCAATCCATCGTCTCCCATAACCAGTTGAATTTCATTTTTTTCACCAGCCACCACCAGTTTCAATCTGCCGTCCCTGATAAGGCCCAGAATTTGACTCTCTTGTTTAGTTTGCCATGGTCGCGATAATTTCAGTCGCCAGTCTATCGTTGCCGGACAATCCCCTTCTAGCGTCTTTCAGCACCGGTAGAAGTCCAATCTGCCGTCTGCCATCACTGGCAGAATCCTGATCAGTCGCTCGCATGAGATGACAACGCGTCGTTTGCTCTGCCGCTGGGGCGAAAAGACCATCGCTGTTTGACCAGACAGTGATGGTCAGCACTAACCACCGTCACCGCTCCACACCGATCATCACAGCTGTCTCACCAGGGACTGCCGCCATCGTCAGCCGACCTGACGCTCGCCGCCCGGACGTCCCTGCAGACAATGTCTCCGTCCCAATCAGTCGCACGTCAGAAACTGTCGCAAGAACGGCCGTACGATATCCGTCACACCACCGTCAGCGGACCGGTCACCAGCGGATCAGACACCAGCCGGCACCAGCCGGCACCAAATGACGGGCCGCGCGTGACCCGGCCAGCGCCGAAGGATACGAGCGACTCGAAACAGAGGGCTGGCAGCTCAGAGGACAGGCGGCTCAGCCGCCACAGCCTCTGATCCGACAGTCAACCCCGCATCGTCCTCTGATTGGCCGGCGACCCCGCCAATTGCAATTTACGACGACTACATCGGGCATGAGGTGGCCGTGGCCGCGCTGGCGCTTCAACACGCGAAATAAGTTACGGAGAGAGTTATCTGAAGTTCTTGGCCCTGTGACGACGAACTCTGAGAATTACTTCAGTCGTCTTCTGAACCCACCATGCCAGTTGTCAATAACTGCAGGGAGCATTTATGTAACGCTTTTGCAAGCGACAGACGTTGCAAAGTAGCCAGTCCCTTTGATGTAGAGCATTACGGCTGCTCACTACGTGGCAATGGCTGTACGCATGTGACCTTTAAACTAAGATCATTCAGGCACGAATGCTCCAAAGCAGCCTGGCTGGGCCAAGCAATGTTTTGTCAACTGAAGTCACATGCATGGCATGCAATTTCGCGAAAGATCATCCAGTCTGGCTGCGGTTAAATGAGGTGGGTTGTATAACAATAAATGTCGAGATTTTATTTGATTTATTTCGTAGAGTACAGTCATGTCGTCTCGACTGGCCATTTTTTCCTTTTTTTAGATGGAACGGTTCGACTCTAGGCACGCTCGACTTGCTCTGCTCAGGACGATTAATGCGAGTCAGAGATGAATTAAAAAACTTTAAACCGCGATCAAATCGCCATGTGGTCGGAAACTCTGCAAAACGTGAGCGTTCTTGAACGGAAGGGAAACACAGAGTCTACAAAAGCAGTCGCGAGGAAAATGGCATCGATGATGGTCAGTCTCAGTAGCGAGTGCTTGACAAGGACTGGCAGTTTTTTTTGAAGTTGGCGATTGAGACAATTTATGCTCAGTTACGCCAGGACCCAGAACATGCTGATATATCTCGTTTATCTCAGCTTTCCTTAGCTGTTTTTGGCTTTAGAGCCTCCGATCCATAGCGCGCGACTTTAATCTCGATGTTTTTGTGGTCAGAAGAATTGTTCTGATGCCGGTGGATCCAATGGCATGATCGGCGGCGGCTTTCCGGTAAACAGGCAAGAAAACGTAATCAATACGACTCATATGAGCTTCATTTTAGCGAGTTCAATACGAGTTCCATTTTTGAAACCGATTTCCACACCACTTCGTCACCGAAAGCGTATCTGAAGCTTAATCATCCCGATATTTCTATTCTTCCCGTGAATTCCAATTCTACCGGGTTTTCCAGACTCAAATCAAATGCTTCGTAATCAATACGACTCATACGGGCTTCACTTCTACGACTTCAGTACGAGCTTCGTTTTTGAAAGCGATTTTCAAACCAATTTATCGCCGGTACCGTGATGAATCTGCAAGGGCAATGCAGACATTTAAATGTGTTGAATCGAAGACAAAAGAGCCGAGCGTAAGGGATAAATAAGCTGAAGGAAATGTTCCAACCTGGTGATCTCTTCATCAACGGAACTGGCTGGTCCGAAAATGCCGCTGATCGGACGTTTCAGCACCCACTTGCCTCAGATACCTAGAAGCTTCAAAACGTAATTGCTCAAAAATATTTTCCGTAGTCAACCGCCAATATAACGCAAAATAGGTCAACAAACGCTCATATTCTGCGAAAGTGCACTGGCCTGCATCTGCTTAGAGACAACAGTGAGGTATACCTGTAAATCCCCGTCAGTGTAGCTTTTTCATGCAAAGCGTATATTACATCCTGGCTTCTAAGACTACGTTTTGGCCATCTGAGCTCAAAATGCAGGTTGTTAATGGAGGATTCTTACAACTCGATATGTTCCTACGCGGAGAGCGAAACATTATCTCATACTGATCTTTGACTGCCCACCGGCTCGGCCTCTGAGGTCCACTTGTGTGTCGACTGCATTGGACAAGCTGGGGGCTCCGTAGCGAAGCTTCTGAAAGCAAGGATCCTGTGGCGTCGCAACCCTACCTTTTCCTATCCTGACTAACACGGAAACGGGAAAGATCTGGTTATTGCTCAAGCCCGAGTCGGTGATCTTGGTCCTGTGGATGCCACAAGACCACGGAGACCAGACTTGTGTGTTTCCTTGGCTGTCGGTTCTTAAATTACACACTGTGGACCTCCGTTTCTTGCCAACGCAACCGCCTGCATGGCACGCTGTCGGCACTTGTTATTTGGTAAATCAATCAAAATCACTCATTTCTCATTCTGATACTAAAAAAGCGTATTTACCTGCGCACACCGAATGCGGTCTTAACCTTGTCATCAGAGCATTGTTTTTTGTCAGGGTTTTTAAATCACAACGGCCAACAGAATGAAACTTAAATACCTCCGTAACAGATAAGTCCGCGCCATTTCAAAAAAAAACAAACGGGAGAATATATTGCTGGCGGAAAAGCCTTTGTTCATCCGCAAGTCGCAGCTTGCTCAAACATCCACCTCTTAGTTTACATTACCCAACATCTGCCAGTCTCCTTGGCCTGAATCCAACACAAGTTAGAAGCAACGCATCGCATCGCTTAAGATCTGAAAGGCGGTGGTGTTTGCCTCCTGTTCTTTGCCTTCTGTTCTGTTCCAGTCGTTGCAAAAGTGTAGCGACTAAATTGTGCAAGACACGGCCACGAAAAACACACACTACGATCCTGAATTTGTCAGCAAGACTCATAAACGATTGATCGTGCTACAGCAGGCTAAAGTGCACCACTACGCGTGAGGAAAACGTTCAGTAGTAGTCCGTTAGTGGTCCGTGACAAACGTGGACTACTGCACGCCGATTCCTGGCTGCTCGATACCTGACAGGCCACAACTGACGTCCAGATTTGTAGACCATTCCCCTTGTGTAGCTGAGCTGATGTGCGACCTTTCGTCCGGGATAACGCGATTTTAATGACTAGAGCGCGGTAAAAGTGCATCCACGGGACATAGACATGTCCCGTACAGGTTTGCCACCATTTCCTCAAGCACGCCGATCCCTGGCTGCCCGGAACTGGGCACGCTACGGCCTGTGTCCAGACTTATAATCCACAGCCTTTGTGTAGATGACCTGGTGCGCGACCAGTCAGTTTACACGATGATGCGATATTCACGACAAGCGTGCGGTACAGGCACATCCACGTCTCCTCGACGCAAATGGTACATAAAGAACACGGGAGCCGCCAACCCAAGTAGAGGGGTGTGATGTTGCTCACGCTAGTTAGTCCATCGTACGTTTTACTTTCCACTTTGTCGGGTACATATCATCAATACCCGACCAAGTCTGGTTTCAAACGTACATCCACGCCGTCCCTAGTTAGATACATTGCTATTTATAACGATGATTTTGCATCGCCTGCTCCAGAGCACAATAACGGACGGTCGTCACGCGGCCAGCTGTTGGGTTCCGGCGTGTTTGGCGGTGTGTCCGCGCCGAGCGGTCCACTATCGGTGCCGCCCCCGCCGCGCGCTGGGTCCGCGCTGTTTGCCGAGGTCCTGGACCGTGGCCGGCGCCCCTGTTGTTGTCGACCGACGGCACGGGCGGAGCCAGGAATCGGAGAAGGGCGGCGTCGCCGTCTCAGCCTCAGCCTCACAGCAGAGCCGGTTCCGCCCATGGGGTGACACCGAGACAAAGGCGTCTCTCACGACACCCGCTGCCTGCTCGGGGTGGACACCTCGGTCCGCCTTTGGCGGAGCCGAGGGACAGTGAGCGGGCGGATGGACCGTCCGGCTTTTCGACCCTCACCCCCCCCCCACCCGGTCGGTCAGTCAGACCGCAGCCGACATATCGCGACCAACGCCGTGCCCCGGAGAGAGCAGCCGAGCGGAAGGTCGACCACCTCACGGCGCGCGGTTCACACGCTGCCGCGTACGTCGGGCCGCGCGGCGCACAAAGAGGCGCGACGGCGACACAAACAGGCCCTCGGCACGGGCCACCGCCCTCCGCCGCCGCCGCAGACCGGCTGCCGGCCTCTCACCTTCCTTGTAGGCACCGGAGACGGCCACGACCTGCGACGCCGGCACCGCCAGCGTCGCCGCCAGCAGCAGCCGGACGGCCGCCATGTTGGCGACCGCGCGCACCTCTCGCGTCACCGCCCCCGCTCCGCGGTGCCCGCTGCTGCCGCGTCTTCTGCGCCGCGCCGCACCGCCGGCCCCGCTCACCGACGACTGATCGTGTATCGATCGGGCGGCCGCCGCGGCCGGCGCGGCGCGGCGCTCAGCCAGTCAGCTGCCGACCCCCCCCCCTCCCCCGCCCGGCCGCCCGCCGCGAACGCACAGTCAGCTGACGGCCGGCCGGAGGAGGCGGGGAGGGGACTGCCGAGCGGTCCGACGCCGACCTCGGTGAGCCTGTTCCAGTCAAGCATGAAAGTTTTCGAAAATGATTGGGGGGAATGAGGTTTTATCAACCATTCTTTCCAGTCAACGTCCATAGCAGCCATACGAAATCCTCACAAATTTCGGGTGGGGGACCCTCTGTCCCTCCAAGGTGCGTTGAAGTTCGATCCCTGGTTCCACTGAAGGGTTTATCAGGTGTTTATTTCTGCGCCGTCGGCCGCCGACCGGGGTGACGAGTTTCGGGAATGGGAATGAGTCATATGGCGTCGGTTCCGCGGTGACCGTGGACTGTTTTAGTTGAAGAGCAGGAAAAAGACGAGACGTAAAACAAAGCGTGTCAAAAAGGTCATCAATAACCATCAGAACATGTCAACGAAATACTAAATGTCGCAGCCCACGACCCGGACAGTACAGAGTCCACTCGCACCATGATGGTACGCACTTATCCACGCCGGCATTTCCCACCACCGAGTCGTGATGGCCCCACTCCAGGTCAGTTGTACTGGAACAGGTCTGCCACCATTTCTAAGGGAAGCCGTACCAAAACCGAACACCCTGCAGATGTGCCAAACTGGGGTGGGGAAAAGGGGTTTCGAAGAAAAAAACAGTCTTTTAAACCCGATCACCAATAAATGCCGAGTCCGGTGCGTGTTCTTCCTTTTCTTTCGTGCTGCTGAGGGAGGGCCTTTTTCAGATTTCTAGCAGTCACCAGCCTTCAGGCATTCCCCCCCCCCCATACATTTATCAGCTACTCCTTGTAGGCAAGACACCTTTTACATGAGTGCAAGTGCTCCAGTGTAGACCATGGGTAACTCTGAAATGCCCGGCGGCGTCCCTTCTTCTTCTCCAGACGAGACGCCTCTAAAGAATTTGGCTCCCCTCACAGATCAGGCACGTCTACGATGCAGGCGCTCCTTACAGGCCAGGCAAGCCTCGTACAGGTCAGGCGCCCCTCGGGGGCTCGGCGCTATTGGCGAGCGACCTGCCCCGTAAACATCAAGGACTTTTCATGTATTTGGCGCCCCTCTACATAGCAGACGCCCGTACGGGACACCTTGCAGACCAGACACGTCTTCGATGAGGGTGGCTCTTACAGGCCAGACGCCCCCCGTACAGACCAGGCGCCACCCGGGGGCTCAGCGGGCTTGGCGCGGGATGCGCCTCGTACACATCAGGCGCCCGTCATATAAGCCCCGTTTTCATGGCACTGGCAAATCCAGATTTCCCTTCAAATCCCGGTCTCAGAGATCATGGAAGCACCTTTTTTAGCAAACTGGACTGGATTTGCGGATCCGGATTGAAAAAGAAGATTTCGCGAGAAAATCCGGCTTACCCGTGAACTGAAACCATATGGTAGCATTATGCGTCGCATTTATTTTGGTGTTCTGTGAAGGGGAAGCTATCACCGAAATCAGTTTGTTGTCTCTTGGCGGCTTGTTGGCAAAAAACCATAAATTGGCACTACAGCGTTCTCAAATCCCACACAACAGCAGTCCGTTGCAGCAAGCTCATTCCACTCGGTAAAATACTATGGAACAGATTTCTGTACTCTTTGAAGGGCAATGTCACACACTCGCCACAACTGGCGGCTAATCCGAGATTTCCCGAAGTAATCCGGACTCTGAAATCTCGAATGTAATCCGACTTTGCTGTGTATTGCGGCGGAAACGCCACTTGAAATCTCGATTTCCCTCCCGAGGGAAATCCGATTTGTCATCCAATCCTGCCATGGAAACGGGGCTATATTTGGTGCTCCCTCTACAGGCCAGGCGCTCGCACGGGACACTATACAGACTAGACTCGTCTACGATGTAGGCGCCCCTTTCAAGGCAGACGCCCATCGCCCCTATAGATCGGGTGCCCCTCATATATTTGGTGGCCCATCTACAGACCAGGAGCTTAAGCGGGACTCGCACATGCATCTAAATAAAAAATGCATTGATAAATGTGCCTTTAAATCCGTAAACATGTACGTAAAGTGCTAATTTCTTTTTATTATCTAATTAAACTAAATAGATGGGGTCCCTGTTGGAAACCGGCGACCCCTATGGAGGTTGGCGCCCCTGGACGAATGGTCTTCCCATTTTTCGTCGCGCTCTCACACCCCTGCCGCTTAGCAGACCATCCTCAGCCGCGGCTAACGGCGACAGGCTGACAAAAAAGGGCCCGTCGAATCAGCAGGCCTTAAACATAGACTAATACATGAGACTCATTATTTACTATGATGTATATACATATATATGTATCATGTTATCTACACCATAAATACCAAAATATGTAAATTATAATTATAGATAAAGAATGTAGAAAGATGAAAAATATATATATATATATATATATATATATATATATATATATGTATACATGGCACTAATTGGCAGACTAAAAAACAACGTGAAACTTTTACGTTATCAATCCTTTCTATTTACTATTTATTTAAAATTTACATTACTCTGATATCACCCTAGTTCAAAGCCCAAATGGTGTGCGTCGGGATCCGGATGGCGTAACTAGCGTGGTACCTGCTTGCCCACTCTCGCGACGCTCATCACAAATGAACATTGGTGACGGTAGGTTTAGAAAAAAATCCTGGGATTGGTGTGACCTGGAGCAACACTCGTAGTAGTTTAGAAACAAAGATACTTAACCCTCGCCCGCAAATGGGGGTGGATACCCTCAAGTGCTTTTTTATACACGCCAAGCTACTAAAGACAGAGATCTGAATTTTTCCAGTAGCTGCTTTTTTGTCTTTTCTGCAGGTTTCCCGAAAATTTCAAATTTCTGTGATCTTTGTTTTGCTAGACATAGCCTTGTTCTCGAGGGAAGGTCACGACTTCACAGCGCAACGGACTGTACGACGTGCGAGCAATGCGTCATGTGCACCGCAGATGTCATATTTGTTGACTGCTTTGCAAGCTTCATCCTGCCTCCGTCGCAGCTGTGTACGTAGATGCTACGAAGAGTCAAGGTCAGGGGCCAGGATAAATTAGGCCACCATTTTGTGGAAAACCATAAGTGCCAAAAATTGCCAGCAGCGGAAGCTTTCGTGAAAACCGATGATATCAAGAGTTGCTCAGGACTGACGCGACTGGCGCTCATCGCTCTGACGCGTAATGACCGATCGGATCGATCGGTAATATTACGCCCGCCACAATCACGCGTGACCTTCGAAACCGGATCGCCGCCCGGGCACGCGACATGTGAATGCTCGTTACGTTGTTGAGGCGCTAGAGACGCAGTCCGACATCCATTGCCCCTTTTGGGGGGGATTCGCAGTGAATATCCAATTCAGACTGTTCAGGGGGAAATGAAGTATTTGACCTCGATGATGTATCTGTGGCATATGATCTTGCTATGCAGTGATTATCTGCTATTTTTCTGCTCTGCACATGAATCTGGCTCCATAAATCACTTCAGGCTGTTTGGATTTACAAAAAGACGTCCATGTGGAACAAACTGCATTTAATAAATCGTCGGGAGCGGATTCCGCTGCAAAGAACATATTCTGACCTGACCCGGAATTTCGCGGAGGGCACCTTCCAGCCCATGAGCGAAGAAACGAAGGGGAGGGGGACAGGGAGCCATGGACCTTCCTTTTTGGAAAATTTAACAGCCCTATGGGAAGAAGCGTCTTTTATCCCCTCTTCCATCCCACCCAGGTTTTCTGGATGCTCCTGCGCCCATGTTTCCGCCCAAAGGCGAATGGTACTGCGCGCCCTCGGAAGGGGCTAAGTGGGAGGAGAACCAGCCGCCCCCCGTCGGCGTCTATAAGGCACGTAGGGCAACGACCCCACCAACTTGATGCGGTCCTACCAACTTTGAATAATGTTAGCGTTATTCCTATGGTGTTGCATGGAAGGAAACCGACAGAAAATACGGTAGACCCACGCTTTTCTCAGTGATTCTCAGTGATTATGTTATAACCCCCCCCCCCCAGTGAATGAGACAAACCCGCGAATAGACTGAAGGTTTTCCCCAAAACCACCATTTTTCTGTTTAAATTATTCCCATTGCCTATATACCACCTACGTCACCAATAAATTGGTTTTAAAAGTGAGTTATGCAGAAATACTTCAAGAAAAAATTGCACAGATACACATATACAGCATTACACGAGCGTACGTTGCACAGTACAGTACTCTCCGATGCGATGACGACGAAAATGACGATGATGATGATGAATTCTTGGGAATTCGCGGGAATTCGTGTGCCCAGCCAGTAGAGATATAGTGAGAAACATACGTGTAGGCGTAAACAGAGGAACGCTACCCTTTGAGCCAATTACCGGCAAGCTGTCTTTGTGAGGAAAGAGCGGGAGATTGTTTACACCATAGAATGCGTGTTTCCTGTGTTTCACAGCACATACCTATAGTAAATGCGCAGCATAACCGCATAGGCCAATATTTTTCACCAGAAACATGCAATAAAGCACTTTGAACCGCTAGGAATAGCCTTTTAAATTAATTTACCCAAAAATCCGCAAATGCGCAAACCGACGAATGGCGAACCCGCGAATGGCAGGGGTCCGCTGCACCTACGAGCCAACCCAACCAGCACAAAAAAACGCCCCTGCATTGATGATGATTGTCGAGCACGACGTCGATCTACCATCATGCGCGTTTTAGAGAACATCGCACCGTTTCATCGGCTTGTTGCGATGATCGCTGCATTTCGCGTATTCGTATCCCACTCGCCAAGCAGTTCAATGAGCAGTCGAATAAAACAGTAGAACAGTAGAAAAAGGTAGATTGGCAGCTGATGCTGAGTTGTGCATTTAGTTAATATGTAGAACATCTAGAACTCGTGAAGGAATCCTAAGACCTGAAGCTGAAATGCTAAGAAGCATAGAGGGACACCGGTGTACCTGACTCACTCGACTTCCCAGTCGATCAGTTTGTTATTTTATTAAGCAAATTAATCTCGAAACTGAGAGAGAACCGGAGGTATCTCAGCCTCCCTCATACCGGCGTAGTGCAGAGGGGTCATGAGTTCGGCCGCCGGCTTGCTGCTTAACCCGGCACCGCCTGGGGGATGTCAAATAGGGCATCCCTCGGTTTTTCCTGAATGACTTCTACACCGAGTGCCTGTTCAGCAGTAAATTCTATATATTTTGCACATCAAAACCATTTCCATCCTAACTCAGGTCGTGGAGATATTACGTCATAAGTGAACCCTTGCACGCATGTGTTCGCCTCTTCAGGAGGTGGCGCGAATGTTTCGTTCCCTTTACAACATTGACGACTACAGTGCATGAATTATTTGGATTTACATAGCATACTGTCCCCAAAAGGATATGCAACCGTGACACGTCAACATCAGAGGTCATGCTAGGTCACATACATGATGATAATTGGACTTATTTGCATCCTGAGTAAAAGAAGTGATTGACGCTGACCTTCTCCATCATTCAAGTGGGACAAGCAAATCTATATCCAGTCTAGCAAGATTCTCCAAATGCAACGTGACGTCATGCAACGTCACGTCATGGGTACATGTCAAAACGAAATGATGTACAACATTGGCTGTAAATGATCGTTTAGTAGCATCAGGGAGCAATTATTGTTCCTAGTCAGAAAATGGAAAATGACTTCCTGTCGTGACCTGGCTTGACTATGACCCGACAAAGAACAGACAAAACAGATTTAATCATCACGAGAAATCATTTCAGTTCTGTCCTTGACGCAGTTAAGAATGGTACGGATTAATTATCGCTCTTTGTCAACGAGGGTAAAGCAACCTTACCTTACCTGACCTAGACTTACCTTGACTGGATGAAACGCAGATGATGCGAAACTGATCATAGGAAAGTTTCACTTTGATCCTTGTTGTCACGTAGATCAAAACGACTGCGAGTAAGTATCGATTTTAGGCATATAAAAAGACGAATATTCCGCCTGACCTAGGTTGATCTTGACGAAGAATTTTTAGCATTTTGGCATACATTTGATGCAAAAGATTGTGACCTTTCGTTTGATACCCAGTTGAAGGCTCTCAGACCACTATTGCCGATCATATGAGGCACAAACCGAAGTCAGTTTTTCCGAGGTCGTGTTATGCGTTTTATGTGACCTGTGGAGCCATAAGTCAGGTGACCAGGGCTAACATAGTATTTTGTGAATCGCAAGACTCATGGCTATCGATTGGTGGTAGACCGATCCAGATTCGATAATTAGATCATGCGATAGCAGGGAGTACCCTTTTTGAACCCCCAGGCGGTCGCAGGCACAGAAACACGTCAGGCGGTGCCGGGTTAAATGTTCCATTACTTTACAATGGATCATTCCAGAAATGTATAACTTCATGGACATCCAAGCATATGGGACTGAACAGCGACATCGCTGAGGAATGCGAAATAGGTATAGTCCAAACAAACTGGTCTCTAACAGCTGAAGGATAGTCTGCTTGTGATAAAAGAACAGTTCTGTTAAAACCAAACAAAGCAAAGCAGAAAGCGATCCGCAATAAACCGCATAGAAACAGGATTCTGTGGCGCCATACTCCGTCGCGGTCAAAGGAGCTTGAATATTACATTGTACAAGCATCCACATCCGCACGTAATGGTGTCCATTAGTGTGCCTGTCCCGACGGCCGAAAATGGCACGACTAATGCAAAAGGGGAATAGGGTACAGCAATGAGGATGTAAGAATGTAGGATTGGGTAAGGTTCATGAGGTTCGGGGATGAGGAGTGGATAACGCTGCTCGGGGCGCAATTTGCCAGGATTAGCACCTCGCTCAACAAGGTGCATTCAAGTGGGATGAGGAAGGGTAAAGGGGCGAACAGAGAGTAGAAAAGGCAAACTCAAGCATCAGAACTGACACCCAAACGACAGATGATACTATGAGCACTTCGTTATCGTTTCCGTGTTGGTCGTTATTGTTTTCGTGATGACTGTCGCTTACGTTTTCCAATAGTCGCATTTATTTTATCCGTGGTGTTTCTAAAAGTCGCCAGGAAATTGGTCCATAGCTCATCCGTTCAATGATGTCATGCTCAATGAGTCAGTCTCTGGTGTCGGCATGACGACCTAAAAATGCATATGACATTAAGCTTTATCGGCATAAAAATAGGCCAGATGTCAACTAGTTCCGTACTACATATTCACACTTTCGTTGTTCGGAAAACAGCTGTCATTTTACTGCAACCCACCAGTTAACGTTTGTCAGACCTCACCTGATAACCAGCTTTGAGCCGGTCTCATATCATTTGTAATAACCAAGCGAAGCTAAGTAAAAAAGAAAAGATAAAGAACACACACAGGTACATCAAAACCAAGCAAAGCAAACGAAAAAAAACATCCGCAAACAGAGCTGCGTGTCGCAACACCCTGTCGCCTCCAGCTTGATGGAGCCTGAGCCGGTCGCTGGTGTCAGCGTGATGAACACGCCGAGGCTCCGCCAGGACCATCCATTGCCTGCTGGTTTTCACTGTCGTCGCGTGGGAAGCGCTCATACACTTCGGCCGACCGTGGCCTGGAAGGGCGGAACTGCTGGCATTATGTCACGGGCCGAATCGATGCCGCGGGCACGTGGTCCTCGGCGTGGCTGGCGCCTTCCAAGCACCGTTTTGAAAGGTCAGGGTGATGAAGACAATCTTCATATAACACCAACGGCGTTTACGAGCCGCTGGATGCGTCCAAGGGAAATGCCGCCATAAGGGCTTGTCACTTTAGAATTCGGCAATACATTGGCATGGCAGGGAAAAAGAAGAAAACGAAAAGAAGTAACGTTCCTTGAGAATTACCGCTTCAGGACAAGGCAGCGTTCATCACATTTTTCCCTGGATTTTCCATCCATGCTTCAAGTCCTCGTGACCGTAAGTGTAGACTTTTGGAGCCATTCGACAGGTCTTCGGCTGTCGTCATTATTGTTCATTTTCCCTGACTTTCTCTATTCTAATTGTGTCCTGGTCCCAAGGCGGCGACCGCGTGTGCCGTTGTGGAGCCAACGGCCTAGAAACGACGAGTGCGAAGTCAGACAATCCAATGACAAACAGGTTGCCAGGACCGCCACCTGTGGTGGGATCCTGAACCCCGTGTCTGCTTTCCTTGCTCGTGATGTTTTCTCCCCTCTTCCCTCTCTGACCATCTCTTCTGCTTCCCGGCCCCTCCCCCACCCCGAACCCTACCCGATCCCGCCACACACCTGCCTGTGACAGCCTCCAACCGCTGCGCTCACCGGTAAACAGACCATCCTTATTCCAGCTACTTCGAACAACTTGCCGTTCATCGCACGAAAAAGACGTTTAACCCTATTCCCGGAGGGCTAGACGGTATGGTCGATTCCCGGCAGGGGGGTGGATTCGGCCCCCCCTGAGATCTCGAGAACTACTTGTCCGATTTCATTGCAACAAACGGCAATCGATTTGCCGTGACGTGAACTACATTTTAATAAAAAAAAATTTCCAAAATTTTGAAATTTGTGGATACAGGGGGGCAAAAATGTCAAAATGGGGGGTACTTTTTGACTTCTTATAACTCCGTTGTTTATGGACCAATTTCGATGAAACTGGCATGAATCGAGAGATTATGGATAGGGCTTTTACCATGGATTCGCAAATCTGAAATTTTGGGAAAATTCATGGGCGTTCACAGGGTTTCAAAAATAGGAGGATTAGTTTTCTAACAACTAAATGAACAAAAGAGGCAAACAGCCTTTTTTGGCTTCTGCTAGTCATGTTATACTAAAGAAGTACAAATCGCATTACAATGTTAGGATAATGTTAGCATAGGCGGTGCCAAGGACATGAAAAAAGGGGAACTGTCACGGTCACACGTTTCTCAGATCAACTTGTGACCTTTGACCTTAAATGACCTCCAGTGACCTTGGGGTCACCTGGAATGATCTCGTGTGCATTTAATATTATCTGTAAACGTTTTCAATCATTTGAATTCACTGTATTTCAAAAATTTTATTTTATGGCTATTGCGATATGGGGTACGCGCACTGACATTTCAGGTCATAGCTCCGTGACCCGACCTGATATGAAGCTGAAACTTGGTACACAAGTAGAGGGCACCCTTCTACGTCATATATATTCCGGGTTTGACATTTGAAAAAACGGCGCCGGAATTATTGCAAAAAAAACAAATTTTGACTTGTGACCTTGACCTGACCTTGTAAAGTGACCTCAGATGAACAAAACTTTGTATGCACATTGCCCAACAATTTAGCTATACATCCATATAAAGTTTTAAGTTCTAGCTTCAAAACTCTGTTTTTGGAAGACATTTTTATTTTACCCTCAACATGGCCAAAAATGGCATGACGTGCCTCCCAAAAACGTTGCCTGGCTCCGCCCCTGAGCAAAACAGAAATTTGAAATTTTGTCATAGCATGTAGAAGAAATAGCTAGGAAAAGTGACCAAGTTTCGTGAAGCTGCGCTAAAAAGCCTGGAATTGGCAAGCAAAAAACCCGAGGGGGGGCGGATTTCGCCCCCCCCCCTGCCGGGAATAGGGTTAAACCAGACAGACTGCAGCGTTGTTTGGGATACGATGAAATGCATGCAAAAGGCAAGAGTCCAATCAGCCAGCCAATGAAATAAACAAGAAAACACATGTTCTGCCAACAACTATTCGAGATGTACACGTGGTCCGTAAGAAGTCAATCAGTCCAGGAGTCCGAAAGATTCTGTTTTAAGCTACCTAGTTAAACGATTAGCTACTCAGCCCGATATTCGTAAGTGTTTAACCCCCGCAGTGGAAGGGGGTTTCGGACTAACGCGCACTGGAAGGGGCGGTCTAAAAGTGCCCCCCCCCCTCCGATCTCAGAAACAGAATGAGCTAGAAACATGAAATTTTATAAACAGGGTGGAGTTACAAAGATTTACATTGTGTACAATTTTCATGACCATGGGTCGATATTTTCAAGGTCAAATAGGGTGGAAAAGGTCAACTTTGGACACTTTTTCGGCCCGTACAGGCCATTCTGTACAATTTTTGGAACGAAACGGGAAGAGGGTGTTCGTTTGGCCATTGAAACGTGGAATACAATTTTCATTCATTTGGCGTCTTGACTGAGGATTTTGGGTCGACGTCATGTCAGGTCATTGACCTATGGAGGCATTTTTTCATCTTTTGCGGATCAGACTTCGAACAACACGGAACAGATTGAGAGTAAATGGGGCGCAACATGTATCTTTTGGCGTATTTGCAGTGAAGGTAGCCAACATCGGTACATTTGGTCAATTCCAGAGTTTACATTGATGAATGTATGTATATGTATATATGTATATACATGTGAGTATCAATGTGCCAAACGTGTTTTAATAGGGTCTTTGAATGCATATTTCAAACAAATCGACATATTCCAAAGTAAATCTGAAGCCAGGTCACAAAAAGTTGCCTTTGACCTTTGATGACCTTGACCTGAAATAACCCTGGTATATATTTATGCGTATCCATGTGCGCACACGTGTTTTTATTAGTTTCTTTGAATGCATATTTCATACAAATCGTCATGTCGGAGAACAAATCTGGGCCAGGTCACAAGATATTTGACCTTGAACTTTAATGGCCTTGACCTTCACAGCCCTTGGTATTTGTAAGCGTATCAGTGTGCGCACACATGTTTCATTAGGGTCTCTGAATGCATGTTTCATACATACTGACATACCGCAAAGCAAATCTGGATCACGTTACGAGCTGTTTGACCTTGACCTTAGTTGACCTTGACCCTTATTGACCCTCACTATGGTCTTGGTACAATCATCACTTATGCCCGAATGACATCGCCTGATTGTGTTCACACGGTAGTCTTAAGTAGAGCGTTGGTCCTTTCACAAAGTTCCCATTTGTCAGCGACAACCGTCGCTTCCGTCATGTTTGCCTGACTTCAAAAATTTCCAGCCGATTTCCGATTTTTCTGCGTCACTCGACGAGTTATTCATTGCCATCAATGCCACAAAGTAGCAGCAACCAGCTCCGATCCTTTCTCGACATATTCAAGAAAAAACAGGTGGGGGGGGAGGGGCAAAAAGACCTCCCTTCCAGTGCGCGTGGTAAGGTCCATACGTTATTCAAAATGATTTTATGGTTACATGTTGCGGCGCAAATTTCCGATTTCTGCAGCGTTTTCAAGAGACCGAAATACGGAAAGGTACTCCACGGCTAAAAAAACAGAACTAAAGGATAGTATTTTATTTGGCCTCTGCATAGTGGTCGCTGATTAATAACTCTTATTCATCTATGTAACACAGCTATACAGCGTCTCACAACCAGCACAACGCAACCCAACACTGCCCGCCATTTCAGCTATAACCTATGGAAGCCATGGTATGCGTACACACATCGATATCGGCATCAACAATGTCCTCTACACCGTACAGTCAGGAATGTCCCATTCAAAGCGTCCGTGCCAACGCCAGAGTCGCACTGAGCTGCGCACAAAGATCAATATGACAGCCTACAACAGGCTCAGTCCTCCTAACAAATGGAGGGCTTCGAGGCGAAACATGCAACCAGGTGCGTTACACCAGTCTGACGGGTACAAAACTTGGGTAAAGAGCTGTATCAATGCCAATAACAACGTCACGTCACGTAAAGTATTGCTGGGATTTGCATATGCCACACGTGTAGGTTCGATGTCGGAGCGGGCTATATAAGAGCATGGAAACAAAATGGCCTTCCTGAGAGCAGAAAATGTTACCTAGCTGAAAAAAGTGGCGTCCAAACCGATCATGTCATAGACACGAACCAAAAAGCTGCCCGACGCACAGGCATGTGGCTAAAAGACTTACTTCCAAAGAGAACTGGCATACACAACATTTTGGAGGAATAATTTAAACAGGACAATGACCCCATCCTGCACCTTAGGCAGAAAGCAATATTGTCATAAATCATGAAACACCAAAACAAGCGCATATTCTCCACTGCATCGCAATCTGGTACAAACACGTTTCACAATGCAGCCACACACAATTTCTCCCATCTTCCCAAGTGTCTTCATCTTCCGAGATTACCTTACTTCACATGGACCACAATGCATTCTTCTGCATATTTGTCACATTCTAAATCGCCAGCCCGGCCTAAACACCTCCCGCGACCTCACGGGACCGTTCACGCGGCGGTGCCGCACTACACTGCCATCTAGCTTCAACGGCGCGCAGCGTAGATTCCGTAGACGGCCGCCAGGACGGCGCCCACGCCCAGCACCAGCGGCAGGTAGGAGCCGATTTTTTCGGCCAGCAGGAGGGCGCGGATCTTGAACGGCGCCGCCGTGGTGCGCTGGAACGCGGCCCGCTGCCGGGCGCGCCGGAAATAGGTGGCCAGGTGCGGCCGGCCACGGCCCACCAGACGGTCATCCAAGCCCAGCATGTGCACCCGGTTGAGTAGCACGCACAGGTCGATGTCGGCCAGACTGAAGGACGGACCGCACAGCCACCAGCTGACCCGCTCTGAAGCCGGACAACGATGCGGCTGTCAGTCAGACTGCCCGACAGGCAGCTTAATGCCTTCTGATTCCACGAATAATAACGGAGAGGACAGGACATGCTAAAGCAGCTGGCCATTCGCTCCGTGGGCAGCGTGTCAGCTTCAATACACGAACGTGGCTGAAGTTAATACAGCAGAGTGCTACCGCACCATATCTGCCTGACAGTGGAGAGACGTCCTTGTGACCACTTTGCCTCGACCGCAGGAAAGGCATTACGAAAGAAGGGAAACGGTCAAGGTCGGAGCATCACCGGGCGACGACTTTGGAAAACAACGGGCTAGGCCTGCTTCACAAATCGTGGCGACCTCGGCATGTACTTAGCTCGAGCAGTTATGAAAAAAGCGTGGTAAACCAAAACAACTGGGAATTCCCTGCATAAAAAGTCACCGGGGCGTGGCAAAAAATGCACACATGACTGCCCCAGTAAAAACAAAACCAGCCCCTGAGCGACGGTCCGGTCCCGGGACAAATCTCTGCTCGATCTCAACACGCGCTGCCCGGTCCGGCGGTGTGGCGACGGCGGCCGAGCCCGGTGACGTACCTCCGGTGTGCGTCATCAGCTCGTCCTCGACCTTCTGCAAGAAGGCGTCCACGCCGCGCATGGCCCGTTCGTGGCGTGCCGGGTCCACCATGCCGTCCGTGAAGTTCTGCAGCGACTCCAGCTTCCGCTCCAGCGCCTCCCGCGCCTCGGGCACCTCGGCCATGGCGCGAGAGATCATCGCCAGCAGCGGCGAGTCGTCGCCCTCCGCCCTCTTCGTCTCTGCCGACAGACCGGAGCCCTGACGGCGGCGGACACCGCGCAGACGCCACACGATCGGGATCGAACCACCCAGCAAAGGCACACTGGCTTACACAAATACGCTAATCGGCAGCTGCGGAAAATGATCAGCGCGTCCGAAATCCGCAATGCGAATGTCACAGCGTACACAGCATTCGAGCCTACGCGTCTCTCATCAAAGGGAGGAGCAGCATGTGCGCGACTGAGCATTACATCATCCGAGCTTACGTGTCTTCCGTTCAAGGGAAGAACAGCTGGCGATGAATTGCACACACAATAAAAAACAGACACCGGATACGGGAAATGCCACTTACTATTAACCAGCTTTTTCAGCATTATCTGAGGTAGCCGAACATTCTTCCGCAGGTTTTCGTTGTGAAACGTGCCGTAAGTGAAGATGGGAATGTCAAGCTTCTGAAATTCCTCCGTAAAGTCCATCACTTTTCTGAACATATCTGAGCTCTTGTCCAGGGGAAGCAGACGCGGGAACTTTCCTGAGGAAAATCCGTGAGGAAGCACGTGAAGAATTCTGCACAGGAAAAGAAGCAACTTACTAGCAAGTCCAGTGTCTTTATATCTACAAATATGATTAGCAGCAACACAACAGGCAGACACGCATGCACCCAACAGTGACCTGGGACATGTATGTCCTAAGCGTACGCTTATCAGCCTGTGCCAGCCGGAGACGATTCTCGAGAGGCCCTGTTTCTTTTTCCACATGCAAGCGCTCCTTGCAAAATGGTTTATTTTTTTCTACCATGATGTGATCTGAGGTCTGACCAACCGCACAAACCTGATCCATACTATAAACTACATCTGATGTTCCCATGTTCATCTGGATGCACCTGAAGACATTGTCGTCAGCTTAACAGGTTTTTCAAAGCCTGTATGGCAAGAATAATTTCTACACAATTTTCAGGCAATACCATAAGCTACTGTCAAACGTTTATCCCAAATTGGTATGCCAGCAGTCGTACCGGCTCAATGGGCTGCTACTTCCATGTAAGTGGCCGATATTTTGCCTGGATGGTGCTAGTTGGCCTCACATCCCACTGTGACTCCTCCGATTTCGAGAACTTTGGATAACAAAAGTGTCATTTTGCCTGAATACTGCCTGTTTGATGTCATATGCGAACTCTTCACGGTATTAAGAAGTATTCCATGCTTTTTATGAATTCTCGACAGAAATGGCGTGTCGCTGCGATAAACAGAGCCCGGGTCCCATAAATCACTGTGCTTTTGTTCCTTTGTGCTTTTTGGCTCGCACCTGCATACAGCATTAACATGACTTGGCCAAAGATACACCTTATGGCAAGGAAAGATTTTCGAGTGACGTCCTTGATCGCACAAGGTCCTAATTGTCCTAATTTCAGACTGAGAGATTGAGAGATATTGCAGAGATATGTCCTAATTGCAGACTAAATGCCAGTTAAAACTTTTTCAGAGCATACTGACTGACATTCAGCTCGATCTCATATGACAGCTGACTTCTGTTGATTCAATAATTATCAGAAAAGAAAAGACGAAAATATGTCAGTTGAGCACATTACACTAAGGGTTTTCTCATGGCATCCGTATTTTTCTAAATTCGTAAAGTCACTAGATTTTGGTGCAGTGTGGGGAATTTCCAGAAAGTCAGTGGCAATTTGCTCTATCTTTGGCTGGCAGCAACATTCCTCATCAGCCCATAGGACAGAGATTAACGCACGTAAAACGCATGATGCAACTGAAAATACATAAACAAAATGCATCCACCATGAACAAACCACAACACACACATTTGCTGTCCTCTCTTACTCTCACACTTTCCATGTCACTCCACAAGTTACCAGTTTAACAAACAAACTAACACAGGCTTTTCAGGGGCTCATTCCCAGCCACTGAACTGACCGCCACTGAAGTTGTCCTCCAGGTACTCCATGATGAGATTTGAGTCCGGGATCACCTTGACCCCATCCTGCAGGGTGGGCACCGTACCATTGGGGTTCAGGCGCAGGTACTCAGGCCTGTACTGCTCAGTGGCATGGATGTTGACCACCACTGGCTTGAAGGACAGACCCTTCTCGTACAGCGTAAACAGAGCCTGGTTCGAAAGACACCGCAGATTAGACCATGATTGCTGAAATGCATGCAACAATCACGAGGCCAGCAAACTATGATGGCAATTTGGAAACACATGCAGTGATCATAAGGACTGCAAACTATGATGGAAGCTTTATGCAGCATACACAGTATTGGATCCAAGAGGCACTGATGTGACTTCTTATTTTGGTAAACCTGGGATACTTCTTGTATGAAGAATTTGATGCAAACATGCAGTTCTACTCCCTTCTCCAACAACCACAACTGGTACATGACAGAGAACCAAGCATATGGTCATGAGTTTGCTCAGGACATAGTGAACATTAGTTGCCTGGTTTTCAGGCAAGCAGGTCCCATTTTATATCTGAGGAAAAGGGTGACCTTTATCACAAAAATCTTTGTGCATGAGTCTATTTGGGGGGAGGGAACAGGGCAAAACAGGCCCATCTCTGCCACACAAAGAAGCCTTTTTATAACAAAAAGTCCATTTCACAGTAAAGACTCAGGGGAACATTTGTGCACTGTTGGGAACAGGGTTTTCTTGTCCATTTTAGGAAAAGGGGCCTTGTTTTACACTGAGTTATGAGTACCAAGCACATACCTTGAAAGCATGATGAGTTTTGAAAATGCAAGGTCCCTTTTAAAAGCTCAGGGCATTTCAAAGTTGCAAGGATCCTAGCTTAGGGCCCTTTACCCTCATCCTACAGAGCTTTTCTATGAACACAGCCAACAAGGCAGCCAGTTCTAACTCTCTGGCCATCTAGAAGTAAAACACAATAAGTCTGGGTAGACATATATGATTGCTGGATTTCTGTGCAGTAAATGCCAAAATCTTTCTGTAGAGAATTTTACCAATGACCCTGCACTCTGTGTGAAGCTAGACCTACCTGGCCAAAATGGCAATTTTTCCTTTTTTTAACAAACAGACTGCATTTTACCATTAATATGTGAGTGCACTTCAGTATTAAACTACAAAGACCTTCAACACTTGTTGTAATATACAGTCTTGAAATATTTCAGCTGAGCCCTACAAATCATTGTTCTATGGCTAAAAGAACTGGCAATAGCATGGATACTCTGTGATGCACTAAGTGCCAGGCTGGCAATGTTAATGATTCCTGAACAGTGGCATGATCACCACAACAGGGAACCACACATATTTTAGACCTGTCCAGATAAATGTGACACTAAACAGGGGCAGAAGTTTCCGTAAATGACTGGCAGGGCTGAGCTGAGGGCCAAACAACCTAACCTCCCCCAAACATGGGTCTTTCCATGGATTTAGCCCACTTCATTTTGGCCAAGAGATATTTATGATTCTTTGTTGTGACTTCTGAAATGAAAAGCTTTTATTTATCCTTATGCATATACACAGAAGATAAAAAATGTACAGATACCCCACTTCTGGCTTAATACCTCACTTTCTGCCTATCTCTTATCTGTTGCAGCAATGTTTATTGTTTTTATTACCATGTCTCTTCAAAACTGACAGAAAATATAAGGGGACCAAACCAACACTGAGGGGGCCCAAATCAATACTGGGGGCCAGAGCCCTCACAAAAGAATACAAATCGACACCACTGTAATTAACATATGACTGAAAACTCACCCTTTGAGAATAAAATGAAAGAGGAAAATAGTACAGCTTGAGGACTCCATTTCCATTACTGTTCATTCTCGATTTTTCTAGTTTTGTCGCAAATGAGTAAAAACTCTGCGGACGGCCTCAACCGAGCACTAAATGACACAAATGTCTGGTGTCCTGTTGTACGTCCTTGGTTTCCGCCAATACACCGCCGAGTCACCCAACAATCGGTATCGCCGCACGCTCGCCAAAATAACAACCACTTTTCTCATAGTGAAGGTCACGTGTAGCTGAAACATGGACTTGCCGAATCTGGCAAAAAATGAGACTTAAAGTCAAAACCATACTATAAAGTAAACACACTGAAAGGCAAGTGCCCGAAACAATTTACGCTCCGGCTAAGTTAGCTATTCTTGAGCAGCAACACATAGATAAACGCAACAAAGGCTTCGGCGAAAGCGATTCCGGCAATACGACGGAAAGGCAGCGAAAGACGGTGAGATGTTTGGGTTGGTGAAAAAAATTCCTGATGTTGCCCAAACAAAACTGCCACAGCATTCAAAACGACATGTGTTGCAGCACTGCTGCCTTCATCAGGTCAGTCCGAAAATTATTCGGGGATCTGGCTTGTAGGCCTTAATTATGGGCAGCGATTCCAAATCCATGAAATCAGTTGTTTTTTTCCTTCTCCTTTTTTGTTATGGGCGCAATCCCTGTCATGGTGTAATGCTATAGCGTTTCTTATATATAGAGTTTCTTAGTATCCGCCGCTTTGGCAACATTATGCCACGCTGTGCAGCATCGCCGTATGACCAAAAGTCAGTGCGCCCGTAAGCCCTAATGAATGTCGTACAAGGGAGCGCAGCCAAGATTTATTTAAGGGGGGGGAGCTCACTAAGTACTGAAATCATACGAAATCGCCTGCTGGGAAGACAATGTGCAATGGGTTTCACTAAAAAATGCCGGACCTCGCTTCAGGAACGGAGGAACCTTTGTGGAGATGGGAGGGGGGGGGGCAAACGCGATTTTTACCTCGCTTCTTTCTATGCAACGCCATAGAGTTAATGTAAAATGTTGCCCAAAGTTGGGGGGCAGCTGCCCCCTGCCTCCTCCCGGTTCCAACGCCCCTGCCCACCTTCCCCCTCCCCGGTAGCTCCGGTGATGCTATGCAGCGTATTGCAGCAATGAGCAAAGTTTTATAGTTTAGGCAAGGTTTTCTATCGTTTGCAAGAAACGCATGATCCGGATAAAGCGTTTAACATTTGAAAGCTGTGAAAAATTCAGCACTTCTCCCTGCGCCACGCGCCGGCAACCCTGGCTTGATCGGCGCGGGCGGTCCGACCGAGCATCTGATGCCAGCGACCGGCGAACGGAACCACATCGGTCGGGGCGGCTGGCTCAACGGCCAGCTCACCCCAGCCTCCGCTGCTCGGATGCACGGGAACAGCCGGCCAGAGACGTCGGGCGGCGGGACTGACCGAGCAACGAATCCCCTCTCTATAAAGCCTTCAAAGTCCGCCGCGGTCTCGCGGCAGGACCCATGGTGAGATATGGTGCATGACCTCTGAGTGCCAGCGTCGGACTGCCTGGCGCCAGTCGACGACAAACCATCAGCGCTCCGAGGAACTGCAGCGCATCATACATCAACCGTCCGGTACACGGGTCAATTGGAGCCGAAATAATAACTGCCTTGGCTATGGGAGTCCAGAGGACAGTAACCAGTCATCCAGCCAGCGCAGACTTACAGGAAGGAACGAAATCAACGGGATAGGGCGACTGGGAAGCAGACTGGATCATAACTCTACACTGGACAAATGTGCAGAGTCGAGAACATTTCACCACAACCAATCATCTCACGCCATTCGAAGCAAAAGAAAGAGATTTCGTAAATTCTTAGATTCCGGGAAAAATGGACATGCACCAAGCAAACATGAAAACTTATTACCCCCATTAGCGAAAGTAAACATAAACCGGGGATCGTCCCATTCGGGTCCGCATTCAACTACGGCTGCACCTCGACGCATCGCTGCAAAAATGGAAGTGCACAGGTATCTAAGATGCAGGCTGTTTTCAGCAAAAAAGTTTCATTCTTATTGCGCGATTCTTTATTTTTACGTAGCATATATAATAATGGTTTTTAAGAACATGGCTTTAAAACCTACCGTTATATACCCATACACACCACTCTTTCCGCAGAAAATAGGAGGTAGCTATTTCCTTTCTTTTTTAGCGAAAAAAGGAAGTTACTATCATTTTCTTAGCAACAAATTTAGCCCGGACTTACTGTAGTGGGTGTCTTTGGGATCAGAACCCATGCTGAGCTGAGTCTGTTGCCGGACCCTGACTCAGCCACCCAGGAATTCCCAAACATGGAGTAATTTTGGCCCTGTCGCTGGAGGATCTTCATCGTGCCATGTAACTCCACGACACGGCCGTCCGTGGCCGTCTGACCCTTTCAGTCTCGAGCCACGTACAGGTGCCCGCACTGGGACTCAAACCCAGTGCTTGCCACGTATACAGGAATCTGTCGTCCGGCTTCTTAACGACCAGGCCATGGTGCCGACTACGTTTGCCTCCTACCTGAGAATTTCATACTGATTTTGCTTTTCACCTGCCTTCCGGAGATACGACCACTGTTAAGCATTGACAATCGTTTCCCGTCATTTGCAATAAAGCTGAAGAAATCACATTTAATTCCTCGTGTCATATGAAAACTTGTTCATTGATACATGCTATGACAAGCAAAGGTGGGTACTCAATATATAAATGTGGATGAGTCATGGCAGTGGAAGGTACCAATGGACGCATGATATTCGTTGATTATAGGAATCACAGTCTTATTCCTGAACGACCAAAAAGTTCTATCATCTTCTTTCCTAGCTCTATGTCATGTGTCTCCACGAGGAGTATGTTCTTCTTGGGTGTCATGGCCGCACGCCAGCCGCGTCGGTTCATCACCTTCTGGCCCTTGGTGAACTCGCCCTGTACCTCCACCGTGGTAAATTCATTGATCAGCCATGCCTTCCCGCCAAAACCCCGCCTCCCTCCGCACACTCCAGAGAAACCTGCGACAAACTGTGAATAAAGGTCCGAACTTCTCCCCCCTCTCTCTCTCCCTCCCTCTCTCCCTTCCTCCCCCTCTCCTTCCCTCCCTCGCTCCCTCCCTCCCTCCCTCCCTCTCTCTCTCCCTCCCTCTCTCCCTCTCTCTCTCTCTCTCTCTCTCTCTCTCTCTCTCTCTCTCCTTCCATCCCTCCCTCCCTGATTCAGCGGCAGTGACCAACTCACGCGGTGCTGGGACTGCATGAGCACAATTTTCGGAGGGATGAAAATGAAGGCAGCCATCTGGTCACGCGTCATCCAGGATGCGTCGCTCTTCCTATCCAGCGAATACCCCTCTGTTACGTTGAAAAACCGGGCGGGGACCGAGTCGATCGCGCCTACCAACGACCTCCTCCACGCCCGGTAATAGCAGAACCAGGCTTACATCTCTCTGAACCGCAAGAACCAGACACATACTTTCCTACACGGCAGAACCAGTCATACATCTCCTTCCACGACAGCAACAGATATACGCCTCCTTTGACTGCAGAACCAGACGTACACTTCCGTCAACAGTAGAACCAGACATAAACTTTCCTTAGCTGCCGAACCGGGCATACACCTCCCATCACAACAGAACCAGCGATACATCTCCCTCAGCCGCAGAACCAGACTCACACCCCACTCAACCGCAGAACCAGACATACCTTCGTCCACAGCAGAACCAGACATACACCTTGCGTCGCAGTACAACCAGGCATACGCCTTCCTGAACAACGGACCTCACTATACCTAGCACTTCACAGACCGGAAAAACGATAGACCTCCTCCGAAACCAGGCGGTACTATCATTATCGCTTCTCACCATTGATTGCAACAGGCGAGCACGGAGACGTACCTCCTCGTCAAGGGATCACATCGTGCGGAATAGAACATCAGCGTCTCCCACTTCCGCAGATAGCTCTAGAAACGATTCTCATGTTTTTTTGACGTTCAGGACAACGGTTAGATGAAAATGTCTTCCACCATGTGTCCCCAGGTGTACTTTTACATCACGATGAACGTTGTGATACGTTAGTTGCCGTGAAAATGAACCACGCCATACTGCCTGCGTGCATCAACACTGCGCTGTGGAAACCAGCGCGTAATCGGACAGGATCCCTATCAACCTCTACAGGTGACAGGAGACGAAAGAACGGGGAACCTTATCACTACAACGTCATCTGTCTCTGAACGTCGCAGAAATGTGATGTTAAGCATTGAGGCAAACTTTTGCAAACTTTCTTTAACAACTTCAAACAAACTTTCGTTTACTACTTTTGATTATTACTTGAGGCCACTCATGACTTGCATTACGTGACGTTGTACTTGACCTTTGTACTTTCCCTGATGGAAAGCACAAAGGCCAGGCCATTAAAACCGGAAAAGCCAGATATGGAAATGGTACCTCATGGCCATAATGCCATGATGCAGATAACTTCATGATTATGTGGCTCTACCAAGACCTAGTCTGCATTTATCTACCAGAATATTTGAACTTGTTTAATCAAAGGTAACGAAGTTTGAGGGCGATGGCTTTTGTTGCTCGGAGATTTTAATGCAAAACCAGCGGCAACTAAGAAAAACGCGTTTTTCTTGAAGTTTAATCGTTTCCAGCGTCAATGGCTCCATCCCTCCGCCGTGTTCGTACCTGACAGATCGAAAAGGGTTGTTCAACAAGCCTGATCATTTACATCGGGACCTCTGAGCGTGGCCAGCAAGCGGCGCGAGCTGACCGTGCACTGCGCGACTGAGGAGCTGCCGACCACTGTAGTAACGGCGAGCACGCGCAGCTCGCCGCCTCTCTCGGCCTCCAACATCAGGCCGATGGCCCGGGCGTCTTCCACACACGGCTCAGCATCAATCAACACCAGATGGACGGACTGTGAGGCGGCACCAGCCTCACTCAAACGGCAGAGGTCAGTTACACACTGACTGACTGGGAGGCGGCACCAGCCTCGGTTAAATGGCAGAGGCCAGTCACACACGGACGGCTGACCTGGGGGCGGGGAGGCCGCGCCAGCCGTCAGCCAGAAGAGATTACTCACTGACGACACGGAACCCGGGAGGCGGAGCTTTGACAACGAACATAGGTTAGTTGCGGATGCTCTTCACCCGCAGAGGTGGACCCTATTAATCATATCATAGCGCTATGAAAAATGGATCTTTATCTTAAAATGCGCATAACAAACGGGTCCTCCGCATTAAAGCCACGTCTTCGGTTTGCGAAAAAGCTACGAACGAGTTCGACTGCATTTTTTGTATGTAAAACACCAGCTGCAGTACAAAACGGCTACACCTTAATGTAAGGCATCTCTTCGCTACAGCCGTACGTGCGACCGTAAAGTGGGCAACCTTGTGCCGTGAATACAAGTTTTCAAGCCTTCACTTCTGGTAGTTTCGCCCGCTATTGCAGCACCTCTGGATGCGAAAAAAAATATTTGGTTCCGTCTGAAATGCTCGATGACAGATCACATAGCCCTAGAAGAATATGCCATAGTTCAGCGCGGAAGACTGTCAGGGGCCATTTTGAAGATCGGGCCGTTTCGTCCGTTTTCGGCCGTCAAAACGGACCCGTTTTGACGGAACAAGTTGGTTGGTTTTGTTTTCGCTAAATTGTGCATCTGGATATGAGACGTCAGAAGAAGGTGGAATATCGTGTTCCCAAAATACCTCACTACTGACCATGCGTGATGGTGATTGTTGCACGCTTCCTAGGCTTGATGGGTTTCCGAAGGTTGGCAATTTAGTGATCGAGCCGTCTGCCCTCAATGAACAAAAGATTGTCGAAAACACCTTCTTGCAAAGGACCAGTAACGAAGTCGCGGGAGGGCGGCAGGGGCATCTCCACCTCCTGGAGGTTGACCAGCGGCCCTGAGGCAGCCAGCTGCGCCAAGACGTTAGGGGGCCCTGGAATGGTGAAAAGTCCTGGAACAACCAGGGTCTGTGAGAACTGAGATGGCCAGGGCTTTGAAATGGTCAAAGATCCAGGGATTTTCAGGGCTGTCGGGACTGTCAGTGACCATGAAACGACCAGGGGTCTCGAGACTGTCGTTAGCATGAAGCAGTAAGGGACTCGCATACGGCCAGGGGTTCTGGGACGATCTGGCATGTAATCTGCGATGTAATGTGAGACATCGATAAATTACACTACGGTCAGAATCCCTGAGACAGACAAAAAACGTGAGACGAGACAATCAGGGGCTCCGGAAAACAGTCAGAGATCCTGGTATGGTCGTGGACCCAGCAAGGTCGGGGCCGGGCCAGTCATGAGTCCCAAGACAGTCAACGGTCTTATAGGAAGGTCACGGGCCGTAGGACCAAGAAGAACCACTATTAATGGTAAAACCGGGAAAGAGCCAGTTTTGAAACCAGCACGGCTACAATATTCTCGTCATCTAAAGCATCATCGTCATAAAGTAAGCATCATAAAACAAGCATCGTCATCTTTTTTGCTTAAGTTTCCGCTACTTTCCATCAAATCTGATGCCTCTGGCATACCGAGCCATCGGCTGAGAAAAGATTTTAATTTCTTTTTGGCTCAACATTTCGCACGTCAGTCAGCGCGGACACATGTTTCGCAATGGCTCTAGGGCGTCGTCTTGTATTAATTTGCCGGACAGCCGAGACTCGAGAGCCCACTCTCTCTCCGGGCGCCTGTCGGCCATTTTTTTGCGAACGGTGCTGGTGCGGTTCACTGGCCGTTTCTAGTTTTCCGCGGCCCTGGCAGCTTGGCCAACAGTGTTTTTTTTTGTTGTTGTTTAACAGTCGCGAACGAAAGGAGAGAAAACCCTTGCCGCCATGCAAAACGTGGTGTTCTTGAGCAATGGCTTCCCGGCTGTCCGTATGGCGTTGTTACAACGCCGTGGCGACGTCGCGTTTTCGTGCAGGCGAAGTCGTGGCGTTACGTGTTGTCACGTCGTAAAAGTGTGTACTCTTATGTACGACCTCAGTTATCAGATGTATTCTACGACGTTGCAACAATGCAGTAAAGGCGCGGCTACGACGCTGTAGGCGCGTTGCTATGACGTTTTATGTGCTTTGTGACAATCTCGTTTATGCGCCGCCACGACGTTTATATTAACTGTGCGGACGTTGTGGGTACGTCACTACGATGTAATGTAAAAAGCAGACGTCTTTATGATATTGCTACAATGTAGTGTGAACATTGTGCGGACGTCGGGGGAAGTCGTCGCGACAGACTATGGACGTTGTTTCGATGACGTGGTACTGTCGCTACGAAGTGCTATGGACGTTGCCGTGAAGTTGTGGGACGTCGCATTCAGGTTGTATTAACGTGGTAACTTCGTAGTCGGTACGTTGCTACTCGACGCAGTATACTTTGGACGTTGCTACTCGACATGACATATCTTTTACAACGCCGTGGAGACCTGAATACGGCTCTCGATATGGACACTGAAGACATGTGTACGATGTATATATCTACTCTATCGATGGCATGACATGTTTGCAGTTGTGCCATATATTTCAGCATTTCGGTAGCAGGATAACACGATTCGGTGGTGACACCAATTGCGTATTTGTTTATTTTCAACGTGTTATTAACAGAAACGCAATCTTGTACTTAGAACGACGTGTGATAAAAGTGCGCTACGCTTTTGCGAGCAATGACATAAACACCATCGTAAGCTGCGAACAAAAAAACTACGGAGGACAATACTGGATCCAGCGAGCATCTCGGTCATGGCCCCCTCCGCGATAAGGGGGGACCAAATGGTCATTTGACCCCCTCCCCCCAAAAAAAGAGATGGGTATCTCAAACCAACCAGAGTTTGAAGTTGCTGGGACTCCGAACCCAACCTATGGCTAGTGTCTTTGAAGTTGCTGGAACTCCGAATCCAACCTATGGCTAGCGCCTTTCGCCTCCCCCCTCCCTGGCCGATGACCTACCACCCTCACCCAGTCGGTGAAGTACGCTCCGAAGCCACTCCCAGTACTTCCCCCCTCCCCCCACCCGGTCAACGACTCCGCTGGCCTACCATCCAAAAATCAGGAAACTCTTGGTTTGCCCCCTCCCCCAAACGGAGCAGCTGGATCCGTCCCTGACAAAGGAAATGGTTAATGCTTTTGGTAACTCATTTTACAGAAGATCCCGAAATGAAAAAATCAACCAAAATCCCACAGGCGCAGCTAAGAAAAGGGGAATAGGCGAGGTCCGGCCCCCTAAGGCCCGCATTTTTTTGTGAAAACCATTGCACATCATCTTCCTGGCAGGCCGCTTTCGTATGATTTCAGTTCACGGCTAAGGGTAAGTTTCTGCCCGACGAAATCGCAAACAATCCTTTGTATAATTGCCACCAATGTAAAGAATGTATCATCCTGTTTCTAGCCATACTTTCCACTACTTGATTTTCTAAAAAAAAAACAGCAAAATCGTAATGATAACGTACCACACAGTAATACCGTGCTGCAGTCGACTGGCGGAGAACAACATTTTTCCACGGCGGAAAATGTAGTGCCGCCAAGGTTAAGGTTATTGACATCAAGGATGTGCAAACCCTGCATGCATCTTAAACTTGGAGGAACTGCTGAATTATTACGCCGTTATATTATTGTATTAGATAATTGTTGAGATATTTGACATCAGTATTATTACATTATTACATTTAATACCCGTTAGATTACATTAGGTTGCCAGGTTGGGTTGTGCGGAGCCAGGTTAGATAAGGCTGGGTTAGGTTAGGTTAGGTTAGGTTAGGTTAGGTTAGGCTAGGCTAGGCTAGGTTAGGTTAGGTTAGGTTAGGTTACTATGTTAGGTTAGGGTAAATTTCTATTTATTGTTTTATTTCACTTCCTAATGTTTTCCAATTTTGTTCTGTGATTTCTTTTTCAGATATCTTATTTCACTGCTTTTTATTTATTTTTTTTCAAATTACAACTCCACTTTTCCATCTTTGTAATATTTTTACTTTTTTATTAATATTGTTGTTTGTTATTATTATTACTACTTCATCATTATAATAATAACTATAATTATAACAATAAATAACAATTATTATTGTTATTACAACTAACTTTTATATTTTAAAGACAATTTATATCGCATTAGTTATTTCCCCAACCTTTTTTATTACTCTTGATTAGACCTTGAGTCCGAACGACGACCAATCAGCGCCAAGATCTCACGTAAACAAACTATTTAACGCAGAAACGTCAAAAATTCCTACGCGAGCGTCTGGTGGTTGGCGTACCAGTGACGACGCAATCTGTTTCGGGGAAAATAATGTGTTACAGGTTTTTCCGGCTGAAATCGTAAGCAGTAGCTATCAATATTGCATTTGAAGCGCCATGCAACCACTACTACGATTATTTTCGCTCGAAGTAAGCGCTCGGTCAAAATCTTACTGTTGACCCAGTTCACATTGAGCTCCGCCCTGCCCCCCTCCCCCCATTAAGAAAATCCAGGCTGCGCCTCTGCAAATCCGATCAGAATATATGTCCCATACATATATTTCAGGCTGCAGTTCATTGACTTCCGGAGGTCCATTGACCTGTCTATATCTAGCCCGCGGGCAGTATGATACATTTTGAGACTGTAATTAATAAAAACGCTTTAAACCTAACCATACAGTATATGGCTAAAAACCTATTAACCTATTAACCATTAAACCATTATATAGCTCGGCACCTCCCGACATCAAGCCATTTTCACTCGTTAATACCAATCACATTTCTCGCGAAAAAGAATACGAGTATCCAGTTTTGAGATTTAAAATTTAAAGAGAAGTAGAAACAGGGAAAAGACAACGTATATTCACCAACCGAAGATCTTATAGCATGCTTATCATGCCAATAACAAAAATACAAATTTACATTAAGTTCCTGAGGTGGCTTGCTATCATGACGCAGTAAATTCATTTATGAGGCAAAGCTTTTTCATAGTGCGAATTAAAGTAATGCAAACAAGGCAATGTTTTGGTTCCTGGGAAGATTGTGCTACGTCCACGCCAGTCGGGCTCTAGGTTGGTGAGAGTTAGGAAGTTGGCCTGTTGGGGGGAGGGATGTCGGTAGATGAACGCGTGAAGCGTTGAGGATTGACTTTTTTGGGATTTTGCCCACGAATATAATTCGGCCAATGTTTTCGTTTGCGTTTTTGAGCTCAGCTCGATATCACCCTATATTTTGTCCCATATGCCTTTGTTTAAGCTTGAATTTGGCATCAGGCATGTCATTGCTGACTTCCATGGGATTTTCCATTTGGCCTTTGGAGGTTACGTGTAGTGGCTGCTTGGAGTGGGACAGAAGATGAATTTAGCTGCCACAATTGCCATCCATCCCACAGGAATTGTCATGAAAAGTTTTCCATTGGTCCTTGTGAATAAAGAATACAAATTGGCTTTAAGGGTTAGTGTAGAATGTGTCAGTTTGTAGTCACTCAGAATGATACCTTGCTCAAATTGGCCAGCTGGATCCTCAGGTGTTGGGGTGTATGGTCCCCATGTTTAATTGAATTTGAATTAATATGTTAACAAATCTCCATTTGAGACACAAGTTTACCACTCCAAAAACTGTATGTGCTTATCATGTAGGTAAATACATCATAGATCACAATGAAAAACAAGTGAAATCATGGACTCAAACTGCATAACATGTGAGGAAGGAAGACAATGTACATCCATATCCATAGGAGAACTTTCAAATTTATTTGTCTTGGTTGTGATCTGCTTTGTTTCCATTGGAACTTACTTCCCTTTATTTATAGATTCCTTAATATGCCATTGCTTTTGGGATGCATGGGTGGAATTTTTGTGCATTTTCAAATGATTAATTATGAGGTATTAAAATATTCTACCATAAAAGCCCTCAAGTAACCCTATGTATTACATGATCCTACTTGCACATTGCTGATGTGGTGGTTATGCATATGAATGACTGACTTTTGCTTACGTGCTTTTTCTTTATATGTGTTCAGGTGCAGATGTGGTAGACTGTCTGGCTGCATAACCTAAGGATGGCAGACATTGAGGTAAGACTGCCATAGTACATTTCTATATTATACATAGAGTGCTCATTTTTTCATGTGGAAAGTTTTTGATGTTTCAAATCAGCATTTTTCATTTAATGTTTACACTTTTTAGAAACACTGTAGCTTTACCAAAACAACAGCATTGTTGTATGATTTCCTACTGTTCATGAAATTTTCTCACATTTCTTTGGTGGTATCTAGTCTTTTGCACCCACTTATTTAAATCTTGTATTGCATTTGTTTTTTTTTGTTTTTGTTTTGTTATTGGAATGAAACCATTTAGTTGTTGTGCCACATTGAAAAGTTATTGTGCTATTAGCTTATTGGTACATACATGTACCAATATGTGAAGTCTGTGTAATAAAAATGCACAGTGCTTCTGCATTCCATATGTATGTTGTGCCTTGCACCAGTAGATTTGTGTATTGAATGGGATTGTCCATTGTTTTATTACAATTGACCAATATTTTCTCAGCATGCCAACCATCTAAGCATCACTTTTTGATAAGTGAAATATCTGGACACAGCATTTTGCAGACATTTTGATTTAATGATTGCATAGCTGCAAGACCAAAACATTGCCATCTTGCCTGACATTCCAGATTTTGCTGTTGCTGAGAAAAAGTTCTGATTTATGTGAACTTTGAGGTGTCATTTAGCAAATTCTCATACACACTGGTGTTCAAATGGCATACAGGGAAACAGACCTTACTCCAGTGAATTGCTCTGTGCTGATTGCAATTGCTTCATTATGTTTATGTATATTTCCAACTTCTTGGAATATGCATTTTGTATTTGCCTCTTTTTTTGTAAGTGATGCTACATGTCACAGGTGTTACTTTGGATATTTTTGGTAACACCATGGCCTCTCTTACAAAGTTGGGAAAATAACACCTATGCTACTAGCCTTCGGTATTGGTGCTTGTTTTTTTTGGCTACCAATCGCCAAAGCGAAGGTGTGTCGGCGTCCATTTACATCTCTCCCACCCAGTGCTAGTATATGTGTCTAGTTCAGGCTCCGGGGCCCGTGGCGCGCGTGACCTCGTCTGACGCCGTCGTCGGTGTGCCGCTCAGGAGGGCGACGCGGAGGTGTTCGAGATCACCGACTTCACGTCGGCCTCCGACTGGGAGCGCTTCATCGGCGCCGTCACCGAGCTGCTGCACGAGTGGCGCGCGGCCGAGGAGGCGGCGCCGCCGGAGGGCGCCAGTCGGCCCGCGCTCCGGCAGGCGCAGGTCGACTTCGCCGGTACGTGGGGACCCCCGGCCGGCCGGCGGCGGCGGCCGTCGGCTGATGGTGGAAGGCGCTGACGATGAGGCCGTTTGAGAGCTGATGTCGGCTCAGATGGTGATGTCGCTGTCGTCTGAGAATACTGGGTGATCTTGTTGGGTTTTTATGTTATGGAAATTATAAGTCACAGAACAGGAGGATCTGTTTTGATGTCATGGTTTAAACATGATTACCAACAGAAGGCTTTGTCTCTTATCATCCTGACGTTTTACGGGAGGCATACTCCCAACGCCAGCATCTCACCTTCTGATGTGACTTTGATGTGTTTGGCATTGAACTTTGGTTGCCTCACTTTGCTGTTGTTATTTACATTTGTAAGATATTGCTCTTCATGCTATGCTGTGATAAGGCCTTTGTGCTGCAATAGCTTTTTTATAAGATGAATTTATGGTCGCTTCCCGATATTTTCTATGACTTGTGCTGTTCCCTTTGGCGCTTTATGTTTTGTTTTTCCCGTGCCCCGTAGTTTTTCTGGCCCGGCGGCCCTGTTGCCGGCCCACTTTTTATTGCCCTCGTTCGTCATCTTCGTGTTCTCCTCCCACATCCAACGTTCGTTCGATCCGCCTCTTCATTGTTTCGCCCCCTCTCCTCCCGGCCGTCGTCCTGCCGCTCTTCCACCGTCGGCGCCTCACCGCGCGTCCCGTCCGTCGGTCGCCGGCAGGCTGCGTGTTCACGGTCGCGTACGTCGAGCTGCCGGGCCGGGCCGAGCGGCAGTCCGACGACGAGCCGCTGCCGCCGGCGCTGGCCGAGCTGGCCGCGGCCGCCGCCGACTTCCAGCCGGCCCACCCGGTGGCCGAGGCGTTCGGCGTGCGGCGGTTTGTCGCGCTGCAGCCGGCCGCCGAGCCGGGCGTCAACAACGAGAGCAAGGCGCGCATCATGCTCAGCTCGCTGCACGTGGCGCTCCGGGACGCCGGATGGTAGGTACCGGGCGGCTGGGGGCGTGGCGCGCTGGATTTCCGGCTGGCGTGCGGAAGCTTGGGTTCCGTGTAGTCGGGCCTGGGTGCTGGCGCGCCTCCTGGCGTTGAATGTTGGGGTGGGCTTTTCAGGCGGCGGATGCTGGGAGGCCTGGTTTGTCGGACGCATGGTTTTGAGCGACGCGTCCTGGTTGGTAGTGCAGTGTGCTAATGCCCAGCGTTGCCGGCGCGGCCCGTGCTGAGTTTCGAGTGGCGTTCGCACGGCGCAGGGCGGCACCGGTGACGTCCGTCTCGGCGGCGGCGCCGCTGCTCGGTGTGACGCGGCGACCGACTATCGAAAGTCTGACCCGCTGACGGCGCAGCGTCCGGTCGGACACGCCACTGTCGGCTGGTGCCGACCGGACTGGCGGCTCCCGTCGCGGCCGACGGCGGTACATTGTGTCGCCGGTCGGCCTGCCGTGGAGGCGGCTTCAGGGGTGCCGGGGTGCCGTGACCTGGCGCCGAGTACGGGCCAGCCGTGGTCTAAGCGTCCGATCAGGTCCGGCTGGGACGCCGCCTTCCGCCATTGCGCCTCTGTGGTGATGGAAATGACGAAGTGGCGGCGAGGTATCGCGCACAGGTGTCACGAGCCTGTTTGAACCGCGCTCTGAAGATCAGGGCCGCCACGTTTTTTTCGCCCGATCGATATCCACCCTTTTGTGGGCTTCTGTGAAAGTCTGACGTCTCGGCTATTACTTAACTGTGTGACTCACTCACTTGTCACCGGCTGTTCCACGGCATCTGGGCCAGCAGTCGTGATGTTGCGCCATCGTTTGCCAAACCCTGACGTCGCCATCGAGGAAAGTCGATGAGTGATATGCACGTTTCGTGCTGTCCCGGTACGTATGTTTTATGAGTGAATCTCTGGCATGTATTTGGGTAGGGCCTCCTTCCCGGCACGGAATGAAGTCCGAACGGGCTCTGTGCGTTTGCGATTATGGGCAGGCTAGCGGTGACAGCGGCAAAACAAATCCTGTAGAGACGCAGTCGACTCTGTCACCCTTAGCCTCGTGGGTGTCTCGACTGTACAAACTCGGTTTGTCTGTTCCAGGGACATTCCGATGTTTGTCCAAGTGCACAAACTGTCCATGCTCTACTACCTCGGAGCATGTGTTGGCGATAGGGTTCTGATTGAATTTCACACCATACTGCTGAAGAGGGCGCCGCCAGATCTCTATTTCCTGTCCGGTGAGTGTGTGCGACTTTATGACGGAAGTGGTTGTGGAAACGACATCAGAACTAACCTGTTGTGGCAGGGACGTAGCTTTATATACCTTTGGTATAGGGCTTTCCATACCAAAGGAATTATTGGTATGGAATTACATATCATTATTTTGGCCCATTCATTTTTTTCTTGTTTTATAAAATAACGTTCTGTAAATACATAATCAGTGTCGCATTTTATGACAAAGTTATACAAATTATATATAATATATAATATAATATAATATATATTATATAATATATAATAAAATAATTTTTGACAAAGTTATATTTCCATATCGAAATTTGTCCCAATTCCACACCCATGTACTGTGGCAAATTCAGTACACGTCACGCACGGTTGTACGAATATCACTGGAAATGCAGACAGTCTGCCGAAAAATCAGGAATGACGAAACCTTCATCACGACGCACGTTAGAGACCAGCCCGCTGTAGGCCAGTGAGAGGCTGGCGCTGCTGCCGGCCCTGGGTTCGTCCGCGGTGGCGCCGCGGGCCGCCGCCTGCAGCCCGGCTGACTCGGCCGTGCCGCCCACAGGGCTGCTGGACCTGTTCAAGCAGAAGCTGTCGAGCCGGCCGGTGCCGCCGGTGTCCGTGTCGCTGCAGCTGCAGTTCTCGGCGGCCGAGTTCGGCCCGTGGACGTACCGGGGGGAGGCCGGCCGACCCGGCCGAGCTGGAGGCCGTCTTCCCCGAGCCGGAGAGCCTGCGCCGCCTGCCGCTGGACGCCGGCGCCGACCTCGAGCCGCTGGCGTGAGTCGCGACCTCGCCTGTCTCACGCGAGATGGAGGGTGACTCACGGGACACGGCGGGCTCTTTTCGCGAGACTCAGTAGGGTGTCGCTTGTGAGACAGCTGATGTCTCACCGGACTGATAACTACGGAATGCACAAAAAGGGGGTGTAATGATAGACTCCAACGTTTTTTGCTACGCAGACATGACTGATGAATGGTAACATGTTCATTGCTCATGCGCACGGACTTGGGAATCATGTATAATGTACTAAGCGTACAAAGTCGAATGTTCCTAATGTTGTGTATCAAGTTTTTCAGTGTGCTCGTTATCTGAAAGCGTTTGTTGCCACATTTTTGAACTTCTGTTTGTGTTCTTGTGACACGATGTTGTAGTAAGCAGTCATGACCGTTTTCTGTCGTCCTTTTCCTGACCTGAAACCGTCCTGCGCGCCGAGGACTGCCATGTCCCTAACCAGCCACCCCGCCTGCAGCGGGCTGGACCTGATGACGTCATGGCACCAGGTGGCCGAGACTCTGCTGGTGGAGGACGCCTTCAGCCAGCTGAGCCCGCGAAACGCGCCGCGCTGGACGGTGCGCGCCCGGCCGACAGGTGTGTGGCGGCTGCCGGCCGGCAGGCGGTCCGGCCGCTGCTGTCTCCCCGCCGGCCGTCTGACGGGACTGGGCAGATGTTTTGCTGCCCGCCCGTCTGTCAGGACAGACGTCGCGCGGTTCGACTGTGTGGGTGCCCTGTTGCCCGGCTGTCCGGCTGCTCAGCTACCCGGTTATCCTGTCCCAGTGCCCGTCTGTCCACCGGTCCGTTTTTCTGTGTCTCTGGGTGTACTGCCGCTTGTCCTGACGACGCTAGGTTTGGGCCGGAAACGCGTACCTGTCCGTGAGCATTTTTCGGGCTTGTTTGTCTCGCCTGCGTGGTCCGGTGATGTTGGCCGCCTTGTGGCATGTTGGTGTAGGCCGGAGCGGCCGACCATTCACCTACGCCGGAACCCCAACCGGCCGGCATCCAGCCCGGCGCTGTAACCGTCCGCCGTGTATGCGCGTGTCTGGGTGGATCTCCGTGTCTGTCAGTCGTGACTGGACGAATGTCCGTGTCTGCCAGTAGTGTCCGGTCGGGTTTCTATGTCTGCCGATCGTGTCTGACTCGACCCGTGTCTGCCGGCAGCCCGCGCCGTCGGTCTGCTCGGCCTTTGCCTGCGGCGATGTCTGGCTGCTCTGCCACCGTATGGACACCTTCGAGAGCCTGGTGGGACGGCGCATCAGGGACGCGCCGCCTGTCGGTGAGCTTCCGGAGCCACACGCGCGCCGCGAGCCTGTGCCGGCACGGGGCTCGAAACGTTACCGTGCTGTGGACGTGTGCCGTCCGGGCGCTCAGCTGAGAAGATCGTCTCTTTGTGTCAGGGGTTATAAGAGGAATCGTGATGATAAGGAGGCGAGGTTATTCGTAACAAGGCTGAACAGGCAAGAGGGTGTGTCAGCTGTAGTCAAACGATGCTGTTGTTTTTCCTTCGTGAGAACGTCAAGACATAGTAGCATACGACACTGCTGGGTCGTGGGTGCTGGCTGTTGACGCAGAGGAGGTTTTCCGATTAGGTAGGCATCAGATGTAAACTGTGCTGAGACTCAGGGTTGCAGAGGGCCTTGTGCGGCCCAGTTTGTCCTGACCGGAAATACCCCGCCGCACTTGCCACTGTTACGGAGATGTGCCGAGTCTCGGCGCAGATCTGTTGCATATGTTATGGTTTATGCTCCACCTGACAAATTTCTTGCCTGTACTTGCCCTGTGTTATGATCCCAGGTCAGGTGCCGGACGTGGTGGTTGTATGTGCCTGCCTGTGTTGTGATCCCAGGTCAGGTGCCGGACGTGGTGGCTGTATGTGCCTGCCCTGTGTGGTGACCCCAGGCCAGGTGCCGGATATGGTGGCTGTATGTGCCTGCCCTGTGTTATGATCCCAGTTCAGGCGCCGCACGTGGCGGCTGTATGAACCTTCCCATGTGCTGTGACCTCAGGTCAGGCGCCGGACGTGGCGGCGGCGCTCTCCCGTCTGACGGACCGCGGCAGGCCGTCGCCGGCGTCCAGTGCTGCTCCTTCGGCCGCCGCCGCCCGGCCAGCTGACCTGACGGACGAGTACGTGGACCGGCTGTGTCGCGACCTCTTCAGCGACCAGGTGAGCCGCCCGGCGGCCGACTACTGGGGAGGCAGGGAGGCGCTGAGCCCCCACGGAGCCCGGTAAAGGAGGCGCTGAGCGCCACAGAGCCCGGTAAAGGAGGCGCTGAGCGCCACAGAGCCCGGTAAAGGAGGCACTGAGCTGAGCTCCCTCCCGGAGCCCGATAAAGGAGGCGCTGAGCCCCGCGGAAGCCCGGTAAAAGAGGCACTGAGCTCCGCATAGCCCGGTAAAGGAGACGTCGAGCCCCCCGCTGAGCCGGTTAAAGGAGGCGCTTTTGCTCCGTATTCTGCCTTAGCGGCGCAGTTGCCGGTATTTTCACTGCGTCATCGTGTGCCTTGTTTTCCATCGTGCTGCATGGATGACGCTGGGACCGTTTTCTGTTCAGTTACGCCAAATCAACCCCGAAATCGTTTATTTGCGTACAGCGGATGTCCTGATGTTTGTTGCGTCCTGCACCTGATTGGACTGTAATGCCCACAAACAACAGTATGCCACCTTCGTATTGTCCAGCTGCCTCGCTTACACACTGATGTGACTGATGTAACGGATCTCTGACAGTGCCGTGCGCTGGTGACCTTGTCCTCTGTTCTCCAGTGCGTTGTGAGGGATCCCTGACAGCTCTGAGCGCCGGTGACCCTGTTCTCTGTTCTCCAGTACGGTGTGAGGGGTCTCTGACAGCTCTGAGCGCCGGTGACCCTGTTCTCTGTTCTCCAGTGCGGTGTGAGGGATCTCTGACAGTATCGTGCGCTGGTGACCCTGTCCCCTGTTTTGCAGGAGACGGCTGCACCGCCGCCGGCCGTGCCAGCCGCTCTGCCCCGCTCCGTGAAGGTAACCTCGCCCGCTCGTCCCCGGCTGAGCGTTTCCCGGCGTCTGGCCCCGGCCTCTGCCGGGGACGGTGATCTGCGCTCGAGCGGCGGCCACCGTATCTATCGCCGGTATCTAGTCGCACGTGTCTCACAGCTGGACCCAGTTGCTGCCGTGGTTGTCTCGGTCGCCGCGTGCCGTTACCATCACCACATCGCAGGGCCGGACTGCCGCTCCCCTCTGTGGGTCGAAGGTGCCACCGGCTCGTTGCCGGCGGTAACGCGCAGGTCGGCGCGAGAGACGCTGTTGTAACCGGCGCCGCTGCCGGTGGAAAGTCCTGTCACGTTTGACCGGACGGTGCTTGTCAGCAGTCTGTACTGGGAGGGTGACGCAAAGATTGGGTTTTTTGTTCCCCCGGGCTTGGAATTGGTCCAGCCGTTGTTGCAGGGCATCGGAAATGTTTGCCAATAATGAACAAGTGGCGATTGAGTTGCACTTTTGTGTATGTCGTTTTGCAAACTGTGCACTCTTTGTGAGCAAGATTTAAAGACAGCTGCTTAAGGCGTTGACGGTCAGCGGGTTTCCCTGCGTCTAATTGTAATCTCTTGTACTACCCTCACTGTCTGTTTTGTGTGTTCCAGAACCATATAGCTGACGTGAAGTCGTCCCGACCCGGTGACCTGCTATGGCGGCTGGGTCAGGTCATGTGTCTGCTGGCCAGGTCAAGGTCGGCCTCACTGGCGTGCCGCGTCTGGGAACGGTTCATTCAAGAGCTGAGGAAACACTGGGAAACCGTCCAGCCAGTACCGGGGTCAGTCATTTCTCTCTCTCTCTCTCTCTCTCTCTCTCTCTCTCTCTCTCTCTCTCTCTCTCTCTCTCTCTCTCTCTCTCTCTCTCTCTCTCTCTCTCTCTCTCTCTCTCTCTCTCTCTCTCTCTCTCTCTCTCTCTCGTGTCATTTTCCTGTCTCGTCCTCATTCTTCATCTTCCCTGTCCTTGTACCCCGGCTCTTCTCTCAGAGGTGCATACCCATGCAGTGCCTTCATGTACCGACTTCACTGCCATTCGGACTCGGCCGGTGACCCCTCGCTACAGGTCATACTGCAGCCGCTGCCCGGATCTCTTGATTATCTTCCTGCTGCTGAGTCTTCATCATGACTGAGACAGCGGCTCGCGACACTTCAAAGCCCCAGTGGCCTTTTAGCCGCACCATTTTTTTCACGACCGTGACTGCTTACTTTGTCTTGGATTTTGCCGCTCGGAAAGGGAAGAAGTCTCGCATGGAGTGCGTGCCGAGAACAACGTTTTGGTTAGACGTTTGAAGGACGAAGGGGGGTGTAATTGCGGCAAGCACGTGTTAGATTCACTACGTGATTGGTTACTCGCCGAAGCCTCCCATCACCGTCACTGCCATTAATGCCACCTTTTGTGTGCTTATTAGGGGCCGAATAGCTGGCTCACGGGGTTGATTTTGCACACTCATTGTAGCCGGCTAATGGGCTGAGTTTTTGTCGGTGACGGCGGGCGACAAGAACCGGCCGTGGGCGCCGTGCGCCCCGGTACGGCGGTCTGACCGGGAAGGTCACGGCCGGGCCCTGCCGCCTGGGAGGCGGGGGAGGAGGGAAGCGCGGCGCCCTCCCACCACGGCTGCCCCAGGATCGACGGGCCAGCCCTGCACGCGCTCAGGTTCCCAGGCGGCGGCCCGACTGCTCGAGCTGCGAGGAATGCTGCTGACATTCCAGGAAAGCAGAATTCTGTCGGCTCGAAATATTTCACACGGTGCGCACTGACATGCGTATGATTACAAAGCGCGCCTCTGAAGGACTGTTTGGCCTTGCTCGGCTGGAGGAAAGCTGGTTTCGGCTCTGACAGGTAATTATTGGAGCTGTGTTAGCAGCTCGGATTTCCTTACCTCGTGCGGCGCATTGCCTCGTGACGGGGCTGGTGGCTCAGAAAACTCCACAGGCTGTAAGTGTAGCGCGAGGCTTCATTGGAATGCGCAGCTGGCTTGCATACTCGGAAAGTCGTCCAGCGTGTCCCTGAATTAGGACCTGCCCGCACACGGTAGTATATCAGGCTAATCGAAATGCTCTCGATTGAGCTGAAGAACAAACACCGACCCGTACGTGGCGGCGTTTCCTAACAGAACGCATCGCAATAACAGTTTCCGTGGAGACCTGACCTCTCATCGCAGCAAGAGTCCGCCAGTTCAGCTCTCACGCTCAGCGGGGTGCAGTAAACCCATCTCACGCTCGACGGTGCGCTGCCTCTCGTGTATTCGTCATGGAGAAGTGGCGGTGGCCGTCGGCGGCCTGGCCCATCGCAGCGAATGAGCGTCAACAGCGAGCGGCCCGGCCCGGCCCGTCTCCAGTTCTGCGCTGACCCGCTCCTCCCCCGGCGGGGACTTGCCTCTGGCGCGGTCAGGAGGGGCAACGTCCTCGGCGTTGCGCCTGCACGGGTAACGGTCCGGCGATAATCGTATGCGCGCGCCCGGCGGCCGATGGCCGTGAATTCCTGCCGCCCGCCGTCACGGAGCCGGCGACGCCAGATGTGACCGCTGCCGGAGGCTGTACCGGCCGTCACGGCTGACCGGACACGGCCTGGGCTCTGTCGGAGGCTGTACCGGCGGTCGGCGGTGACCATACGCGGCGTGGTCCCGGACCGCCCGCCGTCTGAGAGAAGCCGGACGCTGTGAGCGGGTCGCGCCGTTGACCCTCGCAGGCCCGCCGGAAGGTTCAATGGCTGCTGGGGAACGGCGCAGGAGCCCAGAGGCCGTGGACGGTGTCCTGAGCGGCGGGCTTTGTCTGAAGCCGGAGACTGCCAGGTGACCCCGCAGGACGCAGCTGCAGGTCGGCCCGGGACCAGAGGCCGTCATGTCCTCAGCGGCGGTGGTCGGTCCGGGCCCAGGGACCACGGTGTCAGAATCGGGTCGCCGTTGTGGTCGGTCCGGGACCAGAGCCCGTGGTGTCCTCAGGACCGGGCGGGCGCGGTGGTCAGACTGCGTGGCCGGACCGTTGCCACGGCCCGCGGCGCGTCATAAAACCGCCGCTGTCCGGCCCCGAGACGCACCACCGCACGCGCAGCAGCCATCTCCGACGGCAGCCGCCGGTGAACTGCCTGTCATTATGCGCCGAGCGCCGACGTGTCGGACACGGGGAACTGCTCGAGCGTTGACAAACATCGTTGAGTTTTGATGGCTGAGCGCGACGCCAAGGGCCAGCGCCTGAGCGATTGTCTCTCCAACTCTTCTTCTTGCGACGGAGTCTCTATTGCGTAGTCACGCGGGCCAGGAACTGCCCAATTTGTTCCGCCGCTGACTTCGTAGCGGGCCGAATCCTACGAGTCACGCTCATTAACCTCCGAGCGGCCGCGCGGCTCGGGCCGGCTCAATGTGCTCAACTGGACGTGACAAGTCCCCCTGGCCGCGCGTGAAAAGCGGCCGGCGGGGGGTCTGCGCCGGAGAGAGCGCGCCTGGCGCGGCCGGCGGGACCCGCAAGACTCGGGCCTGACTCATCCTCCCGCGGGACCGTGCTCCGGGCTCCGACGCGCTGGAGCGCGGACCGGCAGAGCGACGCTTCTTCCGTCCCGAGATTCCCGAGTGGAGCGCGCCGCCGCCGCCGCCGCCGCCGCCGCCAGTGCTGCCCGCGGCCGACGCGTCCACAGCCCATCTGGCGCGGCGGCGGCCGCCGCTGGTCCTTGACCTCTGCCGGCGGTCGGCGGTGGCGGCCGGCCGTCAGGGTTGAACGGTTCTGCCTGCATGAATGTCAACAGCAGCGGCCTGCAGGGGTCAGCAGCCGGCAGATGCCCGCCGGCGGCGCTTGATCGGGGCGGTGGCGGCGGCGGCGGCGGACGCGGACGGGGTTCAGTAACCTGGGACCGTGGCGGGCCTTGGCGACAGGGGTGGGCCCATATCTCACGCCAGGACAGCCAGGATCCACAGCTGCGGGAGGGGTGACCGGGCGCCATTGCTGGGTAACCAAGAGATCATAGTGAGCTGGGCTGAGTGGGGCCATGGGGTCGAAAGATTAATATTGCCGATCGGCTCCACTTCCGGGTCATCTCGGATGCGGACGTTAAAGACTTACTGCTGTCAGTGATTATTACCAGGGCTGCGTGTGACGTCGTAAAGCTGGACGAAACACAATAGGCCCGACGCTAAGTAACTGTTGGCAGTAAACTCTCAGACCCCGTACCCCGTGTCTCCCCTTCGTTGTCGACTGCTGGCGCTCTTTAAGACTGGCACCGTTGGATTACTCGACCGGGATTGGTAGCAGCCAGGCTGGCCCATGTATGCGCTCATTGAGAAGATAAACTTTGTTGATAAGCTTTTTCCCGAGACATGCACGGTGTCGCCAAGGCTGATTACCTTATTGTGTGCAGGCAGTAGATCACGACAGGGTTTTTCTGAAGACTGGTCCAACCATGTAGGTCCGGTTGAACTCTGATGACTTAACTTCATTTCATTGTCGCTGGTGAAAGACGACACATATAATGCTGATATTTGTGTTATGAATAGTGTATCGTACTGAAGAGTTACGTAGGTAATGTGTTCTGTATGATGATTATAGCATGAGCTGGAGTGAAATGAATAAGCAGTCATAACAAAGAATAATATAGCTCTCTGGAAAGTGTCAGGTGACTTGGGGGGGGACGGAATGGATGGGAGAGGACCATTCCCGTTTTTTGGGGGATATTTGGCATTAACAATAGACCAGTCCGGTGCTAAATGACTCATTTCCTATGCAAGCTGGAACGCCATTAATAAAACATGGAACCGCAAATCCGGCACTTTGTGACTCATCTCAGAAGCTTTGTCCACTTCTGGTTGTGCAACTAAAGCATTTACAAAACACAAGCAGTGAAGCGATACGAGCGAGGTGCGCCCCCTGCAAGCGTAAACGAATTGTAGGTCTGCTCGAGGTACTTGACGTCACCAGCTTACGACTGCGCGTGTCACATTAGCCAGCTGTCTGACCCGTGCCGGAGCTGGCCGGCTCGGTTCAAGGGTCAGGGCTCTGGGCATGGTGTAGGACCGGCACCGTCCGTGAGTCACGGCCATTTGTCATCGTGATTCACAATTACGCTCGGCGTCCTGCTAAAGATCGCGATCGACTTTCCGCGACAGGCTTTGCGCAGGCCGTGAGTAATTGGACAACAGCAGGCATGAATATAGAGGTGAGTGAATCTGAGCCGATTCACAAAAACATGGTCCGTGGCACATGCCAGATATAGCTGATAACTAAAACCAGTGCTGACGGGGTAGATCGCTCCCAGCCTGAAGCAGCGTTGTCAAAGTATCGGCGGATTTTGCTCACGAATCACGCTCAGACGTGGCACCAGCTCGGCGCGGTCATTTCGGCTCCTCCCTGTTCTGTGGGACGCGCCGGATCGACGGTCCAAAGGAGACCGCCGCGGCGGATGGCGCCGTAGCGCCGCGATTTCGTGAGAGATGGGCACCTATCACGGTACCGTTGCTTTCCCATGGCCAGGCCGGCCCGCCGGAGGCGTGTCGTAATGCGATATATCTGTCGTGCGGAGAACGAGTGTGGGGCGATCATCTGCTCGTCCGTCGTGGCCGTGCGTGGTGGTGTCGCCCAATTAAAGTAGTTCCGAACAGGACGGGAGCCGCGACGGTGACGGCGATTCGGTCCACCGCCCCGCTCAGCAGAATTTCCCCGCAGGCGTGGTCGTGCCGTGGGGGACGGAGTCGGCGGCTGGGACATTGGTCCGCTGTTCCGCCGTGCTCAGGAGCGGCAGTTCCTCCCGGGCTCGCTGCTTCCGGTCCCGGACCGTGCGGCGCCCGTGACCGAGCCTCAGTGGGACGGCAGCATACCGTCGCCCCATTATCCGGACGTGGCGGCTCTGGCTTCGTCGCGTCTCGCCCCGCGCGAGGGCTGGATATAGCGCTCCCGGGGCTGTCGGCGGTCGGGCTGCCCCGGCCGGCGCCGCTGCCGGCGCGGAAGCCGCCCCCGGCGCCGCCGGAGGTATGAGGAAGTGACCGGACCGCCGCCGTGACGGTTTCCCGGCGCCTGATTGTGGGTAAATGCAGCCACCGTTGAAGGACAGCGCCCGAAGACGCCGCCGATGGGCGCCGCGCGGCCGCCGGCGTTCCTGCTCGCTTGGCCGTGAATAAGTGCTCACTTGGCCGCTGACGACGTGTAAAGCGTCGGCGTGACGTGGTGGAGTGAACGGGCCAATCACGAGTAATGTGCTGGCGACGGCACAGTTCACGTGGAAAGCCGCGCACTGGGAGGCGACGCGACGCAGCTGTGCCAGCGAAGCACGTTTATGAAACTGAAGTTTGTTGCCCACCGGGAGATAATGTTCTGGTGGAGGAGCGTTGTTGGTGTTGGAGGGCACGGTTTTCAACGATTTTGTCTTTGTCTTCGTGAGCCGTCATCGCACCCTGCTGTGGCATCTGTCGCATTAGGACCATTTCTTCAGTCGGCGCAGGATGTATAAAGTCAGCAGTCCTCATTGTGCTGATTTAAAGCGACGACCTTCTGAAGCGCTGTTCCTCTAGTTTTCATTCTTGCCGCTCGATGCTTTACGGTACCGTGGAATGGCTGACAATGCGATAGCTTGGTGCGGGAGTGAATGTTGTTTCTGGAACAGCAATAGGATTCAGCATCTAGGCTTTCATTATGACGACAGAAGAACACGGACACACTACCGACGTAGTTGCTGTTTTCGTCACCTGCTTGCTTCATTATTTCCCGACATCTGAACAGGCTGCATGACAAAATGGAAGACAACTGCCTGGCCCCACCTACCCCGTGACATGAGAATTCTGCCAGAAGCGACGAATCAGATAAAGATGTTTTTTTATGAGTTCGCGGCCATTGACTGGACAGTGGCCATTGGCAGCGGTGGTCCGAAGCTGCCCACCGTTGACCAGAGGGTGGTCGGTTGGCGTTACCGCCGCCTTGTTGCGATTGGCGGCGCTTACCGTGGCCGCTGCGCGCCTCTGGCGGTGCGGTGCCGTGGTGGCTGCTCGGCCTGCCGCCCGTCACGGTCGGCTGGTCCGGCTCCATCTCGGCCGCGCAGGGCGCGGAATCGGCCCGCGGTCGACGGCCGCCGCTGCCGGGTGTGCCGGGTCATCTCTGGCAGCTGGCGGGGGCTGCTGCTGGCCGCCGCTGCCGGGTGTGTCGGGTCATCTCTGGCAGTTCTGGCGGGGGCTGCTGTGGCCGCCTCTGCCGGGTGTGCCGGGTCATCTCTGGCAGCTGGCGGGGGCTGCTGTGGCCGCGCAGATCCGGCAGTCCCGGCCTGCGCCGCGAGGCCGAACGGTAGCCGCCAGTCTGGTGCCGTCTTGAATCCATCCGGCCCGCAGATGGACGCTGTCCGTTGGCGCCCGTCGTGGTCCGAGGGGTTCGGCGAGGTCCGGCACCCACTGCTGAACGACGGCAGGCCGGAGCCGTGGTTGCCTCCACCTCCCCCCCCCCCCGAGTCGCCGCTGGGTCGGGGTCGATGTTTCCGGCCCGCATGCTGGCGGCGATACCGGTCCGTCGTCTGTCGTCCTGCCCGCCGACGCCGGCTCGGCTCGGCGGTCGGCTCAGTAAAAACGCCGTCCGTCGCCGATCGTACCGCGCCAGGCGGCTGCCAGGCCGGCTTTGTTCAGTTGGGCATTGTCCCAGATAGTGACGAGAGGCTGTTGTCTCTTCCGGGCTTTCGGCAATCCGACCTGATCGGTTGTGGCAACGTTCGCGGCGGGACTGTTTGTCCGCGCGTTGTTGTTTATTTTTCGAAGCATATGTTTATCACGTTAATCCATGCGCGGTCATTTTCCGTGCGGAGATTAATTTGCGATGAGTGTATGTTCTCCGTCAGTTTCTGCCACTGATCTTGCAGGAAATTGAGTCATTCATCACCTCAGACGATAAGCCATCGTCGTCCCATCATCCGACCATTTTCTGCCTGACGATGTTTTAAAATTCCACCGAGACGATCCGCCACTCGCGATACAGATCTCCGGAGGGGCGGACCCTTTCACCGAGCTCTCCGGGGCGTTTCGATTCGCTCCTGGTGCCGGCCGGGCGGCGGCTGGGCGGTGCGGGCGGCGCGGGCGGTCTCCGCCGCCGGCGGGCCGGCCGGGCGCCCGTTACCCGGCGTCCGACCGCCGGGGAACAGATGGCCGGGTCGGCCCGCAGCGGCGGCTCTCAGCGGGCCCGTGCCGGCCGGACAGAGAGCGGCCGAGCGGGCCGCAGAAGACCGCGCCCGCACGCGGACTGGTGCCATATGTACTGATGCATGCTGCCTTGTTGGTGTTTGGGTGTAGAGGGAGGACGCGCACAGGACCGACTGTTGGGAAGCGTATTGACAGCCTGTGGGTCCGGTTTTCTCTGACGGTAATATGTTCTTTTTTGCCGGCTGTCGTAACACGTAAAAAGGAAGTTTGATCGTCGCGGCGATTAGTTTGGGGTAGCCAGTTACACGGGTGTTTAATTGCTCACCAGGAGGCAGTGTGCTCTGCTCCAAGTTTTTGTTTGTGTTTGTGTTTGTTTGTTTTTTGTTTGTTTGCAAGACGTCAGGATCGCAGACCTCCTTCAGTGAGTTAATCTTCGGCAGTCGATGTCGACGGCTAATCGATTAAAGAACAAAGAAAGCGGCCGATCTTGCACCTTTTCTAGGTAGGAACCACGCTGTCTGAATTGGCCGGGCCGTAAGGCTCAGACCGGCGTCGGCGCCGGTGCGTTTATCCCGGAACTCGCTGCCGGCCCGGTCATCGTCCAGCGACCGGCCGATCATGGCCGCACGCCGACCAGTCCGTCCCGGCTGCCGGACCGCGGCGCCTCCCGGCCGGCCTGACGGCGCTGCCGGCCCGGGGCGGCTCCGCCCGTCACGGCGCCCCGTGACGGCCGGAGAGCGCCGGCCGCGTGATGCGCCGCTCGGTGTCGCTCACAGACGACGGGCCGGGAGTTCCGGTCCGGCGTGCCCGGCCGCTGGAGACTCCACGAGGGCCAACTCCCCCCTCCCCCGCCCCACCGCCGGGCCCGGGCAGACCGGTCTCGTTCCTCCGGAGAAGGCGACTCTCTCGTTTCGAGAGTGCGTTTATCGGCGCCAGTGCTCTCCGGAGACACGGCGTGGTTGAGCAATACGCGTTTTTGGTCGGCGAGGAGCGCTAACAAATGCGGGATCTGCTCTTCGATGTGGTAACGCGCTACACAGTGAAAACGATGGTGGGCTCATTAAGAGGCATGAAAGGCGTTTGTGGGTTGACACACGCCGACATCATAGTTTTGGAGCCCATACGCATTTTCCAGTTCGTCATTATGACGTAGTCTCCGAGTTAAAGGAATAATGCAGGCTTTTTAGCAGGCGAATATTTCGCTGCATACTTGTTTAATGCAACTTTCTTGTCTGTTTTGCCAATCCTGTCTTGGCTTGACTTACAATCTCAATCCACCCATTGTCATACATCTTTATTACGTGCCGCACAAGCTGCGTTGCACGTGTCATGTGTGCGTAAATTTAGAGCGATACAGATATTAATGACATTTTCTTACACGTAGCATTTCTTGTCTTGCTCAGCTGAACTCATTCTCATGAGCGTAACCCAATCGTGTGCAGTTTACCTTTTGACATGCCCCGCGGCTGCAGTTATGAATTAAACTTAACCTTCAACTGGTCTTCATGTATAACGGTCCTAGAGTTAAGGATAGTGAAATAATCTTTCCAGGAATAGTTGGTCGTGGCCCTGGTCCTGTCTCGATGACGATGCATCGTATGGCCGCAAGTGGTTTAAGGTCGCACAGTGACCGGCAACAGGGGTCACTGTCTGCCGCGACGGGCACACGCGGGTCTTTTTCCGACAGATCAGCCCCGTCCCGTCCGTGCCTCACCTGCGGCACCGGGCCGGACGGCGCAAAAACGACACACCGGCCCTTCCAGCCCAGTGGTCAGCCCGGGCCGCGGCCGCTCAGTAGCTGTCCATAACCCGGCGTGGCCGCAGCGGCCGCCGCCAGAGGCCGATGACCGCTTGCACGGTGCAGCGAGCGTCCACTCCACGTGCGTGGCGCGGGCCGAGCTGGCCGGACGGGTATTGTGCGGGCCGGGTATTGTGACGGGTATTACGATGTGGCGGGTTGTCGCACCTTTCCTGCTGAGTCGCTGCTCATGTTTTGTGCGGGATGGGTTAGGACGTCTGGGGGCTTCTAATTGATGTCTGATATGGAGGAAGTCGTTGGTGGGGTTCCATAACTTTCCCAGACGTTAGCCCGGATATAATGTTTGTGCTGGATCGCGGCGAATAAGGAAGCCTGCATTTTCTTCACCGTCTCCTCTCGGTACATTGCATTTTTGTCACTGAAACCCGCTGGAATTATTCAGTGTGTTAAGCCGGGCTGGTGTTCCTGTGTGGCGAAGGACGCCGTACGGATGCGGTGTGTTCTTTGGCGACGCGGGCGATGCCAACAAACGAGCGCTGGTATCAGATCGGCATCTGGTGCCCTGTCCCCTGCACCCGTTCCACTTACGCTCCGCGTTTTTTTCATTGTTCCTGGAGCAGTCCTCACAATGCACTCAGACACCTGCGTCACGTTATCAGACATGTATTCTGTCGGAGAACACCCGCGTCACGTCAACGTTGTGAGGCATATATTCCGTCGGAGATATGTCACGCTCCGCAGCCGGGTCGTCACGTGACGGCGTCGCGGCCGGCGTGACGGTGGCGGCGGGCGTCCGGCGGCCGGACACCATTCCGGCCAGAGATCCGGGCCAGTCCGGGGCGGCGCTGCGCCACATCACAGGGGGCCGGGCGGCCCGCTCGCCGAGTACGTCGTTATCGGTCTCCGCCGCGGCACCGCGTCGGCGCCCAGTGCCCGCCGTCAGTACAATCATCAGGAACAAAACGCGTCGGAGCTGCCGCGAGCCCGGCCTTTCGCACGCTGACACGACGTTAGTGGGAACATTCAGACGCACACATCGTATAACACAACATCGAATGCATGCCGCCTCATCGCGTTAAGTTAACACATCCTCGTCATCCCTTCCAACACAATCGCACACATTTGATGTCCATGTATGGCTGTCTGTTGTCTACGGATGAAATCGCTGAGCTCTGTTGCCTTTTGGACGTCTCCCGTTGCTGCGAGGCGTCCGGGCTGTGGTGCTGCCGGGGCAAGAGCTGACCGCTCGGCCCCTGGAGCTGGCGGCGCGGCGGAGCGCCTTTTCACCGGCCCCTCACGTGCCGTCCGGCCTCCTACGCCGACCGTCGGCCAGGGCTCACCAGCCGCGCGCTGGCGTCCCCGCAATGTCTGCCGCGGGTCCGCGGCCCGCCGACACGTGTCGGCGTCCAGGGACCGAGCCGGCGACGCAGTCACGCGCCGCGCGCCGCGCGTGCGAGCACGGCGGCCTCGCGTCCCACGGGTCGGTCTCGCTGGCTGCCCGGCGGGAGGTTCCTTCACTCTGGCGGCCCTCCGAGGAGCCGCCGCTGACCCGGGCAGCCGGCGGCGCCGCAAGCCGGCCCGGCCGCCGCTCAGAGCTGCACCAGGTTGCTGCCGCGCGCCGTGGCGTTGGCCGCCATGTAGATGTCCATGTCGTGGTCGGTCCAGCCGTCGGTGTCGTCGGTGAACTGGCTGGAGAGCCGCGACGTGCTGCGGTCCCGCGAGGCGGACGGCCGCCGGCTGCGGCGCCGCTCGCCGCCGTACCCGGACGCCAGCGAGGTGCGCGAGGTGCGCAGCTCTGCGGACAGACGCGGCGCCGTCACTCGCATGCCGGCGCGCGGCCAGTGACGGCCCCGTGACGGCGGCGCCCGCGTGACGCGGCCCGAGCGGCGGCGGCGGCGGCCGTGACGGCCCCGGCCGGCGGCAAACAGACAGACGGCGGCCGCCCGCGCTGCGGCGGCGACAGGAAACGGCATGCGATAGGACAGGCTCGCGCGCGCGCGCGGAGGCGAGCGAGAGAACGACGAGGCATACCTACCACCGGTCACCCCGCGCTCTACAGGGGTATGTCATGCTGAGGCGCGCACAGGTCACTAAGTAAGGCATCCTGCCACAAGCTGCGCGTCGAGCAGGCCGAACCTAGCAGAGACAGGGCGGCGGGGGTGGGCGCCGTCAGTGCCAGAACACGGATAAAGCACGGCAGATATTAGCGCAGTGGTCACACAGACTCAGACGGGTCACAGGTGCGATCTCATTGGATCAGAGCTGACGATACTCCGTTTCGCTGGCCGGCGAATTTGATACAACGCCCGCTGCGGATGACTTATGACTTTGTGGACTTGTGCAGGCTGGTTAAACGAGTGCGTGAAAGCTTAGCGACAAGCTTTCTGCGCTAATGGCCACATAAAAGCGCCAGCGCGTCTCTCGCGAAGCTTGGCCTGCGTCACGATCTTGTGGTCAAACCGGTTCGGAAAATGCTTCCAGTCATGAACCAAAATAGACCATAGCCAGAATTTCCCTGTCAGCGGTATCCTAAACTGCTTTCTGAGACGGGTACGTGTCGACATCACATGCTGATTCGGAGAGGTAGGGGCGGTAGGGGACCGAGCAGGGGGTCGTGATCGTCTTTGATCCGGAAGCGGAACACGCTATCGGATCCGGGCTTATGGGGCATCCTTTACCGACCTGGACGGGGACGGAGGACCTGAGCGGTCAAGCGAAGAGGGGACGGGTGACTGGGGCCAGGGTCGGAGGTCGTTGACGTGGTCACATGAATGGACGGCAGGCGGAATTCAAAGTCGGGGGCGTCGCGTGTGCCGATTTAGGAGTGCTGGAGACCGGAACCATTCTCGGGAAGGAGGTACGCAGCACCGACCGGCCTGGGACAGCTGGGGACCGGAGCCGGTGTCAGAATGAAGAGGGTAGCTACAGACACTGACCGGACTGGGACAGCTGGGGACCGGAGCGGGTGTTCGGCACAGGGCAGAGCCGGAGAACACTGACCTGGTCGGGGCAGCGCCAGGCCGTGGCCGCCGCCGGCGCCGTGCGTGGCCGGGAAGTGGCCCGACATGGCCGAGTAGCTGCGCAGCGACTGGCCGTCGGCCAGGCTGCGGCGCCGCCACGAGGTGCGCGACGCCTGCGAACGGGCGTCGTCCGCCAGGAAGCCGTCCCGGCCGGCGCCGCCTGCCGGAGCGCACAGACGACGGCGCTACTCACGGTCCGAGTCACGGCACGTCGCGTCACGTGACGGAGAGCGTGACGCCGCGCCGCCCGGCGCCGAACGACCTAGATGTTAATGCGCCGAAAACCCAAACAACGACCAGGACGACAGGGCCGCGGTATGGCGGTGCGAATGCGAGGCCCCGTCGTCGGCGACGACCGGCGCCGGCCGACGGGACGCGCGACGCGACGGCCGACACTCACCCTTGTTGTCCATGTGGTACATGCGGGCGCGCGGGATGCTGCGGTGGCTGTACATGGAGAGCTGGTCCCAGTCCTTGCCGCCGCGCAGCGTGCCCATGCTGGCGAGCGGCGGCGCCGGCGTCGTCGACAGGATGGTCGGCAGCGGCTCCTTCTTGTCGCGGCCGCGGCGACGGTTGCAGCAGACGAACACGACCACGGCGATGATGATGGTGCCGCAGATGGCCGCGCTGGCGGCGATCACGAACGTGTCCATGTGCGTGGGCGCGGCGGCGTCCGTGCGGATCTCGCGGCACTGGCGCGGCGGCACCGTCTCCGGCGAGATGTCGATGTCCTCCAGCGAGACGACGCACACGACGATGCACTCCTGCGACGGCACGTTCTTGATCTTGAACTCCTTCTCGGACGGCGCCAGCGGCGGGCCCTGCTTGAAGGCGTCGTCGCCGAACAGCCGGTACACGACGCGGAAGCCGAGGATGTTGGGCACGTCCGACTCCCACTGGATGACGACGGCGCTGCCGCGCCGGTACGCGTCCTGCACGCGCACCTCGTCGCCGAACGGGCTGCTGCGCGAGGCCGCGCCCGGCCCGGCGTACGTCTCCGGCTTGAAGATGAGGCTGGGCCGGGCGGTGGGCGCGGCGGCGGCCGGCAGCGGCGGCTCGGAGCTGGCCGGCGCGCGCCGGTACGGCGGCTGCGTGTACACCGGCCGGAACGTGGTGGCCGCCGGCCGCCGCGTGATCTGCACCTCGGCCGTCGGCCGGCGCGTCGCCGCCTCCGCCGTGGTGACGGCCGTCGGCCGCGCCGTCGGCCGCGTCGTCGGCCTCGTCGTCGGCCGGGTCGTCGGCCGCGGCCGGGCGGTGGTGCGCCGCCGCTCCGTGGTCGTCCGGACGGCCGCCGGCGGCCGCCGCTCGGTGGTCGACTCGGCGCAGACGAACTCTGCCGGCGCCGGGCGCGGCCGTTACGTGCGTGTCAGGCGGGGCGAGCGGAATTAAGTCGGGGCGCATCGACAAAGAACGCCATCTGCTGTCATCCATCTCGCGTTAGGCATGCGTTTTTAGCTATACACGTCATTAAATGCCAGGGACTCACAGACCCGGTAATTACCTCCGGAACATAAAACGCGCCATCGGACGCGCAGGCCGCAGGAGCCGATCGCTCAGTGAGAACCGGGCCGGGCCGTTCACGCTCGACCAGGCGGCGGCGGCGGCGGCGGCGACTCACCCTCGGCGTTCAGCTGGTAGAAGGTGCGGTCGCGGAACTCGGGCGGGTTGCCGCAGAACTGCGGGTTGCGCTCGCGGCTGGTGACCTGCAGGTCGTTGTCGCGGATCCACTGGGCGATCCAGCGCACGCGGCAGTCGCACGTCAGGAAGCGGCCGCCCAGGCTGAGGCCGCGCAGCGTGGTGCGCAGGTGCTCGAAGGCCGCCTCCGGCAGCGTCGACAGCGGGTTGCCGTCGAGCGCCAGCAGCGTCAGCGACGTCATGTCGCGCAGGCTGTCGCGCGGCAGCTGCGTCAGCAGGTTGAAGCCGATGTCGAGCACCTGTGGACGGACGGCGGCGGGCGGTCAGCGCCGGCGGCGAGCGGTCTCGGGGGTCGCTGGCGCCGCCGGGCCAGCTCTCCGCAGCCAAACTGCCGCGAACGCACACTGCGTCGACGCCGACGCCCGTTACGTTGTGTAGTCGGTAGCCTGCCGTACACAGCGCACGGGAACCAGATCACAGCATCATAGACGCCTCACAGCACAAGCTGAGCGATCGACGCTCTGTGCGACGGCGCGCGCCACGGCCGGCACTCACCCGCAGCCGGCCCATGATGGCCATGGCGTCGGTCGGGAAGTCGGCGATCAGGTTGTTGAGCAGGCTGAGCGAGCTGAGCGTGTCGTTGACGCCGGCGAACACGGTGCCGTCCAGGAACTGGATCAGGTTGCGCTCCAGGTTGAGCGCCGTCAGCGACTCGAGTCCGGCGAAGGATCGCGGCAGCAGCTGGGTGATGCTGTTCTGCGCCAGGTCCAGGAACGCCAGGCTCGAGAGCCGGCCGATGGCGGCCGGCAGCGAGCGCAGGCCGGTGCCCTTCAGGTTCAGGTTCTTGAGCGACTTCTCCAGGCCGCTGAAGGCGCCGTCGCTGACCGTCAGGTTGTTGTCGGCCAGCTTCAGCGTCTGCAGCGACAGCGTCTTGAAGGCGTCGTCCGGCACGAACGTGATGCGGTTCTTGGAGAGGTCGACCAGCTCGAGCCGCTTGAGCTTGGCGAGCGCGGCGGTCGGCACCTCGGCCAGGCTGTTGCCGGCGAGGTTGATGTTGCGCAGGCGCGACTCGAGCCCGGAGAATGCGCCGGCCGCGATCTCCTCCAGGTCGCAGTCGGAGAACTGGATGTTCTGCACCGGGATGTTGGCGAACACGTTGTTGGGCAGGCTGGCGATGGTGCTGTTGGTCACGTACAGCAGGTCCAGCTCCTGGTTGGGCACGGCGGCGCGCAGGGCGCCCAGCAGTCGGCTGAAGTCGACGAACTGGCACTGGACCGAGAGGTGGCCGGTCGCGCTGCTGGCGCACACGCACGAACCGTGCAAGTCGGACATGTCGCGCGGCCACGGGCACTCGGCGCGCGCCGCCGCCGCCCAGGCGCACAGCAGCAGCGCCGCTCGCCGCCACAGCATGCCGCCGCCGGATCTGGAACGGGAGGGCGTCGTCAGACGGTCCGCGCCGCCGCCCCGCCGGCCGGGCAGTGCCGACTGTCCGGGCGGCGGTCCCGCCTGGCCGCCGTGGGGCCGGGCCCGTCACGGAGGACCGCCGGGCCGGCCGGTCCGGTCGCCGCGGCCAGTCACGGTCGGCTGTCGGCCGCCGGCCGCCGTCGGTGCTGCGCCGGACCGCCGGGACCGCCGGGCGGACGGAGACCTGGTCCCGGTCCCGGTCCTCCCCCGTGCCGCCCGAGGCCTATTCTGTTGTGCTATTTTATTGCTGTCATCTTTCCGGACCGCACCCGTTCTGCGGCTTCCCGTTGTCCGTCTCGAGAGGTACGCAGAGCTCGTGTGTCAGACGGAGCGAGAGGTACGCCGGGCGCGCCTGCCACGCGAGCCGGCCCGCGAATCTGGGCCGTCCGCGGCTGCCCGGTCTGGAGCGGCCGGCCGCCTGTGCCGCGGCCGGTCCGTGGGGTCTGTAGAGGGTGCGGATTGCCTCATCGGGGCGCCATATGACCCAGACGTCGGGCCAGCGAGCCCTGGAGCCTAAATAAAGCGCCGCCTCACCGCGTAATTAGGGCTGTTGCTCTGCCTTGACCGCTAGGTAAATTGCTCGGAACAGACTGAAGAGTTGTTTGTTTAATGTGTGTGCTTCGGGCGAAGTTCATGCGCTTTGAGAAATCGTTTGACGGAGCCTGGGTCCAGGCAGCAGCACGTCTTTCGATAACACTACCATTCCTCCGTGGTCCAGTCTGTTGACTGCTTTATTACGCAAACAACCAACCAGGCAGGTTCCCTGACGGTCTGGCGGTCGGCCTGGCAGTAGGCGCGTTTATATGAGCATTTGAAAAGTTACCAGATTCCCGGCCAAATTGGCCAGGGTGCATCTTTCTAGCCAGTTTAAGCATCCGCGAGGTTCTGTTGGTTGGTTGGTTATTGGGGCTTAGGGGCGCACCGACTGCAGGGTCATTCGGCACCCACTGCGAGGTTCTGTGTTTCCTTCACGTTCCCTTCACTTGTTGTTAGACTTAGCAATTTAAACACCACTGCGACCTAAGCTGGTTTGCATGAAATTACAGCTAACTAAATCTGTATACCAACCCACTTGCCTGCTTTAGGTTTGGAAAATCACAAATCGGTTCAAACACAGACGCTACGATTTTAAACAAGGACCACGTGCACAATGAGTGAGGGAATTTTCCGCCTCCTCGCCACTCTCCCTGTGCTTCCAGCTTATCAGTCTTTGACCAATCAGCGCCTTCGTTCTAAAACCTTTCAGCCTTGTCAAGGTATGTAGCCTTTGTGAACCACTGCATTTGACCAGCGGCCGCACTGGCGAGACGCGGCCAGGCTAGCCGGAAGCTACCAAATGAACCGCAGAACACGCGAGGAAATTACTACGCGTGGCATGTAGTACGGAATCCTTTTATTTCAAGCTTGTTTGTATTGCAATGCACTCATTCTGTCCCACGATGTAAAGATACGCCTTTCCAGAACGAGAACCAGTTGTAGTTTAAACCAGCATTCGTTTTAAAGCTGGTCAATCCGGCCAACCTGTCCGGGAGTCTGGCAGCTTTCCGAATGCCCGTATAAACACGCCTCGTCGCGTTTTCGTCAGTGGTCGTTCTATTGGCCCGTGAGGAGCCGTCCCCTCTCTAGCCGTCCCCGTCAGAGGCCGTCCCTCTGAAGCTGTCCCGCCTGTGGCCGGTCAGGAGTAGTCCCGTCAGAGGTTGCTCTGCGGCCGTCGGGTCTGAGCGTCTGTGACGCCGTCACGGCCCGACGCCGCGCGTCACGTCACGTTCGGCGGCGGGCGCCGGGAGCGCGCTCGGCCTGGCGCCGGCCGGGTCCGTTCCGGTCGGCTGGCGGCGTCGGAGAGCGCCGACTCGGGATGCGGCCGGCAGCGGCGGCCGAGGCCGTGGTCATTGACCGCCTCCGCCGCCGCCGCCGCCGCCGCCGTCTCGGCCGCAGACGCAGAGACCGAGGCAGAGGCAGAAGCCGGCGGGGACTGTTGTCTGTTGAGGTGTCGCCGGCGGCAACTGTTGTGTTCGGCCGCCGGCGGAAGACGGCCACCCATCTGGCTCTCCGACGGTGTGCAACTGTGGAGCGACATAGTCTTTGCCTCTTCCTTGCGGAAGTGGCACAGGGCATAGCCGTCCAGCCGCGGTGTTATTGCTATGGGAAGATCCGGAGTCCGGATGGCGTGTCGGTTGTTCCTCGCTCGCGCTACCCCTTCCGATCGCCTCTCCTGCTTTGCGCCGTGGCCTTCTTTGTCCACACCACCCTCCTTGTCTTCACCTCTTCCTCCTCCCCTCGATCTTGGCATTGCCTCGCGTCCCTTCCGTCCTCCGCCAGCGCCAGTGGCCACTTCCGCCCGTCGTCGCCGCTGCTGGGCCGTCTGTTACGTCACCGACTCGTCGGATGACGTAAATTGCCGCCTGTCCGCCGGAGCCGAGCTGGAGCCGTGTTTTTCAATCATCATTAGCGCCGCGCGCCCGGCGATAAGCTCTGGCGCGGCGGCGGCGAATTAGCGCCGCAGGAAAGTCCGGCCGACATACGGGCCAAGGACGTGTCACCGCCTTCTGAGCGGCGCCGCGCTCGGGCTGATGAGCTGTGCGGCCCCGCCGCTCGCGGCCTGCGCGGCCTGCAGACTGCAGTGGACAGGACGGGACGGCTCGCCGACTGATCGTCTGCGCGGGGGAGTGGGGCGAGCATGCGTTCCCGGTGCGTAGGAATGAAAACAATCAGGAGGGCGCTGCCTCGCACACCGCAGCGGCTCGTCTCCTGGTGTTTTAGGTGATTGGGTTGGCTCGGTTGGCGTCGTTAGAAAGCTGTTGCCTCACGCGGCGGCCAATACACGGCCTCCAACTGCTCGACACTCCGCGAATGGCGTTCACGCCAGAGGGCCTTTCCCAGAGTCCCAGCTGACGTCGCAGGACCGGCAAAACCACGAAGAAGAAAACGGATGGGCCTCGCACGTTCTGCGTCCTGTCGTCACTGCGTTGCAGAGTCAAGCCGGGTCTTGGCCACGTCACGGTCTGGGAATGCCTCAGCTGATGATTTCAGCTCGTTTTTGAAGTGTGCGGCGGTTCAAAAGGACGGCGAGATACTTCGTCAGAGAGAGAGAGAGAGCGAGAAAGCTCGCTGCGAAGGGACGGCGATGGCTCACGCGCTGAATCAGCGCCAGAAGAGCGACACCAGCGGCCTTCTCGTGGGCCCGGGCGCAGTGGATGCGGCGGCCGGGCCGGAGCCGAACCTGGTCCTCAACCCATACCCGAGGACCAGGCACGGCCGTGTCCTTTCTCACTGTCCATCTGACCTTGCCCTTGCCTGGTGTGTGCCCACTGCCAGCCGTGCCTGTCCATGTCCACGGTCGTCTGCGGCTCTGTTCGCCGCCGGCCGTGACCCTGTCCACTGCTCACTGTTCCTGCCCGCTGCCGTCAGTCGGCCGTTGTCCAGACCGGCGGCGGTGGCGGATTCGGCCGATGTCGTTCGTCACCGTTACCCGGCCGGGCTCCGCCGCTGATTTGTTTTGACGACGCGTCGCGGCGGCGCTGGCGCGCCCTCAGGAAAGCCGGCCGGCTGACCGGCCGTGACGGCCGGCCACCGCCGCAGTAACGGTGCGGAGCGCCCCGCGCGCGCGCGCCGCCCCCGCCGCTCGCACGAATTTGATTATTACATCCGGCGCGACCGTAAGCGGCGGCTAACTGGCGTGTTTGTTACGCCAGGCGGCCGGAGCGGCGGCGGCCGGCGGCCGGCCGCGAACGGTACCGGCCCGGCGCCCGGCAGCCGCGGCAGCCTGGGACTCGGCGGCTCCGCGTGATTGATGGCTGCGAGCCGGACGCGCGCCGGCGGCTGCGGGAGACGCCGGGACGTCGGACGGTGGCCGGGGGGTGGGACGCTGTCGCGCGGAAACAAGCAAGCATCGATTGCGGTCCGGCCCACAGTGCCCTGTGGCTGGTCTATGTGATGGCAGCGGCGTGTTTTCCCCCAGTATGGGTAATGTTGCCTGTTTTGCCGGGAGCAACTAGCTTGTCCTAGCCGAGCGGTCTCCCTCGGCAGAGGACTGTGCTCCGACCACTCGGACTGTCTCGAGTCGGCAGAGGCTGACTCTGACAGAATCTTGTGGCCAACCCCGTCTGCCTCGGACCGGCAGAGGACTTTGCTGTGGCCGCCTCCGACTGCCTTGGGGCGGCAGAGGACGCCGCGGCGGCCGCAGATGGCCGGGACGTGTGAACGACCAGCGGTGGCGCCATCTGGCGCGCCACCTGTCGCGCGCGGACTCTCGGTTTCGGCGGCGGCGGCGGCCTGCCAGCCTCCGGCAGCCGGCTGCCTTCCGCCTGCCGCGCGGCCTCTGCGGCCGACCCTGTCGACCGCCGGCGGCTGCTGCGCTCGCGCCGTATCCGGCAAACTGTGCGGCGCCGTCCTGCTGGTGGCCACACGAAGCGCAAACTGCACCGTCACGTCGACGGCCTTGCCTGGACCGGCCCACGCCGAGGAGGTCGCCGTGCGGGCGTCGGCGCGGCGCCGCCGCTGGATCCGTCTCGAGCCGGCTCGGGACGCCGCGCCGGCGGCCCGCACAGGCCGCGTTACGTCACGGGGCGGGCGGATTTCCCGGCTTCTGGAGACGATTGGTGGACGGCCGACACGTCCTCCGGCTCGGGCGTGAGGCGGCCGGAGAATGCCGCCGCTCCCCGGCGTCGGCCGCCTTATGCGTATGCATGAAGTGTGTGGACACGCAGATTGAGCAATGACGCCGATCGCCGCCCGGCGGAGGCTTCTTGGCGCGTCGACTCCCAGCCAACCTAATTTTCGCTTAAGTAGGTGACGAAAACGGTCCAGTGCTACTCGCACGCCACAGTTTCCAGTCGAGTCGTCTCGCGTGTCACCGTTTTCGCAGAGACTCGGTGAGGCGAGTGGGCCGGTCGACGCGTTGCGAATCGATTCCTGCAGGGCGCTTGCAAAACTCCCGCCGGCGCGTGCCGTGACGTCAGCGGGGGAAGACGGACAGGCGCCTATGACCGGGGGTCGAGGGCGGGTCACGGTCTGTCGACAGCAGGCCGGGCCCAATCACTGTGGTCACGCGGCGCCTATTGGCGTCTCGCGGCGGCGAACTGACGGCGATTGGCGGGCCGAGGGTCGGCACCGGCGCCGCCTAGGGCGCGTCACGACGGTGTGCAACCGTCCCCGCTGCCGTCCCGACTGCGTCCGGCGCGGCCGCGGCCGTGCGATCGTCTCCGGCTCTGCTGCCGCGCTGCCGCCGCCCGGATTGTCTGGCGCGTCCGTGGCGCTCTGGGATCGGCGCTGAACAGAACGGCGCACGACGGCGACCCTGCGGCCGCGGCAACGGTTCAGGGGAGATGCTGCCGAACGGAGGCCGGGGGCGAGAGGTGCCGCCGGCCAGCCGGGCTGTGTCGGCCGGCGTGTGGCACCGGCCTGACCCTGCAGGGCGCGGCCTGACCCGGCAGAGCGCGGCCTTGCCGGTCGGGAGCGGCGGTGCCGTCGCGGGAAGGTCAGACGGCAGCGGTAACTCACGGCTGCAGGGTGAGGGCGTTATTTACGGCCGGGCCGCGGCTCGGTCGTCCGAGACGGCCTGGCATCGGACGGCGGCCGGCCGGCCGAGTCTGGACGGATGTCCGGTCAGGGTCGTGCCAGTCTCGCCGTGACTCCGCGGGGCCGGCGCAGCCGGGCCTGGCGAGGACGCTTGCCGTGGGACCGGCCGGGCAGGTGCGCTCCCTGCCGTGGCCTTGCCCGCCCCCAGTCCTGCCGCGGCGGCACGTCATTCCTCGGCGCGTGGGGCCGCTGCCTCCTGCCGGGCGGCTGGTGACTCACCGCCACCCTCGGCCGGAAATGGGACTCGGACGAGTCACCGGCGCCGCTCAGACGCCGGCTCCGCGGCCGGGCCCGCCGCCAGCGGAGCCGGCGGGGACCGTCGCTGGTGCAGGTGGTCACCTTCCGGTCCTGACTGGGACGGCAGAGTCGCGGCGCCCCCCCCCCCCCCCGTGGCCGGGCGGGCGCCGAGAGTCCGCGGCCGGAGACGAGCCCTCGGCCGCCGCCACCGCCGCCGCGTGCGCCTGGCGTCCGCCCGGTTCTTCGGCCGCCCTCAGGGGTGCGGCGGCGGCCGCGGCGGTGGCAGTTTTTGCGCGGGGCCGAAAGGTGAAGGCCCTCCGACGCCCTCTGGCCCGGCCGTGATCGCCGCGGCCGCTGCGGCGCCGCGCCGGCCGGCAGTGGTTTGGAGCGGCCAACGGGATCTGTCGGGAAGCCTGTCTCTCGTCCCGTTCAGGAAGCGCCGCCCGATAGGTTCAGCGGGGGCGGATGAAAGTGATGTCGGGTTATCGAGCTGCTGGCCGCAGTGCAGTGTTTCCTGGAGGCTGCGCTGACTGCGGGAAGCACCACCGGCGGTGAGACGGGTGATGTTTTCAAACCGCACTTGTCTCCGAGCGTCGCCGGGAATCGATTCCAGCCGCCGGCCCGGTGGAACCGGAGGGCCGGTGCGCGGTCTGTTCGTTTCTCACGCGCCCCGTGCATGACTGCCCCAGGAAACCGTGCGACTCTGATGCAACAACGCGGCGGAACACGCGCCGCCGATCTCAGGGATGTGCGACGGGCTCTTTGCCAGGCCGGGCCCGCTCTTCTGCCGCCGGCGCGGACGTCCGCGACGTCGTAATAGGCGCCGTGCGCCGCCGTGCTCGGCCCAGCGGGTGTCCCGGCGGCCGGCGGCCGGTCAGACGCCGCCTCGGAGTGAAACAGGGCCGGGGCCCGCCGGTCGCCCGCCGGTCGCGCACGCACTGCCGCCGTCTGTAAAACTGGTCCGGCGGCCGGGCCGGGGGAAACTGGGAACGGGGAACAGGTCCTGCGCTCGTCTGTTTTCTGCCTCTCACAGGGCAGCCGAGTCTGGCTGCTTTCTCTAGATCGGTTTGGTGATTGCGCGCCGCGACGGAAGTGTTTGTGACTCATTGACTTCAGTTTTGTCCGATTCGATAAGAACCGGCGTACATGATTGTTAACGATAGTTGTTCCCGTGCACGCCTTTGATGGTTATGCAACGTGTCGACTGGTCTTGGTGTGCTGGAACTCGCCATGACCGTCCTATGACATCAGTGTCCGGGAAAGACCTATGTTGAAGTTAAAAGGTACAGGACGCTGTCTTCCATAAATGCACAGATCTGCCACAGCATGGACAGTGGGAGGTGCAGTTAACTATCTTGATACGGACCAAATAGTGGGATAGAATAATGAGATAGAGCTCCTGAGGACAAAAGAAAATTTTAAATGTGCCGAATACTGCGTGTTGTTGGTTCTCATGCGTTATTAGTTTAATGTTTTGTACAAATATCAACTCCGTTATTCCTGTCTGGGACTTGAATTCTGCGCTCGGCTATACAAAAGGAAAGTGGGTCGGTATCTCGGTTATACCTGTCCCGGTACGTATAACATCCTAGGAAATTCACATATGCCGTTGCTGAATTTTTGTGATATTCACTACCGAATTAGGATCACGTTACCCGGTTGTTTTTTGTCTCGAGTGCATGGATCTGGACCATGAACAAACGCTTGGGTTCTGCATGAAGACAAACGATAAGAGAAATGGGGCGCACGTCTCGGGCTGCGCAGAACCGGGCTGTACCCATGTGGTAACAAGGTCGGCAGACGCAGGAGAGGATGATTTGCATTGCTGCGGGAAGAAGGGGCGGCCATGAATAATGTAACTGTGCGTCCCAGCCATTCAAGGCCATTCCTGTGTATCCGCGGAGACGCAAACGGCGCCGCGTCGAAAAACATCGCGGTTTTTAAAGCGCTTAAAAAGAAATGAAACACAGAAAAAATGTTCAAAAAAATCTTCGCCCATGCGATTTATTTTTTACCCGAGGATGAATTTTTACCAATGTTTTGTCACCGGGCAGAGACTGCTTGAAGAATGGTGATGTTTACCATTCTTCCGAGTTGGTTGGTGTTGGTTGGCATGGCTGCAGCCAGCACTTAATAATCACATGAAGTGGCGAGTGGCTCATATACCAGCTCGTCAGGTGCATGCCCCTGCGCCCCTGTCAGCGTCTCCCTCACTGCAGCCGTGGTACAGTCGAGCCTTCTGTGTCGGCTCCATCTCGCACTGACCCCAGCACGCAGCTTCGCCACGGCGTGGGACGGCGTGAGACGACCAGGGACCAAGACCGACCCATCCGGGCCAGTGCCTGACTTACCTGTGTACCGGGCGCTCAGACGTCTCGTCTCGGAGGCGGGTCTCTGGGTTGGCTGCCGGGTCACCGCTAGGTCATGACCCGATCCGGCCACCTGCACGTGCCCCACAGTCGCTGCGACCGTCAGTCAGCGCCGCTCTGCCCGCGCGCACTGATCGCTGAACGCTGACCCCGGCCGCGGCCCGACCGCCGCCGTGACGTCACGATGACGTCACGGCGGCGACGGCGGCCGCCGGCGGCGGCGGGCGGACGACGTTGTTTTAACTCTCCGGTTGGTGGGATTTTGGGGGGAGGCTCTGTCCCAGCCAGAGATCATGTGCTGTTTGGGGTCCGGCTGTCGTGGCTGGCTTCGTCGGTTGTCTCGCGGTCCGGGAGGACGATCGACAGCAGAGGCGTGTCGCGCCGCTCAGCAGCGGCACAGTAAAGTGTCGCTCTCGAAAACCGTTCTGAAACAAGAGGGCACCGAGTGAGTCAAGCAAGTAGTCTCTCGAACTGGTCCCGGGCGCTGCAGTTCTGGCGGGGCTCGGACTGGAAACTGTGGCGAAACGGTTGTTTTGTCGGCGGTCCGGCGCCGCATCAGAGCCGCGAGTGTTTTTGAGTCAAGCTCAGACCCACTGGATTCCGCTAAATGTTAAGTGTGGTGAACTTGTGGCCTTTATAAACACACTACGAGTTAGAGCGGCTTGGAATTCCAAGCCTTTTTCTATATATAAATAGATTTTCTAAAAAATAGGCAAAAGTAAAGGAAAATACAAGATATATATAAGTTTTTTCTACATATATCAATTCCAAGCTCTGCTTGGAATTTACACGAAAACGATGCCATGCATGGTTGGGATGACGTCATAATTCTGCCGCGGTTGGCGTCCGTCCTTGTGTCCCTCGACACATCATTGGACATTTGGTCTTGAACGTCACATAGACTGCAGTTGACTGACATTACCTACAAGACGTAAACGTAGAAAAAATGAAATTTGCCCAGATGTTGGTTTAAGTTGCAAGCCATTTCATGCTTGCTTTTCACCAAGATTTGCCATGACATCGTCGTAAACATATTTGGGGAAAAATGTACTTTCTTAGTTCTGAGAGAACAGTCCTACCTCAGTTTCTCTGTATTCACATCGAACTTGGACATTGAAGGGAAATGCCTTTTCACCAGTCGAACTTTAGTGGCAAGGCACGGAATTCTCGCATTTTTTCCGCCTTTTATCGGTAAAATGAAACGCATAGAAACATGTTTCTTGAAAGACCTCCTTGCAGATCGTCGTCCAGCGCAACAGATATGACGGTGTAAGTTTTTTGCTTGTGCAGAATTGTGTCGGAAGTACTTTGGACGAGATTGAAACAATAGAAACGAAGATGCTTCGGCAACGTTCGCGATGCTTTTTTCGGTGGATGGTTTGTCACGATCTTGTACATTCCATTGCAGCGGTTGCCGAAAACGCCATGGGTTTTTATGACGTTTGTGTTACTCAGTTGATCGACGAAACAGATTTCGAACATCATAAACAGGGCAGAAATTACGCTACAAATCACATGCGATTTCTGGTTGGAACACGAAATTTAAGCGGCGTTTGTGCTTGCGTGAGAGCGCCGAAGCGAACCGCTATATCTCCTGCGGGCGGTTGGAAATCCTGCTGCCAGCTGGGGGTGATGACGCCTGAGTTGCGATCTCCGCCATTACCACGTGGGAACGGGTTTTCACTCCCGCAAAGTTCTGGCAGATTCAGACTCGGGACTCGGGCTGCCGTGCAAAATAGTCGTTGCACATGCTGATTCTTGTGACACTGCTTCTTCACGAGGAAAGTGTACTCGCCGCGGGCTGGCGTGGACCTCGGCGGGACCTTATTTACCGGTAATCCCAGCGCGTCAGTTCATAGAACGTCGTTGGACCTCATTAGATTAGTCGCGGTGCTGTCCTGCAGTCGTTTGAGCGGTAGTTTCCAGCGTCATTCCGTTGCGAGGCGTTGAGGCTGGAGAAGCCCAGCCGGTGCCGGACGTGCCGGCCCCAAAGCGTGGCGCTGGCCGCAGTGACGTCCGCGGCGACCGCTCGCCGGCTGCGGCGCCGCGACTGAGCGACGCCGAGTGGCCGGCGCCGGGAGGTGGCGGCCGGCCGACGCTGCGGCGGGGCCGGCCACGACGCCGCCCCAGCTCCGGCGTCACTGCGGCAGCGGCTCAGCGGCTCTCGCGCCGCGGCGGTTTCGGCTGCGGTGCGAGCGCGACAGAGCCCGCCCTGCCCGGCTGTCCTGTATCAAGCCCTCCGCTGAGGCGTCGCTGCTCGTTTCGTTCGGATCGAATCGAACCGCTGCAGAGCGGCAGCCCTTGCCGGCGGTCTCGCCGTGGGCTCCCCGCGGACCGCCGTCGGTCTCCGCTGTGATCGGACCGCGTCAGCACCTCCTCTCTGGGCGGCCAGTGCCTCGGCCTGTCCCGGGCAGCCTCCGCGGCCGGCCGGGCCGGACCGACACGGTCGGCTGGCGCGGAATTCGCGCCGGCGCGGCGGAGCGGCGGTCGGCGCGGCCGAGCGCGCTGGCAGGCCGCCGGCGCGGCCCCTCTCCGGCGGCGGCCGGGTCGGCCCGCCCGCCGCCGCTGCCGCGGCTCGTTAGCGCACATGACGTGCCGGCAGCGGCGCGACGGCGACTCGACGCCGAGACTGCGACGCCGGGCGGCCGCTAACTGGAGACCCGAGCGGCGCACAAGTGGCGAGCACCGTGCCCTCCCACTGCAGTCGCTGGCGGCGCTCGGCAAGCGCTGCAGCGACCAACGGGCGACGCTGACGTTGGGCTGAGTTAACGCAGATGGGAAACGACCGATTGTGATGTGTTTTGCGAGGGTTCTTAGTGTCATTACGGAATTTTGGGGACACTGTACGCCCACAACGGATGGGATAACTTTGTTCTGTACAGTGTGTTTGTTCTCGGCTCACGGTTTTTTTGACGCGACTGTAATTGTGCTGTCACTTCAGTTAACAAGACGAAAAAACCGTGTCGACTTTGTTCCTGGCTTCTGTCGGGGCAAGATGGTTTCTGTAGAAGTTAGATAAAGCATCGCAATCGTACTTTTTGTGCATTTCGCTGTGTCCTGGCTGCCTCAGATTGTAACTGATTATTAGGCACATAACAACGTGTTCCGGCTCAGATGCGAAGCTACAACAAACAAAAAGCTTCGAAAGTTTTCTTTTCATGGAGGCACTTGCACGATCACCACTAATCAAGACTGTAAAATGCATCGCCGTTTTCTTTTGATCTTGCTGATGTTGTTGACCATCTTGAAATCGGCATGCACACTCTTCAGACTGAATATGTTTCGGGTACTCTGGCGGGCCGGTATGTCGCCGCCAGTCGCGTGCCTGCCCGGGTTTTGCCGAGACCTGGCCCCTCTCGAGGGCTCGGCCCGGCGCGGGCGCTTCACTCGGCTCAGTCCTGGCGCTCTCGGGTGTGGCGCACCGCGCCAGTTTTTGCCGGCGCGCCGTGATGAGGCGAACTCGGCGCGCGGCGCGCTCTTTACGGACGTCTGCGTCTGCGGCGGCGGCGGCGGCGGCGGCGGGACGCCTCTCCCACGCTGCCGCCGCCGATTTTCCGCCGCACCGCCGACCGCCGCCGCGTCACGCCGCCAACCGCCGGCCGTGTCTGACGAGACAGCCGGAGCTCTAGCTGCCGGCCGTGTCTGACAAGACAGCCGGAGCTCTGGCTGCCGGCCGTGTCTGACGAGACAGACTGAGCTCTGGCTGCCGGCCATGTCTGACAAGACAGCCTGAGCTCTAGCTGCCGGTGGTGTCTGACAAGACACCGGAGCTCTGGCTGCCGGCCGTGTCTGACAAGACAGCCGGAGCTCTAGCTGCCGGCGGTGTCTGACAAGACAGCCTGAGCTCTGGCTGCTGGCGATATCTGACAGCCTGAGCTCTGGTCTAACGTGGCTGGTCCGCGATATGAGAACTTGCCCTCCCAGAGCCCCAAAAATTTGCTAAATTTTATGTATGTGTTGAAGCAGACGTTTTCATGTTTTTCGAGTCCACGATCTTTACTGTGAGTCCACGAGATGAGCAATGTACGTCACGGAGAACAAGTGTGACTTTGAACGTACGTTTGACTTTACTTTGCACGTGCGTGTGACATAGCTAACGTTGTGTGGTATTTTTCAGGGTTGAGGGAGGTAACCCGAGCTTTACCACCGCTCTACTTCATCAAAAACTGCAGGTAAAGTATGTCGAAAACTGCAAGAGCTGCAAATGCTTGTCATGCCTGTAATTGACCCTTGACCTTGCCCAGTCATTTTCTCATGTGCATGCAGCGACTGGCACTTTAACAAAGCCGGCGTTTAACAAAGCGCACACGGCATGCAGTGCGCCGCGCAGCGTTGCAGCAGTTCCAGCGTGACGGAATTTTTGCGCTCTGTGGACGCGCTCGCAGCAGTGCGATGAGACGCACGACCACCAGCTGTCCGGCGTCGACTCCGCCACCTGGCGGGAGCAGACCGATCCCTTCCCCTGTCTCGGTGACGTCACGGGCTGCTTTCGATCCCTGATGAGGCGGTATGCCGAGAACCGCCGCACGGCCGCCGTGTCGCCATTCAGGTGACGTTAGAGCTCCCGAGGGATCCGTGACGCCATTGTGCGCCGAGGTCTGCTGCACGGCCACCATACCCCCTGTCCAGGAGACGTCAGAGCTGCTGGGGATCCCTGACGTCATCATTTTGTGCCGACTTCCGTACAGCCGCCGTACCCCCGTCCAGGAGACGTCAGAGCTGCTCGGTAATCGGTGACGTCATCGTTGTATGCCGGGCCGGGCCGGCCGCGTGGCCGCCGGCGCCCTCGCCCCGGCACCGTGCCGCCGTCCGCGGTCAGCCGCGAAATTCGCCGGATCAGCGGCCCGGCACGCCGCTCAGCGGCCGCCGCTGGGGCCCGTCTGAACCAGACAGCAGCCAAACGGCTCCGAACCAGACAGCAGCCAAACGATCCTGGACCAGACAGCAGCCAGAGGACCCCGAACCAGACAGCAGCCAAACGATCCTGAACGAGACAGCAGCCAGAGGACCCCGAACCAGACAGCAGCCAAACGACCCGAACCAGACAGCAGCCAAACGATCCTGGACCAGACAGCAGCCAAACGGCGCCGAACTAGACGGCAGCGAAACGCGGACGCTGCGAATATGCCAATACTGCGGCCGGGCTCTTGGTAAAAACGCCGCCATTTTGTGCCGTGTTTTGTCTGACTTGCCCTTAGCACGACGCTGAATTATTCAGTCTCTGTCGGCGAAAAGTATGTTTATAGTATCTATGTTCCGTATGCCCGCAAAATTTGCAAAATTTCTTGCAGGTTTTGAGAGCCTTCTTTGTTGTATATCGAAGCTAAGATTCTTGAACTGTGTAGATTTCAAGGATTTATCAAATTCTTCCACGTCGTCACGCTGCTCTCTGCTGCGGTATCTGTGGGTCACTCGTTGGGGAAAAACGACCATTTTCAAACTTTTAAATGTTACTTTAAAACACCCAAATGAGTGTAGGAAATTGCCAACAAGTAGGTAACGATATTGAGGCCATTCGGCCTACGCGAGCGCTAGTTGTGCTTTGTAGCATTTCCGCAAGTTTCCTGGTTTTGTGGCGTTGGAATGTTTCTTTTTGTTTATTTGACAACGGCCCGTCAGTACCGTGACACAAATGCCTTGTTTAACGAAGCGTGCTGCCGCCGGGATCATTCCGCGCGGCCACCTCTGACATCAGCTGCCGATCTGTGGCTGGTGAGTTTTCGTGGCCGGTGAGCACTGGGCACCTTACCCCCGCCCGGAACAGACGCTCACACTGCTTGTCCAAACCATGAATTTATGATGTTCAGCCGTCGCTGTTCATTTACCTGTGTGATGAGAAGAGCGATGATACTGCGCTGTGTCAGTGAATAAGGCTATGGCGGATATTATTGTTTTCCCGACCTGAGGCAAAGTAAGAAGGTTGGCCGGTTGAAAGGTTTCATCAGCAGTCATGCGGACGATAAGAACGCGACAGTCGTATGGAACGTAACATCATTGAAATGAGCACATTGTCACAATCATTCCATGAAAAATTTCGTTGTCGAAAGGTTACGAATGCCTTTTTTTCCTGCACGTAGTTTCGTTGGCGAATGATCAGTCAGCATTATGACGCATCTGGTATTTTCCATAGAGAATGTTTGTGGTTTTTGCCATTTCTTTTCGTCAGCATTTCATGGAACCCTCTGTCACGTAAGGCGCCACCCTCTTCTGCTCGAGCTCGGAACGCGCCTCCCCTCCTTCGGCTTGAACATCGCGCGGCACTTGAGCCTGACTCAGCCGTCCGGCGCCGCTGCGAACCGTGTGACAGCCGCTGCCTCCGGCGCTGACGGTCGGCCTTTGTGCCTCCTTTGTGCACGCTGCCCGCGCGTGATTCACGGCCACCTCTGTCGAATTTGCCACACTTTTTACATGGGACGCGAATGGTCGGGTGAGGTGCCCCGCCAAACACGCCAGGTGTCCGTGAAAGGAAGTGGAAAAATCGGAGCGTCGTAAAACAGCGTGCTTTTGAATAGTCACATGCGTGACAAGTTTTCTTGGCCTCGCCGGAAGTGACGGCCTGGCACTTGTCGCCGAGCAAAGGGAACCGGGCCAAAGGAAACAGTAAAATCGGACGGTTGTAGGTAATGGATCAGTCATCAGACCAGAGCCCAAATGTACTGGCACTATTTTGTCTGATGTTCGTGGCAGTTTTGAAGCTCTTGCCGATTAAAGACAAGTGGAAAAACGTTGCTTTTCTGTTCATCCCTGTTCTGGGTTTTTGGTGTTCGTGAAATCAGGTTTGGGTATGGCTGAAATACCAGTCCCTCTACGTTGTTTCCGAGTTTTGTTATTCGTTTCGTACGAACTTCCATGAGAGCCGTACCGCCCTGTATACGCCACCTGTTAGCCACCACTGGAACTTTTACCTATTCGGTATCACCAGATGGTGTTCTGTCATGCTGCCGTCTATTTTGACGTTTTATGAAAACAAACGAAATGTTTTGTTACGATATTACCCGTAATGCTTATTACTGAATTATTATTATTGAACTATATTACCCGTAATGCTCGCCTCCCAGACGAAGGAACAATAAAAGAAATGTGGGTATCGGTCAGTGCTCTGCACTCAACGTCACCCGTGCACTGGTCTTTGTAAACTAAAAGGACGCACATTTATTCAGGCGTAATCGAAATTGGGATTGACTTTGTTGGCTCTGATCGCCCCATTTTTCCTATCAAGCTCGGTAACAGTGGCAAACTCGGCATCCACGCCATTCGGTGCTTATGTCGCAGATGCTGAACTGCTGCATTGAAAAGCGGGCGCAGGGGATGAAAAACGCACAGGATGCTCGAGATGGCGGCGACGCCAGGGGTAAGTTATTTGACTCACGGATGCCCAGTTCCGTGTCATAGACTCCAGCGTGGTCTCTGGAATGTTGCGTTTTTTATCCGAATTTGGCTGTTGCCTGCCTCTGTCCTAGCGTTAAAACCCTTTCTTGTAGGGGGGAAATGTTGGCGGTTGGGTACTTCAGTTGGATCGTGAGCTACTCCTCTTAAGATACCAGAATGAGGAAATGCATTTGTGCGTATAGGCATTGATTCCTGATTATGTATCGCCCTGTGCATTTATTTGCTTGTTTCCTGTGATTTGGGGATTGCATTTTTGATGTCTTTGATGCCATTTCCGCAGAGGATAACAATCAAATCCGGTTGAATGTCGTTTGATGGGTGAAAGCCGAGCACTCCAGGCTTTGCGTCGCCATCGCGCCATCACGACCCGGCGGTGTTCGGTTGGTCCTGTCCGTGACAAGCTCCACCCCAGCTCCCCAGTGTATGGCTGCGGGCGCAGCGTCAGACATTCTCGGCCCTCACTTTGTTCGCCCGACCCTGTCTCCCGGCCAGCAGGGACGGACCCCAGTCCTCAGGTGGAGGTGGACAAGGACCTGACCCTGTCTCCCGACCAGCAGGGACGGACTCCAGTCCTCAGGTGGAGGTGGACGAGGACCTGACCCTGTCTCCCGGCCAGCAGGGACGGAACCGAGTCCTCAGAGGGAGATGGACGAGGACCTGACTCTGTCTCCCGACCAGCAGGGACGGACTCCAGTCCTCAGGTGGAGGTGGACGAGGACCTGACCCTGTCTCCCGGCCAGCAGGGACGGACTCCAGTCCTCAGGTGGAGGTGGACGAGGACCTGACCCTGTCTCCCGGCCAGCAGGGACGGACCCCAGTCCTCAGATGGAGATGGACGAAGACCTGACTCTGTCTTCCGGCCAGCAGGGACGGACCCCTGTCTTCAGATGGAGGTGGACGAGGACCTGACCCTGTCTCCCGGCCAGCAGGGACGGACACCAGTTCTCAGATGGAGGTGGACGAGGACGAGGACGAGTTTTTCGACGCGCCGGAAGAGGGCGCGGACGAGCCGGAGGTCGGCCGGCAGCGGCTGCCTTGGAACCAGCCGGAGGGCCGGCTGAAGCTGTGCGGCTCCCTGAAGCTGCTGGAGACCGGCGAGGACATGTACATACCGGTCACGCAGGTGGGAAGGAGGCGGAACTGTCTGACACGCGGGAGACGTTATGTGGTATTGTGAGGGGATCTGAAGAACAGGTGTGGCGCAGGTGTTAATCAAATGATATCGGTGTTGGTAGCTGGAGGCATGCGAGATGCACGGTTTTGTTCCTTTGTTGCTTTAGAAGAGGCGAGCAAGTTGAAACTGCAAGACTGGGGGCAAACCGCCATCTTGCGCGCCGCGTCGTAACCAGGCGGTTTTCACCGGGCTCACGCTGATTTAACTGCTGCCTGAGGTCACCGCGTGTGTCCGGGATTGTTTTCTGAAGTCGCCGCCTTTATTCTGGGCCGCTGTCTGAAGTCACCACCGGTGTCCAGGCCGTTGTCTCTGAGACAGCTGCCCGTGTCGGGGACCATCTGAGGCGGCTCTGACCTCGGCAGGAGGTGGCCTCCGATGACCGAAGACCGGCTGCAGGAGCAGTCGCAGGTGCTGGTCAGCCTGGGCACGGACAGCGAGGGCTGCCAGCTGCGGGCCCGCATGATGGCCGCTTCTCTCACCTCCGACATGGAAGCGTTCAAGGTGGGACTGGCCGCGGCAGCGGCGGCCGCCGGCCGGCCCGTCGGGGCCCTGAGGGTCGGTTGCGGGACCTGATCCGTCTTCGAAGTCGGCTGTTGCATGGCGTTTGGAAACGGGGACATTTGAACGCAGGCGGCTCATCGGAGTCGTGTGTTGTCAGGAACAGTCTACATTTCCGGAGAGTTTCCCTGACTGTGCCGTCGGAAATGCCCCAGTTTTCACTGACATCTGTTGATAACCTGAGATGCCCCGTGGCTTATAAGCGATGTGGTATGAACCATGGCATCTACCGTACCAACGTTGGTAATCTAACAAGGTCATTGTTTCCACTGGTGGGTGACTGACGCCGGAGGTTGTGCCGGTGCTGACACTGTCGGCCCCCTCGGCGCCGCAGGCCGCCAACCCGGGCAGCACGCTGGGCGACTTCGTCCGCTGGTACTCGCCCCGGGACTGGGTGCAGGAGACGGCCGACGACCGCGGCACAGGAGGTAAGACTGCGCCTGCCAGCTGCGACGAATCTAAGGATGTTCCTGAGTCTCTCAGAGGAAAATGTGAAAAAAGGGTCAACGCGAACCAGTTTTGCATTCATGGTGGTCTTAGACCCCCGCATATACACACACACACACATCTCTAACCTGTGTTCTGCTGATCGGTGCTGCATGGGGCTTTGCTCACCTAATCACTACAGTTTTAATTGGTAAAGCCGCAAGTTTCAAGACGATGTTTAAAATACGATGTAAGTTATTGAGTTTACCGTTTACACCGTCCGACGTCGACGTGCGACACATGGCCGGGCGTTGGCGCCGGCCTCTCATTCCTGGTCGTTATGCCGTACCACGCATATGAAGAACAACACTACTTCACTGCGTGCCGGATGTTATAACTCACACGTACGATGGTTCCGTTGCTACTTCAATACAGAATCGTTCTGCTCCACGTTTCTGGCTGCATGCAGTGCCAGTCTCGGTCGCACATAACGACACTGCGCGCCGGCCGCCCCCTCCTGCTGCCTGCTGTCGACCGTCCCTTCCTGCTGCCTGCCGCCAGTTGTCCCCTCCTGCTGCCCGCCGCCGACCGTCCCTTCCTGCTGCCTGCCGCCAGTTGTCCCCTCCTGCTGCTTGCCGCCGGCTGTCCCCTTTGTTGCTGTTTGACATCTGCCGGCAGTCCCGTCTTGTTGCGGTTTGACGTCTGCCGGCTCCCCTGTTGCTGTTTGACGTCTGCCGCTCCCCTCCTGCTGTTTGACGTCTGCCGGCTCCCCTCCTGCTGTTTGACGTCTGCCGACTCCCCTCCTGCTGTTTGACGTCTGCCGGCTCCCCTCCTGCTGTTTGACGTCTGCCTCTCCCCTCCTGCTGTTTGATGTCTGCCGCTCCCCTCCTGCTGTTTGGCGTCTGCCTCTCCCCTCCTGCTGTTTGACGTCTGCCGCTCCCCCCCTGCTGTTTGAAGTATGCCTCTCCCCAGGCGAGCTGAGCCCTCGGATGCAGATCGCCGACAACCTGTGGGTAGAGACGTGGAACGCCTGTAAGCCCGTTCCTGCCCGCCGCCAGCGGCGACTGTTCGACGAGACGCGCGAGGCCGAGCAGGTCTTCCACCAGCTGGCGGCGCTCCGACCGGCCGACCTCTTCCAGCTGGTAAGTAACGTAAGAGGATGACTCGGATAACAGTCGGCTCGTGAGTTACGTCACGTCACGTTACGTTACTAGTTTGTGAGTGAACTCAGAGGGTGACACCGTTCAGTTAGTGGGTTGCGTCAGGGTGACCTCGTCAAACTTTCGAGTGACGTCAGAGAATGACCTCGTCCAGCTGGTGAATGATGTCAGAGAGTGGTCTCTTGTAGGTGGTGTCTGTAAAGGCTGGTCGTCATCTGTCCAGACTTGTCGCGATTTGGATCAGAGGAGATACAGAATCATATTTGATTCAGCGAAGTGTGGCATTTGGGTTTCTTTTGAGCACTTTAGTAGTATAAATCTGGAATGGACGTGGTGCGCATCCTCGCATGCCCGTCATAAGTTGCTTGTTCCTGATTTATCGTGTCTGTTAATGCCTGGTGCCATCACTTGTGTTACAGCTGGCGCCAGTCATCTACCATGCTGCCGTCTATCGGGTAGTGGAGGAACTTGAGCCTGGCGACTTGCCCGTCCTGGGGCCGCAGGTGGAGGAGGCTGCACGGCGACTTCATTCGGCCTCGAAGACCGATTGGGACCCCAGAAATTACGAGGTGAGTGTTAGGTGTTGCCGCAGTCGCCGAATTACCTGATCTTTGAGCGTCTATGAACTTTCAGATGTTTTCATGCGTATTCCCATTGATAGGCCTGCTTACTCCTTTAGCTTCACTTTTGAACCATGCCGTCTCGAATTTAGAATAATTTTTTCATTTAGATTTCGCCCTTTGGCGGGGTCGTAGTATGCATAACAACCATCCTTAGTTTGCGCTGTGATCTCCCAATGCTGCCGTTGTCAAAATACGTGGGCAAAATGATTAAAAGTCATGTGCTCAGAGCTGGAGATGACCAATTTGGAACGCGGACAGTTATAAATATTTATGCCCCACTTTGTTTAGTTGTATCACGTCAGTGCCTGAGCGGTGTTGGCGTCGATGACGTGGTGTGGCGCCCTGGCGTGCCGTAGACTCTTGGCAAGCTGCTGGCCACGTGCGAACACCACATTCTGCGGCGCCGCTCTCTGGCGCTGAAGCTGGACGGCGTGCCCGAGAAGGAGAGCTTTGTGCAGCAGCTGGTAGGTGGCGCTGAGGTGGCGGTGCCGGGCGGCGCGGGCGGGGATGCTGCTCTTCAGTTGGAGAAGCTGCTCACCCACAAACAGGTGAGCCGGTGCACTCACTGCAGAAAGAAACATGCAAAAAAGGTAAAAGAAGGCAATCTGAAAACGGAAAAAATGTCGGTTTTGGTCATTGGGCAGTTACTAGTGCAGTCTGTGGAGAATTTCTTGACATCATTTTATGTACATTGCTGACAAGGGCCAGCTTCGGTGCGATCTAACGCTGTTCCGACAAACGTTCCTCCCGAACCGTCGATGCTGAGACTCTAAGATTACCTGGCGTAGGTCGAATGCCCTGTTTATTGTACCAGTACAGTTAAGTGGAGCCAGGCCCGTAACGCCATAGTTTTGGGAACCTCAGAAGTAGTAAGGAATGGTTACCGCGCTTCAGTGAATCATGCGTATCATTTGGCTTCAGAGGATCCCTTTAAGCCAATATGTATTGCTGTATTCCGTTTTGTTTGTCGTTACCTTGACGAGGCCTCGCCCGGCCTCCACTAAGGACGACCACCGGCCGCAGCAGCCTGTGAATATTTGCCGAGTCGAAAAGCGCAGACGCTGTTGTTTCGTGTACAGCAGCACGTGACACGTTCGCCCGTGACCGTGATCGTAACGTGGCGTCCTCCAGTTGTCACCTGTGGTGGCCCTCGGACCTTGTCCGCTCCTGTCTGCCGGCTGTCTGACCTCTGTCTGTCGGCTGTTTGACCCTGTCTGTCGCCTGTGCGACCCCTGTCTGTCGGTTGTCTGACCCCTGTCTGTCGGCTGTGTGACCTCTGTCTGTCGGCTGTTTGACCTCTGTCTGTCGGCTGTCTGACCCCTGTCTGTCGGCTGTCTGATCCCTGTCTGTCCGCTGTTTGACCCCTGTCTGTCGCCTGTGCGACCCCTGTCTGTCGACTGTCTGACCCCTATTCGTTGGTTGTCTGCCCACTGTCGTCGGCCTTACGCTTATCTCTCTGCAGTCTGAACCCTGTCTGTGGGCTCTGTGACCCCTGTCTGCCGGCTGTCTGACGGCTGTTTGATCCCTGTCTGGTGGCTGTCTGGCCCATGTCTGTCGGCCGTCTGTCCACTGTCTGACGGCCGTGTGACTCCTGTCTGGGGGTCGTCCGCTCCATGTCTGGCCGCTGACTGTCCGCTGCCTGGTCGGCAGCCGGAGGGGCGGTTCCCGGCGCCGGCCAGGAAGGAGTACGTGCTGCGCGTCAGCTGCCCGCGGCCGGGCCCCGGCTCACGGCCGCTGCCGCACCGGCTGCGCTGTCTGATCGCCGACGACACGTTCCGCGTGTCGGCCTCGCTCAGCCAGGACGCCATCTTCAGCTGAGGGGTCCGGCGGTGTCGGGGGGACGGAGGGGGACGGGGTGGGCTTGGCTGCTGTGGCTGCCGCCGAGGTGGAGTCTGTGACGGAGGAGGGTACGCTGGTCCGGCTTGCAAAGCGCTGCGGCAAGCGCCGGTGCTCACGAACAGTATTCCTGCCGTGCTGCGTAATCCAGCCGTGTGCGTTGGCTTGCTGCGTAGTCGCGAGGCCGTGTGTCCCGCCGGGACCGTCAGCCGTGTGTCGTGCTGAGCGTTCCGGAGACCAGCGGTGAGTTTGTCGTGCTGTGTTGTCCTGAGACCGTCAGCCGTGTGTTTCGCCGTGCTCTGGCTGGGCGGCGTCGTTCGGTAGGTGAACGACTCCGGTGCGGTCGCCGGTAAGGCGTGATGGCTCGCTGAGACGCGATCTGCCGTGCGATAATGAGCGGGCGACGGCCCAGCTGCCGCCGGCTGGACTGCTCCCGGCAGGCCCGCTGCGCCCCGGCAACGTCACTCTACGGTGACGCGCTGACGTCACCACGTCCGCCGGCGGCGGCGGCTGGGAGGTGGGCGCCGGCCTGTGATAGCGCCGCCGGCCTGGACCGCTCCGACTGGAGAGGCGGGTGGTGGGCTGAGTCACCGGCCGGGCGGTCACGGACGGTACTGACGGAAGACACCACTCACCAGCCGGCTGGCGGGGTAGTCTCTGATTGACCGGCGGGTTTGGGTCCCGACTGATGGCTGGGGTGAGTCGCTGACGTACTGACGTCACCCGTCACGAGTCTGCGGCTGGTCTTTGATGTACGCCCGCTGATCGGTCGGTGATACGAGGCTCTGATCGGCCCGCGAACTAAATCACACCCGAGACTGAGCGACTCTCAGCCTCGGACAGGAGGACGGGCGGTGGGCGGCTGGCCGGCAGGTATCAGGAGCCGGCCGGTCGGTCGGTGAAGAGCGCTGCTCCGTGATATCGGTCGACTGGTGGGGCAGTTCCCGCATCGTGGAGGCCCCTGCTGTGTGCCTCCTCAGCTGCTGCCCTGTGCTCAACAGTCCTGGTAATCGTGCGTTGGCAAATCTTATTTTTTTATCTGTCGCCCCTGAGCGAAACAGCGTGGGCGGAACTGTTCAGCCATCAACCTGTGAATTGTGATTTTTCGGAAGGGCTGGTCTTTTCCTGTTCTTCCGTTCTTACGGCTTCTCTCGTTGCGCCTTATGTTTATGCGCTCTCTTGTAGCTTGTGTTTACTAGTTTCCGCGTGTAGAGGAGCACATATGAATAGATTTCGCCGATCTGTTCCAATGTCTGTTGATGTTTCGTCGTGGCGGGTTTCAGGTTTGTGGTAGAAGTGAAACTGGGATATAAAGAGCTTTACCATGACTTGTTCGGTGGCTGGTTTTACGTCTTGTAATGATGCTCTGTAAAAGCGTTTCAGTCCTGATTCGTCAAGCTAAATACACGTCATGGTGTTCCAAGCCTGTCAATTTCTTTTTGCACGTCGATTAGTTAAGGAGAAAGTCATTTTGCCTCGCTTGAGACTTGTAAAAGTGGCGGCTAGGAGGCGACGACGTGACGAAGATGTCTTACAGAATTCCCGTGCCCTTAAGACAATGCTTGGCTTATTTCGGCTGAACTTATCCCTCCCTTTTTTACGTCTTGTCTTTTGCCAAGCTTTTCGCCCTATCAGCCGGTCGTCTCGTGTTGGGTCGACGTTCAAAAGGCAGCGCTGATACGAAGGAACGTGATACTTTGCGATCACGAGAAAAACGCCTAATTGTGTGCACTCTTGCCTCTGATACGCGAGACCTGTTGACAGCTTGTCGGTTTCATCATTGTTGCAGCGGGTACGTCTTTTGGGGCCGCTGGAAGGAATTAACAAATTTTCCCGTGTGCCGGTTCTGCACGTGACCATTTTTGATTGTAGGCCATTTTCTTATGAATGTTTGTCATTTGTTGGCAGAAAAAGCGAACAGCTTGAATTTGGGGTGGTAAGTCATTTTCCATGAGACAAAATCACCACTAAAAGCGAGCAAGTGTTTGCTTTTAACAGTTCCCGGTGTGTCAACATCATTTTAATAATAAAAAATGTTCTTCATAGAGGCCTTAGGCGTGGTTATGTAAAAACATTACCTTTTTTTTGTGGGGAGAAACTTGGTTTTACAAGTTCGAGATACTGACATGGACAAACGTTTCAGACATGGGCTGTTTTCAAGAGTGATGCAAAATTATCCTACAAAATTAAAAAAAAAAACTAAGCGCGTCATTCAAAACACCAGCCTCCGAACTGCAGACACCAACACGAACAGAGAAATACAAGAAGCTATCAATCATATCAATGCAAATCGACACGACGTAGGGTCCTTTGTTTATTTTGAGCCTCCACAACAACGCTAAACGGAACAACTGTAGTTGTACATAACATTCAATACGAACAAGGACAAACCTCTACATATTTGTAACTAAACGAACAAGGACAAACTCCTACATATTCATAAGAGTGCGATTCTTCACATTCTAGGGCTTCTTATGTATTCCAACCCTTCACAGTCAAGTTCACTGTCAAGTCACTGCATGCAGGTTAGAATAAAAGAGAACAAAAGCCAAGACGTGGTTCGTTGATTAAGAGGTGGACAGGGTTTTCGGATGTGAAATGGCTCTAGGACTTGGAGGTCAGCCTTGTCCTTCGCGTTGGCTGGAATTTCGATCGTGAAGTTCGTTTTGTTTGTTTGTCTGTTTGTGGGTCACGGCACACAGCCTCCTGGGCTCAGGAGCGCAGTCTTGTGTCAAGTCGTGCGTCTCGTCAGACGTCAGTCAGTCGTTTGCGAAGTTCGTGTTGGTATCGACATGCTGCATCTAGGAGTGGTTTGCGACACCGGAGCATCCAAAGGCCCTGCCCCCCAGAGCCGCATTTTTGTGTAAGCCATTGCACATCGTCTTCCCAGCAGGCGGTTTTCGTATGATTTCAATTCACACTGAGCTCCGCCCCCCCCCCCCCTTGAAGGAAATCCTGGCTGCGCCCCTGGTTTGACATCATATGCGCTCCGAGAGGCCTGTCCGGTCTTCGTAGTCTAACATCTCACAAATGCCCGTTAAATCCGTAGTGAATGAAACGTTTCGTTTCATCTGCATAACTTATTCTTTTACACTGTTGTAGGAGATTTTCTGTACCTCGTTTTCCGAGTACATTTACTCTTAAGAACGTTTACAAAGTTTGGCGTACTCTGTTGCCTGCTGTACAAGGTGGACTTTCGACTTTTGACTTTCGACAGCGCCGAACATCAATAAGAGACTTTATGGTCGGGTCACTGGTCCACGCTACCCTAGCATTCTCTAGACAAGATGACCTGGTGACTGAATTTGCCTGCCTGGAAAGGTTGTCGTCTATGAAGGGCAGTCGTCTATAAATATGCTGGGCTTTTCGCTTTATCTTTCGGTGTGGTTTCTTGATGAGATGATCGGCATTGCAAATATGCTGGAGTCAGGCAGTTTGTGCCGCCCACCTCGCCCGATTCAAATATGTCCGTTTTCCACAAACTCGCCATTTTGGAAAGGTCCCTTCCACACGATTCCAGATTCAAACGAGACTCGTACCACATGCCCTATTTGTGCGACAAGTGCAGCTTTCTCTGTAGACATTTGTTGGGCCGAATCGTAATCGAAAAGAAGGAAGGCTACCATGGGCTGTCATGTCCTTGTTGGTATGTGTTATACACAATTGCAGTTAATCCGCTTGTTTATGAAGGATCATAATAGATAAAGGGCCCATGTTGTATCGATGTGCATTGATGTAACATACGTCTTTTTGTATTTCCCTGCTCATGTTAGCATCTGCAGTTCCGAACTCGTTTTTTTCATTTTTTGCTGACGCGTGATATACTTTTTTGACTTTTGTAGCGTAATTTTGTATCATTCCCGAAGATGGCTTATGGCTGAAACGTTCAATCCGTTTTATGCATATATTCTTTTGTGTGTAAACCCAAGCTTCTCCCGGCATAAACAACGTTGTTTGTTTTCACATCTTTTTATCGGTGAGCGCTGGGCCGGGTGAATCCCAATGAAACGAACAGGAAAAATCGAACTGAGCTACCAGCCCGGCCCAGCCCGGCCATAACACTCAGTCACGCCGATATGTATCGCCGAGAAAAGAGAATCTGCACTGTCGCACAAGAACCATGATCCTTGTTTTGATCTTGGGCCATTTTCGTGGACAGCGTTTGGAGAGCGTGGAGGCCGACGGAGGGAGGCCGCTCCGTCCCGGTATTTGGTCGCTGGCGGGATTTAGCTCACCGAATGCTGAACAGCTCTGTCCTATAAGCGGCGACGCCCGGCTGTCAGGGAGCCTGGGGTATCCGAGGCTGGGCCAGACTCGAATCAGACGATCGCCGGGGCTGGACAATGGCCGACAGGACGTCCCTGCGGTCCGGGCTTCCTCAGAGTTCCCAGGCGACCGGCGGAAAGGCTTTCGTTCGGATTTGGAACCCCTTGACGGAGGGCGCGGTGTTTTCCTTTTTAGCGGAGCACCGATGACGACGGGGAGACCGGACGGGCAAAGTCGAGTTAGCGTGACGCCGGGCAGGCCGGCCGGCCGGGGCACGGTCAGCCCGGCAACGTCACGTCGCCGTTTTTAGCAGCGAGGGAGATGTGCGATCGGAACGTCTGAGTGGGAGTGCCCGCGACGCTGAGCCGTCGACTCGGTTCGACGGTCGATGTCGAGTTCGCCGCGTTTTTTTCGATCGCTGTGCTGCGGATGGAATCTCGTGGCCTTTGTTTTCCGGAGCTGCTAGCGGGTTCGGGAAATTCCGCCGATAAACCTCATTCCTCCAATTAAAGACCGGGCGTTCGTGACGTATCTAACCCATGATCAGCGTGTTATCCGACGGACGTAGCGGGTATGAAGCCGGGGATTGGCTTCTTGCCGCCGTAAAATACTCCCGGTAACCACTTATCCGCCGGACATTGAGTCACCCTCCCGGAGACGGCGAATGATGTCAGCGCGCTGTCGCGCCTGATTCTTATTAATAGTTTTTCGGTAGTGCGCTTTGATTTATGGCTGAACACAGAAGTCTCCAGGAGCTGCCGGGTCTATTTCGGGCTGTCCCCAGCCCCGGGCGGGCCGTGACGACTGACCCCATCGTAGATCCGGAATAGTCTCACCTCGGTCATTGAATGAGCCGACAGCGAATGCCTCGGCCTTTGACATTCGCGTGCCAGACGGAGTGGAGGTCTGACATTTTCTTCTTGACAAGGGTGAATGTCATGACCGTTCAGGGGCTGGTAGCGGCCAGGAGGTTTGCGTCTGTCGTGGTCAGCATCTTACACGCCGCCTCGTTGTTGTTTTGCCACGTGAGAATTTAATCGATGCGAGCTGGTCAGAAAGTCTGCAGAAACAACGAATACCGTGAAGGATATCCCATAGCATAGCCGACGGTTCGTTCATATCATGAACCCATAAAGTTTGAGAAGTACGCCTGCCCATGGCCTGTGACTTCAGGTCCCTGTTGACCAAAATTGTATGCGGATGGTGGCCACTGGGCCTTCGCTGTACTCGCTGTCTCCCATTATCTTAGTATACCTTTCCCATACCCATAGTATCCCATTATCCCATTTTTTATCCCCACAATATCTGAAGTTTTTTGAAACGTTTGGACCACCGTTGACGTCCTTTGAGAAATGAAATAGATTTCAGTCATTGGCTTAAGTGTCACACACCTGCTTCAATAGCCCTTGAACTTTTGATTAGCATGAAATGGAAAATGAAAATTGTGTTAATATGTGTGCATGTGAACGTCATGCAGTCTGCAGCACTTCAAACCTGGGTTCGCAAAACCATTATATCCCGAGGGGTGTTTTTTGCGTCAAGGATGTGACTCACGCCTGGGCATACGTGAATGTCAGACGGCACAGCTTAACGTACAGAGCCAAAAACGCAGGGGCATAACAGAGGGGGAGGGGGAATACGCCTTTTCCCGTGGAAATAATGCCAAATTCCCCCCCCCCAAAAAAAATGGGACATGGCTGAGCGGGGCAATGCATGCCCCTCGTTCCTACGCCTATGTATAGAGCTGTATGAGTGTTGCGTGTCCAAACAACAAACTGATTTGAATCTGAAAGTGTGTAAACAAAGTCAGGTTGGAAGCGTCTTGAAACGCTGTTGAACAAAGCGATCGTGAAAAAATTGTGACAGGAAATAGGACGTTTGAGAAAAAATGGTAAACTCATGGTCGCTTTATGACCAAGATAGACATGTGCATGCCATGTTTACCATGGGACGGCCAGTCTCAAAAGATTGGCATTTTTGCTGGTGAGCAGGAAAACGTGATCGGCCGGTACCAAGACCGCTTTTGTCTGCCTTACCGGCGTCCGTTTGGAGGCCAGGCTCCCCTGTCTGACCGCCCCCCCCCCCCGCCACCCCACCCCACGGCTGCGGTATTGATCGTTTTGGTCGGTCTGGGAGGGGGCGACGCGTCGTTCTCCTCTCGCCCGGCGGCCCCCTCTCCTGCCTCCCCCTGCCGCCGTCTGGTATTGATTGGCGGCGGGCCGGCCGAGGGGACACCGGCCCCCCGGTCTTGCCGGAGGCTGGGGTGCGGCCCCTCTGTCTCCAGAGAGCCACATCTCGCCGGCGGCGGCACGCTGAGTCAGACCGACCCTGCTCCCGCCGCGGCCGCCTCCAGCAGGGGCGGCCGCCCGCGCCCGCCATCCGGCCCCGGCGGCCTGCCCGACAGCCGACCGGGAGCGACAGGGGGCGGGCGGCGGGCGGGGGACGGTCGCCGACCTCGCGGGGCCGCCGTCAGCTGAACCACGCTGATGGGTGATCAGTGGCCGAGCTCCGCTGAGGGTGCTATCGGCTGCTCGCGGAGCTCAGAGATCCGCCGATCTCTGGCGGATCCCTGATCTGAGGCCTCGATTGGGGGACGTCTGGGACTTCCCAATCGAGTCCCCAACTGGGACTGAGGCGTCTGTCTGACGTGGTCAGAAAGGCCCGGAGTAGATTCGCTTCTGATTTCATTCACCGGAATGTCGGAATTTCTGTCGCAAACTCAGTGTTGCGTCCTTCGGCCAAAAGCTTACGAGCTGCGGTTGCTTAGCGAGCGTTAAGTGTAATCTCAAACCAGATACAACAGAACAAAGTAACCAGTTCCCAACGAGCAGTCTTGGTGGTCACCGTCCTAAAACGCCCAAAAGTTTATCTTTCGGTAAACTTCTGTGTTTCTGGCGGCTGTGATCCGTTCTTCAGGTGCGGCTTCCGAATAACCGGGGCGTCAGAAAAAAAGTCCCGTGCCTGGATCTTACCTTGGTTAGCCCTGATAAGCTGCTCTGCACGCCGGATCGTTGAAATGGAAGGACAGTTTTCCTGTGGCCAAGAAAGGTTCACTGGGTCCGCAGCAGATGACTGAAGCTATGGCAGAGGCGCAACTGTGGATCCAGAGCGACGGTAAGGAATACTTGTGGCAAATGTGGTCTTTCCGTGCCTCGGCGCGCGCAGTGATCGGTACCGATGAAGTGTAGCTAAGGAATGGAGAGGCATGTTCCCGGTACCTCCCCCTGGATCCGCCACTGCAGCGGCGTTTGATAGCGCTGATCTGGGGAGACTTCTGTCCCGGAGAGGCTGAAAGGGTTCACTGGCACCTCAAGCACTCCGTGATCGCCGTTTAAACTTTCGCGGCCGCTGGCAGCACGAAGCCGGATACCATTCATCCCGACCGCTGAAATCCTCTCACGTTTCCTGTGCACGGAACGAGGAAGTCTTGTTGATGTGACCTTTGGGGCCCGAGTTGGCGTGGTTACCAAACAGGCTTGGCTCGACTCGGAACTGATTCTGAACACTCCACCTCTACCGCGAATCAGAATCGGAATCGGTTCACGTGAAAACCGCAGTGAACCAGTCAGAATCGAATCTTTGACTCGCCATCATGTAGTCGTCAATCAATTAAAGCTGAATCGATTCGCCTTTTGAAAAGCCGTGAACCGAAATCACCATCGGTTCCCAGCTCAGTGAATCAGGCTGCAAATCGATTCACATGGAGATGATCAAGCACGAGCCTGCTGCCGACGGCTTTGCCAGGTCGCAGCCACCGAGTCAGGAGCCCCTTCCCCGGGGCGTGATGCGTCTGTGGCTTTGTCACGGCAATCGTTCTGAGTATCCGCCCCGCGGTCACACGGGAGGTGACGCTTGTCGCGCGTGACAGTACCGGAGATGAAAAGTAAAAGGAAACGCTCAGAAAGTTCGACGCCCGTTATGAGACGGTTCAGACTGGCCCGTTCAGCGCTATGTGGTCTCCAGCGGCAGGATGTAATGGCGGGAGTTGGGTGATGTAATGGTAGGCGCTGCATATCCGTTGAAGGAGATCGACCATGGGCAAAACGTTCGCCCTGACTGATTTTATGCCTGACACCTAAAAAGGAAGAAACGATAACGGAGCGAGCTCGCTAGCGAAATCGGCATTCCTCGTTTCTTCAATCCAGGTCGTGAAAGCGGTTCATCAGGTCTCATTTGACAGCAGAAACGCTCTCATTTTCAGTAGTATATTATACAAAGGTCACCGGTACAAAGAACCACACAAAATAGTCAGTTCGCACGAAGTGGTACAGCTCCATTTGTACATTTGATCCGTCGCTCAAACCACGTTCTGGAAATTCTTCGTTCTTCATTTAGCGAGCCGATGCCAAAATATTATTAGAGAAACTTCATCATCAGAGATGCAGGGTGAACTAAGAAGCACCCTCATTCGTGTGAACTTTGAACAAGATATTTCGCATCCACTGAACATACAACGCATCCAGTATTTGACACATAAAAAAGCTCTCTTCTTCAGCTGTCCACTCCGAAGACCTTCAAGGGCGACACCGATGCATTGGTGTGAAAAGGCCACTCTTTACGTGATATTTGGAATATATAAAAATACACAGTTATGGGAGCTATGGGATGTCCCCAAATTCCACTCATGCACAGTCACGCGCGAAGGGTGGCGTTCGTTAGGGTGAGCTTACGTTGCAGTTAAGTATGAAAATAAGTACTTAGAGCCTGTTTCGGCTTCCCCAAAAAAATATATTGTGACTGTTCAGCTAGGCAGCGGACACGTCATCGAAAGACCACAATGCGGACTGACTGACGGACTGACTGCGGACGGCAGTCAGTCGCGGCTATTTGGAACCACAAGAGACAACCGCAATGAGAACGAGAATAAACGGAATCGCCTACGACCAGCCGGTACAGCACACGCTATGACTACGTATTGTACATTGTACAAATGTGACTAGAGACACGACATCACTCGTTCGCACGTTAACATTTCCCTGCAGAAGGCTGGCGAAGCAGAGGCTTCCCACGAAGCCTCTCGTCCTTTCAGCCACGCCATGGAATGAATCGCCACATCTTGAGCAAGATACGAGCCCCACGTAGACATTTCGTCTCTGACATAACTGTGGAAGTTGTTCCATGAAACAGAATGTTTACTTTTGAGGCAATCTCCTTCTCTCGCACTCTACATGCTCGCAGGTGGTCATATTTCACGCGCCAATCATGCCTGCATTCCTCGACCGATGCCCTCATTTGCTTCTCTCCGGCCATCGCTGGACTATCGCCAGCCGACGGTTCGGGCCTCCTTCCGCCTCCCGGCGCCCTGCGGCTTTCCTGTTCCAGCCGAGCGGTACCGCTGACCGCTCCGCCGACTCCCCCGCCCGCCCCCTCCCCCTTCCCCCACGCGGTCCTGACGTCCGCGCGGGGCCGGCCGGCTCACAGTCTGCTCCGCTTGCGGACAGCTCCTTCCGCGTCGTCCGGCGTGGCCGGCCGACGCTGCGGCCGCGGCTGCTTGCGGCTGCGCTTGGCGGCCTCGCGAGCGCCGCCGCCGCCGGCTGGCTCGTCGTCCTCCTCGCCGGTAAAGAGCGCCTCCTCATCTTCGTCCTCGGTCATCTCGAGCCGCAGGAACGAGCCGCAGTCGATGGCGGCCGGCTCACCGGCCGCCGGAGGCGGCGGCGGCGGCGCCAGCACGGTGAAGTGCTGCTCGGTCAGCTCGGCGCAGCTCCAGCACAGCGTCACGTGGTGCAGCGGCCAGTGCAGGCAGAACTCGAGCACGGAGCCGAGCGGCGCCGCGCAATGCGGACACCGCAGCGCGCCGTCGGCGTGCCGAGCCGCCACGTGCTCTTCCAGCGGGCCGGCGCCGGCCACCGCGAACGGGCAGCCGACCGCGCGGCAGCGCAGCGGCCGGCCGGCGTGCGTGCACACCAGCGGCGGCAGCACCTGCCGACACAGCTCGCAAGGCTCGGCCGGCTCGGCCGCCGCCGGCGACGGCTCCGACGCCGGCTCCGGCGACGGCGACGGGTCGCTCCGGCCCACAGACGGCACGTTCAGAATGACCGGCGAGCCGGAGCCGGCGGCGGCGGCGGCGGCGGCGGCGGCGACCGGGCCGGCCGAGCTGCGGCCGTCACGCTGGTGGCTGTAGCGCACGTGGTCGGTCAGCACGGCCGGGTCCGTGGTGCGGAAGAGGCAGACGGCGCAGTCCAGCATCTGGCGGCCGTGCTCCGTCACCATGTGCGCCTCCAGCTCGGCGTGCAGCTTGAAGCTGCCGGCGCACATGACGCACGTGAAGCCCTGCCGACTCTGGCCGTTCTGGCTGAAAGGGCAGGGGCGAAAAGTTAGCAAAGTACGAGACAAGTTACGACACGGAAATCGAGTTACAGGATGCGCCAGAAAACCGCGGAGAAAATATTAACAATTCATGTATAATCGCGATGCCCAAATCCACCAATCACGGAAGTTTTAAATGATTCCCAGAAAAAATGTTCCCAATAGGGAACGTGATACATAATTGATCAAGCACTGAGGAATATTGGAACTCGAGCTGATTCAGTGTTGGAAAATAACGACATTGGAAGGCAGTGACTCATCGATTGGCAGGCACCGATTTAACGCAAGCTTTGGAACATTTATTTTTTATAAAAAGAAGCAGAATTACGGCAACTGAAGAACAAAGAAATTTAGGCAAGACAACCATCACTTGTATATGTAAAAAACTGATTTCCGTTGCAGCCGCAGCAGTGAGCACACTGGAAATTCCCGTCTTTTTCCTGGACTACATGTACAGTGTTTACGTTGGGTTTTCCTGGGCTCCACCTGAAGCCGATGGGCATAAACAAACAATAAGAACTAGGCTGCTCATAAGGTCTCAGCAAATTCTAAAGGGTCCAAAACCATGACAGTAAGCAATAGTTGTTTATCCCCACTTTTCTTCGTTTGGTTGACAGTGCCAGGTGTGGGAAATGACACTCGAGACTCAGATGCCACTCGCCATTATGACTTCCTGAAACGCACCGAAATATTACCGGGGACCCGAAACGCCATTAAGCGGTCCCTGCAAGACAGACGACCAGTCTCATGGGAGGGACATCTCGTAAAACTACGAGGCCCCATAGCGGCGGAAATTCCCCAGTCAGACATACATACGCCACTTTCAGTTTATCGGATTAACATAAGGAGCATATGAACCAGCCACTCCAATATGCCCGATGGTGTGTAGTAAATGTCACAGTCCAGAAAAGCGAAGAAATATGTGGTAGATCTGTGGTCGGTATTCAAGACGGCAAACGTCGTCGGAGCCTGCCTACCCGCCAATCAGGCGCTGGCGGCCGTGTGAACGTCACTCACTGGTTGTTGAGCTGGTGGACGCTGAGGGTGACCGGGTCGTCGCAAACGAAGAAGCACTTGATGCAGATCTTCTTGGCGTGCACCTTGGAGGCGTGCCAGGTGAGCCGCTCGGAGCGGGCCGCCTTGTACGGACACAGCGGACACGTGTACGGTTTGGTGTGCGTGTTCATGTGCCGCTTCAGGCACCACGAGTCGAAGCCGCGCCACGCACACTCGGGGCAGGAGAAGGCGCCCTGGCGACCGGCGCGCTCGGCCGGCGGCGGCGCCGGTTCGCCGCCGGCCGGCCGCTCCGGCTCGGCGCCGCCCGGCTCGCCGCCGCCGCCGCCGCCGCCACCGCCGCCGCCGCCGCCCTGGCGCCGGTTCTCCTTCTGGTCGGCGGCGGCCGGCTCCGACTCCGGCTCCGGCGCCGACTTGCAGCACTCGGCGCCGGCCGGTGGCGGCGACGGCGCCCAGCGGCGCGCCACCACGCGCGGGTTCGGGCTCAGCACCAGCGGCTTGGCGTCGTCGCGCGGCGGCGGCGGCGGCGGCGGCGCCGCCGCCGGCGGCTTCGCTCGCGGCTTCAGCGGCCGCTCGGCGGAAAGCGGAGGCGCGCGCGAGTAGTACACCTGCGCCGGCAGCGTCTTGGGCGGGATGCGCCGGATGCGCGTCACGTCATACGAGTCGTCGCGGTGGATGCGCAGAAAGTGCTTTTTGACGTGGTCAGCTCGGTTGAACATGCGCTTGCAGATGTAGCACTGGAACGGCTTGTCCGACTTGTGGATGTTCTCGTGCCGATTGTAGAGGTCGCGCCGGTGCGTCGAGTACGGGCAGAACGGGCAGTGGTGCCGCTTGCCGGCCGGCTCGTCGGCTTCCTCGTCGTCGGCGGCGGGCTCTGGCGGCGAGGCCGGCGCCTCCCGCTCGGCCTCGCGCTTCAGCGCCGACAGCCGCTCCAGGATGTCGGCCATGACGTTCGTGTTGTTGAACTCGGCCACCTCGGAGACTCTGTCGCCGTGGTGACGCACCAGGTGCATGCGCACGCACCGCTGCCACGAGCTCATGTACGGGCAGTGCGGACACTGGAACGCCTTGAAGTCGGCGTGCGTGCCGAGCCAGTGCTCGGCCATGGGGCGCGCCACGAACGCCGTGGCGGCGCACTGGCCGCAGCGGAACAGCCGCTGAGAGGCGCTGTACGTGGCGATGCGCGCCTCGTGCCAGCGCAGTTCCGACGGACCGTCGGCCAGGTCGCCGCCGTCGTCGGCCCGCTCCAGCGTGACGTCACTGCGCCGCAGCCGCGCCGAGATGGCCGCCATCAGGCCGGCGCCGCTCATCGCCGCAGTCGCGCCACCTGCCGCAGGAGAGGGGCCCGTCAGGGGTGGGCGGCTTGTCATGGGTCTGAGGCGGTCCTGACCTGACCCAGGGCGAGCAAGAGTGGGGAGCGGGGATTCCAAAGGAGAATCGGGATATCTGTTACAAGCTTCATAACCCTGTCACGACAGTAAAGACCCATCTCGTAAAGGAAGAAAAGTGGGTGTTTAAATCTAAGGGAAGTCAAAATATGTTATACGTAGGTCGAATGTGAAAAGAAAGACACATGCCAGCTTGGTCTATATTACACCAGAAACAACCTGACTTCTAATCGTTTGTTTTCTTTGTTTCGCTCCCTTTTACGTCAACTCTTTCTATGTAGCTCTGTGGAAAAAAAGAACATGATACATAAAGTGAACGGCAATGCTTCGTCACGAGTCAAAATGCCGACCGCGGTGCGTGGGGACCAATATGCCGTGCGTCCGCAACAGAAGAACCGACAAATCGCATTCCACTCGTTCCATTACACCACAACGAAACGACAAAAATAGCATGCAATGTCAACAGAACATATGTACCTGCCGCCAGGGGGGCCCGGATTCCCCGAGCGCCTGCGTCAGCGTCGGCACGACATCGCCACGGCAGCGGTCGCTATTCGCAGCTCGTGACATTTCAAACTCCAGCTCAGCCGCCGGCTGACCTTTCCGAGCACGTATCGCCGCTAATGGCGGAGCGGTCCCAGCTCCTGCAGGCGCCCAGGCAAACGACCCGCACTCTGTCCACGTGTCTAATTGCGCGAGCGAGTGCACAACGGCTATCTGGTGGGACTGCGACCCGGATGAAGGCGAACAAGTGAGCTTCTCGCGGGATCGTCCCGCCGGCGCGTCCGTCCGAGTGCCGGACATCTCTCGGACGCTGCGGCTTGTTGCCGGGTCTCCGGACGGCGGAGCGGCTCGGGGCTTTTGCGGGCGATCAGCTGGGCTTCCCACGGACGATCGTAAAGCGGCCGCCGAGTCACGAGGCGGTCCGACTTGGTCCCAGGGCCGGGGGTCCCTCCCTCTCTCCAGACGGGCGACGGTCGCGGGCTGAGACGCGGAACGCGTCCGAGACCGCCGCCGGCCACTGAGCCGCCCAGGCTGGCGGCACCGCCCTGCGACAATTGTGGCGCCCCCGCCGGGCTGCTCGTGCGGTCGGCCGATCTCGGACCGGGCAGAGTTCCAGCCGCGACAGCAGACCTGAGTGCGGTTTGTCGACATTGGTCGGGCATGCTCCCAGTGGGGTCGGAGGAGGAAGAACACATCCTCTGTCCGGCGGCGCGGGCTTTTTGACGAAGGACATTGGGTCTGGTCTGATGTTTCCGCGGTGGGGGATCCTGTCGCGGGCAAACATCAGACCTACGGAGAGCACCTGATACTGGTTCTGCCGACAGGATCGGGTGTCGACGGGGGGGGGGGACAAACCACTCCCAGATGTAATCCCCAGCAGTCACGGTTTTCATGCGATCGCCTTCTTTTCGAGGCTTTCGACAACAGATGCAACCTGTCCTTGAAGGTGCTTGTGAACGAAGGTCTGCCAAGGCTATCGAGACAAAAAAAAACGATAAGGTTTTCGGGGGATTTAAGATGGCTTCGAAACATAGACACAGCCAGTTCCCTTTCAGCGGCGCTATTGGTATGACTTGAACTACGTTCCTTTGAGCAATAATAACTGACAAACTAAATTCCCATGCACCCCTGACCCACAAATACAGCGCTCTTAAACGTGCACTTATCTGTTCAAATTTCAGCAGTTCTTGTTGATATATTGTTCTATGGTGTGAGGCTGTGACCCGTTACAAGGTCGGTAGTGTACTGTTGTTAACTACTCAAGACTGTATTGCTGCCGGCTACCACAGAACACTCCATCACCATCAGTGAGACCCCGAGTCAAAATGCAGCAGCCGTTCAGTCAGTCTTTGCCCATTCCATTCTCATGTAAGTCTGTCGCCGGTCAGCCGCCAGCCTGCCGCCAGTCTGTCGCCAGTCTGCCGCCAGTCTGCCGCCAGCCCGTTGCGAGTCCGCCGTCAGCCTGGCGCCATTCTGACGTCACTCCGTCTCTATTCTTCCACGTTCTGTCGTCAGTCTGTCGTCATTCTGCCGCCAGTCTATCTAGGTCTGACGCCTCTGCCACCGGCGGCTCGGTGCGACAGCCGGCCTCCGGACCCCGTTCGGTGGAGCCTCGCTCTTCTGCGTAACACACGGCGCGTGGGTGGCTGCGCGCGGCGAGCGTATGGAGAGTGTGTGTGTGCCGGCGGGGTGGAGGACGGAGTCGGTCGGCGGTACCGGAGGCCGGCCGGCCGGCCCGGCGGCGGCTGGCACCGGCGCGGAGGCGGCGGCCGGCGGCCGGCGGCCGACTGCCACCCACGGCCGGCCGGCCGGCCGCCAGAGCGGGGGCGGACTGGTAGCCGAGCCCGCCGATTTACCGCGCAGCTGCGACCGGCACAGCCGGCAGTCCGCAGACCGGCCGCACGTCGAACACGGGGGACAGACGGAGGCCGCGCGGGCTCTGGATCTACCGCGCGACGGTGGCCCGGCGCAGTCGGCGGCCCCAGACTGACGACGGGCAGACGGCAGAGGACAGAGGCAGAGGTCTTGCTCTGCGGACCCCAACGCGTAACGGTGACCCGGCAAAATCGGCGGTCACAGACGAAGGGCAGACTGGCAGCAGAGGCCGACGACAGACTAACGGCAGACTGGCGGCAGAGACCGACAACAGACTGGCAACAGAATGACGGCGGACAGTCAACAGACTGGCGACAGTCTGGCGACAGACTGACGGCAGACTGGCAGGTGCGGACGTAATGAGAGCACACTCAACCAAACTGAGATCACATCGAAGACAAGACGACAGACTGGTCATGCTCTGTCGACAAGCTTACGTTCAAACGTTCACGCCGAAAACAGCACGTAATGGACTGAATACTTCCGACGGAGTTTGGAAAGATTGCCATCATTATCCAATTAGAGTGACGGCAGGGCGAAGGCAGACTTGCGGTTGACTGGCATCATGATAACAACGAGGATTAAGACAGACACGTAAGTGCAACAGACTCGGATCGACCGTTGAACAGACGGTGCAGATTCGCCCGGTGAAGTGGTCACGACTGGGTAATTAGATATTGTTGAGATTGTGATGACCGCTCACGACGGGCTGACACTTCCACAGTGGTGGGGCAGCTTCCAAGCCCGCCATCGCCCAGGAGCCCCATCATGTCAGCCCGTCATCGCGTCATCTCGTCGATACACAATGACATCAGGGGAAGACGGGTAACGGACAGGATGGCAGGACGGAAAGCCGCCCTTGCCAACAGTGCCGGCCCGCGCCCGCTCCCAAAGCCTCGCCGCCAAAACAAGTACAGGCCGGCGGTTCTCAGAAGCGGTAACGCCCACCCCCGCATCTGGCCGGCCGCTGTGAGGTAACGACCGCGCGCCGCCCCCGGGCCACACTCTCCTGGGCCACAACGGGACGGCGGGCTCAGGAGAGGAGCCGGTGCCAGATGCCAGACAAGCCGGGGCCGGCCCGGTCTGTGTCTGGCCGGTCCGTGTCTGGCCGGTCCGTGTCTGGCCCGTCCATGTCTGGTCGGTCCGTGTCTGGCCCGTCCGTGTCTGGCCCGTCCGTGTCTGGACGGTCCGCGTCTGGCCGGGCAGCAGCGGATCAGTGGGCCGTTGCTGAAGTGACGGCCCGGATAGGGTTACACCCCCCGGCAGGGGCAGGAGGCGACGGTGACGGTGCAGCCAGACGGAGGCGGAGCGGCGGACCAGGTACTGCCGACGGCACCGCATCCCCGCAGCTGGGGGAGGGTCACACGTCGATCCGCGGACGGCGCACGAGTGGGCGGCCATCGCCGGGGTGACGAGGGCGTGGTGCGCGCGGTCCGACCATTTATCGACCACCACGTGGCCTCAGCACCTCCTCCCTCTCCCCCTCCTCCACACAGACACACGCAGAGTCGGCATGAAATCGACACCGTCGCTAGGTCTGCCACCTGGCACTGAAGACAGCGGCTGTCTGCTGAACGACGCATGAGATGCAAAATCCACGTGCACTTTTTATTAACTGCAAAGGCACCTCTGTACATTTTTGCGACGGAGCTTTAAGAAAAACGATTTGATCCATATCAGTCTTGGTATGCGGCACGAACAGGTGTGTTATCTGGCTGAATCATTAGCGTAATTTCGGCAGCGCTTGTACAAACTGCAACTCTTCAAACCCGTCGCAACGACGACGACGATATGGAATGGTAATCAAGACACGAGCACCCCTTGTCTCCAACAAGCATCAAATTGGTGTACACAACCTTGAATCTGTTATCATTAGCTGTAGTGCCAGTTATCATACGCTCCGCAAATCTCTAATCCACTCGACAGCTCTGTACATAGTGACGACACAGGCTTAAAAAAAATAAGAGGAAAAAACGAGAGCAGCGGGTGCCAGCGGCACTCTCAGCCTGCTGCAGCCCGGCCGGGGACGATCAGGGGTCTGCCCAGTCACCTCAGCTCAGCTCCTGCAGACGTCCACCACGGGAAACACCCAGCCCGAGGGCGTCCGTTTCTGCCCAGCGCGGTCAGACCCAGCCATTCAGCCATTCGTAACGACGCCGCCAAATGGCAGCCTCGGATAACAGCGGCGAACTGCGCGGCACTGCGCCAGGTTCGCCTCCTGTGTCTTCCGAAACTGCACACCGCAAGGTCGCACACACTACTTGCCGATAGGCACGGTGTTCGAATCGGCCGGCGGCAATGTTCGCGATCGAACGCCAATGACTTGGAAAAGGCCTTGGAGCCACCTGAAAGTGATAACTGCTGGCCAGATACATAAAACCTGGGGGAGGGGTAGTTCCCTGACCATCCGCAATATGCAGCATGGTAAATCACGGCGCACAGCAAATTTCAAGTGCCCTCCGTGCTTTATACGTCCAGTTAGGCACTGGTCGTTTGTTATGCACGCAGGCCGCTCCATAGACGAAACAAAGACGGCACAGGGGAACGCGAAAGTGAGGAGCATGAGCCACCCAAACGTCGGCACCCCTGCCTGCCGTCACGTCCCCACAGGCTGCATCCCTCCCTCCCCCAAATCCAGCATCCTCCTCCCTCCCAGCGCGCGGGCATTCACCGCAAACACACCTCGCCGTTCACACGTGAAGGGCTGGTGGGGGCCGGGGCCGGTTGGGAGCTCTCCCAGAGGGGGGGGGGGGGCGTGTTCGGAGGGGGAGGTCGGGAGTTCGGCTCACCTGGCCGGAGAAGACTGCGGGCGCCGCCGCGTCGCCGCCGCTGTAGCCGGGAATCGGTGCAGCCGCCGGGCGGCCGGGCAGGCCGAGCCACCCACCTCCCGCCCACACGGCGCGCGGCTGTCCGCCCAGCGGCGGGCCGCCGCCGCCGCCGCCGCCCACGGCCGCCGCCCGCCGCCCACGGCCCGGCGGCGGCCGACCTGGCGGCTACGTCGGCTCCACGGGCGGACCCAGCGCTCGGACCCGCGCTGAACGAGGCAGACCGCCAGAAACAGGAGAGGAGCCGGGTTATCTGGCCCGGAGGAGAGGTCAGAGACACCGACCGGGTGCAGGCGAACCAGGCAGGTCGGTCATTGGGAGAAAATGGGGAAGAAGCGATGTGCCTTACAGAGGTGCACCAGCAAGCAAAAAAATCGACAGAACCAGATCACGATACTCCAATCAGCAGGGGAGGCCCAAATATCATAGCATCAGAGCCAGAGGGTGCGACAGCCGACAGAAACATCTGCCCATTGACTGACGTGCACACATTTTACGTGACCTTTAAGTGACGTGTTCGTTTCGACTCGCTATAAATCTTAAACATTCCGCCCATTGAATAAATGCCACATTCATGTTCCGGTATATTCAACGGGAAACATAAGGTAAATTTAGCAGCCAAAATCAGCACTCCCCAACAAACAATCAGGGCATTGGTCCGGAACAAAAGAATGGCAGCCACGACGATGTTTAGTTTCCACTAAGACGCGACTGTCTTTCCTGTCGGTCGACCCAGTTGCCGGTTGCCTTTCGTTCCCTGAGGAGACTCCAGGAAAGTAAGCCGGATGCAGTTCACCAGGTCACGTGCCTACCTGTCACTACGGTCTTCCTCTTCCGCCTTCCGTTCAAAGTTTCCCACTCGCCAAATCCGGCACTCAAACTTCTTCCGATTCCGTAATCCACACCAGCACTCCAGAGAATTCTCTTTTGGATGCGACATTAGGTAACGTCGGCCATTAGCATAACCAGAGATCCAGGGCTTCGCATCATCAAGTACAGAATGGTCGGCAGCACCCCAGGGGGCCGGGTGGAGCACTGAGACTACGTTTGGGAGCCGGGAGTCCTCTGACCGGCCCATTTCCATGACGGAGCTCCGTCGGCGGCCATTGGCGGCCTCAGACTGGTTATCTGAGGTGCGAACCACGCTCCCGGCCCGATAAGGTCCCCGGTACGACTAGTCCCAGGTACGACTACGTCCGCCGGACACGGCTAGTGGGCTCCGCCGGGCACAGCTAGTGACGTCCGCCGGACACGGCTAGTGGCCTCCGCCGGACACGGCTAGTGGCCTCCGCTGGGCACAGCTAGTGACGTCCGCCGGGCAAGGCTAGTGACGTCCGGTGAGCACGGTTGGCGACCGGCAGAGCATGACATGAGCGGCTATGCTCGCCGTCACCACGAGAGGCACTGGAGCAGGGCTCCGAGAAGTTCCCGTCAGTCGATACATTTCTCCCAAATCACGGACCGTCCTGGCAGCCGCTTTGAAGTGACGATTGAAGTGACTAGCATCAATGATTGTTTTCGTTTCCGAGGCGTGCTGTACGAAACGGATGACGACTGCAGTGCTGATAATTGGCTTTCGTGTGTCGGAACCTTTTTGCGGTGGCCCACAAGGTGCAGTCCCTCACGATGTCTGCAAAGTCTCGATTTTCCTCATTAACGAGCTTTTTCAGCGATAGCAACATACGAGGAGAATGCTGTTTAGCTCCGGATGCACGTATGAGCAGGTTGCCAGGACAACAATGAATGTAATCTCGTTATACAAGAGCACAATGATACAGGTGAGTAAAATCTGCACGCTATGATATTTATTCGCTTATTAAAGTAATAACGTGTATCATTATCAGTGCTGCCGCGTCGTAAATGTTAATGATTAGCACTTGTTGGCATGCAACAGATCCTCCATTTTAACCCTACATCGCGGAAAGAAGGAAACGCTTAACCATGCCTGATGACAACGGAGAAAAATGTTAGTACAGCGGCAAAATCCGGGACCAAATAAACTTCCGGCTTCTGAAGCTCCTTCATCGTATTCACGTGGTAATTCCGTGACAGCCGCGAGTTTCCCGGTGCTCGGGCGGTCGGCGCCGCGAGCTGCAGCCTTCCTGCGCCGGGAGCTGCGGTGACGCGGCGCGGCTGCAGATGACCAGGGCGGACCGCCGGCTCTGGCGGCGCCGAGGCTTCTTCTGACGCGCCCGCCGTCACTTCCCTGTGACGTCCGGCTGACGTCAGCCGGGTCAGCAAGGACCGAGGAAGTTCGTTTCCACGCCGTGGCGGTGCTGGTGACAGTTTTACGCGGTGTCATGCTCACTGGAGCACCAGAGTGCGATGAATGCCTGTTACTCTGCGAATTTAATTCCCAGCTGACTTCAGCCGTGGTTTGGCGTGGACTGTCAGAAAAACCTGGCGCCAGCCGGGAAAACGGAAATCAGCGGAACAGAAAGCACGCGAAAAACGAGTGGATGCGTGCCATGTGACTCGTTATCACGCGCCACGCAAAATGGGCGGCTACCGGTCCCACCAGACTCGAATTTCTGACGCCGACGAAACGAGCCCAGAGGCGCGTTTTGTTATACCGTTCGTTACGAGAACGCTTTTCCCGAGCTGGAACGTGACTGATGCATTAGAGCAAAGGCCCCACCGTCGTATCAGCTTGTACAGCTGCGACCCTGAAATGTCATCGCAGTTAAATGCGTCGTCGCGCGAAATAACCACAAAGTTCTGTCGCTCACACAGGGCTTTTGTTGCCACGTACAGTTCAAGGTTGAACACGGAGCAAGACACTCCTGGGACATCTGGCAAAAATAGCATGGCCCTCAAGGCATTGAAATTCCTCACACGGTAATACCACCCGCATTGGACACTGTCTGCCTGCCAGCCGGAGCCGTCTATGGTTAGACATGGTGTTGGACAAACAAGCGGCCGTATATTTCTGAATGTCGCGCGCCCAGACGTCCGATTTGCAAGTCACTGGAGGGCCGGGTCCACATGCATTTCTGACGCGTCAGCAAGTCACCGAACTAATCCGGTGACGACACGAACTGGCGAAAAGACGTCACGTTCGGTTTGTTATGCCAATGTATTGCCTTCCACGTGAATTCAGAAAAGGTGCATAATTAGCTTTGCAGGCGGTCCCGAAACCATTTGGAATTCATTGCAGTAGCAATGGATAAACCTACGAATACCGCTCACGTTTACCCAGCCCCTGCGCGAGGTTAATCAGACAAAGACGGACATCCTAGTGAGCTCGTTAAGGGACCTTTAAGTCTCGGAAAAGTTCAGAACAACGCTTGAATTACATAAGCGCCTGCTGAATTGTCAAACTTTGTGACGTTGAACGTAGCTCCGTCTTTTTACGCATCGCAAAAAGTCAGAGACCGTGACAATGCTTGAGTTGGCCCATCCCGGATCATTGACCACTGAGATTGCGACAACAAGCACGCATTTAAGATCACGCATGAGGCTCTAGAGAAATAACGCACCTTGTTTTCAGGCAACATCTATTGGACATGGTAAACATATGCAGCTCAGTTATGTTTGAGAGGTTCGTAAAACGCACACAGTAAAGAAAGGAAGCGCGGAGAAAAAGAGGGAGAGAAAGAGAGAGAAAGGGGAGAGAGAGAGAACTGCAGCCGATGGAATGTCGTTGAAATGGAAGGGGGACCACTCCCATATAAGTTCTGTCATCTGGTTGCATTATATGATGCTGTGTGACATCAGCGAGGACGAGGTATCTTCAGCCAGCCTACAGCTGATTTCCAGGGAGACGTCGGGGATCGCTAGCGTGTAAACCAGTGGTCAATAAGAAGGCCCAGAAAACAACCAGACCACATTTCTCCTCTTAATCTAGAGCTTCACGTGCCACTCATGGTTTTTTAGGGATACGAGGGACACAAAAACCTAGAAAGGGATTACTCACTGTCCCCTAAGGACAGCCATGGAAAACCAGGATGTGCACAACAACCGGACCAGTCTGTCTGTCTGTCTCCTGTCTGTTTGTCTGTCTGTCTGTCTGTCCGTCTGCAGATCTGTCTCCCCCGGATCAGACCCCAGTATCCAATAACACTGGATCGTCGCCGGCTGTGTTTCCCTGACAATAGTGTCAGAACCATCCGGTAAGCCATGCGCGAACGGCAAGTGGCCTGGACTAGCCTTCGAAGAGTCGTGCTGGTTAAAGGATTGTATAACACGGTCGAAAAGCAGGTTCCGATCCCGTCTTGTTGGTGTTTGACAGGAGGCAAATACGTCAGTCTCCCGGCGTTAGCCCCGCGCATGAATAAACTGCACGAGTCAGTGGCACAACGAAGACACGGATCAGCGAAAACCGCTTTAACTGTCGCGTGTAAAGTAAGCTATTCGTCCGACGGCTGGGCTCACTCGATGTACACGGAATACGGTTTTTTTCTGGCCCCTGCACGCACCAGGCACAACATGTAAAGGGACGGAAATCGAAGACGTTTTTGATGCTCATATTTAAACGAGAAAAAACTGGACCGTTCCAAAGAAAACAGCAGCCTTCACTTTGGAAAACTGAACCGGGTCAAGGAAGATGTTGCGGCTTGAACAAGGTATTCTGATGCGCGGCCAGATTTTCGTAAGCAACAGAGCACTGTTGTCCGTTTCTGAGCCGAACGGAAAGGACGGGTTAGGGTCGGGTCACGTGACGGTCCAAAACGGGCGTCTCTGCCGTCGCCGTCCAAATGTCGTCACAGCGCCGGACCGACATGGTCTGTACAAGCGCGAACTCCGTGCAGGCTCTCCCACAGATCACCATCAATTTCCTCTCGAAAGTGAGATACTGTCTCAGGCTGGATACGAGGCCGGCTTCATAACGGTACGACCTTGTGGAAAAACGTCGAAAATGTTTCCGGGAGCACAGGACGAAGTGCTGATCTCATGCCCTCAAATTTCAAAAGGCACGTGGCAACCACGTGATGACGGATTCATCAGGAACGCCAGCTCGGCGTGATCCCAACCGGTCCGGGGGCCGGGTCACTGACCTCTGCGTGCCGCCGGCCGTTACCTGGCCAGGGTCACGTGCTGGGCCGCTCCGTCGGCGTCCTGCGGCGCGTCGGCGTCGGCGGCTAGCACGTCTCTGGCGGCGGCGACGGCGGCGGCCCGTCCACCTCGCCGGCCACGATCGATCTCGTCAGAGCGCGCCGCCACCCCTCGCGCGCGGCCCCTCCTCACCTCCCCTCCCCTCCCCTCCCCCTCCCGGCCTGTTTCACGGCCCACCCGTACAGCCTCGGCGCCGCCCGACAGCCAAGGCCAGCCGGCGCGCCGCCGCGCGAGGCTGTACGCCGGCCGCGGCGGCCGGCCGGGGGCGCCCCTCTTCCCACCACGGCGCCGCCGCCGCCGTCGCTGGCTCGGAGCTCCAGACACCTTTGTGCGGCCGAGCCAGGCTGCGCCGGGACCGGGCGGGGACTCGGCCAGGTGCCCTGGCTGAGGACCCTCGTAACCCCCCCCCCCGCCGGCCGCGCTCCCTCCCACTCTGGCACGTCGTCTTCAAGGCCTCGCCAGAACGGAAACGACGAGGAGCGGGGCGTTCACGGGCGAGATGGCGCAGAGGGGGAGAAAGGCGGGGAGATGTGTTTAACTGCGCTGCACGGAAACGCAGCGCGCAGAAAAAGCGCGCTGACGTTTCCGCTGTCGCGATCGTGACGTTTGCATCCTTCCATATATGTTTTTAACCAGTGCCGGATACGTCATCCCCTTATACGTGGCTGGAGCCGCGTTCATTTATGAAGCTCTCCATCAATCGCGTTTTTTGTCCACTGGCAAACGTTCAGTGGCACCATCCAGCTGTAGTAGTACTACGGCAAGGGCTTAGTAATGTATAAAAACAAGGTGGTTAGGGGAATTGTGTATCTCATTTTGAGGATGCTTCCTCTCATTTTGGGCGGCATTCCAGTTATTTACGGGGTCGTAAGAAGTCTACCTCCGTCTCCAGTGAATGAATGCTCCACAGCCAATGCATGCACTGGGGGCTGCTCAGTCGTTTTCATAACGTAACACAAGTCCAGTTGATAAATACGAGTCCGTGACCAACCAAAGGCCCTTTAGATCTCTCGCCGTCTCATTTTGTCATGACAACCTCCGTCTTCTAGGCCAGCGGAGCTAAATAGCTCTCGGATGAAAGAAATGCCAGATATTAAAAACTGCATGACACCAAGGGCTGCCAAATGTGGCACTGGACGCCGGCTCCTCGCCCTTTGACTGCTCCCAGCGAGCGTCTGGGCAGAGCTTTCCACCTCAGACATCAGTCATCAGAGTCCTCTATTGAGAACAGCTGGTCTGATCTCAATATAGGTGGCGTCTCAGTCTGGGGCCAAGGAATCAGGATTGGTCGCCGCATGCTGAAACTAAGCTTCCTATTGTGCACACTAGGTGACGTGAATTAAAGGTCCTTTGATTAGAGGTCGACCAATGGAAATTTTAACACGACTACGTGACGTCTTCAAAGGAAGGGGTCACTTGAATTACGCCTCAGAGTCCCCGTCCATCGTATGCAAGTCCATCATATGTTGATACCCGTTACGATCTGCGAAAGCGTAGCGTGCGGATGTGGGACGTAGTCCTAAGAGCTCATATCTGAACTGTCCTATACCGTATCGGCGGCTCAGCTCCGTTATCGGGGAGAGAGGGGAAGAGAGAGAAACTTTCTCGTTATGTGACAAGATCTGCATCAGCCGTATGATGCTTTATGGGAATAAAGATGAGAAAAATGTTTACTCTTCACCAGTAGCGTGAGGAGCCGGCGGGGGTCAGAGGAATCATTTGAACCCCTCCCCTGGCCTTATGGCCAGAGATTTTCAAGAATTTGCTATTGTCATAAATTATTTTGTTTAAAAGAGAACACGATTGAAAAGAAATGCACTTTTATTTTTCAAGGCTCCAGGTCAGTTTTGACAGGGACAATTTCCCCATCTTCCTAATGTTTATAATACAATGGGAAAAGACGTATCGACAGGTTTTATTTTAGCCTTGACCTCTACCCCCACGAAAGCTACCCTACTGCTCTCCATTCTAAAATGTTGCACCGCTTCTGAGCGATACGTTTTGCGATTGCTAGCAGGTGATCATTTGGAGGCAGATCAGGTTGCGTGGGCTGTCACAGGGGTTTGAAGTCTCTCGTTACATCTAATGATTGGACTGAGAAATGAGTTACAAACCGTTTAGAATCTTTTGAGTTGAACACAACTGGAAAGGAAAAAGAGAAGTATGAAAAGAGCCGCGATAGCCTTACCATGTGTTCCAGGTACTGCCAACAGTCAGATTATAAAAAGACATAACCTTCTTTATCTCGGGATAGACTTGGGATTACACATAAAATTGCATATATCAACAAGACTCAATGTTTCAGCTATAAACCATCGTCAGGATAGATAGCATAGATGAGATGATATGAGAGATGGCCCATAGCTGAAGCGCTGAAAGTGCCGTTCTTGCACTTGCACCGTTTGTTCTCAGCTCAGAGCAGCCATGTTGCGGCGCCGCGCGTTCGAAGAGGGGGAAGGGCTGTAAATATTTCTACTCAAGTTTCCCCAAAACTACGCCGCAATATTTGGATGTTATTTGGCCTACTGAGTATGGAGGGACGTACGCGACGGCTGTCGGTGCCACGTGCCATTTATCGCAAGCTATTGTGTCGTTTTGAGTCAAAAATTGTGGCTCTCGTCAAAAAGTTTGCGAGAGCTCTCGTGTTTCGTGAGCGACGGTATCCGTATGAATAGTCGAAATGTCTTCTTGCCAATCGCGATTAGACGAATACTGTTTTGATCATTGACATTTAATCGACTGTGCAGAATGTCCAATGCAAAAATGCGAATGGCAAAATGGCATCTGCTCTTCCGAAATGTCGAATTCCTGGATGCTTTAAAGCATGCCAAAAAGTCGAATGCCATTTTGCCGATCACCACTTACTCAAACGCCACTTGCCGAATGGACAAATAGCCGAAACATATTTTTTGGCCGAATGTAGACAGGTGCAATTTTCGCCATCAGTCGAAGACTGGACTGAATGTCGATGGTTTGACGAGTCCAGCTGTCGCAATGCCGACCTGTCGAAACAAAGCTGTTATCGGATGTTGATGGAAACCCCAGCGTTCGTGATCTTAATTGATCTACGTCTTATCTTACTTGTCTCGGCTAATTTATCTGAACCCGGCACTTAACCCGGGTATTTCGTCAGCCGGCACCTATGTCGGGGGAAGGGTCGGACGCCACCACTCAGTAATCTCGCCATGAATAAACTTAGCAATTTAATAAATTCAGCGAGTTGATAATTCCGCCTGATTCCGCTGATTAAAGGCCACCGACTACTCTTGATGATGCAGCTCTGCATATATCCGATTTCTGTACTTCCAAACTACAATTTAGGGCACAGCTCAGGCCAAAGGTCAATATTTGGCCGATTTGAGGCGTGTTGTCTTTTGCGTACAAATCATACATCGCGTACATCCTAAGGCGCCAAACCGTCATGTGCAAAATGACAAAAAAATATAATCAGTTCGCCATTCGACCTTCTGGTTATTCGACTTTCCACACGTCAGCAAGAAGAATGTCGGCAAAAAAAGCATTGGGCCCTTTTGCATTCGACGAAATAGTATTCTTATTCATCTAGCAGCCTTTCTGCTATCTGCCCTGTAACTGAGAACAACAGTCATACATGACTATTGTCCTAGTACAATAGCGTAGCCTGAGGAGTGAGAGGAGTCAACCGACCCCCTACACAAATTCTCAGATGCTTCCAAAGATTTACCTGTTATCACCAATGATTTATTTTAAAGTTTAAATCTTTTAAAATGAAAACGTAATGTACACTTGGTTTCAAAATCTGGTGTACTATCTGATAGGGTTATTTTTCCCTTGTTTGTTATAAAATAGTAAAGTTCGAAGTCCTCTTTTTCAGTCTTGACCCATCCCTACCAAAATCCTGGCTACACCACTTCTTCCTGTGGGGGTATGGAACAATCTATATTAGAAATTCTAAAAAGAGATGGGCTTCGCTGTCTTGTTTACCAATCCGGCCTCCTGGTAAAGTATGGTCGCTCTTTGTTTCATTATCAGTACTGACAAGGAACGGCGGGTGATAGTCCTTGTCGGAACGGACAAGCGTTTCGTTTAACGCATTGGGATAGCCAACACAACAGCCTGAGTACCATTTTTTCCTTAACAAGTGGTATCAAGCTGGAATGCAGAACATCCACGCTTCTGACAAGGATCAGCCTGGAGACGGGGTGCGACGCACTGCTGCTTCAAAATATTTTCACGATGTTGATGTCTGGCCTACTCATCTTATCACTCACATATCTGAAGGCCACTTGTCATCTTCATTTCCACATTTTCTGACATGGCCAAATGAAGCAAAGCATGCTTTGTGCGTGATGTAGGCACCTTTACATTCATAATAAGAATGGTATACCGTTTTGCGTTAGCTCTTTTGGCAACTGAACTTTTCGTCCAGCTGACGCGGCTGTAAAATCTATAAAATGCATGAAATGAATGCATTTAGGATTCATATCAATGAATATGTAAATATTCCTCAAAAGCCAGCTGTTTTATAGCTACCTGTACTATACGATAACTGTTGGTGCAGCGGTGCGGTCGTCCCACATTCCCTGCGCCAACCTGGCCCGGTCTGACCCTCTCGTTCTCCGCGCTCCGCTCTGGTGGGGCCCGCTGTAAAGACCGGTAGGCCCGGACTCGCCGACCCTCTCGGTCTGAGTCGCCGGTGAATGTCGCGCCATTGCCGCCATTTAAAGAATCGATATTCACCGGGCGTCGGACGCTGTCAAAATCACCGACAGATTACCATTATAAATTGCCGTCGGTAAATAGAGATGTTTTGTAGCCACTCCTTCGTGGGCGATGTAGCCATCAGCCGAATATTGTCGGGCCTATTCTTAACACCTTCAATAAGGCCCGAACGGCCCCCTTCCGCGGCAGAAAATAAGCCTTTATTAGCACCCCACTGATGTGTCAAACTCGGACAATGCCCGAACATCGTTGAAACTGTTTGCTTGTGACGTGAAATACTAAACCGGCGGGAGGGGGTGAGGTGTGTATGGCGCGGAGGTTCCTCGTCCTCCGACAGCCTGGCAGGGCTGCCAGGGCTGCCAACTAAGCCCAGTTAAGCCCACCAGCGCCCGTCCGGCGGCTGATCGGTTGGCTCCTTTGATTTGTGTAGTAAATGGCAGTCATTGTGCTGCTCGCCTCAGCAGCAGCCTCGAACAGGGCCATCGAAGCATGAATGCGGATTGCGCTCGATAAACACAACAGAACCTCTGGGAGCATCATATTTTGCCATCGGACCCATGGGAACACCAACCAACTGGCCCTATTGAAGCGATTCGCCTTGCCAGGAGTTTCACTTTTTCGGCTCGGGCTGAAAATCACCACCAAATGTATTTCGTCATTCGCTGTAGAGCACTGGCCATTGCTGCGGCGGCACTTCCGTTACTGGCGACCGCTCTCCGCCCACGTCTCCAATGGTCCCCACGCAACACCGCCGGTTCCCTGTAAATGATAACTTGGAACCGGTCGCATATCACATTTCACTTCAAATTAACGTGGCAACTGGCGAAGATTGCTCTGTCAAATCAGAGACGGCGCCTGCGGAAACTCTTCCGCCTCCGACTGAGCGAGCGGCGCCCCCCGTCCGGAGAAACCCCATCCAAACATTGTATTTATGGTAATCAACCGAGCCGCAACGTGCCGTCCCTAATTACTTTCCGGCGACTGAATTAATAGGGCTTGTTGGCACACTCGGTTCTGCTCGAAGTTAGATTGAAATGTATTCGTTTCCTGAGCGGCGCTGGGAGCGGCCGTCGTTCTTGAGAAACAGCCTGCCTAACGGGAGCTCATAACTCGGTTGGAGAAGCCCGAAAGAATGTGGTAAGCTCGGGCCGAGAGGTTGACAAAGGCCCAAACATGGGCAGAAACCAAGATCTCGGTGCTTTGTGACGAAACAGACAAAAAAGAGCTCTCCATCTCCCTGATTGAGGTATTAATCTGTTGACAATGATCTGTGCGTTCCAGTCGGAGCAGAAATGCCATTCAACCTTTATTCCATTTAAATTATCAATTACAATCCACTCGCTAACTGAAAACAATATGTTTCCCTCCAATGGGATATCAAATAGACCCTGGCTGAATACCCACGGTAGCAGTGAATGCCAGAGCCACCGAGCCCCATACAACAACTTTCCCACAAAAAATTATCCACGGAACATCTGTACGGGTACAGAAGGGTTCAGTTTCAAAGAATAATCATTATCTATCCATCTCTGAAAGCTGGTTATCCCATTCACTCGGCTGGGATTCGACAAAGGCATTTAATAATTTTATAGGACAAAATGAAATCGGACGCCGGTGAAAAGACCCGTTGTGTCACTGCTCCGTCGCCCAGGAAAGAGTCCGGGATGCGCGACAGAGGGAAAGGGAGAGAGTGACGGAGAGTGCCAGAATTATGAGCGGTCGGCCGTGAGGAAGAGAGGCAGGGCAGGAGGGCCGGAGAGTTTTGGTGAAGCGATGAAGGGTGCTTTGCTGGCCGATCCGATTATTCCAGCCGACAACGTCCGCCAGCCAAGAGCCGAGACCGCAGCGCCCGCTTCACAGCGCAGCTTCAGCTCAGACGTCAGGGACGGTTCAGGGATGGCAGAGCGAGCCATCCCTCAGGCCCGCTCAGGGATGGCTTTGCATTGCCCTAGGAGACAGGCAATGCACATGCCCTGGCAGAGCGAGCCATCCCTGGCAACGGGTAATGCATACGCCTCAGGCCTCAGCGCAAAAATCGGAAACAGCGCAGGACAGCACACGGAGACGCCCACACTCAGCGAGGCACGCTGGCCCGCTGTGAGCAGCTCATAACGCACTGTCTACACTGTCACGAAGCAGTATGCTACTGAGTCATACATACCACCAGCGACGTCACAACACAGCGCTACGGCTGAAGACGCAGAGCTGAAGACTCAGAGCTGAAGGCTGAAGACTCTGTCAGCAGGCTGCAAAGGCATGTCAGCCATTCATGTCTCCGTGGTAAAGGTGGAAAGGTGATCGAAATGATCTTCATACCAGGGATGGAGTGATAAAGATACAGACGATAAGTTAGATTATCGTAAATCGATCAGTCGGTAAATTCAACTGAAAATAGACAGATAATGCAATACAATGGACAAATGCATTAACCCGGCACCACCTGGCGCGTTTTTGTACCCGAGACCGTTTAAAGACCCCGACCCTTTTTGACATCTGGGGATGTCAAAAAGGGAACACCCCTGTTATCTCAGGATCTAACCGTCAGATCTGAACCAGTCTACCATCAATGGATAGCCCTGAGTCTTGCGATTAAGACAATACTATGTAAGCCCTGGTCACATGACTGATGACGTCACAGGTCACGTTAAACGCATAACACGACGTCGGAAAAACTGATATTGGTCGGTACGTTACATTATCGGCAATAGTGGTCTAAGAGTCTTCAGCTGGATATCAAACGAAAGATCGCAATCTTCTTCATCAGATACATGCCAAAATGTCTAAAAAATGGCGGGTCAATGTCGGCTTAGGCTAGGTTAAGCTTAGGTCTTACTTTACATGCCAAAGAACGATATTTGCTCGCAGCCATTTTGATCCACATGACAAAAAGGACGAAAGTGAAACCTTCTGATGGTAAATTTTGCATTACGTGCTTGTCATCCAGTCAAGGTCAGTCTAGGTCATCTCAAATAAGGTTGCATTGCTCCTCCTGACAAAGGGCGATAATTACTCCCTGGGATATTTCACTGCGTCAAGTGCAGAGTTGAAATGATATCTCGTGATAACTGAATCTGCTCTGAATCTGAATCGGGTTAAGGTCAAGCCAGGTCGCGACAGACAGTCATTTTTCATTTTCTGACTAGAGGCAATGATCGCTTTCTGCTGCTACTGAACGATTTTCCACAGACAATGTTGCATTTCATTTCGTTTTGACATCTACCTATGACGTAACCAGACATGACCTTATGCTGCATTTGGTGAACCTTGCTAAGAGGTGGATATAGATTTGCTTGTCTGGTTTGAACGAAGGGGAAGGTCAGCGGCAACCACTTCTATCATCCACGATGCAAATTAGTCCCATTGTCATCATGCATGCGACTTAGCATGACTTCTAATGTTGACATGTCACAGTTGTATATCCTTTTGGGGACCGTGTCATACGTAAATCCAAATAATCCATGCACGGTATTCGCGAATATTATCAAAAACGAAGCATGTTGGCACCATCGCTGGACGAGCCGAAAACATGCATGCAAAGATTTACTTATGACGTCATATCTCCATGACCTGACCTAGCATGGACATGGTTTTGATGTCAAAATATGTAAAACTGGTTGATAAACAGACACTAAAAATTTGGTTGGGCTGACTAACGTTTTAGAAGTTATTCAAGAAAAGCCGAGGTGGGTGCCCTATCTGACATCCCCCAGGCAGTGCCGGGTTAATGTAAAGAAATGAATGAGAATAGTAGAACTGAATCAAGTCAGTACGTTTAAAACTACAGAAGGGTGCGGGGCTGCGTACACCTAGTTTTTGAAAGTAACATAATATTTCTGTCAACCATCTTGTTAACCGTTATGGTTAACTTGTAACCGTTAACCATTTTCGTCTGGGTAAATGCTTGCTATGTCCGAACCGTGTGTTTTAAAGCGGTCGCTTTTATCACGCGCTAGGCCGAAGGTTAAGTGAATCTTACTTCAGCTAGCAGAAATATCGAATCAAGCAGCCCGTCCACAACGCTTTCTGGAGGCTGTATATATATATTTCTGGACGCTAATATATTATAACTTCGCTACCACGGGATATCGAATCATGAATTTTGCACTGCGATGTAGCTCAGTTGTTCATTTCATGGTCCGAATTTTCCGTGCGTTATGTGCGAGTTCTTTCCACGACATAATCATTGCGGAAGTTTTTTCCCTTCTAGAACAATGTTTCCGTGGGTGTTTTTACCGGTCTGTGATGGTTGAGAACAATATCATGGGTGCCCGTGACGCCGAACTTTGCAATTCTTTGGATGCAAAATGCTGAAGTAGATCAATAAACAGCCTTCTGTATTGCTAAATGTATCAGGGAAAATAATGACATAAGCAGCAGATAAACAGGCCTCGCTCTTCGTGCGCCCCACTAGACGTCTTATTGGTCCTAAATCGATTACGATTTAGATCGTGACAAATAAGCCTTAAGAGCGACCCCAATCATGGATGGTTTCAGTAAAAACGAATTAAAAAAAGTAATTTTGATATTGTTTCTGCTTAACCCCGGTTAGGTTGGATGGGCTCTGACGGTAACGGTAGAACAATGTCAGAATATGTAATAAAAGACATTTTATAATATTTTTTACGGAAACCCATGATTTAACGAAAACAAAAATCCAAAAATGCCCATCCCCACCCCCCTGGGACATTGCATGCCGAGTCGTGCAAAGGGTAATGATTGGTGAATTCATGTACGGTGGTTTTTACTAATGAAACGCTATGCTTTATTTCGAGCTGTCCTACTAATTAAGCGACAGAGTATGGAGCCATCTGCTGTATGTCTAGTTTTCGTCTGGTCTGTTGGGTGGGTTTCCACTATTTCATTGTCACCGTTTAGCTGAAGAAGTTTTTAATAACTGACATACAAAACATAAAGACATGTCAAGCCATCACGCATTATCTCATTAGACTAGGACAAATAACTCATTGTGGTCTAAAACTGCCCATTAGCCGTGAAGAGACAAGCATTTAGCATGGCTTTATTCGGGCATCGTTTGCGACTGGAAGCCCGACAAAGCATCCCAGTCAGATAGCTGCACTAATAATCGTTACCCACGGCGCCCCTGGGGAGTGGGAAGGCGCAGCCCCTGCCCCTCCGCCAGGGGTCTCATTGTGTGGCATTGTGTGACCACCGCCCAGTCAAACGACGCACAGCCACCAGGCATTCGACAAGGACGGGGAACGACAGCACCGCAGACGAACTGTGGCTGGTAATGTATGGTTTAGGTCAGGAGCGGGATTTTATGAAGCAGCTGTGGGTGCCTAAATAAGCAAGGACGCGCGTTTCATTTTTAAGCCATAAATAAGAGAGAATTAGCATTGAAATAGTGTCGATATGCATTTTCCCTAAATCGATGTAGCAAAGTCTTACCTGAGGGTAAAAAATTGTTTAAGAGTAATGATTTAACACACATTTAGCCCAATGTTTCAATAAATAGCAATAAAACAGTTCGTGGGAGCCAGCTCAAGATCCCACAAAGAAAACGAGAAGCTCCACAACATATTAAGGCGACTGTGGATGAACGTCAATGTTAATCCCAATAAACTGGGAAAATGCTTGCTGCTGTGTATCGGGGATCATTTTCTTCCGCGACTGGAAGATGTGTGGGGCTGAGGAACTAACAGGGGGAGTTTTTTCCATCAAAGACAAGTAATTATCACGGCAGTTAGAATGGACCCTGATTTTTAATCCGCTTCAACATTTCCCAAAGATTCCGTGCGAGACGCCTGGAAACGGTCTAATTTTTTCCGCGGTCTGGGCAGAATGAAAGCCGAGCAATTATAAGCAGTTTAAACCTCACTCTGAATTATTGTAGCCTCCTCTAAAACTGCGGCGACATTCATTTCTGGCTGAAGAGGAAGTTAACTATGGTTTCGAAGAGGCCAAATGTTTGTTTTAACGACTCTCTCCGATTTCTTAAGAAATCACCACCTGATGACTGGGAGTCAGATGCTTTGCAGTCGTCAGTAAGCTTAAAGATTTCCAACGAAAATTTTCACCTTTCATAATTACACCTGGATTTTACGTATGTGAAAAATAGAAAACAGGAGGTGACTGCAGAGTGAAACTATTCAGTGCCCTGAAAACGTATGATAAAGTGAAACAAAAACAAGGTTTTTAGCTTTAATGTAAAAGTGAAAATAGCATTTCAACGTCGGGGCGTCGCAGGGCCGTTGAAAATGGATGAGCAGGCCAAAATATCTTTTGCGGTTCCATCCCTCCCCTTAAATGGGACTCCATTATGTTACCCCGTTCTTTCAAGAACCAATATGACATTGCTGCCGCCAGGACTGTGTTTGTTTCATTGGTGTGTTGACCAAGGAAAGGTGTTCACAGCGCCGCTTCCAGGACTTCCGTAAAGATAATGCATTTTAACCGAATGTTATATTTTCTTCTATTGGACATGTCCACAATGCGATATGCGTTGTGCCGCAAACACCATTCATAACGGTCTTTGAAGAAACTGATTTATTTGGCACGTCCGAGGACGCACCAAAAGTGACAGCATTATGTCCCGCTTGCCAACTTACTTTAAACCTCGTCCATATAGGGATATACATATTCCCCTGAGTTTTTCCGAGCACAACTTCCGAACGTTTTGTTCGATCCATCTGAAAATTTGTGTACCTTCTGGGACATCTTTTCCACATCTCATGGTGAAAAACTTTTTCCCCTGCGTTGCCAGAGTAACGAGCTATGACGTCATAACGGGAACCACGACAGCCGTTTTCGCGCGCCGACGCGGCCGGCTTACAACGGTCTCAGTTTTGTTGCACTGTAAGACGGTTGGAATGCACAAATACAATAATATGTATATATATATATATATATATATATATATATATATATATATATAGAACATACGGTTTGGAGTCGACTGATATGCATATATATATATATATATATATATATATATATATATATATATATACACATATCAGTCGACTCCAAACTGCATGTTCTATAAAACTATACATAGATTTAATAGGCTTATGCCTACTACCGAGATTGTCGAGGATGTAAACTGAGGTCGTGAGCTACGGCGGGAAACACGTTACTTTTTATCTTTGGGAACCCGATAGGAAATGGGTATCGCAAAACAACCTGTATATTCGGATTGCTTGATTGATTCAACTGAAACAATTGAATGACACAAATTTGGTGCACTTTATCTTTCATTTCATTCAAAGAGGGCGCAATGCAGCGAACGCCTGACTTGTTCAGAAGGGCGGAGCGGCGTCAGCCGCGGAATGGCGAGTCTGCAATACCACGGCACGCCTAAAATTAGATTTTGTGTTTGATGTCAACTCAAAAAAACGCTTTTAAGGCATCTAAGTTACAATATTCAGCTAATCCGAGGTCGTTCTAGGTCAATGGTTTTAGATAACCTTGGATGGCCTAAGACGACTTTTATATGTTATTAGACAATAGTGCTTGTTAATTGAGATGCTGCATTTTACTTCAGCATCTGTTATTATCTACAAAAATACTTCCACAGTTCAGGGAACGCATTAAAGCCGACGACCCCGCATGACATGAGATGACAGCATGACCTGGAGCAGACTCCATGGGTGAAATACATTCATGTGGTATACAGAGAGGCTCATAATTGGTTGACGACCACTATGACATCCGTTTCGTTTCATCACCACTTATTTTTTGGCGTTCATTTACGCTTTAACTCGAAAAAGTGCCACTTTCCACCAATTTTTTACCTTTGACCCAACCTGGAAAGTCATCTGTTGGCCTGAGACCTTAAAAAGAGATACCATTCGCGACATTTCGGCACGCGCAACACGTTTTTTTTCTCCGCGACGCTCTATGACGCACGGTGTGGGAATGGCCGGGGGTCGTACCAACTCCCCCCCCATACGTTCTTGTTATTCAGAAGGCCCTATACGAGCGAGGGTTACATATGTCAGAGAGGTTTTCTCAGCGTCGTGCGTAACTTGACCAAAGCCTCTACCTCCTTATTGTCTTACGCCGTTTGATAACTTCCTTCCTTGCTTTACATCAGACTTGCATTGTCAGTAGGTCGCAAAAACACTCCTGCAATCGATGATGAACGGTCCAGAAAATTTGATAAGAGCTTCATAAGTTTCGAAGAGCGGAAATATCACCATGGGAGAGATGCATTGGGAAAGTAACGTACAAGTCTTCGTAGTTTAAATGAAAATTCAAAGCTCTTGGGGAATTCAGCTATCTTCTGCTCTGGGAACTACTTGATCCAATCCCAATTAGATGCGGAGTTATTAGCCTCTTAAAAGCGTTACGACCCGGCAAGACTGCTTACATGTATTTTTCATCTGGTTAAAACAACACTTATTGGGCTCACGGCCCCGCTCGCAACCAAACGAATGATCACATTGTGGTAAAGAAAGGCCTGGCAATCTCCATTTATTCCTACGTAAGTTCAGTAGAACTAAATGATGTATATTAATGTAACAAGTATTTAGTGTACTTTTCGAATAATATGGCTTGTCTTTTACTACTAAATGATGTATATTAATGTAACAAGTATTTAGTATAGTTTTCGATTAATATGGCTTGTCTTTTACTACGAGATGCTCATGCCAACTTCCTTGTGGCAGATTTATATAAATCAGTCCTCGAGCACTCGTTGAAAAAGTTCCGTTTGCTGGGCATGGTGTGGTCAGTATCTCACAGTTCAGAAGTATAGAAGCGTTTTTCCAAATTCGGTGGGGGGGGGGGGCAGTCAAGACCATTTGAGGCGGCTTCTTTCCAGGCAGGACTACAGGACTAATGAAAAATTTCATGAGTCTGTGGGACTGCCTCCCCCGATAACCCGGGCTTGGAACACGCAGGCTAGCGCTAACACTGCATGCCGTTTGCCTAGCGCATTGTGCTAAAAATGGCATAGTTATAGCGTTTCCAAGTACGCTTAACTTGTTCCACAAATATGGTGAACCGCAGCACCTGCCAAACTGAGTTACACGCACACAGAACTTAATTTGTCCTTTTGCCTCTCGCCAGTTTGAAAGCCGGAGTTGCCATGCTATATGTCCCGGTGGTAGGACGCCAGCATGCTTCCTTCCGGCTCTGTAAAGCTATGCTCGCGAGACCTGACAAAAGCTATTGTCTCAATGACCATGTGGTACCTTCATCGGCTCGGACGTCTCTAGCGAAAACATGAAATGGCCGAAGACGACACTCTGTGCTGGTCACTCCAGTCATTTACGAGAGAATGATTTAATAGCGACGTCATTGTTGCAGCTGAGAATAATTACAACAGTAGACGTCTCTGTAACAAGCAGGCGACATGTCTGATACCGTTATTAAACTTTCATTTGGCTGTTGTTGCTTAAGTTTTTTTTCTCTCACTATGCATGAATATTGTGAGTTTGGTGGTACAAAAACGAAGCACAACTTCATGTGTCTTCGTTAGTGAGCTTAGTCAGCTGTCAGTTATTAGATTGACTAAGACATTTCAAGTCATACTCGAATTTTTGGTCTTTTTATAACATTAAATCCATTATACTGACGTGCTTTCTGAAAAAACTGAATTGTCAGACACAGTTTTTATGCTGTTTAATTAATTTTTTTTACGCCACTGCTCACAGTTTCCTATTTACCACAGAGATGAGCCTTGGTTCACTACGTGCAAACACCGAAGCCAAAGAATTTAATAAATGTTCCTAGTTTGCCGAAACGAGTGCACGCAAGTGGCGCACCTGGCTGAACAGCGAAAAATACAGGTGGACACTGACATATTCGCACACAATTCTTTGTATGTGGCAATATGAACCTAGTTAAAAATATGGTAATTTGATGTTCACAGTTCCTATGTTTTCTGCAGTTTCCATACCAGTTACCTGGAGTATCGGTGTAGAAACACCAGGGAAAATTTGGGTCAGCTGTTTGTTTATGGGCAGCTTCCTTGCTCAAATAATCAATAGGAACAAAAAGGAAATAATGGCATCACACAATTATTTCGTTAACCCGATCTGTTCCGGTCCCAGACGTGTATGCTACAATCGCGGCGATGTGAGAGCCGATTTCTGGTCCTCTGAGATCTGAGCTAGGTGCTCGGATGCCCGCAGCGGTCGTGTCCCCATGTTCCACGCTTCATGACAGGCTGCCGCCGCCGCGGTGGGCGGGGCCTCGGCCGGCCGGCGCCGCTGATTGGTCGCCGGGCTGACGGCGGAACAGTAGCCGCTCTGTGGCCGGTCGCGGGCCTCCGTGTCTCCTCTGTTTGAGCGACGCCGACGGACAGGGGGAGGGGCCGTCGGAGCCGCCAGATCCCGCCACAGCCGACGTCAGACCGCCGGCGACGGCCCGTCAGCGCGCCGCCGACAACCCGCTCGAAACGCCCCAGGCAGCGCCGCCGGACCGACATGGACTCGTCCAAGGTGCCGATGAGCCTGGCCAGCGGCAGCTCGCTGCTGAGCCACGCCGTGCTGGGGGGCCTGTCGCCGCTGTTCCTGCGCGCCTCCGAGCGGTACCAGCGCACGCCCAAGTGCGCCCGCTGCCGCAATCACGGCATCGTGTCGGCGCTGAAGGGCCACAAGCGGTACTGCCGGTACCGGGACTGCGCCTGCTGCAAGTGCACCCTGATCGCCGAGCGGCAGCGGGTGATGGCCGCCCAGGTGAGCGCCGAGCGCCGCGGGACATGTGTTGTGTACGGGTCTGCGGACCGGGGCTCATGCGTAGCGGGTGGTTCAGTAAAATGGCGTGGCGTGGGTTTCTTGCAAAAGACTTTCGCTGTTCGCGCGTGATGTTCCCGACGCCCCGGCAGGTGGCGGAGACTTAGGTTTTTGTACGCTTGCTGAAAACTCGGTCTCAGGGGCGTCGGGCGAATAAATGCTGTTCTGTGGCGATTTTGGAATGGTCATCCCCGTTTTTAGGCCATTTAGCCTAGATTTTTAGAGGAAGTTTGCTGAACTAACCGCATGGGGTTGCGCTAGGCTGGTGAGTGGTAAACCTCGAGAGTCGCGTTGCATTGTCGTCACCACCCCCTCCCTCTTCCTTAATTTATCGTAGGTATTGTTTTGAAAGCGCCAGTGCGACTCAAACCTTTACCCGTGGCGGATTCTCTGTGCATGTTACAGGAAATCTTCGGCGCGAGGATGGACGATTGTGAATCACTGGATTTCGGAAGTGAACCATTTTTGATAGTGTTTACGAGGAGCCAGCGAGTGACATGATTTCCGGATGAAGTCAGATTGGCCCGAGAACAGAGGGACGTGTCAGCTTGGCCCTCGCTGAGAGCTGATGAAAAGTCGCCGTTGGAATGGCAACTTGTGGAAGTTAACCGTCGCCCAGTCTCTGGCGATACCGCGCAACGGACAATGCGGATAACAGCAGAGCTTGTTGTCCGCGAGGGATGGTGCCAGATAACGACTATAAAGTTAGGGCTGATGAGATTGACAAACACTGATGCGATAACGACAGTTTCTTGCCGTCCTAGAAAGACTGAAATGATGCACAGTCTGCAGTCAGACCATGGATAGACCTGTCGGCGTCCACTTGCAACCACATTTCTTTCCCTTTTGGCGCCCCATTCGACAGTGAACACAACAGTCTCTACTGCCATTTTTAATCACCTTCGGAAAATTTTAAACCTTCCTGAGGTGACCGGACACGCTGCAGTAGGATTGCAGGCAGCCCAAGCACGGCTCATGCCCACGAATTTTTATTTTCATGCTTTCTTCTGACGTTGGAAAACGGAACAAATTTTGGCTTCGTTTCCGAAAACAAAACAAAAAAATAAAATGTGTCCTGCGGTGAACCCTAAGTGCAAAGATGAGGAACAGGTATGCAGAGAAGCGGAGCTTTGGACCACTACTTTGAACATTATGTCATTTTGCTCTTGAATAGAACGCTGATTGTCACATGATCGAGTAAAAGTGTTTCCCTGTCCGATATGTCTTCTTTTTTTAACGCAACTGTCGTGTCATATTTAAAATAAGTACATCGATCCTTTTAGGTGGAGTTCAGATTTTTCTTATGGATAATTTATGAATCGCTTTTCGTTGTTTCTTTTTCATGCTTTTCTAGTCGTTGTTCCGCAATCTTCATGTCTACTTCACTCACCTCAAACTGATACATCTTAATATTTATATTTCCCGCTTTTGGGAACGAAACTTGTTGCTTACGTTCACGAACCGTTGTTCGTAGCTTTAATAGATTAACTTGTATTAACCGGTGTCTCCGTCTTCAGTCTGAGTTTTGGAGCCTAGTCATCTTTGCTTGCCCAAAAACATGGTCTTCCCTGTCTGTTTACCTTTTACCTGTTTACCTGCACCACTACTTAACATCAGTCTTCCCAGACTTGTCCTCACTTTTTCTTAACATATTGCGACCAGTCGCGGCGCCACGTATTTGGAACAGCAGAGTCAAAGAACATTTTCGAGTTCCTTTTCCTATGTACCACCATCGGGATAATGTTGAGTCTTCCCGATCTAAGAGAGGGGGGGGGGGGGCAATTGCCATGAACCACAAACGCGTCACAAGTCGCATAGTCCCAGCAAGCACCTAAGTCATGCTGGCTGGCCGGAAGGGACAGCCGCCATCTCAGTCTGGAGGGGACAGCCGGCAAAGTGCCTCACCGTACCAGCCAGTCCAGTCCTCGCCGTACTCTGGCGGCCGTGCAGACCGTTGCACCCTGTACCCGCCGTCGGCAGGTGGCCCTGCGGCGGCAGCAGGCTCAGGAGGAGAATGAGCTGCGCGAGCTGGGCGTGGTGTTTCCGGTGCCCAGCGACGCCGGCCACCCGGCCACGCCTCCCAGCGGCGGCGACGGCGGCGGCGGCGGAGGCGGCGGAGGCGGCGGCAGCGGCGGGGACGGGGACGCGGCCGCGCCCAGCCCCGCGGACGGCGAACCGGACGGCGGTGAGTGAAGGCCGGGGCTGCTCCGTCGTCACGGTCTGCCCTGTCCCATGGACACCGCCTCTCCTGGTCACAACCTGACGTCTCTCAGGGCGCTGCACGTCACCTGTCAGACCGCTGTCTGTCTGATATTGATGTATGATATATGATATATGATATCGCCTCCTGATCAGGTATTACCATCACAAACTGCGTCGGGGACTGTTGTCTGGCAAGTAAAGGCCTCCATGTTCTAGATGAAAGGCAAAGCAGAGTAGCGGAAGCAATCAAATCGCCACCAAACCTACACAGGCACGATTAACACGCGGTCCTAAAGACAGCGGTTCAACCGACGTGTCCATGCCTAATTGGAAAGCTGCATGTAATGCTCATCGCATTGGTGCAGATCGATGTATCTGTTTCACGGCATGTCTGCTAAGCGCAAGTCCTGTATTGTCGCACGGGCGCAAAATCCAAGTGTAAAGATCAGGCCCGCCTCGGTGTGGTTGGCCAGTTTGTTACAGAACACCAAATGCTCTCATTTGGTCGAGGTTTGTCAAAACTATCAAGACCAAAAACGGGCCAACGAAATCTGGCTAAAAAACAAGCAATCTGTATCAATTTCCCCAACCAGTTTATGACAAAATGCTCCAGACAAGGCTTCACTGATAGAGATGTTGCCGCTGGAGGCAAGAATTTTCTTGGATGCTGCATACCGGGAGTTTTTGCTTTTTTCTGGGGAAAAAACAGCGTGTTTTAATCGTTCTGACCTTATAAGGAGGCTGTCAGTCTCGTTGTCTATGTAACAGTTCATTGGAGCGGGAAGATCAAAGGGCATGCGCCTTACTTTGAGTTTTAGCACTAGCATCTGTATGGTACAGCATGCGCTGCATGGGGAGGAAAAAACAACAAAAAATCTGGTGTTTACCCCGACGTCTTCATTTTTCTTAGCGCTCGCGCGAGTTCGCTCATACGCCGACAAAACTGCCGGGGCCCAAACACTTGGCAGTGGCCTGACTTGCCATAGCCCCACCCAGAAGCAAAGTTGCGGTTATTTAAGCACAAACGCGATTAAAACTTTCTCTTGCACATCAGCAAAGTTTGTTATTTTGAGGGTCCTTTTAAATGAAAACGGTCTTAAGCTAGTTTGGTCCTGACCTGGGCGAGCTATAAAGAGCACTGTGCGGAAAAAAAGAAACAAGAACTCCGAAATTTTGAAAGAGCAGTGCATTACATAGGCAAAAGTTGTCGTTGGACAGCTTTGAACTTTCTCCGTGTTTCCTCAAGCTTCTTGCGTTTTGATGACAAGTGTTAACTTGCATCAAGTGGCATGCGAGGCACGCAGGAACTTGTGTAACTTTTTTAGTGCAATGCAGACAACTCTAGGTCGTTCTTTCCATTAACTGAAGAATAATTACCATGAGGGTCTTGTAGACAGTAATGATGCCGTAGGTTTGTCAATGACATGCGGTTGATTGTTTGCAATCCCAGTGCGTTAATACAGTTTAAAAAGATCGCAGTGCAACTAAGGCACCATAAAAATTGTAAATACATTCGTCGATTTGGAATTACCAATCAGTGAAAGCGATTTTGAAATACAAAACAAACGTAACAACATTGACTTCTAGAATTGTGAGATAAGGCGCAAATTGAAGATGGTTCGAGGGTAATTACCATGTTTACATATTTTGGATTGTCCGAATTAGTTAATGGCCTACGAAGGTAAACACCGATTTACTAATTGGAGGATGTTGGTGGTCCCATTTGTTCATGGGTAGTTGGCAGAAACGTGGACAGCCAGATGGTTTTTTTATGCTGGAGATCTTACCGGTTCGCGGGTTTCGGTTCCGTCGGCTGCCTCCGGCTCCATTTGGGAGCCAGACGCGTCCTAAAGGCTACCAGGCTGAGCACCTTTATGAGTCCGACCGACAGCTGTCGTCGGTTGTGAGAAGTTTTTTGTGCAACCTTTTTCAAGGTCGATCTGGTAGGCTGGTACGTGGGTCTTCTCGACCAGCGTAAACGCATATATTAAGCATAAATTCCAGCATTATCAGTATCCGAATAATTTTTGAAAATTTACTAAAAACTCTACCCTTTTTATAAAAAATAGGGGGGGAAATTTTTTGCTTTATTTGAAACATTTACTGATGTACAAAAACTGATATACACGTAAAAATCCTTGCTTATGCCCAGTTAAGTGCACTTCATGCAAAAGGATATTCATCGACCTTTGAAGTAGTTTGCATCCAAAGAATTGCAAGTTCAAAAGTCACATGAGTCCAGGATATTGTTTGCTGCTTTTACTGAGCGTTGCAAAAACACCCGTGAAAATGGGACTTGAGGACTAAAGTAGTATTCGCGAAATATTTATTTAGAAGAAAGTTTTGCAGGTTGACGTATTAAAAATGCCAAAACATAAAATTTAAAGCATTGAGCTATGTTCTCGTGTCAGTCACATGTTTCGGTGCCTAGCGGCTGCGAAGCTGCCTCCAGAAAGCGTTAAAGTCGGCCGGGCCGGGCCGCTCTATTCGATTTTTTGTTCGTCCTCGTTCGTAATAATTAAAGACAAAGTGAGGCGATGTCATTCGAAGGTTTAAAAAAAGTCCACGGCTATCTTCTCAACCGGACGCCTTTACGTCTCAACCCATAGTTTGGTAGAACATAACTCAGAAATTTGGAACATTAGTTCGACAGCCAACGCCATTTGCTTCCATACGCCTTCGACATTTTACCCTACCCATTTGTCTCAACATTTTTAAAACTTTAATTCTGCATGCTTTTTTTTTTGGCTGCTAGAAAACTGCCATGCTTAATGGCATGTAGCAATGCACTCTTTGCAATGCCACGCATGTTTTAAAATGGTCCACTGTCAACGAGAGATCCTCGGCTGCCTGCCATGCTTAACCATCCATCTCGCAGTCCTTTTCATTTGGCCGCGCGAGGCCCCAAGCGCTCTGCTTCAGAAACCCCCACATTGGCCCGTCACCCGGGCTTCAACAACCTAATAATTCGATAACTCGCTCGGTTACATAAAATCTCCGCCCACAGCTCACTTTTCCTCCCGGCTGCCCGAGGTAGTTGATTCAGCCCCGCCTAATGTCACCTCTCCCCTCTCGTCAAATTTGACAATAGGCTGTGCTCGTCACGGAGAAGGTGTCTCGTTTTTAGTGCAGCCACTGCTTCATTATGAAATTCCTCCTCCGGAAAACACTCCTCCTTTTTGGCGATCCCGTACGGGGGGCCATTAATTTTTCAATAACTCTTGAGAAAGGAGCCATGTTTATCCGGCACATGGGCCGCCGGTGACGGAGTGCGACCATTGGCGCGGATTACCACAATAGCGGCGCAATAAAGCGCGCGGTGGCCGCGTGCCGCGCGTCCCGATGGCGCCCATCACTATCTCCTCGGCCATAACCTGCTCTATTGTGTCTATTGTTATCACATTTCAAATTAATTCCCGCCGCCGGTATGAAGACCCAAAGTAACGGCGGAATGGCCCGGCGCGCCCAGGAATTCATATTGGATTTTTGGCGGGAACTGTCGTCAGACGCCGGCCGGGCACAAAGCGATATGGGGAACACCGCCGGCATCCGTCCTGCGCCGGCCGCCGTAAAAAGAGCCGCTCGCCGGCACGTAGTCTTGCCATTCAGAGCGGGCCGGCCAGAGGCAGGCGTGACGACCGCGCCGGCAATAGAGTGCCCGCAGCCGGCAATAGAGTGCCCGCAGCCGGCAATAGAGTGCCCGCAGCCGGCAATAGAGTGCCTGCCACGGGGTAATAGAGTACCCGCCGCCGGCAATAGAGTGCCGGCAGCCGGCAATAGAGTGCCTGCCACGGGGGTAATACAGTGCCCGCCGCAGGTAATAGAGTGTCCGTCGGAGGTAATAGAGTGCCCACCGCTGGTAATAGAGTACCCGCCGCCGGCAATAGAGTGCCCGCAGCCGGCAATAGAGTGCCCGCAGCCGGCAATAGAGTGCCTGCCACGGGGGTAATAGAGTACCCGCCGCAGGTAATAGAGTGTCCGTCGGAGGTAATAGAGTGCCCACCGCTGGTAATAGAGTACCCGCCGCCGGCAATAGAGTGACAGCCGCCGGTAATAGAGTGCCCGCAGCCGGCAATAGAGAACCCGCGGACGGTAATACAGCGCCCGCAGACGGCAAAAGAGTGCCCATAGAGAGTGCCTGGGGACGGCAGCAGTGTGCTCGAAGGGCAACAGAGTGTCCGCGGCCGGTAAAAGTGTTCGACGACAGCCGGCGACACGCAGTTACATACTGCCGAACACGCCGTACGAGGAAGTAGGGAAATTTTGCGGCCAATTTCAAGGAAGCCATGCAGTCAGCGGTGACAGCTGTAATCAAAATCATTATCGACGTTAATTTCGCGGCGAGTGTAGAAACTAGGTCAGCGGTGGGACATGATATACAAATAGTACAACACGAAGGACAGGTAATGTAAATTAGTGAAAATTCTCTTGCGCACATCAGATATCGAGCCGGAATCCAATTAAAAAAAACAGTTTTTAATATTTGTGACCTGTTTATCAAGATAAAGTTTGTTTGCAATTGTTGCGCTGCTCTCCCTCGCGAGATTTGTTTGGCTGTTTGAAAAAATCGTTGCTCCACCGTCTTGTTGTGTGGGTGGCCTGGCTGGATTGGGTTACGTTGCGCCCTACACTGAAAAGGCAAACCTAGAACCCCGAATCGTGTGACGTTTAAAGCCCCATTTCTCGACTGGGGTATACCATTGTGGGAGGGTCAAACTGCTTTAAATGGGTAATATTTTGCTTGGAACAATCCAGGTTGGGGAAAAGCTGTACCGTATACCCATACGCACATGGTTTCAGGGGTGAACCTGGTATTATTCGCCGTTTCGTTCTGAGCTGCGATTACCTCTGGCAATTGTAAAAAAAAAAAAACATTTTGCGTCGCTTTGTTCATATGATTAACAATATGTGTATCTGTTTCGGTATGTGTCTAAATGTGTCAAACAAGGCGAGCGGCTCAGTCGAAATATCTTGATTTGCTGAGTTAATCAATCGAAATTTTTCTGTGGCTTCTTGTAAATAAGCAACATTTTTTCTAAGATTCTCGGAGATACTCCAAGTTTGTAACACCGATCGTGATATCAGCAACAGTGGGATATTCTGTACCTGGGGACAAAAGCCATGATCCTGACCCAGAAGATGGATTCAAATGCTCGCTGAACCAAAACGTTTAGTATTTCCGGCCCGGACGACTTAACCCTCGCCTGACGAGGGGGGTGGATGCCACCCCCAAGTAGTCTTTCCGGAACCACGGCAATGCGGCAAACGACAGCGCTGTGAATTTTGGCATAGCTGACGATACATTCACTGCGCGTGTTTTCAAAAAAAGTGTGACCTCAGCTCATCTCAGATCACCGAGATATTGCGTCATTACTACAGGCTCTCAAAGCGATTTTTGCGCCAAATGTCTTTTTTTTGCTGTTTTAGGACAGTAGGTATGCATAAACAGCAGATAACGGAGCATGACATCGACTCAGAATGGTAGTCCACATGCGAACAGGTCACTAGATAGATAAATGACCTATACCAGGTCAAACGAGGCCAATAATCTTGGATGATGTTTTGTTCTTGGAACGTTCTTATCCTAATTTTTGGCACTGGATGTGGTAAAGGAGACGATTTTAGGCCTATTTGACTCCAAATGTCTCGTGTTTCACCCCAGAATATCGACTTATAGTTCCATGGCATAAAATTTGACCTGACTTAGAAGGTCACTGGTTAATCTGTCGGGGTCGGACAGGATACCGTTGGATTCCTCGAGCACACAGCTATTGATTGCTCTTTGTCCCGTGGCTCTAGTTCCATTGCAGACCAAATGGCGTGGGAGTGCCTACCACCTCCTCCCCTCGCCGTCGGCATAAGGTAAAATCCCTGCCGCACGGCCAAGGATTGAGTGTTACTTGAGTGTTACACAATCCACAGCCCAGAATAAGGAACCCGTCGAGTTCGTTTCATAATTAGTCCAATTTCCCTTTTGCTAAATGTAACTTCCTCCCATTACGTCTGCAGTCGTCGGTAGTAACGACATAAATTATTAAATGCCGTAAGACTAAAAGGATTTCTAGTTCACAAGGAGTTTCTGTCACACCGCAGTTTTGATGACTGATGGCTGCAGATTTCTGAACGTCAGGGCGTTCGCAAGAAAAACACGTATCTGGTAATATGTGAATTTTCCTCGATTTATTTGCCAAATTTCCCTTTAAAACGTCAAACATCACACACATAGTCCATATATATATATATATATATATATATATATATATATATATATGTGTATATGTCTATATATATATACAAATATATATATACATATATAGACTGTATATATATATGCATATATATATACATATATATGTATATGTCTATATATACAAATATATATATATATATATATATATATATATATATATATATATATAGACTGTGTGTGTGATGTTTGACGTTTTAAAGAGAAATGGGGTAAATAAATCGAGGGAAATGCACATGTTACCAGATACGTGTTTTTCTTGCGAAGGCTCTCACGTTCAGAAAGCTGCAGCCATCCGTCATCAGAACTGAGGTGTGACAGAAACTCCTTGTGTACTAGAAATCCCTTTTGATATATATATATATATATATATATATATATATATATATATATATTTACATATATACAAATATATACAAATATATGGTACTACAATTGGCAGCACGTCTCTTTCACGCTGTGCAACTTCTGTCTCCTTCGTTCGCTTCCCCCTCCGTCAATCTGTGAACCCGACCGGCTGGGGTGACCCACCAGCCGGACGTGCCCGTGCTCCCTCCATCCCTCCGTTGTCCGGGCGACTCGCGCCAGTGGCGAGCACCGCCTCGACTCGGCGAGACAGCGGCGCGTCGGGCGGGCGCCGCGCGGCGCCGGTCGGGCGCGAAATGCCCACCCCGCGGCGCATTCACCGGCCGCTTCCAATCAATTTGAAGCACATTTGATACAGCGGCCATTAATTGGCTGCCAGTCGCAGCCGCCGGCGAGAGATACCGAGTATCGGCACGGCCGGCGGGCGGCCCAGTACGCGGCGGCGCCGGCCGCGGAGCCATTGGGTGCGGCCGCGGCCGCCGCGCCGGGGCGGGCCGCGGCGGAAATGGACCGTGAGAACGACCGTCGCTGGCTAACGAGCGCGGACAGCTGTTGCGAGGGACCGTCGGAGACGGCGTGGCGCGGCCCGGCGGCGGCCGACGCGGACGCAGGGACGGGAGCAGGCGCTCGGACGCCGCTCCTGATTTTTCCGTGTTTGGCGTAACTGGTGGTGCGTTCACGCCACAAGGGAATAATGCTGAAACATTTCCCTTGCCGTTTTATTCGGTACCTGCGCAGATGCAGTTCGTAGTACTTTGCCGGAAATTGATATTCAGCTTACGTCACCTAGACTAAAAAGGCTGCAAAAAATCTATGAAAGGTTCCTCTGGTAGCAACTACGGTGAAGAACGCTGCCAAAACATCTGATGTTAGGTGTTTTTTAAACTCGATCCCCGCTTTGAATTCTTTTACAAAACCCAGAACCTTATTGTTGTTAGCCACCTAAAGTGAGTGGTGCTGGCTTTACATTACCTTGGTGGGGAGGACGCAAATATTATAGAGCTATTTTCTTTCCTTAAAACGCGGAAGGACATAACCTTGATTCCCCAGACATTAGGCAACGGCCTTGGTTGCTCCCCCTTGTCTACCGTTGTCCATTATAGCGAGGGATTCGCAAAACAAACACTTTTAGGCAGGGATGGAATCTTGCCCAAAGTTTTGATGCTGCCGGAAACAATTCCAGCTCCTTTTCTTTCCGAAGATTGTCCATAGGCATGATGTTAGATTTCACGATTATTGGTATCGTGTTTTCAACATCAAAAGGTGAACACGGTTTCACCCGCTCCTCGTAAGTATCACACGACCTCTCGGCGGGAGGTGGTCAGATTTTAGCAGCTGAAACACGTGGGAAAACTTCTCAGGTAACACACAGGATTCGGTTGTGAATTGGCTGACAGTAGTAAGGCTTCTTTTTTGCTCATCACCTTCAGTTTTCTCGTCCTCATGAATTCCTGAGAAGTTGAAAAAAACGAAAACCAAACGGTTGAGCGGCCCAAATCCTGTTCTTGTTGGTCTCTACCAAATGCTTAACTTCTAAGCTTTTTGCGTTTACACTGGTGGGATTTGCAACAATTCAAGTTGCACATATTACACGTCTATCACCAAATGACGCCCATGAGTCCCTTAAGGTTCATTTCGCCTCGCATATTTCGCAGTTTTTCAGCCGTTGTGTACATGTCGGATACCGTGGGTCTGATGCTTAAGATTTCTCTAAGAAAACTGAACACTTCTTCTCAGGTCCCGTCAGCAAGAAGCCGCGTCTTGAGGAGCTGGAATCGCCATACCCTGAGGCGAGCGGCCCGGTCAGTCTTGACCTGAGGTCAGCGGCCACCTTGTCCATGGCGCCCCATGCCGGCCGAGCGCCCAGCTCCGACGACGAGGTTAGCGTTACCAGTGATCGATAACGTATCATGTGTGTCCATATTCATAGTACGAACGTCTTTTGATTTTTCGAGGGCAGAATGCATGGGATCAGGGACGTAGCCAAGGGGAGGGCCATGGGGACCATTTCCCTCCCTAAGCCAAGCGGTCCTCACATAAAAGGCGATTTTGCAGAAATGCAGAATAGTGATGATATATATGTTTCAAAAGCAAACATTAGATGTTTTCCTGTTTGTTAAATGTGAGGTGAATTACATAAAATTGCTGCTTTTCCTGTAAATTTCAACCTATGCCAGTGGTATATGACAAAATGTGACATTTGGTCCCTTCCCCTGAGGAAAATCCTAGCTACGTGCCTGCAGGGATGATTATGAAATGTGCATGAAGTTTTTTTGACGTATAAGCTGAATGTTCCCCCAGACTTATTTTTTCATATTTATTTGAAAAGGGACTTTGAATTAAGCAGACAATGATACTTATGATATAATTCGATAACGATAATAACGATAACGTTATAATTCGATAACGATGTAAACGATATAATTCACACATATCGCACAATCATCATTTGGCTTTGCTCCGACCAGGGGCGTATTCATGGTTTTACCCAAGAGTGCGGGGGAAGGGCTAGAACAAACCTTTCCCCCTCAAAACCGAAACTCCCTGGGATTTTGGCCGCTTTATCTTCAAACTCGAGAATTTTTATTTATTTTCGTTCGGTGAGCAAAGTAACATTTCGACTTCAGTCCGCAAGAGGGCCAGGACCACTTGCCTTCCGCCCTTGGCTACGTTCTCGAGTCCGGCAATATAGCGCGTCACCATCATGACGTGGTCATAGGGCCGACAGTCGAAACCATTCCGGTCCAGCTGCCGGCTGACCCGCTGCCAAACGGCGCGCGTCGAACCGACGGGAACACCTGCCGAAACTGGGACACTGGCGCCAATGGCGCCTAATTACTCTCTCTACTGTTCACAATCAGTCTTGAGTAAACGATTCTTTGATTCCTTCTGCCTGCCTGCGGAGCAGGCCGCTGTAACGGTTGCGGGTCGGTCCGGTGGTGGGTCGGTGAAGGGTATCGATCACGTGCCCTCTCGGCTGGGGAAAGGAACGGTCCGCTCGTTAAACAGGAGCACTCTCGAACTGTTGCCACACGTGTCCGACGTCGGGCTGCAGCTGCATGGACGGCAATCAAAGCGCACAGGGGGCGACATGAGTGCAGGGCAGGATGTTGTTGGTCATGCGGTACAGCTATGTTGACTGCAGCAAATTGCTGTCTGTCGTGCTGGGGAAGCATCTGACTGTAGTAAAGTCTCTGCAATAAAACTTGCACTGTTGAATAATGGGCAGAGATGAACAACCTTTATCTCAGTTCATGGAATAGATTTCCTTATTGTGGACGTCCCGGTAACTTGCTAGTTTTTCTTTGTTTTCGCCGTGTTGCTTCCCTCATGGAAATGTTGTATCCCAGTTACTGCACTAAGCCGAGTCACATGTGCGCTCCTGAGTGACCTTGAGACGGGTCAGTGTCCTCACTGCGGCCGGCTGACAGATCTCCGAGCGGTCGTCGTCGCCGAGGGTGCTGCAGACTGCGTACGACTCGGACAGGTCGCTGGACCTCATGGCCAGACTGTTCCCGTCTGTCTCTCGCTCGGAGCTGCTCCAGACTCTGAAAGGACATGGGGGTACGTCCGAAGTGCTGCAAATACGTCATTGTATGCCCTCGTGTACTTTCAATGGGAAACATGTCTATCTTCGGCCTGTAGATTTTCTTTGTTGTATTTTTCTCGTTTGCACGTCACCATCGTTCTGTTTTCCGGTCTTCATGTTCCCGTTTGTATAATTTGTTTCTTCTATCTCTCATTTGATTACGCAGACCCCGCCGGCCAGCTCAGTGTCTGTTGCGTCTGACGGTCCGTCCCGCCGCCCGGGCAGGTAACACGCTGGACGCCATAGACAGCCTGCTGCGGCCGCGTCCCGCGTCCGTCCCGCGCGAGGACGCCAGCTCCGCCGCCGCCGCCGCCGCCGGCCCGCCGTCGGCCTTCTCGCCGCTGCAGGTGCCGCCCAGCCTGCTCGGCTTCCCCAGCTTCCGGTACCCGTACCCGCGCCCGTACCTGCCGGCGCCGTGGGCCGGCGACCTGTTCACGCCGTACTCCGGGTACGGCCTGGCGGCGGCGCCAGGCCTGCCACCTGGCGGCGGCCTGGGTGATGAGCGGGCCGAGCCGGCCCGGTCGCCGCCGGCCAAGTGAGCCGGTCGCCGTCAGAGGGCGCTGTGGCAGCCGCGACAAAGGCCACAGAACCGCCAGGCACGGAGAACTTAGCAGGACTGCCGCGGCAGGTGGCGCGAGATTCTCAGAAGGCCCCTCATGCGAGAAGGTTGGCAGCCGGAGAAGATAACTGAAGTGCATGTTAAACAAGGACGCTTCTTGTTCCGGATGAAGTGATGTTGTAGTCTTGCCGAAAAACACATGCAGTCAGAGCGACAAGACTTAAGCAACAAATTACAACCAGTCTGGGGTAGCTGTGTCTCTAGTCAACGTGTTCGGTATAGTGCTGTACGCCGTGTCAAAGGCTAGACACTGTAACCGTGTTTCGTTGCAGTATTGTAGCAGACTTGACATGCATCATTGTGTTTATAGTACCCTGTTGATGGTGGGATGTGAAAATGAAATCACGTGCTGGCCGAATGTGTAAACTACCAGTTGTTCCAACTTGACGCATTCATTGTATTAGCAAATCACTTGTCGCGATGTACGCAGCCGTCATGCTCTTATTGCTCTGTGGAACGCGTAGCTTCAGGAAAAGGAGGACAGCTGCTTTCTCAGCACTGAAAACTTGGCTCTTCTAAAAGAGCGAAAGTCCCGCATCAAGCTCTCGAAAGCTCTACCGCTGTCCAGCACTTTGGCGGTTCGTTCCTTTCTGTGTAAAGCCCATCAGAGTAGCATTACATTCCGCAAACGTTTTGGGGAAAGTATCCTGAATCTTCCCCTCAAGGGGAGCCCCTGCGTGCCGTGCATTCATGCCACACATAGAGCGAACCATCTTTGAAGAACCTGAAGTGCGCATGTTTGACCTGAGGCGAAATGTAGAAGGTCCCCCATGTCTGTGTCAGCCTTCATATTCCGATGACTGTACCCTACGGCTGTTTGAATGACAACAGGCCTCCGCTGGGAATTCTGCGTCCTTTCTCACAACTAAAGCTCACGGAAGCCGAAACAGGATCATCTTGCCTCAGTTTACTGATGGCGTTCGACTGGCAACCGCTAGGCGATGGCCTACAAACCGCGCCTGCAGAGGAAGACAAACGACGACGACACGGGCCGTTCAAACGTGATAGCACGGACTGTGTAGTTCCCTTGTGAACGTGTTGCACATTTGATGTCACCAAATTTTGTGCGCAAGGTTTTTGGCGTTTAGAATCTTTGCATGTGCTGTTCAAACACTACAAACGTCTTTTTCTACACGCGTCTTTTTATATTAAAAGTGTTGATTGGACATGTTTCTGTTCACTATCGTGAACAAAACATGGACCACGTCGGTCTCGACTACACCAATGAGCCATTCCTAGGAGTTCCCATCCCACGTAGATGTCAGACAGGGTCGGCGTCAGTCGCCTCCCAGCTGTCTGTCCCACACGGGTGTCTACAGACAGGACGTACTTTTTCCGCAGCCACATGGTGGCCTTCGTCCTCTCCGGGCCCCGTCCTCTGGAGCGGTGACGGGAGTCCCTCCTCTCCGGGTCCCGTCCTCTGCAGCGGTGACGGAATCCCTCCTCTCTGGGTCCCGTCCTCCAGAGCGGTGACGGGGTCCCTCTTCTCCGGGCCCCCTCCTCTGTAGTGGTGACGGGACCCCTCCTCTCCAGGTCCCGTCCTCTGGAGCGGTGACGGGGTCCCTCCTCTCCGGGCCCCGTCCTCTGGAGCGGTGACGGGGGTCCCTCCTCCCCAGGGACCGTCCTCTGCAGCGGTGACGATGTTCCTCCTCTCCGGGTCCCGTCCTCTGGAGCGGTGAGGGGGTATCGCGGCGGCCGGCGGCCCGCTGGTCCGCGCGAGCGGCGCTGACGAGCTGGACGGCGCGCCGGCTGAAAGGGCGCGCCCGGATCGGCGCAGCACACCCGAGCGGTCCGTCTGAATCGCGGCGAACCAGCGGCGAGCAGACCGCCGCCCGACGCTGCCCCGGAAGGAAGATTACCGGGCCGCGCCACGCATGAGCGCGCTCGGTGGCCGGGAGGGGACGGCTTCCGAGCTGCAGAGCGGGCAGGCGAGAGCGCGCTGAGGATCTCCACCTGTCTCTGCCGGTCAGCCGTGAGACTGTCTCCAGCCGAACAGGTGCCAGGCTTAAGGGCAGTTTCCCAGGGCGCCGTCTACCGTCCATGAGTGGGCGCACGGCGCGGCGCGGCGAACGCTGGAATTCGCATGCGCGTACAGGCATCGATTTCGAGGATGTCTCGATGATCAGACTTTTAAACCGATTTTCATCACAGCATGGCCATTTCTTTGCTATTTTTTTTAATGTGAAATCAACTGCAATGAATGGTGCTGAAAGAACGCAACGGGCTTATTGAACGAGGCCACATGACGCAATCCGGACATCAGTAATATGGATAAGTTTTTGTTTTCATATTGAAGCACCAACCATGCTGTAAATAAGGAGAATGAGCAAGATTTCGCTCATTGCAAATAACGCCAGACGCAAAACACGTATGCCGTTTCCTTGCACATGACGAATTCGTTGAGAAGAACCTGCTGCAATACAAAATGGAAGCGAGGGGCATGAGAGTCAGAATGGCCAACATCTTAATTTACCCTAGTTAGGTGTAATTGCCAAGTCAAGATGATTTAATCTTTCTTTGCTGTCGGTACGTCATTTCTAGGACCAAAAACCCAAAACGCCATCTGAATGGCTGCCACTGACGCCTCGTGGGTGTCGTGCGAATGCGTTGAGAGACGCAGTGCCAGTCCCGGAGCACTGCTCAGGATGGCTCAGCTCTGACAGATCTCAGAAATCTGAGCTGACGGATTCGAGAACGCATTCAAGCATAACTGGTAATCCCTGGGCGCGGGGGGGTCCGGACCCCCTATATTCGGGGATTTTAACATTAGGCTTATGGCACTGGCTGAAAAGAAACGGTCTAGAATCCTACGTCGACCCCCTCAATAATTTCCCGAAATATCCAGCCATGCATTCAAGTGAGACATCAAACCTCCCTGGTCGCAGCACCACATGCGTGACACTGTTCAGTCATTCCAGTGACTACCTTCCTTCGCTGCGTTCGACTAAGTTCCACTGAAAGAAACGGCGTCTCTACCGCCTAGTCATAAGACAAAGAGGGACTATTCACACGAAAGCAATGACGCAGTACTTACTGAGACGGAGTACTTATGGCGGAATATCGATTGGAAAAACAATCAAATGCCAGATATTGAATTAAAAATATCGAACAAACGTATCGAACAGGACAAATATCGACAGGTTATATGACAGGCAGATAGGTTGTGAATGACAAAATGCCGTGCAAAGATTATTAATACACCGGATAATTGCAACAGTGAAAAATGTCGCAAGGTAAATGGTCGCATAACTGGTTCCTCTCAAAAATCGTGCGAAGGTCAACCCGGCAAGAATGTTGTCAAACGTTTTCGCGGAATCAAACGAAATTTCAAGTCTCCTTTTCCGTATATCTCGAGATCTCCAGACATGAGTTCTCTGAGGCCCATATTGTTCAGGAGATTGCTGAATGAAACCCTGGGAAGTAACCCTGGTTACGCTCCTGAAACTGATGGTGTGGCTACTATTATGCCAGCATTTTACGCTTCAGTATGCAGGATGTGAGCCGCGTGGTCTTTTTGGTTGAGCCGTGATCACTTTTGGCAAAGCAGCGACGCGTGACATTGAGGATGGAAATACCTTTCCCAATGTTTTGGCGACGATATCAGTGGACCATTCCGTCGCTCTCAACCTAGCAACGGACAGCCTAGCTCGCTCCCAAATGGAGCACCAGGGAAGACGAAAGGGAAAACTCTGAACGCCCAGGACTTGAACGCCATCCTGGTCTTGAAAGACGAAAGCATTGACCACTGCACCATCAGCCTTTTGTTTCTGCCGCGCCACAGTTTGCCAGGGGCGGATCCAGGATCTCGCCAAGGGGGGCTGGCGAATGGTCAGCGCGGGTCCCCCTCCCGGCCGGCCCACCATTTTTTGCTCTTCAGATATGGAAAAACGTTGATTTTCTCGAGTCCAGGCTGAAATGTTGGACGAAATTTTTCGTTTTTGCCATATAAAGTAGCCGAAAAAATCAAAATGCGCATCACCTCATTGGGGAAAATTTTGCATTTTGTTCCCCTACAAAGTAGTCGAAACATGACATCAATGACGGGATTTTAGGTGGCTGTGTCCCTCCCTCTACTTCAAATGTCGTGTCTGTATCTGGTCTAGAGGCCCCTCTGCCCCCTCGTAGCTTCTGGAGACATCTTGCTAGTTTTTTTGGTGGTCTCGGGCCGTCTGCCATGTCAGGGCCCTATAGTGGCCTCAGGTTTCGTTACAGTTTCACGGGTCCCTCGGGACGGGACGGGGGCACTACAGACCGGCAAGGGGTCCCTCTATGGGCTTGGATGTCTTTAAGCGATCTCATGGACCTTTTGCCGTGTTGGAGCCTCTCTTGCGGTCCCAGGGACCCCTGGAGAGTTTCAGAGGCCCATCTTAGGGGCCATCTTGCCTCATCTTAGGGTCTCATCAGCTCTCCCGGAGGCCCTCTGACTGCATCAGGAACCATGAGCTTGTCACCCAGGTCCGTGAAACCCATTCGGGGCTCCTATGCCATTTAAGGGGCCGCTATGATGTTCTAGGGACTCAGTCCTTATCTTGGCCGTCTCAGGGACCCTGTGACTGTTCTGGCGGCCTCAGGTGCAATCTGCCGTATTGGGGCCTTGTTGTGGTATCAGGGGCTCCTTGGGGGCTTCAGGGGTCCTTATACGCATTTCAGGGGTCATCTAACCCTCCCAGAGACCCCTTGACTGCATCAAGAACTCGTCATGTTTCCAATGAGATCCTTTGAAGCTCATACGGGGCCTCTTGGTATGATCAGATTGATCTTCGATACTCGTCAGTACCTCTATCATGACATGCGGTATTTTGTCGTTCGACTTTCCTAGTTTTTCAATGCTTATTCTGGTTGACATTTTTCGAGCTTGATATTTTGGAACGGTATTTTTTCCATTCGATGCTTTCCCCGACGATATCTTTCCATTTCGCAAAAATATCGCAACCCTTTCGCAACACTTTTGTCGGTATTTTGCCTTCCATGCTTCTGTTCGGTTCGATGTTTATCTACGTCCTTATCTATCCGGTTCCACATTCTGCGTTCATTATTTCCTTTCCTTTCCCAGAGAGCATTTGGTCTGTCTCCATTAGAGATTCCGTCGTGCGATGTTTTGTCCGGTAACCAAAACAATCACTATTGCTGAAAAAAAACTGAAGTCATTAAACCATTCGACATCTGTTCTCTGGCGGGACAGATTAAGCGGATGGTCTCGCCTTCATTCTCTGCCCCTCCTCCGTCCGTTTGTTACGAAAAATTCGGCGACCGAAGCGTGCTCACCAGGCACTTAGCCACAGGCGCAGCCAAGTGGGAGGCCCGGGCAACCCCTTAGGCCCTCTTTTTTGTGGAAACCATTGCATCGTCTTCCCGGCAGGCGGTTTTCGTACGATTTCAGTTCACTCTGAGCTCCCCTTAGGAGGATCCTGGCCGCGCCCCTGCACTTAGTCAAGGGGAAGACATAAGGGCCACGCCTCCCCCTGAACCAAGCAGTCTACAGTAGACACTTAGCGATATCACAGGAATATGGAGCAGTGATCATATATATGATGCCCAATCAAACACTATTTGTTTTTTCTGTGCGTTAAATGTGGTGCTTTTCCTTCAAATTTTGTTATACGCAGTGACATATGGTAAAATTTAACATTTGCCCCCCCGCCCCCGGGAAAATCTTGGCTACGTGCTTGGTGCTCACCACTCACCAACTGGACATGACGTTGTGGATTGGTGTTATAATTTGGCAGACCACGAGGTCCTTTGCCCACGGTCATCCTACCACATCTTCTCCCCCAGACAGTCAGACACAAAAACAAGTATCGCGATCCCAGAATGACTCAGAAAAGGTGCATTTTTTGTGCTTTAAGGTTCTTTGGTGGCCTGGAATGCTAACAGCGTAGCGCACCGCGGAAGTCACCTGACCGGCTGGTCGGGGCTGGACGGCACGCCAGAGCACGCACTGGAGATGACCGGAACATGGAAACGTCGGGAGAGCTCGCGATCGAAAATTTATCCCTATGTCATAGGAAACAGAACGTCAGTCAAATCACATCCCAATCGCTGAAAAATCACCAAAGCTGAGAAACGACTTTTTAGATTTTCTCTTTGGATGGATGAATGCAAGCATGAATGGATGGATCTTCAAATGCCGCTATGTCCGTCAGGAGCCAATCCTTTCGCTCTTTAAAGTAAACCAAGGATTCTGTATAGAAGATCCTTTATGACAGTGTTTAACGTGCACAGGCCTTTGCGTTTGTTGTGGGTTCTTTGAATTTCATGTTATCGTCTGCTTGTTGGTCTTAACTTCGTTGTCCCCCGCTTCCTGGAAAACAATGCAGAAAAAATCCAGAGCCTCCGAAATGTGACATGTCCACAGATGAAGCGGTGAAGAATCTGCTCTGCATCCTTCGGGAAGACGCCCACGTCTCGCAGGAGTCGTCGTACACGGCATCTTCTCACCCCGTCACCGTCCTTGAGGATACACCATAACTTATGGTCGAGAAAACCGAGGTGCTAGATACGGATGTCGAGGGCCTCAAGGAGCCTCTGCTCCTCTGGGGCATTTCGTTTTTTGTGTTTAATCGAAAAACCTTAACCCTATTCCAGGAGGGCTAGCCGGTATGGTCGATTCTCGGCAGGGGGGTGGATTCGGCCCCCCCCCTGATATCTCGAGAACTACTTGTCAGATTTTATCGCAACAAACGGTAATCGATTTGCCGTTACGTGAACTACTCTTTTACAAAAAGAAATTTTCAAAATTTTAAAATTTGTGGATACAGGGGGGGGGCAAAAATGTCAAAATGGGGGGCACTTTTGGACTTCTTATAACTCCGTTGTTTATCGACCGATTTCGATGCAACTGGCATGAATCGAGAGATTATGGATAGGGCTTTTACCATGGGTCCGCAAATCTGAAATTTTGAGAAAATTCATGGGCGTTCACATGGTTCCAAAAATAGGAGGATTAGTTTTCTAACAACTGAATGAACAAAAGAGGCAAACACCCTTTTTGGCTTCTGCTAGTCATGTTATACTAAACAAGTACAAATCGCATTACAATGTTTGTATAATGTTAGCATAGGCGGTGCCAGGGACATGAAAAAGGGGGAACTGTCATGGTCACACGTTTCTCAGATTAACTTGTGACCTTTGACCTTAAATGACCTCTAGTGACCTTAGGGTCGCTTGAAATGATCTCGTGTGCATTTAATATTATCTGTAAACGTTTTCAGCCATTTGAATTCACTCTATTTCAAAAATTTCATTTTATGGCTATTGCGATATCGTGTACGCGCACTGACATTTTAGGTCATAGCTCCATGACCCGACCTGATATCAAGCTTAAACTTGGTACACAAATAGAGGTCACCCTTCTACGTCATATATATTCTGGGTTTGACATTTGAGGAAACGGCGCCGAAATTATTGCAAAAAAACAAATTTTGACTTTTGACCTTGACCTGACCTTGTAAAATGACCTCAGATAAACAAAATTAAATCTGCATATGGCCCAACTATTTAGCTATACATCCATATAAAGTTTTAAGTTTTATCTTAAAAACTCCGTTTTTGGCAGACATTTTCCTTTTACCCTCAACATGGTCAAAAATTGCCTGAGGTACCTCCCAAAAACGTTACCTGGCTCCGCCCCTGAGCAAAACAGAATTTGGAAATTTTGCCACGGCACGTAGAAAGGATAGCTGGGAAAAGTGACCAAGTTTCGTGAAGCTGCATTAAAAAGCCTGGAATTGGCAGGCAAAAAACCCGGGGGGGGGGCGGATTCAGCCCCCGCTGCCGGGAATAGGGTTAAGGAAGGTGGCTAACACGAACTGGCTTCCTCGAACTAGAATTTTCCTCATGAAGGACGAAAGGTACAAATCCGTCTGTCGTTCGTGAAATCAAATATTTGCACTTCTGCCACACTCTTGCACTATCGAATACTTCGGTCCGAAACTGGTCCACTCTCACTCGCCGATCGCAGTGGCGATCGACAGGCTACAGGGCGCCAGTGGTCGATGAGCAGCGCCGGAGCCAGCCGCGGACGAGAGCCCGCTTGCTGTGCCGTGCCGTGACACGGCTGCATCTGTGTGGTGATGTGCCCGCCCTCCTTTACGCATTGCGTTTTGTTTCGGTTCGATGTTTTAATAAGCAGATGGTGGTTTCCATTTCCTCCGTGATGTTTAACCCGCGCACGACCGTTGGTCCCTCCCGAAAAAAGGCAAAAGGGGGAGGGGGGGGAATCCCCCCCCCCTCACACAAAAAAAAAAGAAAAAAAAAAAAAAAAAAAAAAATTAAAAAAAAAAAAAAAAAAAAAAAAAAAAAAAAAACAATTTTAAATAATAAAAAAAAAAAAAAAAAAAAAAAAACAAATTAAATTTTATTTAAACCCAAAAAAAAAAAAAAAAAAAAAAACAAAAAAATAAAAAAAAAAAAAAAAAAAAAAAAAAAAAAAAAAAAAAAAAAAAAAAAAAAAAAAAAAAAAAAAAAAAAAAAAAAAAAAAAAAAAAAAAAAAAACAAAAAAAAAAAAAAAAAAAAAAAAAAAAAAAAAAAAAAAAAAAAAATTCCCCCACCACCATATAAGGGGAAAAAAAAAAAAAAAAAAAAAAAAAAAAAAAAAAAAATTAAAAATAAAATTATTAAAAAAAAAAAAAAAAATAATTTTATTGATTTTGTGGTTTGTGATGGTTTCTCATGCTTAATTTTTGGAAAATTGATTAGTTGCAATCTGAAAGTTGGCGGAGCTTTATTCGCAGAGCCTGTTTATTTCAAAATATGCTACTTTTTTAAAGTTTTTGGGGTTTGGTATTAATTACGTCTGTGCCGTGTTTGATTTTGTACCATTCTGAGTAATTCATCGTCATTTTGACGGTGATAATTTTGGTACTTCAGTTATTCGTGACCTGACCTGGTATGGCTGGAAGTAACTGATACTTTGCCTAATGACGGTAACTGATGTCTGCTACACTCCACACTAAAAAATGTTATGGAATATTCCGTCAATTTCCGAAAAAAACGGCGACATCTCTTAAAAATGGGCTTGACCTTAGGTCAATGACCCGGAAAATTCCGAAAAATGCATCTATCGCGATCACTAATCCCTGAAAGTATTATTGAGATATCTCGTTTTGCGAAAAAGTTAGAAGGTGCTAAACTTTTTTTATATAAGGCTTTTTTTACCTACCTAAATAAAACAACCCACCCAAACCAAAAAAAAAAAAAAAAAAAAAAAAAAAAAAAAAAAAAAAAAAAAAAAAAAAAAAAATTTTTATTTTTTTTTTTTTTTTTTTTTTTTTTCCAAAAAAAAAAAAAAGGGAGGAAAAAAAAACCCCCGGGGGGGTTAACATAATGAGGGAGAGTTTTTTTGGGAGAGTACCGGAGAGTGAAGTAGGTAGCTTTTGGGAGAGTTTTGAGACGTCACGATGGCAGTTCTAGTGTTGTATTTGAGAACAGAGGAAAGTTCTGGAAGGGGGTGGGGGCAGCTCAGGTGACATGGGGGAGTAATCAGGAGGCCGGGTCCGAGTTTTGGAGGGGAGTAATAGGGAGGTCGCGTAAGAGTTTTGGAGGGAAACAATGGCGAGTCCGGATGAAAATTTTGAGAGGGAAGCAATGAGGGGCAGCTCAAATGAGTAACTCGAGAGTTGTTTTTGACAACTTCCGAGCTTTCTCTCAATGCACATCTCATGAAACTACCCTAGCTCAGTGATGCAGCCACGACCCAGAAATTGGGGGAGGGGGAGAACAAATCAGGGTTTGGTGGGAGAAACTGACCCAAAATGTTATTTTTTAATGGAACATTGCGAAACACGTCCATTTTCCGACCAAAATTGGCTGGGGAAGGAACGGAAGCCCATTCTGTCAGAACTGGAGAAGGCATGTTCAGTAAGCCCCCCCTCCCCCGGTGGTAACACCCATACCCTGGCTTATTTTGTACATTTATAATATTCGACAAGCGAATGAGGTTCCGCCAAGGAAGGATCCGGACCATGTAAAAGGGGGGGGGGGACAAATCTTCATCCGTGTAACCTAGCCAGCCCTGTGATGCAGAGGTATCGATCATTTTAAAACCCTTTTTTGGAGGGGATACCCAGTGGCGTAACCAGCCGCCGGGTCTGGGCGAACCCCAAATTTTGGCTTACTTACCCCGCCTCTCGCCCCAAGAAAAGTTTCTCGGATTTCGATCACTTCGTTCGCCTCGTCCCGATTTTTTCTCATATCTTGTCTTTTTCGCCTTTGTCCCCATTTGGTCCGCACAGATATATTCTAACCAAAAACTGAAACCAGGGTATTTTCCATCCACCATAAATAGTGATCATGAATATTAAATAATGCCCGAGGAAGGTAGGCCTTGAGCAATATTTATTTTTTCTTAATTCTTGTAATATTTGGGCAAACAATATTGGGGGTGGGGCAAAGTCAACATTGGGGACCCAAATCGAGTTAAGGGGGGGGGGAAGAAAGCCTTTACAAAAAAATGCAAATGGGCACGACCACTTTAATGTGTTTTGTCATTTTCGAAAATTAAGAGCTACGAATACTGTCTCAAAAAGATACACTCCTAGATACGAAAGGGGGAAGGCAAAGACAAGACATGGCGGCCCCCTTTTCCGACGAAAGCGGCCATGGCCCCGATGGCCCACTGGATCCGCCAGTCGTCCCAGGGGCGCTGGAACCAGGGGAGGGGGGGGGCTGGGGCAGCTGCCACCAACTTAAGGTAATGTTTAACATTAACCCTATGATTATATATAAGTCTATATATTTCAATATGTATATAACCATGTATATATACGTGGTTATATATAATGGCGCTGCATGGAAAGAAACGAGGAAAAATCACGTTTGCCTTCCATCTTCACAAACGTTCCACCCCTCCTGCCGCGGAGTAGGTTGCGCATTCATATGAAACCTTGCTAATATGTTTTTTAGGTTTGACTACTGTAGTTCAACACTGGTAGAGTTTATATAATGCTTAATAGTTACTGAAATTTAATTCTTTCTTGCTGTCATATTATTGTCATTTTCGGAATGATGGAGCGATACCATGCTTTTGTAAAACTTGTTCCTTTGTTTGTGAGTTAGGAAACACACCCATAGGTGTCGATTTCTGTAAACGATTGGTGCGGGGGGGAGGGGCGAGCCGAGGGCCCGGCAACCGAACCTTCCACCAAATGTGGGTTTCTCAACGGATTTGGCCCACTTTATTTTGACCAATAGAAATTTATAAGTATTCACTATTTATCAAATGAAGAATTGCATTTATCCTCATGTAAACCTATATGTACACACATTCTCGTAAGCACCGACTTGTCACGACCATGAATGCGCGCCGACTTGTCACGACCGGGTGGGTTATGCGGCACACACTGGGGTTATGGCGATGAAAATTGCATGGCCTAGAGCCAAAATGCTCAAGCAGTCTTGGAGCAGCATGCATACTTTGCTCAAGGCATATTGCACAAAATGACACTACGCCGACTTGTCACGACCGGCACCCCACTGAGAAGATAACAGTGGCGGTACAAGGAAAAGAGCTGCTGGTGGGAAGGACAGAATGAATACAAAGGCCCAAATACCTGAGCGGCTTTGGGTGTGTGGAGTGCGTACTGTTTAATTAACCCAAGTTATATTTAGTCATTTCGCCACGTTTCACCTGTTGAGGAGGCCTTTTATTGTCCGTTATTCGTTATATGGAAAGCTATGGCTTATATCTCAGGAACCAATGAGCCGATTCTTTTCAATCCAACAGTAATTGAAAGTCCAGGATTTTGCGTAAAAGGCTTGGTAATTGATAGTCCAGGATTTTGCGTAGAAGGATGTTGCGTCTTAGGTTAATTGTGGAATCGCAAGACCTGGTGGTTTTCTACGGATTGGTATACATTTTGTTAACTATATTTGTGTAAGCGTGGTCTTCTGTATCAAACACATAGACTTCTCACCTGTAGCTCTATTTCAGCCCTGCTTGGTACAGAACCCATTACGCCCACGCCGCCCGAACCCAGTTCCAGACTCCTCCTTTCCCGCGACCCGGCGGCCCGACCTCGACTGCACATCACGTGACTAGCGACGCCTTAACCAATCCGCACACGTCCTCCCGCACACGTCCGGACCGGCGCCACGCCGGCCCAGGTGCCCTACACCCGCCGGGCGCCGGCACGGATCGGCGCGGGGGGGACGGAACACGGGCGGACGGACCGGAACGAACCGGCGCCGGCCAGGGCGGCCGACCCCGCATTCAAAGGGGGATGGGCAGCGCGTTCAAGTAGCGCAGTCCCTCTACATTTGTGTCTGCTGGCTCTGAAAAAAAACGGTCGAGCTCCAAAAATAATCCCGTGATATGGCGAATCGCGCATGCAGGAGCAGGCACGAGGTGAGCGGCGGAGAAACCAAACGAAAAGCATGTGGACCGGCGGAAGGGGGAGAGAGTTGTAAACACTAGCAGCCGCCCGGGACGCTATTTGCTCCTTCCACGCGAGGGGATTTTAGAGCCGTATAGTGGGCCAGGTGTACACAGTCCGCCTGTGAGAACCACACGGCGGCGGTGGGCCCTGGTGAGGAGAAAGCAGAAATGGGGCAATATCCACGACTTCAATTAAGACTAGTCTTCTTGGCAAAAACGCTTCAGAAATTTGAACCAAATGGCATGGAAATCTCGTATGATACTGTAGCGTACCTAAGATTTTCTTCAAGAGAAAACAAAACGTCTGAAAAATATCCGAAAACGTTATAATTTGGGCTATCAAGCCCTAAAGATTGCTAAGCAATAGCAGCAGTACTAAGATGGGAACCTCTTTTCTTTACTTGGGCCCTATGAACCTCTTGAGCATTATCAAAGGCAGGATATACTCTTTGAATACCCATGTAGAGCTAAACATTCGCTGCTACGCAATCGATTGAACCTACATGTTTTGTTGTCAGCCATTTGCAAGCATTTTACAAGCACTGCTATTTTTGCCACCGCGAGCGGCAGGAAACATATGTAGGTGAGATGCTGCAAATATGTTAGCAGTGAGTTCCCAAAAAATGTCTAAATGCGTAAAACGTAGCAAAATCTCGTTGTACTTAAAAGCAAGGGGAAGGTAGCTCCCGCTATGCATACATACGAATATATGACAAATATGCTACCAAATGTTAACGCATTCAGAAATATGAATGAGATCAAGACTACATAACTTGATTTCATAATTATCAGGTAGATGGTTTTCAACGTTATTGCGGCGCTGGTTCTTGCTGCACTTGTAACCAGTTGACGCCAGGTGAAGGCCTCTCGGCTTTTTACGAAAGGGGTCGCGGCAGGCAAAGATACGTTATCATTTGCCCCGAACTATGACATCGTCAAATAACGAGAGGATAGGGCGTCCGAAAAAATATTGACAGTATTGGGGTTGATTATTGAGGAAGGGAAGACAACATCGACAGCCGGAGACTGTGTTGGGGTCTTTGTCGTCGCATGTTAGAGAATCAGTTCCACTTTTTTTCAGACGAATTGTGATAGATGAGTTTCTAAAAAATGGCGATTCAAGCCATCCCACATGAAATGTATTAATTACAAGAAATATTAAATGACATTCAAATGATGCGTGCAGCCACCTTTGAAATGGTCACCATGAGCTTGTGTGCATCAAGAATGTTATAGACAATGTTTCATTATCGTTGACGTTGGCTATTTTTGCCATGTCTTTAATTAGAAAGCAACTACTCAAAATCCCATGTCATCAATAAGTCAGGTTAAATATCCATCGCAGGTTTCTAGCCGAGTTCCGAGCGTTTACCAAACTGGTAGCAAATCGTGAAGGAAGCGTACTATTTTGTTTCGAGCTTAAAGGAACTGACGTGAAGTGAGTTCTACGTAACGTTCAAATAAAGCATCGGTCATCGCCGTGGCCTGGTGGGAAGGAGTCAGGCAACAGAATCTGATGAACGCCAGCTACTAGGTTCGAGTCCCAGTGCAGGCACCAGTGCATGGCCCAAGACCGAAAGGGTTAGTAGGTCATGGGGCAGCCATGTGGTGGATGAACTGCTCCGGAAAGATCCCAACGCCATCTGTTTCGGCGCTACCGCATAAGTGCTAAATACTTTGGAGCACTGGGAGGCGAGGTCAGGGCCCGGCGACCATTTCATCTGCGGATTGTGATAGTAATGGAACTCACTTCATTACGTTGGGGTTAACTTCTGAAAAAACAAATTGGCTGTCTCTACCCCTTTCATTGACTCCATGACATCACAAATGTTTCAACTCCCCCAAATCGTCATATCAGCAACAAATTTCATTTAACGTCTGAAAGGTCATAAGAGGTCCGAAGTTATTGCGAACATCCTTGTTAGGATGTATAAAACCTTTTACTTCCTGCAGACCAAGTAATGTGTTAGATTGTATGCAAACACTGCCATAAGTATCAAAATATGTAGAACTACATGAAACTCAAGTTACCCTCAGTGTAATGCAGCTGCTCGGTGACGCTCCAGAGATCTGGAAATAAAAAGGTACGGGGGACTAAACCGGCCTAGGGCTAGGGCGAGGTACTGTCTCGTGTACTCGTACTGTCACGGTGTGCCTTCAGTACCAAACGTCACGTGGATACAAGAAACGATGAAAACCATTAACATACGTTTCTAGCACGAGGGTGCTGGACAAGGAAAACATTCTGTGCAACATTGACAAACGGAAGACCAGCGAACGCCAACCAAAGCTGCACAGGTGGAGCGCTCGGCTACGGTGGTGTGTGGCGGCAGCTGTGGTCAGAACATCACGGGCATGCGGGTTGTACATTGTTTTTTCAACGGCAATATTGTTGCAGTGAGATACGCACATCATACCAGGTGGCAAATCCCAACCCATTGTCCGTGAATATTCCTGGTTTACAATTGAGCAGTGCAGTGCTGGAAAGAGCACACAGTCGAAGCACCTTCATTCTTCTCCGTACGCATAAAACACGCCATACCACACTCATGCTAATCAACTCTTATCTAGGTTCGCGGAGCTATGTTCACTGGCCCACAGTCTGGAGCGGTACCACTGAAAATCATATCTCACCGGCTGAGAAGGTACTGGGTTACTATACACTTACCACGGTGTTGGTGTGCTCAGGATGCAGTTCATATATGGTTCGTGTCTTGGGAAATTGCTGATGAGAAAATATTAACATCGCATTTCATCGCAGTGCTAAAAATTGCAGTTTGGTTGTGGCATCTTTTGTTACGCCTTTGGCTCTGCGATTTGTCTCATGTTTGTGCATCATTTCACACCAGTGGTCGAGTCGCGTCTCTTACACTACTTACATAAAATGAAACGTTATTCGGTACATCAAAACGAAATTCCCTCCCTACCTGCAGTTGTAAATGGTATTATAGGTCGGTGAACTATTATGATGGCTGAAGATTATGGGGCAGGGTCTGAACTCTCCATTTTGTTTTATTTTAACATTAAACATGTGACAGCATGGAAGAAATGGTATGTTGCTGATACACCAAACGCGTTTTTAAATCTCCAGTCATGGCTATGATAAGAAAGTGCGACGGACAACAACGTGCTAGCGGTTCTCTGGATGTCAACTGAAATATGTGTTGGCTTGAGTCTCACATGACCTGCTCCTTCGACTGGCATGGGTATGTGCGACTTTTAGCTTTTGTGACATTCAGCTTCTGAGCTGAATGCAGAAAACTTCAAAACTTCACAGACAGCCCAACGAAGCTATATTACGGCACTGCATGTCACGTGTCATCCAGCACCTCGCAATGACACGCACAGCCATCCAATGCGTAGAGCCCACGCCTACAATCCAAGCACATTTTTTCTTATTTTTTCCTACCCACCACCTATTATCAGGTGGCCAGGAGTGCTCCCGCCCCAATCCACCACGACGCAAATCATCTTACGTTAACTCCCAGAGAAGAATTATGCAAGTCGTGGCATTCCCTGCTAAGAAAGGAACAGAAAAGCTAAATACTCATATACAAAGTATCACCCGTATTGGGGTGTGTCAATCAACAAGAGAGAAAGTAGTCTCAGCCAAGAAGCTTCCGACTGTCCGCTAAACCACTCCCGTAAACTAAAGTTCAGTGTTAGTGTAAACAAAATATTAGTTACTCACTTTCTGAGGTGGTTGGGAACACTCGAAGACAAACCACGCACCCGCAGACAAACAAACACACAAACACAAAGAGACACAGACACAGCTATACGCAGACACACAGACACCCGCCCACGCCCTCCCGCACGCACGCACTGACGCGTATACGCATACGCTCATACAAGCCTACGCACCCACAGACATACGAAGAATACGATCTCGAAACACTTGGAACAAAGAAATGACTGCAGATTGACTCATACTACACAGACATTCAGAGCCACATGTGTCATGCATCGTCTCGGTTTATGCATAATGACCCGGAATATTCGCAAAATTTAGACGCACAAATGAACACACGTGACAGCACATTAAGTCGGCGTTAAGCAGAGAACGAGCAGGCATATTAATTTAGCGTACAAATAAGAGTACATCAGAAAAAAGCGCAATCTACAGTCCAACGCAGAACGGCAAAGCGGGTCCGGACCCCGTCCCTAATGCCGCTGGGGACGGCCGCTGGGTCGTCGTGACAGCCGGCTGCGTCGCTGATTGCAGTGCTGCATCTTGTGTGACATGTGTAGTAACGTCAGACAAAGAGCACAAAAATGACATCGAGTTCAAGGATCAGGGTGCAGCAAATGGAACAGCGAGGGTAACTGATGAGTCAAACATTAGTGCATTAATATAAGCAGATGCGATTTTGCAAGGTCTGCAAGCTTCAAGATTTTGTAACGTTTTAAGATTGGCTCACAGCTTTGAGGTGGAAAGACAGACTCAGTCATGCGGACAGCTCGCTTTTGGAGGATGAAAAGCTTTTGAAGCCTACGATATAACACGAAGGTTTTTCTTACACTGCAGCGAATCCCCAAAATGTAACATGACGAGAAGGATCAACGCAGAAACGTCGCGCACGAAGTGCCATGCAAACATGACGACATTAAAACAATGTTTTCTAACACTTCTCAGCCTGCTGAACGCTTATTTTTGGAATATGACATGTAAGGTACACGCAGCTAAGAAGACATCTGGATGCCAAAGGAAGGCCAATTGGACTCTGTTATCAGCATTTTGGGCTTGAAAGCATTCCAAGATTGATGCCGCAAGACGTTCCTGTTACCTTGGCTTCTGCATTTCGCTTTTACCTCGTAATAAAAGCAAGACGCCTACGACTTTCAGGGCCAAAGCATCCTACGCCAGGCTTCCTAACACAAGTGGCTGCAAGATTTCCACTTTCCGAAACATTCGTTGCTGCTAAACAAAATGAAACCTTAATTTGTGTGGGGTGGAGTGGTTGTGTAGCGTGGAGTGTGATCGGCGCTGCCCGTTGGTGGCTTAGCTGGTAGGTCGCGCGGTCCCCACGGCTGCCTCTGTGCGCGCGGGCGGTGCCCGGGACAGATTGACCAATAAATAAAATGCGCGATCCTGGCCAAGTTCCCGTGAGGCAGGTCACCGATACTGGTGGTGTATGTGGTACTCCAAAATCCAGTTCCGTTGTCCGAACAGCGAAAATGAATAAATCAGTATGGCTGCAGTGTTCACTAAAGAAAGACGGTCAAGCAATAACCGGTTGTGACTGTTTACCAACGGGGAGGTTCACGAGCTACAGTTTCTTGCGGGGTCATCAGTCACGAGAAAAGGATTTATGAGGTGTGCATGTTCCAAGAGATTTGAACTTTTGACTAGGAAGTTTTATCTAAAAATCGGTCTCATTTCATGCAAGGCCAGCTAAATCAGGGTAGTGCTAAATGGTGTGGAGATCAGTGAACACAAGTGGATCTAATAAAGCGTCACTTTTACAAAGAGCACTTGATCAACCACCAGAAGACCAACAAAGTTACTTGTTCTTTTCTGTGGCAGTGAAACCACTCAAAATGCTCGAGTTTAAGAAAATGTTTTGCAGCCATGCATGCTGGCAACAGTGGATTCTGATCTAAATTAAACTCGATTTAGCATTGTAAGACAAACTAGTCAACTTGCGCAGTCCCAAACAAGGAGTAATTTGACAGTGCCATCACTTTTGGTTTTACAGACAATGGAAATCCCTAAAAAAATAAATAAACCAGAAAAGCTAAGAACACTTCGTCTCATCAACGCCACAAAAAAACATATTTTTCATTTCTGCGTTTTATAGATTTTACAGTTCTTTTATCTTTTTAAATTGCAAGGCGATTCAATATTTTTCTTCTGAAGTACTTAAATCTGTTCTCATTGCCAGGAAAATCAAGCCTTTACATACCACATAAAAAGCACCGACCAATGAACTTCTAACAGCGGGACTGACGAGATGTTTGTTGCGATCAAGACTTATTTGCGTACGGTTAGCGACATTATTACCCGTGGCAGACCGTCATTCTAAGATGCAACCAGATTTTGTAACTTTGAACCATCCAAAATCAAACTAAAAATAGCCTAAACCGAATTAGGAAATGAATAAGGCACGTCAATATTGCCACTAATCCGCATTGCAGATACTGAATAATGCTAGCAATGCTAGTGCATTTTGCTGGGAAACATTCAGTACTTCTTGCATTTTTTAAACACCAAACAAATATTTAACAATAAGAAAATTTTGCCGTCGAGGAGTCTAAACCTGACATGGTGCAAAATTTCAAGCTCTGATGTTTATTGCATTCTTCGACGCTTACATGCTATCATCTTATAAACGCAGTATTTCACGTCCCTCCACGTTCGTTCTTCTAAAACGGACTCAGCACTGATTGCTCTTGCACATTCCTCCTTGTTTGGTACTGTCATGGTATCCAGTTTGGTTTTGAATTGGCGTAAGGCGGATGTGTGTCAAGACAGCCCACGGTCAGCCCACGCTCAGCCCACGGTCAGCCCATAAAAGCGACCCCTTCAAAAGCGCCCAAAATACACCAAATGATGCATCTCGACGACCTGAACACGATGGTGCAATTTAATGTTGGATGCATCCAATACTTTAGCCTCCAGAGCCAATTTTCAATAAAGGGCTAAGACTTTCTCACTAAAATTGACAGCCAATTGCATATAGTCAAGTAGCCTCTCAAACGATTCCCCGTGCCAAGCCGAGCTCAAAACTTCCTCTTGTTTATTGATATCTTTTCAACTTTTTGAGAAACATGCATGCAGAATCGGTTTTTAACCTAATGCTTTATTCCTCATAGGCTTTACCATTGAGGGCAACGGTCGTGAATTGGCAGATCACTATGATTTGTCGAATTTTTCGTGTATGGGTACCCTGACCAAGAACACACTGCCTGGCAGTGAAATTTGCCTGGTGCATTGATATTCTCACCGATCGCAAGGGGTGGAGAATTTCTCACTAAAATTCACAACCGACTACATATAGTCCAGTAGCATATCAAACGACTCTCCGTGTCAAGCCGAGCTCAAAACTTCCTCTTGTTTATCGATATCTTTTCAACTTTTTGAGAAACATGCATGCAGAATCGGTTTTTAACCTAATGCTTTATTTCCCATAGGCTTTAACATTGAGGGCAACGGTCGTGAATTGGCCGGCCCCTACGATTTGTCGAATTTTTCGGGTATGGGTACCCTGACCAAGAACACAGTGCCTGGCAGTGAAATTTGCCGGGTGCATTGATATTCTCACCGATCACAAGGGTTTTTAACCTAATGCCTTATTTCCCATAGGCTTTAACATTGAGGGCAACGGTCGTGAATTGACCGGCCCCTACGATTTGTCGAATTTTTCGTGTATGGGTACCCTGACCAAGAACACACTTCCTGGCAGCGAAATTTGGCGGGTGCATTGATATTCTCACCGATCACAAGGGGTGAGAAATTCTCACGAAAATTCACAACCGACTGCATATAGTCAAGTATCATCTCAAATGAATCCCCGTGTCAAGCCGAGCTCAAAGCTACCTCTTGTTTATCGATATCTTTTCAACTTTTTGAGTAGTACACATGTCGATTCGGTTTTTAACCAAATGCTTTATTTCCCATAGGCTTCCGAGCTGAAAACTACCTTTCGTTGTTGTGTACCTTTCGAACTTTTCGAATAACATGGAAGTGGATTCGGTTCTCGTTCGAATGCTTTATTTGAGTCCAGCACAATAACCACTTGGCCTCGAACACCCCTTCCCACATGGCGCATGGTTATGGTGCTAGACTCCCCATCGACAGTTCACGGGTTCGGTTTCCGATACAGAAAACTTACACGGACCCTGTTTGCACTAGGGTGTGGCAAAGTTAACGACCTTGGTTACACGCATCGATAAATAATCCAACGTTTGTATGGATCTTTTGAGCGGATGTGAAAACGCTAATCATAGTGCCGTGTATTATTGTCTATCCTGGGACGTCTAAGCTGCACGCTTACGAGATCTTTATGTGGAACGAAGATGTGCTATCGGTCCAAACGGTTTCGGGCCAGAACGCCGTGTCCCAGGCTGACACGACCGCTTAGTGATATACACAACATCAAACTCTAGACAAAACGCTCCAAAGGGCTTAAGGTACCGCACCAACCTCCAGCTGCCACCAGTCTCCACTCTTCACTTCACCCGACACCCATCGTCACCAATGCACATCACAGTCACCAGCAGCCACCATGGCCGTCCCCTCGTCCCAACGCCAACCAACCAACGACAGATACCAGCTAGATCAAAGTGACCCCAGCCGCTCTCCAGCCCAGGCGCGGCGACCAAACTGACGACCAGCGGCGACGCAGCGCCAGCAGCAGGTCCGGCCGGAAGAAAACTACCAGGGCGCCGCTGACCGGAGGGCACCGGCCGGCTGCGGAGGAGAGCCGGGTCCGCCTCATAGCACAGCTCCAGCTGGGCGGCTGAGAAGACCGAGACAGACCTCCTGTGCGGAGGCGACACGAGCGCCACGCCGTTCAGGAACACCTGCCAGCATCGCTGGGCGTGAGTCGGGAGGCCGGGACGGGGCTGCAGTTTGGGCACAGCCGAGGGACGCCATATTTTGCATCCATGGAGACGCGGCGTGGGATTGGGCCGCTAGGACAGTCGACTGACCGCTTCTCTGATGCGATGATACTATGTTTACTCATTCATGCAGTACTAAAGCAAGGGCTGGACTGAATAGAAATCAGCAAAGTAAAACGGCAGGAAAATCAGTAAACAAAGTAAGTAGCATACAAATACCATTGATGCTGCCATTCGCTGGCAAAATAACTATTGGGATTAACTACAAAATGTCAGCATCAGCAGCATGGAATGCGCATAGAGAACGCAAGCAAGCATGCTCCCAGCCGCAAGTCGTTCTCAATACATAAGGATTAACACATATGGAGGCGTAACACATGCAACACGTATGCGCAGTACCGACGAGAAAAAGCGGAAGGAGACGCTGACCAGAGTGAGCAGTGTGCGTGTGCCTGCGTGAATGTCAGCGATCTCAACCTTCCATTAATGAAAACTCCCGAGGAAACTTTCCGGAAAGCAGGCTCACTTTCTTTCCATCACAAATACGATAGAGAGTTGAGAAACTACTACGAAAAGTTAATGAAAAGTTAAACTTAGCTTTCCCACAAAAGCCCATCCGAAGGCTTACGTTTATCCTAAGCGCATACGTTTCCGGGTGGCTGCAGAAGGTGACAATTTAGACAACTTTTCAGCGCTTTGCTACAACGCACTGCCTATAGCAGCTGCCCGCAGGGCTTCTGCCTTCATTAACTCTGGCATTTGCCGAACATCTTTATAGTAAACATTTCGTGCTTGATGCTTCGAAATTTTTTGAAAACTTCTCGGAAAGCTAGGGCTTGGAAACTTTCCATGGGAACTTTCATAGATTTTCCAATGAATATTCCCCGCAAAGCTAACGATCGGAAAATTTCCCATCGGATGCTTAAAAAGCTTCCGATGGAAAGTTTCTGAAAACCGAAAATTTCCGACTGGTTAATACTCAACTTCCCGGCAATTCATCAACCCAAAACACATTACTTCCCTTCATACAGCACGGTTTGTCCGACAGCAGGACAGCTAAGCCTGTGAACTGGGAGTGGGAGGGGAATGTTTTTATGAAGATCTTGGCCGGGGATGGGAGAGGATCTTAGCCCGCCGTCGGGATGACGCCTTGCACTACTGCAAGAGAATGCAGTGGTCCATAAGCCACGCCAAAGTCCGAAAGAGCGGGACTGGTACTGTGTTTATGCCGGGTAGCTATACAGCAGCTCTTTATGAACTTACTGCGATGCTTTTACCAGCACGATATAGGCACCTGAAACTTCGGGACCACTAGAGACACATTTCAGTTCATAGTAACCTGAAATCCAATCCTAATGCCAGGCAATCACGAGAGTCCGGATTTATGATTTCGAAATCCCGGGATACCGGGACTGGGAATCAGTGCCGGCATTGACATATATAACCTGGAGCGCTAACTGGCTGCATCCGACAGGTGTAAGTGTGGTTCAGTGGTCAGCGTGTCTAACCTGTAACCAAAAGATCCGAGTTCGGTTCCCGCTGTTACCAGCACTTTCACTGGCCTTGCCTACACCGGGGTAAGGTGCCGACAATAATGACCTCAGCCGTTACAAGCATCGACATATGGTTTTAAGGCTGTACCCACCCTCATCGACACTGAACAGGATTTCAGACGGGATTGCCAATGGCGGTCCTAGACCTACTGAACATTTAGTCACCCCCTCTCCAGTGGAAACTTCCTTGAAATGGGTCCTGATTGCGGGTGTTACAGGGCTTCAAAGTCGTCAGACAATTTTGCGCTTTTTATGTATCTTACATGACCAGCGACGTCATCAGTCATGTCACGGATACAACCATCAGGATTTCTAGAGGAAAATAATAACCGTTTGAATTTCTCCCATCAAATCGGTGGATCCCGAAAGAACAGGTGTTGAAAAACGCACCCCCAGGTAGTCATGTCTGGCAGAATACTCCAGGCGGTGTCACCATAATCCCTTTGCTTTAACTCTTGCATCACAGTATCGCAAAACCGTCTTCAGTTTGGCCGAAACGTTTCAGATGACATGGCTAACAAACTGGCCGCCATTTACAACAACTTCAGGTTTTCTTTCGCTCTGTCAAACTCGCTTGAAAGTATAGGAAGACGCTTTACAGGCAGCATCCTTACCAGCCATTCTTTCGACGATGTGTGATTGCCGTCTACACAGCTCCGGTGCAGGATTCCCGCACGGTCAGACAAGGGAAAGACGGGAGTGCGCCAACAGTGGGTCGGATCCAACTGGTTGGGCCAGTCTCATAAGGTAAGACATGAAACAATAGCCGTAGCATTAATTTTTAATCGCGTCACAGAGTTACGTGAACTTTGATCCCGTCGATTTGAATGCATCTGTCAACTCCCTAGACTTATGGCATCAACTGAAATGCCGAAATTGGGTACAGAACCATGTTATAACTCATGCTTCCAAGGCAATATTTAAAGACGCGTAGTGAACTGTTGTGTTTTGTTATTGGAAACTCGAGATCGCGATGCTGTGGTTCTGAAACCAGGTGTGAGGCAGTCTAGTCCGCTGACGCACTGCGGCATGCTTTGAAGGCTGACTGCGCTGTACCTTCCGTAAAATTCCGTGTTTTCCTAACACATGCAGGCTTTGGCCTGGCGAATGTCTGTGGACCGGATTATCCGGAAAAATAATGGGTTTCGATCTTATCCGTTTCATTTATTTCCCCTCCCATGTTCAGACAATACCTTAATTGCAGTGATGAGCCGTTCATGAACTAGGAAACGCAAGTCGCGTGGCTTGTTCTGCTGTTCGTAAAGGACTAGAGCAGGTTCAGGAGCGATTACTTTATTCGCCGTTTGTATCCCACCGATAAAAGGAATGTACTTCCTTCATCTGCGCATTTAAAAAAAAAACAGTGATGAATAATGCACTTAGGCTGTCCACTAAATGGCTTTCTATGCACATTTTAATATGTCATAACAAAGACACCAATAATTCTACATTTACTTACTTTTCGTTATAAACAGCGGTAGAGGAGATCGTGAGGGCCATCGCTAATTTTTACCGAGCGGCGACGTACTGCAGCACTGGGGCGTTGATCCGGCGTTGCACCTTCAGCTTCGGCGTAAAACGCTTAGGAGTGTAGTTGAGCAAAAGATGCAGCGGCATCTAAACCACCTCCGCGGTGCCTGTTGCCGTCAGTTGGGCCTGTGGAAAACGGCAAAAACGTTTACACGAATGCCGTGGATTTTGATGTGCGATCTTCGGGAAATGTGTTGTTATGTTCATGCTGGGAGTGTTGATAATACGATGCTGCTCATATTGGCACTCTAGCACTTAGTTTCAACGAATATAAGTATTAACTCAAAACACTACAAGGAACAGGAACGCGTGAATGCTTTGACTCGGCATTTGCGAGAATATTACCACTAGTGATGGCTGTACGGACTTAGGTAGGCACACAAAACATGCACACTCCCACGCAAACCTCTTCCAGGCGTTGTCGGACTGCCCTCCTGAACGTGTCGTCGAAGAATTTTTGTCGGGCCTCTTTGCTGTCGCCGATGTCGCGAACCTGTCCACGGCACGGCGCTTCGCTGTACAGGCACACATACAGCCCGCACGATGTACCGTCATCTTGTCGCAGCGTGCACTCTGGAATGACCATGGCCCACTCCGCCCATGATGCCGGGCGCCGACCCGCATTGATCATAGCGATGAGGTCCTTCAGCGCTTGGCTTGGCGGCTGGGTGTGGCCCAAGGAGTCCAGATAGACCACACGCTTAGCGGAATGGGCCACAATGGACAACACCCAGTGACACTGTCCACCGTACGACGCCAGATTGAACGGCGCTAGCCAGGCGTCCGAGCGATGCACTGCATAACGGTCCTTCAGATGTCTCAGTGCCTTGGACTCGGTTAGCCGCGTCATGCAGCTCAAGTGAGGCACACTGGAGCACAGAGATGGCTGAAGAGCTTGCGTTTGCCACGCAGAGAAGGAATGTGTCGATGATGCTGTCATTCAGCCATGCATCCCGCTCGGAACTCAACATTCGGCCTTTAATGACAAACTTGGCAAGGTCATCAGCGCTGACAAGCACATTGCCTATCTTCAGCGCCTTGCTGGCTACATGTGATGTTTGCGCGAGCGCTTCACTTTCGACATCAACGACAGGTTGGTCGACAGTGGACGTTCTTTGGGGCTGTGTTTCTGATTTGGTGACGTCACGCAGAGTGTCCTGACCATGAGATGGCTGGGTTAGTCCCGCATGCTCATTCATCGAGCTCGGCTCACGAGTTCTTTGCCGATAAGTGGCTTTCTGTCGCTTTTCTCTGCGCTTCCAATGTTCCTCCACGTCGTCTTGGCCGGTTGCCGTCTTCTTGTTGCGCTGCCGTTTGTTCGGTGGGATCAGCGCCTCTTTTTTGCGAGCGTTCGCGTCTTCTATGAGCGGCTCGATCAATTCTCCAGGCGGCAGCCGTTTCTTGCCCAGAAGTACTTGCTTCTTTATCGTTTTCATCCATGATTCAACGCAAGCGTTGGAGATTGGCTTTGAAGTGATCAGCTGCGCCCACAGCGGGACGAAGGGCATCACGGACGACAGCATGTACTCCATCAGCTCCGGGCAGAAAGTACTGTTGAGGATGTCGTCCCCATGCCGGATGCCCATGTCCTCTTCGGTTGCCTGTTTCAACGCTTCGAAGTGCTTCCCAAACTCCGTATTATGCCGGTACGACTGCCACTTGGCTGGTGCATCCTCGGGCGGTTTTGAGTCCTGTTCGGTGCCATCCGTGAAGTCGTCTGCTTTCTGCAGCTGCATGTTCAGGTTGGGGATGCCCGCGATAGCAGGAGCTTGCACATGTTCTGAAAGAGTCGGTCAAACTCACTCAGCGAGGACGACTGCTGCATCTGCGCAAACAGCCACATCAGCTGCTGTCTCTCCGTCCTTTTCTTTCCGCCAAGACGGAGGGTCATGGCAGAGGACACCTGATGGCTGAGGTGCGCTGTGCACAGGCTGATGAGGGTCGCGGGTGGTGACACATGCGGCGCACCCTTCAGCACGCTGCTCCAGCACGCATCCAAGTATGCTGGCAGACTGGTGCGATTGAAGGCCAGGCTGGCGGCGTGCAGCAGGGCCCACGAACAGTCTGTGACGAAATGCGGCGGTTGCAGTGTTGCCGTCCGGCCGTTCGCCACGCGGAAGTCGAAGGCGACTTGCATGAGAAAGTGTGCGATGGTGGGGACGTTGTGCCTTTCCGACAGCATGTGGGCCATCGGGTAAGACCGGTCATCTGCTCCCTCAGCCACCAGGGCGTAGTAGTATGGCTCCGTGGTGCCGACTTTTCTGGTGACGGAGGCGGTGGAGTCGAAATGGAGGGGTGTTGGTGATGTCCGGTATCGTTTCAGGGCGACCTCCCGGTAGACGTGTACAAAGAAAGGGGAATCTGCGAGGAAATGAATGTCGCCCTTGAGATAGGTGCTGTGGTCGTCTAGGCTTCGACACACACGCGTCATGATGTTGAGGTCTTCGACTGTCTTCGGAGAGTATCTGGCTTTGGCGCGTTTCTCTGCGGCCGCTTGACGCAGGACTTGTGCAGTCGGTGCCGCCGTGGTGTTGCCGTCCCGCAGTTCGGGCTCTGGGGCTGCGATTAGTTTTTCCTGGCGAACACGATACGGTCCAACCAGCTGCGTGCGCTCCGCTGCCGACGCGCGGTCTGCCCCAAGCATCCACCTGCCAGTGTGACCTTCGTGATGTCTGCGTCCCGAGAGAAACACCGTGACCTTTACGGGGCCGCGAGGCGGCACCCTGTGCACCCGGAACAAAAACGTGCATGGACAGCATTTGAATTTGCAGGTGGCATTGGCTCTGAAGTCTGAAGCCGTTCAGTTCCGGGACCGTTGTTTGTTGAGGAAGCCTCGCTTAAACTTGAGGGGACATGGCTGGTCTGTGCTTGAGCGACACTTGATGTACAGCCGATCAGTCCACGAGTCAGCTAGTTTTTGTCCTTTCGAAATGCTGGCCCACTCAGCCTCGCTGAGGGACAAACTGAAACGCTCTATCACTGGCTTGTTAGTCAAAGTGTCACCGGTTAGCGGCCTGCGTGTCTCGTCACACTGCCCAGAACGGGACTCAGAAGACGGCCGTGCGATACCCTTCCCGGAGCGGAACTCAGGGGACAGGCGTGCGTCACCGTCTCCGGGGCGGTACTCAGAGGACGGCCGTGCGTCACCGTCTCCGGGGCGGTACTCAGAGGACGGCCGTGCATCACCGTCCCCAGGGCGGAACTCAGAGGATGGCCGTGCATCACCGTCCCCAGGGCGGAACTCAGAGGATGGCCGTGCATCACCGTCCCCAGGGCGGAACTCAGAGATAGACCGTGCATCACCGTCTCCGGGGCGGTACTCAGAGGATGGCCGTGCATCATTTTCCTCCGGGTGGTACTCCGGAGACGGCTCAGGGGACGACCATGCGTCATCGTCCTCCGGGCGAGACTCAGGAGACGGCCGTGCGTCATCGTCCTGGCGGTACTCAGGAGATGCCTCAGGGGACGGCTGTGCGTCAGCGTCCTCCGGGCGACACTCAGGAGACGGCTGTGTGTTACCGTCTTCGAGGCGAGACTCGGGGGACAGCCGTACATCGCCACTTCTCGCGCGGTGCTCACGAAATGGCCGGGCGCGACCGTCTTCGGGGCGGGACTCAGAAGACGGCCGTGAGTCACCGTCTTTGGACGGGCACTCAGAGACATCCGTGCGTCACCGTCTCCGGCATGAGAATAAGGAGATAGCCGTACGTCACCATCTCCGGGGCGGGACTCAGGAGAAGGCCGGGCGTAACCTCCATACACCACGCTTTCATGCCGAAGCAAGGCGGTTACGTGTTCTTTGAATGCAGTGTCTCTTTGGAACATATCAAACCAGCGCCGGGCCGATTTCCTCGCCCGTTTAAACTGGCTCGCATTTCTTGGTGTGGGTTCAGCTAAAGAAACAAAAATTTTCCAGAATTTCTTGGAGCCCAGGCTCCCATGATTTTTGGCAGCAGCCTGGAGAGCACTGCGGTCCTGCGAAGGAGAGGAGGAGGATGATGATGATTGGTGAGAATGGAGGATGTAGGATGACCATGCCGATGACGCAGCATGCAGATTAGCCCTCGCCCAATGGGAGGGACCGTGTCTCTCCCACCCCCTAAGGTCTTTGGTGATGGCAAAGAACCCTGCCCGCACAGCGCGGGGAAATATTCAGCACCTTTCCCACATCCTTTGGGCATGTCCTGTAGAATTTTCAACTTCCGTTCACGTTAGGTCACTGACCTAGGCCTCGTAAAACAGGTCAATCCGCGACTTCCTTCGTAGTCTCCTACGAACCATACCGTATGACATGAAACTTCCACGAAATATCCTTTACATCCTTTGGGCATGTTCTGTGGAATTTTCAACTTTCGTTCAAATCAGGTCACTGAACTAGGCCACGTAAAACAGGTAAACCTGAGATTTCTTTGTAAGTCTTCTACGAACCACACCGTATGATCGATCGACATGAAGCTTCCAGGAACAGTAGTCAAGAACATTCCTAAGAATTGTGCCAGCTAGGTTCTTTTTTTCATTGTCAAAGTCAATGACCAAAAGCCATCTCAATTTCTGTCATGTTTCCACATTTCTAACGTTTTTTGAACAGTTCCTTCGACTTGCAGTCGCCTTAAATGCATTACTGGGCTAAGGAAGTCACTAAGCAAGACAAATAATGCTCCCCAAAGGCCATGAGGTCAGATCCGGTCAGGTCACATTTGGGGTGAACAAGAAAAGTAGTCTAAGGTCCCGTCTTGATGATCTTGGAGTTAAAATAGCCACCAAATCGATTTTGGAGTCCAGAATTGCAACTTGACGCCCCCAATGTGTGAAATGACTTTAGGTCATCTGAGGCCTAAATGTCATGCAAGGCCACCATGGTAGAAGCTGGGGTTAAATCCAGATGTCCAGGTTTATCCCTCTGGTCCATTTCATGAGACAATGGGAAATGTAAGCATAATAGGATGGAACCCAAGCGTGCTTTAAGTCATTATTGTAAGGGGTGGTGAAGGATTTGGCAGCCATTCGGTAGCTGTTTGTCGCGGACGCGTCGATGACTCCGTGACCTTGAGAGCAGGGACGGTCAGTTTTGGTTTGAGGCGCCTGGAGTGGGTATCTGATGTGTGGTGGGGTCGCGGCTCGGGTTCCGGGAGCGAATTTTCGTCGGGTTACTGGAAAATTTCGCGACTTAATACAACAATAGAAAAGCAGCTGATGTATCCCTAACATTATCCTAGGAGAGGTTAAGTCACATGACCGACCTAATATAGCACATTATTGATTCCATGTTCTGTTATGCTCCAAAAACAAAGTTTGTGGTTCTATGAGTTAATCTTGGATGACAGATCCGACAGAAGTACCTTAAATTACTTCAGAATGCACCCAGAGCTCATGAATAAAGCAAAGAAAATGGATGGTTGTTAGGCCAAGTCACAAGGTCAGGTCATCTCAGGTAATGGGTGTTCTAGTTTGTCAGCATTCAAAAACGTTTTGTATAAATTCAGTTCAAGTTCAAACAATGCATATTAAAGAAATATACTTTTGAACTCGGCTTGAGTTGCTTGACCGCATTGAAAGGGATCTCAGTTTTTGTGAGAAACTGTCACCTCCTCTGATCGGTGAGAATATCAATGCAACCAGGAAATTTCGCAAAGGGGCAGTGTGTCTTTGATGAGTGTACTCATACACAACAAATTAGGAAAATCGTATGGGCCGGCCAGTTCACGACCGTTGCCCTCAGCGCTAAAGGCTATGAGAAATAAGGCATTAGGACGAAACCGAGTCGACATGCATGCTACTCAAAACGCTGAAAAGATATCGATAAACAAGAGGTAGTTTTGAGCTCGGCTTGACACGGGGAGTCGTTTGAGATGCTACTTGACTATATGCAGTCGGTTGTGGATTCTAGTGAGAAGTTCTCACCTCTTGTAATCGGTGGGAATATGAATGCACCAGGCAAATTTCACTGCCAGGCAGTGTGTTCTCGGTCAGGGTACCCATACACGAAAAATTCGACAAATCGTAGGGGTCGGTCAATTCACGACCGTTGCCCTCAATGTTAAAAAGCCTATGGGAAATAAAGCATTAGGTGAAGAACCGATTCTGCATGCATGTTTCTCAAAAAATTGAAAGGATATTGATAAACAAGAGCCAGTTTTAAGCTCGGCTGGACACGGGGAGTCGTTTGAGATGCTACTTGACTATATGCAGTCGGTTGTAAATTTTAGTGAGAAATTCTCACCCCTTGCGATCGGTGAGAATATCAATGCACCAGGCAAATTTCACTGCCAGGCACTGTGTTCTTGGTCAGGGTACCCGTACCCGAAAAATTCGACAAATCGTAGGGGCCGGCCAATTCACGACCGTTGCCCTCAATGTTAAAGCCTGTGGAAAATAAAGCATTAGGTTAAAAACCGAATCGACATGTGTGCTACTCAAAAAGTTGAAAAGATATCGATAAACAAGAGGTAGTTTTGAGCTCGGCTTGACACGGAGAGTCGTTTCAGATGCTACTTGACTATATGCAGTCGGTTGTGAATTTTAGTGAGAAATTCTCACCCCTTGCGATCGGTGAGAATATCAATGCACCGGCAAATTTCACTGCCAGGCAGGCCCATACACGAAAAATTCGACAAATCGTAGGGGTTGGCCAATTCACGACCGTTGCCCTGAATGTTAAAGCCTATGGGAAATAAAGCATTAGGTTAAAAACCGATTCTGCATGCATGTTTCTCAAAAAGTTGAAAAGATATCAATAAACAAGAGGAAGTTTTGAGCTCGGCTTGGCACGGGGAATCGTTTGAGATGCTACTTGACTATATGCAATTGGCTGTGAATTTTAGTGAGAAACTCTTACCCCTTTATTGAAAATTGGCTCTGGAGGCTAAAGTATTGGATGCACCCAACATTAAATTGCACCATCGTGTTCAGCTCGTCGAGATGCACCATATGGTGTATTTTGGGCGCTTTTGAAGGGGTCGCTTTTATGGGATGACCGTAGGCTGAGCGTGGGCTGACCGTGGGCTGTCTTGACACACATGTAATAAACCACGTGGAAGTAGTTTTTGAGAGGGAAGCTTTCGCTCTGCTTTGGAAAAAGCATATACAGTCCAAACGTGACCAGACGAATGCACCGCCAGGCAACGTTACGGTCACCGACCCAGAGCTAAATGACACACAGCACTCTGGTGACATGAGCAACAGTACGGCTGATCTAATGCCCCGTTTCAGTGATAAGGAAACACGGATGCCACCAGCAGCCCACACTGGACCGAAAGGGTTCTTAGATCTTCAAGTACGACAGTACTGTACGACAGTACATACAGTACGACAGTACTGTAGACTCCCTAAAAGCCACAAGCCTGACGTACCCCTTCGACTGATAGTTTCCGCCTGCGGTGACCCCGAGACAAGATGTCGTGGTTTCTGGAGCGAGTGGTATCTCAGCTGCTGGTGTTTGTATCAGCCCATCTCAAAAACGCCTGCGATTACCTAGATCGTCTTCACACACAGTTTCCCGAAGATACCTTCGGGAACGCAGGTGCCTGCTGGATCCATAGTATTCATGTTGGACGTAGCAAACTTCTACGGTAACACCCCATCGCTGAGTCAATGTCCGCGACGATCGATCTCATCAAAAGACACCATTGCAAAAAAAACACATTTGGATTGACCTTCAACGACCTCGAAAAGCTTTTGCCGTACTGCCTCACTAACTACTACGTACGGTTTGGTTAGCATTACCACAGACAAACAGAGGGAATAGTTATGGGTACCCGTATTGCCCCACTGCTGGCAATCGTCTTCATGAACGCGGTCGAAATGATGATCCTCGCGTCCGAGTATGCCCAACCGATCACCTACTTCCGGTATATAGACGGTATTCTAGGAATCTGGACTCATGGGTCCGAGGCTTTGGATCGCTATTTCTACTTGATCAACAGCTTCCACCCTGCTCCTTAGTTCTCTGTCTAGAAAAGGATCACTCCAACACCAGCAAAATCCTTTTCCTTGACACTCTTATCACTATCCAAAAGATCGGAAAATACACCACCGAACTCTGCATCAAACCTATGGCAGGATTATCTTACCATTCACGTCAGCCCGCCCAATGGAAACCAAAAGGTCAGTACTATACGCACAGCTGTTGAGAGCGAAACGTCTTGCCTCCGACGAACCAGCTGGAAGACGGGGCTTGGCCAAAATCGAATGTCTCTTCAAATCAAATGGTTATCCACATGGGCTGGTTCAGCAGAGTAAGTATCACGTCGAAACATGCACCCGACAATCTACGCAGACATCCTATATCCACCCACGACACAGAACTACAAACGTTACGCGTAGCGGTTCTCGATTAGTAGACAACATTCTTTCAAGGAAAGTCTCCTCAGCCATCAGAGCATCAAGACTACCATGTGGCCTGGAGGAGAGGGAAAACGCTAGCTACGCACCTGACCACCCCAGCACTTGACCCATCACCCTGCCCAGTTGGGAAAAGGTCATGCAATTCCTGCATAGCGGGTTTGGTGGGAAAGTGTAATATTAAAATATTGTGTACATCATCACAAGAGCGCACAGAAAACACACGTGTCTTCGCAGCTTATGTTGTAAAGTTTAAGGTAATACCTTAAACTTTACAACATAAGCTGCAAAGTGTTTTCTGTGCGCTCTTGTTGAAACTATTCGACATTTGCTTGCGCATTGTGCCAGTATTACTTGTCTGAGGGAAACAATCGCGACAACATTTAATCTGGGTAGTCTCGACGCAAAGAACATCGACCCGGGCAAACCTGGTGCTAAATATGATTATCACAAGAGTGCAGAAGTTGATTATCCTTCTTGCCAAACATTGCATCTGGTGCTGCTCAAAATTGGGAGACCGACCATGCATTGATGAATTTTAGGATATTGTTCGCCGCCATTAGGGCGTACAAAAAAGGGGTAGCAAAACTAACGGAGCAGCTTAAAGACCGAAAGATTATGGGTTCCAACTGTTCTGTTTGTACCTTATATAAATGCCGTCCAAGACATACAAATGTCGAGGTAAATCTGAACTCGATAAGAGGCTCTATATGTGTTTATGTTAGTCACAGTACCTTCATTAATTCATGGTGTGCGTAGCGTACGGTATACTTAGGCATAGCGTGCTGCATACTTAAATATTTTCGAGAGCGTGGCGTGCTGTATGCTTGTATTGCGTATGTGCGTTTATTATGTTCGCACATGCGCGCATACCTGCTGGTGTAAGCCGCAAATGAAAGACTTGTGTTTGCAAAAAGTGCTTCGCATAATGTATTGTTCATACAGGTACGCATCAGAACAACAGCGGATGAAAACAGCGTGTGCTCTAATACTAACGATGCTGCGTGTTCGTTCAGAAGCATCATGAAGCGATTCGGGTACCAACACATTTGAACACATGTGCCTGAAACAGGCGGGGTGAGAATGAATGCCCTGATTAAAACAGGGTGTTAATTAATCACAAACCTTTGAAAACTTTTGGCAGTTTTGAGGCGATTCGCGTTCTTCCAGGTTATAAGAAGTCTCATCAATAACCGTTGAAAAGCTTTACGGTCGTGCTGCTCAGGATTACCTTTTATGCTTGTTTTCGCGAAGTTCGGTCAGCCTGACTGCCTGGCATACAGTTAAGAGGTCTCTGAGACCCGACGCCACCTCGGCGAACGCTAAACAATCAAATGCAACCAGCTAGTCAGAGGCCCGCGAACAACGCACGGGAAAGCCTGACGAGAATTAACGCGTGTTGTCTGTGCGGGTCTCGGGCTCGTGACAGGCTCGGGTGTTTCCAGGTAAAAGGAGAGAGCGAGAGTGTGAAGAGGAGGGAGTAAGGAGAGGGATGCTCGCGACTCGTCACTCAGCTGGCCTTGCCGAGGGATTGTGGTGAGAGAAATCGAGCCGGCGACCTCATGTGATTCGCCTCTTTTCAGGGCTCGCGTGAATGAGGTGGTGAGTTCGCGTCGAGAAGGTGATACCTCGGGATGATATTTAAAACCGTAACTGCGCGACAGGTACTCTGAATGCAGTCAGGCCGGGTCAGCAAAAATGCTCCGAGGCGCGAGGGCTAAGATGAGATTTGCATTTCAAGCAGTTTTGGGAGAGCCCCTTAGGAGTCCGGTCCGATGTGTTTGTTGAAACAGCAGTGTTTCGTTTGATGGAGACTGCTGACAGAACGCGACACTTTCCCGATGCGCCCGAGCTCGGTTCGACGCGTACGGTATCGCTGACGCGGCTGGAAGGACTTAACAAACCGTAACTGCAGAAGTCAGGCTCCTGCCGTCATTCCCCGCAACAGCTTGTCACAAACTACGAACGACGCAGCTGGTCGTGGAAAGCTGGAAATGTCGCTCCGAACTGTTCTACAGTGGCCTCGTTTGTCCCAGCGCAACCCAAAACAGGCTTCAACTTCAGCACATGTATTTCACCTAGTGACCTCTACCAATATTAACCTAACGACGCCGCGCGTTCGCTGTGCGACATCCGCGAGCCACGAGGACCGCCGTCCACCCTCGGCGTCAGGGCAGCGACGGCGAGAAAACCGAGTCGCGTGGCCGCCGAAGCTAATATCGTGTATCTTTTTGAAAACGCGTGTGTCCCTTGCATGAAAAGCACCACGTTCTTTCCGACTTCTCTCCTTATAGAATTTTCGATAAGTTCACGGGTAGTTTTTGCGATCTTACGGAGAGAGGGGGTCAGAAAGGTGATTAGGTAAAAAATCCCACGAAATCCTATTCAGTAATGTAACGCGGAAATGCGTCGTTCCGTCATGTGAAAAGCAATGGGTCTAATCACCCTTCGAATTACCCAGCTACGCAAATGCATATCTCGTGTGCACTGAAAGTCTGTGGGATATACAGCACGTCACAGACTGACAGAATGGACGTATGTTTGCGTCAGTATCAATGAGATACTATAGACAATACCTTCGCGTGGATCTTGGCCCTGCTTCGTCAGCGTCGCAGAATGCGGAGCGTGACGGCGACGACGGAGCAGTCGGTTCAAGGCACACCTTCCGGTGCCGCTTGAGGCCGGCTGGCACTCCGGCTCAGGGCTCTCGGAGGCATCCCGAGCTGATCCCTTCACGACTTCATCTGGAAACATCACCACATTCATTCAACGGACAAGATGCCCACGACGTAGGGGAACACCTTACTGACATTAAAGCGGTTAATTCATCATCACTGGTTTTCTTTTGGTCCATATGTGCTGAGAACATTACGAGGAGGAAGAATTTCGCTTTCTTTAAATTCGCTGTTTAAAGAAAAACAAAGTTAACAATTCCCAACAGTATGTGTGCTCAAGGTCCAAGGTTATGAAATGTTGTATGTCTTATTGTATAATGTGCAACTCAAGTATGTATCCCAAGGAAGTCATTTTGACCGGAAAAATATGCATTCCAGTAACGTAAGCTGGCCGATCAAAATGCGTAGAAATGAACTGGACGTGACATGCGAAGACCATTTCCATCTCATCATGTTCAAAGGTGCAATCCAAAAAGCAAGCATTCAGATGAGCATCTCAGAGTATTATAACTTCGGAAACGGGGAGCGGCATTGGTTAAGGTTAAAGCAAGGTGTTTCCTTTTTGGTCAGCTGCAACCACGTTCATGCTATGCATTACATTACATTGCGTTGCGTCGCCTGGATGATTCGCAACCACTGAAAGTTTTCATTACGAAAGAGGCTTTCTGCTGCTATCATTGAAGTAAGGGGTTTGCAGTAACTGCTATTGGTAAATATGCACGGGAAATATTTGTATTCTTCTTCCCATTCTGTAGCACCATCATGGGATCAGTTTGCAAAACGCATGTGGCCGATGCAAATCATACGGTGGAAATACAAGAACTTAAAAAAAAAAACGTTCTTGTTCTATGCAAGTTTGCGTTAAGCATATGCCGAAGTGACATCGGACCAATTAAACTCGTTTTTTATTAGCGTGGGGCCGCGCGTGGCCAGTGAGGTGAGAGTCATGGGCGAAACGCCGGGCTTGCCTTGCCGACTGCCACGTGTTGGCGCCTGGCGCCCCTGACACTGTCTGAGCTACGGGCAATCGTACTTGGAATGAATGGGTCGGTTGCCTGAGGCGAGGACAATGGCAGTACCGCATGATCCGTGTGTCTTTTGATGCAATCGGCGCGTTGCTCCTGCATTTGATCAATTCCAGTACCTCCCTCTCCGATGTTCCAGATTCCCGGAAACATTCCCTCGTTTACCCCATCTTTAAATCCGGGGATCCTACTAACCCATCGTACTTTCGGCCGATGTCCATCGCTCCTGTCATTGCTAAGACTGTAGAGCGGGCCGCCCATCTACAGCTGTGCAATTACCTGCCCCAGAACCACCTCCTTTCCCCAACTCAGCACGATTCCGTCCTCATCACGCAGGATTCCGTCCTTGTCACTCGATGGAAACCGCAATTATATCCATTTCCGACCACATCCTTCCAGCCATCGACCGTGGGGAAATGTCCTTACTTTGCCTACTGGATTTGAGCAAATGCTTTGTTGTGATAGACCACGCTAAATTCTTGACCAAATTGCAACGTCAAGGACTCGATATTTCTTGGTATTCGGCGTACCTCCGTAATCACACCCAGAGTGTCAGCCTTACCGACACTCAGGGAAACCCTAAAATATCTGCCGTGCTTCCCAACAGCATCGGAGTTTTTCAGGACTCTGTTCTCGGCCCCCTGCTCTACTGCGTTTTCGCAAACGACCTGTTTGTTTCTGAGGGCGCAGTAGTCGTCCAGCACGCCGACGACACTCAAATTTGGGTTAGTGGTGAAAAGTCTGAATTCCAAAACGTCGTTGCTACGATGGAACAGGTCCTGGCTTCTCTTGATATTTGGTTTCGAGCAAGCGGGTTAAAAGTAATTGCCAGCAAGATTCAGTTGATGCTGTCGGGCAGAACACAGAATCTGCGCAACGCCCCTCATTTCACCGTAAAATTTCACCATGGTAATTTTCACCCCGTTTCGGAAGCTAAAAAATCTGGGACTAACTTTTGGTTACAGTCTCAGCTGGGACTCTCACATTACCGCCGTTACTAGGCGCTGTTTCGGAATTCTAAGTGGCCCATCGCATCTAAGAAGTTACGTACCGCCGTCCGTTATCTCCGCTCTGATCCGTGCTCTAGTTCTCTCGCAGATCCGATATTGTATCTCGGTGTATGGCGATGGTACTAAAGAAAACCCTGTCCCGCTCCCAGCAAATTATTAACATTGCAGCAAGAGTTATTTTTGCCCGAAGGAAATTTGATCATATGGCGGATCTGTTAAGGAGACTGGGCTGGCTCAACGCCGAGAAACTGGTCTCATACCATACACTGTGCCTGTCGCACAAGGTGCGCAGCATGGGTGGACGGGAAACACTGGCCAACGAGTTTTCATGTGTTGCGGAGCATCGCGACCGACACACCAGGCAGGATGGCAACCTATATGTACTCGATCTCGCACAGAGATGGGTCAGAGACGTTTTTGCAGCTGTGCGGCGCGACAGCTCAACTTGTTGCCACCCAATCTGCCGCGGCTCACCTTCTCCCTGACTGGTAGCCACTCGAGACGCCACCTGAGCAGAGATCAGGGTTGATGCGCCGTCCATCAATATGTTGTTTTGTCGCGTCTTGTTTTTAAGTCGCTCAGATGAGAGTGACTGCGTGCATTGTATCTTTGACAGTGTTTGTATGCACTGATGACCACTGACCTCTTATTTTCATCACTTTTGACGAGAGGCATTAATAACCGCGAACTTATTGCGGATGGCTTTAATATACGTCTGAGTCTGTCATTCTCGCTTTCTGAGTGATGTTTTCCCTTCCGTTTGCTCCTTTCTTCTTCCCTTTATTTATTCATGTTTATGTTCTGAACTTCTTTCGTATTTTTTCTGTGTCTCTCATAACATTTTGCATGCATTATGTAATGATGTCATTACAACAATTATTCAGTGAAGGTTTAAAGTTGGAGGTGTCAGTAGTTTACATTGTGTCGGATGACTGTTGCGAATCTCGTATTCCGAGCGTTTCACTGCATCGGGCTACCTTCAGAACAAGAAAGAATGAGGCAATACTTGGTTCATGCTGGAAGCTGACTGCATTTTTCCCTTCCCCATTCCTACACTTCTGCCGCCCCGTCCAGAAAACCTATTTTCCGACCAGCCGCGTTCCCGACCACGCTGGCGGTGGTCGGCTCCGTCAAAGGGCCTGTGCGTCGATCCCCTGACAACGACACCCTCCCCGCGCCAGCCGCGAACACCGGGGGACCGAGGGGACCGGCCAATCAAGAGCTTCGTCCGGACCGACGTCAGGTGTCGCCGGCGTACGAAACTGTGTGGAACTGTATGAACTGGTCGTCGGTGCCACATACACACCTCACACAGATTGCGGGTAGACACCGACTTGTCACGTCCGACCCAAATTTTGGCCCGGGGGCATCATCAGAGGCGAAGGAATGCATCCTCATTACTCGACTTGTCACGACCGGCATTTCGGTCGTGACAAGTCAAACGGTCGTGACAAGTCGGTGTATATTCGTGAGTCGGTCGTGACAAGTGACCGTTTACGCACACACACACACACACACACACACACACACACACACACATATATATATATATATATATATATATATATATATATATATATATATATATATAAAGATAGATATATCACTTGAGAATTTATTCTTTACTTTCTGCCTATCTCTGATCTACTGCAGCCGTATTGTTCGTTATTAATACTCACTGCCCTTTACAACCAGAAGAAAACATTGGGTTACAATAAAAATTGCCAGGGTTAAAATGTTCCAAAACCAACATTGGGTAGGCCCAAATCAATATTGGGTGGGCCATGGCCCTCTCAAAAGAATACAAATCGACACCCCTGCACACAGCCTTTTGGGCTCAGGTGTCCAGTCCTGAGTCAACTCTTGTGTATCGCTAGGCGGCAGCCAGTCGTCTTGTGTAAAAGAAGTTCATTATATTACCATTTGGCGCGAAACCATAGTAATATTTCCAGATATGGCGCATATGTGACAAGCCGGTATTAGGCGTTTCTATGGAAGGAGCATGGATACTTACATGGCTCAGGGGATACCGTGGTCAAGACGAGTGTGGGGATTGACCGTGGAGCAAAGCGAGCTTCGTGGCGAACTGTGTTGTATCGCATTAAAACGCTAAAATGTTCGATGACAACACTCTAGCAGATCTTTTGCCGATTTATTATCAGAGATTTTTCCCTGTTGAACGCTTCTGCGAATGGCTCAGCTATGGAGGAGGTAAGGCTGAAATTCTTGCTGTTTCATTAACATTTCGTTTTTTTTCGTGCCGAACTAATTGGAGACGCATTATATCGTTGCTTGCGTTGTCTACTTGTGCACTGCTGCATCTTAAAAAGCTTGTAATTCTACCCCATTTCTCCCATCCTTTAGCCAAGCTCAGGCTTGCTGTGGAACAATAATGAGTAACATATGGTTGTTTAAGTAGTTCTTTGAAACATTGGAGTTTCTTGTAAGCATGGAGGCTGCTTGTAAAAATCCATAAATAATTGGAACTGCCATATTCAAAGTGACAATGCATTTTCTCCAAACATCATGTGGCATTGCATGTAAGAACATCACATGGAAAGAAACATGAGATTTGATCTTTGGATTGAATTCTACTGTTGAATATTTCTGTGTGACAAAAACTGTTATGAGATTGTGAGCAGTGACATTGTTTTTTATGTGCATCCTGCCCTTTTATTTTGTGTGGCCTATATATTGTTTTATGTGGCACTGTTCTGTTCTCTGCTGCATGTCTGTGAAATGAAATGCATGTCTGTTTCTCTGTCTACTCATAATAGGCAATAAATGTACCAAACAAACCATGGTATTTGGGAAATCTGATGTTGATAAGTACAGCAATTTTATACAGACATTTGCTTTCTTCCATAAACTTAACTGATTGCACTAAGGCTAGAGAGTAAAATCCATTTTCTTGCACATCATGTATGCACAGTATTAAAAAAGTAGTCTGTGCAAATTATGATGTATGCTGCTAAGTTGATATGTTTGATTTTTGTCGTTGTAAATGTCATCTAGGATGCAATATTTCCAGTATTTCCAGTATTTCCAATATTTCCTGAGCACAGGATATGCTCTTTACAAAAGTTATACCAGTATTGCTTCAAAGCACTTATGCTCCTTTTGCCTTCATTTCAAATTTTGGCATCCTTTTTATAACAAAAAAGATCAGTTTAACCAAGATCATGAAGCTCTCTGTCTGACCGTCTGTCTGTCTGTCTGTCTCTCGGTCTGTCTCTGCATTTGTGTCTTTCATTGTGTTTGTATTCATAGCTATTTTATGCCCAGGTAAGGCAAATATCAAAGACTTACATATTTTGGAATTTTGTGTGTGGGCTTCATGGTTGGAAAAGGGGTTGTTTTTTGGTGTTAATGAACACCAAAAAATATGTTTGTCAAGGATATTTTTCCTGTCAAAGTTTGATCTTGTGCCTCCATCAGAAAGCTGCATTATGACTGCTTTGAAAAATTTCTGACTCTGGAGCAACTGACTGTCTCAGTTCAGTAAGAAGCAGGTATGATGTCATAAATGACACATTGGGAATGAAACTTTAAACAGCATTACTCTTTGCAGAATTTTGTACTCCAAAACAAAAATTGTACTTGGGCACCAAAAATAAAAGCCAAATTTCCAACCCTGGTGGGACTTGTGGACACATTCTGCAGGTTTGCCATATTTTCATGCACAGACAAGCCACATTTTTACTTTGTCTCATCAGGCAATTTGTTGGTGCTAAAAATATCTGTTTTGGCTGTCAGTAACATAAATGCTGGAATGGTAATCCAAACAGTGATATGCATTGTTTGAAAGCTTGGGATGTGGCATAAATTTTCATGTCACTGGTGATTTGAGACCATAAATTCATTGTGCATGGTAAATATGCAAAATTCATCTGTGTAATTGCTGCTCATACACTGCCAAGCAGGTGATGATGCATCATTGTTACAATACAACCAATACTTTATAAACTAGGACTGTGGAATGTGGTGTACACATGCCTCATTCACGCCATGGTGGCAGCACATGTGACTGATATTCATTCCAATAAATTTGTGAAAATGAGTTTGTCCCAGTAAGGAATCTCAGGCACAAAATATGGACCAGCTGCTAACAGACTTGTAGGCTTAACATCATACATTGCATGAGCTCAAACTCAGGCTGAATTTTGCAGGCTGAAAATAGAGGCTGAATTTTTTAATTGAGAAACCAGACATGGCTGACTATTTTTCAGACATTCTGCATCTGTTGTGTGAGTTTTGGTTCATTAAACCCATCTGTGGTCTGTGTAATTAACTAGTATGACCCAACACCTAGTTTTTAAACTTGTTTCTGGGTGTATCTAGCCTGTAATTTGGCATTCTTTGACCTCTTATTCTCGATATGTCTCTCGGACCTCATTACTCTCTGAACATGCCCGTCAGTGCATGTGCGCTGTTGCATGGAGCTCTTTCGTGTCAGTCACCAGTGTCTGTAGACTCGGTCAAAGCTGTGGTATTCTTTCATACCTGGCAAAACAGTCCAGCTCAAGTCTGCTGAGATAGTGGCAGTAACCATCAGTACTTTTCAGAGGTGAAGAACTATCTGGATCGTCGCGAGATGTCTTTCACGCTAGCAGACGATGTCTACATCCGGTACCAGTCCTTCAAGGATGCCGACGAGTTTCAGAAGGAGCTGGTGAAGAAGTGTCCGCACAAGATCGACATAGGTGCCGTGTACAACCACAGGTGGGGCAATCATGCCACCCGAGCCAACTCACCATTGGAGATGTGTAATTAGGCTGGTGAATGGCCGGTGCCGCATCATCCAATAGCAACGGCCATAGTCGGGCATTAGAAGTTTGCATTTCATGAGATCTAGCTAGTAAATGGTAACGTGTCTGCACACATGGTAGGGAAGGTTTCATCATGGTAGGGTTCTGCATATTCCAACTTTCCACAACTGTGTAGACTTCCCTTGTTGGAAGTCGAATTCAGAAAGCAGTGTTGAAACGGTGCAACTTGCAGACAGGAAATGCTATTTTGAGTCCGATTTGAATTTTACAAGAAGCTGTTTTGTGGCGGCAGGACGGATTGTTAAAAGACCGATAATTTGCCTCTCCTCTTTTTTTTGGCAGGTTTGTCTTTATGCCAGGTTAACACACTCGAGGGGATGGCTTTGATCCCGCCGAAACAGCATACCGCAAGACCTCTTCGTACTTTATGTTGTTGTAGTTGCACTGTTCACTTCGAGAGTATTTCGGAGCGGTTTTGAAGTGCTGTCGTGAACGGAACTCCTGTTGTGTTCCAGGCCAAAGGAGAGAGCCTCAATCTCCGTCTTCCAGCCCCAAGAGAAGGAACTCGTGTTCGATATCGACATGACTGACTACGACGACATTCGAACCTGCTGCAGTGGTGCTGACATCTGTCGGAAATGCTGGAAATTCATGACCATCGCCATCAAGTGTTTAGATGACAGTCTACGAAGTAAGGATAACTCGCACAGGGAAGTGAAAATTATGAGCGTATGCAGTGGGCAGTTGTATCCACAATTAGGCTTAAAGTTGGGGTGTGTGGCGAAACTTGCCACGTGCATCATCACGGCTCGTTTTCTGTTTGCAGTCGATCGTACTGCCATCTTTAGGCATGTCCTTAAAACCTCCGACCACGCTCACGCCATCTGCATAGTACGTTTCCCTAAGTCGCAGCTCTTGTGCCCATGCCGCCATCAAATTCTTCACACCGAGTGGAGAACCCCCGCTCCTGACACGGACGTGCTGAAGCTGCTGGGCGCTGCCCCTCGGCACGTTTCTGCTCGGCCTCCGCACTGGCCCGCCGGCTGGCCGGTCCACGACGCCGCCTCACGCCCTCCGTTCTGCCCGCAGAGGACTTCGGGTTCCACCAGCTGCTGTGGGTGTACTCGGGCCGGCGCGGCGTGCACTGCTGGGTGTGCGACGCTGCGGCGCGCCGCCTGCCGGCGCCGGCCCGCGCCGCCGTGGCCGAGTACCTGCAGCTGGTGCGCGGCGGGCAGAACCAGGCCAAGAAGGTGGCCGTCGGAGACCAGCTGCACCCCATGGTGGCGTGAGTGACGGCCAGGGAGGGAGAAGAGGCCCTCCCCCTCCCCTGTCCGGGGGGTAGAGTGCTGGGTGTGTCCTCTGGTTGCTTGAGTGTCACATGGAGAGAGGGGGAGGCAGTGGATCGCGGTGTCGCATAAGCTGAGCCATGCACGACGGGACAGGTTATGTATGAGGGGAGTTTTTGTTTAGAGGCCTTCACAATAAGAACGCCTCTCAATGTTGTCAACGTGTTGATGACTGCGTCTTTTCCGAAGGTGACCGATTATAGTTGTGGTATGCCCTACCAAATGGGGCGAATTCGAAGAGAACTATTCGTGTGGGATCCACGATGCAGTTCCCTGCCCAGCGCCAGGGGCCAGTCGCCTCTGACGCCCCATCCCCCTCCCCTCCCGCCTAGGGCACTGAGCCGTCCCATCAGATAGCGGCAAAACGGATTTATCGTGTTATCACGTCAGGACCGAGGCTGCTCGTGACGTCACGGCATCGTGGCGCGTCACGGCTTTGGTGGCCGTCACGGCGGCTGGCTCTGCCATCCCGTGATTATCGGATCATTTTCACACACAGGCCAGGCTAAAGGTCGTCCCTCGGCCAGTGACCAGCTCACATTTGATATTGCGCTGGTGGGCGGGAGGTAAATACACAAATAGCCTGGCGGATATGAAACCGCTGAGGTCAGCCAGTGGTTCACATTGTGGACGATGCTGTCGCGTGCGGACAGTGGCGGTACTCCCCCGGTCTCGTGCACGGATTGGAATCGCCGGTCTTGTTTTGGGATGGCCTCTGCGGCGCCGGCTCAGCCCGCGGCTCCCAGCTGTGGCCGAGTCTGGCGGGGATCACGGGATTCGGCGACAGTTGGCGATCGTATCGAGAGCCGGTCCGTCCGCCGGAACACGACGGCTGGCGAGGCCCGAGCCGACTGCGTCCCCTGGGCCCATTCAGCGGCGCCCGGAGCCTTCCGGGAAGACGGCGGCCGCTGAGACAAAACGTCGCCGGGACGGGTCGTAGCAGCGGCCTGCGACACGGGCTGGCTGTTCAGTTTTGGTCTGGTGTCAGCGGGCGGACGTGGCGAGGACGCGGTGGCTTGGGGAGGTGGGACAGTCCGGAGACTTGCTGACGTCCCCTTTGTTTACGTTGTTGATTCACCCGATTGGCGACGGCGTACGTCGACGCGGGTTTTCCGGATCGTGTGGCTGTCGCGGGCGGGCGGGCGGTGCACGCCCTCCAACCACTTCTCACCTGGTCCGCGCCCCTCTGGAGCGGTAGCCTGCTGTCATGGCTGACTGGCCTCCGCTTAAGTTCGTGTTGCCGAAAGCCCTAGGCCACGCTCTGTATGGATACCACCATCTGTCTGCCCCTCCCCTCCCTCCCTCCCCCCACACGCACTGGCACGGACACGGACGCTGACAGTGAAACCGACTTGCCTACGCCGACCGCTGACACAGACACCGACACTGACCATCGACTGTGAACGTTGAAGCTGACAGTGCAGGTGCTGGCATTGGTCAGTGCCGCTGACCGGCCGCTGGCTTTTGCCGCTGATATGGACACTGGTGGCGACCGCCGATGCTGATGCCGTTTCGCGGTACGTTTCAGTCGCTCGGTGGAGACATGCAAACAGTACTTCGGCACCGTGTGCCTGGACGAGCAGGACGTTTTCGCCAGCGCCGCACAGCACGCGGCGGTAAGCAGGAGGCTGCCCTGCGTGGACGGGCATGTCACCAGCAGGATGCCACTCGTGTGACTTCCGTTAAATCATCGATCAACTGGCGATGGCTCACATCATGCTGCTGTCGGTTCATCTGCGGTGGACGGCCGCAGATGAACTTTGTGAACGCAGGCGCATCGATGCCAGCCAACGTAGCCGCGTGATGTTGGTGAAGAGGCGACCGAGTCACCCTTGGACACCGGACGGCGTCATCAATCTTTGGGTCATGTTGCGTTTCGAGACCACCGGCTCCTGTACTTCATGCCGTAACTGCACACTGCCGGCGATCTGGCAACATCCATGCATCGATGAAGATAAAACGTACCGAAGAACCGCAAAACTGCAAAACAGCGTCCTCTTTATGGCGTCAGTAGGGCATTACCGACAAGCTGTTCGTACCAGCATGTGCGCAGCTGATGAACTGAGGGGTGCTGTAAATTTAACGTCGCTTTGCCGTGCGATTTCTGCCGAGAAAAAGGTGGGGCGTCCATGTTCCTCAGGTTGTGGGTTCAGTGTACGTTTTTGTTCATGAATGGGTTTAACTGATGGATCTTGAATTGCGTTGGCACGATGCCATGTTTCATCTCAACCATTATCTAGGAGTTCTGTGGTTCTAAAGTGCATTGAAGCTTGACCACCTGGCTATTATATCGTCCCATGATGCCAGAACTGTGGCGCATCGCGCCCAAATGACATCTGCTCGTGCAAAGCCATACGACAGTTATAGTGGCTGCATGTACTGCGAAGCAGCCCCGTAACCTCCCCAGTGGAGAGGCAGGCCGTTCAGCGGTCACGTGCCACTTCAGCCGCCTGGACTGTGCCCCGCAAGAGCCTGCCACGGTGTCTGTGAGCGGCGGGTCTGATGTCACTTCAAATGTCAGACCGTAGACGTCAGTGGCTTGTATGGTGGCGTTTGATGTGGAGGGGTCAGACACCTGCGATGGTGTCTGATGTGGTGGGTTTGACGTTTGCAGTGATGCCTGCGATGTGGAGATCTGCCGTAAGCGGCGATGCCTGATGTTGGGGATCTGCCGCAGCGGCGATGTCCGTGATGTCGTGGGTCTGGCGTGAGCGGCGATGTTTGTGATGCGGTCGGCCTGACGCCTGTTGCCCATTGCCGTCAGTTGCTGAAGCTGATACCCGACGACAGCATGCGGAAGGAGCTGGCGGCGGCGTTTGCTACGCTGACTACTTCGAGGGAGAAGTGGGACAAGCTGAAGACCGTGTTCAAGCAGAGGTACGACTCGGTAAGTGCAGCCGTCAGGTTGTGGGTGCTATTCGATTATCGGGCTTTCTTTCACAGGCCACTTCCTTTTTTTGTGCACTGTTATGGATTGCACCCTGTTGAAGGTTTTCATCGGGGAAACTGCGTCTTTGTGTTTCTGCGAAGGCTACGTTGGTGTGACAACGCGGAAGCGATTGGGTCTTTAACTTGTAACCCTCATAGATCGTACCCAGTCACGTGAAGCCGTACAAGCCTGTGGCTGTGGTTGTGTGTTGAACACAATGCAGTTTTTACAGTCTCGTCGGGAATTTTGAGGACGTTTTAATAACGGCGCCCTTGAAACGCTCTTTTTGGCATTCTAGCCGATGCACGATCTGTGTACCGGGTCTCACGCGACCTGCCCAGTTTGTTCGCAAGGTTTCTGTGACGATGTGGTTTTGGTATGGTATGGTATGGACTCGGACTCATATTGGTATGGTATGGTACGGTATGGACTGGGGCCCAGCACTAGCGTGCCGCGGCTCGCGCCGGCCGCCGCACCTCAGCGCTCTGCCGCAGCGTCACAGGCCGATCAGTTCGGCGGCAGCGTCGGTCGTTAAGCCCAACACTGGGGGCCCGTACTGCGCCGTGACCGTGAGAGGGCTGCGGCGACCCGCTGGCTGCACGCCTGCCTGGACGTGCCCGGACGATTTGTGTTGTCCGTCGATCGTCTTCCGGCTCGGCTGGCTCTCCCGCGGCGAAGAGGCCCGGTGCCTCTCCCGCTGCCGTCTCCGGCATTTCGGCGTCGTAAAAACAGCCATGTTTGGTGAGGCTGCGTGCCGCGTCCCCTTGTTTGCATGCCTGCGAAACAATGTGCCGGTATTGCGATGTGCTGCATCCAGTTTTTTGTAGCGCGTGACTGTGGAAGGCTTCTGCAGGTGTTCTAGAGCAGTGTTTCGTAGAATGGCGTTGTCTCCTCATCAAACATTGCTCCTTTACAGGCCACATGAAATGGACTTGCACACATCAGAGAGGTTCTGCCGTCGATGAGCTTTGTCTCAGCATATTTTCATTTTTTAGTGCGTACCGTGCGTGCGTGCCTGCTCAGCGTTTTCTGCTGCTTAGCAAACGTCACTAGAAGCGAGCGTGTCTGTGTGCATTGTCCAGGGCACGCTGACCTTGACGTTTTTCCGGTGTAGAACGTCCTGCTGTCCGTGCATTTACGCATGTCGATCTGCCAGCCCGGGGATCGTGAGACGGCCTCTGGTGGGCCCGGAGGGGCCCGCAGCTGTTTCGTCAGGCCGCCGGAAGCCGCGACACCCGGCGCTGGGACGAGACGTTCTGCCCGGGTCGCCCCGACTCAGGGCCGCCGGCCTCACCTGGTGGCGCTCCCGCCCGCACAGCCGGTACCGTCGGCCTGCAGTGTGTTCCTGCGTTCGCCCGGGGGCGGTTCTGCTGGATCGGTTCTGCGGCCTCCAGCGGACGTTTCCATGCTTCGCCGCCGAATTTGGGGGCCGCCTGGACGCTCAGTTCCTCTGCCCGGGGATGTGTCTCAGGCCGCGGTGCAGCTGTCGTCACTGCGCCGCGCTTGTGAAGTGCGCGCTGGCTTGGTGAAGTTGGCACCTGAATTCTTCCAGCAGTACGGGTCTCTCCGTGCGTTGGCTTGCCTCGTCCTGCTGCTCCCTGTGTTGGTGTGTATTTCCAGTTCAGAGTGCCGCGAGCAGATTTTGTGTTTGTTCACTGTCCGCGTCTTCGCCTCATTATCTCCCGGCCACTCCGTCAATCCGTATCTTTCCTGACAATCTCCGTATCTGTGATATCTTGTCTCGCGCAGCGTCCAACGTCAGTTGACCCCACGATTTACGGTGGTGATTTGATGTATAGCCGACAGAAACAGTCTTGTTTCTGAGATTGTAAAGAGCAGCACAGACCGCGCCGAAGTCGTTATTGGCATTTGATGGTTTTGGGTTTAGGCTTGGCCGCCTTGGATTCGGGGAAGACTTTGCAACGATTTTTTGGCGGACTCTTCGAAGAGACATTCCATTGTTTTTAGCTTGGCTTTGACGTCAAATTCGTTCCGTGGACTAAAAAGAAACTGGCACGTGGTGTGTAAGCTGGAGAAATAATCTTGCTGCACCTGTTTGTTGACCAGTAAAAAGAAAATCGCTGGTACTTAAAAGCGAAATGGCTATCTTGTTTGTGTGTCGCTGAAATGCCAAACATGTGTTAACGACGTTCACACAGTGCTGGCGTTACGTAAAGCTGGCAGCTAGCTGTTTAGGTAGGAATCGTGTAACAGGCCTTTCCCAACATATCTGGGCTTATCGGAGGTAAAGTTTTCACGGCTTGTCGCACTTTGCGTGCGCTCGGGAGTTGCCCGCGATTGTCGGCCGCCGGGCTGATGTGTTGACTTCTGACGGGGATTGGTCTGACCAGGTGCTGACCTCTGACGTGGTTAGGCCTGACCAAATGCTGACCTCTGACGGGGATTGGTTTGACCAAATGCTGACCTCTGACGGGGATTGGTTTGACCAAGTGCTGACCTCTGATGGGGGTGGGTCTGACCAGGTGCTGACCTCTGATGGGGGTTGGTCTGACCAGGCGCTGACCTCTGATGGAGATTAATCTGACCAGGCGCTAACCACTGACGAGGGTTGGCCTGACCAGGTATTAACCGTTAATGGGTCGGCACCATGTGCGTACCTGTGATGTGGGAATTCGTATGGGAAGGGAAGGTATGAACCGTCCATTTATTTGAATGGAAGAAAGAGAGCGAAACAAGCTAATAACGAAAACGGTATGAGGCGAGTGACCAGTCGCCTTGCGAATTCCGTGAAGTCACCACCGTCATATATCCCGAATGCGATAATTCCAGTTGTTGTCACGACAGGAAGTGGCTGAGGCCGCAGTTCTCGTCAGCGTGTCTCTGAGGCTCTGCGTATGTCGGCGTGTCTCTGATAGTGCCCGCTGGTCGTCCGTGTCGCCGCTGTGCGCCGCGGCGCCGGCGGCACCATCGGGTGGCGCGCAGGCTGGTGTCCCGGCCGATTATGTAACTGGCGGGGCGGGGCGGGACCGGTGAGGACAGTTGGGAGCGGCGGCCGGGCTTCTGGCCGTCCTGCGGCTCCGCGCAGCGGACGGTGACGAGCTCCAGACGCACGGCGGACACGCCGGAGACCGGTCTGCGCTCACCGCCCAGCGTCGAGCGGCCGCTTTGTCATATGTTCTGGGACTGTGACGCACTCGTGTGTGGTGTCCGTCTGTGGGGTCTCGCAGAATGTTCTGGAACTGTTCAAACTGAAACCTCACTAAAGCTGTTTTGTCGTCTTTTCATGCAACCCGTCGCCTCCTTCCACGAACACAGGTTTTCAGATGTATTTTTAATGACAGATCCACAGTTGTGGATCTGTCATTCAACACCTTTCCTTGCTGTGGTTAGAAATGCTATCATATTTCAGAGCGCTAAACATTCCGATCGATTAGAAAGAATCTGCTCCCACGTGCGAACTACTGCGCAAGTTGCGCATTTCATGTTTTCGTGTGTGCTTCATGTTTGCTCGCTCGCAAACCCCAGTTGCTGTTAACATCGCGTGCGAACTGCTGTGGTCCATGAAGTTGACACCATACCCCAGACGGGTGCACCTTGGCACGGGTGCGTTGAAATTATACTACCGAAAAAAAAGTAACACTACCAGGCAGTGGTACTTCTGCTACTACTGCCACATTCGGTACCACTCTAAGATGGATCACCGTTACCACTCTTCCACTCTTCCACTACTCTCTCGATGTGGCCTGTCAGTAGCTCTCAGTTCCTAGTGCCAACGTCACATTTTCAAATTCCATTCCAGAATCGCTTCCGGTATTGCTGAATAATACCGCTTTTCGGTGCCACCATTTGATTCCCTTGCCCAGTTCCGATCCCCAGCGTTGCGTCCGGCACCGCTGGCGGTACCTCTCCCCGGTACCACTGGGCCTTGCTACTCGGCCGTAGTAGCCCATGTTGCCACGCGTCATTGCCGCTCCTTATCACGACTCCCCAGCACCACTCCTCAACACAATTCCTCAGCGCTTTTTCCCAATCTGCCTCCCATCATTTCACGTCGCCTGAACTGAAACGTGTGATTTTTTGAGACCAGTTTGTCAGTCAGCGGAGTTATCCTCCAAAATTCCGTCAAATTCCCGTCAGCAGTTTGCAGGTGTGGCCTGCGAAAAAATCCACCAAATTTAAAATGCGCGGCCAAATACCTGTTGGCCACGTTTTGCGGCGTAGGAGATCAGGATCGTGCCGGCTGACGAGAGCCCGAATGATCCGTTCGGACCTCACCCGCTCGGCGGCGCAGTTTTGGGGCGCGGGATCCGGAAAAAGGGGTGCGGCCGACAGCCTCCGCGTGTTTGAAGTTCACGGGGCACCCCCGGCCGGCCAGACGGGACGCAGCGGCGTAAATCTCGCCAGTGTTACTGAAAAACATTTGTGCCCCCCCCCCCCACCCCCCGGTTTTAACGACATAACGTCAGATCAACACACGCCAGGGATCTCAAACTTTCAGCACTCCAACCCGAATAGCACAGTCACCTTTTGACAGAAAAAATGGTTGACCGGGTCACCACAGATTAGGCCATTTGCGGTCATAAGCCGAATCGTAGATGCAGTGTTTAAATACTGTTACGATTCCGAGGCTGCCTTTTCCTTGTGACAAAGCCTGCAAGAAGCTCGTCAGGAATTACACAAAGACCAAGCACCAGATAACAAGTCATAAATGACCTTCAGCGATGTCAACATCTATCGGCGGCTGGCTTTGCACAGAGTCCATTTACCCTGTTCACTACAAGTGTAACTATAGCGACCAAAGTATTGCAGCTGGACAGAAACGAATGCCATGTTTTGAACTTCTAGTGAAATTGAGAAACAGCATCAGCGTGAATGACATCAGAATGAAGAGCGACCAGTTCCATCAGAACCATGTAGAGGCTGAAGCCAGGGGATAACCTAATTTGACCTCGTGAGCTATGTTAACCGTGGGCCACTTTTGCAGAAATATTGTTGATTATGGACAGTAATTTCATTTGATACGGCACACGGCCCATTCCGAACAGTCTATTTTGTGAATGCGCGTGGTAAGTTTTCGGCAAATATCGTTCATTTTTGGGACTTTGACCTGACCTGTGACGTCATCGGTGGCACTGAAATCACCAGATGGGGATATCTGGCGCCCTAGGATGACGGGCAATCTACTTGCGTCTGAATAGTCCAAACCGGACAGTTGGTTCTTGAGGTAGACGGGTGGCAAAAAATACCCATTCCCTGAGTAACTTATGGCTAGGGAAATTCCGCAGTCACTACTGGGTTAAGCAGCATGAATTGCCGTAACATGCGGTTTTCATCACTACTATCCTAACGTTCCCCAGCCTGTAGGCGACAAACCGATTCAGAGACCGTCATTCCCTACGAATGCCAACCAGGAAGTATCGGATATCATGGACTATCGCGAAGCAGGTATGGGCTTTTGATTGTATGCAATCAGCGGAGCGTGACGTATGTGTATGCTTCAGATATGGGCTAGGAACGATAATGGCGCTGTGAGGCTGTGTCGGGCCAGAGAGTCGTCCGCACCGACATCGTACCGTCACGTTACGCGTTGCCGTGCAGCGTAACGCCTCCTCGGCACGATTCAGCGTCCTCAGCCATGAATGTCGGACAGTCAGACACGAGCCTGCTACGCCCGACGCGAGGCCGGAAATGGAACTGCAGGTAGCCGGATGATCGGGGCGGATCTTCTTAATGGATCGCGTCTGCCGATACCGGCCGGAGGGTGCGGCTGGGAGACGGGCACTCAGATCTCATCGACCGACGGCCCCATGTCGCGCCGGACGATGTGGTCCTCCGGGGCCCGCTAGAGAACCGCGCCGGACCGTGTGGTCCTTCGTGGTCCTCCAGAGACACCGCGCCAGACTCTGTGGTCCTCCACGGTCCTCCAGAGACACCGTGTCAGACCGTGTGGTCCTCCGTGGTCCTACACGGACGTTGTGCCGGACCATGTAGTCCTTTGTGGTCCTCCACAGGCACCGCGCCTGGCCTTGTGGCCCTCCGTGGTCCCCAGACGTCGTGCCGGGCCTTGTAGTCCTCCGTGGTCCTCCATGGTCCTCCAGAGACGCCGTGTCGGACCGTGTAGTCCTCCGCGGCCCTGTGTGGCCCTCCTCAGACGTGCCGGACCTTTTGGTCCTCCATGGTCCTTTGTGGCCCTTAGCAGACCCATGCAGGTGTCTGGTGGCTCGTTTGGCGAACTGACAAAATCATCATGCACGCACCTTATGGATACTTTGGCGACTAGAATTTTCATGATGGGTTTGTAAATGGCGGTCTGCTCCGTATTTATTCATTGCATTTTGTACTGCATCGTGTTTACGTAAGTGCCTCCATGGCGGTATATCGCACTTGTCTTGGCCTATAGTTATCTTGGCAATTTCTTACAGTTAGTCCGCGACACGTCTTGCCATACATTGTATTTGGGTCTGTTCATGCTTTTCTTTCCGCACGAGGATCAGTTGGCGTATTGTTGAAAAACACGCTACGTACTGTCAAACTTGTGCTTGAGTCAGCTCCGGGGGCATTGATTTTGAATCCCAATTACGGCTTGATGAATCGATTCGGATTCTGATTCAGCGCGGGTTTGCTAAAACTGAGTCAATTCAGATTCGGACTGACAATGAGAGTCAGTTCCGGAATTATGGATTCCACTAAGGCCATTTCCAAAAGTGTTAGATGTGTGCACACAAAATACCCTACAAAAGGTAACAATGAAGTATTATTAACAGATAAAACATCAATCTAGTGGTCAATATCAGTGAATTTCTACAAAAATGCCTGTGAATACTCCATGTACAGAACGTATTTGGCCATGTTTTACTTTCGCGCCAATAGTAACAAACAGAAAGCAGACAAAAAAGTGGGCACATTGTCACAGTCACGAGACTGTATCAGACATGTGCCTGGATCTCGATGGAATAAAGGTTATCGTCATGTTGCGTGCAACCCCGTGTTGCCCTGGGCGAGTCATTGCGTCATCTCGGAAAGGTCGTGTACCTTCGGAGCAAAGCGGTGCCCACGTGACGCAATACTTACCCTGGTCAGCTTGGAATCCGATGCAAAACGAGATTAACCTGCATTCCATCGGGATCCCGACACGTATCTGGCTTGTATTGAATCTATTTTCAGGTGTAGAAGTCTGGTATACATAAATGTCTTATCTGTAAGGCCGTCAAAAAACCGTGATAACATTTTTTTTTGCAAAGGGTAAATTTTCACACGTTTTCACGCTCATTAGATGTCAGTTTTGGTGTCATACTGCCATTGTAATCGATTGCAATGCTGATTCCGTAGACAACCTTGTGATTTAATTCTCAACTTGATTCACGCACGTATCATTGGAACTGACTCCAATTCTGATTAGCCGGAACGGAATCGACTGCAGAACCAATTCATACTTGGATGGAATCGATTACCAGTGTGTGGGCAAATACACATGTTAGGTTCATGAGCACAAAACGAGGATATTTATGGCGAAGAAACAGACCCCTTGAAGTATTTTCTCGTCGTGTGCACATCATCTCGTGGTTGCATGTGGTCACCGCTTAAGCAGCAGTTCTGCCTGCATCCTGGTAATTAGAGCCGGCTGGTCTTCAGTTTAAAGCTTTGTTCGAGTTAGAATTCTGTGGGTCTTGCGGTCAGATAATATACCTTCTACCGTCTCGGTCTTCCAGCGCAGTGCTCTCGGTTTTTGCTTCCACCAAGCTCCTGAACTCCTGGAGATCGGCCTTGTCCGTTGAACTCGCCTTATGGGTTTAACCTTAGTTCATCCTTGTCAACGGCGGGGCGTGTTTTAGAACGGAAAGGTTCGCAGACGAGCCGCAAAAACGGTCGAGTCATGGCGGAGGTCGACCGAACAGGTCGATAGGCCGGGCCGGCTGTTGACCGGGATGTCCCACGACTGGCGGCGATGACGCCGAGCTGGCCGTGCTGGCGACCGCTCAGTGCTGGGTCCGTGTATACGGTGATACGTTACGCAACTCGGCAATGCGGCTTTGCCACGGCTGGTTGACCAGCTCTGTCGTGGCTGGTTGCTGAATTCTACCGTGGCTGGTTGCCCGACTCTGCCGTGGCTAGTGACTGGATTCTACCGTGGCTGGTTGCCCGACGCTGCGGCGGCTGGTTGCGAAAGTTCTTCGATGATCTCTCACGGAGGGGATCTGATTTACTGTCATGTCTGCTGGTCCTGGGCTGTGTCTTCATGTTAGGCCTGAGGCCGTCCTGTTACTGGTTCGGACTGGCCGGGGCAAGGTTGGAAAAGATGCTGCTTTTTTTGGTGTTGAAGAGTACCAGCGCCAAAAACATTTTATACTCCAAAAATTTGATCTTGTGCCTCCATCAGAAAGCTACGTTATAACCATGTTGACAAATTATAACTTTGCAAAGGAAATGACTCTGTGTCCTTTCACTAAGAAGCAGGTATGACGTCTGACTTACACCAAGAACGCCAACTTAAACCGGCTTTACTGTTTGCAAGATTTTGTACTCCAAAACAAAAATTATACTCCGACACCAACAACAAAACCAAATTTCCGAGCTCGGGCCGGAGGTTGACGATTGTATTCGATGGAGGTAAAGTGCTGCTAGATGGCCCCCGTCGCCTTGCATCGGACTTTCAGGCTGATCAATCATTGGCTGGAGCATGCGCTGTTTTGCGAGCTCCGTCGTTTACCTCGAGGGCTTTTTCACGACAGCGCGGCTGCACTAGGCCATCGTGCGTCATCATGCTTTGTTCATCACGAGCGATCGAACGGCATTTTGACGTTTTCCTCCGTTATTTCCAACGGTGCTGTGCTGGACTGTTACGCCCAATGGCGTAGCAAGAGGGATTACCGGGGTGCAGTGTGCACCTCTGGCATGCGTCAACCTTGTTCAGGCCCGTGCCTTAATAGAGAAAAAACGCAAATGATTGTTAAATTGGGATGCACGTATGATTATACAATCCTCCGCTCTAAAATTCACAAGAGGTTATACTTCTTACAACCAAAGATCCGACACAATCACGCGGTAGTCAGCTTTATCCTGTGTTGACCAGTTGCCGTCCGACCCGCGGGCCAAATGCTGTCGCGGTAGATGAAGCTTTATGTCTCGCAACATCGGGCACACGTCGTGACTGCATGCTGCCGGTGCTGTAATGTGACTCGAAAGGCATTGGCCGAGATGTGTTCCATTGGACGTCTCTTGCAAGTGCTTACGTCACGCAAACGACGACAAAACTCAGTAATATGGGGTTTCAGCCCCTGACTTTGACACCTTGGCGAGAATGGGACTTTGTGAAGCTGAGTCTTCATCCTGTTTCTTTCATTTTTATCCCATGGCTCAAATTATCAAGTAAATTTGATTTACAGTATTAGAGTATTATGAGGTCATTGTAATATGTACTTGATTCTAATTAATGATACCATATTTGTAATAATAATATTATAATTGAATTACATAGTTGATAATTGGCAGTCAAGTTAGTTTGATTTTCGTACGCTTGCTGATGAAGACATGTAGACATCGTCGATGCGTTTCGTGCGGCTCGCTGCAGCAGCACCTTGCGCGCCGGGCCGGGGTTACAGTTTCGATATTCGAACCCCTCTTATAGGCCGTCATGCTTTAGTGCGCCGAGATGTAAATGACCGAAAGATGCGTCAACCGAAATGTTATCAAAATCATGGAGCTCCTCATGGAGTCCGAGGTGGAACACCATGAACAGTGCATCTGCACAGGGCCCAGCTTGCTGGCGGACGCGCGATCGTCTCATTGCCACGCGCATTCAGGTGAGACGCGCAGTCCATCTTGCGTATTTAATCTAGAACGTACGTTGTTTTCTCGGTTCATCCAGGGTCGTTTGTGGGTAAGACGTTCTGTAGTGATGTCGCTTACGATTGCGCACCACGCTTATATTTGTGCACGCGTTTGTGCACCATTCGTGTTCAATCCAAGCCGTAAGTTATTAAAGTAACCGCGAGTAACCGCCTTATCGGTTACTCGCGGTCCGGAAGCTGACCCCGACGAACGACGCAGGCCTGCCAGGGCACCGCTCGCTCTGGGTAGAGGAAGAAATCTGCAAACCGATCCCGCAGATCCGTTGCCTGCCGAGTGGCGTTGCTCGCGCCCAGACGACCAGCGCGGGCAAACGCTCCAGCCGCCTGCAGGCGCCCCGTTCCCCGGTGTTCTCGCCGTCGTGGTCTGCGTCAGGGTCCCCATTGTCCACATACCGGGAGTCAGCGGACATGCAGGCACGCCTGCGCAGACAGTTATGAAGAACGCAGGCGGCCTTAACGACAACGTCGACGGTCTCCACCTTGGCGATTATTGGCTGGCGAGAGATTCGCCATTTGGCGACGAGCACACCAAAAGCGTTCTCTGCGTTGCCCCGAGCGCGGCTGAGGCGATAACTGAAAACCAGCCTTCTGTGACGGTTTTCAGGAGCCATGCCCCGACCTGGGTCCGGGCGTGTGGTGCGTTCGCGCAGGGGAAATACCTCATCCGCCACGAGTACATACTGGAGGCCATTCCCAGGCGATGGTGGCAAGTCCAGGGTCCCCTCATGCAGTCCCTTCCTCAGAGCAGACTGTGCAAAGGCAGTACCGTCATGAGCGCGACCGTAGGCACCAACATCAGTGAATGTAAAACAATAGTCGGTATCCACAACTGCTAAAAGAACCGAAAAGAAAGTTGACTTGTAGCTGTACTGGGAGTCAGACAGCTGTGGGCACTAGATGTGGATGTGCTTGCCGTCCAAAGCGCCAGCAAAAATAAAGCACGCAGTCATTAACAAAGTGAACAGACAAGCACAAACAGACTGAAAAGGTGACAGTGTTAAAGATCATCAAGATATTGTCAGACTGACACATCAGAGAAAACTGTTCCAGTGGAGGATGAATGCACAGCCTTAACTAACCACAAAATTCCACGTGTGAAAATACTTAGGGGCATTTGTTGGGCTGCAGTGGACACACAACTCCTGAAATCATCTATATCATGGAAGGCAGAGACTCAATCAGTTATCTAAACACACCCAAGCAGTGTGGAAAGTTCCAGCGCTGGTTAAATTCCCGGGCTATGGCCTGCCACTGTCCAGCATCTGGCTGCCTCATCTCCAGCGGGGCCAGCTCCTCCCACAGTGCTGCACGCACTTTCCGGATGAGCCTACTTGTGGTTGCTCGCCCCACACGGAAGCACCGAGCAATGTCCTGGATCATTCCAGAAGCCAGGTATCTGAAGAAAGGAAAAGCACGAGAAAATAAACCCCACACAGACAGCCTTCCATTTCACTGACACACACTTAACAATGAGAAACCAGCAACATCCCTTTGCAGGGCTGTCTGTCTGATGATTATTGAGGAATCATGTGACAGATATTCATTGGGGTATGAGGCAATTCCGGACATCTACAAACGAGAAACATTTAAAAACATTTCTTAACTATAGTTGGTATGTGTGTTGCATGCTGCAGAAAATACAATTAACTGTGAACCAACCTTGGGCGATGAATATCTCTTGGTGTCATAAAAGCCCCTCACCGTTGTTGAAACTATCATTTCATGACTATCTGTGAAAGACATCGAGGGTCAGAAGCTCAGTGGGTGAAATAATGCGCACAATTTTCTGCACCTAATCTGGGCTGCATGAAGCCAAAAGTGAACTACTCAAACCACATGCAGTGGTAAGCCCAAAGGGCATTCAAACAAATCAACCATGGAACCATAAAAATGATCATAATGGTAAAACATGTGCACTTAGTCGAACTCATGACTAGAAAGTTTATTGTTCACTTCATATGATTTTTTTTATCTGGTGTGGCAGCAGTGTTCAAGATATTGTAATCAAAACTGGTATTTTTCTTAAGGAACATAAAGCAATGCTGTTGAGCTCTGTCACATGCCAACAGGTCAAACGTGCTCCCTTTAGTGCTTTGAAAACTGAACAAGATAAATTTCTGTGCATTTGTGCTGCTGTTTTTACCTAGGCACAGAGACGTAGCCAAAGGGGCGCATGGTGGCCATGCCTCCCCCCAAGCCAAGTGGTCCTCACTTCCTTGCTAGATATATGGCAATTTCACACGAATACGGAATAGTGATTACATGTATGTTGCAAAAGGAAACATTGTATGTTTTCCTGTGCATTGAATATGAGACAAATTACATAGAATTGTTGCTTTTCCGATAATTTCTGTCATACGCCAGTAGCATACGACAAAATTTGACATTTGCCACCCCTCTGAGGAAAATCCTGGTTACGTGCCTGCCTAGGCAAGAGGTGAGCCATCCTTTAAACTGATATTAACCTCAAAATTTCATTCACTGTGTCAACATACAACAAGACAAACTGAACAGTGCTTATTATTCCAAAGGTTTGCTCAGTTCTCCTTGATTGTACAAACAAAAAGCAAGTTTGCACAGACCTAACTAACTGTGACTACAAGCCCTTCAGCTGGTGATATGGGAGTTCGGTAGTTGGTGGTTTGACGCTCCAGCAGAGGCGCAATGGATTCCAAGATCTCGAATCTTGTGGGACTCATTCGGAACGAGGACTGGAAGGCCCCGGCGTTCAGGTTTTCTTCTGCAAATCACGTTGCAAATTCGCTGTGATCCTGACGGCGTGCCAGAGCCCCTCTCCTCCAAACCGTCTTCGTAGCTCTTCTTGCAACTCTTCATCTTCACCCAGCAAAAGCGGGAGCAAGAGGGCCTCGTCGCCGGGCATTTCGAAAAAAAAATACACTGGTATCCTTTATGTCACAAAAGAAACCGCCTATCCCTGCACGCAAAGCTTGCGCGCAGGCCGGCAGCGGGGATCAGATCATCAGCTGACTGTTCCGTTGTTACCAGATCAAAACTTTGTTATCAGATCTAGCGGATTGCAAGTCTGTGAAAATTCTTCAACACCGGACTAGCTTGTCCGTTCTGTTGTCTGGTGGCGGTAGGAACCGACCTTAACACGACGTCGGAAAAACTGAACGGTTTGTACATCGTATCAACGGCAGTACTGGCCTTACAGCCTTCAACTGGGCATTAAACGGAAGGTCACGATCTTCTGCATCAGAAGCATGCCAAAATGTTAAGTAATGTCTGGTTAAGGTTAGCCTAGGTCAGGTGGAATATTGGTCTTACTGCGCATGTCAAATATCGATGTTTACTTGCAGCGTTTTTAGTCCACATGACGAAAAGGACGAAAGTGAAACGTTCTGTTAGTCACTTTCGCATTACCCGCTTTTCATCCATACAAGGTCAGTCTTGGTCAGGTCAGATAAGGGTTGCATTTCTCTTCCTGACAAAGAACAATATTTACTCGCTGGAATTCTTGTGCGTCAAGTACAGAACTGAAATGACGTGATAATTAACACAGCACCGCCTGGGGTGTGTCAATAGGGCATCGCCTTCGGTTTGTCGTAAATGACTTCTGAACCGCAAGAGCCAGTTCCAACCAGACTTTCAGTACCTGTTAATCAGTCAGTTATGTTTTTCTGAACTGATCTGATCTGATCTGAGCTGGTCATCATCAGGTTTCACTGCCGTCCTTTTTGTCACATGGATCAAAACGGCTGTGGTTAAGTATCGATCTTTGCCATGTTAAGTAAGACCAATATGTGGTCTGGCCTGTGCTGACCTTGACCCGGCATTTTTTAAACATTTTGGCATGCTTCAGATGCAGAACATCGTGACATTTCGTTTGATACCCAGTTGAAGGCTACAAGACCAGTATTGCCGATGCGATTTACGAGCCAATTTTTTGACGTGCTATGCGTTTTACGTGACCTGTGACGTCATCAGTCACGTGACCAGGGCTAACAGCATTTTCTGAATCGCAAGATTCGGGGCTATCGATTGGTGGGAAGACCAGTTCAGATCCGACTGTCTTGTCCTGTCTGTCTGTCTGACTGTCCAACAGATCCGACGGTTGGATCCGGAGAAATCAGGGGGTGCCCTTTTTTGACATCCCCAGGCGGTCGCGGGTTTGAAAACACGCCAAGCAGAGTCGGATTAAATCTGCTTGTCTGCCTGTTATCGAGTCAAGGTCAAACCAGGTCAGGACAGATAGTCAGTTTTCTTTTTCTGAAAAGGAGCAATAACTGCTCTTTGCTGCTACTGAACGGTCTTCCGCAGATGATGTATTTCATTTCGTATTATCTGCCTATGGTGTGATCTGACTGATGCATTATATTCACGAATGCTAATAAAAAACTAAGCATGCTCGTGTCACCACCCAAAGAGGCGAATACATGTATGCAAGGGCTCACTTATGACGTCATATCTCCATGGCCTGACCTGGTATCGAAATGGTTTTGACGCCAAGAATGTATAAAATTGATTGTTAACAGATGCTGAAAGTTTGGTTGGGCTGGCTCTAACAATTCAGAAGTTATTCACAAAAAAACCGATGGGGTGCCCTTTTTGACATCTCCCAGGCGGTGGCGGATTAAAAGGCAAACATGTCTTATGCGAGCATGTTCATGAAGCAAACTCGGCAGTTTTGCATTGTCTTTTCGTGACTGGCATTTCGGCATAGTTCATGACGGGGAACAGGCAAAAAGATGATGGGTATCCTTTAGTGAAACCAGGCATGCGGCTTTGACATTATGGGAATGCCTTCTCCAAAAAATTCGTCTCAGCTTCCTGATGTTTAAACATGTTTTGAGCACCTGTTCCGTGGTCACTGAAAGTGAGGCATATTTTTTAGTCGCTCTCCGTTCTGCCACTGCTCGTTTTATTTTGTTTCCTGCCGACCCTGGCAGGAATCCTGCGTACGCTGCTGATTAGACCGCTATCCGCCACCGGCGTGCGGTCAGCTGGGCGATTGACGCCCTTCTGCGGCGTGGCAGCCGTTTTGTCGCCACGCGAGTCGCCGGTCAAAAGAACGCTTTATCACCGGTCTGACGAGTCTGCCGTGATACGTGAGCCAATCGGCGGCCTCTGCCGGCCGGCCGGCCCGTCTGCGCTCCTCGGCGACAGAGACGCCGTCTGCCAGACTGCGGCGCCTGAGTCACCGGCCGACGGCCGCTGTCGGCTCCGCTCGGAGCGGCGCCGGATTTTTCGGCGCCGTCCGCCTGCCGCGCCGTGTCGGGCGGCTTCTACGGTCCGGTCCGGTCGCCGATCTGAGGGAGGTCGCGCTGCGGCGGGCTCGGCCGCGCCTGAGAGCCTTCGCCCGTTCTGCCCGGTGATGTCTCGCCGTGTTCGGGGACATCCGACGGAGGCGAAATCCGCACGGACTTGTGCTGTCACGTGTGGTCTCAGGCGGGCCTCTGGACCCGCACTGGCGATCCCTGCGGCAGGGTTTAGATTGATCTCTTTCCCTGGTGTTGTCCCACCGCTGCAGCCGTCCATCCCTGAAGCCTGCATCTGACGACAGACTGCTGACGCGTGTCTGTGTATGCTGTGTATCCTCAGTATCCGTCGGTGTATCCTGCCCGTGCCAGGCCGGACCGCGCGCTGTTACTTTCCCTCTCCCGTCAGGGCTCCCTGAGCCGCGGCACCAGCCGGCACCTGCTCAGGGAGGTGATCCTGCAGTACACCTACCCCCGACTCGACATCGAGGTCACCAAGGGCCTCAACCATCTGCTGAAGGCGCCGTTCTGCGTGCACCCCAAGACGGGTCGCGTGTGCGTGCCGATGGACCCTCGGACCGCTGATCAGTTCGACCCGCTGGCCGTGCCCACCATCAGGTGAGCGAACGACACTGGCGCCTGTTGGGGGGTCACGGCGCTTGAACATGGTTTTTGTGTAGTCGGCTTGGTAAGAGGCTGTGAGTGCAGTTTTAGGATGCCGTGGGACGGATTTGATACTTTTTTGCTCACCTCATATAAAATTAGTCCGATTTGTTCTTTTTGGTTTACAGTCGTTGGTCATTGTTGTCCTTCGCCAGACTAATACTACGATGAATGATTTGAATTCTCTTTCGTCACCCTTGCCAGCTGCCTCAGGTCCCATACTCCCCACGAATTTGCATTGGCATTCCTGGCGCCGCGGGCCAATTCCAGACCCATTATTTTGTCGGCTTCCTCTGTACAGTGCCGTTGTATCCTGTCTCCGGGCGGTTGTTGGTCGGCGTGCCGGCCGCTCCTGACGCGCCGCTCTTCTTGACGTCCGACGGCTCCTGACATGCCGCTCCTGACCCGCCAGCCAGCTGGAGGCGGAGCTGAACGAGGCGCTGAAGCGGGAGGCGGTGCCGGCCGGCTCCCCCGAGGCGGCGCTCACCAGCCTGAAGCCGGCGCTGCGGCTGTTCGGCCGCTTCCTGGCCGGCCTCGAGCGGGAGCGCAAGATCAGCTCCATCAAGAAGGAGGGTGAGTCTGCGGCGGCGGCGGCACGGCCGGCCGGTCGGTTCTGTGCGGTACCTTGCCGGCCGAGGGTCGTACGAACGCAGTGCGGGGACGGGGACGGGACGGGGTGTCGTGAACCTCTGTCTCCTCCCAGCCGGACTCGCCCCGCCGCTGACGAGAGCGGCGTTCTTCCGCGCCTCTCCGCTCTCCCGGGGCCGGGCTGCTGCGGTGGGTTGGCGGTAGCGGAAGCGTCCCCTCGCCTGGCGCGCCTGTCGGGGCAGAGCCGCTGCACGGCCCGATGCGTAACACCGGCAGCCGGCCGGAGGGCGCGGCCGCGGGCGCCGCAGTTCCGGCTCACCCCTCGCTCCGGCCGGCCGGGGGGAGGCGGGGGCCACGCGTCGCCCCGGACGGCGGATCAGCGCGGCTGAGCCGGCGGTGACCCTGCGTCTGGGCCGCGCCCCGGTCCGGAGCGGAGCGGCGCGCGGACGCGGCCCGGTCCGGAGCGGGCGGTCTCGTGACGGCGCGGTACGTTTGGCCGCCTTCCTCCGTGCTGCGGCCGGCCGGGCGGGTACGCCGCCCGCCGTGTTGCGTCAGAACGGTGTCGGCGGCGGCGTGTGATGTGGGCGGCTCGGCGGCTCGCCGACCCCCTGCCGTGGTGCCGGCCCCGCGGCCGGCGCCGCAAACGCACCGCGCGGCCAGCTGAATTCCGCAGATTGTTCACGATTTCGCGGCATTTTTACCCCGCATTAGCAGTGCAACAATTTCTTGAAAGAGGAACACGTCAAGGTGTTAATATTAACGGTAACGTTAACAACGGTGTTGATTGCCATTTTTTGCTCGAAATCTTCAACTTTGGCGACCGCAGTATATATACATATAGAATTTTTAAGTGTCTGCCCTTGAATACGTTGGATAATTATCAGTAGTCGCCACCCCTGACCCCCGGCACGGTTCGCTCGGTGTGAGGGCACGTGCAGATATATCCTACGCTTTTTAGTCGGCCGCGTGTCTGGAGGACGCCGAACTGGGCCACTGAACTTCTGCGGCTGACGACGTGCCGACGGGTGGCTGGCATTTGGTCTTGGCCTGAAGCCTGCAGGGCTTTGTTCGGCGCTTGCGAAACGATAAACCCGGGAAATGACTTGGCCCCGCATTTTCAAAGCTCTTGTTTCGGCGAACTAACGGCCGCGACAGTGAAAAAGCTGCCCTTATCCGCCTCGTCCGTTTGTCCGGGGCTTTGGTTGTTCCGGCACCACAGCAATGTCACGGCTGGACTGACGTAATTAAACGACTGCCCAGTAATCGGACCATTCGAATGTTGACCATTTGCACGCCGTGTCCTCGTTTTTTTTCCGGCACATATCCTCAAACGACTGCCGTGTGAATTCGAGTGGGTACGACTGGTTCTCCGTCTCCCGGTTCATTTGTAAAGCTAGAATGCGCCGTTAGGCCTAAGATATGTCAGCGAGGAAATTTACGCATGAAGTGTGTGAAGTCGATGCTTTTCGTCCTGGGAACCACGCAAAACGGTTAACTCTCACCCTTTTTTCAGATCCCATGGATTGGTAGCAGCGGCGGAATATCTTCCTTTCGGGTCTTATTTGACCACGCGTATACCGTCGCTCGTTCCGCCCACTTCACGTGTTTATTACTGTACACAAAGTCGCTCACATTTCCGCCTCAAACTCACACACTTCAGAGTACACGAACATGTCCACAAGTAGCGCTACGTGTCTAAAATAGGCGCCGTCATGATCGTCGCAGAATAAAACGTATGAACACGTGGTCCCGACACTGTCGACTGGGCCGTTTCGGGACGCATCCCTCCGCCGCCGAAACCGCCAGCAGCACATCTGCGAACGGAGCGCCCCACGTCGGCGTGCAGAGCGCACCGCGCCCTGTTCTGCCGCCTCGTGCGCGGGGCGTGAGGCGCGGAGCGGCAGGCTCCGACGCCGGCCCAGCCCGGCCCGCGGCCGCGCTCCTTCTGGTGAGTCCATCCGGCCCCGGGCGGCCGCGCGGGTCTGCACAGCTCTCGCGCTTCACACAGCTCCCGCGGCGCCGCAGGGGTCAGGTCTGCTCGGCTCCGGCGGCGCCACAGGGGTCACGGTTTGGCCGGCCCAGCGCCAGCGCTGTCCCGACCCCCTGCAGATGGTCCCGGCTGAGGACTAGCCCGAGACACGGGGCTGGCCTTCTGGCGGCCTGAGGCTGACGACCCGCCCGCGACACGGGCAGCTGCCCTGTGGCGGCCTGAGGGGGCCCGGGCTCCATCGGAAGGCCGTCCGGGCGCGAGGTTCGGGTGAGGTGGCCGCCGTGGCTGCCGCCCTCAGGTGGCCTCTGGCCGCGGCTGCTGGACGGGACCGCGCAAGTCGTCGCTCCACCTCCTCCACCACCTGGCAGACGACAGACGGGCAACGTCAGCAGTCGACACCAAGCCGACGGCCGGAACACTGCAGCAGCCGACACCAACACCGACGGTCCGAACACTACAGCAGCCGACACCAACACCGACGGTCCGAACACTACAGCAGCCGACATCACATTGGCGGCCCAAACACGACCAGACCCGACATCACACCGGCGGCCCGAACACGACCAGAGCCGACATCACACCGGCGGCCCGAACACGACCAGCAGCCGACATCACACCGGCGGCCCGAACACGACCAGAGCCGACATCACACCGGCGGCCCGAACACGACAGCAGCCGACATCACATTGGCGGCCCAAACACGACCAGAGCCGACATCACACCGGCGGCCCGAACACCGCGACTGACGCCCCCCCCTCCCGATACAGCGTCAACGCCAGCCTGAGCCTGGTCAAAAGTGGCGTGAGGCTTGGCGTGGATTAATCAGGGGTGCAATTTGGGCGCCGGCTCCGGCTCCAGTCAAGATTCGGAGGTTTACGGACGATTAACAACGTACCGGAAAGGCGGCCGGCGCACAAATGTGGTCGCATCTCATCCCTCTCTCAGAACAAGGCCGCGTTCATTGCCCTTTCCCTTTCGCTTCCTTAAACCAGTTGTGATCACCTGGCTGGCCCCAAACTGACGTTAACTCGTTCGTGCCCGCGGTCAGCAAAAAAAGAAAAAAGACAGTCCTGAAGGTCTAAACGGCTTTGCACCGGGATACGGAGACCGACATTTCTGGGCACTTCCTCGGCTCAGCGGGCACGGAGCGCGCGGGCGAGCGGGCGTCGCCACCCACCTTGCAGAGGTTGTCGAGCCCGGTGAGGTAGCCCTCCTCCCTGTTGCCGAGCTGCCAGGGCGTGCGGTGGTCCACCGTCTCGCCGTCCGGCAGCGGGCTCGTCTTGGCGAAGTCGATCATCCAGGCGCCGGCCTTCTGGCGGTCGTACACCAGGAACACGCTGCTGCCGATCACCTGGACGGACGGCGCAGACCGCGGTCAGGTCAGGTCATAGTCGAACACGCGGAATGAGGCGGCGGACCGAGCGACATGTGACCCTTGCCGTTCCGACAGGGAGAACTGGGCAAGGTCAAGCTTGACCGAGTGGGGCCGCGGAGAGGGCAGCGTTCGCGGGCGACGGACGGTCACGAGACCTGACAACGTCGAAACGTAGCCCACGGCGTGCCGTCTGGTGCGGCTCGACGCTACATGTGACGCCGACCCTGTGCGAATGGCGAACAAAGACCGTTCACTCCTGCGGCTCCAAGCCCCAGTCGCGTACAACATCCAGCGAGAGCGAACTGCCTCTAAGACGGTCGTCGCCGTTCTGCCGCCCGCCTGGCCGTCCTTGAACGCCGCGCCGAACGGCTGCATCCGCTCATACCGGGGTCCGCCGACGGACGCCACGGCGCGTCTGCTGCACAGCGCTGACGGTCCCGGGACCGAGGGGGTGTCGAGGACCGTACCCGGACGTCCAGCGAGGGGTGGCGACCTGCCGCCGTGTCGGAGCACTGTACCCGGTGGTCCAGCGAGGGGCAGTGACTTGCCGCCGTGTCGGGGACTTGTACCCGGTCGTCCAGCGAAGGGCAGGGACCTGTCGAGATGTCTGAGGCCGTACCCGGTCGTTCGGCGCCCGGCAGTGACCCGCCAGCGAGTGTCGCGGTCGGCCCGACCCGCTTCCCTGCGCCACCGCCTCCAGACGCCGCCGTCCATGCATTATTTATGACCGGGAGCGCTAGCCCGGGCCGGAGCGTGGCGCAGCACACGGCCGGCGGCCGCCCGCTCTCTCGGCCGGCCGGGACCCCCGAACACGGACGGGTCCCGCGGCCCGGCCGGTCCGGACCGCGGGACCCGGCGCCGCGCGTCCGTCGCGGCGTGCCGAGCCGTGGTCCAGGTCCCGGGTAACGAAAAAGCGGTCAGGTCCGGATCGCGACGTAAGCCGAATGTATGTCGCAGACGCGGTGCCGCCTGCAGCATCCGGGCCCGGATCAAAGAGCCGCCGGTCGGGATCCGGTTCAAGATCAGGGCCGCTGATCGGGTCCGGGTGGACAGGGGTCTCCCGGCTGGCAGGTCCGGCAGAACGCAAGGGAGAGGTGACCTCGCCAGCGTAAGGGGGGAGGGCACCGCCCGCGCCGCCGGCGTGTCGTGCAGGGCTACCACTGCGGGATGTTGTCCAGCTGGCTTTAATCGATGCTTCAGAGCGGGTTGGGGATCCATCGCTGCCCCTGAGGTCGCCGTCACAGAGCATTGCGGTCAAACGTAGTCGGGCCGTCCGTTCAGAGTCGTCCCAATAATTACTTTTCAGTCCAAGTGCACAGCACTTGACTGCGACACTGGCCTGCCGGCCGCATCAGCAGACGATCAAACCCTCAGACGGTCCTCCCGGCCGTCCCCCACCCACCGGAGACGGCCACGCTCCAGCCGCCAGCGCCCCAGCCCCAGGTCGCCGTCCGGGCCGGCGCCGCTCACCTCGTGCCGCTCGAAGAAGGCGCTGGCCTCGAAATGGTCGCGTATCCGGAGCAGGTGCTGCAGCATCTGACGCGCGCCGTCGGCCGTGCCCAGGTACACGGAGATGGTGTAGAGCACCTCCTCCCAGGTGCGTATCCGCTTCAGGTCTCGGATCGGATCGCTGCCGCGCATCTGTCGACACAGGACGGCGTCAGCGGCGCCGCGCCGAACACGGCCGGCCAGCCTCTGGACGCCCGTGTCGAACCCTGTCGGCGTCAGCAGCCGGCAGAAATGTCAATCGCAGCCCGGTCACGATTTGCGTGGCTGTCAGAAATTCCAGATTTTACGCAACCACTCGCACTGCCCCGCATGGTCAACGTGTCATCGTAGATCGACAAAAATGGGCCGTGACGACGAAACATTTTTGGCGAACAGCTGGTCATAAGCATTCGCAAGCGCGATATTTCGAAAGGCGGCATGACGTTCGTTTCCCTCGCATCGCAGGCGGCGAAGAGGCTGCGGAGCCGCGTCCGAAAATAGGCACTCCGTCCATGCCGCGTCTTTTTTTCCTGTCGTCAAAAACCCGGCCCGGGCGGCCGTTGTCCGGTGCAGGGCTGAGTCAGCCGAGGTGTCCGCCCTCTGGGCCGTCCGAGCGTGCAGAGCGCGGCCGCCGGCCGCCGCTGCCGGCTGCGGTCCGGCGCATTGACGTCACCGTGACGCACGCGTGACCAGCGGACGTGCCGGCCGCCGCCGCCGCCGCCGCCGCCGCCGCCGCTGGACGCTTTCGGAGCTCGGCCGGCGGGCGGCCGCCGTCGGAGCCACCGCCAGCCCGGCGACAGCGGTCGGCCCGGCCGACCGGGTTCGGCTGCCCGGACGGGAACGGCCGCGGCGGCCGTCCCAGCAGGTCGCGCCGTCTCCGGAGGACGGCCGAGGTCAGCGGAGGACCGACACGGAACTAATCCCGTGGCGCGTGCCGTCTCATGTCGGTCCGGGACGGACAACCCGCCCCAGACCATACTCCGGGAGGTCTGTACTGCATTGCCTGTCGGTACTGGCGAATCACACCGGACCCGGCTCCGGGAGTGCGTCGGACTGCGGGACGGTGTCCGGTACTGGGCGTCTGTACCGACCCGCCATCTGTACTGTACTGTGCCGTCTGTCTGTACCGGCGAATCACGCCAGACCCGGCTCCAGGTCTGGTGAGTGAGCGAATGAGTGATGAGAAGACGACTGCCGGCCAGATGAGTGAATGAGCGAATTGAGTGGGAGAATGAGCGAAACACGCCAGACCCGGGAGGGCGTCTGACTGAGGGGCCGACTCCGGTGCTGCGAGTCTGAGACGAAGCCTGAGACGGAGTCGGCAGCGTTTGGCAGCCAGCAGTCGGTTGGCCCAGCCGGCCAGTCGGCTGGGCCGCCGCACCGCTGCAGCGATCGGCGCGCGGCCAGTCAAACCGCCGACCGGTGCCGCAACAGGCACGCCAAGGACCTCCGCGTCGACAGCCTAAGCCGCGACCGCCACAGGAACAGCCACACCAGCGACCGACACAGGAACAGCCACACCAGCGACCGACACAGGAACAGCCACACCAGCGACCGTCACAGGAACGGCCACACCAGCGATCGTCACGGGAACAGCTACACCAGCGACCGACACAGGAACAGCCACACCAGCGACCGACACAGGAACGGCCACACCAGCGATCGTCACAGGAACAGCCACACCAGCGACCGTCACAGGAACGGCCACACCAGCGATCGCCACGGGAACAGCTACACCAGCGACCGACACAGGAACAGCCACACCAGCGACCGACACAGGAACGGCCACACCAGCGACCGTCACGGGAACAGCCACACCAGCGACCGACACAGGAACAGCCACACCAGCGATCGCCACGGGAACAGCCACACCAGCGACCGACACAGGAACAGCCACACCAGCGACCGACACAGGAACAGCCACACCAGCGATCGCCACGGGAACAACCACACCAGCGACCGTCACAGGAACGGCCACACCAGCGATCGCCACGGGAACAGCTACAACAGCGACCGTCACATGACGCACGCGAACAGGCTTACACCTCCGACCGACATGAAAAGAACAACGCCAGCTATCGGCGCGAGAACAGGGTCGCACCGAACACCGGCGCGTGAACACTCACACCGACGTCGGCAACGTCAAGAGGCGCGCCCGCGACCGGCACGTGAACAGAAACGCCAGCGACCGTCGCGCGAAATGAGCGCTGAACAGTCTCACCAACGGACGGCGCGACAAGCGCGTGGAGTCCACCTACGACCAGCAGCGATCGGCACGCCAAGAGGCACGCCGGCGACGGCACGCGAGAAAAGTTTCGTCAGCGGCCAGCGCGCCAAGAGCCGGCGTCTCACGCCCAAACCAGCGGCCTATTGCGTCGGCTGTCTGGCGAACACAGTGATCAGGCCGTAAGCCGATTCAGACTGTTGTCCACACGTGGCGCCGCCGCCGCAAATCCAGCGGCAGCTCCGAGGCCTGCAGTTTCCTCGGCGGGAATGGCGCAACGCCGGCGCGGGCGCGCCCCGCCCTCGACGGAGGACCGGCGGTCGCGAAAGTCGCGCCCGTGGCCGTGCTGGGGACCGCCGGGGCCGAGTCCGGCCTGGGGACGGCAGGGGGCGGCCCGCGGACCGCCGCCACGGACGTCGGCCGCTGCGGGGGGCACGGCTCCGCGGCCGCGGTGGAAAACGGACGGCAGACGGCCGCCGACCGGACGAACATCGCCGGCAGGGGACACCCCTGCTGAGTCAGCGGGCCCAGAGGACGCCTGGCTGGTGACCGGATCATCCCCTCAGCGGAATACTGCCGATGAGCGGCGGGACCTCTCGGCGCGACGGCACAACACCGCCCACTGGACGTCCCATTGTCCGCACACATCCCGCCAAACCAGCCGCGCTGATCCTCCGTCACCTGCAGATCTCCGCGGGGTATTTTTTAAATTCTGCATGACTAACGAGATCGAAGCATGCAGTAGGACGGGACCCGCGGCCACCAGAGATGGCAGCGGCAGGTTACGCCGCCGGTCGCTAGATGTCACCACTGTAGATTTTGTGAATGGGGCCCGGCCCGCCGGACGGCCGCGGCGGGGAGAGCGCACGGTCGCGGGTCGTACGTGTCGCGCCGTATACGGTCCCCCCCCCCGGCCGGCCGCCAGCTGAGTCACGAGCTCAATCACCGTCCGACGTTCAATCTCCGCAGTCTCTGGCTCAGAGGTCGGATCCGGGCTGTGTCTCACTGTTGGCATTCAGCAAACAGCCGAACCGCCGAGCCCGGCGCAAGGCCAGTATCGCAGAATCAAACGGCCTCCGCCGCCGGCGTCCGGCCAGACCGGCCCGCGTCTGCTGCCTGCGCGGGGTGCAGGACGGCGTTCGACGCTGCCTTACGGGGCGGCCGGACGAGGTTCAACAATCCCCGGCGGGGTAGCGGCGAGGAGACAGGAAGGGAGGGGAAGGATGTCCGCTGCCAAACAAGGCCGGAGGCCACAGCCTAAACAGTCTGACCTTCGCCAACACCGCATCGCCCATCATGTGTAATAGAACGCAATATGTCACACTTAGAATGACCCCGTGGCCCAAATGACGGTACAATTGCAGCAGACCAGGCGGCTGGGAGTGGTTGTGTCTACAACGTGGCAAATCGCTGCACGCGGCGAGGCACACACGAAATGCCATTTCCCGCAGTGAAACTCGTTTTTAATCAATACAGAACACTACGACGTGTGCATGTGTAAACCTTACGTCATAATGATTCAGTGAAGTTTGCAATGTCCTATTCAGATAATAACCAGATTCTGCAGTGTGTGACAATTTCCTCACGGGAGCAGATTTGCTCCCCACTGACTCACCTTCCACCCGGGGAGCAGGCAGGAGCAGCGGGAGGAAGGGGGGATGAGTTCATGACCGCCGCGCGGCTCCCGCAGCGTCACAATAGTCCACAGTGACCGCGCGGCTCGTCGACTCGGCCGGTAAACATTTGGACGGGGCGGCAAACACTTTAGGGCTGCGTCCGGGTCCGGGCCGCCGCCGCCTCCTGCCAACAGCCGGCGGCCGGACTGACGCCGCTCTGCGGTCGACAGGCGCCGCCCTCAGCCGGCCGGCCGCCGTCCGCCCCGTCCCGCGGCCACAGGCCGGCAGGCACGACCTCTGCCCGCTCCACGGCTCCTCCGCGCCGGCCTCTGGCGTCCAGCCACGCGGCTCTCCTCCAGCCTTCTTTACGGAAATGGGAAGAACAGGGCCTGTGGCAGCTCTGGACGCCGGCTCCGGACCGAGACGCGGTCTCCCGGTCCGGCCCGTACCCGCGCACGACGTAGACGCCCAGGCATAGTCTCCCAGGAGTCCCGTCACGGTCTGTACACGGCCCCTGGGCAGTCCGGTACCTGCCCCGGGGCAGGGGACCCTGAACAGCCCGGTACCAGTCCCGGGACACGAGTGCCTCTGAACAGTCCGGTACCAGTCCGGGGACACGGTGCCCCTGAACAATCCGGTACCAGTCCCAGGACACGGTGCCCCTGAACAGTCCGGTACCAGTCCCGGGACGCGGTGCCCCTGAACAGTCCGCCGGGTGCTGTGAGGCTCAGACACGGTCCGTACGTGGCAGCGCTCGGCAGGAGGGTCGGCGCGGCGCGGCCGATCTATCACGACCCGGCGCAGGTGACTGCGCCAAAAACGCCGCACCACCCAATCAGCCGCGCCAAAAACGCCGCCGAGTCCGATCGGCCCGCAAAAAGGCCGCCGCGCCTTTGTGGCCCTCTCCGGCCGCCGTACTGCGTGGGATGAACACGCCGGAATCACCAGCGGACGGGGTGCATGGTGGCACCACCGCTGGACACGCGCTCACGCTGCCCGCTAGGCACGTCAGCCGGGCCCTCACAACCTCCCCCGGGGCGCGACTCGTCCGCTCACAGGCCTCCACATCAATCAAGCAGTCACAGGCTGTCGCGAACGTACCAGGACTTCCGAGTCACTCTCCACGAGGAATTAGCATCATGCGGGCTGGGCCGAACGGCCTCGCTGACTGGTACAGCCCACACAGCGGGCCTGCTGATTCCACCGGACGACCCAGGAAGTCTAGGCATCGGACAAACTGACCCAACCGACCCAGCAGATCGCCCCGACACAGTGACGGCGACTGAGCAGCCGGATGACCTGCATGACCCGGCAGACTTCGCAGGCGAGTCTGGTACAATTAGCGCTGGCACAACTAGCGAAAAACAGACCCGGTATATCACCTGGGAAGACCAGCAGACCCGGCAGATCACCTGAACAGACCCAGCAGACCCGGCAGACCGCCTGGCAGACCCGGTCGACGGGGGACACTGACCTTCAGCCCCTCTATCCGGAAGCCGAGCTGGCTGCTGCTACTCTGGCGGTCCCTGTAGGTCATGTAGCGGATCTTGGTGATGGCTCCCGCCGCGTGTTCCTCCGGCAGCGGCGCATTCGGGTCGATCGCCACCATCTGACGGAGATCAGGTCAGGTCAGGTCATGGCAGATCACGCTGGCAAGGTCAGGTTGAAGCAGGGATCAGGTAAAGTTGAGCCAGGTCGTGTCAGGTAATGAGGGGTTTGTTCAGGTCAACGCAGGTCTTGTCAGGTGAGGTCACGTCATGCCGAGTCAGGTCACAACACGTCAAATCCGGGCCGATACGCGAGCGAGCACGACGCGACGCCCTGTTTCGAATCAGACACGGCGCGTGACGCGCGACGAACGTCGCGTGGGCGGGCAAGGTCGAGCGCGACCTCGCCTCCAGTCCCGAATCGGACACAATGGGCCGCGTCAAAACAGCCCCGCCGTCGCGACGGGAAAACAGCCCGGCGACCGCGTCACGCCGACGGGCCCTGACGCGCTGCGCGGATTAAGGGCACGGCAAAGGAAACTCAGCGCCCGATCTGCCGCCGACTGCCCGGCCCCAGCGCTGGTGTCGCCTTGGCAATGTCGATGGGTCCCACGATACGGTCCGGTGCAGCACGTGGACGGGGCGCGGCGCCGGCGCGGTCCGACCTTGGTCACGGAGTTCACGGAACGGATGCCCGTAAAAGTCGCGGCGCATCGCGATCGGTCACCCCCAATATCGCGTGTCGTGCATTGGCATTCTTCAACGCGTGCCAGGACACGACAGCATGACGCGACGATGGACGCACCGGCTCCCTAGTGCACGGCCGTTGGTCCCGAACATGACTTGCAACAAGGCCGTCAGCCGGCGCCCGCCGTCCCCGCCCCAGCTGGCGGTGGTCCGGGGTACGTTCGGAGCCCCGACGGCAGCGCCCCCTTTTCGGGAGGTCCTGCCCCGCTCCGCACCGTGCCGTGCCGTGCCGTGCCGCCTGCTCTCGGGCCGGGCGTGCCACAGTTCACAACGGGCGGACCGGCGGCCGTGGCCCGACGGCGGGGAGCACTGGTACAGCCCCTCTGACGTCAGCGGCCAGCAGCGGAGTCAGCCGGTCACCGCGGCCGAGCGCTGCCTCCCCCCGCCGGCACAAGGTCACCGGCGGCGGAGGGGGAGATCGGAGGGGGGGGGGCAGTCGGTCGGGTCGGGCCGGCGCGAATTAGCGCACTGATACCGTCAGCGGCAGTTGCTGCGCGGAGTCGCGCCAGAACCGGCCTGGCCGCGCCGCCGGCCGGCGGTTCCCGAGACCGCTCCGCAGACGAGATCTCGCCCCGTGCAGACGGCAGACGAGATCTCGCCCCGCGCAGACGGCAGACGAGATCTCGCCCCGTGCAGACGGCAGACGAGATCTCGCCCCGCGCAGACGGCAGACGAGAGCTCGCCGCGCGAAGACGACAAACGAGAGCTCGCCCCGAGAGACGAGAGCTCGCTCCGCGCAGACGACAAACGAGAGCTCGCCCCGACAGACGAGGGCTCGCGCCGCGAGACCAGAGTTCGTCCCGCGCAGACGACGGACGTGACGGACTGGTGACAGGCGCCGCAAAACTCCACCTCGTCAGGCGTGGTAGCTCTGACAGAACCTCGTCGCGTGACGTGCTGACATCGCCGGCGCGAGGCTACCGTTCACGCTGTCCCGGGAAACAGCGGCTCCCGTCATCGTCCATCTCGCTTTACCATCCTCACATTGGTCCCCACAACACGAATAGAAACGGCGATCACTCCGACAAGAATGAAACCTAGTCATGCACGTGTCCCAGGGAATCTTTTACCCAGCCCAGGCCGGACAGCACCAGACAGTTGCTGACGACGACCGATATATGCCTCAAATATCGTATCTCAACAGGGCATCAACACACAATGCTATCTTAAGGAGCGATTTCCTCTGAGACGGGCCGCTAAAAATATCCTTGAACACAGCGCAGTCACACAACCTTCAGAGATAAACCGCTTCAAAGGTGTGGTCTGCACAGAAAAATGGCATACTAATACCTGCCAAAGTTCTCTAGTTGCGGTGCTCCCTTGTCAGTTTAGACGTAGATCATATGTCAGGTTTATTTCGGCTGCCCTAAACATAGATTAGCAAATGGGAGCGCAAACAGCTGCACTAGGTTCGTTACGGGAGGAGGAGGTACGCATTGTTATACTTCTGTCAGAAACCAAGAGTAAAAAACATTCATCTAGCATTTTCCTGTGTGCTCCTTGCATCCGCCATTTCAACAATACATCACATGAGCACGCTTTAATTACGTATCCCCTTTGTCGTGAAGTCCCGCCCTGGAAGACAGATGACGTTCGTAACACACTACTCAGTTTGACAGAATCGTCAGGCAGCAAATTGTTATTTTTATGTTTATTTATTTATACTGTACCACGTATTGTGTTCTCCATGACAACAATGACGCAACGAGTCAGGGCTACGTCAATGGAGTTCTTGTAAAAACTTTGCGCTAATCACGTGCTCGTAACTTCTCAGAAAGTCAAGCAAAAGGCATGAATCATCTGTTGCCCATGGCTGCCAGACAAACGAGTGCTTCAGTCGCAGGCAAGCATGTCATGGTGTCGCAGTGTCATAAAGAGTCCAAGAAACATAAAGCGCAGCAACGAATCATGCTATCTCACCGCCACCTACCCACCAGTTCCGACGAAAGCGCAGGGACACCTCAGCAAGATCTAACCAACGGGCTACAGTGAAACCACCGGCCCATGTGCAGCAACAAAGTTTTAGACGATCTTCGCACGCTGCGAACAATAGGCCGTGGGTCGGCAGAGCCCACGGCCTTCCCGGACAACCCGGAGCGGCCCGACCTGGGTACCGCGAGTACAATCTCAGACATGCCGAGGCGGCCCCAGCTGGGTACAGCGAGCACAGGCCCCTCAGCTCGGGTAGGACGGTGTCGCGGCGACACAGCCGCAGCCCGGGCACGGGCGCCGCGGCGGCCGGCAGCCGTCGCCCGGCCGTCGCCGCCGCCGCCGTCTCTCAGCAGCCGGCATGAATGGACCACCACCGCCGCCGCCGCCGCCGCCGTCAGGCCGAATCCCGGCGGGCGGCTCGCCGCAGCTTTACTGCTCACCATTGACGTCAGTCGGATTAGCCGGGCGGGCAGATGGAGTGCCAGGCTGCTGCGCCGGCCGGCCGGAGGGCGGTGCGGGTCAAAGATCGACTGCAGGGGTCGCCGGGTTACCGGGCGTCGCACGCGACCCGCCGACCGCAGAAACGGCCACGCCTCGTCCTGGAGACGGTCTCTGGTGTGGCGACGCGCAGGCAAGACTGACTAAATCCGTCATAATCCCGCACCCGAAATGTCCACGGGTGGCTCGCCGTTAGTGCTATCGGTGCAGTGCCACAGCAATCCTGCCATATATCCAATATGACCACGCCAACCCGGGAGCCCTCGGCTTTGTCTGAGGGAGCCAGTGATGGGTAGGGGTGCCGCCGGAGGGCCGACAGAACTGTTCGCCGGACAGATTTGATTGGCCGTCTGCCGGACGGCGCCGGGCGGCGCCAGGTGTCACCTGCGGTCGGGCTTTCCAGCCGTTAGTGACCGCGGGGTCGCCGCGGGACTTTCCGGCCCGTCGGGGAGCGTGCTCCGTGACGGACGAAGCCTCGTCCGGCGGCCGGCCGGCTCCCACGGCGACCTGTCGCCCCCGGCGGTCGGGGGGGGGGGGTCTGACGGCCGCTGACGAGGGGTCTCCGGCGTCCCAGGCAGCTGCGTCCGTCCCGCCGGGATCAGGCCCCAGCTGGCAGCGATCACCGAACGGCCAGAGCCTGCATTAACGCGACTGGTACCCAGCAAAGCTCATATGACCCGCACCCCGCGGAAACTCCAATCCGGCCCGTTACAAGGTCCGGGCCGGCTAATCGGCCGTCTACCCTGATGCCCTGAGTCAGGTTTCTGACAAGGTCCGGCTTCGCCCTCTGTCCTCCTGAGTCAGGTCTCTGACAAGGTCCGGCTCCGCCCTCTGTCCCGGTCCCCTGAGTCATGTCTCTGACAGGGTCCGGCTCCGCTCTCTGTCCCCTGGGCCAGGTCTCTGACAAGGTCCGGCTCCGCTCTCTGTCCCGGTCCTCTGAGTCCGGTCTCTGACAGGGTCCGGCTCCGCCCTCTGTCCCGATCCCATGGCCATTCTCTTGTTTTTTTTCTTTCATTACACCAGACTGACCATGGGGTCACTGCCCGGAGGGGAAGCTACGGTTAAGTTCGTTGTCGTTTGAGCAAAAGTTACTTTAAGCCAGCTCACAGATCCCTGGTTTGCAAAGGTGAAGGAGGAAAAGTCGAAACAGGGCAAAACGCGCCGGCGTGATGACCTGGCGACCCTCCCCTGACCGGGGGGGCAGGAGACCCCGCCGCCCCGGTCCGGCCGACCTGGGCGGCGCCGCCTCTCTGCAATAGCGCCAGCCGGACCATCGTTCTGAACGACTGTCCACTCATCGCAGCGGAAGAGGGAGGGATGGGGGTTGCCCGCCAGCGCCGCAGCCGCGGCCGACTCCCGGCGGCGGCCAGGGGCGGCGCCGGACGAGCAGTGGCCCCTGCTGGTCTGGGCAGCTTCCGTTCACGGGCGGTACTGCAGTGAGCTGAACAGAGGGGGAGGGGGCACGCCGAAACCGTGGCTCAACACGCGACGTCGTGTTCCGTTTGACCTGGAAGGTCACAAATAAGGGCCTCGTCTCTCCGCCAGGCGCCTCAGAGACGATGGCGAGACGATTGGGCTGGGCCCGGGTTCTCCTTTTAGGGGTCGTCGTCCACAGTTCGTGCCACGTGCGGTACTTTTAGAACGGTGCGTGACAATATCTGGGCAGTCCTTGCTGGCATCACACGACGTGGTCCACCCCCGTCCGGCACAGACTCCGCTGACACAATCCGCCGACTCAGGCCAGTCTAACTGGGCCACACAGCTCAGACGGCCAAAAAGCCGGCCGCAGACCGCAGTCCGCGACGCCAGGTGGCGTTTCCACACCGCAGAGCCACTGCGCCCGGCAGCGGAACGGGTCAGACGAGCAAACTGACAAAGCCATCGGCATGCATTGGACGAGTGTCTGAGTATCGGGTTCAGCCAGTCCCGGCCGGGGGGTTACGGTCCCTGCTGCGGCCTAGGTGCGGAACGCAGTCGGGTTGCAGCCAGCTCTATTAACGCGGACTCCAATGCCCAACATCATTCTTTCGAGTGGTTAGGATCGAACACAAATAAAACGAAACTGACGGCGGAGAGGCATGGCGAGGGAGTCAGTGCAGGGCAGCACGGCCAACCCTGCCGGAACGTCGTTGCCGTCCTCAGACAAGGGGCTCCGCAGACGCGCCGTGCTCCCTGACCGGTGGCGGGGCAGCGGGGACGAACACCGCTGGCGACGCCCGGCGGCGCCCGCGGAGAAACGACCGACACTTAACGGAACGCCGTTTAAAAGACGGCGCTCCGCCCGAGCCCCGCCACGTCCGCCTTCCCACGAACCCCGCACAAAACAATGAACGCCACAGCGAGCGCCGTCGACAGCAGGAGCGGCAGCATCGTCCGGCAGGTCGCCGGCCGTGTACTGAACACAGAGCCGATCACCGCGGCGCCCGGGCGTGGCGCGTGAGGTGAGTCGGACCGCGCGTCACAACGCACCGGCCGCGGAGCGCAGCAGCCGGACATACGACGCGCGAGGTCACCAGATTGAAAAGGTTAAACAAGGGCGCAGACTGCTGACACTGACGGTGGTGCCACGCACAAAATGGCAACGACTGCGCTGCGCAATCGTCACAAGCACTGGGTGACGAGACCGAAATGACCGGCCAATTACAAAGAGGGTTCGAACTATTGCCCACGACCCAATACCCAGACACTGGACGGCACGAATGAGAACCTTAACGGTTCCCGCTGGACTGTTTCCTGTCACGGCACTTTGGACGGTGAGCAGGAACTTACGGAAGTCCCACCAATTTCCAAGGGAAGTCCTGGGTCGTTTTTCACTGTCCCCTGAGCGGGAACAAGGATTCCAGTACACGACTGCCAGGCCGGTCAGTCCACTATCGATCGCATTGTTCCCCGTTTTCCGCCACAGTCGTGCCAATCGTCCATCCTCTGACACAGACACGTCAGCCTAGCAGGACTTTTCAGGTCAGGCCAGAGTCGGCCGCCCTCTGGCACAGCTGCTCAGTCTGGCCGAGGCCAGTCAGGTCAGGTCGCCTGTCCTCCGTCAGGGCCCGCCAGTTGGTCCTGACGATCAGGTCAGGCCAGGTCAGGTCAGGTCAGGTCAGCTCAGGTCAGGTCAATTCAAGTCAAGTCAGGTCAGGTCGTCAATTCAAGTCAAGTCAGGTCAGGTCAGGTCAGAGGCCGGAGTGTGGGCGGACACAACAGCCTGCCGCCTGTGGCCCGCCGACCGGACCGGTTAGCTCGTTAGGACGCCGTCAGCGTCGGCCGCCGCTCGTTAGCAGCCCGGCTCACCTTTTTGTACAGGTCGGCCCGGGGCGTGGTGTTCTTCACCTCCGACTCGAGGAACGTGCGCGTGCCGATCTTGATGTCCATGACGCAAGGGTCCTCGAACCCGTACAGCAGATCGTCCATCTCTATGAAGTCTGCGGTGGCAGTCAAGGAATCGAAACGCGTTCACAGCCGCCCAGGTCGGGGGGGGGGGATTCGTCGGACACATAACACAGTTTCAGACATTTCGTAGATCCACTTTCCTCCGCAACCTCACTTGTTCATCCTCCTCCGTCTGTCTAATAGCAATTTTCTCCTCTCTGAGCCTCTTTCATCCCCTCGCCACTTTCTTTTTGTCTTCCTCACCAACGCGTGAGTCATCCCCTCAACCAGTCCTTGCCTTCCTCCCGAGCTCATTGTACTTGTGCACGTCCCCCCTGTCACCCACGCACGCGCCGTCGCTCTCGATAACAGTCCCACCTGGCCGGGGCGCTCGGCCCGCTCCGCGCTGCGCCGCAGCCGACGCACAAAAATGGCTGACGTCAGCGCCCAATTCTGCGTGACGGACAGCGTGCGATTTGCGCCGACACACAAACAGGCCGAGCCACACGGCCGGCCGGCCCGCAGCGCCGCCAGCCGACCGACCGAACACGGCCGCCGGCACCCCGGCCAGCTCTGCATCGGCACACGGCCGCAGCACACACACACACACACACAGCCGGCAGCGGCGCCGAGAGCGGACGACGCGCCGGCAAACACGGCAGGCAAGGCTCGGGTTCAGACACGCACGGGACCGCTCCTCTGAAGAAGAAAAGGCGTCGGTCTGAGCCCACTAAAAAGATCGGCGCCAGCCACCCGCGGACCGGCCGCGACCGACACGGGCGAAGTCAGCTCTCCTGACAGACACGCAGGGCCCACCTCCCCGAACGACCCAGGTTCGCCAGGCTGATCGTCCGTCACTCTGCCAGGACAGACAAGTCACCGCCACCCTGCCAACGATGACAGGTCACCACCACAGCGGCGATCTCGACCATAGGGACGGACCGCTCGCCGGCCGACCGACCGGCAGTCCCTCAGCGAGCGACGACGGTCCCGCCGGCCGCGCCGCGCCACCCGCCACCGCCGGCGCGCCATTTCCATACGGCGGTGGCGCGCGGTTGCGTCACGGTCGCGCCGTGATCGAGCTGTCGCCTCCCATACCGGGCGGCGACGCGGCCGGTATTCATGGCGCGGCCGAGACGGTGGGCGGACCCGGCCGCCGCGGCACCGCCAGGAGACGAGGAAGGCACTGGCGGATCCAGGCCAGCTGCTATCGCGAGAGTGAGTGTGTGTGGGGGAGGGGTGAAATCCTGATCAGTGTATCCCATGCAGCCCCTAAATGTGATTTCTCCTCGCTTTTCGGCCACTGTTTCGTTACATTTTTAACTGGCACTATACAGACACAAAGTTGCGTTTCGAACACAAAACCTATTTTGAACGGTAAACGTGAACAAAAATAAGGCACATTAGTCGCCCACTTTTCAATGAAAGGGAAAGCCATAGCCCCGATTCCCCCCCCCCCAAGAATAGTACGAGGGGAGGAGGAAGACCACCCAGGAATAAGGGACGGGACGGATTCCAAGGATGAGTCTAGCAAGCACGGTTCACACGAGGAGAGGAACCTGGACGACTGGGAGTCCAATCTGCCGACTGCAGACTACGTGCAGTCTGCCGAGTGACGTCAGCAGCTCCGCTGACCATCATCACAAAATACGGGCAGACGAAAGGCTCATGGTATCGGGACACAATTTTGCCGTGCACGACAGCGCATGGCTAACGGTGTCCGAGTTGTCTCCCCGGGGTGCCTCACCACGTCCACGCGAGACGAGGTTACCGACAGTGACACAGTGACACAGTGACACACACCTGAAACAGTCCTCACAAGCACGACTACCTCCACCTTCTGAGCCGAGCCAGTCCTGGATTCGTTTCGTTTCGGCCGCCGTCAAGTCCAAAAGGATACACTCTCCGTTGTGGCAGACTTGGCTGTAGAACTTGGGCACAATTTCGCGCGCGTGCGGGTCGTTCATCATGGACTGGTAGGCGAGACACTCGGGACTGTCGGCGCCACACACCTTCTTCCACAGCGTGCCGGGCCCAGCCAGTGCCAGCGTGCCCGGGTGACCTGCAAAGGGGAACCGGGCGGGTCAGACGACAAAGCCCAGGACAGCCTGCGGTAACGGTTTCAGAGGCTGACAATACTGTGACGCCGGTGTCCGGCCACATAATGGTCATATAACAAACATGGGTATATGAGCCACGCATTTCAAATGGAGTCGACACTTCAGCATTGGTCCTAAACACAAGAAATGAGCCTTTCATAACACAATAACAGTAAACACTCAAAAGCGATAAGAACAAATCGTTGAGCAGCACCTCATTCTGTAAAAAATGACTTATCACTTCATGACGCGTTTCTTCAAGAGATAATGCCCCATGAAAAGCTCAACCACATGCTGGAAAAAAACTGCAGCTGGCTGTAGGTAACAACCAATCGTGTATACACGGCGCACACTAATCCAAAGAACGTCAAGCAAAAGCCAGAGGACGACTTCAATCGAGGCGCAAGGCCATAGCACTGAAGGTCAACACACGCCAAAAATCACGGATCTTCTTGACGCTCGACACTGTCACGTGATTTATCAACCAAATCGGCTGATACTTCATTCAAACGTCGTGACAGGACAAAAACAAAGCCCACAAACAAGTCTGGTCGGCCATGTCATCGCCATTAACAGCCAATCAACGCCGCTAAATGGGCTGAGCGGGCTATTTGGTCGAGCCACTCGTCCCTGGGCAAGATCGTGTCTGGCCGAGCCGCCGGATGGGAACGCCCAAACAATCCGTCCAGTCAAACAAACGCCAAGATATCACAAACAAATCGACACCCAGGCGTGGTGCCCGCAACACAGTGGCACACTTTCCGACTCGGACGGCGATGATATGAAAATGACAGGCCTTCTAGTGCATTAAGGTTTCATTTTTAGCGTTCAGTCACCACGAAGGACATGTAATAGTGAGCGGCAACCTAAACACTGAAGCTAAAATGCGCCTTCCGAACAAGGTAAAACAACGCAGGTCCATCAATTTGTCACAAAACCGTTTTTGCATAATGGATCTGATTCTGCACCCTGTGGCGGTTGTAAAACACGCTATAACCACTGTCTGTAAGTAAGCTCCGCGGCATGCACCAGTTCATGGCAGAAATCCGATCATTGTAACTAACACTGAGAACCATAACAATGTAACCATAAAACTGAGAACCATAACCAAACCCATAATTAATGTCCTGTCAGACAGGCAACCTTGACATCTGAATTCGACAGAGCGCGATTATTACGGACTTTCATACGCGCACAATGAGGTTCGCGCGCGGCCGGTAAACGTATCGCAAAATAAGCGGTGCGCCGTCCCACGGAGCACGCAGTGGCCACACCATCGATCGGACGTCACCACCAGGCCCCGCCCGAGCGTGATCTAGAGGCAGTTGTTCCACCTCGGACAACGTTCACCGCGTCGACCGGGGCCCAAGGTTCACAGGGCCAGGCGGTTACGCCCCCAGAGTCATTTGTGACCCCATAATTCAGGGCCATCTCGACAACGATCAACAGGAGTTAAATACACACCCATCCTGCGGAGATAAAACATCACTGCCGAGCGATTAATACGCATGGGCTTGGCTGTTCCCACTTCGCTTGCCTTTGAATTGGCTACTCATGTATGCACAGCAATCGCAATAAACAAGCCATTTAACTTATCCAGTATCGCCATGGTCGTTACTCAACGCCAAAACTCCGGGCTCTTAAAGAACGCGGGCACTTACACTCTCAATGAAATGAATGGTGAATAGAGTTTATCAGATTCCATTCAGGGAGTCGCCAAACAGTTGGTGCTGAAAACGACCAGTTTTTATGGTGTACCAGAGATCAGAAACTACAATGTGCTGATATCCACCCATACGCGGACTGACGGTTATTATTCCCAGCAGTCTGTAGGCAATTTGGAGCCTTTGCTCACAGATAAATAGGCACATTTGCTCCAGAGATTGCTCGCCGCCACCCAAAAGCAATCACACAGCGCGCCGAGCGACAATAATTCATGCCAGCCAGGCAATTAACTCTTTGAAACAACGACCAAGAAGAACATCAGCCAGACACCGTGAAAGAAGCACGCCCACGAACACCAAAACGAGCGCGCAGCCTCGCCCGGCGTGTCGTTCCGTGGCCGTCCTCAGCCCGCCGCGCGGGCCAGCAGTCGGTGACTGACGGATTCGTGACCGACCTATCGCTTTAATCCTCTGTTTGCGGCGCCGTTACGGACAATTTGACAGTTGCGTTCGTCGCGAGCGCGGCCAGTCCTTCGTGACGGACTTAAAACGATGCAGCACTGCTCTGTTGTAAAAATCTGGTCCGATGATTTGCTGCGGATATGTCTGAAACCAGAGCTCGCGCAAAGCACAGCTTGTTGCACGGACACTGAAATATACAACCGATCGTGCACTGCCTGGCAACGGCTGATTCTGTGGCGAGAGTGTAACGTGTTTTCTCAGACATGACGCGACCGTGCGATAGTCCGCGGTCGACCTGCACTGGACGACTGCCAGCTGATCCACAGGCTCAATGTCCAGTGCCGAGGCGACTCCAACTCGTGTGCCAGGACTGGGACACCCAGCGCGTGATGGCATTCGCAGCGATCAACGACAGAGTGACGGGTCTGTGGATGGTTCTGGCGACACCAAGGAAACATCAGCAGCCAGAGATACTCGAAGAACGTATGTTCCATGAAAAAAAACGTATGCGCAGTTCTGGCTGAGCGATGCTGCTGATGCTTGCAGAGCATGCTCAGAAAGAGTCAGCGAGGGAGGGGGCGTCATTTGGACCAACACCATTTGAAAAGGCCGGGGTCTGGGCGGTATGGGCACGTTCAACGGCGTGATAGTGCAGACTTCGGTCGCGCCTCGCCCGGAGGCCGCCAGCCGAACACACGTCACCGGAAACTGGACACACCAGTCGGAACGGCCCAGGCCAGCTCCAGTCCGTTCAATACAGCAGGGATCGACGAAAAACCCACCGGACACCTTTCACAAGATCACAGAAAGTGCTCTCCCGTCCCAAAAACGCAGCGTAACGACAACAAAACACGGTGCAGCAGAGCTGAGCAATTTCTTGCATGAGATAAATTGACAGTTAACAGTGCAAAAACGCGTTTAAAGCCCGGTTCATACCAGATCCGTCGTCCGTCATGACGGACGCTTCACAGGTTTCCCTCTGTCCGGAGTTAGATCTGGCAGCTTTTGCGGATCCGCCAAGCCACCAAAAAAAGGCGACGAGCTGACGCATGACACGATGACGGATGGCGGGCGCCCAGCATACAGATGACGGACGGCGACGGTCCAACTCTCTTCACGTTCCTCTTAGCCCCGCCATAAAACAGACTGACAGGCTCCGGCGGCGGTCGGCCGCGTCGCCGAGTCCCGCGCGGCCGCCGGTATCCGTCCGCAGCAGCTGGGCCGCGCGCCGAGCCACCGCCGGCCGCTCGGGTGGCCGGATCCGGGTCTCCACAACAAGCCGCCGTTAGCGCGGACCCAGATCGCACCACCGCCGGCAAACAATGCGGCCGGCAGCCGCTCTGACCGGCGCCTCGGGCCGCTCTGGCCGGCGCCCGGGCCGGACCACTCACCGGACAGCTGGAACCAGTTGGCCTGCTGCATGCGCACGATGTCAGTGACGGGCCCGGCCAGCTCGAGCGACTGCCAGGCCAGCCGCTGGATGCCGCCCAGACAGGTGAGCGGGTGCGGCGGCGGCCCGCCCAGCGGCGCACCGGAGCCGCTCGGCCGCTTGCCCTGGCCCGCAGAGCTCGGCCGCTTCTCCTTGGCCCGCTCGTCGCGCTGGAACATCTTGGCGAAGTCGACATTCTTGCAGTCCTCGGAGAGCTGCAAGAGAGGGGGCCGGTCAGCGGCGGCCGGCGGCCACGGTAAACGGCTCTTTTTCCGAGCCGTCGGCGCCGGGAGGGACGTCGCAAAAAGACGAACGTGAGAGATGGAATAAATACAGACGTCTTTCGCATGTCTGTTTGCCGTGGCGTCCGCGCAAAACCTATACGGCCACAAACACGGATCTTTTTGGTGATGGACGAATGGGCCCGATGAAGGGAAGCAGACAAGATGCGCATGCCGATGGTGCGCATGCGCAATTGCCGGCCTAATGATCCTCACGAGCGGCGCTTTTTGTGGCCACAGCCTAACTGCAGTCAGCCATCAGGCTCGCCTGTTGTCAAACAAAGACCACCTGGGATCGTTTCGTGCTCGGTAAACAAGCTCTAAAGCCACACAATCACCTCGACGTCAGGCCACCGGCCAGGATTCAAATCATGCACTGGCGTCGGAGCGCAGAGCTTTCTCTGTTGATCGCCGGAAACTCATCGAATGACCTCGTCATCACCGCGATCAATTAGCCTCCGCCGGCCGTGGGTATCTGTTGCCAACTGCGAAGTGCGCACCCCACCAGACGCCACATGACGTCCACCAGTCCAAGGATGCCACAACCTTTTCGTAATTTTGGCAGCTGGCTGTGCGACACGGCAGCGGAGTCCTCGAGACTTCGTAACACGGCACACAGCGACCCGTCAGACAGCGTCACACGGCACACAGTGACCCGCCATACGGCGTCACACGGCACACAGTGACCCACCATACGGCGTCACAAAACACACAGTGACCCGCCAGACGGAGTCACACAGCAGCCTAGTCGGGAGGCCCGGCCGGCCGGCCGCGGCACGAGCGTGACCATAAACAGGGCTCATGAAGCGGGCGACGGCGGCGGCGGCGGCGGCCGCGGGCCGGGCCGTACGTTTACGACCGTGCTGACGGCCTGTAAATCACCCGCAAACGGAGCGGCCGCCGGCCGCCGCCGGCCGCCCGGAATACTCATCGGGTCCGCATCTGTGGCGAGGAGTCGTGATTCGCGGGAGGCGCAGCGACCCGGCCCGGCCCGGGCCAGCGACTGGGTGTGGTTAATATGCGGAGGCGCAGGGGGCATTGGAGACACAGGCACGCTGTCGGTATACAGGCGCAGAGCGATGGAAACTGCGGAGCAGCCGTTTCTCGTTCCGCTGAGTTACTAAGGACACACGTCGGTCACGTGCCCGGCATGCGCCAGTGCGCAACAAGCCTTCATCTACGTAAAACTGCTGATGAACACCTTACATAGACGCTGACACTACAACCAGAACTTTCAAAGCTTTCAAATTTCACACACACAGCAAAGTCGATTGAGCGCCCAGAAGGTTTGCGAATTTAACATGGGACTCTATGGAGCAAGCAACCACAATGATCTGGAACCCGCAAGACAACGCATGGACGATAGCCCTAATCCATTAAAAAAAGCCACACTCCTGATGAGGGCTGCCAGTCCTGGACGACAGACCCAGTCCTCCGAGCGCCCGTGAGAACCCGCCGCCGGCCGGACGGGACACAATGGGACGGCCCGGGCGGACAATAGGGGGCGGCCCCGACTGGCTGGGCCCGGGGCGGGAGGCCGCCTCCCGCGGGTCGACCGTCCCCGGGCGGCGGCCCCGACTGGCTGGGCCCGGGGCGGGAGGCCGCCTCCCGCGGGTCGACCGTCCCCGGGCGGCGGCGCCGACTGGCTGGGCCCGGGGCGGGAGGCCGCCTCCCGCGGGTCGACCGTCCCCGGGCGGCGGCCCCGACTGGCTGGGCCCGGGGCGGGAGGCCGCCTCCCGCGGGTCGACCGTCCCCGGGCGGCGGCGCCGCCGGCCGGGCTGCCGTCTGCGGCCGGCGCACACACAGAGCCGCCGCCGTCTCAATCACCGGAACTCCATCAGGGTAATGGCGGGGCCGCCGGCCGCCGCCGCGGGGAGCCATTTCGCCAATTTGATCGCCGGTGTTACAACCCCGGCCGCCCGCCGCCGTAACCTTTCATGCCGGCCCGAGACAGACAAAAGACGTGACCTAGGCCCAAATTTGTCGGGAGCGCGGGCCCAGTTGTTGGTTAATTACGATCGGAAACGGCGACAATAGCGGCTCTGTTGATGGCGCCGTGTGATGACGCTGGTCGCACGGCGCTAATCTGGAACGTGCGTCACACGGACCAGTGGGGCGAGTCAGCTGTCCGGCGGGTAAAGCCGAAACACTCGGTGGCGCTTGAGCATCTGGAAAAAAATCCCTTCCATATGAAATGATGTAACAACCGGGTTCCGACGTCACGTTTTCGTCATTTGTATATCACCACAGCGCAAGCCGAATACTTGGAATGTGTCGCACGACAGCAACACTCAACAAGTTATCGCTAAACAAACACTCGGGTGTAACTTCTCCGGAAAAACGCCTCCGTCAAACGGGCGAGCGTCCTGAGGCCATGCTATCTGATGCACAGGAGCGCCGCGCGCGCCAGGCGTGCCTCAGAGGCCAGGACTATGTCGCCAGCGGCGGCGGACCGGCGAGGCCGCTGCGCAGAAGCGCGTCTGGAGGCCGGCCTGTCTCGGCCGCTGACAGTCTGCCGGCCGGCGGATGGCGTCCCTCTGCCGTCTGCCGGTCCAGACCGCGGTTGGAGACCGGCCTGTACCGGCCGCTGAGTCTGCCGGCCGGCGGACGGCGTCCCTCCACCGTCTGCCAGCCCAGACCGCGGCTGGAGGCCGGCCTGTCCCGGCCGCTGACAGTCTGCTGCCGTCTGTCGGCCCAGACCGCGGCTGAAGGCCGGCCTGTCCCGGCCCGTGACAGTCTGCCGGCCGGCGGACGCGGCATTCCTCTGCCGTCTGCCGGCCCAGACCGCGTCTGGAGGCCAGCCTGTCCCAGCCGCTGACAGTCCGCTGCCGTCTGTCGGCGCAGACCGCCAGACGGCAGACGGCAGAGACCACGTCCTGCTGTCGAGAGACTGCAGGCACGCCGACGGACCGCGCCTCGGTCCCTGTCAGGGACGGCGAGAAAAGGATCTGCTTTAGCAGCGCAATGAAGACGCGTAAGGCTGAACTCGGTGGCTATTGTGTTTTCTATCGACGCTTCAGAAACCATGTTCGTTTTGCGTCGCAACGTCCCACGTCGCTGTCGCAGGAAGACGAAACGACGATTTGGTTCTGCGCCGCCCACAACGGAAACGAACTGGATGGCACCGCCTCGTCACTCAACAAATGCGACGCAAATACCTGACCAGAGGGGCCTGCCAGCGTCTCCTGACCAGTCTCTCGCGACGGCAATCCCGGCAGGGTTTCGCTCTGCCCCGTAAGTCCAGTTCGGGAGCCGACAACAGCTGCAGCCACCCGTCCGACTGGCTCGGCGCAGCACGGGGTCGCCGTGCGGCCCGCGCCGGGAGCGCGCCGCCGACAGCGGCGAGCGAGCGCGGGGCGCGCTCGACGGTCGCGTGGGCGCCACGTGACCGATCGCCGCCCTGAGCGAGACATTGTCGGCGTGGGCGGACCCATCCGTCTTCCGCCGCCGGCCCCATTAAAGGCAAACCCAGTCACGCTGAGAGGAGAACAGGAATATGATAATCGGGCCTGACGCAGAGAGACAGGCGTCGGTACGTCTGCTGGTCTCCCGGGCGGCGAGAACCAGGCAGTGACAGAGCCTGTGTGTGGAGGCCTGGAACCAAAGTTTTATTAGAGTCATCATGGAGGAGTCCCGACTTCGCTCCCGGTCACACGCCATCCGACACTGACGGAGTCATCAGAATCGAGTCCGGCTGCCGCTTCACTAATGGAGTCATCGACGGCAAATCCCGTTCTCCCAGTCAAGAAAGCCGCTCCGCTGACTCAGTCGTCACGCACGAGTCAATCCACTACTGATGGAGCCGTCACGTGCGAGTCAGCCTGAGCTCTCGGCGCCCGAGCCGCGGCTCCGCTGATTGAGCCGTCAGAGGCCGATCCCGCCCCCGCTCTCGTCGGCCGGCTGAGCGGCTCAGACGGCTTCATCAGGGGCCGGAACGCCGCTCCGCCCGGTCAAGGCGCCGGCCCGCCGCTGTGGTAACAGCACGCCGCAATCGCGTAACCGATCGTCTGTCTGGGAGCGGGCGGCGCGAGCCCGGCCGCCGCCGCGGACCAGCCCGGGAGGAGAGGGCCACGCGGTCCCGTGAGGTTACCGTTCCGATCTATTGCGGTCCTGTGAGGTTACCGGACCGATCTACCGCGGTCCTGTGAGGGTTACCGGAGAGACCAGTTGCGAGACTATGAGGTCAACGGAGCGACCTGTCGCGGTCCCGTGAGGTTACCGGACCGATCTATTGCGGTCCTGCGAGATTACCGGAGAGACCAGTTGCGAGACTATGAGGTCAACGGAGCGACCTGTCGCGGTCCTGTGAGGGTTACCGGAGCGATCTGTCGCGGTCCTGTGAGGGTTACCGGAGCGACCTGTCGCGGTACTGAGAGGCCACTAGAGCGATCCACTGCGGTCTCATGAGGCCAATGACACGACTGCGGTCCTGAGGTTACGGGAGCGATTTATCGCGTTCCCATACGTCAATACAGCAATCTACCGCGGTCCTGCGAGGTCAACAGAGCAATCTACCGCGGTCCTGTAGGTCAGCAGATGATCTATCGCGGTCCTACAGGATCGGCGGAGGGTTTATCGCGGTCCTGTGAGGTCAGCAGAGGATCTATCGCGGCCCTGTAGGCCAGCGGAGGATCTATTGCGGTTGTTTGAGGTCAGCAGAGGTCTATAGCGGTCCTGTGCGGCCAGAAGAGGATCTATCGCGGTCCTGCGAGGTCAGCAGAAGATCTGTCGCGGTCGGTGTGAAGTGCCGGGACGTCCGGGTGCTGCGAAGATCACCGGCAAACTCTCCACGGCCGCGGGACAGTGTGAGTCTCCGTACTATCGACACCCTGGCAAGGACGTCGGGCCACTTCAAATGCGCGCCGTTCGTGGAATCCCAAGTGGGACAGGCTGAGCCGCGGTTCAAACCACGTCACAGCCCATCGTCAGTGGTAAAATTAGCAGGCCAGGGTTGCCAAAATATCGTTTTGATCCTGCTCTACCCTTGATTTAGGTGACATTACTTCGGTTAATGTTTAAATATATTTGTTAACGTTAGACATATGCGCAAAACTGCGCATCGTTCGCTGTGTGTGAGTTAAACGTGCACACTGCAGTGCACCTTGGTGCAGGTTTGTATCTATTACAAGCGCAAGGCACACAATGTCATGGGTTCGTGAAATTCATCGGTCTCGTAAACACCGGGGTAGCTGAAAATACGGACCGAGCTGAGTCGGTGAAAAATGAACTAACTGCCCGAATGAAAAGTTGGCAGCCTGTCCGGACCACTCACACGTGATCAAACGGCATCGTGTCATCCCATACGACGAAAGACGGTTGTAAAGCTGACTTTAAATGGCTGCAGATGCGCAAAGGACTAACAAAATACAATGAAGACGTAGATTTCTCGAGGAGGCATGCATCCATCCGAGCATCCATGTCCAAAAAATTGTTTCTCAAAAAATTGGTAAGTCATAGCTAGGCACGGCGGAACCACCTGATCAGGGGAAGCACCGACGCCCTACCCTGAACATTCACGAAAAACTGCAAAACTGAAAGCAATCTTGAAAAATTTAGTAGTGACCCAGTGACGATGCATGGACAAAAATGGGATCTGCTCCTCTAACTACATCTGAATGTCATTACAAATATGGCGCAGGTCACGCTCGAAGAACAATAAGCACTAAAGAGCGGTGACGATCTTGGCGGGGCACAGCACCATGAAAGAAATGCCACTCTTCCTGAGCAGGATTTCCCAGAAACGGCGCTGTTAAACATCCGCTAAACGCTTCTTCGACATGATCAATAACGTGATAAACCTCCAACAACCCGACCAAAAATATACCTCCGTCCTGTCCGTAGGCAGGGTTCCAAGCCAGCATCCACTAGGATCAAAACAAAACGGACAAATTTGGAAAACGGGGCAGGTGCAGTCCGCTCGTCCTCGCAAACGGCCGCAGTCCGGACGGACGGTTCTGACGACCGCTCCCGATGAACGGTTCACTTCCGGGTACGACGCTGGGCGGCGCTCGCCCGCAACCCACCTTCTCTAGAATCCGCACCATCTTGCGTTCGGTCCTCGACCCGTCCCGCATATCACCACAGACTCGGTCGGTGCCTGCCGCGCTCGGATCTCTGATCGCTGAGCACGCGCTGCGCTCCTGCCGCGGCCGTGCACGGGGCTCGACTGCAGCGCCCGGCGGTCGCCGCGCTGCAGGCCGCGCGCTACCTCGTGCCGCGGCGCCGGGAAGCCCGCGGCCCGGCGGCGCCGCCCGCGGTCCGGCCGCCGGCCGCCGGCGCCGCCGCGGTCGCTGATTGGCGGCCGCCCTGTCAGCGCCGGCTCCGGGCCCCGGCCGCGAACACGCGCGACCGCCGAGGGTCTGGCGGCGGTTCCGGCCGGCGTTCTGCGGCCGTCTCATCTCGTTGACTCACAGTCCGGCCGTGAGTCAAACCTCGCGCAGCGGACGCGTCGTCACGGCACGCGGAAAATTTCACGTCCAGAAAGTGCAACTGCGCTGTGATGAGCCAGCACCCCTTGACGGAATATGATTAATCCAGTCTACCGATAACGTTCCCCGCCACACGCTCCACAAACGTACTCTGCACGGTTAGTGATCCGACGCCAAGGTAAATAGATGAATTTTACACAGCAATCTTGAGCCACGCAACACATGACACCAACGAGCTGCCGATGGTGAAATCCCCCCCCCCAACACAGACGAGGTCCGGCAGCATTTGAAGGGAGGGGCAGGGATGCTATCAGACCGGTGCTGGAGACAGACCGGACCGCACTTGATCCAGGGCTCCGATTGGCCGCTGACGTCGGGAGGTTCCGGTTTAGAAGATCGTCTGTCTGGCAGCGGGCGAGGCTCGCATCTAACGGGGTAAAGGTCGACCGTGCTGCCCCATCTACACCCTCTCAGCGCGGTACGCAGGCCTCCGCTGCTGTCTCCATGGCGTCCGACTGGTTTCGAGGAATGAAGGTGAAAAAGGCGCAAAAACGCGATAACAAACTGCTGATCGGAAAATCATAAAGCAGACATGCCTTCGAAATCCTGACGTGCATTGAATCCTCTCGAGTTTCAGGCCATCAGCCAACTTACGTCGTTTGAAATGTCAGGGGCAACCTGACGCGGTTCGGTGCATCGCTTACATTAAACCTAGCGCCTTCTGTTCGCTACAAAGGCATGCACGAAGGACGACACTTTTCTTCCCCATGGATTATTCAGTACGACAGGTTACGTGTGTCGTATGTGCAGTATGCAATGCAGAAGCCGACCCTCAAACCGATGCTGTGCAGCAGTCGCTGATCACCGATCCGACCCCAGCCACTCTCCAAACAGCGGCCGCAGCTCGGCCGTCCGGGGCTGTACAGCGCGGTCTGGCCGCCGCCGGACCAGGCGGCGGATCCTGCAGCCCAGCCAGCCGCGGCCGGACGCCGTTCCGGCCGGCCCGCACCGTCAGACAGGACGGCCGCCTTCCGACGCCTCCCCGAGCAGCCATCCTCACTGCGGAACGCTGAGGCGGCGAGCGGTCTGCCGGGCCCCAGCGCCCGCCGCTCACGCCGCCCGACGACCGGCCGTCCCGCGGTTCACACCACGCGGGCGACCGTCCCGCGGTTCACGCCGCCCGACGACCGACCGTCCCGCGGTTCACGCCGCCCGACGACCGACCGTCCCACGGCTCATGCCGCCCGACGACCGACTGTCCGCGGCTTATCAACGCTGCTCGCACGGCTCCGCAGAGGAGCCCGGCTCGCTCGCGTTTCTCCGGGCACAGAGGCCGGGCGCTGATGGCAGCTCGGCCCCTCGTGACTGGCACCCGTTACGACAGAACGACGCACTGCGCCCCCGCGCGGCACGGCGCGCACTTCCGTCACGTCTGCGGCAGAGTGGGGGGGGGGGCGTTTCCGGGAGGCCAGCGGAGGTGGGCGCCGGACGTCACGGAAGTCCCGTCTATCGTCACGTCCAGTCCGCCCCGTGTGTGACGCCGAGACGCCGCGATAGCCCGCGGAAAACCGGAAGCGGCGTGAGTCATCGTAGGCTACACCGCACGAATGGCCTTGCGTGGGAACGGCCGAGAGGGCGGAGAAATGAATGAATGGGCAACGCCTGAGAGAGAAAAGCCCTCTTACGCACTCTATAGAGAACTGGAGACGGTTTCTTTCCAAGTGCATTGCGTCATAAGGCAACACCTGCTCTTCAGTTCACAACTGCAGGGGCTATTTTAATATGGTAATGAGTAGGTAAATCTCTCCACCCTCTCCAGTACCTATTTTGCTCACCCACTGAGAAGAATTTGCCCCCATTCATATTCTTCATAGAATAAACAAGCGTACCCGGAGAGTTTCAGGTCATCAATTTTACACTATTCACTAGCCTCTACTACTGCACAATATGTTGTCTTTCACGTACTCCGTGGGTATCTTTGTGGACATTAAATGATCCTTAGACCACAGTCGTTCAACGCGTTAGTGTTCTTCAGCGCTACAAACAGCAAAAAATGTTCATCTCCATATGGTGTCCTTGTGCCAGTCCTTTGTAAATAAGGCCCTTATTTGAGATATATAGCGTTCAGAGTGAACACAGTGCTGAATACCGTCACGCTGACGCTTTTATGGCGTCTTATTGACTGGAGCAGCTTTAATCTTTGTCTTTCGCTCCTGGTCCTTTCTTCTGCATTTACATCGCAAAAATCGGCATCCACATCCCTATCCGGAACCGCGTGGCAATGAGAACTCACTCGCAGTTACGTCACCATTTAAGCGAGTCTTCCTGCAGATGCGACGCACATGTTTCTGTGTCTAATTCACAAGTCGCATTTTTCACTGTATTACTTGTCTTATGCCATTATGCCGCCGCATACTGAACAACAATTAGCAGTAACCACCTTTCACATCCTTACAATGCATGGTTGCTTTCAACGTATGAACCTATGGACTAACGACTGCATTTTGGCATATGGGACGAAATTCCGGCGCGTGCACAGGAACTGAGATTGCGTTTCCACTCTTCGGATCCGTGTCCAGTACACCTACTCAGTGACGCCACCAGAAACATCATCCGTTTTCGTCAGCAACCAATTTGGAGCATTTACACTTTAATATTCTCACCGCGCATCAAATGCACACATCTACGATTCCCTGCCACAACGCGGAGAACAAAATCCGTCACTACGTCTCTGTTCTGGCTACGTATGTAGGTACTCCGAAGTTGCCTGCGACCACAATAAGCAGAAAATGCTGTCCAGTTGCTGAATCGGTACGTGAAAAAAATGTTATAATACCTCCAGGTTGCCAAACAAGCGCATTTTCCTCTCCGGCTTTCTCGACAGTACCCTACTGCAACATGACAGAAACTGGACGTTAGCTGTGATGACAAAGCTTAAACCCCCCCTTGATCCGTGCCCAAACCCTAACGAAAATCTTGAATGAGCAGTTGCCTACAAGCATTTACTTTAAGCTAGATAGTTGTATTATTTTATCAACGTCAAACATTTGCACGTGGGACCGAAAGGGTGTGTCAGCGCACCAATTATCGATACCTTTGATCGGCGTTAAGAAAAACACCTGCAGCGGGACGAACGCAAAACGGCACAAATCTTCCGATCGAAATCACGCATAAACAGTATTGGTTTCGCGACGTCTAATACTAAAATTTTGCTTCTAATGCTCTTAGCAGTCTGCTTAAGACCCCAGACCTGCGTCCCTGAGCTGTGACAGCATCTCTCCCGATTTCCCCTCCCATTCAGGTTCGTCCAAACTCTTGCACGCCGCCAGGGACTGATTTGGTGAGCAGCACCTCAACAGCACAGCAACACCCGGTCAGTGCCGTCCGGGTGACGGGTGGAGGCAACACGGCCAAATGGAACTAATCACTCGAACCGTTTCATTAACCAAGCTTCCGGGTCGGAGCCGGCCCGACTTCGGCAGTCCATCAGCGTCCGTCGGAGTCGGCTTCCGCTGGCCGTCATCAGACCGCAGAGCCTGACGCCCGCCCCCGTCTGACGCCGACCCAGGTCCGACGTCCCGGCCACCGAGGTCCGGCGCTCTGCCGGTTCCCCAGGCGGCGATCATCGGCGACGCTCCAGTTCAGGTCAGCACACCGCCGCCGCCGCCGCACGGGTCAGCGGGAACAGGGCCGGCACGGCGCGGCCCGCAGACGCCAGCCCGGTGACGCCTTAGCTGGGCGCCGCCAGCGGCGTCCGCTGTCGGCGGCAGCGTGCGGCGCTCCGCTCACAATCCGCCCGCTCCCCGGCCGGGGAGACGCCGCCCTGTCCCGGGCCGAGTCTGACCGATCGCCGCCGGCGGTCTCCGTCGCCGGCTCTCCGGGAGACGGCCTCTGACAGCCGAGAGACGTTCGACCGCGGCGGCGGCCGGGTACCGCTGACGGCACACGTTGACGCGCCGCGGGCGTGCTCGGCCGGCCGACCTCAGCGCTGAGTAGGGGGCTAAGAGGAACCGGACGAGGTCCGGCCGGCCGCGAAATCGGCGCCACACGACAGACGGTGACTTACGGCCAGCACCGTCCCAGCGGTGATGATGTCTGTCTATTCCTTTCCCTCTTTTTTTCCCCACCTCCCTGTCTTCTACCACTCGCCTCACCTCTCAACTCAGCTCCGCTCAGCAAAGCTCAGCTCAGCTCAGCTCAGCTCATCTAACATCACCTCATCTCACATCACCTTATCCCATCCCACCTCAACTCACCCATATCACCTCATTTCATCCCATCTCGTCTCATCCCACTTCACTTCAACTCGCCTCGCCTCTCGCCTCGCCGCCTCTCTCTCTCTCTCTCTCTCTCTCTCTCTCTCTCTCTCTCCCATTCGTACGTGCCATGGAACACTAAAATCATTCATTGGTTACGACGCCCGAAAGGAAACATATCAGTGCAGGTGGAGCTGCGGGCAGGAGAACTGGCTGTGTATTGACTCGGCTGCCGAGCTGGCGCCCCCCGCGGCGGACGGCCCACTGCCCCGTTGAAAACACGGCCGGCTGCCGGCACTGAGACGAATCCAGACTAACGCAAACATCGGTGGCGCGGACCGCGTCAGCGGCGGCGCCGCGCCGCGTCTCGGCAGATCGGCCGCCGGCCAGAGCCGCCGCCCCGGGGCTGAATCACCGCAGACCCGCGCGGCAACAGCCGGCCGCGGACCGCCGGCGGCCTGGGCGGCACCCCGTCACCTCAGCGCTGCCGGCCGGCCGCGGCTGGCGGGGGCGGCAGAGGCAGAGCGGACATCCAGTCCAGCGCAGCCGGCGCGGCGCAGCTGCTGAGGCCACCAGCCCCGGATGGCCGGCAGAACGACAGCGGAACGGTGGTGACAGGGTTGCACCATGGCTCCGCCCGGCCAGGAGCGCTGGGGCGAACAGGAACAGCGTCAACAGGCGCTGGGCTCGACAGCTGCTTCAGGACGTGAGGAGCAGCTATTTCCCGACAGATACCGGCAACACGCCTTTGACCGGAAAACAACCAGAAACGGCGACAACGATAGCGCTTTAGAGTCTTCTATCAGTCACTGCTACAATACTTCGTCGAAACGTCGCGTCACGTAACTACGTAACACCATTCATCATTAAGACATTCAATCCATGGCCACTAATAACCATGTACCACATCCTCAGGTATGTGCGATGCACGGGGGCAGCACCAACAAACCTTGTCCAGTGATCATCACGTGCAAAAAGTCTGCAGGCATGCACAGCGTGCAGGGGCACAGAAAAACCTCGGCCACCACCAGTCCGGTAAGGACCGGCCCGGCTCGGCTGGACGGTAACCGAGACGGGGCCTGTTCCGCGGTCAGAAGTTACTGAAAGAGGGTTTGTTCCGTTGCTAGGTTACCGAGAGGGGCCTGTTCCGCGACCGAACGGTCAACGACAGGGGGCCTGTTCCGTGGCCGGACGGTCACCGAAAGGGGGCCTGTTCCGTGGATGGACGGTGACCGAGAGGGGGCCTGTTCCCCATCCCTGGACGGTCGCCGAGAGGGGCGTGTTCCACAGCTGGACGGTCGCCGAGAGGGGGCCTGTTCCCCGTCCAGGCGGTTACCGAGAGAGGGCCTATTCCACAGCTGGATAGTTACAGAGAGGGGTCCTGTTCCACAGCTGGACAGTTACCGAGGGGGGACCTGTTCCCCGGCCAGACGGCTATACAGGGAAACTGTTCCACCGCTGGAGACTTACCGAGAGGGGTCTGTTCCATCGCCAGACGATTACCGAGAGGGGCCTGTTCTACAGCCGACCGACGGCGGCATACCAGAGCGCCGCCCGCCGACCCACGTCTCCGCCTCGCCGCCCGAAGAGGAACATCCTACCGCCCGGGCCCGGCAGTGACGTCATCACGGGCCGGCTCAGGCCGAGCAGAGATTGGCGGGCGCCGATAGTGGACGGTTTTGGCCCGTCCCCGTGTCCGCCAGTCCGGACCGCCACGCGCGCGCCCGACCCGCCAGCTCTGAAGCGACCGTGGCGTGAGAACTGGCGCCTCGGAACTCGGCAGCCCGAGGCGCGTGCTCTCGGACGCCCGGGAGCTCGGGTGCAGGAGTGAGGGCTCGGACGCCTGGGAACTCCGGTGCAGGAGTGAGGGCTAGGACGCCCGGGAGTTCCGGTGCGGGAGTGAGGGCTCGGACGCCCGGGAGTTCCGGAGCAGGAGTGTGCCCTCTGACGCCCGGGAGTTCCGATGCAGGAATGTGCCATCGTGCGTCCAGGAGCTCCGGAGCAGGAATGTGCGCTCCTACATCTCGGCAGACGCTGAGTACGGGGTTCGCGGGCTGCTGACGGACCGGAGTCCTCAGGGTGGCCGGTGCCGGCGAAGATGGAGTAAACGTGGCCGGAACCCGCCCCGGCAAGGCACACCTGTGTCAGCGCCCGAACATCTGCGTAATCTGTGCAGGCCGGCTATTGGCCGGCCGGCTCGGCCAACTGCTTTGCTATTCAGATATCGCGAGCGCGGTGTCCATATCTGGCGCATACCGCACAGCAGACGTCACACAATGTCAAGTGCGCTGAGAGCGTTGGACAATGTCTAATGCGTTGGACTGAAGGAAACATTTCCCACAACAATGGCGCTTATTCCACGGCTGTCGAAGACACTGCCAGTTGTTTCGAACCGCATGGTACGCCTCATGTTTAATTTCACACCGTACCAAGAAAATCTGGTAATTAACCAATCTAAAGATAGTTCGGTTGATATAGAGCGGTGATTTAGCACTTCCACAACATAATGACATCTCATAGCATTCCCGAACGCCATAAAAAGCCGCATGGCATCACCAACCAATATATGAACCGCCTGCACCACGACCTTCCTGCCGACACACTCTTCGGGTAGAACAGGACCAGTCACACCATCGCGTCATCACCAGCCTCAGACCGCAGCGCCTGGTACATCCTGACTTTCCGGCACGGTACCTCCCTCCCGGCAGCTGCCGCAGATGCGCAGCTCAACACGCCACCGGGCCGAGAGACGCGCCGGCTGAGCGGCATGTCCGGGGGCGCGACCCACAGGTCAGGTCGGCTGAGTCGGCCCAGCGGCGCGGGAGACGGCTCGCCACCGTCCAGGCCGGCCCGGCTCCGGGGCGACGTCCGCCGCTCGGCCCGGCCGCCGCCCGACCTCGCTCGACCCCGGCGCGCGGCTCTGACGTCACTGTGACGCGGGCCGGCGGCCGGCGGCGCCGCCCGGTCGGCGGCCGGCGGCCGCACCGTTACGACCCGTCCCGGTCCGGCCCGGCGGAGGCCACGCACACGGCCGGACCGGGTCAACCCCGCTGGCCTGACCCACCACCGGCGCCGACCGACCTCTGACACCGCTCACAGAAGTCAGACACCGCTCACTCGTCAGACATCGCTCACAAATGTCAGACACCGCTCACAGGCGTCAGACACCGCCCACATGCGTCAGACGCCGCTTACAGACGTCAGATGCCGCTCATTCGCGTCAGACATCGCTCACTCGCGCCAGACACCGCTCACAAGCCTCAGACCGCTCACGGACGTTACACACTGCTCACAGGCGTCCGATGACACCACTCACTGGCTTCAGATGACACCGCTTACAGGCATCAGATGATATCGCTCCGAGATGCGGCACGACATCGCCTTTAAATGTCAGATGCACAGGCGACAGCTACTACCCTCCCAACTGTCATATGACGATGTCACAAAGGGACGGAAGAACTTGCGTCAGTCAGTATTCCTCACAAGCGTCGGAGAAACACACGTATGGCACGGCTGAGGCGGGGCACGGGAACACGCGTCCGCCAGCGCTAATCAGCCTGCGAACTGTGAACAGTAAGACGGAGTTGAAGAACTCAAGGGCATCAGAGGACCATGTGTAAGACTGCATCGTTCGCGAGTGGTAGAGGAACCAAAACAGGTGTCAACTGGACACAGTTCTGGAACGTTAGATGACAACATCTAAAAACGGCATGCCGTCCAATGGTTTAAAGCGGCACTCCTGGATCTGCGCCACGTCCGCATCCAGAAAACGCGTCCCTGCCGAAAGGGCAATGACCGCAACTGACAAATGTAAGCAGCTCTTCATAACATCGACCTCTCGTGGAGACACTCAAGCTGTCAGTTTACACAGGCCACTATCTGAAGACTGGTCAGCCAGAGGAGACTCCTACATCTGTCACAAGCAGTCTTCATGAACGTCCTGCAGCATCGCGGCAGCAGTGTTTCAATTTCACCATCACACAGACAATGAATCTGACGACACTGCCCGAAACAGCTGGCATTCACGTTCAAACTTTCCACATCTTAAATAGCTACCTCTGTCTTTCATTATGCAAATAAACCTTTCGTTTTCAACGATTCACTGAAAAAAACTAGATAGCAATGTCTCGACATGCCATCAAAAGTAAAAGAAGTGAATAAATAAAAAGTCCGTCCACAGCACCAATGTTTTAAGTGTCCTAAAGGGAGCATTGACAGATTGTCAAAGGCCCCACACAAATCGTAAGGATAACAAAATCGAACGCGACATTCTCTATCAATGTAAACAAGATAACCTCATATCTAAATGTATGTTTCAAGATACACAATCCTTCCCAAGGACTCAGCAGGACCGTGTAAGCCCCGCAAAACATACCCAGCCTTAAGACGCCGTCGACTGCGTCAACGACGTCCGCCTGGGTACTCCCGCGACACCAGAGTGCCGGCCCTTCAGCCGACAGATAGCCGGCGTCCGACCGATCGCGACCACGCAGCACCCTCCTGCCGCCGACACCGGACCCGAGAGAGCACCCTTCTGGTGCCGACACCGGCACCGAGAGAACACCCTTCTGGTGCCGTCACCGGCGCCGAGAGAGCACCCTCCTGCCGCCGACAGAGCACTCTTCTGGTGCCGTCAGCGGCGCCGAGAGAGCACCCTCCTGCCGCCGACACTGGCGCCAAGAGAGCACCCTTCTGGCGCCGACACCGGCACCGAGAGAGCACCCTTCTAAAGCCGTCAGCGGCGCCGAGAGAGCACATTCCTGCCGCCGACACCGACGCCGAGAGGCGCCGGTGTCGGCCAGCAGGCCCTCCTCTCTGAAGAACGTGCTGTCGGCTGGCTGGGCGGCCGCCGCAGCGCGCCCGAGTCGAACTTCGTCTGCGCTGGCGCCTCACGGTCGAGCAGCGGCTGGGCTCGCCACAGAGAACCGTGACGAAGACACCCGACCGCCAAACGCCCTCCGATCCTCGCCCGTCGATTGCGGCCCGGAGAACAGCGGGCGACCGTCCTCGGCGGCTGCTACGACGTCCACCTCCGGCGGAAGCGCGATTTACGCTCGAGGAGCTGTGTAATGTCGATATAAACCAGCCTGGATAAATAATTATAAAAAGTAAGGCGACGATAACGGCCGTGTTGACAGAAGTATTGGCCGTTATCGGCCGGCTGCAGCGGACGGGCGGTATTTTCGGCGGCCGCTGCCGCTCCCGCGTCCGCACACGTCCGGCGGCCGGCCCCGGCGGACACCATAAACACGGCCCGATACCAGCCGTCACGAGCGCATCCCAACGGCCGCCGCCCGCCCCGAGACGGCCCGAGTGACGTCATCGGCCCGACCTGTGACCGGCCGATGGGCCGTTGCCGGCGCCGGCGGTGACCCGGCCGCGGCCCCGCCCGGCCGCCGGACGCCGTGACGTCACTCGGCCGGTCGTGACGTCAGAGGGCGCGGCGAGATCAACGGGCTCGAGGCGCGCCAGGTGGCCGGCCCTCAGCTTTCTAACGTAGCCGGCCAGTCGACGCGCGGCCGTGGGCGCGCGCTGGCTCGCGGCGCGCCGACCTGCCGCCTCCTGCAGCGGCCCAGGGTCGGCGCGCCGGCCCCTGGATGTGGAGCGGCATGGCGCAGCTCGGTGGCAGTCCCACCAACGTACCGCAATTGCACCGCGAGCCCTATGACGTTGCGTGGAAGGAAATTGCCTCAGAATGGCTGCGGCCATGCCATCTTAGTTTCTTCGCCTGCACAGGTCTGTAGCTAGGGAAAGTGGACTCCCGCCGGAGAAACAAAGCACACGCTGACAAGCGCTGACGTAACGTGAAAACCCTGCATCGCGAGGCGACGGATCCCACTGTCAGCGCTGCTCGCCACCAAGTGTCAATTAGGAAAGTCTCCTTGCGCCGCCACTTTTGCTGTAATTTTCTTGATGCGGCCGCCGATACGCCCGTATGCTGGCATATTGTCCTGCCATCGGCGGTGGCGTGCAGACGGCTCCTGTCGTGACCGTGAGGCCAGCGCACGGGAACACCGTCCTTCTGACGTCAGCACTCCGTGACAGCAGCGGCTGACTGGGGGGGGGGGGCGCTGGAGGCATGGCTCGAGAGGGGCGTGCCAGCTGCAGAGGTCACCGTCGGCGGCGGCGTGTGTACTCGCCGCGGACTCTCCAGCCTCACTGGCCGACCAACTTGTTGCGTAAGGTCCTCACGCGACCGTAAAGACCGCCGACGCGCCCACGCCCCTCGCAGCGTGTCCGTACCGATCAACGTCTGCCGTCTCGTCCGTGGAGCGTGACCGCGCGAAACTCGCCTCGCCACGGCCGCGAAATCCCGCCAGCCGGTCCGTGACCGCCCCGTGACCGTGACCGGGCGGCCGTGACGGCGTCACAGCGTCCAGCCGCGGCAGCCGGCGCTCGGCGCCGATGGGAAGACCGGTCGGCCGCGGCTGACGGTCGCCCGCCGGTCGCGCCGAGGTGAGGGCGGCCACGGGGACCACCCGCGGGCGGCCACCCGGGGCCGGGTTCGTGTCCGGCCCGGTCCGGCAGCGGTCACCCTCCCGACCCCCGAGCCGCCCGCTCGACGGCCGGAACCGTCGCCTGCGCTGGCGGCGGCTTCCGAGCGACCCATGCGACTGCGACCGTGCGCAGCGCAGTGCAGGCCACGCGGCTGCGGCCAGTTCAGTCACGCCTGACGGCGCAGCCACCTCGACACAAGGTCATAACATTGGAAGCTTTTCGGACTTTTCAAACATTACAACATTTTGTCCTCAATTTATTTCGACTTCGTGAAATCAGTTTTCTTTCTGTTTTCAAGTAAACAAAAAAGTCCTGGCTTACACACCCATCCAACTACCTCAAGGTCATAGTGCCCATTAATAATTTTCATGGGTTATTTTATATCAAGATCATCAGTCTCGTTTTCAACCGGTTTCTGGACATCAGGGTGATGTTTCTGAACTTTTAGCTCCGTACGAATAAATCTGAATGTGCACCCTGTAAACTTGTGACTTCTGGTCTATGAACGTAACCCGAAGGTAAACGTTACTTCGGCTCTGTTCTCATTTTTGCATTTTGTCCTCGTCAGCCTTAGAATGCGAAGGCAAAATTCTAACCCAGCAACGACAGGAACGGCGTGCACCCTCTTCTGCCACCACCGGCAGAACCACTCTTCACAAGAAACCCAGCCGCGTGACGCTACATCGGGAGCGGGACCAGCGGTGCCCCGGCGTCCTGCCGCCGGGGGGTCGCGGCCTGCCGGGGGGGGGGGGGCTCTGCGCGCCGGCGCCGCCTGGGATCGGGCCGTTTTTACCGGCGCCGCCGCGCGTCGGCCGGTGCGAGCCGGCGCCGGCCGGCGACGCAGGCCCGCGGCGCGTCCCGTACTGGCGGCGACTCTCCCACGGCCGGTCGGTCTCCGTAGCGCCGGCGGAGCGCGGCCTCGGCTCGCACGGCGCGCGGGCGGGGGCCGCGGCCGGCGCAATGCGCCGCCCCACCGGCCGCAGATCGCGCGCACGCCCGGCGCGCCGGCCGCCGCTAGGAATGGTGCCACCGGCGGCCGCCGCGTCGCCAACGGCGACACCGACTGGTACTCGGCCGCGCTGCCGGGGTGCCGGGACGGGGGCCCGGCACGTGCTGCGCGGTGATGAGAGATTTGGCCCGCTGCTGATGAGTCCGCGACAGCGGCCTGCGGCAGGCTTGGATAACGCCTACCGTGTATACGAAGATATCTATGTCTGTGACGTCAGAGATGGTGCTTATTGTACGGACGATACGGTGACTGAGGGGTGATACACTGATACGCGTATGGGAAGGGACAGATCATGTCGTGTTACCGTCACCGCACCAGGCAAGTAAGGCGGACCGCTGAACATCGGCACAAGCGGCGAAAAAATCCTACATGCGGGAGTGACAGGAAACTACCATGTAAACCAAGACACGTGACGAAGCATCGGGTATACCAGAAAGTGATGGTGGGACCAAGTGAGCATTCGGATGACGACTGCTTTCAGTATCAATCAGGGTTGCATTACAGACCACAAGCGTTTCGTTAGTAGCGAAACCAGTCTGGGAAAATCCCCGTGATACAGTAATATGAGACTCGCTCCGTGAAATGAAGACCGAACGCATGGGAATGTGCGACGCATTACCGCAAATATTCGAGACCAAATGTATCCCTCAGCGCTGTGAAAGCGCTCTAAATTCATGTTTCACACAATGTCGTGCGCGCAACAAGGGCCAAGACCGTTTCTTGGCGTAGACCAAGAGCTTGCGCCGATTTCAATATCACGTTGCAAAATGCGCGTGCGACAAAGGATACCCGCATGACCCTATCTGTCAACCGAAACAGACGGCGCACCCACCTCGTAAGGAGCCAACTCCACGGGAGGCCGGACGGGGGGAGGGGACATTTCATGGACGACACCGTCATGGGACCAGACACCTTCATTACGGCGACAGATACTCCATTTCAGACGTCACGCGGCCGGGTAATTCGAGCCGTCGCCGTCGGCCGGGCCGACCAAAGGTCGCAGACGGGCCGCGCGGCCGCAGGTCGCGACCTTGGCCGCTGACGGCGCCGGCAAATGGCATTTCCTGCGCGGAGTGCGTGCCTGACGCCCCGCGTCGTCGAGGCCGCCGGCGCCTGTCGTCCCCGGCCGGCAGGGACCCATCGGCAGGTCTCTGGCCGGCCCCGGGTTCAGGCATGACCCCACATGGCCGGCCACGCCCCGCGGCCGCCGCCCCGGGCGCCCAAGGCGCACTCAAGGTCACAGGCGTCAACATCCGTCACCTGTCAGACCCCCCAGCACCGGCTCTATCACACAGTAAACAACGCCAGTCGCCGTCTGTTTTGTTTCTTATCCGCCTTCGTCCACAGAACTCGCTGAGCCAAGCGGTTGTACAAAATAACAAGTCCCCGTTCAGCTTGCTGCAGTTCACGGGTGTCATCGCTTAAATGAATAATGCTCAACCGGGACAATACATGCGTTCTAAGGCCAGTTTCGCAGAACTACAACCACGCCACAGTTCCGGCCACATGGTTCAGTCGCACCGTTTCAAGGAACCACTAGAATATGCGTCTCCGGCGTTACTGAACATTGCGCCACGCAAGATTACTACAAACCGAGCTTACAGCATCTGAGTACATGGTACGCCTGAGGTTACAAACATACCGAGCAGGTGATTCTGGAAGGCACCAACGGAACAACTTTTCCGGCACAGACAACCACATGTCGGCGATCGTCTGCTGATCCCTCGGCTGAGCTATAGCGTCCGTCCAGCGGCGGCCGGGACCGCACGTCCAGTGTCCGCGTCACAGGTCCCGTGCTTTCCTCAGGCTGCCCGGGTGCTGCGCTGCGTCCACTGTGGGCGGGTCAGCCCTGGCCGGCCGCCCCCGCCCGCGGCCCGGCACGGCGACGCCCGTGACGTTGACGCTGAGCCGGCGCGGCTGCCAGAGATGCCGCCGCCGGCCGCCCGAAACGGCGCCATGTCCGTGATCCGCGGGGCGATGTCCACGCTCGTGAGCCGCGGGCCGTGGCAAGGATAACGTTGGAGCGAGGTCGCTGGTTCCGTCCGGCTGCTGAAACTCACTCGACAGCAAGGCGGGAGACAAGGAATGGCTGCTCTATCGAGCCGCTGAGACCCGGCGCAGGTCGAGACGGGGGTGTCGGCGAGAGGTTGCCGGCCGCGTCGGACCGCTACACTCGACCCGCGTCATGTGAGCCGGAGACCCGTGCGCCTTTCAGTGGTAGGAAAAACGACACAGGACGCCGGAAACGTATCAGCTGCCGGTCCGACGGCCGATTGTGCGCTCGGCGGTGTGACGGGGCGATAGCGACGTCACTGTACGTGCACGTTACTGTACCAACAAACCGGGTCAGTAGGCCGACGAACGGCAGCCGACAGGGACTGCCGACAGGGCAGGCTGGGCCGTACGGAGGGCGGGTCCGGGACCGGGGACAGGCTGGGACGAGGAACACGAGCTCGACGGCTCGATTTGCCTGACACTCCCCCGGAGATCGACCACAAACGGACGGGCGGGCCCCCGCAAACATGGCGGGCGTCATCACGGCTCGCGGCAGACGCGACCCCAACATCATCCTTACTCGCATGACGTCATCACGGGCTTGTTCTCTTGTGGAGGCGGAAAACTGACACACCAGCGCGGAAAAATAAGTAAAAACATGCACTTCGTGAAGCGAAAAAATACCCGCGTTCTGAGAACTTGTAGCGGTATGCTTTTTTCCGTCTCCAGTGCCGTTGGCAATGGTAAAACTGTCCTCCGGCTGGCTGTCACACGGCGCGATGTCACCAGGCGCCTCCCTCACCGGAGCTACCGTGCTCGGAACACCCCTGGCCAGGTCGGCCAGTACCGCAATGGTAACAGTCAAATATTGCAGCGCACGTTACGTATGACGTGTCGTTCATCATACATAATGCCTTGCCTTGCCACTATAGAAATTCGTCCGAAATGTGAGCTTCCCCTAAAACGTAAGCACCACGCGGGGTACGGCAACACTCTGAAACATCATTCGAAAGCATCATCACGCTCTCCCCCCCGAAAAAAAATATTTGGGGGACATTAACATGCAAACTGAGCTACTGCGAAGCATATGGTTCCCTGGATGAGTTTCACTGGTGTTCTAAAACTGTCTGTGCCAACCTGAAACCCTGCGGCCCAGCCTCTACCAAGCGTCAAGAACCGGCACACGACTCTGGGGCTGCTCGACGCGTCGACGTTATCCATGTCTCTGGCCTCGCGATTCACTGGACAATTTGGTATTCATGCGATGACGCAAACAGCCGCTATCGACGGCGAGCCCCGGCTGGGACCGATTCACCAGGGCTGAGTGCCGGCTCAGCACGGTCCCTCCCCGTACAGTTCCGCCCGTCGCCGTGACGCAGCCAGGCACACACGGTCGCGGAGAGCGGGCCGCCGTCAGCGCTGATGTCACCCTGTCGGCTCAGCTCGCTGACGGCTCAGCTGACCCGCCAGGTGTCCGCCAGCGGCGGGGTGGCGGGGGGGGGGGGTTACTGCTGCCCACCGGACCGGGCAGCGTCCGCAACGGCTGGCCGAGGCGGGCCCGCCCGACTGCGGCGGCGCCGCCAGCCGGACGGCCGGAGCCTGGACGCCGCCGAGCGCCGCGAGCCCCGGCCGGCCGCGCCCGACGGGGACGCCGCTCAGGACATCTGCACCACAAGCGGGATGTGCCTTCGAAACGCACACGGCCGACGTCGAGAAATCCCACATGTCGAAGACCGGTGAGCACGCCGACTGAACGTTCGGCGTTACTTAGTCGTAAAACTGAGCTTTTTACTAACAACTGCATACCAGAAACCGACATTGTTACTGGGAAGCCGTGAGTTCAGCTAAGTGGAGACTACATATCTGGAACCCATGAGGAACAGATGCGACCAATGCCACATCCCCCATGGACTTCCAGTTCATTAGGCCCTGGTTCATTCAACGCGCGTTCCAGCATCGCGGCCATCTTACAACCGGATGAAACGTGTCCAGTCCTGATAATTTCCAGAGGCCGAAAATCATCTGATACAAATGCAAACAACAACCGTAGAGCGAAGTGGAAACACGCCAAACGGCATTCTATTTTGGACACGCGATCCCAGACGACGACAAAAAAAAATGCTCACTTCAACACACCGGCGCCACAGAGTACAACCCAAGCAAGATCCATCCGCAGACTGCCGCATCGAGGTTTGTTTGCATCCCGGGGCGAGAAGTCGGAAGAGCAGCCTATCAGCTCACAACGGCTGTATCCGAGTGCACAATTACATCTGCGGAGCAAAGAGCGACTTGCTCTGCTGACGTCACGCCTCGGTCTCGCGGGTCATCTCCGGGGCCGCGCGTTCGATGACGATTGCGTGCGCCGAGTGAGCGCGCAGGCCGCTGGCGCGCGCTTCTGTGACATCACCGCTTCGAGGCGGCTCGATTATCTGCGACGACCTTTGAGGGCGAACGGAGGGGAGGGCGTGGGCAAAAACCAGCTGTCAGGTGTGACCGATGAGGTCTTGGGCAAAGTCGAGACCGGCGCGGCAAGTGGGACGCCGTCCTACAACTCGGGCCGTTATGCAACAAAGATATGTGGCGCTCTATGGACACGTGCTTGGTACAATGGTTCCAGTTCGTCTCCCACTGGGTTTCACGCTTTGTGGGTGAAAACGGCCTCCCGATTTAAAGGGTTAGCAGGTTTCAGCCACTGCCTGGCTTAAACTGGTTCAAACCACGGTTTAATCCGGCAGGCCCAAATTAATTTAAGCCACCTAATGGTTTGAACCAGACATCACAGTTTAATTTCAGCTTCTGACGGCTCCCTGTCACGAAATCATAAAATAAAGTATTAAGGTACCTTATATAAAGACTGCCTTTGGAACTGACTGATCAAGACCAAAACTGTCATTTTCAAAGTTCAGGCCTAACGCTACATCATTCACTATCTCAAACTGAGCATCCATGACATCACACCTAGACATAAATGCTGAGCCCAACGAATGTGGGAATGCAGACATTCTTCAGAAAATAACTCTCTTAATGGATGGCAAGTACATCCACTAATGGAATTACTGATCTTGTTGGGTACTGGGCAGGTGTACCTATCATCACGTGGAAATCCGAAGTGTCTAAAACCTGAATGGAACAGAAATGCTATCGTTATGAACTGACATTTATCTTCTGCCTTAAAAAAACAACGAACAGAACGCTTGTAAGAAAACGAGAGCACAAATGCAGAATGCTACAAACAAGAATGCTTAGATACAGGGGATTCACGATACCGGCAGCTTTAACCGTGAACACCGTGATAGCTTGAGATGGCTCTCTGAGATGACAAGTTCAGGCCAAACAACTAAAAGACAATGTGCGCTAGATCAGCAGCTCTTCCATGACACCACGTTTCTACCAGGCTTCTGTCAGAGTACCAGGCTTCCGCAGATGCCTGAAGGGGGCCGGGACACTTAGTTTTTTTGTTAGGCACAAAAGTTAAGGCGGCTTTTCGTGTTCAAACCGATTTAAACTGACTTATATTAATAAAACTGTCTGGTATTAATTCAATTTATGCTGGCTTTTTCCCAACCCTGCCGATTTGGCCACCAAAAGATCGACAACGTTACGGAGTGAATGCTGAGCGCAGGACATCTGCCACTCACAAGCAGACAGAAAGGGACTACGTATGACATCAAATGCGACTAGGGACGGTAGACGCTGACGAGAAACAGCTGCTGTAGTGAGGACGACGACCACGCCAGCACGAGAACAATGAACGGTCCAGAAGTCGGACCGCGATGAGCAGGAGACAAGCCAGGAACTGCAGAAGTCAACAGACGACGCAGGAACCAATACACCGGACGCAAGGAGACCGCAGGGCAGGAGACCACCCTTGCGGACACCAGGCCCCAGATATCCACATTACACCACGCGCCGCCTGACAAGCAGTTTTCTCACCGAGGCGGCGGACAACACCGTGAAGGTACGACGCTACATTAAGCTCAGCTTAATGCGATACTCCGTCCATCCGACCCTAAAAGTTTACAACTGAAATGCCACATTCGTAAACAGTGGGCGCTGAACACAGGGCCACACGAGCTGGGTGAAAGATGACGCATCGGGAACTATACAGGACTACGTAAAGCAAGTATCGGGTACAACCTGACCTCGGTAGCATTCCGAATATCTGGGTGACCTGAAGTCCAAATGTGTTCGTAATCCAGGACCACAAATCTCGGTGAAACGAAACAAATCGATGGACCTCGGAGCCATCGGACTACAGGGCCGCCGTCCAGCCACCGCAAGCAGCATGAATGGGTCAAACACCCGATACAAGCCCGGCTTCCACAGCCGGATCACCCCACTCACCTGGATCAGAGTTTGCTGCAGCTTCTGGAACGCCGACGAGTAGGAGGGTGGCGGGAACTGGCCCTTGGTGCCCGTCTTCTTGTTGTTGGCGGCGTGCGCCGCCGTGGCCGTCTTCTCGCCGGCCGACATGTCCGCACCGTTCTAGCGCGCACGACTCGGATCTCGTCTCCGATCGCGCACGCCTCGCCAGGAGTCACGCGCGCCGTCTCAGCGCGTCCCGTCCGCGGCTGGCAGGTGTTGGCGTGCCCGCGCCGCACCCATACCGACGCGACGCGCAGCGCTCACTGTTCACTGCGCGCTCCGTCCGGACAATCATCGAACGGCCGGCCGTAGCAGCAGCAGACGGCGCTAGAGACATCTATCGGCAAATAACACAACTAAAGATTCGCATGGCTGAGAAAAACGAACAGGAAGAAATGAAAACCAGTGTGGAATCTGATCCAGGGGTGTCGATCTGTATTCTTTGAGAGGTCTCTTGCCCGCCCAATGTTGATTTGGACCCCCCAGTGTTGGTCTGAGCCCCAATACTTCCTGCCGGTACTAAAGGGAAATGAGTAGTAATAGCGGAAGGAACGGTCGCAATAGATAAGAAATAGGCAGAAAGTAAAGAACCGTCTAAACCAAAGCATCCGTCTATCTTCTTGTGTTCTGTCTACCTATCTATCCACTTATCTATGTATATATATATATATATATATATATATATACACATATATACATATGTATATTATATGTATATATATATGTATATGTATATATATATATATATATACATGTATACGAATGGGAATAAATGCATTTTCTGGGAAATACTAACAAAAAACTAGTAGATTTCCGTTAGCCAAAATAAAGTGGGTTAAATCCGCTGAGAAACCTACATTTCGGGATGGCTTCGGCTGTAGGGCTCTCGGCACGCCTCCCCCCTAATCACGTGTAAAATTTACCTTTGGTCTGATCGAATTAGAACATACGACACTGCGCAATCACAGGCAGAGCTCTTCGAGAATAAAAATCATACGAGAGTGACCGAGAAAGAATGTAGGACTTCACGTACCTGGCCATGGCAATGCAAGTGTACGCAAGACGGAAGAGTCGGCTCCCGCGTGCTACTGGTCTGCTGTTCACGCCAGGACGTCGCGGACACGACGTCCGAACTGAAATCGTCGTATGGCGTCGCAGACAGCAAGTGGCGACAACATTGCGTGTGGATCCGGCGAGCACGCGACAGCAGCTGCGTCCGGCGGTGTCGGCGGTGGAACGAAAGAGAACCAAGCGCACAGATAAGGGCATGACCGTCCCCGCTAATCTCTGTTCCCCGCTCCAACTCCGGCGGAAATCATTAGCTCCCCCGCGCCGACGCCGGCCGACAAAGACCGGGCGTCGGCCAGGGGACCACGCCGTTGCGCCTGCGCGTTCTCGTGAGAGCGCGCCTGACTGGGGCGGCGGCTACATAGGGTGTGTCGGTCGAGGGTTAAGCTCGGATAGTTATCCGGAATCGTGCAAAATTTTCCGGAATCGGGTTCGGCAGCACTAAAACAGGTAATCATCCGGGAAAATGTTCCATGATGAGGGAGAATATCGAAGAATTTTCAGAGCATGGTCGGGACGAAGAATCAATCTTTCGCCGCTGTGCATAGTGGTGACCGGTAGTACGGCGTGGCTGTCCGTGACGCACGAAAATCCCGTCATCATCACAACTTTATCCACGTATGTTTTTATCCACGCATGTTTTGTTTTTATCCACTACATGTTTTTCTGAATGCAAGTACATACTGTGCCGTCAGATTCACATCGAACGCGCACAAATTCCACTGTTTTTTTATAGTTTTTCATTAAATCATTGACGGGAACCCTTGGTACAACCGAACAGAACGGATGACACCAACGGAACCAACATCATCGTGGTGTATCTGCCAGCAGCACCTGGCTTTGTATGACTTTGCCTCTGACCACGGGCAGCAGACGGCGTGAGGGTTGCAAGGGAAGCTGCCCCGCGCAATTCTTGAAATTTCGCATCGACGCTAAATGTTGCATGGCGGGAAATGACTTCAGTTTTACCCGCAATCCTGAAAACGTTCCACCATTATTAGACCCGACAATTTACATGACTCACGATCAGCATCCAGCTAATACTGGAAAAAAGAAACAGCATACTGTCTGATCGGATTCACGGGGAACAGCGTCGTTTTTTCTTCAAAAGTACTGGTGGGGCTCAAATGGGTTTACGGCCATTTTTCAGTCACCGCTAATAGATCCCATGTTAGAATCTTACAACGTTGTATGCCGTTAGCGCTTCGCCAAATGTAGAAAAACGACATTCACGGTTCCAGGATTTCGAGACAGCCCGCAGACTGTTCCGGAAGGGGTAACCCACGTGGAGCCCGAATTTCCCATGAAGCTGACGTTTTCATAAGTTTCACAAAAGGTGTTCGAAAGCGGGTTCCGGGTCTCTAACTGCCGCGGGACCGCCGTTGAATGCCTTAAGTGGTACAGGCTTGAAGGTGAAAGAAGCCATTATCTCGGACTATGGGACTTTCTGCTTATTTCGGCGATCGTTTAGTCTCAATGTCGGCGACCAATCACCTCTCCAAATCACGCCGAAGCCGTCAAGCAGTGACATAGCCAGAAGGGTTGCGGAGGTGCATTATGAACATCTGACATTTGCCACCCACGTATATAGAAAAACAAAGCCAAATATTTCAGTAGCGAGTGGAGATCCACGCATACTACGTTTTGTTTGATAAATCTCCCAACCGTTGAGGCATGCTCATTACACAGAAGTGAACCAGCGTTGCGGTAAACGAAGCCAGCTTGTCCACTTGGCGGGCTGGCGGGTTGATTGATAACCGTACGAGCCGTGGGAGCAATAATATATTGACACCGATCTTGAGTTCCATGTATCCCTGACTGTACGTCAATGTTCTACCCATGGAGGTCCGCGTAGTTTTCAAGGGCCCCTCAGTGTTGTGCCTCTTCCTGCATTCTTTGGGACTACCAGAAATCTCTGGCTTCGCCAATGATGGGAACCATTTTGACTCGTGTTCAAAATACCCCTTTGAAACCTTGTTTTTTGTCAAAGTATTTGAGCTGTGTTCTACATGCATGCGAGCCCGGTAAAGACATTTGAAACATTTGCTTTTGGAATGCAGTCAGGGACGGTGGATTGCATTTTCGGCTGGGGGGGGGGGGGCAAGCTCTGTCGGATCAATGACCGAGCTCATTTGGGTTGCCTTCTTCCCCCATCCCGAAAAAAATAACTGAACTTCGTTCTTTTTGTTATCGCCCAGTTTTTCTTTAAATAAGCAAACCATTTTCCCAGGTTTTGGCGCTAGTGTATACTTGTGTTCTCCAAAATGAGTGGATTTTTCTATTCAGGTCTGTACCCATTGCTATTTTCCAGGTCTTTGCCCTTGGGCATCCATCTACATAATGGCGAATGATGCAAACTTCTGCTTGTTATTATGTTTGCGTTTACACCACGAGCTCAACATTATTATAACAAACATTTGCAAACGGTTGAAAGGCAGTTTCCTCCCACAACATCAAATTATAACTCGATGCTTAGTAACAAAGTTCTTTCAGACTATCATACAAGAACGAAATCATTATCTTAAGCACTTGCCAAAGAAGCTTTGCGTGTCCCCCAAACACACATAATGCAACAATGCTAGCGCCAAATCTCTGACATAACGGACCAGGGGCGTAGCCAAGATTCCGCTCATGGGGGACCAAATCGGATCAAGGGGACCCTCGAAACCAATGGGAGCCCTCGCCAAGGGCGGATACAGGATTTCGCTAAGGCGGGGGGAGGGGGTTGGAGGCAAATGGTCAGCGTATTTTTGGCCCCTTAGATATGAAAAATGATGTAATTCTGCTTTTTACGATACAAAATAACCGAAAAAATTCAAACGCGTCATGTTATTTGAGAAAATTCTGCGTTTGTTTCAGAACAAAGTGCCCGAAATATGACAAAAACGGTGAGATTTTAGGAGGCTCCGTCCCTACCTTCATTTGAAATGTGTCTGTATCTGGTCCAGGAGCCCGTCTGGCCCACCCCCACCCCAATCCCGTAGCTTCTGGATTTTTTTTTAGTTTAGGTTAGTTTAGTTTAGTCTACTTTAGTTTAGGTCAGCTTGGTTTAGGTTCCCTCTTGCAGCTATAGGGGCACTTTTGGTGGTCTCGGGCCGTCTGCCGTGCCAGGATCCTCTAATGGTCTCAGGTTCCTTTAACAGTTTCACGTGTCCCGCGGGACGTCTCAAGCACTCCTTTGGCAGTTTTAGGAGCACCTCGGACAGTCTCAGGGACCCATCTGGCATTTTCAGGGACGCTTAAACCATCTCGGATTCCTTCCTGTCGTCCCTGGGACGTTTTTGCCGTCTAAGGAGCCCCTCAGGCACTAAAAAGGGTCTTGTGTAAGTCTCTACTGTGACAGGGGCGCCTCTTGCAATCGTCTAAGTCCTTTGGCCCTTTCAGGAGCAGTCTGGACGTCTCAAGGTCAAGGTCTAGTTTCAGGGGCCCCTCTGGTCGTCTCAGTGACCCCTATTGCTAGAGGCTTCTAGTTAGCAATCTCGAAGGTCCCTCTCTAGCAGTCTCAGTGGACCGCCTGCGGTCCTAGATACCCCTGTTATCGTCTCGAGGAAACATTTTTGCCATCTCAGGGGCCCTCTGGCAGTTACAAAAGACCTTTTGGCAATTTCAGGGCCCCTGTGCAGTGTCATAGACCCTCTGAACGACCCCGGTGGTCCCAATGGCTGTATCAAGGGTCTTCCTATGTCACATGTGGTACATCTGACAGTCTTTTAGGACCCCTCTAGCCGCAACAACTCTAGCCGTTTTGTTGGCGCTTCGTGGGCCTCGCTTGCTGTGTCAGGGGGATCTTGCCCGTGCCAGGAGCCCGCTTATTACACTCGGGAACTCTCTGGCCGTCCAGCGCTCCCATAAAGCCCAAATTCCGTCTCAGAGGCACTTTTCTTTCCGTCGCAGATGCTTCTCTGGCAATGTTAGCGGTCCCATGAACCCTCTGCCGTGTTGGGGCCCCTTGCAGTCTCAGGGGCCCTCGAAGAGTTTCAAGGGCCCTTCTTTCTTTCTTAGGGGTCATCTTACCGTGTCAGGGTCTCATTAACCCTCCCGGATACCTTCTGACTACATCAAGAGCCTTCAGCTTTTCACTCACAGGGGCCCCCTAGGGACTCAGTCCTCATCTTGGCCGTCTCATGGGCCCTATGAGCCATCTGGCGGTCTCGGGGACAGTCTACCGTGTTGGAACCCTGTTGTGGTCTCAGAGGCCCTTTGGGAGCTTCAGGGACCCTCTATGCGTTTTAGAGGTCATCTAGCCCTCCAGGAGGCCTCTCTGACTGCATCAAGAGCCCGTCAGGTTTTTATAGAGACCCCGTGAAGCTCATACGGGGCCCCTTCGGGGCTCCTTTTAAGTCTGACAGAGGCCCCTCCTCAGTCCTCAGGGGGGAGGGGGCGGTCACCCCAATTGGTCTCCCTCTGGATCTGCGCCTGGCCCTCGTAATCAGTGGGGCCCCATGTGGTTAAAATTACTGTCGGTTTGTAAAGGTGCCTCGCTGAAGTGTAAACGGGCCCATGCTCACCTGTAAAGACGCTCCTGGCGACCTGGCGGGTGCCTGTTACAGGTCGACAGGGGCATCTTTACAGGAAAGCAGGGGCTCCTGAATGATGGTTTAGGGGCATCTGTTGGCCAGGGGGGGGGAGGGGGTCACTGCCTGTCTGTAGAGGGCACCGTATCTGTCTATAATGGGCCTCTGTCGACCTCTGGAGGCAGGGGCAGGTCCCTTTTTCCAGACCGAAAGGAGGTTCCTTCAGAGGCTGGCAGGGTCCTTCATGGGTCTACAGCGGGCCCTCCTCAAACAAGCAGTGAATTCCGCTGCAAGCTAGCAGGGGCCCCTAAACGCTTATTCAGACCAGGGGCTTCTCTTCACAGCACAAAGCCTCCTTGTATATTTGGAGTACGTTTCCTTTCGGTTCGTGCATCAATTTTTTTGTAGCGTAAGGCTGATTTTGTGCGATTTTGCTTGGTGCAGTGACCGAAATTTCTGGGGGGGCAAAAACATAGTTTTGCCCCCCCGGCCTGACGACTGGGGGGGGGGGCGGCCGCTTCTCCTGCCCCCCTTTTCCGCCGTCGCTGACTGCAGCCCCAGTCCTTCTGGTTAAACCGGATGAAGTGTTGGCACAAATGGCAAGAAATTGGGTAAAAAACGCGATGTGTCTTTGCATACGTCTGCTCTATGTGTAAGGCAAGTGGAAAATTAACACCTAATTACAGACTAAAAACACTGTATCGAAGGACAATGGGAGTTCCAATGATTCACTGATCATCATCAACGTAATTGCGCCACATTTATTTCTTGCATGCGTCTGCTCTATGTGTAAGGCAAGTGGTAAATTAACACCTCATTACAGACTAAAAATACTGTACCGAAGGACAATGGGAGTTCCAATGATTCACTGATCATCATCAACGTAATTCCGCCACATTTATTTCTTGTCATGTCTGGTCTAAACCGACACCGAAGTGATCCAAATCCGAGGAGAAATAAGGATTTATGGGTACTTTAGGTTCCGCCAAATGGGGTGGCTGGATCCGCGAACGGTTTGCCGCCATCCTGAAATAGCTTCCGCCGCCCCTGCCCTGGATCCGCCAGTGGGCACCAACCACTAAGACATCTAGATTGACGATGTCCTTGAAAAAGATGTCAGGGCGTAGGAGCGAGGATGCCGGAAGCGAGATCCCCACTTTTTTGAAATTTAACACTGACTCTATGAGCGTTGACTGGAATGAATTGACCCAAAATGCTTCAATGCTCAATCAATCAATCAATCAATGCTCCCCCCCAACTGTGGAGTTCTCGCGCCCCTCCATGGGAGCATCCGGAAGTGTGGGGAAAGGCCAGACATTTTTTCCTATAGGGCTAATGTCAAATTTCCCCAAAAGTTTGGCCATGGTCTCTCCTGCCCGACCCCCTACTCCTACGCCCATGAGTCACTCATACGTTGGCCACGGCCAGAACCATAAAGCCACACCCTATGCCATGGTGCGTCTGAGATCCCGGGTGATGGGAAGGTCTAGACCCCCATTTCGCAGAGTTTTCGACATTATCCCTTCGACCACTGAAATATAAAAGTAAAAATAAAAACCACAAAAAGAAACGATCTAGTTGGTTGGTTGGTTATTGGGGCCTAGGGGCGCACCGACAAAAGAAACGATCTAAAACCATAGTCAGGCTCCCTGCAATAATTACACGAACACGCAACCATACCCTAACCGTAAACGCCGCAACTCGTCGTGACAGCTGATCGCAATCGCCTAGGACCAGCGGTAGAAAAAACCGATCACGGTGATTTCGAGATTTTTGGTCGTACCTAGGCCGGCACAGTCATTCCGGCATTACTAGTACAACTAGTTAAAAAAGCTATTTAAAAGGCACCGTTAAAATGTCCTTTAGTGAGTTAATAACAAAATAATACTAGAATTTGTATTACATTTATTACAAATGCTCTGGGGATTTTTCTGCTTCAACGCCATGCTTCAATACAAACAAATTTGGTGATTGTTTTGTGCTCTGCGATAGGATTTTGGTATCGAATGTGTAGCAGTATGGCATAACATTTTGGTACCATCTATCATGATATTTTCTTGTGATGCGAAACTGTAGCTAACGTCTAAATGGGGCTTGCTAGGATGTAGAAACCACTGCGAAACCACCCCTTGAATTCCCGCTCAGTCAGCGACACACTTCGGTCACATCGGCTACGACATAACGCCTGAAATTTGCGCAGTGGCGGTGGAGCCTCTCCAGAGATGGGGAGCAAGCCAATTTTTTAACTTGTTTCTTTCCATGCAACGCTGTAGGGTAAATGTTAAATTTCGACCGGAGATGGGACAGCTGCCCCCCCCCTTCCCCCCGTATCCACCGCTATTGGACTTACGTCTTACAAGTCAGATACCACTCGGATGGAACGTGTTGTCTAGACAAAGCTTAGGACAGTGTTAAAGCCTCACTCCAAGTCACATCATGACTTTGGTCGCAATTCCACTGCTTTGTCAAAATTCCCTGGGACGTTTTTTCCCAACCACTTCATTCGCGAGTCGTAGCGACTGGCTCATTTGAAAGGCTACGTGCTGTTGCCGACCCCTGACACCTTTTATGCAAAGGTCATGACATGGTCATGACCTCAGGCTCGGGCCAAACTCTCCGGTACCGTTATCATAATCATTGTACGTTTCGTTGCTAGCAGGAAAAGATCATGACCGGGAGTCATTTAATATTGGAGCGAAACACTTGTACGTTCAGTATTTGAGACATTTTCTGTCGCCGTGGATTTTGCCTGGTTGCAAATGTTCTTACTATGCAAGGTCAAGGTCAGGTAGTACCTGCATCAGAAAATGCGTCGTTTAGTTGACTTTCAGAAGACGTTATTATGTGCCGATGTTTTTTATCCGAGGCCAGGGACAGGACCTGACTGGAAAATGCATTGCATTCCCAGTGAGTCAGGAATTTGACTCGTTATATTTGATACGATTTCATAAGTGGCGTTTGATATTTGTAGGTTAGGTGTCCCAGACGTCCTGTCGTCGCCCGTCTCGCCATACGAAAACAGTATTTTACCTACAATAAAACCGTCGCCCAAACTACGGCTCGGTCGCGTCGTGGTCAAAACGGCCCACGGATGACCACATTGTCATCTGGTTCAGTGCGTGGGGAGGAATTGCTCCAGTTTGGGTCCACTTGGGCTGCGGGTCCGAATTCTGCACAATCAAACTTTGTTACCGCTTGGGATAGATCGTGATCGGAGCACCGTCCATTTCGAATGCTCAAATGCAGTTTATAAAAAAACAACGGTAAACAGACCACTCCCGGAATTTCATCCATTCAGCTGAAGAACTAACTGGCAGTATTTTAGAACGCATTTGTCTTGAGACTTTGTTTCTCACCATCAGTCGAGTGCTTTTGTTTTTTTTGCATTCTGTTTTTTCAGCTCACAACAAAGCACAGAACAGTGGGATGGAAACCCATTTTATCGAGAAGGCAGTTTTGATTCCCATTGACTGTGCACCCATGCATGCCAGATTTGTTGCGAACTGGTACTATTTACGCCCTCTCGTTCCCGTTAACTGATCCATTGATCACTATTGCGCGATGTAGCTGAAGACTGTAATCAGTAAAATCCGGTGATTTTCCATGTCCGTAAGCTAGAAAAGAATGATTTGACGTGTCTTGACCGTGTGCCTCTGGATAACTTCAGTTTGATCTTTCCAGGTCTCGTTGTTGTTGGGTCGCCCCATTTCTAAGCCTATAAATTTCAGAAGATCCGGCCTTTTCGCCCGCCGAGCTTATCAGGTTGGATTCCGTACGTGCCGCCTCGTGTCGATCATGTTCCACATGCAGCGTATGGAGCGGCCCATGTCGGCCTATTCGAAAGCGCTGGAGCACCGCGAGCAGGGCGACAGCCTGCGCGGCCAGCTGACTGCCGAAGCCGACAAGATTCTCAAGTGGAAGGTGTCAGCCGAGATCTGCCGGCAGCAGCAGCAGACGCAGCTGCGCGAAGCGCAGGAGCAGCGCCAGGCGCAGGAGGAGCGGCTGCACCGGCTGCAGGAGGCACACAGCACGGCGCTGGCCGCGCTCCGCCAGCAGCAGCAACGTAGCGAAGACGTGGCCGACCAGCTGCAGGCCACGCGCGCCGTCGGCGCCGCCGTCCAGCAGCAGACGGCCCGACTGCGTGCCGCGCTCGACCGCTGCGAAGGGGACGCGGCGCGGCTGGCTGACGGTCGGCGTACGCAGGTGGCCCGCATGGACGAAATGCAGCAGCAGTTTGGCGCGCTGACCGTGCGCCATCAGGAGGCGGTTGGCCGACTGCGTGAGGAGGTGGCGCGCGTCGAGCTCGAGCGCCGGCAGAGCGAGGAGCAGGGCGCAACCGAAAGGGCCCAGATGGCCGGCGTGATAACAGAACTGGAGGAGAAACTTCGCGAAAGCGCCGAACACGTGGAGCGCCTGAGTGCGACGGAGACACGTCTGACGGCCGCGATCGTGACGCTGGAGCGAGAGAAGCGGGACCTGGGTGAGGGGCTGCACAGTACCGAGTCAGAGCTGCAAGAGCGTTCCGAGGAGCTGCAGGCCTTGAAGGATCAGCTGCAGAAGACGAGGGGGGAGCTGGCGCAGGAGAGCTCGGAGCTGGCCGCGGTTCTGGGGCAGCGGAACGCACTGGAGCTCACCTGCGGAAGTAAACAAGAAGAGATCGCCGAGCTCACGGCCACATTGGAGGGGGTGACGAGGGAGCGGGATCGCCTGACTGCTGAGCTGCAGGAGGAGACCACCACCAGAGCGCGGGTGGAGGGTGAGCTGAAGGCCGTCCACGCGGATCATTCCGCGGCGATCGAGAGTCTCGGAGCTGCGCGGGAGCAGATCGATACGCTCACCGAGAACTTAGCGCGGGCCGAGGCCGAGCGTGAGGCCTTGCGTGAGGCCATGCAGGCTGCCAACAGTCAACACGGTCTCCAGGCCGCCGCTCTTCAGGAGGAAGTGCGCACGGCACAGCAGGAGCTGGAGCAAAAGGAGCAGGAGATCGCCGGTCTTCGCTCCAAGCTGGAGTCGGTTGTCGCGGCCGCCGACGTCCAGAGCAGCAGCCTCTCCGAGCTGCGACAGCAGCTGGAGCAGGGCCAGCAAGAGCTGGACGCCTGTCGGCGCGAACTGGAGTCCACCAAGGGCGCCGTGGTGGAGGAGCACCAGGCTCACGAGGCGGCGCTGCAGGAGAAGGACGCCGCCGCGGAGCAGCTGGCGGCCGAGAGGGCCGCGCTGGAGGAACGCTGCCGCGAACTGCAGCACCGCATGGACCAGGCGGCCGGCCGGACCGCCGAGCAAGAGTCGGCGCTGGACCAGCTGCAGACCGAGCTGGAGGCCCGGAGCGAGGCCGGACGGCAGGCGGCGGCGGAGGCGGAACGCGAGAACGACCGCGTCACGGCGCGCGCCGAGCACCGCATCCAGGAGATGACCGCGCTGCTCGACCAGTACAAACAGGACACCGAGGGGCATGTGCGCCAGGCGCGACAGGAGACGGAAGAAGTGGCAGCGCGCCTGCGGACGGCGCAGGCGGAGACGCAGCGCCTGCGCTCGGCGCTGGAGCGCGCCAACCGGCGTCAGGCGGCCGACTTCGAGCAGGACTCGTCCGTGTCGACCACGCCCAAACAGGTGCCGACCGTGCCAAAGCTGTCGGCGCCGACCACGCCCAAGACGCCCGTGCAGCAGGTGCTGCGGGCCGAGCAGACGGATAACGTGCCGTCACGCAGCATACTGCGCGCACCGCACTCTCCCTGGATCCGCAAACGGCGCGTGAACTTCACCGAGGAGGACGAGGTGCGCTCGCTGTCCAGTTCCGTATCGGAGTCGTTCGCCGTCGCCGACGAATACATCGAGTCGAAGTTCAGCCGGCTGCAGGACGGCCCGCGGCCGGGCTCGGAGCGGGGCAAGGTGGCCGCGCCGGCCGTCTCGGCCGTGGCGCCGCTGCCGAGACCGGCCGTCCACAGGGTGACGGCTGGCGCCAAGTCGGCGCGTGCCAGCGACGGCACAACCTCGAGAGCTCGCGAGTGGGCCGCTAAAGACGCCGAGGCCAAGACGACGCCCAAGAGCCGCCGCTTCTTCCGCAAACTGCACGACGAAAACAGCGCCAAGAACATCGCCTTCGACTCGGTGTTCGACTTCAATTGAACTTCACGTCTGGTGAAGAACGACGGGCATTGTTGGGTGGTGTGAAGGTTTTATGAGCAAGCGTTAATTACGTCAGTTATGTTCCCGCTCCGCCTGAGGCCGTTCACGTTACCCCTTCTTGTTATTTGAAACATGTACCTCTTGTTGAGCACATAGGTTCGTTTATCCCTCGTTACGTAAGATTGTTTATGGGCTGTTAGTTTCAGTTCGTAAGTGGATCAAGCAATAATACAGAGAATATCAACTACCGAGACCAGCTATTTCCTTCCTCCTTCACGCTGGAGGAGTGGACGTTTTCCTATGTAACGCTTCGCGGAGGACCTAAATTTCCAGCACACCAGTCGGCTGCATGTGTCGCTTGAAAAGTTGTAGCACGTAATATTTGGCCATTTCCATCAGGAGGAATGTTGCTGGAAGCAGGTTTTTTATCTCCTTGAACCGACTAAGCGCACTCATGGGCAGAAGAGGCGGATTCTTGTCGTTCTCGCTGTGTTCGGTCTCGGTCGCGTGCCCAAACTGATAGGTCGCGATAAGTTTCGCCAACAGAGCCCAGTCTGAATTCCATTCTTCGCCACGTTCGGGAGATCACCTTCAGTAACACCAGACGAAGCGTTCAAGTTTATACAACAAAAAACGAAGGCTGAGGTTAAGCAAACTTCAAACACAGACAAGATGCAGTTAAATACCGTCTATAAAATACTCAGTCCGTGGTTTCGTCACAGGTGAGGTACGGCTGACGAAGGGAAACGAAATACATCATTCGTCGCTATTGTTAGTCGTACTCTGTACACGGCACAAACATCCTAACGCCCACGTTCCGCTCCGTTACGCACACGTACGAGTCGCGCACAGACCACACCACCAACCAGCCCAGCTCGAGGACCCTAACGCTGGGAAAGACTCATCGTGCCAGCAATGATACCGCACCGGCGCGCCGCTCGCTGGAAGGGGAACTGGAAGCTTTATCCATGTCAAAGCAATGGGCCCGGAACCTGGGGAAGCCGCCACACTGTCGCGCTATAATACAGAAGAGGTGCAACTAAAGCATACACGCTCTTTCCCAGCGAGCATTCTTCCACCAAAAATCAGCAACTTAACACACAGCAGACTCGCATACAGAAATTGTCTAAACAAAAAGCGGCATCGAACGACTTGCAAGTTTAGTGCTCTCACGAAAGCCGCCGTTCCGGTTTTGCTATCGCAACCTCACGCCAACTTGCAGCGATAATACGTCCGTTCCCGGACAAAATAGCTACCCCTCGCGCTGGCCACTGGACTCGCCGTTTTCCGGTACCACTGCCGGGGCGCCGGACGGTGCGGCCGGCGCGGGGGGTGAGACCACCTCCGGCGCGTCCCCGGACGACCCCAGGCCCGCCGCCGGCTCCGCTGCCGAGGACTTGACGGCAGCAGCCGGGGACGAGTCCGCCACCGGGGCGGCAGACGAACCTGTCACAGGTACCGGAGAACCTGTCACAGGCACCGGAGATGGACCTGTCACAGGTACCGGAGACGGACCTGCCACAGGTACCGCAGACGGACCTGTCACAGGCACCGCAGACGGACCTGTCACAGGCACCGGAGACGGACCTGTCACAGGTACCGGAGACGGACCTGTCACAGGTACCGGAGACGGACCTGTCACAGGTACCGAAACCGGGTCCGCCGCCGGAGCAGGAGATGAATTCGCCGCCGGGGCAGATGGATTCACCGCAGAGGCAGGAGACGAATTCGCCGCAGGGACAGGAGACGGGTCCGGTACAGGAGCACGGGACGACCCCGCCGCGGAAGCAGGAGACGAATCCGCCGCGGCGGCCGTGCTCGCGGTGGGTCCAGCTCGCGCGGGGGATGATTGCACCACGGTGCCCGCTGCCGCCGGCCGGACGGACGTCGCAGGCGGAGGCTCCACGACGGGCGGCTCCGCCGTCAGGCTGGCGGCGGGCGCCCCGCTCGCCTCAGAAGGCACTTGTCTGTCGGCGCTGGTCGGCGCGGTCGGCCGCTGAGGCACTTGGGACGGAGCCGGTGCTGGGCTGGGTTCGGCCGGGGGGCTGGCGGCGACGGCGTCGGCGGCCGTCGAGCCGGGCCCTGGCTCGGGGGCGGCCGGCCCCGTCTCGAGCTCGCCGGGCGCGGCCGGCTTGTCCAGGGGGCCAGCGGCCGGCTCCCGATCCGGAGACATCTCGCCGGCGGCGGCCGAGCCCTCCGGCGGCCGCAGGATCGGGATGGCCGCCTTGGGTCGCTTCTGCAGCGGCTGGGCCAGTGGCGGCGCCTGCGCCTGCGTATTGTAGTAGGTGACGCCGCCGCTCTGCATCACCGGCAGCTGAAACCCGGCAAAAGCGTCACCGAAGGTGGACAAACAGCCGGCAACCGGCCCTCCCTCACCGACCTGGACTGCGGCGCGGGGGAAATCCATCAACGACAGCACAATTACCATCAAATATCGCTTTTCGTCTGCCACTGTTTGCTCACAAAAGAACGCCACTTTCCACAAAAGTCACATTAGAATCGTTACACGAAAACGACTAACATTTCAAACGACAGTAACTACAGCCACAGCCAGTCCTAACAGTACTAACGCCCCTGTACAGACTTCACATCCACGAGCGAGCTGACCGCGCCACACCCCCAGCACGCACCATCATGTCAGGCTGTCCGGGCGGGCCGGGCGGCGCCGGCGGCGGCGGGAAGCCGGCGAACGGCGCCGCCGGCGGCCCGGCCGGCGGCGGCGGCGCGTACGCCGGCGCGTACGGCGGCGGCGTCTGGGCGGCCGCCGCCGGCGCGTACAGGGCGGCCGGCACGAACGGCGCCGGCGGCAGCGGCGGCGGCGGCGTGCCGTGCTCGCCGGCGTACAGCGGCCCGCCGCCGTACGCCGGCTCCTCCTCGAAGTAGGGCTGCGCCTGGTCCTGGGTAGGCCTGCGGCGCGTGCCGCTGCCGCTGAGACGAGTATCGCTTGGGCCGCGACATCTGCTCCTGCAGGCGCGGCGGCACCTGGCTGGTCCGCGAGCTGCCGCCGCCGCTGCCGCTGCCCCCCGAACCACCGCCTGGAAACCAATAACACGATGTACTGCAAAGTACTGCACTAGCCTGCAACCGTGCTGTTTGTTAAGGCAAATGATTTGGCACAACCACAATATCCATCGGTAATAAACGTACGCCGTCACTTTTTGAACAGGTCATTAGCGACGTTTGGCTTTGCACAACAGGGCTCGAGGCACATTACTAGCCAAATGAGTAAAAGGCACTTGCTGCATTATAATAACGGCGGGAAGCTATTCCATCTCTTATGATCGCAGATACGCCGCCAAGCAACAAGACAAGGACAACAATGCACCACATGAGCACAAATCACACAGAATACAGTACAGAACACGGACGACGACGTACGAACACAACTCATAAGTATAGATACCAATGCATCGCGCAATACCAACAATTACTGACCATCCACACACGAAAGAATAACGTTCTGGCACAAGAAACCCCAGTCACGGCGTTCGCCGGACAGGGTCCGACCTCTCACCTCTGCCGCGCCGGCTCTCCTGGCCTTCGATGGTCATCTTCTTGACGCCGCGCACCAGCTCCTGTTCGTCCTGGGCCATCCGAGGCGGCGCGTGGTCGCCGCTGCCTCCCGCTCCGCCGGCCGGCCCGCCGCCGGCCGCCGCGCCGCCGCGGGGCGCGCCGCGGCCCGCCTGACCGCCGGCCCTGCCGCGGCCCCGCGGCCGCGCGGCCGGCTCGCGGCGCCGGCCCTCCTCGACTGGGGGCGGCGGCCGCGGCCGAGCCGGCTCGGGCGGTTCGCGGCGGGCCGGCTCCGGCAGCTCGCGGCGCGCCGGCTCGGCCGAGCCGCGCCGCGGCCCGTCGCCGTCCGAGCCGCGCCGCGGCGGCGCCTCGCCCAGCTCGGGGAACTCCTCCTTGGAGGTGGCGGCTGGCGGCCGGGCCGGCCCGCCGCGCCGGCCGCCGCGGCCGCCCCGACCGCCAGCCTTCCCGTACGCCTCCTCGTCCTCCCAGTTGCGGGTGTATTTGTTGGGGCCGCGACTGTGGGTAGGGCGAGGACTAAGTCAAAGACTTGCTGGCAACCTCCAGTACCACGCCAAAAATGTGAACAAAAAATGACACCAGACAGGCAGGTATCAATGCCACACTAAGATGACACAAAACCATTGTAGTTCGGCTCTAGCGTGGCCGGCCTCCTCGTGTGGGCGCTTTGGGTGACCGGCTGCGCGTGCTGCAGCGACCACGCGCTGCGGACTGTTCGTGATGCGGTCCGTTCGATTCCGTGCAGCTCGATTACGCTTTAGCACGCCCACGACCCGCCGGCCGCCTACGGAAGCTAGGTCCATGTGGTTTGAGGCGGCCAGTTTCGGTTCTGCGCATCGACAGTGGGTGGCGCCCGTGAGAAGCGGACCGTGTGACAGAAGGAAAAGGTGCTGAGGAAGGCTATGCCCGACCCGCTTCCGCCTTCTCCTCGGCCCGTCGTCTACCCTTTCTCCAGCAACTCCCAATTGCCCCGACGTCGTCCAGTTCACCTGTAATCGCGTGGTGATCCATGCCACGTTCATTAGGCTTTAGATTCGACATGTCCGACGAAACCGGCTTGGCGGCCTCTTTGGAATGAGATCTGGGAGTTCCTGAGGCCGCGGTGGAATGTCGGCGGAGACACACTGACACAAAGCGCCATCACCGATCCCGAACCATCCACTCACCCGTACCCTTGTACTTTTTTATCCCTGTGGCCGTCCCCTGGGACGACAGCGATGCACCCCTCCACCTCCCCACGTCACACGGCGCGTGTCGACGTCGTCACTTATTCTGCGATTGGAACAAATTTTGAAATTCGATGCGCAATATTTACTGCGGCGTGATTTCGACGCCAACGTGACTGGTCCCTCGCAGTGGGCGCATCTCACTGCGTCCTCTCACACTGTTATCGCATCAGCAGCCGGCAGGGTCCCCCGGACCACCGGCAGCCCGGCACCCTCTACGCTACTCTCCCGCGCCTAAATTCAGGGCTGCCGTCTCAGCCGCCACATCCCAGTACTGCCCGGAACGCACCACGGGGCTTTAGGCTTCCCGTTAATTACAGCTCAGGCCTTTACAAATACCGGCCAGTGTCCCAGTCTTGCCAGCAACGCGCCACCGCCGGGCACCGAAATTTGATCGCCGCGGCTCGTCACGGAACAGCTACCAGATCTCATTTCAAACAGGCCGCCAACCAGGCTGCGTTAGGCTATTCCGAATTTCAGCCCTAGTTAATGTAGCACTGATAGCCAAACGATTACATATATCCTGAGCGACGCTGGGGCAGTAGGGTGTTGATGGAGAAAGTCTCGCCCACGTCACTCCCAATTTATATGCACGACCAGAACTGACTGCCTCTAACAATATGTGCGTAGTTTCCGTACGCGGTCGGCGGGTCGTGGAAGTGATAAGTGTAAGCGAACTGCGCACAGTCAGACCGACCGCAGCACGAGCCCGGCAACGCGCTGCCAGTCCGGTCGGTTCCTGCAGCCGCTTCGACACACACAAACGCCGTACAGTATCCACCCGTAAACAACTGACCGTGGCGCAGCCGTACATCACACAACTTTGACATGATACGATGATCTGCAATGACATGAATAGAACCAGCACTATAAACAACTATAAAACAACTAAAAACAACTATAAACGAGACCTAAAAACAACTTTGAGGCCGAGAACAGGGACACAATACAACGAGAGCAGCATACCAAGCATTCATTGCAAGGGCCACCTTAGAGGAAGACAGGCATCACGAAAACAGACAACCAAAATTGGAAGCGGGCACGCCGACATATCACAGACAATAACCGGCCGACAGACATGTTTCTGCTCCATCCAGCAGCGTCGGCCGACCACACAGCCCCGGGAGCCAGCCAGCGGGAGCCGTCGAGCCGGCCGTGACCGGCTCGGCCGCCACTGACCCGTATCGGCGGCGGCGGCGGGCGCGTGGCGCCAGGTCCTCGCTGCGGATGTCGTAGCCATACATGGTCACCAGCTCCTCGTGCGACTTGGGCGCCTGCTGGCTCTCGTCGAAGCGGTCGTGCTGCCAGCGGTCGGTCTCCTTCCAGAAGCGACGCGCCGGCCTCGGCTCGGGCACCTTGCGATCGGACGAGCTGACGGCGGACGCGGACGGCGCCGCTCAAACGGCGCGACCACGAGATACGACACATCGCCGGCGGACCGACACACATGGTGCTGGTCACTGGAGTCGTACAAATGCTGCTTCGAAACAATTCTATGCGCCACCAATGGCACTGGGACTTCAGAGTTCGCCAAAAGCAGGATGGAAACAGCCATGGTCAGTAGTTAAGCTGGGTGCAGGCCTTTCTTTTCCGTCCTCGCTAAGTGGCTTAGAGTCGCTGTGGCGCTCGCTGTGAGGCCCGAAGGTCAGACGGCCATAGGCGGGGAGAGTCTGACCAGCGCGCGGCCATATCGTGCACTCGACGGCACGGGTAACGTCAGACACAACTCAGTCACTAGCATGGTTTCTATTTCATTTCATTTTCCATTTGAACGAAAAAGTGTGATAGGGTGATGTAAAGGATAGGGACATGTGCTAAGCAGAACTTGTTACATAGACCAAACACCTGAACATGACATTCCACGTAACAGCTGATTTTTTACATAAATTTGTCAAGTGGTTTGATGGGATGACATTAGGAATCTGAGCCTGAGCTAAGCAGAGCTTGTTGCATAGACTCCGACTCCTATACTCGATCGCGCAATTCTAGGTAACAGCTGATTTTGTGGTGAAAGTTAAACATGCTGCTAGGGTGTAACACGACTAAGGTAGTCAGCTTAACTCAATGTTGGCCAATTGCCTGCTGACCTGCGGGTCAAATATCGAATGCTGGGATGATTTGGACCTGTCTTGCCAAGACAGGCAGACCAGTGCTCTATCAAATGAGCTACCAATCACAGTATGAGTACTCCATGGGCTTCCCATTTTGCAAAGACATTCATAAAAAAGCTCATCCTGATCAAAGCAACCTAATCATCCCCATCACAAAGCATCCCATTATACAGAAAAATGAACAATGGTGACGTATTTATTAATATAATGCCCCTTCCACTGCTAAACATCCCAAAATGGCAACAATGAACAACAATGTTCAAATAGTAACTTGGGCACATAGCACGATGGGTGAAATTTTACCACTCACCCATCCACGTCCTCTGCACGATCATCATGTTCATAGAAGTTGCCCTTCTTGGGAATAAACTGAGGATTCTTTCTATCTTCATCATCATCCAAATCTTTCTTTTCCTGTGTGGCAAAAGGAAACCAAGGATTTGTTAGAAAGTAATCCTTTCCATCAGGAAAATAAATCTGGCTCCGCAGAGCACATTAAATGACCACAGCCATTTGGAAACAGAAAAATCCAGTCAATGTGTAAAGCTATATCAGTATTCTCAGTGTGAAATGAAATCATTTGAAAACTGCCAGCTGGGAATACAATGTACAATGGTTTTCACAAAAAATGCAGACCTAGGAGAGGATGGCCAGACTTCACTTTGGTTGAGCCAGCATGTTTGATGCACAATGTACTGTAATAAATGGTGGAAATTCTAAGACCTGAAAGTTCCTTGCTCGAAAGCTCCTGGCAATATCAATGAGACATCAGATGGTATTCAATGATGCAACATCACTTTGAACAATTACAAACGTATCTACAACATTCCATTTACTGCATTTCTTGTCACAGATCATTTTTCTTTATCTAAGGCAGCACCTTGCTCTGGTAACACTGGGCAAAAAGAATAGACAGGTTTTAAAATCTCACCTGGGTTGGACCAGCCTGTCCCTCTAAACTTTGAGCCGAGTCATATACAGAGTTTTTACCATCTTCATCTGTATCCTGAAACAGGAATTCCAAAAATGTCATAATGCCCACAGATGGGAAGCTATGGACCATTGTCATCTGTTAGTTACCCAGCATTCTTAAAATGAATGAACTTCAAGTTAAAAAGGTTGAATGAAAAACAAATATGCACTGTCTCATTAATTGAACACAACAATATTACCCCTACATAATGATATTTCCCATAACATCAGACCTGGTGCATAATGACCAGTTGAATGGTAAAAAGCTTTTAACCATTTTCCCCTATAAAAATCTGAATATGGGTCAAACACTGTGGCCAGATTCACAATTTTGGGTGGAAAATGACAGTAAAGCATGAGAATAGATACATCCCAACTGTAGAAACATAACATCTGAACACTGTTTTGGCAGCAAGTCACATGCTCCCAAATCCTGATGTTGCATCTTTGCAGTGCAGGATTTAATCTTAATATATCTTTCTCTCCAAGATTTTGATATCCTTGGTGATTTTTGCATCTGCATGCATAATCAGAAGTAGATTTTGAAATAATGCAGTGATTGGCAACCTCTATTTTTGCCATAGCCACTAGAATATTTGCATCTTTTGATTGTTTCCTACATCTTCACACCCAATGCAAAATGAATCTGGCCACACTGGGGTCTATAGTGGTACAAACACAGCAAAAGAAAGACCTGAAACCAAAAGTGACCATAAGAAGATATACAGCAATAAATAACAAAATAATTACACATGAAAAATGTCATGGCATGTAAGATAGCTGCATCTTACTGACAATGCCAATATTCTATATGTAATACTGTTTTAAGCTTAATGCTAACATTTCTTTTTTGTATTATGTCTGATGAACCTACAGTAAACCTCTTCTTAAAATGGATCCATCTATTTTGTCAGCCATGCCTGGGACCAGACCACAGGATGCACTACTAAAACCCTAATGAAAAATATAATCACATGTAATGCTGGATACATGGGAACACAATCTCTTTATAAAGTCATTTCTTCTTTGGCAATGTCCATACTTGCAATGCTGAAAAGCCAGATATGGCTGAAAGATCCAAATAATAAATCCAGTGCAAATAAATACACTGAAATCTTGAACCAGCAAAACTATAGCACCAACAACCAAAAACAATTACTCAAGATTAAATCCCCCTTGAGTGATTACTACAATGCTCACAAGTCCTGGTTTTTAATAGCTCCAGCACCAATCACACCTGCATAGAAGGCAAAATCAAATACATATGATGTCCAAATAGGTCAGAAGAAACAAAGCCTGCCCAGCTGCATTCCTGGACCACTATATGCATATCAGAAAAAAGAGAGCTTTTATTTGCCTAGATGCCAACAACACTTTCAAGACTGAGAATCGTAGACAGACTAAAGAGATGATACATACACTAAGAGACTTTCTGCGACCGCCATCATCGGAAACATCAGATCCCGACAAATCGTCTGATCCTATGGTGTCCGGATTTCTTTTCCTTCGTCTTTCAGCCATCACTGCGGTGCGCACACAGGTGCTCCGTCCAGAAGACACGGTGAAAGCAGGCGTGGCGCCGTATGCGCACCGTACACGAGAGAGCGAAAGGCCGGGCAAAGCCGGCCGCCGAAGGCTGAAGCCGTCGAAGGTTTCTCGGTGCTCGCGGCAATCGCGGCGATAGCTGCACGCGCATCCAACACGTACACAGTGCTTGTTGAAGGAGATTTATGTCTCATAGGTTTTCTGCAATGTTACAGCTGATCGTAAACGAGAAGAATAAGGCCCTTTTCGGTGAATAGTTTTTTGTGTTTTCCAGAAAGATTTAACAGTCATTTATACATGCATTTTCGGAATAAAACCACATTTACTACAGTTGTGGGACCTAAGTTATCTTTGTATATCAATTATTTTTCCATCTCAAGCACTAAAAATCAAGCAAATAATTTTACATTCTTGAAATAAAAGGCACAAATATTTGTTATCGATTTTCCAGTCCATATGCTCATTTTTCCGGAAAAAATTGTATAATTTTGAAAACTGATGAGAACCTTATGTTCAGTGTTACTACGCGTAGTTTATTTCAGATCAGGATCACGCCCCTGGGTTCGTATCTTCCAAAACCCTTCACAACCATGGACTCGTTTGTTTATACATGTCCACTAAAGTGGTCAGAACGTTCAGAACCGCCGGCAGTAGCGTCGCGCTACACTTGTACGTGTCGCTCATTGAACTGCTAGGGCTCATTGGATGCGAGGGTACTACACTACAGAACAGGGGAGATAGTTGTCACGGAAATAGGAAAATCTGAATGAAACGTGTACACGAATCGCATACGTCAACCGCTAATGAACGGAACAATAGGTCTTGTTTATGGATATTGAGATTGATTGGTAGATAAAATATTTCTTGTTCGTTGCAACTCAACTCAACAGCTGAATGTTGGATGTTGTACTGAAAACAGGCTGGTGTGGACCCAAGTGGTGCAGGGCTTGAGTAGGCAGGGTATGTATTTGTGGAACTTGCAGTAAACAGTGCCATTTTACTCCATAAAAAGGTCTTATAGTACAAAAAATCAAAGACAAAAGAAGTGGACTATCATGCCACCACTGAGTCAGATATGATTTGTATGCAGCCATTTCTCTCCCACCCCGGCCCCACCAAAAAAAGAGCTCATCCTCAATGGTGTGCTGGATCCATCTAGTGTGGAGAGGAGTTCTGGAATTTAAAATGTGTTCCATCTACAAAATGGCAGTCACATGTCAGCATTGCCAGCTGCACCAGTGGGATGGTGGGATATCAGCTCCAGAAGCTGCTCTGATGTGAGGGTTGTGACATATTATGATGGAGCCTTGTAGATCAGAGACTTGGTCCTGCATAGTAATACTTTCTTTGTAAATTTGCATTTGTGAGGAATAACTACTTTTTACCTCATAAATTTGGGCTGAAAGTGTTGAAGTGGGTGCCATTGGGATCATAGTTGAACTTCTGATGTCTTCCCCATCTTTTTTATAAATTTGGCCTGTATGTTTTATTTGGGGGCTTTGAAATCAGAGCCTGCAGTATGCAATGCTTACTTCATTATTTCATCTTCAGCTGCACCTACCTTTGATGTACTTAATTTGACATATATACTTATTTGACATTATACTCTTTGACATTATACTTTCCATTTTCTATGCAGTGTGTTGCCATGTTGCTGCTGATCTGGTGCTGCAGATAGGATGCTGCCAGCTTGCTCATTATTTTCTGAAGGGCTGGGAAAAAGTGGGTCTGCTGCCATAACTGTTGGTCAGAACATAGAAAGAAAGAGTTCAAAGAGCCAGTTGCCAAAGTTTTGCCAAGTTTTCAGGGTATCATGCCCATGGTACTGCTGTGATTCACATATAAATGCCATTTTTTGAAGTGCATGAATTTTATCATTAGCTGGTCATATTTCTAACTCCACACTGTTGTCTTTTTCCAGGAAAGGCTCCCAACACATGAATGCTGCCCCAGTCTGCTGCAGTGTGAGCTGACCCTATGTCCGACTCCACGCCGCCGGAGAATGGCCCGGCGCCGACGCCGGCGCGCGCCATCTACGGGTTCGTGCTGTTTGTGTCGGGCGCGCTGGCGGCGGTGGTATACCTGGTGTGGGCGCTGGTGCCACCCGCCTGGCTGCGCGCCCTCGGGCTGGACTACTGGCCGCAGCAGCTGTGGGCGCTGACGGTGCCCACCGCGCTGCTGGCCGCCCTGCTGCTGTTCGTGCTGGTCGTCTACCCGCTGCTGGGCCTGCTGGGCGTGCCCGGCCTGGACGACCCGCGCGTGCACACGGACCAGCACAGCCTGGCGGCGCGGCCTACCTGGACTCAGAGGACGGCGACGGCGGCCGGCGGCATCCCGCCCGTCTGCGACATCCCGCTGAGTGAGGTGTGCCGGCGACTCTACCTGGACTCAGAGGGCGGCGGCGGCGGCCGGCGCCGGCGGGCCGGAGTCGGCCGCCGGGACCCCGGCGGCGACGGTCTGGCCGGCCCAGACGGCGGCGACGAGGGCGAGCCGGACCTGTGGCGCGACTGGGACCGGACCGAAGCCGGCGACGGCGGCCGCGTCGGCGCGGACGAACTCAGCTGACCGCGGCTGAGCTCAGACGTTCCGCGCGGCCGCGCGCCCTTACACGGCTGCAGCGCGCCGACTGTTTTCTCCTTCTCACGGCGTCGATTATTGACGCCATCAGCTGTGTTTAGACTTACGCGAAGGAAGCGTAAGACTTTCTCTGTGCCCGACAGCCGCATACTTGCAGGACGTGGTGTTTTGTTGTGAAGTGCACTGTTGGATTTAAACCTTTCTTGATTCACCGTCGTGATGAGCGTATTTGTTACATGGATGATGCATTCCTTGAGTCATAGTACATCGCACTCCATTGCATTCGCCTAGGATGAGTCGTTTTCCCCAGTGTTTTGTCAGATGTGCCCTGGTTGGCCGGCTTCACCATCATGCTTCAGTCAATACTCTGGTGAACAAACGCTTCCGACGCGTACGAGCTTTTGCGATGACTTCCAGGCGTACCTCAAGGCCGCGTAGATGGTAACAGCGTTATGGATGCCCGGTATGATCGATTGGGGAATGTTGAGTGCGTTGCACTTGGCGTGGAACATTTATTCATGTTTTACAGGGAACCCCGGCATGACGACAATCGTTCAGTGGGAGCTGTGATAGGCATACTTGATGCCCACGTTATGACCAACGCTTATTGAGCGCTTCGTGGCTTACGACTCACTCATCTGTGACTGGGGAGTAGCAGCAACGATAACGATGGCTGCACGTGAACTTGCATTTCTTCAGAACTGATGGTATTTGTTTAACAAACCGTTACGCGAGAGCTTTCTCAAGAAAGGTTCCAGTGGACAGATACCGCCTGACGAAGAACTTCACCGTAAAGCATTTCGGCAATGCCATCAAGGCAATGCCAAGGCAGGAACACCAGATTGTGATGTCAACGGAAGCGTTTTTGACAGAGCGCGTTCGCCAATGTCTGCTCTTGCTCAACCGATAGGCGAAGGTGGAATGCGTACGGATTCAACCGCTGAGACACGCCCAGTGGCAAATGTCCAGCTTCTCTGTCAAACTCGCGCCAATAAATGCAATGCCGTCTATTGTCCGTCTCTCAATGCGGGAAACGTTGATCCCAGAAACAAAATCAATGCAAAAAAGCTTCAACAGCGGTAGGCGGATTCATTAAATAAGACCCTAGTTCCCGTGGCCGGAGTCGGCCGTCTTTGGTGCGGTGCCGGCGCCGGCTCAGCTGTCGCCGGCCGCCTTGGTGGCCTCCTGCTGCTCGAAGCGCGGGTACTTGGCCTCCACCTGGGTCCAGGTGGTGCGGCCGCGGGACAGGTCCGACACCACGCCGGCCACGTCCGCCAGCTGAAACACGGCACGGAAAGGGCACGTCAGTCAGGCGCAGTTCATCAGCTCAGAATAACAAGACAGTCGGAAACGGCTAGTCAGTCAAGCATGGTGCAAAGGGACAAGGTACGTCAGTACGGTACGAGACAGCGGGCACGGTACATCAGTCGGGCACAGCACAATGGTGCGTCAGTCGGGTACAGCACAGCCGGCCACGGTATTTCAGTTGGGTACAGTAAAGCCGCCCACGGCAGTTCAGTTGGGTGCACTACAGCGGGCCATAGTATGTCAGTCGGGCACAGTACAGCGGAACACGGTACGTCAGTCGGGCACAGAACAGCGGAACACGGTATGTCAGTCGGGCACAGAACAGCGGGGCACGGTACGCCAGTCGGATACGGTAGTGAGGCACGATAATCCAGATCGGCACAGAGGGCATGCCGGCAGCCTAGCCCCCCCCCCCCACAAACACACACCATCCAGGGACACCAGGTCGCCCCGGCGCACCAGTCACTACGTTCCGCTGCCTTCCCACGTCGAGGTTCCCACTGCTTTCTGGGCTGCTCGACAGGGAACAAGGCACTCTGAGAGCCAACACTGCGACTGCGACACATGACCGGCCGCCTCCGCGCAGAGCCGCCCCGCAGCCGCCGCCAGCCACTGACCGGCAGTCGGACCTGGCCGCGCGAGTCTCGCTCGCGCAGCGTCACCGAGTGCGGCGTCTGCAGCGTGTCAAAGTCCACCGTCACGCCGAACGGAATGGCGATCTCGTCGGTGCGCGCGTAACGCTTGCCGATGCTGCCGCTGGCGTTGTCCACCTTGTTGGAGACGCCGGCTAGCGTCAGCTCACGCGCTGCGGGAGCGGAAAAACCTCCAATCAGGAAACTGTCGGGGTGGGCGCACTGCCTTGTAATCGGCATCACAACACGTTGAGACGAGATGGCAGACGATGCAGGCCCACTACACCAACGCACATCTCAAAGAAAATTCAGTTGCTGCTGCTAGACCGCATCGATTTCTTGGCCATCAAACATCCATTTACATCCGCACGGCAGCAGAGACGGTGCACTGCAGCGCAATTAATTCGGAATGTTTGGTATTTCAACATCACGCCGGAACAAGAAACCGCGGCCAACTGACACATTCTGACGTCGGAATATCAGGGCTTAAGATCCTGGACGCAGGGCGGTGGGAATGGATCCCCTCATTTTAAGACATTTTAAAGTAGCACCCATTGCAATGACTGGAAATCTACTCGAATAATATGCATGCATTATTTGAATGCTGTAAATTACAATGATATATGTTACTTTTTAGACCAAATTTTGCTGGAATGGTTTTAAGAAACCTTTAGCTACGACGTAAATCTACTGGCAGGCTTCAGCCACTGAGCCAGTGACCACACAACAGTGAAGGCTGGCTTCCGGCCGGCGTCCACTCACAGAGCTGTCGGACGAACGGTTCAAAGTCGGCATTTCCGCTGAGAGGCAGGACGGAGCACTTGAGCGGCGCCACCACCGGCGGCAGCGAGAAGAACTGCCGGCACGAGTGCGCCAGTCAGTCTACAGATCGAACGAGCACGGACTGCGCTCAAAGCCACACGAAACTGCCGCGCTCACCGCACAAATCACGGCAACCTACGCTCGGTGACGAAATGCCATGAAGCATATCCTCAATGTGCAGTGCCCCAGCCCACAACCCATCTCGTCAAAAAACGTGCATTTCATACACTTATTACCATCATACGCTTCAATCATCCACACCCCATTTCAGAATAGGGCGAGATCTGCATCTCCAAGCGCGATGACTTCGTTCAGTTCACACCCCCCTAAGGAAGTACTCCATCACAGGGGCCCACAAAGCGCCATTCCCGTGCTCACCGTGCGCTGGTCGTCGTCCTGCCGGACCCGGAAGCTGTGCTCGAGCACGGCGTACATGACGCGTCCCGACGCCGAACGATGGCTCCACCACGCTCGGCACCACCTCCTCCACGTGCACCGTCTTGGAGTGCCGCTTCACCGAGACCAGCTGCGGCGTGACCGTGAACGAGGCGTCGTCGGCGGCCGCCAGCTCGTACCGCCTGAGAGCGCCCGGGCACCGGGAACAGCGTTAGACGGCACCGCACCGCGGCACGGGACACAGGGTTAGGCGGGGCACCGCGGCACGGGACACAGGGTTAGACGGGGCACCGCGGCACGGGACACAGGGTTAGACGGGGCACCGCGGCACGGGACACAGGGTTAGACGGGGCACCGCGGCACGGGACACAGGGTTAGACGGGGCACCGCGGCACGGGAAACAGGGTTAGACGGGGCACCGCGGCACGGGACACAGGCTTAGACGGGGCACCGCGGCACAGGAAACAGGGTTAGACGACGGGGCGCCGGACGCCACGGGTGGGACCTAACCGCGGACATTCGGAATTCGAAAAAAGACATCATTTCAGTGAACGCAATCACCAACACCGGCAATATTTCTCCAGACGATGGTCTGACGCAAATTTTTACCAATAAACGATTAGTCACACTGCGTGTGAGCTGATAGTTGGAGATCGAGAACTGAGCGAAAATCATGAGTGTCAGTTGACGATCATTTCTGTGCACGTTGACACAACAAGAACTGACACCTTGTTTGGGAATAACAATGTACACACCAACGCCTCCTTTCGTCTTCATAGCCCATTTTAATCAAAATATGTCTGCCCAGAAGGGCTGCGGTCGCGTTCTGGCCCGCCCACGAGACTGCCTGTATCTCCACACACCAACCAACAGGCGAACCGGACGCGGCGGCCCTACCCGTTCTTGGCCAGCTGAGCTTCCATGTCGGTCAGCTGGTCGGCGGAGAGTGCATTCAGGGCGTCCGCCACCTTCTTGGCGTCCTTCTTGAACTCCTTGCCCAGCACGCTCTTGGTCACCACCGGCTCTGCGGAAGGTGAGGCGAAGTGTGGAGAAATGGAAGACATGATGCGAAACACGGGAACTGGTATCGCAGATCACCATTTTTACCTGGCATCCAGGAATACGGAAATGAAGGCCAGTTCCGGAAATCGGGTGGTTCGATTTCGATTCAAATCCACGCACACGCAACCAGCAGGAAAAGCGCCGCTCAGTTCAATTAACATGGCAACCACTCCAATGAAACATTAACTAAAACAAAACGCTCCGGACCAGCACGTCGCATCCTCCACGGTCACTGAGCATACGACTGATACCCCCCCCCCCGAGCAGCTGACGCACCGCTCAGTCCCCACTCACCGACCACGTCTACGGTTCTTCGGCTCCGGCAGCTTCTTCTCCGCCACCAGTTTGACGCCGGTGGCCTTGGTGTGCTGGGTCAGGTCGAACGCCGACCGGTCGGCGCAGCCCACGCACTCGACCCAGCCCTGCCGACGGCCGAGCGGGGTCACGTCAGAGTGCCGGCCCGGGAGACGGTCAACACGGGACGGAGGCCCAGCAGACGCGGCTCCCGAACGCCCAAACGTGCGCAGCGATCCCCGCGCAGACCAGCTCTCACAGTCGGGCCAGCGTTTCAATTATTATTGTGCACCTAATTAGCCGACCGCGGCCGACCCGTTTACCCGGTTCCAGAGCACGGTTACAACAAGAATATTGGTATGTCTTTGGGAACAAAGCACGAGCGTTTCATGAAACGATGACAAGGTTGCTCGTTTAATAGGACGGAGCTGCATTCAGTCGTCCACTTAACTGTAAACGGGCTTTTGCGCGAAGTCCCGTTACTGCACAAGCAATCAGACCAGCACATGGAATCACAAAAACGCCACAAAAAGAAGCCCAAAAACGTGCCGGACATTTTTAACGACTGGAAAGGGGCCGGGCGCGGCCTTTACGGGCGCCGCCGTGCGGCCACCCGGCGCGCTCCTCACGTAGGAGGTGAGGATCTCGGCGTCCCAGCAGTCGCAGGCGTAGTGGGCCATCTCGTTGGACATGTGCTGGCGGAAGCGGAGCCGGCGCCGGTCGACGCCGATCAGCTCCAGGAACTGCTGGATCCGCGCCAGGAAGTAGCCCAGCGTCTCGTTCGCCACCAGACCCTGGCCGAGCGGGCGGCAGGTCATCGACGGCGGGTTCCGTCACCGACAGACGCGCGGACGGCCGCAGAGAGCGGGAACAGGTCTGACACTCAGCGAGGAGTATCAGTACACGCAAGAACTGCAGCGACCTTCTGGCAACTGCTCACAGCCAGCCAGTGCCAGCTGATTAACAATGTAACAATGGATTCACTCCAAAGAGCACGCAGTCTACAAAATAAAACATGTAACGGCCTGCAATCAAGGAGATCTCCAATGCCTCCGCGTTGCCTGTTTCCGGCCACGGCCCGCCCAGGCCGTACCGGCGTGGCCTTCTGACCGACCGTAACCTAGGGTCACCGGCTCTCGCCTCCTCGGCGCACCTTCCCGACGGCCTCGCCGATAGTGGTGGTCTGCGCGGCCACGCCGTCCATCTGGTTGCACGCCGAGAACAACACCACAGTCTGGCCGCTGACGGCGGCGAACTTGGGGTGCCTCTTGTCGGCCGGGTCGCAGAAGTGCTCGATCTCGGCCATGGTGAACTCCCTGCGGGCGGCGTCGTTCTGAGCGCGACGGACGTGGCCGGACGCGGCCAGGCCGCCAGGGGTGACCCGAGGCTGCCAGTGGTGGTGGCGGGGCCGCACGGGGCGTGTCGTGCCATGGGTATCAGAGAAGGGCGTGGTGCGCCGCCCCATAGCACTGCTGGTTAACCCCAGAACCCACATAAAACTGGACATAGGGCAGATTTACACTCTGCAAGGGCTGCACTTGATCACATGCCGGACCGTCAGGATGAGGACCTGCCTATGAGGATCGCCTCGCCTGGCCTTGTGGCACAGCCAACGGCAAACTTAACGGGGCGAGAAAACTGGTTCGCATGCGTTTCCCTGATGGCTCCTAAGGTAAAGACAGGACCTCAGCAAGCTTGCTTCCCACGAGTCCCCCCTCCTCCACCAGGGAGGGGTCTGTGCTCACCGGACGCGTATGAGCCCGCTCCGCGGCGAGATCTCGTTGCGGAAGGCGTTGCCAATCTGGGCGGCGGCGAACGGCAGCCGGCCCTGGTTGAACTCCAGCAGCCGCTTGAAGTTGACGAACATGCCCTGAGCCGTCTCCGGACGCAGGAACCTACCGGCCAGGCGGCACTTAGCCGCCGCTCCGCCGCCCGGACACAGGCGGAAGTCGGCCCAGGCATTGCAGGAAACTGGCACAGACACTGGCGGATTGGCCCAGATATTGGCGGAGACTGGCCCAGACACTGGCGGAGACTGGCCCAGACAATGGCGGAGATTCGCCTCGACGCCACTCCGCGCAGTGGCGGACAGGCCGTAAACTGCCCCTGCCCCAGAGCAAACTCGCCCTGTTTCTCAATTACTCGTGAAAACGGAATGAACATTGCTGGGTGATACACCTACAGAACAAAAACATTCAGGGTCCAAAAGTGATGCTAATCAGATCAACACCGCCAAGAAAACTGAAAACAAATGCTCCGCATACGCAACTTCCTATCTGAACAGCAGGCAACCTTGACTAAAAATTACACACAAAATATAAACTTCGGCAATATCTGAGTAGCAGCAAGAACAAAAATCAGTGAACCTTAATGCCCATATCAAAACACCATATGTGAGACGCAAATCGCACCAGCGTTTTGAAACGCAACAGTCACACACTACGGCAATCACGTCCTGTTTTGTCCCGAACATGACTGGCAGACCACCCGATCGAGTGATCCAACCAGTCGGAACACCAGCAGGTCACCAGCGCGGCTCACCCCTTCAGGAGACCGGTGGGTCCGATGGACGTGCTGAACATCAAGTTGAACTCCATGGCGTCTGACAGTTCATTGCCGGTGATTGGAGACTTCATCTCGTACTTCCTCATCACAGCGTTCATCTCGTCTTTGCCCATTCCATCCAGCTTAGGGGCAATCAAGTGATCAGTAAGTACGGTGCGCCATCGCATTCGGGAAGCAGCGAGTATTTAGACAAATGCACCGGATGCATCAACGCCACTCTAAAAATGTAACATTAAGGAAAAGTGAAACGCATCAGTTACCCAATATCGTGAGTCACCAGTCAGCTTAACGTATACTTCCCAGCACTGTATCTCCTCAGTTATTCTTACTCCATAAATATCCCCAAACAGAACAGTTAATTTGTCAAAACAGATCAGTTAGTTTCCCACTTCCCCGCCCCCCGCCTCGTACCCGTGCCACGATGGTGAGACACTCCTGCTTCGTCTCCTCGGCGGTCTTCTTGTCGGCGGCCACCTTCTCCAGCTGCGCCTTGATCAGGTGGTCCAGGCGGAAGCACTCGCCGTTCTTCAGGTCCTTCACCATGAAGTCGGCGAACCTCTCCACGTGACCAGAAGCCCTGTGCGATCGCGGAGACCAGGGATCAGCAGGTACGACAACCACAAACGGCAGCCTGACTGACCAGGTCGCGACGTCTTGTTCACTTCTGCGGCAATGCCGATCGCGGCACGATTCCCGTTTTCACACTGCAAGACACGAAATCCGGTAAAATTCTGTGCAATGTCCCCTACCAATATTTTTTTTTTATTTTTCATTACAATTAACACAAACAAAAGACATTGTTAACCAATTACTTTTTGACACCATTATGAAAGGGAGTTTCAACATAATTATTAGCTTACCATCAGCATTAAATGGCATCATAGCTCTAGAGAGATCTGCTTACTTCAAAACTGGTTCAGGTGTGAGAACAGTGCAGTCCACCTCCAGCATTTGTTCCTCCAACACGAAGAAGTTCCGCCACTCAGCAAGGATGTTGGCCTTCAATGCACAGCCCATTGGTCCAAAGTCATACTGCCCAGTCACGCCTGAGGAAAAGATTGCAATCTTCACGCAACACTGCTGGGGATAATGGATGTCATCACAAAAAATCGAACAAAACGGTCGCGCTGGGGCGCCAAATGAGCATGTGCTATGAATAAGCACAATGCATGCAGTCAACATCATTCATTTAATTACAAAAGGCGTGCATTTCGAGCCGCATGAGACAAAAAGCACAACATGCAATACACAAAAACACAAAAAGGAATACCATATAAAACGTACCTCCATAAATGGCAAATGACTGGTCATAGAAGAATCTCCTTTTCAAAAGGTCTTCCATCTTCATCCTATCAAATTTCGACTCCGAGGGTGTAAGGGCAAGTTCCTTGTCCTCCAATATCTTTTTCCGAGCCTTCAGTTCATTAACTGCCTTTTTCACATCAATCTCAGATGCTCCATCGCTTTTCAGCTTGCGAACGAGGTCGCCCTAAAAAAATAAAGGCATAGCAAACCAGGTTAACACATGCATTTGGAAAAATTGGGACAAGGCGTTATCACAGATCGACTTCCAAGACGACAGGTTACTCTCCTTGACTATCTCAGTGCAAAGCATGTGTTAACATTTTCTTTAAGCAAATATGGCTGGCATTGACATATGATTCATCATTCTACCAGGACACAAAGTAATCTTGCTGCTGGTTGACAGACCTAAGAACTCATTTCGATGCTGCATCTTTCCTAACTTCAGGCAGTGCTTAGCCTTCTGAACACTGGAAGAACAGTAGGCATTTATGAAATGATTAAAATGATAAATACAATAAATACAAATACAATAAAAAAATGGAAGACATAATGATCAACTTACCCCTTTTCGCCTATCTCAAAAGTTTTACTCCATTTTAGCCATTTGTTATTGGCGATTTGGCATTGGCCATTTGGCATTAGTTTTCCTTTTGGCATTGTCAGGATTTCCTTCTTTTCATATAACAGTTCAATTACAGATTCTTATGGCAGTCAGCAGTTGTGGCTGCATGTATTCAGGCCACCGGGAGCAAAACAATATTTCCGAGCCATTTCTATTTTATGCATGGCTGTTCGAATTTTCGGCAAAATTTCGTACCCCGAGCGTAAGCCAGGCATCAGTTCGTCGTGCGGGAGTTCGTCATGCAAAAGTTCATCTGGAGCAAAAGTTTGTCCGCTGAAAAAGGCTCGTCTAGTGCATACGTTCGTCGAGGACAGAACTACGCTCGCAGAAGTTCGTCTAGGAGAATGTTCTTCTTGAAGAACTTTGTTTTGGGGGCAAAAACTGTCCTGGGGAGAATCGTTTGAGACATAAAACATCTAGAACATGTTTGTTCTGCAGAATTTCGTCCAAACCAAAACTTCATATTTGGAAAAGTTCTTTCGGGATGAAAGCTTGCCGAGGGCCGAAGATCATGTTCGGCTACTCACACTACTCGGCTACTCCCTCTTCCCACCACCACCAGGACCATGCAGCACGTTAGAGCACTTGCCCAGCATTCTAAGCTGGGCAAGTGGAAGCCCAGCCATTACAAAAGTCAGGACTGAAAACCAAAGGCTTGTTAGACCTGATCTTCTCATGCTTATGTTCCTCAGCGAGTTAACTTATTAAAGGTACATATGACTACAGGTGGGTAATGGTGACCTAGATGGCTCTGAATGGATAAGCTGATGGAGAGCCCAGAATCAGAAAGGAAAATCAAACCCAGTCATTTACTGCCTGGATAATGGAAACATTTTGTCTGATATGATGTCCCTCTGGCTTGATGTGCTTTAGTGAATGGCTTCTTGCCACCGGGCCTGTGACCACCATAAAGAATCTGTATGGAAGTGGTCTACTCCATCATGCAAAAGCTGAAATATCTTGAGCACGTTCTTGTGATGCCATCGGCCAGTCCACAAAACACAGAGGACTGATCAACAAGATGCTTGTGGAAGCTCCAATCCTGCTCCAAATAGCGCAACTGGCCCTGGCCCGAACGGGGCCGTTGACATGTCCGCTTGTGACAGGGGTGGACCTAGTGACCCAGATGAGGTGTGACCTCTGGCATTTTCCTGCTCAACCAACTTTTTCCATCATAATAGAGACAAGACTATTTTATGGCAGTGTTATTTAAATGCATGCAAGACACATTAAAAAAAAAACATCACAATGAATATGCCCAGCATGTAAGACTTTCATTTTGATTAAATTAAAGCAGAAGAAAAATGACAGGAACTCTACGAACATAGATGACGTAAAGCTTTTCCAAAAACTTAAATATTTGATCTGTACAAGAAAGTCTCATAAGAAGCTAATAATGAATTCAAGACTGAAGAAGTTGAGACAAATGTGGCACACTCAGCTTTTTTTGGCCATCTGCTGCAATCACATGGTTGCTTTTTACCAACCCTGTCAGTTGTGTGTCAAAATGACATTTTTCCTGGAGTCACTGGTGTGCCCAGAAGTGGTGTGGGGACTCACATGTTTTGCAGTGTGGGGACTCACAAGGTCCTCTGGGATCCTAGTTGTGCTGCATGAATGAAGTACTAGTACTGAGGATCCCCAGACAAAATATGGAGAATATTGCATTTCTTGCCATTAAAGGGAAGTTGCCACTTATCTGACCAATTCATCACAGCAGTAATACATTGTCTGAGAGCTTCTGGGTTTCAGGATTGAGATACTGGTGACAATGTTTTGCTTTGTGCAATTAGCAAGTATTTCCCATGCAGAGTGAATAGCATCTGGCATGCTTTTAATAGAGATAATCCACAGAAGAATCACTGTAAAGCAATATCAGTCTATCATTATTTACTCCTAGAAGAACTAACTGGCATATGCCAATATGTCAATGAAATGCCTCTATCAAAAGGTGGCCTGTATTGTATGAGCAGGCCTTCCACTTCTTATAACTCCAGAAATATATGTACTTTTCAAGCCACATTGGTACCAAAAGACCCTCAATAAAAAATGGCCCTATGAAAGGCATTTTGCACCTTCTCAAAATTACAACTTCCCCAAAATTATTCCCTGAAGTGATCCAGTCATCTACCATCTCAACAACTAGCACAGTATGGTGCATATCTTGCATGGAGCATCCCTGCAAGAAAGATCAACACCAACTTGTCAGGGTCGGAAGTTCACGAAGGTGTCATATGACATAACTGAAGGACTCATTAAAACCAGCAAAACTCAAAATAAGTTGATGGCACCAGACTGAGACAGGATGATGGACTGGGACTGAGCAAGGACAGGCATGAGTGCCTGTGACAGAAAAGAGATAGAGAAGGAATCTGGGACAGTACAAAGATATGGAGGATGTGGATGGGGTAGGGAGAGAGATGAGGACTGAGATGGGACAGGCAGAAAAGGGCAGAATGGTTTTCTGATGGTCCAGTGAAAAAGGACTGACATGGGAGAAGTACAAATAAAAGGATGAAGAAGCAACAGCAACAAGTAAAAGGATAGGAACAAGACTGAGACAAAGAGGTATGTGAAAGGCAAGGGAGCAAGATGGAACAAGAACAAGGAAGAGGAACTGTAATGGGGCAAGGAAAAGGAGTACACTAGAATGGGGCTGAGAGAGGGAGAAACAGACATGGGAACAAGGATGGAATAAACAAATACAGACTGAAACTGGACTGGCACAATGATGGGTTATTAGATGGGGCCATTAACCTGGCACTGACTGAGGTATTTCACCACATTCCACTGACTGGGTGTCTTTAGCACTCTGGCCCTGTATGTCTCCTAAACCAGAGACCTAACTGCATGATCTGAACCACTCAAACAGCAGTTGATAGCACTATCCCCTTACCTGTCCAAGTCCCATCCCCATCCCCTTGGTTGTCCCTTTCCCAGCCCAGTTCCTTTCCACCATTCTGTCCACATATCCTCCCAAGCCTGTTCCATTAGTCATCATTTCTCTCCCAACCTAGCAATACAAGAAATTTTCACCAGGCAGTGAAAAAGCATAAATGGCACATAAGTCATACAACACATGGTTCTAAGTACAATACTTGTGACTTGGATGCTGGATTATATCATTTCAAGTTGAAGAAAGTGAAAATAATTACCAGAAAACATCGCCACTCCATTCATCGCAGGCCATTTGTCTGTCTGACTTCTGCTGTGATTCTACGGTAACAAAGTCAAAAAGAGCAATTCCCAAGGTGACAGTATTTTGGGCCTAATGACATCATCAGTGCAATCTAATGAATAATAAGATAACTAACCCAACCTAGCCTTATCTAACCCTAACCTAACCTAACCTAACCTTACCTATTTAGCTGCATGACCTAACCTCTGTTGGACATGGCAAAGTCTGATCACACTCTTTATTGGCCAACAGCCTCTAGTATCCTATACTCTGGTGTGGGGTTGTGCCTTCCTCCTTCCTTCCATGCAACATTATACCCTGTGCACATCTGTTTGTCCGACTACATCGTTTACTGATGACATCATCAAACCTTATGCAGGGCATAGGGCAAAGGGCATCATTTAAGCTAAAGCAATGTACACAAGATGGTGCTGCCCATTCTGGTTGCACCTTATGGCAAAAGATAATTCTGTTTCAATCAAAAACCATATGGGTAGCATCACCATTTCTTGCTTTTATTGGAAAATTCATGAGTTCTTCTGTATTGTATGTAAGAAAAAAAGGTCTGTGAAAATGTGAAAAAGTACAGTATCACCCCCAACCCTACCAAGGTCCTCTTCCATTCTCTGTATCATCCCAGTTTCCCTTCTCTGCCCTTGCTCCATCCCAGGCACTAATGGCTGTCCCTGTTCAGACCCAGTCCATCTCCCTGTCCAATTCCTGTACTGTCCCAGCATATTTCAAGTTCTGAGACTGCTGGGTTTTGGTAGGACTTTCATGAATGTCATACTTCATGGCACCTTTGTCAACCATCAGCACTTAAAGATTGGTGTTGACCCATCTAGCAGACATGCTCAATGCTTCAGTCATGCTAGTTGTAGAGGCAGTGGGCAACTGGACTATTTCAGAGGATTATTTTGAGGAAGTTGTGGTGTTGATGTTGCACTAAAAGCCCCTGACTGGGCCATTTTTCCACTGTGCATCTTTTGCTATCAATATGGCTTGGTAACTATGTGGATTTCTGGAGTCATGAGAAGTGGAAGGCCTGTACTTGTTACTGGGTGGTCTTACCTGTTCTTTTACTGCACTTCTCAGTGGTGCCAGGATAGCTTCACTCTTCTCATCCATTATGTATGGCGTTGAGTACTTGGTTTTTGACTTTGTAGCAGCCCTTTTACTGCCCCAGCCTGATGCTAGTGGAGATCCTAGTGCTGATGTCACAGAATGTTGTCTGATGTAGCAAATTTCTTGAGACAATGAAGGCAATAGTCTCTTTCCTAGGATCCAAATTCTACTCCTTCCTAAGGCTGAAATGGTAGACATATAAATAATTACGAAAGTGACATCAGCCAGATCACGTCCAGGGCAGCAACAGCTGTCTGAAAAACAGCCACACCTTTAGAGAACAACGGATTTCCCAGACCAATCTCACTTGTCCTTAGCGCTTCCCCAAGGATAACCCCTGTTATCTTTTGCAAAACTTTCCATCCAAATACGTTTGACTCTTCCCCGCAAACAGAACCAGGGGAACTCACGTACATCACCACCCACAACCGGAACATATGAGTAATGCATGAACCTCGCAACGCCGGGAGCATAAGCCAGTTAGGAAATGGTAGTTAGGAAATATCGTCATATAACATGATTAGAAACAAATCAACTGAGCAATATTGCTTATAAATGACGTCATATATAATAAATATTTAGGAAAAGTTCTCAACCTATTTTTTTTTACATTTTCAACGCTCCGTAGACGTTTTCTGTTCCCTACGGCTATTATCGCGTTTCAGTATGTTTCGGTGATTTGCAAGGTTTTGTCCTAAAAGTCCTCATTTTAAAGCTTTTATTTTTTAGATAGTACAAAATGGCTCAATAAGAGCATCACAAGATTTTTTTACAAAACAGCGTTAATAAGTACAACTGCCATCTATTGGCAGAGTTCTTCTTTTGCAACGGGCCTGTTTTCTGCCGTTCTCAATTTTTGCCGTGTGGTAGGCGTGTGTGTCGAAAGATAAAAGCACCGGGGCGTTATATTCCATCTTGAATATTTTCCGCTTGGTTGCTCGGGACATAGAAGCCGCCTCGTCTTAGACATTTAAAGCAAATCAAACAAAGCAGTATGACGTACTGGAGACAGGCTGGACTTAAGTGAGTGATGCACTGTGTATGTTTGGTCCGTTGTGTAAATTTCTGCTGTATTATTGGCGATTCATTGCAACTTTGTATTGAAACAGTCTTCCATCGTGTAAAGTTATATTGCTTGGTTGTTATGAATTATCATTAAGATAAAATGCCAATTTATAGCATCGCTATAGCTAGTTCTTTGCCATGCTGTTACTTGCTCCCATTTTGCAGCAATATTGCTGTATTAAGTTACCAGCAGAAAGTTCCAGGCCTTTTAGATTTTGAAGCATCATGAGTAGTTTACAGAACTATGTCACCTTGCATTACCAGATGCAAGGCCAAAGCTATGAGCCCATATTTGCCCAAGTTAAAAGCACAGAGTCAAAAATTGACCTCTTAGTCTCTTGTGCTGTTGACCCAAATTCATTTAAGTTCATCCCACCATTCAAACTTTTCCTCAAGCTCCTTCCAAAAAATCAAGCAACTGTGGTGTTTACAAATTTTTGTTGTGTGATAAGGCTATTCATTGAAGCCTGAGTAGGTGCTAGCTTTCAATGCCAACCTTTTGACTTGAGAGAACAGTTGACCTGAATGGTTTGCTAGAGCACTAAGAACCTGACATTTGAGAGATTTGCATCAGACTTCTGTTCTCTAGCTCTATCCATTTTAAAGGCCTTTGTGCTGTTCATTAGCATGATCTCTAAACCTTTTGCCTCCATTTAGGCTTTATTTATGTATGGGAAATCTGTGATGTAAGGAATTCTGTTCCTATCATTATGATATCAGGCTCTTTCTTTTTTTGGTATAAGGAACTTGGTTGCTCTTGTTATAAGGGCTACGACTTCATTTTTGTCACACATTTTCTTACTGTATGCCACCTAACCTAATGACTGGGGTATTTGCTACTTTCCATGGTTTTAGGGAAAAAGTTAGTATCACAGACATTCTTTGGATAAAACTCCATCAAGGGCAAAAGTTCATCTTGCACAAAGTGTGTCATGCAGAAGTTTGTCCTGAAAAGGTTCATCTAGGGCAAAAGTTCATGAAGGATAAAAGTTTGTCAAAGACAGAAGTTTGTCTAGGTTAAAAGTTCATCTTGCAGAAGTTCATCTTGGGCAGAAGTCCATCCAGTATAGTAGGTTTGTCTAGTATGTTCATCTGGGACAAAAGTTCTTGCAGAAGTTTGTATCAGACAAAAATGTGTATGGGGAAAAGTTTGTCTAGGACAAAAGTCTGTCATTTTGAATCACCACCATCACAAAATTTCATCTAAAACAAGAGTTCATTAAGGACAAAAGTTCATCTTGGAAAATTTTTTTTTGGAAAATGTCTTGTTTAATGGAAAAGATTTGTACTTCAAAAGGTTTGTGTGGAAAACTTTTGGAGGAAAATGTTCATAAGAGGAAAAAATTTGTTAGGAAAGGGCTTGAAACCAAATGTTAGTAAACTTAAGGTTTATGTTGGAAACAGTTTGTATCAAAAAAGGAGCAGCCCTAAAATAGTAACCTAACCAACCTAAACTAACCTTACCTCCCTGTTGAACGAAACCAGGTCCAATTGCACCGTTTATGGGCCTATGGCCTCTGATGTACTAAACCGCGCCTTCGGCGCAAACCCGGAGCGACTCCTTTCCGAGACAAACCTTTGTTTATGGACTTTTTTCCGACGAACCTTCTCCATACCAGTCCTTTGCAGTTCAAACTTTTTGCGTCACGAAATTTTCCACTAAGAGGCTTTTACTATACGAACCTCGTGCATACGAACCTTTGGCCACAAGCCTTTTCCCATACGAACCCGTAACTTACCAACCTTGGTCTGGTTACCCACTCGCCTGTGACTTGGGTAGGTCAGTACGGTGCAAAGTGGCTAAAGTTGGATGCGCACGAGTTTGAATGGGATCATTCCGGATCCGGCCATGGGTAGTCAGAGCATCATTCACCAGCATGACTCCATTAGCTGTCGTCTGACAGTTGGCAGTTTTTCTCACCTAGACATATATTGTCCTGAAGGACTCTCGTGCAAGAACCATATGACACCGACAGTCTTTTTTCCTAGACCAACTTTTGGCCCAGACGAACTTTTGTCGGAAACGAATTTCTGCCAGACTAACTTTTGTCCTGGACGAATTCTTGCCCTAGACAAAATTTTTTTGGACAAACGTTTGTCATATACGAACTTTTGTCCTACACGAACTTAAAAGACGAACTTTTGTCGTTGACGAACTGTAGTCCGGGACGAACTTTGTCAGTATGAACTTCCTTGAGACGAACTTTGTCCGACGAACTTTTGTCCTTACGAACTGTTGCCCGACGAACTATTGTCCTACGGACTTTAATCCGACAAACATCTGCCCAAAAACCCTTTCTGTTGACTTGGGAGGACATTTAGTCCTTCCCCATCTGTTTAGAGAACCAGTTGCTTGATTTAGCTGATTGAAATAGCAGACAGTAGTGCTGTGGTCCGTTTCTGTTTTAGTCAGTAGTGCTGATATGGTCTTGTTACATATACCTTTTTTGCCACAGGTCAGGTCAGACCTCCAAAAGTGACCCTTTTCTCCAGAGTTGCCCAGTGGCAATGAAAAGCAGACTGAGACAGGGGTTTACATGGCAGTATGTCTCTGGGATCTTGGTCTCATATTATGAGTGCCACCTGACCTAAAGTTATCAAAGGTAGATGTCACAGACTAGGTCAAATTTGACATCAGTGGTAATGGGACCTGCAGCCCATGTTTCCTGGCCTATTTGATTTGGACATTATCAGGAATATACTTTCAAAGAGGTTTAGGTGCAGTCAAACCCATGAAATAGCCATTGTGCATATGGCACATTGTTGCAAGAAACTGCCATGTAAGTCATGTGCGATAGCTGGCGAGAAAATTTGATAATGTACCTGGTTCTTGTTAAACATCATGTTCAGCTCTGTTCATAAACTATATTCTCACAGAAAGTGGAAAATGCATATTTGACCTAGGATGACCTAGCATGAGGTCATTGGTGCTCAGTATTAAGTTCTTGTGTCATGCTGATTTGCAAGGCAAGCCACGGCTACCTTGCATTGTAAAATCACTGACAGAGAATATGGCAGCAAAGTAAGATTGAATGTGGATTTTCAAAACATAGTTGTCTTCATGACGTCATTAAGCCGTGACCTAGGATGACGTCTTTCCTTTGTTTGTCGGTATCTACGCAATTGATGTAAGGAGTGGTAAGGAAAATTTCTAGACTTTGTATTTTTCGTTTGGAAAGGACTATGACACGCAAGGAATATGCCAGGTGGAAGATGTTAAATGCCTTTTCCCATCATTGGTGGGGGGCATGCAAACTTTAACATGCAAACTGCTAAAAGCATTGCAAATGCTAAATGTAAATACAGTTTATGTACATTCATATTGCATAGGTCTTATTCTTGTGGTCTTCCAATGCAGCTGCCAAACACCCATACATGTAACCCAAATAATTTGTGTTACAGATCTATATTAATTAAGGTTCTCACAGGATAGATTGTGCATGCACTCCAGATTCTCCATTGATTCCTTACTTTTTTACTCATGCAAACAATTCGTGGACCATAGTGGCAGCAGAAGTGTGGTGTTCATCCAGCTTCCCTTTTTTAAATCAGGATAGCTGTTCACATAAGTGTTCATGCCACTGATTCTAAACACTTGTTGGATTTGTGTGTATTTTTGTGTGTATAGTACATGATGCAACATCTAATTAACATGTGTGGCTTCCTTTAAACACCTTTGTGACATAGACCACTGTAAAATACATTGTGAAGTGTGGGGCCAACCAGTCGCATTTGCTGGGATGTTTCGTAACCTAGCCATTCGTAACCAGCCCAATGCAAACTAATAACGCAACAGTGTCATACCGTGATTGGTGTAATTCGCAGCTACCTGCAGTACTCGGCGATCGCGGCTCGCGTTTTGCGGCAGGCGATCAAGCCCGATGTGAAGCGGGCAGCTGAAGCGCCCGTCAACCTCCGGATAACCCACTGGAAGGACGGCAAGGCCATCAGTGAGTACCGAGTCCGGCCGCCAGGGGCGCTGCACGGCTCGCAGGGGCGCCAGTGCAGCGGAGGTTTGCTGTCGTGGATGGAGAAGTAATTGGGAGTTTTACCTACGAATAGTTGTATCTTAAAAAAATCATGATTTTGGGAACATAGATCGCGAGTTTGGACATTGGTTGGCCATTGTAAACCTTAGTTTGGCTCGACTTTGGCGCCATTCTGCCCAGAACGTGCAAAAAGACAGTGTGGCATGGCGTTTTCGTGATTTATTGGTCTTGCATTGGGTAACGTGTTAGGACCGCGGTCACCGACTGTCTGACATTTGTCAGCTTTTGCGGAAAAGCTGTGGACATTGTTCCTCCTCGGACCCATGACGCGTCATATCAGCGGAAATATTTCCGTGACGGTCGAAGATGTGCGGCCTTAACTGACGTTGGTGCCTGCGCGACTGTTGTGGATTGTGACCGATATTGGCTAGAGGCAGCTTCATTCTTGTGCGCTGTGCTCCATTTGTATTGCGCAGTGTCTGACACCAGCTGGTACGCCGGGCCGCGTGATTGAATTTGCGTCGCGTTTTTGACGGAGGGTTATTGACTTTGACCCGGACTCTTAGCCGAACTCCTCACTTGCAACGTTTTGTCGTATTTATGATGTTCAGCTCGTCTGACAGCGGGCTCTTGTTAATTGTGACCGGTATTGGCTAGAGGCAGCTTGTTTCTTGTGCGTTCTGCTCCATTTGTGTCGCACACTGCCTGCCACCAGCTGGTACACGGGGCCGCGTAATTGAGTTCGTGTCGCGTTTTTGATGGAGAGTTATTGACTTTTACCCGGACTCTTAGCTGAACACGTCACGTGCAGCATTTTGTCGTCTTTTTGGTGCTCAGCTCCTCTGACAGCAGACATAGCAGTGTTTTAGGCGCTTTGTGGCGGGTCCGTCCGCCTAAAATTGTTCGACCGTGGGGGATATCACGGGTGCCAAATATCCTCTATTTTGCTTACGTTGTTGCTGGTTGGTTGACTGTTGAGGTCTGTAGATTTTTTCCGATCCTGCCTTAGCCAGGGACGCAGGAGAACGGAGAAACATGGCGCCCCCATGGTCAGCTTGATTTAAACCAGATCCAGCGTCCTGTAAGGGTGGATAGCGACGAAAGCTGAGAATCCGGATGGATTTTGAATTCATATATTCGGATGCATACAGTCGAATTTTTGTGTCGAATATTCGAAACTGTTGAAGTTCATGTCATTTCATCCCAAAAGGTACGATGGGAACAATATGTAGAAATCAGACTGATTCAGAATTGTATGAATAAGTTACAAAACTTTTCAGTTTCGTCCAGCGCCGAGCATCGGGCGGACGGCGGACGGGCTGTACCGAGGAAGGGGCGGGGCATGACGTCAGCGGCAGAAGGCGTTCTAATTGGCAGTGGAGCTTCTGTGCAATCCAAGGGCAAACCATCAAGCCCTTAAGACGGCAAAGCTTTGGATTCCGGAATCATATGAATAGGAATAAGAAATCAAATCAGCTTAGTCTAATAGAACCGTCTTGAAAATGTTGAATTCTCCCCCATTGCTGTACGTCACTGCATCTTTGGTTAATGTAAGGAGAAAGGAGTAGATTTTGCTCAACCTTCATCATTGTTATCAAGGTAGCAAAGTCTTCGTACATGATTTACTCACCTGTAGATGGATACACGGCTGTGGTGCAGTCGTGTCGCTTATATCCATGCGTTAAACTTCCGCCACAAAGTCGTGTCGTTTTTATGAAATTGAGTAATTGGGTGCGGGGATCAGAGTCTGTGTAACCATATCCGTTTACCTCGGGCTCGGATTCGATAGCGCCACCATAGCAACACGCTGGAGTCAAGATTGTCACTGAAATATTAGCCCGTAGTGGTTGCGTTAGCATTCGCCATTGGATTAATTGCGCAAGTACTAACCGTAATGCTGTCCGAAATGTCGTTGCCCTTCCCGAATCAAGCTCGGGGATTACCTCACAGTTACAGTTTGCGCCGAGAAGGAAGTGCTAATGAGTCTGGGGTGGCATCTTCCCTCCCAGTTTCGAATGCAGCATTTTGCGGCCCCAGAACATCCCGCCTGATGTCTTGTATTCGAGATATCTTAGCATGGGGAATCAGCTTGGGTGCAAAAGCCCTTGCACATACATGCCAATTGATGCATTCAGAGGCCGGCCATTTCCCTGTATTCGTCTCAGTAAACATGACGAAGAGTAAGTACGTTAAAGTGAAAACAGACTATTTCCGGCATCACCCGCCTTCACGCACCGATTAAGTTCCACCCGGCGTTTGTGCCAGTCCTGACCAGACGCAGAAGAAGCGTCAGTTTGCTGATGGAGCTACAATTTTCTTATGGAATTTGAGGTCCAGATCATTGCCGCAGTGGGAGGAAGGGAATAGTCTCGGTGGCATTGCCGCGTGCTATTTTAGTCATAATATTGTAGAGATGCCGCAAAACGCTGACGGTCGGTTACAGAACAAACAGTCATTGCCCCAGTTAGTGTTTTGCGCGATTTGGGTCAGATATATCTTCAGATTTTGTCGCGAAGTGCGAAAGATTCGAATGTTCGGTTGAGATTCCAATTTTCGGCGGACATTCGGATGTAAAGATGGCCATCCGAACATTCGCCCAAGGTTGGGATTTCGAAATCAAGATTCAGACATTCGCCGAATCCGAATTTTCGGCCGAATATTTGAGTCATCCGAATCCGGTTCTCAGCTCTAACAGGGACGTATCATGGCGACAGGCGTCCACAAAGCGCTGTGGCAGTGTTGGGTTGCGTGTCTTAGTATCTCAAGGTACCGCAAGTGGACAACATGCTTCCGTTGCTGAGAGGGTTCGGCTGGGGTTTCGGCGTGTTTTGAAACGGTCCACTCTGGTCAGGGGATTTGGCTTGGTACCAGTGTGTTTGGGGACGGTCCGCTCGCTCCGTTGCTGAGGGGGTTCGGCTGGGTTTCGGCGTGTTGCAAGACGGTCCGCTCGGCTCCCACGCCGTCAGGCGGTCGGCTGGTAGGCGCGGCTCGCAAGGTCCGCCGCTCCCCCGCGGTGATGGTCGGCGGCGCCGGTCGCGCCCTCAGGGTAGCCGGCCGGCCGCCGCCTAATTGGACGACCGACGGAGCGGGTGGCAGGCGCCGCCGACACGGAGCGCGCCTAATGAAGCCCTGTTTATTTCTCAATGCCGTCTGGCGGCCGGTGAGCGGATGGGTGCTTTGTGCGGGCGCGCGCCGGGCCGGCAAATGGCGCCCCCCCGCTCCGGCCGCCGCCAGGTCGCGCCGTCGCTGGGAACGGCCATAATTGGTTTGGCTTGGCGGGCGGACGGCGCCGCGTTGGCCGGCGGCCGCCACTGTTTGTTGCCGCAGACTCCACCGCCGCCGCCGCCGCCTCCGCCGCCGCTGAACGATTATGCGCGGCTCCGATGGATGGCCGGCTGGAACGGGCACGGCCGCTGATTGTCTGCGGCGCGGCGCGCGCTAAGTGGACGGAAGAAGGGCGCGCTGGCGCCGTACCAGGCGGCGCGCCGCTGGACGACACCCTTGCCGGCCGTCGGCTGGCTGTCGCCGATGACGACGACGTGGGCCGGCCGGCCGGCACCAGACGGACGTGGCGCTCCAGGCTGGCGCGTCGTCAGCAGCTCAGTCGGGGCCACCGTCGGTCGGTGATAAAGGATAGCGGCGCGTCGCGGCCGGGACATCGTGTCGACAGCCGGCAGCTGCCGGTAGCCTGACGGGCGGCGACAGCGCTCGGCGTAGCAGCGAAAGTGCTTTTGATTCGACTGGCGCGCTGCCGTCGTTTTAATTAGTGCCGCTCGCCGTGGAGCTCTGGGAATTGCACGGTTGAGTAACCTGGCACTTCGGGCACGTGGCGCAAACACACGTAAATGAACCGACGAAAAGTTTTAAAATATGCTCTGGAGTGCGTGTTGCCAGGCACCGTCCTTCAAGGACCTTAACCGCACTGTTTACACGTTTTTTGCCGAAGTTTAAGTTAGTTGTATTACCTCAAAACTGCCTGCGTGGCCTTGCACATGGCAGCCTCCACAGATCGCTCTGAGCTGGCGTCGCGTGGTGTGCAGTAAGCAGTCCGCTGTCTTTCTCTCCCCTCTCTGGCGTGCGTCGTCTCGGTCGTGACCGTCCAGCCCCCCCCCCCTCCCCGTCTGAGCGGCACCAGATCCGTAGAGCCGGGTCCCGCCGGAGCCGGAGCGGGGTGGCCGCTCAGAAGGTCTCTCGGCGCCCGCCTCGCCCGTTAATTGTCGCCGCTCCATTAAACCCCGCCGGCCTCCGACACGAGCGCCGGCGCTGCGGGGTGTCCGGCGGCCGAGCTCGGGACCGCCGGCGGTTCGTCGGCCGGACCCGGAGCGCCGCCGGCGTCACGCGTCTTGTACCGTTCGGCCTGGTGTTGCTGGTGACTCCCGGCTCTGAGTTACCGGTGTTCCTGTTGCTGGCGCTCCCGAAACGTCGGGAACTGAACCGAAAACACAAAGCGTGTGGATTTGTGCTGGATTTTAAAGTTCTTCGCACACTGTAGCGGTGATCCCATAATCGCCAGGCCCTGAAAGTCATGCCATGAAAGTGAATGGTAAGATTAGCCGTTATTGCACTTTCTTGCGAGATTGCGCCTGGCCTGGTGTCACGCCGATAACGTTGTCAGCGCTTGGGCGGCTGCCGCCTGTACGCCCACCATCTGTCAACTGCAGACCCGGCTACCGTGCGCTGTCAGTCCTAGCCTCGCCGCCTTCTTAGCGTGACGTGCTCCCCCCCCCCCCACCGGCACTGATTTTCGCCGTTCTCACGGGCCGGAGCCCGTGAGAACCCACCGCTAGCCGGGGATTCGGTCGTGTTTGTGTGTAGCCCGTGCCAGGACAATCCGTCCGGACGGCGTTAATTATTCAGCGTGTTTTTGTGCCACGGAGGCCCGCTGAGCGCCAGGCTGACCCCCGGGCCGCGCTCTGTCCGGATCAGGTCCGCATGACACCGTCGAACCGTCGCCGATGCCGCTGCATCCAGTTGATTTATTCGAACAGCCGAGCCGAATCGAGAGAGCTCGGGTGGGGGGGGGGGGTCGTTGCGTGCGGGACGTCGCAGCTGCCACCGTACATGATACGCGACGCGGAGTGAAGTCGCCGAACGGGGGCGGCGGACTTCACTTCAGCCGGGGAGTTCCCGTGTCGTCGACCCGACCGCGTGAGGCCGGGGAGTTCCCCGTGTGGCCGACCCGACTGCGTGAGGCGGCGCGTGTCCCCTGGCCCACCGCCGCCGAGCCGGAGCCGGAGCCGCCGTCGGCCGATGAGTGCCAGTGTGTCTTCGGCCCGGCTCGGCCCGGTCCGGTCCGGTCCGGTCCGGTCCGGTCCGGCTCCAATCAACCGCTGGCCGGTACGTCCCGGGCCCTCCCAGCCGAGGCAGCAGTCCGTGGCGGGGACTGAAGCCTTACCGGACTCCCTCCAGAGCAGCTGACAGACGGTGACGGGCACTGCCGGCGTGTAGCTAGGTCTCCGCCGTAGTGGAGGGCGCAATCATGGGGTGAAAACAAACTGCTCGCTGCAGTGCCGGCCCAGTACTCATTGCAGGATCCCCAGCACTGGTCTGCGCCGTAGTGGACGGGGCAAGGGAGTGCAGACCGGCACTGCTGGGTCTACCGGTGCCGGACCTGCACGGGACACCTCAGAACAGGCCACTGCTGCGGGACAGTGACCGTCAGTGAGCGGGGTCACGGTCGTCTGCCGGTCTGCGGCTGACCGGGCCGTTATGAGGTCCAGAGAGGACTAATGCCCGCCCGCGGAACGACTTGGCTCGGGACGTCCCGGGGGGCGACTTCGGAGAATGTTTGCGTGGGACGGCTTGCGCGGGCGTCGCAAACGCTGATCCATCCTTCCTGGACCGTAACCGGCCGTGTCTCAGGAGGGAGCGTCCTCCGGCCAGTCGCCGGCCAACCGGAGGCTGACGCTCCGATTGGCCGGCCGGACCCAGGCGGACGCTTCGTTGCGTCAGGTACGCCCGGCGCCGCTGCACGGTCCGCAGCGGCGCCGGGCGTCCGGTGCCGTGGGTCGGGCGTCCCGTGTGGTTAGAGCGGCGCCGCTCCGGTTGCCGCCTCTCGCCGGCCGGCAGACGGTCTCGGCGGACTCGGCCGGCCCGCGGCGGGGGCGGCCCGCTCGCCGCTGATTGGCTGCGGCAGCGCTGGCTCTGGTCTCCCTCCGCCGGTGCCGGTGCCGGTGGCGGTGGCCGTTGACGCCTCGCCGCCGGCAGCGCTCCCGCGGGCCGCTCGCGGGGACCGGACGTCGATCGTCCCCCGCTGACGGAGCGGTCCGTCCCGGCCGGCCGGTGGGAGCGGTCCGTCTCTACCGGCCGGTGGGAGCGGTCCGTCCCGGCCTTCCGGTGGGAGCGGTCCGTCCCGGCCGGCCGGTGGGAGCGGTCCGTCCCGGCCGGCCGGTGGGAGCGGTCCGTCTCTACCGGCCGGTGGGAGCGGTCCGTCCCGGCCGGCCGGTGGGAGCGGTCCGTCCCGGCCTTCCGGTGGGAGCGGTCCGTCCCGGCCGGCCGGTGGGAGCGGTCCGTCCCGGCCGGCCGGTGGGAGCGGTCCGTCTCTACCGGCCGGTGGGAGCGGCCGCCGGTGGAGCGGTCCGTCTCTCCGGCCGGTGGGAGCGGTCCGTCCCGGCCTTCCGGTGGGGCGGTCCGTCCCGGCCGGCCGGGGGGAGCGGTCCGTCCCGGCCGGTGGAGCGGTCCGTCTCCCGGCCGGCGGTCCGTCCCGGCCGGCCGGTGGGGCGGTCCGTCCCGGCCGGCCGGTGGGAGCGGTCCGTCCCGCCGGCCGGTGGAGCGGTCCGTCCCGGCCGCCGGTGGGAGCGGTCCGTCCCTCCGGCCGGGACGCCTTCCGGTGGGAGCGGTCCGTCCCGGCCGGCCGGTGGGAGCGGTCCGTCCCGGCCGGCCGGGGAGCGGTCCGTCCCGCCGCCGGTGGGAGCGGTCCGTCCCGGCCTTCCGGTGGGAGCGGTCCGTCCCGGCCGGCCGGTGGGAGCGGTCCGTCCCGGCCGGCCGGTGGGAGCGGTCCGTCCCGGCCGGCCGGTGGGAGCGGTCCGTCCCGGCCGGCCGGTGGGAGCGGTCCGTCCCGGCCGGCCGGTGGGAGCGGTCCGTCCCGCCGGCCGGTGGGAGCGGTCCGTCCCGCCGGCCGGTGGGAGCGGTCCGTCCCGGTCGGTGGAGCGGTCCGTCCCGGCCTTGGGGCGGTCCGTCCCGGCCTGCCGGTGGGAGCGGTCCGTCCCGGCCCCGGTGGGAGCGGTCCGTCCCGGCCGGCCGGTGGGAGCGGTCCGTCCCGGCCGCTCGGACGCCCCGTCGGCCGCGGCGCGGTGATCGGAGCCGGTCTTCGGCCGCGGGCCCGGGCGGAGCGGCTCCCCCCGGCGGCGTGTCGTGATCCGTCTGGCCGGCCGACGAGACGCCGCCGTTTTGGGTCCCAGGATCGGCGTCAGTATTGTCGCCGGCGTGAGTCTTTCATGTTACGACGAATGACTAGGGCGACCGCCACAGGAGCCAGAAATAGGGAGCCGTGTTCACGCGATCCAGTTCATGTTTATTCGCGCGTTCTTCAAGTGGGCGCATGCAAACCGTTCGCGGCAAGTGCACACACGCCGTTGGGCATCGATTGACCGTGGGCGTTACACCGCGTGGCCGTCGATGGCACTGGAGACCCTTGTGAGGAGCCGAGTGTAGGATGCTGAAGAGTTGTTGGTTGGTCCTGGGTAATTTCTGCAGGATCCAGCCTCGTAGAATTCACGAGAACATACTCGTCACTTTTATGGTCCGTTTTTGGAGTGTTTGTGTCGAACCGGTCGCCTTCCGTCAACTTTATTTTAGTTTTGTTATGAATTTGTTAAAGTACACCTTGAAACGCTAAACACGTTAGGCGTAATATTCAAACGTGTCGGACACGATGCTGTTTGAGAAATGCGCGTGTAGGTATCTGCACTGGTTTCGATCGTTTGAATGCGGTGTGGTCATCTTTGTTTCAGCGACGCATTGGAGTTGACAGTGCTTTGGTTGCCATTTCATGTAACTTTGCACAGATTGCTGCAACCGTCGAGAACATAGCCGGGAAACCCTTTTCTCCTAAAGAGCAATGGGTCAGAGACAATGCGTCAGAGACACGTACCGTTGAAAATTTGCTGCTGGGAGTTAGAAAACTTTTCTTGTCTGGATGGGCCCGTTGGTTGGCCTTACATAAGCCGGCCAGTGTCGCCAGGCGTGAATATTTCTACTCTTAGAGTGAGGTGCGTTTGCCGCGCGCTGAATGACAGTCGCGGTGCTTTCTCTCGACCTTCGCCATCTCGAGAAATCCCCATCTGAAGGTGCCTGGTGTGAAGTACTCTGTTTACGTTGGTCGGGAACGTTCTGGAAGCTGGCATACGGGCTTTAACCATTCCTGTGTCGCGTTTATGGGTGTCACCTCGCGCGTCCGGGGTTTGAGGATCTGTTGATTGCAACTTCGAAGATCTGAGCAAGTGGTGGCATTGACCCCGATTGCCATTGCTTCTCTGTCATGCAGTCCAGATGACCTTGTAGTCGCGTTTGAACCAAGCCTGCTCATAGTCGTCGCACTGTCTTGGTTCGAGTTGGTTTAGAGACGGTGTGACCTGCGCATAGGACGACTTGCCCTTGAGCGGGGCAATGGCTCTCGTGGTTTGAAATTTAACGTGCGTTCATTTATTTCAGGCGGGAGACAGTAGGCCTTCTCCCAGGTAACAGCGTGCAACTAATCTTGTGTGCGTTGCTCTAACACATGCGTAGTGTGTGTAGTAAGAGGCAAAGGCACGAAATGATCCAGCATTCAGCAGCGTCGCAGAATGAGTCCGTAGAGTTTATGTGAGGTAGTGAGAACGATCCGCTGCATTTATCAGACCAGGCTTTGACGTTGGTCGGGTACGTGCAGAGACGTGTTTTTTTTTGGCACTTGAGCTAATTGTAAAAAATCGAAGCTTTCCGTAATCATTGGGTGTTTGGCTGCGGATGCGTCGCGACGTTGGTCGGTAGTCGTGGCGCACGGTCGGGCGGTGTGTTGCCGGCCGGCGGCGTGTTTCCGCCGGCGTTACCTGCGGAGGCCGGCGGGCAACGCCGGGGGCCGCTCCGGCGCTTGACAGTGGTAAACGTTTTCGCGTCAGAACGCTCATCTCTCCCGGACCCGGCGTCGGCGGCCGCGTCTGACGCACCGCGGCACGTTCTCGGCGCGCCGGCGGCGGGGCCTGGCCGGGCTCGTTAAATCGTCCGTCTGGCTGTGCTGCCGGGGGGTCCCACGTTATTGCGCGACCGCGAGTCTAACTCGTTATAAATGGTCGTCGTGTCGCGGGCGCGCCGCTAAACCGACCGTAAAGCAGCGGCCGGGCCCGGGGGAGGCCTGGCCGGGCGAGGGGGGTTCATACCCGGACTGGAGCAAGTCTGTGCGGTTCAGCCAGCTTGCCACTTCCAGATCCGATGTTGGTACCGGGAAAGAAGATGGGCGTTTTCCTCGCAGACGTTCGGTTTCGGAGTTGGTCCGCTGCCGATCTCAGAGGTGGGTTGGTTGGAGCGGAGTTGTTTTTTTCGTTGGGAAGTAGCAAGCAGATGCATTTTAAGGTCCCGGCTTTCTCCATGCGAGAATTAGTAGACTGTCGTCGGGAGCAAGTCTTTCGGAGCGGTTTGTGGAGTTTGTTAAGAGGATTAGGCAGGGAGGTGTGCGCCAACGAAAAGTGCGTTTAGATGGCAAAGTGGACTTGTGTGTGTAGTTTTCATAAACGAAAACTTCGGTTGCGCCATAAATATTTGGCTTTCAGTGTGATAACTTTCACGAGTACCGGTGGTCGTGTTGCCGCTTATTGGTGGAGGTTTCTCGCTTATTGGCTGAGGTTTGCGTTAGATGGCCGAATTTCCCGTCACTGACGTGCAGTTGTGTTATGATGCTTGATAAGTTACGTATGACATCAAAATGGCGTGCCATTTTTACATTGCATGTCACCGAACTGTATCAACAAGTGGAGTGATGTTTATAATACCTGAAACGTCGTCAGTGCAATATTCGATTAAGTGATGCAACCGCGACAACTCTGCCGTTTTACGAAACTGAGGCATCATTACAGAACAGGAAATGCCAAAGTTGAAATATTTACGTCCAAAACTGACATCAAAACAAGTAAGCTTGTACGTTTTACGCTTAAATTGGAATGCCACTCGTCAAAATGTTTTGTTTTCGCAAAAGCTGGAACGCCGATCATTATGTTTTATTGTCTGTGCTGTTGCTGTTCTGTTGCATGTCTAGTGGTGTCGGAATAAGCGCAACGGAACAAGAGATGTGTGTGAATCGATCCTAGTGGATTGAATGTGTTTTGATACTGCGGAATTGATGCTGCTAAACTTACTCCGTCTGCAAATACGAACGGGCGAATGATAAGAAATAAGACTAAGAACGAGTCTGCCAAGTATAGCGGCACGACATCGTCGTACTGGATGGCTGGTGATAAATGACTGTTATGGGGATTTTAGGACGCTGGCAGAAAAAGGCGAAAAATGTGGGTCCGCAGCAGTATTTCTGTTCCTTAATAACAGCTCGTTCAGGTCGGCGGCATGTTCAGATGAACGCACAGATTACGGATGCCAGATTCATTGGTTTAGAGAACAGACGGTGACAGTGGGTTTTTGGGTTCCACACGGACGCACCAACGTAGAGTTGGATGGGTGCCCGTCATTGCGGCAGTTAATCTTCGGACGCGGAGATTGGAACGAAGAGCTCCGGGCCCGACAAAGCATACCTGGTTTTCGAGCATCCGTGTGGGACAGTGCCTGATTGGAGCGGAGGACGCCCGGATGAACGTGGTGTGCGGAGCCTGTCGGCGCCGTTCCCGGCCGGCATCTGGTGCTCCGTGCCGTATTGGGAGGGTGTGGGCAGCCGCCGGCGCCGGCTGGGGTGGACGGCGGGCCGCCGCGCCGCCGGGGCTCCGAGGGATGCTCGGACCGGTCGATTGCCTCAGGCGCCAGCGGTGGAGACGCCGCGACGTGTCGCGGTCGTGTGAGTCTCGCGTGAATGCAGAGAACGAACAGCGCGAACGAGCAGAACTCCTGTGGACTTAATCGCTGAAATGAGACATTGAGGTGCAGCATGACGTTGAATTTAGGTCTTCTCGGTAGTTTGGCTCGTTTTCGGCGGCGAAAGGAAGATTCTTGGCATGAAATGCATGTCAAGGACCAGCTTGGAAGCACACGAGCCACGTTCTGCAAACAGGAAGTAGATTTTATTTCAAATGAAATACATTTTGTCATACCACGAGCAGCGTCTGACGACATCTCCAGCTTCTCTTGGAACTGCTGTCGCCGTAGAGTCAAGTGGGGCAGAAGATTTGGTGTTGAACATGTAATATCTGTACGTAATTGTGACATGCAATATGTAACATGTACTGTATAGTAATAACTATATATCGTAATAACTAATATGTAACATGTAATATGTAATAACAATAATAAACGCTTCGGTTCTGCGCAGGTGATCTTCAGCTGCGTCGCCGATTCACCATTTTTCACGTGTAAAACTCCAACCCCAACGTGTAACTGTTCCCTCCAGAAAACTGGCCGTTGTCAAGGATGGTACGTCCACGGATCTCGTGGAGACCACCACTGTAACTTTTCTGCTGTCCGTTCCTTGTCGGTAGGCATTTAGATATTTCTGTTCGCTGCGTTTACGTAACCTGAAGCGCGGTGCCGTGACGAAAAGTCGATTTGCCGAATCGAGCCTTTTCCAGTACCGCCCTGTAAGAACCGTGGGCGTCAGCGGGGGGACAGCCGCGCTTTCCCAACGGACGGCGCTGGCAGACTTTAATTCCGCGGCGACAGGATGTCGCAACACCTGATCTCCTATCAGGGTGTTCTGTGACGCCAGGAATTCCCCACGTGGGTTCGACGCTCGTCCTTGCGGCGCCGGCCGTCTGCTCCGGGAGGCCCGCTGCCAGGTCGGGTCCAGTGGGGCAGGCGCGCTGTGGGACCCGCTGCCAGGTCGGGTCCAGTGGGGCAGGTGCGCTGTGGGACCCGCTGCCGGATCGGGCCCAGTGGGGCAGGCGCGCTGTGGGCCCGCTGCTAGGTCGGGCCCAGTGGGGCAGGCGCGCTGTGGGACCCGCTGCCGGGTCGGGTCCAGTGGGCCCGCTGCTAGGTTGGATCCAGTGGGGCAGGCGCGCTGTGGGACACGCTGCCAGATCGGGTCCAGTGGGGCAGGTGCGCTGTGGGACCCGCTGCCGGGTCGGGTCCAGTGGGGCAGGCGCGCTGTGGGCCCGCTGGCAGGTTTGCGGGTTTCGCTGCCAGGTGGGGTCCCACGGACCGACTGCCTGGTGCCGCCGTCAGCTGGCAGCGAGATCCCGCCGCCTCGTGGTCCCCCCCCCCGCCCGTCTCACCGGCGTCCTCCTTGTTTCAGAGAAGGCAGAGTAGCGGCGGCGGCGGAACCATAGCGGCGGCCTGAGCCAGGAGCGGCCGGAACGCGGCCGATGCTGGCGGGACGTCGTGAGGGACGACTGACCTTGTAACGTCGTGACGAGACGGCTGACCTCGTGACGTCGTGACGAGACGGCTGACCTCGTGACGTCGTGATGGGACGGCTGACTCGTGACGTCGTGATGGGGCGGCTGACCTCGTCACGTCTTGATGGGACGGTGGACCTCGTCACGTCTTGATGGGACAGCCGACCTCGTCACGTCTTGATGGGACGGTCGACCTCGGCGCAGCGTTGCCCGCTCTTCGTGTGGACCTGAATGAAATATAGCTCTGGTGTGACAACCGGGTGTTTGTGTTCACGGCGGTGCTAAGTGAGCGCGGAGGTTTCGGGACGACTGTGGGCTTGTTTGGACGTCGGGCGGGCGTCGTTAGGTGGGATAACGACAGGGAAGACGGTGCGGTGCTGGCCGTGCGCCAGTTCACGGGGGAAGCGAATGTTGACTTATGTAACTTATGTAGCTTATGTAACTAATGTAACAGTAACATATGCAGCCGCTACCCACGCTTCGTCACGGCGCCGGCTGTGCACGCAGATGGGTCTCACATCTACATAGTCGTTTGAGTGTGACGAAGGTCGCAGTCTAAGCCTATCCCTAAAAACCCTTCTATTTGAAATAGAACAGGACTCCTGGGAAGCGCCTTCGATGTTTTATGCTAGGAGAATTCAAGAGGAGCAATTACACCCGCTGAACGGAAGAAATCAAATGCTATGCCCACTTACATGATTTCCTCAATAAGGAGGCAGCTAATAAAACTTTGCTACAAGTCTTCCGCCACGGACTGCCTCACGACCGGGCAGCTCACACAGAAAACTTCAAGTTTTCAGGCTTGGGGTACTAGTTACAGTTGAACCAATAAGTTTTGCGGCAGAAGAAGCAAACAGCATCGAAAGTTTTACGAGTATTTACTCATTTTATCCGACTTGCCAGCTTGACACTAGGTCGGATCCAATAGAGATCCCAAGGGGCCATGACGCCGTCCAAGATGATTTAGCCTGAGCAAACAATACGTTTATTTCCCGAGATTAAAACTGCATTTTGACATTTTATAGTTTAAACTTTTAAGATAATCGGTACGCAGTAGACTGACGCACATTCTTCGTCCAGTTTACGCGTTGTTTTCAAAAGCCATGGTACCGGCCCTTCCATCTGGACTTCAAAAGCATCCGCGCCGCTTCCTGAGCCATGGGCGAACGGCCAGGCTGTGACGCAACCGGTGGACGTGGCTAACGTGATAGTCCGAACGTTGTCACACCGCAGTGAAGATAGTAACACGAACGCACTGTTTTTATAGCATTGATTACGATGTGGACAAACTATGGTAGACTTTTCAAGAAATCAATCGCTGGCATACAATGAGACATTCACTTTGGTGGAATTGGGAATCGGCCATTGCCAAACTTCGCATTGTGTCAGAAGGCCCTGATACCTACACAAGCTCAGACATCTGTCGACCCTGCGCACTTCGCGTGGGATGAGACGAATTTCCCAGCTGCTGCGCGAGAAGCTGTCGTAGTTCCTGTTCTAAAAGAGTAGGCTGGATCCCTTTCACTACAGACCCATTTTAGTAACGTCAGCAGTCGCCAAGCTGATGGAAAAGATGGTGAACGTCCGATTGACCTGGTTTCTGGAACAGCACGACGTTTTTACTAACGCGCAGTGCGGTCTTAGAAAGAACTGCAGCACAGTGGACCATCTTTTAGCCCAACACCATGAATCGCACATTTCAAAGACTATAGACATACAGGCACAGTCTTCTTTGACAGTGAGGGCGCCTGTGATACCACTTGGCGTCATGGTATTCTTGTAAAGCTGTTTAGGTATGGTGTAAGTGGTTGAATGGATACCGTCGAACACTAGTTGGCCGATTTGCCGTTTCCGCGTTGGGAGCGCACTCTCCGAAGAGTTCCAAGAAATAAACTGTGTACGCCAAGGCGGTGTGTCAAGCGTAGCGCTTTTAGCAGTTATGGTTAATGACATCGGTGATGTGCTCCCCAGTCTGTCGGTCGTGCCCTCTTGTTATGTTTTTGCCCTTTGGACCAGTGGAACAAGAGCACCATCGATGGAACGGCATCTCCAGCTGACTGTGGATCATGTGGAGAGGTGGAGCACCATGACCGGCTTTCGTTTTTTAAGTAATAAGACCCTAGCCGTACATTTTTGTCGTCGGCGATGCGGCGACATGACTCTCCGTCTGTACGGGCAGTGCATCCCAACGGAGTGGGTGGCCAGATACCCTGGGGTATACTTTGCCTGCCGGCTCACGCATAAGGCACGTCTTAAAACGTTACGCGACCGCTGTTCTCCGAATTTCCGAATTCCGAATCTCCGAAGATATTAAACTGTGCTTCGTGCACATCATACAGGTACGTATGGTGCGGACAGAAGCACGCTGATGCTCGAATATCGTTCACTCGTCCGCTGCAAGCTGGATTGTGCATGTTTTGTGTATGACAGTGCGTGTGAATCCAGCAAATGCATTCCTGACAGCATCCAATATACCGCTCTCCGCACTATCACAGGGGCGTTCCGCACACCACCCGCTGTTAACCTCATGGCAGGGTTATACGAGTCGTCATTGTTAGTGAGGAGGAAAATGCTCGTCTTGCGTTATGCCATTAAGTTGCGGCTGTAGGGATGTGAATGATTTCTTGTTTTCATGTTCATCCGATAGAACTGTAGGCGCTGATTACAAATAAACCATTCGAAATGCTGCACAATATTTAGTTCAGGAGATATTTGCGCCGGAAGATACAGAGGTCTTGAAACGCGCCCGAGGCTATGGGCCGTCACGGAACCCCCAGGCGCCGGCGAGCTGCATTGGCGGCCAGCCATTTCGCGTCATATTTCCGTGTTATGTCGCCGTTTGCTCACCGTGACGGTTCCTGCGGTCCCGGTCCAACGGTTACTCGGCAGAGTTTTATTGTTTTCGGTTTTGGGCACTTCAGCGAACTCGGGCATTTCACATGTGCCCATCTGGACGGCAGTCGTCGCCCGCAGTCACCCCCGCAGTCTATGGCTCCCCGGCCGGCTGATGGCGCGCAGGCACGAGTGGCGGAACGTGGTAAGCACTGGGACACAGCGCCTCCGGTTAAATGCTCAAAATAAACTGATTTTCTTACCACTGATAGCAAATTGCTGTTCCGCGATGGCGTCGACAGTGTTCAGCCCGCAACGGCGTCGAGAGGCTGAGACGGACTATCGCATGCGGTTTGATCCGGGCAATACTAAACAGTCTTCTTTAAGTCTTTTGTGTTATTGTTTTGCCATTTTTGGAAACAGACTCGGAATCAGTGCCGAATTTATTCGGAGTTGCTTCTTTTCCACACATCATGCCGTTTATTTTGTATTTTACTGTCAACGTCTTTTTTAACATGGTCACTTGACTGAGTTTTCCCTGTCATTTCCAAAGCTCCGGGTACGTGGCTTTGACCAGAATTATCAGAAAACATTGCAGGTACTTAGCTGTGACCAGGGTTATCAGAAACAATTGCGAGGCTCTCATTAGTTAGTGTTCTCATCAAAGAGAGCCAAAACGACGCAAGAGACCGGGCACTGAAGTGAGTATCACGACTGGTTAATCATGTAAACAACGATCTAACATTTTCCAGCTTTTTGGTTTTCGCCACCTTCGCCATTCCAAGGGGGAGCGGCGCAAATCCCCACGCTTTTCCACACCTGACATGCTGAACAAAAAAAACAACAATAGATAACCTTGACTGTTCTTTACAGCTTTTACCCAGGTCGTTTCAGGATGTCTTTTACGGTTGACCTGTCAGGTTAGGTCAAACGAGGTCAAATCCAGTTTTACGTAATCGTTCTTTCAGGCATTCACAAGGCAACGGTTTATAAGGCTCAAGTAGACCATACTGGTGTCCAAGTGGACGGGAAGGTCACATGAGGTCGTACAAAAGTCAACTCGGTCTTAACCTCGGATGACCCTGAACCGGCCTTGCACTGTGCCGCAGCAGTTTTGTTTCATGGTAAAAGAGCAAATTCCATCACTTGAGGCGAATTCCAGAGCTTGACCTTATATGACCTCGACCTTGAATGACCTCGTACCCGCTAAAGACATAGCCCTGTTTCCAGAGAACCATATGATGACTCCTAACAAGCTTTGAAAGGGGAGTCGCAACAGACCAACTTTCATGGAATGTGACCCGACGTGAACTTGGCCCTAGATGACCTGGGTCTTGCTTTCTTAAGAACCACTAGCAAACAACAATCTGGCCTGAAACCACGTCGAAAGCACTGTGTTGACGGTACGGGCCAGATTTTCGACGTTTGTGATCTGCAGGCATTCGAGAATAAGGTCACTGATCAATGACCTGGTATGACGTGAACTTGAAGGTTTCAGGGCATATGTAAAGAGGGCTGATATTCAGCTAGCCAAAATCTCAGTCCATTCGGTCAACATGTACATGATTCAGCATGTATCCCGGAAAAACGGGTGGGATGAAGCGGTGCACTAACACCCCCCCCCCCCAGCCTTGCGAGGGTTAATACAGCGTTTGCGCTCCGAGCTAACCGGGGATGGATCTGTGTTGGCTCTGAGGAAATGAGAGGGTCTACGAAAGAACTGGCCTTCCTATGGAAGTCGCAATTTAGCCGGTACTTGGTATATTTGGTTTGGTCTCGCGGATTATGAAACTACGTGTAATTTTTACAATGTGCCTTCGTGAACCCCCTTCTCGAGCCGCCAATTGACATTGGGATCGTGTATTTATGCCGACGTTTGTAAGAAAAGAAATTATGAACAGTCACCAAGTTTCACGGCTTTGTCTCGAACGGTTCAGGAACTGCAGGCAAAAAACTCGAGTGACTTCTTCCGCTGTGTTTAACGTCCTGGCCCGGCCGGACCGGCCGGTCGCTGGGGTTTCGTGGCGTTACAACCAATCACAGGTCGTTTCAGCCAGACGCCACTTTGAGGACTAAATAGAACAATTTCCATTGCAATTTTTGCAGTTCTGGCAACGAATTTGGAATCAGGGAGTCGGAATTGACCACATAAGACGAAAAAATTAAAAATTTCCAGAGGTCATTACTCTTTTCCCGCTACACCCAACATACGGCGCAGTTTTTTTCACGGTTTACAGTGCGCTTCCTTCGCGGTGGACCTCAGCAGCTCACTCTGTCTTTCGGCTTCCGGATGCGAACTCTGTCGCAGGAGAGCAGACTTCCTCTTCGCGGGGCGCAGCGAGTAAGCCATCCGTCTATTCCACCCTAGCATTTGACCTCGCTCGCAGGAGACACTTCACGTACAGAAGTCAGAAATAATGGCGTCATGCCAGATACAACGAAATCCATGACACTGGAGCGTATGGCGTCACGAAAAGGGTACGCACTGACCTATACGGATGGATCCAAGGCCGTGGGCGGTGTCGGCTGTGCGTTTGTGAGCGGCTCCGCCGCCCGATCGGTTCCGTTGCCGGCACACGCGTCAGTTTTTACATCGGAATTGATGGTAATCACCATGGCACTATGTTTCATCCAAGTCGGTGACGAATCTTAACACCTCATTTTAACAGACCCCCTGAGCAATCGTTTTAGTCTCAGATCAGTTCACCCATCACGTCCCCCTGTACAGGACTTTTTAATACATCTGACATTTGGTGTGGCTGGGAAGAAAGTCACCCTGTGCTGGATCACCAGTCACCTCGGAATCGCGGGCAAGGAGATGGCTGACGCTGCTGCCGGGCAAGCACCGCTGGCGCTGTGGACACGTACTCTGCCAATCGCAGCCAGTTACTTTCACCCAGCAATCAGGAACTTACTGGACAGCAAATTGCAGTGTTTTTGGAATGGGACAAGTGCCAATAAGCTCAGGGCGATAAAACTTCAGCTGGATGTGTGGTTATCTTGCTTTCGCGAGGTGAGGCGAGAAGAGGTGATACCCTGCAGATCGCGTACTGGTAACACGTACATAGGGTGATTAACTAAGTTCGTCGCCTATGGTACAAAGGTTAACTTATTTTTCAACATAGTCCCCTTGCAAATCTGTACAATTTGTGCAGTAGTCATGGGGTCACAGTTGCTGGTCACTTCTTTGTGGAAGTTAGCATTTTGGGCCTCCAAAAAGTGATCTACAAAATTGATGACGTCATTATGAGTGAAAAATGGCGACCGCTGAACTCCTTTTTCATTTTGGGGAACAAGTAGTAATGTGAGGGCGCCAGGTCAGGTGAATAGGGCGTGTGTTTGTCACCAGGAGCGTTGTCTTGATGAAAGAGCACCCTTCTTGTCAGCTTCCCGCGTTGATTCTTCTTGATGTTCTCTCGTAGCTGTCTCAAGAGACGTAGTAGAAACGTAGCCCCAACAAACGTCGTAGGACCCGGTGACAGTGACCCCTTTCCCGGTAATTCACCAGCAGCACGTCTTCTGGATCCCCAAAAATGGAGACCATCACCTTTCCTGCAGGTATCACTGACATGCCGTTTGGGGCTGGAGATCCTGGATGTTTCCTCTGTTTAGACTGTTCTTTCATCTCTGACTGGAAGCGACGCACCCAAATCTCATCCAGGGTCATGTATCGACGGACAAATCCATCGCCGTCTGCATTAAAAATAGCAAGATCATCATTTGGCATGCTATGTTAAATCCGCTTCTGCTAAGACTCAAGGCGCTTTGGGGCCCAGCGAACCGAAACCGGTTCGCTGGGCTTTCGAACATTTGGAGTTCGTTGCGGATCACTGCAGGGACGCGTTTGTGGGAAATACCCAGCTCGGTCACGATGTACCACTGTTATTCATCGATCTGCCAAGACCATGTCCTGGATTTTGTGAATGGTTTCCTGTGTGATGGCGGTGACTGGCCTTCCTGGACGATGGTCATCTACCAGATTTTCCCTGCCTCGTTGAAATTTAGCAGCCCATTTCTTCACCATGCTGTAGGAAGGGACGTCATCCTCTAGTGTCGCCACCATGCCCCCGGGGATCTTCCTTGGGTGATAAGCCATTGATACCGATGAAGCAGATGACTGCTCGATGGGCGACCTTATCCATTTTGTCCAAAAATTGCTAACTCATAATTTTCAGTGCAAAAATGCTACAGTCATTAACTTCAAACTTCTCACGTAAACATGCAAAGTGTTGAACTCCCTGTGAATTTAGTTAGAACTATGAAGCTCATCTCCTTGCACCTTAGCCCACGAACTCATCAATCACCCCACTTATATGGTTCATGGTCATCTACTGGGTGGGGCTGATGGGACTCTCTGCCAGCGATGTGGTGCCTTTCTCGCAGTCCAAAACGTGTTTTTATCGTGTCTGCACTTGGCGGAAGAACGTTTACTTCACTTTGGACAGCACACTCTGGCACTTTGCGATATGCTTGGAGAAAAATCACACGCTCTTGAATCCAAACAATTTTTTTCATTCTTTAAAGATGTCAACTTTGAGGCTGTTTACACACTTAAGTAGTAAGGGTAAAAACCCCGTTACCGGCGCAAAATAAACACTGCAGTCGGTGCGCCCTGAAACACCATTACGCAACAAAATGGACGGCAAAAGGAGACTGGACTCCGACCCTTCCCACGATGATGAATGGACCCGCCTCTGCGCAGCAACGGAGCAGCCTGTAACAATACAAACCCACCAACTGCCAAAATCTCGGCTCCTTAGAACGTTTTGCAATTCGACAATGTTGCGTTATGCTCAAAGCTAAGCTTGCGGTATTCGGGAATTTTCACAGGTTGAACTAGGAATCCAGAACTCCTGTTTCATAGTCGCCTGCCGTTCAGTTACCCTCCCGGCCATAACATCTGCTGGCCATTTCTCCGTACATCAGCTTGCTTTTCCAGTATCGTTTGAACTGTCTGCGTAATACTGATGCGATATCATAAACTGTCTGCTTCACTGGACTCCCAGGGAACAATGGGGCAGTTAAAACAGAGAAAATAGACGGTTTGAAAAAAAATATGGACTGCTTAGTTTGAACGAATGTAAAGGTCGGGCTTCGATGCATCTGAAGTACTTGAAATATATTGAATCCAGGTTTATTCGAATCGTATATTTTACTGAAGCCAACATAAGCCTGCTTTATGGAAATTCGATATCCTATGCATGCTCTCTGACAAAGAAGGCGCCCAAGGCCCAGGACGAACAATTCCAGAATCAATTACGTCAGTAAGTCTTTCCTAGAAAGAAGTCTTGCATTGCATTCATAACAATGAGCTGTTGTATCGCGGCACGGTCAGTGTCGATCATCAGGGCATGTTTATCGGAGGTCAAAAGCCCTCCAGCCATAGCGTAAGGTTAAATACATTGACATATTGTTTGTCGTTGATTCACTTCTTTGCTCCATGGTGAACTTCGTGGATCAATTGGCATTCGTCGGCTTCTTCCCACATCCAGGTGCATTGGGGAGGGGGCGGGGGGGCTTAGGGGGCTGGAGTCCACTCCCTTAGCACGGAGGAGGCCCCTCCGCGCTATACAGGAGGGGTTTCCAGACTACTCTGCATTGTGGTCCCTCGGTGAAGGGGCGTCATTATGAGAAGTCTTTATTAACAGCTAAGGCTACTTTACTAGACAAACTTCCCCAGCTTGCATGTGAAGGACACTGCTGACCTGTAATCAGGCTAGTAGAAGGTTTCTGCCGGCAGTGAAGGGTCCACTACCGGCCTATTGACCCGGCAGTCACGGGGGGGGGGCTCATAACATGATCTGCTGCGTGAGGGTGCCTTTTAGGCCCTCCCCCTCTATCTGCACAACCAACGAACCGACTGCTTTGATTCAAGAGCCAGTGGATGGCCAAACAATTTTGCCCCAGGAGACTTCTTGTTCTATTCCTAGAAGTCCCCGGTGAAATCACATGTCAGGTCAAGTACCTAAAAATATTTTACTGCCTTCCAGGACGCATGTTTTCAACGTGAGGCGGGGACTTACTGCGATGCAAAACATGAACTGTGGTTGCAGGCACAGAGCTGACGTCTGAAAATATCCACTTTGACCCTTCCTGGTTTGGGGTCACGAAAGGTCATGCGAGGCCCAGAAGTCAATTCGCCGTTCTTGTTCATTGTGTAATATAATGCAAGTTGCTAGACCAAATTTTTGCCACGAGATCGAAAATCTGGTCTAAATAATCGTAAATGGCATGGAATATTGTCCATATGCATATTTTGATGGAAACATCGCTTTAACTGTACAAGTCTTGAGATGATCTTGTCAGGGTCACAAAGTGAAAACTGACCCCTAGACCCGAACTAGACAGATCTGTCAGTACGTCTGGCTCCGATTATATCGCAAAAATATCGTTTCGGGTGACAGAAGCGGTACGTAGGATAGCACCGACCAGGCTTGTACTTTGATGTAGCGTTGGGTTCATTTCGCACTCAACCCTTCACAGATCGAGGGTGTCAGGGTCTGCCAGCCCAGTAAAGATTCTACTTTCTTCACGCTAACTGGCCAGTACCATCTTATCTCACCAACCGTTTGTTGTCCAGGGATAAGAAGTATTCACAGCCTTAGTTTGTAGCATTAACTGAACAAAACTTCAGCCACAGGCACAGCCCTCCACACCGAAAAGGTTCACCTTTTTTGACCGGGTCTTGACCATTCACACTACTTTCCTCACGGCAGGGGTGTCAATTTCCGTAGATACTGTTCCGAATGTGTGAAGTAATCCGAATGCGATAGCCTGCGTTTGAATAGTTTATTTAGTTGTCTCTCGACGCTTGTGACCAGGCGACGCAGTTCTTTGGGGCGTTCGCCATGGTATTTAGTGGAAAGTCGTGGTATCGGGATTGGACCTGCGCAAACCTTTATGATAACTGTCGAAATGTTTCTGCAACCGGTTAGAATGTTCTGGCGGCCTGCGTGCCGGCTCCTGGCTGGTCGAGGCCACGTGACCTGAGGTGAGGTCAGGGAGGTGGCGGCGACTGAAGCGGACCCGGATCCTTGGAGGTAACAGCGCGGCTATCTGATTGCCCTGTGCTGTCGCACTGCTGCGCCGCCCCAGCCAGGCTGGGCTCTGCGGTGGTGCGGTCGTAGCCTCGCACTCGCTGTGTACGCCTTGCCCCATTCTTTTGGGCTTTTTGTGCGCGGCGTGTCGGGGGCAGGACAGTTGCTGGACTCGGTACACTGCAAGGACAAAAGCACAGTAATGGGCCGTTACTGGGTCACATATCCATTGTCTGCGTGAATGTGCTGCCTCACTTGTCAGCTGGTAGCTGTGTGTTTGGTCGGGTTGCATCCCTGAATTATGATCGGTGTCACGCGGCACCAAATTGTGCATAATTTTGCGCTTGGCGTGGTAATTTTACTACTAACGGTCTCGTTTGTTCCAGTACTTCTCTTTGGTCAATAATGCTTCATTTACAAGTTTTTATTGCCTTCATTGTTCTTCGTTCATTCGTCAGACAGACAGAACTTCCACATTCACCTCCTATATTCTAGACGCCGAACACTGGCCACTAACAGCACTAGCACTTCAACACGTCACGAGCGTCTCAAGGCCCACCACATGTTGAACCGAATGGAGAGCAGAGTCTCCTGATGCTAGGGACGGTTCGCCTTATATCGTGCCTACCAAGGCCGTATACAGGAGGTAAAGTCAACACTCCTCTGTTTACGTATGCTCAAAGTTGCCGATGACGTCACCGGTCGACTCCGCCCGGCTTGGTTCGACCGGACTCCACTCTATCAAGGATTCTCAAAACTGCGATAACTGACGAATGGACTAAAAGTTTATAATTATCTTTGTGATACTTATAAAATTATTACCTGCTGAAAAGCAACGATTACCGATGAAATAAAACTCCATTTACCATTTAGTTTTAAGACTGATCATTTCATATAGCTTTACTGGAAAGGCTGTACATATAACGCATCGCCGGCCCTACTCCGGACTGGCGGTTGATTTTGTCCCCGGTGGCGGCACACCCACAGCGGTAGTCGCCCGGCCTCACGTTCCCATGTTTCCACGCGGCAGCCCGGCATTAGCAGTCACAGCGGTGGCCAGTTGGCCTGACGTTAAGGACTGCGACAGAGGAAAAACTTGGGTTAGGGATTGGCATATTGATTATATATCAATCGTACCATTACCAATTGGAAAACTCCACCCTCCCGAGTGTCGGCAAAGCTTTTATAAAAACTTCATGGCTTGTGCGTCAAGACATTGTGTTGCAATTATCTTACCACTGCCCGCCTTTGCAGTACAAGGCGGATTATGTGCGTACACATACACGTACACTACACCCACCGTTCGATAATCAATACCACTCTGTGGGCCAAGCCGGGCCACAAAATATACCAACCCTGCTTAACGAGAATCTTGAAGGATCTTGAATCAAGAATCAGGAATCTTACTAAACAACCATCTTGCAGCACACGTAACCTGTAGCACACCTACACAGGCCACCAGCAGTGCCTGGTCTGACGCGCATTTATGGAGCTAAACCTTAATCGAACTAACTGTTTATATGAAAAACGGTCGTCGCCGCGACCACAGCGAGAATAGATTCATTACTATCCACTAATACAATCGTACTCAAACACGTCTCACCAGGGGCGGAGCTTTGCAAAAATGATTGGGGGTTGGGGCCCAAGTGCTAATTTCGACTAATTCTGATTTTGAGACCATTCTTTCCATGCACCACCACAAATCCAGTGTTAAAAAAATCCAAAGTATTGCCCCCCCCCCCCAACAACCCAAAGTTCCAGCCATGCGTATCACGGTCATGGTCCCCGCACATCACGCGAGAACATCCCCCTCCTGCGCCTGTTTGCAAATGCAGTCTCCCGGTTCCCATTGTTAATTTTGATAAGCTGCACTTGCATTCTAAACGTTTGCTTCTGTCCCCAAAATTAATGTTACGTATTTCACGCCAAACAACTCATCACATGACACACAACCCACGTCCCCAGCGAGTTAAGCGACAGACGCAACCCGCAACGGCAGAATCAGGATTACTGTACATTACAGATAAAATGCCTTCATGCCCGCGTGAGACGGCGTTTCCATGGCGATCGAGCCCAGTCGACCACTGACGTCATATTGGCGGCATTTGGCAGCAGTTGGCTTCCCTACGGCCCGCTGCGGTAATGAACCCGCCCTGGTGCCTCGAAACGAAAATGATGGAATGGGATGATGCAATTATGATATCATATGCAACCAACTACGATGAGTTTTGCAATCTGAATATTCTGAAAATACTGGGCTTCAACCAATGAGTAAGCGTGAGAAAACATGGAATCCTGATAACTGGCTGATGTAAGGATGATGCAGGACCTCAGAAGTTTTTCTGGGGTATGCCATATTCTTGGAGTTGGCCATTTTCATTTTCTTAGTCACTTAGCACAGCGGCACGATTGGTCTACTTCAGGCGTTCATGGACTTTCGGACGTCTTTGTCTGATCCCTTTCGGTGACGACTCTAAGAACTAGAGTTGAAGATATTTGGTAGCTTCAGAAAGTCTTCAGAAAGAAAGGATATTTTTATACGTCTCTAAATCTTAGGAAAATTTGAAAGCTCTTAGATACTCTAAAGCCGTAACGCGAACTTTGGTACATGAGTGTAAATAAATTCCAGCCAGATGTCAACGCATTTCTGTCCAAATCCATGGCATTCCGAGAGATGAGGTGTTTGGATTCAATACAAAAATCCGCTCTTACGGAACTATAACGGTACAGTTCTACGGATTTGCCGCTCTGTGTGCCAGCATACAAAAAAACGTCCTTAAGATTACCTGCTCTTAACGAATCAGCCATTCCGGCCGCCGGCATCTCAACACGAGCACGGCTTGGTGGGGGATCGTCCGGCCGGGGAGCCCGGCCTGTATCTTCCGGCGGGGCGACCCTTGTGTGGGCCGTCAAGAGCGCCACTGACTCCGCCGACGGCGCCCCCGCCGCGCGGTCTGGCCGCGGCTGGGTCAGGTTCGGCGTCTTCCGGTGCGGCAGACCCAGCCGGCCGCGCCTTCCGCAAAAAATGTTCCGGTGCGAATATGTGCGGCCGGCCGGCCGGCAAGCAGTTGCGCGGGCGACGCCGGGCGGGATGGATCACCTGAGCAAGATCCCCCTCCCGTGCGCTCAGATATAACATCATTGGAAGCCTGCGTCTTTGTCAGCGCACAGGACGTACAGGAGGCGACCGGTTACGCAACAGAACGCACCAAATTGGCCACCCCGTCAAAAACAGACAGTCACCAGTTGTCAGTCGGGCGAAATAATGAGACGAGCGCCCGCAAATGCAGCCCGAAAGAATATCGCCGAGTACGGGACTACGAATTCTGACGACCTAATCAACGTCTCCGTAAACAGAAGTCAAACGTACTGAAATGTACGAGTCGTGCTTGTTTCTGGTGCTCGCAGATGATTCTACATTCTCCCATTTCAATTTCTTCGTTGGAAAAACTGCTAGTTTTACGAATGTGTCGTAGGGGTAATTTTCCTAAACTTTTACCCACTCACTGTTAAAATGCACGTTGTACCTTGGCAGCACATTTCAGTCGCACAAAAGAGTCAATCGACGTTTGCAGCAGGTGCAGCACACGATTCTTTATCGCATGGGTCTTGACCACTGTCTGAACTGATATTGAAAAGCAGGCAGCAGGGGTAGATAAGTCATACGTACCAGCAATTAATTAATCCAGGTTCGGATAGCTCGGATCGGAGATTTCAAAAGTCCTGTTGATATCTGGATGACCTTCCGGATGATGTTTGGTCCCAAAGGTCGTTGGCGCAATACATGGGACGACGGACTGCGTTAGATCTCAGGAAGTAATCTGGCAGGACTATAATTGTTTCAACGAGCCCATTTATAACTGTTTGCTGCTGTATGCGAATTCAGTAGACGTGATTACAAATAGTTTATTGGTCGCTAATTGTTTGGGAATATGGAGACTTGATCAATACGAGTGAACAAGTGCAATGTTTGTCTTTTGTAGTCCACCAGTAAGATATTATGGTATTCACTTTTAGGTGGAGCCTGTTCTGGTCCTCCAGCCATCTGGTCCCGAGACACAGCCCCTGGGCCCTATCCCGCCAACCTTCCTCCAAGAACTGATCCCGCGAACCTGCCACCTGGAACTGGTACCGCCAGCCTGCCGCCTTCTTCCGGTCCTCGACGTCCCTCTCGTGAGCCGTCAACGTACCAAGCAAAATGGCCCAAGATCAAACCAGGTAATCATATTGCCATTTCCGGTCTGATCGAGTCAGTCAAAGCAGCTGTAGAGAAGCGTACCAATATTGATTTTCATTGAGGCGTATGTGTATCGTCGTCGTGAACCGCATTAGTACATGCCCACCCAGTGTCCACATCATAAGAAGGAAAGAAAAACTCGCAGCGACACGCACAGACTCTTGCTGCAAGATTCACACCAGGCCCAGCACAGTCCTCAGCCCGACAATGATTGTTCTTTCACTCGATCCCCCCCCCCCGTTTCTTTCTGCTACAAGGAGCTCCGGCAACGCATAAGCATCGTGTCTTCTATTCACTTACGATACGGGAGACCTTGGTCCAGTTCACGAGTTGTGAGTGTCCTCACAAGTTGCAGTTTAGGAGTTTGCATTTACTGACACCAGCTTATTTATTGAAGACCGTCCTAAAAGGCATTTATCTTTGGGGACAAAATGAAGAAATGTTTATCCGTGAGGTTTACGGAAGAAAACGCTGCGCGGAAAAAGCAACCATCAGTTATGCGTGTGCATACCACTTATTTTTGTAGCTCCATGCCGTTGCACCAATACTATGAAAAACAGTTATTGCACATCTTGCTATTAAACGTTGGTTTTTAATACCATTGCTATTTAATGACGTTGGGACTTCTTAGGATTTTTCTGTGACTTACGAATTTAGCACGATATGTCAGTTCTTCGCAACAAATAGTGTAATGTTGGGTTCCTAGCAGGAGGACGATTTCGGGTTCAGAGGAGTGGCAATCTTCCATAAGTAGCGTTCCACTATCTTTCGATACTGTTCTTCCGCATTGTAAATATTGTTCCTTATAATGTTTAACTTGCTTTTTGCATGGAACCATAACCTTTTCTTCTTTGACTGCTTTGATTCGATTCTCACGAAGAATGAGATTAGATCCATTGCGCAAGCGGAACATATATCACGAAAGGACACTGAAATTCGACGAATCTTAGGACCTTGATGTATCTGGTTTGATTTGCATCAAGTTCTTCACCGTCTCCTTTTCGCATTCCCAGGTCCTGAAAACCCTTATCTCGGTGAGAGACCAGGGGAAGAAATGCTGTAGCGGATTGCGGAACTGGCATCTCCAAATATTCTGGTCCGATGGAGATTCTGGTCCAGGAGACTGGGTGGGAGAACCCTCACATTTCAACCGGTGTGGTTCAAGGACTTTCCATGTGTGCCCCATTAACCCTATTCCCGGCAAGGGGGGGTGGAATCCGCCCCCGTCGGGTTTTCTGCTTGCCAATTCTAGGCTTTTTAACGCAGCTTCACGAAATTTGGTGACGTTTCCTAGCTATTCGTCCTACGTGCTGTGACAAAATTTCAAAATTCTGTTTTGCTCAGGGGCGGAGCCAGGTAACGTTTTTGGGAGGCACCTCATGCCATTTTTGGTCATGTTGAGGGTAAAAGGAAAATGTCTGCCAAAAACAGAGATTTAAAGCTAGAACTTAAAACTTTATATGGATGTATAGCTAAATAGTTGGGCAATGTGCAGATGTAATTTTGTTTATCTGAGGCCATTTTACAAGGTCAGGTCAAGGTCAAAAGTCAAAATTTGTTTTTTCGTTTTAATTTCGGGGTCGTTCCTTCAAATGCCAAATCCGGAATATATATGACGTAGAAGGGTGCCTTCTACTTGTGTACCAAGTTCCAGCTTGATGTCAGGTCGGGTCACGGAGATATGACCTAAAATGTCAGTGCGCGTACCCTATATCGCAATAGCCAGAGTGAATTCAAACGATTGAAAACGTTTAAAAATAATATTAAATGCACAGGAGATCATTCCAAGTGACCCCAAGGTCACTGGAGGTCATTTAAGGTCAAAGGTCACAAGTTGATCTGAGAAACGTGTGATCATGACAGTTCCTCCTTTTTCATGTCCCTGGCACCGCCTATGCTAACATTATACAAACATTGTAATGCGATTTGTACTTCTTTAGTATAACATGACTAGCAGAAGCCAAAAAAGGGTGTTTGCCTCTTTTGTTCATCCAGTTTTTAGAAAACTAATCCTCCTATTTTTGAAAACCTGTGGACGTCCATGAATTTTCTCAAAATTTCAGATTTGGGGACCCATGGTAAAGCCCTATCCATAATCTCTCGATTCGTGCCAGTTTCATCGAAATCGGTTCATAAACAATGGAGTTATAAGAAGTCCAAAAGTACCCCCATTTTGACCTTTTTGCCCCCCTGTATCCACAAATTTCAAAGTTTTGAAAATTTCTTTTTATAAAAATGTAGTTTACGTGACGGCAAATCGATTGCCGTTTGTTGCGATGAAATCGGACGAGTAGTTCTCGAGATCTCAGGGGGGGCCGAATCCGCCCCCCTGCCGGGAATCGGCCGTACCGTCTAGCCCTCCGGGAATAGGGTTAAACGACAGCAGCGCTCCAGCCTGGCTGAGACAGTGTTATCCTGACGGCGGTGGGGCAGAACGGCCGTGAGATGTTCTCTGACGCGGAGAAGCTGGTCAGGATGCTGTTGAGCCTGCCTGCCAACTCAGCCACGGTGGAGCGCAGTTTCAGACCGAAGACGTGGTTGCGCTCCACAGTACCCCTGACAAAGTTCAGTCCCACCGCTGTTTGCCTCGTGCACCGCGACCGCGTCGATCGTGTGCATCTGTCGAAAATGGCTAAGGCGTTCAGCAAGCTGAACCAATGGATGCCTCTGACGGCTGGGCGGTTTGGACTTCAGTGATGCGAATGAGCGTGATCAGCTACGCTCCGTGACGTCTTGTTCGTGGTCGACACTTGAGGGAAGGTAGTGGTTTCCGCAGGGTCATATGGTAGCTGCTGTTCATGTGATCCTCACTCGCCTTTGGCTGTTCTGAACATAATCGCCTTACACTCTGACCGTGATTGTTTTGCGATGGTGGTCTCGGTCCACCTTGGGGCAGGGTGACGGCTTTCGCAGCCATGCTCTGCTGGTCGTGAAATCATCACTCACCTTTGACCAGTACTGCTTCATTGCCAGAAACATAGGCGTAGGAACAGGGGGGGGGGGGAGCATGGCCCCCACTTTTTGGAAATCTTACGTTAGCCCTGTGGGGAAAAACGTCTCCGCCCCCTTTTTTCTGGAAGTTCCTATGCTCCGGGCTAGAAATAAAAATGCTCCCTTCCATATGCACATACATGCGGTCATCGCACTTTTTTTACGTTTTTGTATTCGGATTGATCGACGAATACCGGCTTAGGTGTGGATATTGGATAAGGTATGGAATGAGCTATATCCATGCAAGATTTGCATAACGAAATGATTCAGCGACGCAATGAACACGTCATCCCTATTGACAGGAATGTTGTCACTCTTTTCAACGGTTTCGTTTTTTGCCTTTTTCCCCTTTCCCCATCTCATATCAAAATCATGTGGTGCCGCCACCGGCTCCAGCCGTTAGTGAATTCCGTATTGTTGAGGCCCAGCCTTAGGTTTCCTTGTAATGGAATACGTACTTTGGCGCTGCTGGGTGAGATCGACATTTACAAATACCGGCGCAGCCAAAAAGGGGGCCGGGGGCTTATTCCCCCTTTAGGCGCGCATTTTTTGTGTGAAAACCATCGCACATCGTCTTCCCAGCAGGCGGTTTTCGTATGATTTAAATTCACACTGAGTTCCGGCCACCTCCCGTTGAGAAAATCCTGGCTGCGCCCATGTTTACAAATCGTTCATCGCGCGGAGATATGTCGGTAAAATGTGTGCACTTAGATCTTTGGTACTTTAGCTCCTGGAGTCATACCTAAATGATGATTCGCCAATAATTTTCCTGGCCGAAAATATTAAGAATATCGAGCAAAATTAACGCAGTTGACGACAACCTCTGGACAATGCAGATAACCGGTGCGGGCTCAGCGTAAAAATGTCGTCAATTTCAGGTCGCAAATCAGCTACGAAGCAGGAACATGACGCATTGTTGGAATCACGATATTCAGGGGCTGGAACTCTTGGGGCGTACTGACATAACCTTCTCAGTGCATTTAATGCACCTGACAGATGTCTGCTTGCCCGCTTCATTTCTTGGACAACATTCGCTTGCACCACACGCAAGCGATGGGCATGCGAAAAAGCTGTCTCTGAGAATTTATGAGGACTGTGAGTCGTACTGACAATCCACAGATCGCAGCAACTCGGAAAAAACATCACCTCAATGGACCGTTTTTCGTGCGCACCGGCAGTTTAAGATCCCTGGTCCACGGTCCGGGCACCATTACGCCTGGAAGCAGAAGATGCACCCATTCGAGAACTCCATATCGATTCCACTTCAATATCGCACAAACGCTGAAGACCTTCTGCAATGCAGATCACATTGCCGTATGACCCTTTGTTTTGTACTTCGTGTTAATCCAAAAAATCACCGTATTTATTGCTGTTTATTAGTAATCTATCTTTTGGTAAGGTCCTGCGTGTCTTAACGCGGATTCATCGCAAAAACAATGTGCCGTCTCCGGTCGTTTGCATAATTCAAAGTCAAAAAACTGAAAGGCACACGCTCGGCCCAAAACCTAGGATCCGATTACCCGAAAATTCGGCACATTTCGTTGTCAATGTATTATTGGGTTCAAAATGCTTTGTTGGTCAAGGCAACTAGACTTACGTCTTGGCGACCCAAGGACTGTGTGACTCGAAATGGATGCATTCTCAAAAGATGCTGAACAGCACATTGCATGGCGCTTTGTATGCGTATAAGCAGAAATCGCGTGAGGCGTTCAGACGCAGCGAACAGAATGACCATTTCCGGCGTTTTTTAAGGACAGAACCTATTGCTGGCCAGCCACATCAGGTCATCGAACCGAAATTCGATGGAGAATCAAGTGCAATGCCAAACGGAGCCTGTCGCGCACAGGAGTGTTAGCCAGAACCACGTTACCGTCATGAATGTCGGTTGTTATCAATGACAACCAGCACCCCAAAACTCAAAACCAACCAAAACTCCCGAAGGCCATACTGCTTGGAGCCTGATGTCGCTACAAACTGGGGAAGTCAGCTGTGTTTAGAAATCTTGCTTAACGAAATAAGCGGCAAATCGTAGTCCATATACTATCTGTGTATGTCTGTTTATTCTCCTGCCCCTTCTTCTGTCGACAAATATTTTCTGCATTTTTGTGTCCAAACGGTTGACGGTCTGGCACGTGCCGCCCGCTGTTCAAAATGTCACACGCGACCGGGGCAGCCGTTAATTTCTGTCGCGCCGTGGGCCGTCGTTGGCGCGTGCCGCGCGTTTTAATAGGAATATTTAACCAATAGGAATAACACGTAAAATTGGAGACACGAACAGCGTCAAACATCGTCGTCGGTCCCGGCGAGCTTTTTCGACATCCATTGGTCGGATCGGTTCGAGACGTACCAACATAGCACGAGCACTGAACGGACAATCGCGTGGTGTCCATCACGTTTCAGTTCGCGTGGCAAGTGCCACACGGAAATGGCGGCAATAAAAAGCTCTCACTTTATGACCGAAGAACGTTCGCCATCGCTTCACATGTTATGACGAAAAAGTCACCAACAGATTTGTTTGTGGACGGTGACCACAAACTGCAGTTTGCGAGCAGTAGGTCCCGTGGCAAATCCAAGAGCAAAGCGCCCAGGTAATATTCTTATTATTTCGATTCTCGTATTAATAACATTCTTATTATTTTGATTCTCGAAGCCAATATAATATATTGACTTCGAGAATCAATGAATTCCTTTAGACCATTGACTGGGTCACCGAATTCCGGCATTACATCGTTTCTCAGACATCTTTACATTTTTGAAAGAGTGGGGAAATCCTTTTTCCCTCACAACTCCTTCATGTAGTTCAACTAAAAACACTCTCAGTAAGCATGTTTTTCAGCATATGCAATACATACACGTGTCCAAAAACGGCAAAAACGTAACTCACTTAGTTCCATTCACCCATTCATTGCATGTTGAAGCTGATATTGAAAGTGCAGCTAGGGAGCTCCTTGCTGACGATAGCGCCACGACCAAGGCTTCGCGAGGTCGCCGCGCTGGCCATCGTAAACATTCTGAATAAGCAATGGTAAAATTACACTGGCAGAGCAGGAAGTCTGGATCGCCTAAATAGTAAATGATTAGAAGGATGTTGGGTTAAAAAACAAAAAAAGTACAAAATGACATGTTTGCATTTTACCGCGCTTCTTCCGCAATGCGACTTTTGAAAAGTTTTCCATCTCCTAAACCAGACTTCTTGCGAAACATAACAACCACAGGTTTCATTCGCTGGGTAAAGTTTACAGCGAAATGAAATAACTGTCGCGCGCACGACTCAAAACATGGGGTCCGCGTCGTAGAAAATTAGACACATTTTGTTTTGAAGGTGGTTTCAGTCTAAGCAAGGGGTTTCGGTAATCGACGGCCAGAACGGCTCGAAAAATATGGCATCAAAAATATCGTTGGTCAGCAAATTGTACGGCCGCGTTCAATGACAAACCACGCGACACGTATCACAAGCAGTCAGACAAAGCAGCCATACACCACATCCACAGTGGGACATCGTTGCCGCCGAAAAAGATAAATTTAAATACAGTCTTGTGAATTATTATTCATGCAACTGCACATGCAACCTACCATGCAGAATCGTAAAAGCAAAAATAATTAGCTTTAGTTTTGAAATTAACAGCTTCCTATTTATAAGATCAAACGGCAAATTTAATCGAAATTGGTGTTGTTGCAAACCAGGGAGGGTAGGGGTTTTCAGAAACTTCTCTTGATTAAGTAAGCGGCGAGCCCTGGCGCATAACTATGACATCATGATCCGATATTCCGCGTAATTCACCTTTTGGGTGTGATGCTTTTGGTCCATTTTCAACGATCGCTTTGTAAATGTTCATAGCGGAAGCCATAAGTACTGTTATAACATAGATAACTTATTCACTTATTTCGGTGGCAACCCGATTACCCAGCATGTCATAATATTTTAATCTGCATGCAACCATACATATGCCAATGAAATTATTGCCAGGTACGCCGAGTTTCAAAGCTGCATTCGAGCGACCGGTCGATCATGGCAGAGTATGGTGAAAGTATTGAAGATACGTCTGATGTCTGATGTTAGCATCAGAGGCGTCGATTTTTTCAAAACTTGCGGGTGTGGGGGGAACAACCCAGTAACGGATCTAACCGTCAAGTCTGCGCGAAAATAAAGGCTTGGTTTTTAACCACCCCCCCCTGAAAAACTCCTTGGATTTCTCTCACATCATTTTGATTTCTCCGGTTTTCCCGTTTTTTTTTCCTATTTTTTTTCTCGTTTGCTCTGCAGGGATATATTTTGACCAGAAACTAGACCAAAGTTGGATCCCGAATGGCCATGGAGCAAACGCCCTTTATTTGAGCAGCCTGGTAATCATGGTCATCAAACTATGCCCAAGGAAGGAAGGCCTTGCATGATATTTAACTTTGACCTTAATTTTTTGACATTCTGTTCAGTTTAGTTCAGTCCAGTTTATTTGCGAATCTTTCCACCGAGTGGATTACTGATTTATTCTGGTCATTACAGTACAGCACATGCGCAGTAGTCATAGAGGTAAAACTAGGCAGTCAGACACGTCAAGGTGTATGAGAAAGTTCGTCAAGTTTGCGTTCAAGCTGTCCACGGTTTCGAGAGGCGGTGATGTCCGGCGGCAGGCAGTTCCAGGACTTTTTGATTTTTTTAGCAGAAAATGGAAACATATTGGGGGTTTAAACAAACAAAGAGAGCTTAAATCAACATGGGGGGATAGATCCCTCACAAAAGCACACAAATCGACACCCCTGGTTGGTACATGGCGTGTTTTTGGCGTCCTGTAATCCCCTGGCTCCCGCAGTTACCGGCCTTCTGGTCCGTTTACAACAGACTTGCAATGCTTTGTGACGTCATAGCTTTGTTGGACCCACAACTCAGGAACCGGAATAGCTCGACTCTGTAAAGGTGGCGATCTCCCGCTGTTGGCTGACGCTGCAGAACAAAGCCAGTGAAAAAGCGCTGGAACTTGGCAGCAACGGACAGTGCAGCTTTATGGGCCTCCCGCTGAGATTAACGTCACGAGCGAATTGTTTCGTGATTAATGTTTGCTCATTTGAACTTGCCAGTCTTTTCGCATTACAGTGAATTGCACTGAAACACAACAAGCACGAACAGTGTTTTTTTTTCATTCAGCCTCAGCGTGCTGAAGCGGACAGCGCTGGGATCACAATCCCAGTTTTAGCCGAGGTAATGGGAAAGAGAAGACAAGATTTCAACACTCAGTCCGTTCAGGGCACCGTCAGGAAGTGTTGGCCAAGTTCAGCCTCAGTCGTGGTATGCTGAGCACCAACAGTTCTGTTTCACTGAAATTATAGCGTATAAAGAGACTTACTTTTGACTGACCTATGCCAGTTGCTTGTAAGCTCTTTGGTACCGTTACCCCATTTCGAACGTGGCCGGACGGCCATTACCCTACCCGGCATGAAATTGGATACTTGTTTGCGAGCACGGCCCGTCTCGCATATCATCCACGCAATATCCACATCATGTTGTTACGGAACATTTTTAGTGGTAGGGTCCTTATTACTGCTCGTGCAACTAAGCAGCAGACATTGCTGCACACATCATATGCGCGTGCGACACTCCGTGAAGGAAGCAATGTTTGTTCGACTGCCTCAACTGATCAGCACCTTTTTCAGGCAATGTGCTCAGGCTGGTATATTCTGCGACTCTTTCTATTCATTTTGTGCAATAGTCATGTCATACCTTACCTCACGGTAGGCTCTTGCCAGGTGGTATTGAATTGTTTTATATGCGAATCGATTTTCTGCGTCTTATATCATATGTTGACTGCGTGTTTGTTTATTGTATATTTTGAGTACGTTGTACATATTCTTATTTTATGACTTCGTCCGTAATTGGATTGTGGTGTCGACAATCAAATGAATAAATTAAACAAAGCTAAACCCATATTAAGCTCATGATATTTACGTACAATTTAACCCTATTCCCGGCAGGGGGGCGGAATCCGCCCCTCCTCGGTTTTTTTGCTTGCCAATTCCAGGCTTTTTAACGCAGCTTCACGAAACTTGGTCACTTTTCCTAGCTATTCTTCCTACGTGCTGTGACAAAATTTCAAAATTCTATATTGCTCAGGGGCGGAGCCAGGCAACGTTTTTGGAAGGCACCTCAGGCCATTTTTGGCCATGTTGAGGGTAAAATAAAAATGTCCGCCAAAGACAGAGTTTTAAGGATAGAACTTAAAACTTTATATGCATGTATAGCTAAATAGTTGGGCAATGTGCAGATGTAATTTTGTCTACCTGAGGTCACTTGAAAAGGTCAGATCAAGGTCAAAAGACAAAATTTGTTTTTTCGCTACAATTTCGGCGCCGTTTCCTCAAATGCCAAACCCGGAATATATATGACATAGAAGGGTGCCTTCTACTTGTGTACCAAGTTTCAGCTTGATATCAGGTCGGGTCACGGAGCTATGATCTAAAATGTCAGTGCGCGTACACGATATCGCAATAGCCATAAAATGAAATTTTTGTAATAGAGTGAATTCAAATGATTGAAAACGTTTACAGATAATATTAAATGGACACGAGATCTTTCCAAGTGACCCCAAGGTCACTGGAGGTCATTTAAGGTCAAAGGTCACAAGTTGATCTGAGAAACGCGTGACCATGACAGTTCGCCCTTTTTCATGTCCCTGGCACCGCCTATGCTAACATTATACAAACATTGTAATGCGATTTGTACTCCTTTAGTATAACATGACTAGCAGAAGCCAAAAAGGGTGTTTGCCTCTTTTGTTGATTTAGTTGTTAGAAAACTAATCCTCCTATTTTTGAAACCCTGTGAACGCCCATGAATTTTCTCAAAATTTCACATTTGCGTACCCATGATAAAAGCCCTATCCATAATCTCTCGATTGATGCCAGTTTCATCGAAATCGATCGATAAACAACGGAGTTATAAGAAGTTCAAAAGTACCCCCCATTTTGACATTTTTGCCCCCTGTATCCACAAATTTCGAAATTTTCAAAATTTCCTTTTTAAAAATGTAGTTGACGTCACGGCAAATGTATTGCCGTTTGTTGCGATGAAATCGGACCAGTAGTTCTCGAGATCTCGGGGGGGCCGAATCCGCCCCCCCTGCCGGGAATCGACCATACCGTCTAGCCCTCCGGGAATAGGGTTAATGCCACTGTAAGTACTAAGCATTGATTATGTTATTGGATGACTATCATGGACTGCTGGATGTTATGGATGTTGACTGGTGAGTGTCATGGACTACCATGGACTGTCATGGACTGATGGACTGTTGAGTATATCATGGGCCTGTAAATCGTCGGCAATTACCTGTCTCCTTGTCTGTCTCCGCCGTATTTGCTAGGAGAAAATATGAAATTCCTGATAATTTTCTCGCCATCTGTCTTGCTCGGAAATATCACAGATACATTTACATGCATATATCGTCAACTTCTTGTTCTGAGAGGAGCACATATCCAAGGTTACCAAAAGCTAAGCAACTCCATCCTGCTCTGGTTGTATTAGACACGTCACCACCTTACGCCTGAGGTCCTGACACTCCTAATCCAGTCACATGTTTTCCCCCACATCCTTAGCTGCCTTTCGGTCTGGGGCAGGGCCGCGTCATGCCACTTTCCCAGAGTTCAGAGAGTGGTGAACTTTGGGGCCAGGATCTTCTCCGGGGCCTGTAAGCGGGATTCGGTGTCGGCGACCTTGAGGGCGCTGGGCTGGCGCGCCGTACGTGACTTAGTTACGAGACGCGACAGCGATGGTGTCTTCCGAGCCCTGAACGAATGGCGTGCTCCGGTGGCGGTCCGGTCCCTGTTCACTCCACGTACCGCTGTGTCCCAGCGTGCCACCCGGCCGGAGCCTTACAGCCGCCGACTTTCCGTCTGTCTGTGGCCCGCAGGGCTTTTTCGTATCGCGCGGTCTCGTCCTGGAACCGCCTGCCGCCGGACATCATCGCCTCTCAAACCCGTGGGAGAGCTCGTACCCAAACTTGACGAACTATCTTCTATATCTTGACGTGTCTGACTGCCTGGTTTTATCTGTATGACTATCGCGCACGTACTGCTCTGAAGTGACTCGAATCTAACAGTAATCCAAGCGCTGGAATGATGAGTAAATAAACTGAACTGAACTGAACTGAACATATAATGACGCACGCTCATTGACGATCATGCAAACTTGACACGCGCACCGGAGAATGTCAGAGATTGCTTTGAGGCGAAGAGGAAGCATATTCCTCGTTTGCCAACTTGGCAAATTACTGACCGATTTCAAAAACATTTTGCAAGGGAGTAGCGCCCAGAGAAGGTATTGTGTGTAAGCGTCTGTAATCCCAGGTCAGTAACTTACAGGTCAAACTGAAGTCAATCGCAACAAAAAAATCAGCGATCTCCCGACCCAAATTCATTGAACACTCCTTCTTTCGCAGGGCAGATCTCCCAAATTATGACGAAATGTGACATTTTGTAGGAGGCAATAGACTTGGCATATCCGCAGGAATAACGGTAAATCCTAACATTTGTCTCAGCGATGACGAAACCACACGAAAAACGTGAAAGCTGAAACTTTTGCTTTCTTAGGGCCTTATATCGCGGTCGCACAGATATACAGCAACCTTTCCCTCATCTGACCTGCAGTCACAAATAAACAAGGCGTAGTGACTTTCCCAGTTTTGCGCACGTGACGTAACGCATGCACGTTCCGAAGAAGCAACTCAGTCATAATGAACATGCTTAAAGTGTAGTTTAGCGTCTAGGAAGAAAAACGGCGCCAGTCTTGTACCGGAGACCACTGCAGTTTAGCGGACACTGCGCACACATCGAAATCACTGGAAAGGCTCGAATAATGCATGCGGGAAAAGTTCCAAAATTTGGTAGTGTCAAGCAGTCATCTTGTTCCGATGAGGGGCCAGAGTAGGTACTAGGTCGAGGTTATTACGTGAATCCTGACCCGCGTTTCATTTTTTTGTGTTTGTCGTTCATTGCCATTTTGCTGCCGGTATTTCAGACATCCATTGCTTAATAAGAACATGGAAGTCCAGAGAAACAACGTGGCAAAACATTGGGTAGTTACGTTAGTTGGTTTGAATATTATTATTATGGGCTATGAGGCACCTGCAATGGCGTCACATCACGACACGCAAGTTTTCCCAAATGTGGATAAATTTTTTCTCAGACGCCGAACTCGATGGCACCAGGGGATACTTTTCGTGCTGTGCATCTCTACGCAACGGCCGCAGTACTAGGTAAACCGTTTAGGTCCCTGGAAAAATGCACGTGCCCGTCCTGGGACTCAAACAAACATTATGTCACACATCAGACTCGGCCTCTTTATCTACATGGACGCGACGGCGATCGTATGACTGTCTTTGACTTCAAAATCAAAATAGATTGCAACGGTGGTGTTGGACATCGGTGATCATCACGCATGCACGTAGCAACCCACACATCATGATTTGGGGCCCTAGACGCGTCGTAAGCTTCGGGGCACCTTGCACCTGAACAACATAAATAACATTATCTAACGCCTTGCGCCACGGGCCTCCAATTCAAGGGCAGCATTCGACGTTCAGGGCACTCGCCCAGTCTCGAGACTTTCTCCCCTCGGGAAGCCTCAGTTTCCGGGAAAAGAGTCGTGTTTTAGTGAGGTGGGACAGCGAAGGAGGACCTGCAATGCCAGGTTATCTCCGGCGATAAAACACATTTCTTCCAAGTACAGCGGCCGTGGAAGGCCTCCTTAACGAAGAAGACGACATTTTTAGAAAAATACCCCGTTTCCTACTGAAAGACCAATAATTGTGAGAGGTGGCTAATACTAAAGATGAATGCGTCATTAAATGGGGAGCAGAACTTTTGAGCTATTAGGTTTCATTGAGCACATGGTTTCAGTGGAAATTAAACGGGTCTGAACGCACGAACTCTGACAGGCTGCTGAAAGCGAAATAAAAAAGCTGAATAGTTCATGTTTTTGAGGCACAAAAATGTCCGAAAAATTAACCAAAAGAAAAATACATGGGCTCATGCTGACAGGGACTACGTGGTCTGCAACGGTGGAAGAATATCGGGAAAGCTTTCCATTCGACGTCAGCAGAATTCGACTCCACAAGATTTTTTATGGAGTGAAAGGCATACAAAAATTGTTTTCTTTGAAATCTGTGCGAGGCTGGGCTTCTAGTAAAGATACGGCAAAACTGATTTTTGATTATTGCCGTTCTGGAAATCTGACGCTGTTCCATAACATAAATTATTGATAAAACGACACATAACACCTAGCCTACCGCGATGAACTGCGAAGAAAGCGAATTTAGCACGGTAAGAAGCATGTCATCATCATCTGAAGCATTCCATGTTCTGGGAAGGGAACGGTTAGCGCCGTTGACTAAGGTACGGGACCTCACAGAGACGTGAGGTGCATTTAATCATGAGCTCGGCCCCCCGCGGTTCGCAACATGATCGTTGCTAGGTCTAAGATGTCCCGCTGCGCTACTTGCTCGAGTGAAGCCGAACAGTTGGAACTGCCGAGATGTCGGCTGGCCTGTGCGCAAAGGGGCTCCATTACCGCGCAAATGTAGCATGGAATCATCTGTCACCATTACTGGACCTCCGTCATCGTCATCATTTAAGAGTGCCGTTAGTGACCCAGGTGCTCGAAACGAGCAGCAACACCTCTCTCGCTTTTGAATTACGTTTTTTGACCTCTTCTTTTGCCGTCTGTTGCTGCCTAGGTAGCTTGCAATAATTTATCGGTGTCCTGCCTTTCATGGCTTCAGTTCAAAGCGCGTCACTGTTCGTGGCATAATGTGATATTGTGCATGTTCGTGGCATATTGTGATATTGTGCATGTTCGTGGCATATTGTGATATTGCGCATGTTCGTGGCATATTGTGGTGCGCCAAGTTAGTTGTCATATTGCATGGGTGATGGTGGTTGCAAGTCTGTAAAACCAATCGGCATCTCGATTTGAACGCTCATGACGCAAATCTGTAACAGTGAATCAATGGATGGATATTAGATGCAATACATACATACGTACGTACCTGGCAGAAACATTCGGGGCAGTTTGTTTACCCTTTTGTTGGAATTAGCTTTACTGGAGAGGTTTATGGAGAAAAGCAAATGTTGGAACAGTACACAAATGAATTGGTTTGGATTTAGATTTGCAATCCATAGACCAGAGTGGATGTGGATTTTGACTTCAAATCCAGTCCTCCAGATATATTTAGATGTGAATTTTAAGTCCTTTTTGGAAAGACTTTGCAATACGCTGGCTAAATTTATGTTGGTTCTTTCCACGCACCTTATGGTCGACGGTATCCTCAGCCTATATTATACTGCAAGATACATGGTGGGAGATTTGTGTGTGCCCGTCTGGTTGTGCCGGCAAGTTGTCCGAACCAGGCATACCAGGGATTCCAAATTTTCAGTATTCGCACCCGAATAGCGTAGCCAATTTTGAACAACATATGATAGACCGGACACCATGATTCCTCTCATATGGCGCCATAATCTAAATCACAAACGCAATACTCAGCCATTGGTTAGAAACGTCATCTGTCTTTTCCTTTTGACGTAGCTTGCAAGAACGTCATCAATAATGACACAAAGACCAAGAGCTTTTTAGAATGAGTTCATTTCATATTACGTTTTGCCAGTTCTGACCATTGTTGTCATCTTAATCTAGTTCTCAGGCGGTCCACGAACAATGAGTTTGACCTAACCTGTAACGTCACTGATGACACTTAGTTCAACGAGTCGTGAACATCTAAGGCGACAGGATATCCATTGCCGTTTTAATAATCGAAATCGGACGATTCGTTCTCCAGACGGGAGAACGACCCCCGAGGCTGAAAGGTGGCGAAATACCCCAGTGAGTCCTGGATTGAAACCTAACCCCTCCACATAAAACGCACAGATTCAGGTATTTCCATTCACTTGTTCATTACATATCTCAATGTACTGGAGCTAGATTTAATGTACGTATAATATGCCCTCTGCCTACATATGATGTATTTTAAGAACATACTTAATTCATTGTTAGAACATATCAATCGCAATGCATGCATTAAACTAGCAAATTGTGGGCTGCATGTTGCATGCTAGGATGTCAAAAACGATCAAACTGCATAGCTGTAAATGTCATTTTTTAACCCGTCCCCGACTGGGGGGGGCAGTTGACTGCCCCCCTGAGGTTTTTCTGGAATTGCGAGAGAACCAACAAACACAGAGTCACGAAACTTTGTGTAGCTTTTGCTTCATCAATTTTACATCTCGTGTCAAAATTTTGATCTCAGGTCAGGTCAGATGCTTGACCTAAGTCAGGTCAAACAGACCTATGTCAAAAAAAGTTTAGCGCCCTGTAACTTTTTCGCAAAGCAAGAAATCTCAATAACACTTTTGAGAGATTAGTGATCGTGATAGATGCAACAAATCTCCCATCTCAGATTTTTCGGAATTTTCCTGGGTCATTGACCTAAGGTCAGGCCCATTTTTAAGACATGTCGCCGTTTTTTCAGAAATTGGCGGAATATTTCATAACATTTTTAGTGTGGAGTGAAGCAGACATCTAGTTGCCGTCATTGGGCAAAGTATCAGTGACATCCAGCCATTGACCTGAGGCCAGGTCACGCATAACTGTAGTGAGCCAAAATGTACCACCGTCAAAATCGACCATGAATTACTCAGAATGGGTGGAAAATGGCAGAACTAGCTTGCACAGACGTATGTAATATTAGAAACCTCAAAAAGTTTGAAACAATAGCATGTTTTGGAAATAAACAGGCCCTCGCGAATAAAGCTACGTCAATTCTGTAGATTGGTAACTAATGAATTTTTCTAAAATTTAAACATGGGAAACCATCACAGGAACCACAAAGATCAATAAAATTGATATAGATCGTCTTTTTCGCGAAAGTAAAGGAACGCTAAAATTAGTTCCCGTCAATTTGGTAACCGCATACGGCAGCGGCGCATGCCTACAGCTAGCGGGAGAATTGCCGTGTCTTTAACTCAACGTTTCGGCATATATATTGAACAAATCTGGGAAATTAGACGTGTATCGGCATTTGCGGACCTTTACTTATGCGCTGGTGCCTTTACCTATGCGTTATAAGTAACGGCCTCGGTCTCATGCAGTCGGCTATGATAAAATATATATAGGACGTAAATTGCTTACATATTATCTAAAACTAAAAATGAGACCAGTTTCGAGCTCTACTCGTCACAGGCTTTCCAACGGTGTGCTGATTTTTATCGTGCGACCAACCGTTCGTGAGTTAGAGGGAGGCAGCCAATTGCCCCCCCGCCCCCAGTCGCCCGTGTTCGAAACGGACCGACGGTCATGCGCGGATTAATCCGCGTCCAACGGGCACCCTGGGGTGGGCGGCCGTAGCCCGGGGGGGGGGCGTTTTGACGCCTCCTCTAGCTTGCGAACGGAACAACGAAGAAAAATGAAACTTATATCATCGGAAGGCTTGTGTTGAGTACGTTCCAAAGCACTAAAAACTTATGGAAAGCTTTGAAAAATAATGCGATGTTTTGGCCTGTACATGTGAAAATGGGAATTTTTAAAAACAACTCTAGCTCAGCCCCTAATAAAACTAGAACAACTCTGCTCATACCAATAGAAAGCTCACAGAATGCAAATTACGATGAGATGTAACGTGCATATAATCATATATTTCGTCAGGTGACCTGCTAAAATGCGATTTTTCATTTCGCAATATTTGTGAAGTTTTTGAACGTCGCTGGCGAGTTGTTGTTCATGTGTGCTTCCAAAAAGGTAAAAAAGATTTGTGCGAAGTTTTTTTTTTTAAATAACAACAGACTAGATTACCAATGGCCCAACTTGACCTGGTCTGATCTTATGGCATGACTAACGTTCAGCCGTTTTCTTTGCTTCAGTTCGTGCTCTGTCAAAGGTTAATAACGTTGCAGACAAAAAAGCAAGGAGTTCCTTTGGACTGAAACTCCTTGGGTTCCACAACCGTGATCAATAGGGTGCTATATAAGACCATATGACTTGACCTGACGTAGGATTATGACCTGAATTTCTACCACGGTGATCTCGCATGACGTCAGGTGACCTACGGTCATTTCAGAGCATAGAAGTGTCTTGGTGCCATTTTGGATTGCAGAATCGACTTGAGTGCCTATTTTTATCCCAGAATCCATCAGAACGGGGTTTTAGACCCCATTTTGCTAGTTTACCCCAAATGTAACTTGACCTGGCCTCATGACCCTTCTTGTGGATCAACATCAAATGTCATATATAGTGACTTCCTTGGACCAGGAATTCATTTCAGGCACTGAGAATGCATTTCAGCTCCTACCACGGTAACCCCGCATGACCTCGGGTAACCTCAGGCCATTTCACAGCCTGGAATAACCTTGATGCAATTTTGGACTGTAAAATCGACGTCATTGTCTATTTTACCTCCGGATCGCCAGAACTGGACTTTAGACTCCTTTTTGCTACTTCACTCTAAATGCTACCTGACCTCATCCCATAACCCGTCATATGGGTCAACATCATTTGTCGTGTTTGGTGACTTTCTTAGCTAATGAGTGCATTTCAGGCACCAACAAACCGCAGAAACGGACCAAAACCGTTCGCAATGGGGAAATGGGACGGAAATTGAGCTGACCTCAGGTCACTGACCTTGACCCTGTCAGCGAATTCGAGATAACACAATTATTAGGAATGTCCTCTATTACTGTCCATAAAAGATTTGAATCGGTCGATTACACGGTGAGATTTATAGAAGACTCTGGAAAAAATCGGAGGCTGACCTCTTTCATGTAGCTAAGTCAGTGGCCTAAGACGACCGGAAGTTGAAAATTCTGCAGGATATGTGCGAGAAATGTTAGAAAAAGTGGTGCAAATTTCAACGCGCTGTGCGAGCCATTTTTTTGCTACCACCAAAAATCCTTAGAGGTGGTCAAACGTCCCTCCTCCGGTCGGGAGTGGCTCAATGTGTCACAACATTGGCGAGTCTCAAATGACCATTGGAGGGGCTCAAATAAACATTGGAGTAGCTCAAGCCCTTCCAGAAGGAAAACAACAACAAAAAAACGACGCCCCTGCCTACTAGGGGCGGGACGTGTTCCGGCAAGGGAACCGGCTACTTTTCGAGGCATTTCCTTCCACGCAGCACCATAGCGTTCATGTTCAGTTTCGCCAGTTAACGGCACGTTGCCCTCGCGCCGCCCCACCCCCCGTTTTGCCGCCTATGCCCCTGCCTTCCCCTACCCCCGCCGAAGACCCAGCCCCTCCGTCAAGAAAATCCTGGGTGTTCCGCTGTTACTATCTAAGTTACTGAGTGGATATTATAATTAATCCCACCTCTCAGGAAGCAGAACGGAGGCCGAACGAGAACCGTCTCGCGCGTGCGAGCCAGGAGGCCCCACCAGCGCGGAGGTGGCTTAGCTGCAGCTCCATATAGCAGGTTTGAAATCCTCCCGCACACAAAATCTGTTATATCCAAATGAATGTCGCTCTGAACGTAGTCGCGGGCACGATTTCCGAGTTCCGGCGGCAGATGCACTGCCAGAGCTGTCGTAAGGACGGCCACAGCAATATTCCGCAAAAGGCCTCTTCAGATGAAGAGGCTGCGAAAAAACGGACCGCTCGAAAATGGTAGCGTTGTTTCTATAGGCGAGCAAAAAATGTCTGGTTCTCAAAAGATTAGGTTCACGATTTTTAAATCGCACAAATGCACTGATTTTACCCCTGAGTCAAAGGCCGAAGAAGGGAGAACGTGGCCCTGAGTGCTTCCTCCTTAGTTGCACTGGTGGGGAGTACACTGTGATCAAGTTCACGTGTCCATCCACTGCACCATACCTAAAGATGCAAGGGGTCAGTTTACTGAGAACGTTTTCTTACCCAAATGGCTTTATTCCAGAACCAGGGACGCGGGAAACGGGGGGGGGGGGGCATAGGTGGTGATGGCGGCGGGACTGGTGTTGCCTCTGCAGCACCAACTTCAAAAGTTGCCACCCCAGTTTTTAATTGTGATTGTTTCCAAAATTTCGCTTTTTCACAACGTTATGGAGTACAAAAGGGGAAATAAAAAACGCAGCGGAAACATCCAGATGTCTGAATAATTCCGTTATAGAGCAGTCCAGTGGGTGTGCAGTGCGTATCGTTTAGTCCGCTGCACTCTTCACTGCTAGTTTATGCAATGCTACGGTGTAAACCTGCCCATTGCGCTGTAAACCTGCACTTGGCAGAAAAAGCAATTTTTTTCTTGGCCATTTTTGTCAACATAAAAGAAATGAAGTGGTTGAAATCCGGTAAAAAAATTAATGGAGGGATGGACAAAAACTGAGTACATGGAAATGGCCGGGCTAACCTTTGCCCTACCTGCGTTCAACACAATTACCCATCCATGGGGAGAGGGGCAGAAGGGGTAACTCCCCTTTTTTTAAAATTAAACTCGCTCCATGGGTGAGGACTGGAAAGAAATGACGCTGTCTCCGTGCTACCTGTTACCTAATTGTAATCCGCTTTTTTGCGTTTTGCACCGTCAAGGAAAGATATTGTCGAACATACCTTAACTCCCTACTGCTTCCACTGAAAACATAAGTACCTAAAGTCGAATAAAAGTCTACGAAAAACCTGGAACCCCCAGCGTTACCACTGCTCCTGAGGATGCATATCGGGCCGGGTGGCCCAGCCACTCTGACCACCCCCCCCCCGGTGTGGAATCCTGGCGACGCCTCTGGCGCGGGTCGTGCGTGACCGATCGCACGCTCGGCGATTCCAGTCGAAAGTGGAGCCGTGGGCGCGGTAAACAACACAAATTGCTGAAGTCTTCCGATTACCGTCAGAAAATAGAATAGACCTGATATCAATGGAGGAAAAGACGGCTGTCCCACTTGCTAAACGAAGTACATTAAAACATCTTTTACGTTGCTTTAGCCTCCTTCATTGCTTGTGTCTGAACGACGCGTGACAATCCAGTCAAGTAGACATTTAATTGGCAAATATTTCATGGCACTCAGAGAGCCTGATGTTTTGTGGAAATAATTAGAGTTCTTTGGGGTTGTTGGAATATGAAGTACCGTCGGTGCGGCAAGCGACTTGTGAGCAAGACAACAGAAATGTAAACTATGAGTCTTATTATTTGTGTTGTAAACAAGGATGCCTGAAAAGAGCGGTAATGAGAAGGATTCGAATGTACAATGTAGAAATGCATAATGTAATGCATAGCGAATGTAGAAATTTATATGAATAGTACGGTCGATGCCCTCCCGGCGCAAAATTTGATAGGGCGAGACGGTTGGCAGATAATAAGGAAACACGAATGAATAAATCGGATGGAAGAAAAATCGAGAAAATCACTTGATAAAAGCACGAATTTTGCATTTTGCGCCATAAATAATATTCTGGCAGTAAGTGATCCGGAAATTACCTATATTACAAGGTCAAATTTGGTCATGACCTAACCTTCGATCGTGCGCACTTCATTGATGTGGAATTTCACGAGAAGCTCACAAACGGCCGTTGTGTTTTCCGTATCTGCAATACTTTGGACGCTAGAGCTCGATTTGTTTCAGAGAAGAGGCTAAATCAACAATATAAAACTAGCCACTGGCCGTCCCTGACCTCACCTGAGGTCAGTTACGACCTCCGGGACGTGATACTTGGTCCATGTGCAATCGCTGATGGCTTTCGTTCTAACAGTATCCGTAAATCGTATCTTTCATTCATTTTATGACATCATGTGACCTGACCTTTGGTGACCAGGTCAACTATTGTTTGTGAAAAGGTGGCTGCGTTATTCAGGCAGGGATACTAAAAATTTGGGGCCGCTGGTTTTTCTTTCGAAAGCTTTGTTGAATAAATTAAAAGTGGCGAACAACCACATCCGGTAACTCGTTGGTTTAACACGTTTTTGAAATCATCTGGTGTTTGGGCGTTACAATACAGTGAAACTTACTATCTAGTATTCGATACGTCGGTAGAAGCAAGGCTCATGAAAAATAATAGCATACGTCAAAGGAGCTGTCATTTTTAGCCGTTCTTGATTCTCTGGAGTCGCAGCCGCCTTTTGGAGAACGCCTGATGCCAAAACGGTAGGATTCTGTGGCGCCTGCCAGGTTATCTTACCTTCTGAAATACGCTTCTTGTGGCACAGCGTGGACGCCTTGCTTTCCATGCAAAAACTATGGAATTAAAAAAAAAATGACTTCGAAGAGTCCTTGGCAGACGTCCTGTCGCCGGACAGCACAATTTCAGCCGTTTTTTTTAAGGACATCCCCGTTGTTTTTGAGCTGAAGCACCGAGTCCCACTAGCCTGAAGCTCTGCTCTGGGCTCCGGCTAACGACGTGAAACGCATGCAATGCCTGACAGCCTGCAAACTTTTGCCGACGAGAACTATGCATTAACGCTGTTCCGGAACTGTTTTTAGACTCATTCCACCTGAGCTTCGACTCCCTTTTCAATACTGTTTTAACTTTTGGTATTTTTTTTTTCAACTCACGGTATTTCAACTCATGGTATGACATTATCTTTTCGTATAAAATTGGCAAAAGCCATGCGAACAATGGCGGCTCTCGGCCGGCGCTGCCTGGCGGCGCTCGGAGGCAACCACCCAGGCAGGTGCCTCTGGGCAATGACGGTGGCGGCCTGATGGGTGAAATGTACACACAGCCATGGCCAACGCATTTCAAGCTGGGTCACTATAGTTTTATTGCCATTAGACAAGCAGTTTATTAAATGCGTCAGAGACATGTATTACTCATATCGTGTTCCGGTGTAGCTCATTTCGGAGATAGCTGCCAAAATTTCTGACGCACTTAGTCCCTCAAGGTATTGCTGTCATATTGCTTAAAAATTCTAGGCAGGAAATGATGAGATATTTGTACCGTGCGATCGCCTCTTCAGTCGATAAGATAATGCACATTTTGCTGTGCTTTTCAAAACGACCTGGGAAAATTAGCGAATTGAACCCATCACGTGCCGACCGACTTACATTTCTCTGCTTATGTTTTCTGTTATTATTTCCGGATGCGAAAACAATTTCACGGACAGAAATTAATTTTACATCAAATTACTTCATATTGATCAGGTCATTGATACTGCAGATTTGGTGACCCATCGTAAATGGTTTGGACATCAGAGAAGCTCAAGAGCCTGTTTCCCTTTGCCCAGAGGTTGCAGGAAAATCAGCTTGCATTGCATTCTTTCACATGATATCACCCTCAACCCCTTTCTGAGCCTAGCTTACGTCATTAATGCCATGTTTCTGCTTCTAAACCGTAAGATCCATTCTTGACACCAACAGCGTCCAAGCCATTTGGCATCGAATCTTCTTTGTCATGGTACCAAATCCCATTTCTAGAGGTACTCTGCTTATTATTCAAAGCTTCGTCGAACGATTCAACGTAATGCAGCTGAAAGCTGTAGCGCAAGCGAAGCCTGCCACCTCCGAAGTCCTTGAAGGCCTCGGAGTCTGACGTCGAAGGGATTTTGCCGGTGTGTTGAAACACATTCCGCGCCTGGCAAAAATGATGGCATCAGCATCTGCCTAAGCCGACCCAATCTTTTGATAAATACCTGTCGTGAAATGCCTTTTCTACGCTTTACAATCGGATCAAACGATTCGGTGCGATCCTGTAACGGCCGTTGGAGATACTGAATGCCTGCTTCGGTACCGCCTTCCGATACAGACTAGATATGGTGGCCTGGGTTTCATTCAGCATCGGCAGATTCTTTTTTTTAGCTGGTACGGCGCTCTGTGGGACGTATATGACTAGCAATGTCCTTACCATTTTGCTGCTCAGATTCGGAGCTGCATTTCAAAATACTGAATAGGGTACTTGTTTTTCCTCTTTAAATTTTAAAATGCATACGAATACTTCCTGATCTTTTGCAGTTTTCCCCCGAAAAATCGGCAGCTGAAACCTTATGCGTTAATGATGTTGTGATATTGTTCACCGCCATTTCTGACTCCTAAAAAGATCGTAGGGCAAAAAAAATTACCCAAAATGGCTATGCAGGCAAAACGTGTAGAAGCTGACAAACCGTGGATGAAAATAGAAAATGTGAAGAATTATCTCCATAAATATGTTCCGTTGGTGATTTTCCGATACAAAAACTGCGGTTTTTATTCCCAATGCACCTATTGTGCGCGATTCGAAATAACGACCATTGCTTCGGGCCAGTTACACGTGTAACAACCCTGGTTGTAAGGAATTTGCTGTTCTTTTACCTGCTCTATAACAAATCACGTAACCTCGTAAAATATGTCACCGTTCAGTGTCGGGAGGAGTTGTTGAATTTAGGTTTGTGGGTATCGGAGGGTGTTAATGCCTCTTATGGTGCTTATCAGATTATCCGTCGAGGGAGGACAGCTAATTCCTGCTGCAAATGGCAGCCTTGCAAGACGAGATGAGGGATGGATCTTAACTCATTTCCATTTTTTACGACAAATCCAATGGTGGCCTAGGGAAAAGTTGACTTTAAAATCCCTTGTCGATCCATTAAGGGTCGCTGGCGCAGTACCTACCGTTAGTGCTTCTGCTGCAACATTTGGTTCTCCGCTGTCAACAAGCTGTACGTGAGAAGGAGCTGGATTTTTCATAGTTTTAAGAAACGTGTCTTAGGATTTTGACTTGCACTGCTGATTCTGCAGCGGTTGGTCAATCAACTTGATTCTGGTCTAGTGGAGTTTATTCCGTATTTTTAATCACGACGAAAGAGACTGGCGGCATCGACCATTCATGACACGTATGTCTACTATTTCCACGTCTGTGAAGCATTCCGTAGCAATGACGGTCCGCCAATCGACGCCAGTCCGAGCTTACATGAAACGCCTGAAAACGGTGGGAGCGGTAGCCGGGTTTTCTTTTTGGTGAGACGCACGCTGTGAGTGAGCGGACGGCTTCGGTCGTCGCCGCCCCGGCCTGTTCTCGGATCGATCAGGCGTCTTGCTGCCGCCCCAACAGCCGGGGATCCGGTGTTCCTGTGCTGACGCCCTCGGCCGACGGACGCGCCCGCGAAACGACCCGAGACTCGGTCAAACTGTGCAGATTCATACACGGTGGACCCCCATATGGCGTGGGTTATGTGCTGACCACCGCGAATAAAGTGAAGCCGCGGACAGACAAAACCTGCCCCAAAACCACTATTTTAATTGTTTAAATTATTCCATTACCTACAGACCCTCTAACGAGACCGGTAAAAGCTTTTAACACGCGCTCTGAAGGGGGTCTTTTCGTGCCCCCCACTTGTTTTTCTAGAAAATTTCGAGAACGGATCAGAGCTGGTTGCCGCTACTTTGTGGCATTTATTGCAATTAAATAACTCGCCGATGACGCAGAAAAACCGAAAATCGGCCGGACTTTTTTGAAGTTTGAGGCATTTAAAATCAAGTAAACATAACGAAAATAACGGTTGACGCTGACGAATGGGAACTTTGCGAAAGGACTAGCGTCCTACCTAAGACTACCGCTTGAACACAACCAGGCGACGTCATTCGGGCATAAGTGACGAAAGTACCAAGACCAGATCCAGGGTCAATAAGGGTCAAGGTCACCAAAGGTCAAGGTCAACCAACTTGTGGCCTGATCCAGATTAACTTCGCAGCATTTCGGTTTGTATGAAATATGCATTCAGAGGCCCCAATAAAAACACGTGTGCGCACACTGATACGCTTACATATACCAGGGTCAGTGAAGGTCAAGGCCATCAAGGGTCAAGGTCAAATATCTTGTGACCTGGCCCATGTTTGCTTTACTGCATGCCAATTTGTATGAAATATGCATTCAAAGAACGCAATAAAAACGCGTATGCGCACATGGATACGCTTATATATACCAGGGTTGTTTCAGGTCAAGGTCATCAAAGGTCAAGGGTAACTATTTTGGATCTGGTCCAGATTTGCTTTGCAATATGTCGAGTTGTATCAAAAACGCATTCAGAAACTCTACTAAAAACACGTTTGGCACACTGATACTTATATGTATATGCATATACACATATACGTACATACATAAATACACACGCTGGAAGTGATCAAATGTAACGATGTTGGCTACCTTCACTGAAAATACGCCAAAAGATGCATGTAACGCCCTCATTTGCACCCAAGCTATCTTTTGTTGTTCGAAATCTGATCGGCAAAAAATGAAAAAAATGACGGTCATAGGTCAATGAACTGACATGACCTCGGCCCGAAATCCCCAGTGAAGACGTCAAATGAATGGAAGTTGTAGTATTCCACGTTTTAACGCTCAAACAAACACCCTTTTCCTCGTTTCGTTCTGAAAGTTCTACGGAATGGCCTGTACGGGCAGAGAAAGTGTCCAAAGTTGACCTTTTCGACACCATATGACCTTAAAAGCATTGACCTAGAGTCATGAAAACTGCACACGATATAAATCGTTATAGTCCTACCCTGTCCACAAAATTTCATGTCTTTAGCTCTTTCTGTTTCCGACATCGAAGGGGGCACGTTAGCATTAGCGCGGAATCCCCTTCCGCAGCGCGGGTTAAGCTATCAGTCGTGGCTTGGTCAATTAAGTGTGCAAACAGATCGGAATCGCAAGTGCATTAATATGATTAACCGCGACGTCCTCGCAGCTGCGAACGAACACGCTGTTGCTCATGTTGCTTTGTAACTTGAACCTTGCCCTTTTCCCAACAGCGATCGAAAGCTGACGACTTTCAATATATATTTGAGCCGGGAAAAATACTACATTTACTTTTTGCGCTGACGTTGTGCTACAATAATAGACCAATCGAGCAAAGCCAATTTATCGTTTTGCATATGTTCTCTGTTATAGCCGAGTTTTATTATAGTCAAGGTACTGGAACAAATGACAGGCATTGATAATGTTGTTACAGTTAGTGGACAAAAATGAGCCCCTTATTAGTATAGGTATTCCGTCGTGCGCTGTAAAGAAGTATGCAGAAGATTGGTTAACATTATTTGTGACATTTAATGGATCGGGTTCGAATGTAAATCCAATGCTGAATGTCCTCATTGTGCGTTTGGGTGTTGCATGGAAAGTGGCCCTGAAAAAATACTTCTCGACAGATATTTTTTCACCACAAGGCTTTACTTACACATATGCATTCATCCTGTCTTGGCAGGAGTCTACCCTGAATTCATGTTTAGGCCTTTGCGAGCAATGCAGCATATGTTTGTACCACTCTAATATAATGATATTTGGTGTTAAAAAGAGAAATAGTTGAATTATGTTGAAGCGACTTCGGATCAGGTCATGGCCTCATCAGGCGCTCTGGACTCTACAACAGTTTGTCACTGAAACTGCGGTGCGGCCAGGTGTGACTGACGTTCTTATGAAGATGATGATGATAAGATGTAGAAAATTATTGTAGGCCTATGACTGGAGTAGGCCTTAGCTCGGTCAATAAGATAGGGAGAAACAAGACATGCAGGCTTACACGAAGCGAGCCAATCACAGGCAAACTCTCATTGTGAGGAAAGAGCATTAGATTTATTTGTACCGTAGAATGCATGTTTCGTGTATCGCACAGCACTTGCATCTAGTGACTGCACGGCATAACCACAGAGAACAGCTCTTGTCACCAGAAACATGCGAAGACGCTATGAACCGTTACGAACAGCTTCCGCTGCCAAAAAATGCAAGAGATATCCTCCTGTGATTTTTGAAACTCGTTTTTTTTTTTAATCCATGAAGCCTCCAATACCGTGGGGTCCACTGTACATGTCAGTGAGGCGATTTACAGCGGCGTATATCCGGCCGCAGTGCGGTGTCCTTTGCCGTGCCGCGTCACGTATGGCAGCCCAGACCCGAGCCATCATTCCAGACGGTGGGCGACCGCCCGCGAGCTTCTGCCGCCCGTGCGCCGCCCGCCGCCCGCCTGCTTCCGCGATCATTCTCTGATTACAGCCACAGTAACCGCCTCACGCCCGCCGCCCACCTGCCCCGAGATCATCCTCTGATTACAGCCACAGTAACCGCCTCACGCCCGCCGCCCACCTGCCTCGCGATCATCCTCTGATTATAATTCAACAAGTTTGTGATGAGTAACGTGGTGCGCTAATTGGAGATCGCAGAGCTGTCCCGACCAGGCGGAGGCCTCCGCTTATGTTGCGCGCCGAGAAGAAAGTTCGGGGCTAATATTGGAAAGTTAAAGAAGCATTGGTATTGACCGGCTCCAGTGGCTAAACCGAAAACGCTGTAGTTGAAGAGCAACAGGCTGGTCGATATCCTTTATTCACACCCGTAAGGTGGTCCTCAGGCATTAGTAGCTATTATGTCTCAGGTCAGCTGGGGTACAGGTATAAAAGCACACGTAGTCAGTCACACGGAGTCAGTCATATTCACCTGTCTTCGGGCTGTTCGAGGCTTCTTTCAGAACAAATGCGTTCGGTCTGAACTGTATTGTACAATGCACAGAGTACAGTAACCGGAACATATGCAGCGCAACGATGAGTGATTACCCGTCCAGCCCGGCGATAAAAGGATATGGCATGCGGCAAGATCCTGCGCTGAGTCGGATATCATACACGTGCAAAAGAATTTGATGATGGAACGATATTAAACGCGAAGAACAAGTAAAGGTTCCGACACGCTTTTGCTGACGTGGAAAATATTTCATCGCAGCTCCAAGAAGAGAATCGATTTGCAACAAATGAAACAAAACACATAGGCCCTACTGCGCACGCATCTATGGAAAACTTGCATTTCTCGTAATGCTCCGACGATCTATTTCATTTAGCCCTGCGAAGACCTCGGCAATTTACACAGGATCTGAGGCCAAAAAATTTCTACCATTAGCCCCCGCTACGTTGGCGTTTTCCAGCACCGGGCATCTTCTGCGTCAGGACTGCTCCTCTGAAATCAGTGTTTAAGCTTTCTCTCAACCAGATGTGGTTATAGAACTCACAACGGACGCAATTTCAGCTCATGGTCATAGCGCTCGGTTTGTTAGAGATTTTCCTCACAGAAATGGCCAGCTTTTCACGACGAGCACCTCCTTTCCGGAGATGAACGGCGCAGCTGAAGTCAAACTCCAGATCTGCTTGCATACTGTGTCGAAAGTCACATCTCTGGACTGATAGAAAGCTAGTAGTCAGTGGGAAAGACATGCATGGTATGATTGTGAGATTGTTCTGTTAGTGCTAGTACTGGTAAAAAGTATTTCATCCGTCCGAATCATTCCTCCTGTACACCATGTGACAAGAAAGTCCTGTTGTATGCTCAGACTGCTGGCATTTGATCTTGATCCAAGTTCCAACCACAGTGTTGTGCTGTATCCGCAATTTCCTGGTGTCTAGACAATTAGGTGATCCTTAAAATCGAAAGTCCGATATGTCAGGTTCCAGCACTGACAATCGGCTACCAATCGTAAACAAAGCCTGCAGTAAAAATTTTGCCAAAGTTGGTGTGCATTTATTTATGGCGCATGGTCGCTGAAATTTTACTTTATGAGGATCACTATTCAGTGCAGTAACACGCGGATCGCTCAGGGTGCATTTTTTACCCTAAAAAACCTCCAAATATCGTTATGAATAGGCACTATCTACAATATAAGGAGCATTTGATGATACATAAATTTCATGGTTTTATCCCAAATGTTCCTCTTCTCCAAAATTTGGTGGTTATCCATTAAATCCACCGACATTTCCTCGTACTCGCTGCGATCGGGAGAGCCTTGACTAGCATGTTAATTTGGGAGAGAAGAATCCGTTAGTGGCTTGAAATGTCCGCTCTTGCCCTGGAAATGATGTAAAATTCCCCCCTTCTACCTTTCTGGTGCAGATGTGTCCCGAAGTAGTAAAATGACTTCTTGGCCGCTCTCAAAACCACCCCTTCATAAACCGTTCTTAGCAGCGCCATAGCCAGGTGCACGCTGGACGACTTAACCAACTTGTGGACCTTCTTCGGCAAACTGAAAATCATCGACGCCTTCCTCGACGCCGACCAGAGCGCAAACACGTGGCCAGAGCGCGAAGACTACCGGAAGACTGCCACACTCGTCCGTGGACTCGGACGTCACGAACGATCACGCCGAGTAAGGTGTCCCAGTCATCCAAGAATGCAACCACCGCCTCACAAAGCATGAAGGGCAGCTGTGGCTCGTCCTCAAGGTCGTCAGGGACCATTTCGAACGGCTTTTCGACGGCCAGAAGTGCACACTGGCCAGCGGCGGGAGCTGGCCGAGCAGACGGTGCACACTCACAGGAGACGCCACCAGTAGGCATCCGACCAGGACAAAGGCGTGGGACGTTGAGCTGCGGTGAAAATTTGCTGGCGGGTGTTAGCGGCGCTCCTCAGATCAGGTACCGTGACAATACTGGTGACAATGGTGTCAGCCTAGGCATCGGTGACATCGGTGGCGGCCTAGAGCTGGTGATCACAGTGCTAATGATTATGTTATAGTGCCGGCCGGCGGCGGTGGGTGCGGTTGGCGGCCTCTTCTTTTCTGTGTGAGGAACTCGGATCCAGACTAAGCGCTGTGGGCTCAGACCTCCCCCGGGCGGCCTTTACCCCAAGCTCAGGGCACCCATCCAACGTGCTTCCATAGTTGGAGAGCTTAGATCAATGTGATTATTAATCTGTCACTTATGAAACTGCCAGTAATTTGTGGATGGAGTTTCTCACGCGCCGACGCTTGGTGTAGGTACTTGCTTAATAGATGCGTTGTTTGTGCCTCACGTTCGTATGCAGGTCATGCGTTGTGTTTTCGCTCTTTTTGACTCGTTGGAAGCCGAAAATCAGATTCATCCTGAACAAAAAAAAAAAAAACAAGGAGTGCTCAACAGCCATGAGAGCTCCACATTCAGTGGCTAATACTCCAGATGAGGAGAATGGACCTGGATGTTGGCGTCCGGGCAAAACTTAAATGTGGCTGCGTAATGTATAAATATTAACACAGTTTTACCAAAATTTGGCACAGATGCTTCTAGTTTAATAGTAACCAATTTTCCTAGCTAGACATTCCCGCCGGCTTCCATATGTGCTTAGTCTGAGATGACAGTCATCGTAGCTGCCACCCTAACTTTTCCATTAGCAGACCTATTTTAGAAAACAGTTTAGGTTCTTTCGTGCTTTCTCAAGTAAATTACGTGTATTCGCACTCAATAAAGACAACATGTGTGATCTTCACCTGTGTGATGCAGTGCTTTCGGCATACATTTTTCATCATCGTCACCCTTTATTGACACTACATTCCACATAGGAACTTTCCGCACCTTAGGCGAGTTGCAATTATGTATTTTTAAAGGCAGCTTGAAGCTACTGGGTTCACGTGACGGTGAAACTATGAAACGTCATTTAGACAGACCAAATTCGGATTAGAATGCCGAAGAGGGGAACAGATGTTTCGGGGAATTTAATTAACTGAATCTTTCGAAGAATTGTCATCAGTATTGTTTTCCCATTTCGATAGTCGAGAGCCATCCTCCTTCTGTATGGAGATTTCCCGAATGCTGTTGAATGAACATGGAATCAGCGTTCATTTTGAGCCGAGCCTGCTGCGCGAACCGTGACGCAGCTGCTGCACGAGTTCAGTGTTTCCCAGTTTAGGTTAATATTGCGCCGGTATCGAGGAATGGCGCCGGAGAACTGCAATCCCGCCGTGCAACTGCACGACACGACGCAAACGCGACCAGCGGACTGTTCCGGCCTCGACTTAGACACCAGCGACGGATCTGGAATTTGAGCCTGTGCCTGGCGCGCACTACGGATTAACCCGCCACGTTATGGGGGGGGAGAGAGGGGGTGACTTTGATCTCCCAGATAGCTTTTATGAACATACTTTGATTCATTTAACTTGCGTTTTTGAAGCCCACATTATCCTTCAAAAATGGCCAGCAATTCTAAAGCTGCTTTACTGCTCTTTTGTAATGGGACGGTAACTTTTCGAGATATTACAATCTGAGTCCGGTGGTCACGGCCTCGTCTCACCTCCAAAGGCGCATAACCATATGCGAGAACCATGACCTGTCATCACCTGGAACGAGTTTCGGATTTCTTACCCTTGACATCGCATCAGATACATATGAAGAAAATATTTTAACCGTCTTCGAGTTCTCAAGGCATTTGAAGCCGCCACGCCGACAAAAAGTGATGGTCGGCAAAGCTAAAACATATGGCATAACATATTTCCACTTGGCCTTACCTGACCGAAGATGCAACGCACAAAGTAGACCAAATAAGGTGGTTTTAGGATTCCAAGAAAGAGGCTATCCAATGGTGCTGCTTTCAGACCTGAATCATTATCAGTCTGGATTTTAGGAGGAAGGTCAAACTTCCTCATGCGCCCTATGGACGTCTGAGGGAAAGAGCGCCATGACGGGTCAGATTAAGCAGTTGGCTCATTACCTCACCTGCCACGGCCACAGTATCACTGTGAATATCAGTCGTTCAAGCTAAGCAAAATCTGCTGCATGCTGGTACGGACTGATGCATCTCACCAAGCAAAATCTGTGGCGGCGTTCCCGGTGAGAACCTGTGCTCGACAGTGCCGAGATCATTACCTTCCTGTTGGTGGCGTGCCAGAGGAGAGTCATACCATACCGAGAGAGACATTCCTTTAAAGACACGGGGTGGCTGATCTTGATGCCTCGTTGATGAATGCTTATAATGCGAACAGAAATGTTTGCGATTTTAAAAACGTTGCTGCACTTGTTCAAGGACAAACACTTTCAAGGTTAAAAACAACATGCTATGTTTGCATGTTAACGGTTTCCGAACACTCACAAAGAGCAAGCCAACATAGTTGCGTTAAAGGTCGACCACATGTAAAGCATTAAGTTTGGACACTTCAAAACTTTGGCATAAAATGTCCATCACATAATTTAATTTTGAAACGTTTTCCCTTTTGGAGCTAATGACGACGTAAATATAAATCGGGCATCAATTTGTAGCCCATGCTTATTTCGTCCTACGCATGCCCCCATCTAAATATAATCTACTGAAGTTGTATAAACCGGAGCTATGGATATTCGAAGGTACCGGCCTCGAAAGCAGCTGCCCACAATCGCATACTCCCCTCGTTCGCAAGACCTCGCATGGAGATGGGCCGGAGACGTTTTTGCAGCCGTGCGGCGTGACAGATGAACTCGTTGCCACCTGATCTGCCGCGGCTCCCCATCTCTCTGGTCTCCACCTGAAACGCCACTTAACCCGCGCACGACCGTCGGTCCGTTTCGAACACGGGCGACTGGGGGGGGGGGCAGTTGGCAGCCCCCCCTCTAACTCACGAACGGTTGGTCCTCACGATAAAAATAAGCACACCGTTGGAAAGCTTGTGACGAGTAGAGCTCGAAACTCGTCTCATTTTAGTCTTAGGTAATATGTAAGCAATTTACGCCCTATATATGTTTTCTCATAGCCGACTGCATGAGACCGAGAAATGGCTTGAATCTCAAGGGCTGTGACTAATAACGCATTGGTAAAGGCACCAGCGCACAAGTAAAGGTCCGCGGATGCCGATACAGGCCTAATTTCCCCAGATTTGTTCAATATATACGCCGAAACGTTGAAATAAAGACACGACAATTCTCCCGCCAGCTGTCGGTGTGCGCCGCTGCCGTATGCGGTGACAAATTGACGGGAACTAATTTTAGCGTTCGTTTGTTATCGCTAAAAAAGACTATCTATGTAAATTTTATTGATCTTTGTGGTTCCTGTGATGGTTTCTCATGCTTCAATTTTGAAAAAAATTGATTAGCTACCAATCTACAAAGTTGGCGGAGCTGTATTCGCGAGAGCATGTTTATTTCCAAGATATGCTACTTTTTCAAACTTTTTGAGGTTCTTGGTGTTACTTACGTCTTTGCAAGCTAGTTCTGCCATTTTCTACCCATTCTGAGTAATTGATGGTCGATTTTGACGGTGGTACATTTTGGCTCACTACAGTTATTTGTGACCTGACCTCAGGTCAATGGCTGGAAGTCATTGATACTGTACCCAATGACGGTAACTAGATGTCTGCTTGACTCCACACTAAAAATGTTATGAAATATTCCGTCAATTTCCAAAAAAACGGCGACATGTCTTAAAAATGGGCTTGACCTTGGGTCAATGACCCGGAAAATTTCAAAAAATCTGAGATAGCAGGTTTGTTGCATCTATCACGATCACTAATCCCTGAAAGTATTATTCAGATATCTTGTTTTTCGAAAAAGTTAGAGGGCGTTAAACTTTTTTTGACATAGGCCTGTTTGACCTGACTTAGGTCAGGCCTAACAGGCCTAATGGACCTGACCTGAGGTCAAAATTTTGACACGAGATGTAAAATTGATGAAGCAAAAGGTACACAAAGTTTCGTGACTCTGTGTTTGTTAGTTCTCTCGCAATCCCAGAAAAACCTCAGGGGGGGGGGACAGTCAACTGCCTTCCTCCAGTCGAGGACGGGTTAAGCAGAGATCAGGGTTGATGCGCCGTGCATCGGTGTTCTTTTGTCGCGTCCGTGTACTTTTTTAAGCTCTTCAGATGACAGTGACTGCGTGCATTGTATGTGTGACAATGATTACGTGTACTGATGACCACTGACCTCCGTTTTTTTTGTTTTTTTGACGTGAGGCCGTAGTAGCCGCGAACCTATTGCGGATGGCTTTAATGGAAATCTGAAGTCGGCTCGCGGTGTGACTGCAGTCTTATATATAGACCACTCCATTACATATACAGTCATATATATCACTTCAGAGACAACACAGGTTTAGCATAATTGCCTTGGGTTCACTGTCATTAACTGCAAAATTGACGAGTGATAAGGGAAACATAAAATGGTAATGATTAGTTTCGCCATTTGTTTGCGAAGCTAAATTCTCGCTCATTTTCCGCTCCTCATTATTCATAGCGCCCGTTTCGAGCTGGCTTGGTCTTTAGGTCTTAACGAAGTTCAAAATGACGGCAACAAGGCCTCTGTTTTACGCTTCTGCGCGTGACCGGTATTATGTGAAATTTTACTATTTATACACTACAAAACTGTCTTTTCAATTTCGTTGAAACTGTACCAAATCCCGTCGCACGCCTTTGCTCTTTTGTCCTGCACATGACACGTTCCATGGGCTTCTGGGCATACATGAAGGTATATATTTACTTCTCTATTTTCTGAAAAGAATATACACATGTCTAGTTTCCTATTCTCTGGGCCGCAGGCTAAACTTGCCGGAATTAGGACTGCTTTGAAAACGAATTGAAAACAACACTTGGAGACATCATTAAAAAGAATCCCATATTTACAGTCAAGTATTCGTTGAATTTTTATGGACGCAAATTTATCCATCCAGGGAATGAAGCCGCGAAACATGAAGCTTACATGTCCTATATAATGGTACACGGAAGGTCACGAAGCATTTAACGAAATGATTAAGTACGACAGAATACCACGAAAATAGTTATGTTTTTGGTGTGGATTGGTCATCAGAGAATTCGCTGCACCTTGGGCTAGTGTGATTTTCATTACAGAGGTCAGCAGCCTTCAAAGCAGCGGTTCCCAAACTTTTCGGTGCTGTTATCCCTTTCCCATCGGGACCGAATATCCATGACCCCATTTGGAGAAAAAACATGATGCCTGTTTGCGAGCATGGTTCATCTTGCATATTATCCACACTTATTTCATTATAGTAATGTAATGTTGAACGTTAATGGAGGTATAAAGCATCACGTACTGAGATGAGCAGAATTTAAATGGTGAGTACTCCCCATCAGTCTTGCCCGCCTACGCCGTCTTGGTTATTGCGAGAGAATATGAAATTTCTCTGAACCTTCCCCGCTAAAAAGAACACGCAAATGAAAATAAAGTTGTATGTGTATCTTTTAGCAGGTACACTGATGTCCATGCGAGCTTAACGAGCGCACCGGAAATGGTTGGAGAATACCTTGAGCCAGAGAGGGGGCAAATTTCTTCGCCCTCTAACATCTCAAACTACTGACCGGTCTCAATGAAATTTTGGGAGGATGTAGCACTTTCGTATGCGATTGCATTGTCTGAATTAGGGGAGAAACGGCTCCTTCCTTCTAAACGACACGTCTCCCAAACTTTGCTATTCTGAAAACTGCAAGAGACCCCCCATATCCACGGAAATACAAATTGTTACTGACAGTTTCCTCAATAATGACGAAATTACACGGCAGTTTAAAAGTCAAACTTTTGCTTTCGTAGGGGTTTATATCACGCACGCAGATATGCAGCCACTTTTCTCATTTGTTCTACATTCGCAAATGAACGACACGCATTAGCCTGTGAAATTTTATACAATTGGCTCACAATTTTTACAGATTCAAATAAAACCAAAATACATGTTGCGATGTGAGCTCTTAAAGCCTGAAACTATGAACTTAAAAGGGTACCGCACCATCTCCTCACTCCGCCAGAAAGGCCAAATTATCCCAGAGGGGGTAATTACCGCTAGGTGGGAACCACTGCTGTATTGCGTTCCAATCGTTACGTGGTTTCAGGGGAAGTCCATTGACTATTTCCAGGTGGCGTGACGTCCAAACCATGGTCGGAATCATTCGGCTCCTCAAATACAAGCTACAGGTGACACAGTGAGCTCCACCGTGTTGCTTGTTTCAGATCAAAGCGATTTCTGGATCACAAGCGCGGCACACAGTCCTGCAAAAGCTTTGTTTTGCACAGTGCCATCGTTTGCACGCGGCACGTAATAGGTACATTATTTGCTGGACCCAGGCGACTGGCCCGTCCGACTACTTTTTTCTCTAAATTAGATTATTCATTTTATATAATATAACGATATATATAATTATAACAAAGAAAAAGTTAAATTCTTTACGGCTGGATCCGTGCCGTGGTTACTGAGTACATCCATCGGAACCGAGGCGACATTTTGCGCTATAAGGTTTATCGTTTCGCATGCAAAATCATCAGCACACAACGGTCAATAGTTTCATCTCTTTCGATGTCAATCTAACCCTGTTCCGTGCTCCTGCCCGGTTAACCCGGTTAACCCAATTCTGTGCTGGAGATCGCGGAGGCAGATTCTGCCCCCCTGCGATCTCGAAAACTATTGGTCCGATGTCCTAGTGAAAAACGGCATTCGATAGCCTGTAACAAAATCTAGTTTTGTGAACAAAGACATTCTCAAAATTTTGAAAGGGGGTAGGGGCCAAAATGAGGGTATAAATAGGGGTTTACTTATACGAGCTTTCTGACCACTTTATGACCGATTTGGTCCTACTTCATGTCATTCTACCGACAATTAATGGATCCATCACATATGTAAGTCGATTTTTAAAATTCATGGACGTATCCAATGCACCTAAAAAGGGTACATGTTTTTGGGAAATGATAATTCATTCCAAAAAATATCTTGAGTCTGGCGAGCTCGTTTATGTTTGGAAAGCATTTCCATACATGTTACATGCATGATATATGCATATGACAAATGCCAATAGGCGGATCCAGTTACCAGAGAAAAAAAGTCAGTAGCTGCATGATGTGTTTTGTTGCGTAAATCGAGTCATAATTTATCAGGAATAAGAAAAAATAAGGTACCCCTTTTTACGCTAACCTGGAGCCACTCTGATTTTTATTTTCACTGAAATATATGCATTTGACTGTAATACACGTGGAACTAACGAAGCCAATCTCACAGATCCACTTGTCTGGTAGGCCCACTGACCATGTGACTGGACGAAATATGCACCCGAAAACCGACGCCTGGGGACGCATCTGGCTGTAGATATAGGTTGATCACATGTGTTAATCAGGATAAGCATTTCTTTAACACCTTGGCTTTATTTTAGTCATACAATGAGTCATAAATTCTTAGTAATAAGAAAATATAAATACCCCTTGTACATGCACCTCGATTTGCCAACACGTTTTCTTAAAAATACTTGGAAGTGTGGAGGGTATAAGTATTTCGAGTATTTGCACTGTCATGACATAATAAAGGACATCAGGGTAGTACATGACCACGTCGGAGTACGAGATCTCCGGAAAGCGTTTCCTCACGCATGCTTCGCAAAAACGTGCCCTGAAACCGCCTCTGAATAGGTAAATTTACAAAATTTTGTCACAGCTTGTGAAAACATATTTAGAAAAAATCGTCAAGTTTCTCGAAGCAGCTCCCAAAATCCCAGGAATGGCGAGTGAAAAACCGAAGTGGGCAACAGAATCTGATCCCACTCGGAATAGGGCTAAAATTACAATATTTTCGTAACTCGATCTGGGATTTCAAAAGTGTCTCTGTCAGCTCCCCCTCACCCCTCTCGTAATATCCATATCAATGCAAGAAAGAGTACATACCAGTTCCGCACAAGATTCCAAACTGCGTTCGCAGTACTGAGAGGTTTGTTACAAAAAGGTTGTTTCAAAACGTACATTCAGGCCATCTGTCAGGCTTTTCAGGAGCATAAGAAAGGCTTTGTCGTGGTGCCAGTACGTCTTTCGCGAATCTATTTTGAGCATGGCTATCTGCAAAGCGTAAGATATGCCGATCTGCGGGCCACATTAGTCTCACGATATCATCAATAACCTTTCACACAGTCACATCAGAAACAGCGGGAAGGACCATTATCAAACACCAAACCTGTGTAGAAGGAGAGAGAGAGAGAGAGAGAGAGAGAGAGAGAGAGGGGGAGGGAGAGAGAGGAAGGGAGAAGGATTTTAGGGAGATATATATTTAGTATATATATATATATATATATATATATAGACATATATAGACACATTATATATATATATATATATATATATATATATATATATATATAGAGAGAGAGAGAGAGAGGGGGAGGGAAGAGGAAGGGAACGTATGAGCATTAATATATAAAAAAACGATGAGTGACAGATGAAAACCATTATGTGTGCTGGTTCCTGATTATGACGTATGAGTGACATTAGGTTAGTAGGACATTTGCTTCATTTTCCTTATTTATCTTGTGCTTCATATTTCTTTACCCCGGTCAGTTTTGTGAAGCATATTGATAACGTCTATGCTATTTAATTCGTGAAATAACGACATTTTCCAAAACCCAGAGCCAATACAAACAAAACTTGATCGATGATTAGCATACTTGTCAGTGTTTGACCAACTGGCTTTTGACCAGCTGCCAAAAAAGTTGAGAACAACATATTTCCCTTTGATTGTTGCGATAGTTCACGTCTAGCATGATTTGAAAAATCTCGAGTGTACAGATATTCCCCATACATTGCACGCAATTTTCAGAAGCCCTTCACTGGGCGGGTGAACAGTGTCAACGCAGTTCAGCTTGGAACTGTATTGCTCGGCTCGGAGGTGCAGTGTAAATCGCCATTCACTCACAACAGAGCTGATCCTCACCGAACGGAAGGGATTTTCTCTCGCACCGACGACGACGTGAGTGGGGGTGGCGTGTGACGACAGTGGCGACGACGATGACGAGAGAGCAGGCTCGCCATTTGGCCCTTAACTGAGCCAGCGTCACGAAACAAAACGCAGTCAATAGCTGTGTGCCCAAAAATCCAAAGGTACCCCGTTCAACCCCGTCAGATCAACTAGTGACAGGTCAAACTTTATGCTCGGGAACTGTAAGTAACTTTTCCGGAGTTAAAAACGGCACATTGGGGGCCAGAGAGCCCTGGAATCGTCTCCTTTACCATATCCAGTGTCGGAAACTAGGAAACGAGTGTTCTAAAAGTCTAAGTCAAAAAGGTCGTCTCTGGTCATTAATCCTGTCTGATACTGAAAAGGTCATCGAACTATCTTTACTGAACTGTTCGCATGTGGAATACTATTCTGAACCGATTTCATGCCCACCATCTGTCGTTTATGCATACCCATTGCCTTAATACAGCAAAAAACGACATTTGGCGCAAAAATCGCTCTGCCAGCCTTCAATAATGACGTCATAGCGCGGTGACCTGAGATGAACTGAAGCCATTTTTTATGTGCGCAACGAATGTATCTTTAGCTATGCCAAATTTCACGGTGCTGTCGAGTGCCGTATTGCCGTGGTCCTGGAAGCACTGCAGGGGGGGGGGTATCCATCCCCTCGTCCAGCGAGAGTTAATTCAAGGAAAGTTAATTCTGGCACACCTTGGACGTTGGCAAGGAAGGCTGGAAGCTTTTTGTAAGCATGCAGACGTTCGTAATAAATCGCTGTAATCATCTTTTCCAACAGCTGGTTTAAGCAAGCTTGTGTCGCGTGATGTGGTCTAAAAATTCCTGGTGGCTTTAGCGAAAAGTGAAAAGTTAAGTGGTTAGACGAACGCTAGTAATTGGGGATCTAGTGCACATCCAGCACATGGTATGATACATCGGTGACGTTCGAGCGTGGAGAAACCGAGAACGTTGGAAACGGCCGGTGCGGCCCGCTTAGGTTTTGGATCAGAAAAGGACGCCATAAAAATAATCTCGCTTTTCATGGTTATTATTTTTATTTATTATTATTATTTCGTGGTTATTTCTCAAATCCAAACCAAAGCTAAAAAAACAGTGAAAACAGAATACCATAAAGTTTCTGCATACTTAATTTGACAATGGTCTTAACGTCATTTTATCGCGCAAATCCATAACCGGTCAACAGTAAGATTTTGACCGAGCGCTTACTTCCAGGGAAAATAATCGTAGTAGTGGTTGCATGGCGCTTCAGATGCAATATTGATAGCTACTACTTACGATTTCAGCCGGAAAAACCTGAAACACACATTATTTTCCCCGAAACAGATTGCGTCGTCCCTGGTATGCTAACCGCCAGACGCTCGCGGTAGGGATTTTTGATGTTTCTGCGTTCAATAGTTTATTTACGTGAGATCTCGACACTGATTGGTCGTCGGTCGGACTCAAGGTCCAACCAAGAGTAATAAAAAAGGTTGGGAAAATAACTAATGCGATATAAATTATCTTTAAAATAAAAAAGTTGGTTGTAATAATAATAATAATAATAATAATAATAATAATAATAATAATAATAATAATGAAATAATAATAATAACAAACAACAATAATAATAAAAAAGTAAAAATTTTACAAATACGGAAAAGTGAAATTGTAATTTGAAAAATAAAAAAAATAAATAAAAAGCAGTGAAATAAAATATCTGAAAAAGAAATCACGGAACAAAACTGGAAAATATTAGGAAGTGAAATAAAACAATAACATAAAAATTTACCCTAACCTAACATAGAAACCTAACCTAACCTAACCTAACCTAACCTAACCTATCCTAGCCTAACCTAACCTAACCTAACCTAACCTAACCTAACCCTACCTTATCTAACCTAGCCCAGCACAACCCAACCTAGAAACCTAATGTAATCTTACCAGTATTAAATGTAATAATGTAATAATACTGATATCAGATATCCCAACAGTTATCTAATACAATAATATAACGGCGTAATAATTCAGCAGTTCCTCCAAGTTCAGTTTGTGGCAACAGAATAGAATTTTCATATATGAATAATAGAATTTTCATATGACGTCATTAATCGCTTGAAGATGCTTGCAGGGTCTACACATCCTTGATGTCAATAACCTTAACCTTGGCGGCACTACATTTTCCGCCGCGGAATAATGTTGTTCTCCGCCAGTCGACTGCAGCACGGTATTACTGTGTGGTACGTTATCGTTACGATTTTGTTATTATTTTTTTAGAAAATCAAGAAGTGGAAAGTGTGGTTAGAAACAGGATGATACATTCTTCACATTGGTGGCAACTACACAAAGGATTGTTTGCGTTTAATTTTATTCCTTACCTATGACTAGTTTTGAGATGTCGCATTGGATGCAACCATTGCTGACGAAGGACGCGTAATCAAAGAAACACACAATTCGTTATAGGATCGCCGACAACATGCTCACGGCAAGGCAAGGCAAGATCAACCAGGCTGTTTTAGATCAGGTCCAGATATAGCAAATCCCTCAAAGCCTTGTTTAACCTTTTGAAAATGAATGGCCTTGGGAGACTTCTGAATCGCACTATGCCGGTACTAACAGATGGATGCTAGTTTTCCTTCCTTCCGGAGGATTCCGAAGGTAAAGACTCGCCGGCCGGACTCCTCAGCTGGGGATTCCCTATCAGACTCCTATGACTGGATACCCGGACCGGACTCCTCTGGTGGGGTATCTGACCCGGACTTGTCTGACGGGACCTTGCTGGACTCCTATGACCAGGCACCCGGGCCGGACTCCTGTGGCCGGGTACCCGGGCCGGTCTCGTCTGACGGGACTCTGCCGGACTCCTGTGACCGCCGAGCTCGGGCCGGTGACAGATGACCGCCGGTCAGTCGACAGCAGGACCCGGCCACACCCGCCCGTTCGGCGGCGGCACGCTTTATTGGCGTTGGCGGGCCGGCGATGATATATCACCGTCACGGTCGGTCCACGCTGGTGCCGAGCGCAGACGGCTGACCACACGGTGCCACGTGGCGGGACCGTGCGCCAGAAACGGGGGGGGGGGGGGACGGCGGCCGGTGCCGCCGCATACGCCTTCGCGACTGGGCATTGAGTGATGTTGATAATTTATGTATCGCACGTGTATCTATGTACGTCGGACGTTTCCATTCAGCAGCTCATTGTATCTGTGTAATTTATTAGACAATGATGGATTCCTACAGTGCCTAGACAGCGCTGAGAATATTGCTTGTTCATTTTGGTTCCATGAGAGGGCACAAGGGCTTCAGGCCAGCTTGGGATAAGAGTTTAACGTATCACATTTATTGCTCATGGATCCCGAACTTTTGGGGAGTTTTCCCAAGAGCATGGATACTACTGCAGCTTTCAGCACACATCGTATCATCCTAAAAAGTAGTTTATCGTGAGCAGCAAATCCGGTGATGAGGCCCGAAGCCCTGAGATTTTCATCTGTTTTGTTAAACCATATGCAGCAGTCGGAACATACATCGCACGATGTGAAAATAGAATATGAAAGTTCAGTCGCTTGCGATGGTCGGTAGAACGAAAACCCTTAATGAGAAGCGCACTGTCGCATTCCTGCCATTGTCTGCTGCAGATGTTCTTGTTGGTGTATGAAAACATGGCTGTTGTTGTACCTCGTTGCGCTAATTTGCCGTGTGTGTGCGTGTGTCATTCTTGACTTTTCCTGCGGACTGGGTGGATCCTAGGCCCCTTGATATAAACGTAACTTACAGCTTTCGGCTACAGCGAGGAAATGACTCAGTTCCTGGCACCTTCCCGAAACTTCACAAACCATTCTCAGGAGGTAGACGTTTCTCATGTTTTAATAGTCTCTTCATCAAACCCGGAAAAGTACGGCAATCAAGTCACGTTTATTAGCGTTGACCATGGAACACCAGCATGCAATGCGGCAAGTACAGGTACATGGTTTTGGCAAATCGGTCGAGCGCCCAACTCGTGCCGTTGTTTGCGCTGAGGCCAGCGACCCGAGACTAACAAGATCCCCACAAAACACCGCTCTCAAACTGCTGCACCCGCCGGAGCCGCGTCCTTACCGTCACCGAACGAGGCACGATCCCCAGACCCTTCAGATCCACCCCTGCGCCCGGAACGGCGGCCTCAGAGAGAAAGAGACAGTACGAGCTGGGCTGCGTCCTCACCGGTCACCATGGCGTCCTCGAACTCCGCCAGCTCTGAACAGTGTTCTGACCACCGCCGATCCGGGCACGGCCACTGAACGATTCCCGTCAAGGGCTTTAGATCACCGCTCGTTTGTTCTCCAAAGGTCGCTCATCGGAACGGTATGTTTTCATTGCCGCTCGCGCAGACTGATGTTCTGTAGAAGCGCTGCCTGCACAGCTTTACCCAACAGGACGCCATTGTCACAGATTAATCACCAACGACAGCCCCTCTCAGAGCCTCAGCACTCCGAATCGTCCACAAAGACCCTCTTCATTACATCGTCCACACAGAGTTGACGACTCATGCGTCGTTTTTAATATTCAGGCAAGATGACGTCTGCGGACTGATGGCGCTGCTCAATGGTTACATGGCCACCAAACAGCACACGCATCTCGGATATCCTATGTTCCGCGCCCCGTCGTCGCAGATTCATCGTCCAGTCGTCAGACATCCCTCCGGCACAGTAACCGTCCCGGCTATCGTCGCGGGCCTGATAACAGCCGCAGTGGTCACAGTCCCGGCTGACGGCCACCGCCAAGCCGGCTCCAGCGGCGCAGACACGCTCCTCACAGCACACCGGTCCGGCGACGCCCGGCACCCCGCTCCGGCGGACGCCGGGAGGCCGGCTCGCCTCGCCGCCAGTCGCCCGCAGCCGGTCAGACGGCCTCTGGATCGTGATCCGGCCGTCTGCTCGTGATAACGGCCTCCGCGGCGCGAAACCGTCGCCTTTTGATGATGGCGGTCCGGGGCAGGTGTCGTCCAAAACGTGAAGCGGACCCGGTCGTATGGCGGTGGCGGAAAGGGAAGGCGTTCCTCAGACTGCGGCGGGCCGGGGCGGGCGTTCTTCAGACGGTGACGGCCTCCGTGAAGCGCGCCCTGTCGCTAAGACGCAGCGCCTGCAGGGAACGGAGGCGGCGCCGGCGCCGCTCCCTGCGCCGCAGCTGCGACGGCCGGCCGGCGGCGGCCGCGCGCCGCGCCGGCGCCGCGCACTGGCCGCACTCGCACGCGCTGGTCGTGTCCTCGTCCGGCGAGCCGGCCGCGCCGCCGCCGCCGCCGCCGCTGACACACACGACTGGTTCCGGCCCGCCGTCTTCGAAGTTGGCGTCGCAGACGGAGTCGGAGCCGGAGCCGCAGCTGGAGCCGGGGTCGGAGCCGGGATCGGAGCCGGAGACGGAGCCGGAGGTGTAGCCGGAGCCGGAGCCGGAGCCGGGCAGCTCGGCGGCCCGCGGCGGCACGGTGCGGACCGTCTGCGTGGCCGAGTGGCGCTTGTGGCGGCGGCCGACGGCGCACGTCTGCACCTGCGCCTCGCTGCAGGCCGGCGCCGAGCTCTCGCCGATCACGGTCGTCACCAGCTGGCCGGCCACGTGCGCCAGCATGCTGTCGACCTGCGGCGGCGGCGGCGCCATGCCCAGGCCGTCCTCCAGCGCGCGCTCCAGGTGCGCGGTCTGGTCGCGGCCGGCGGCCAGCATGGCGCGCACCTGCGCCACGGACGGGTCGTCGCCCGGCGGCCGGCCGCGCGACAGCAGAAACTCCAGGTAGCGCGTCACCTTGTCCAGCTCGTTCTGGGGACGGCAGGAAGACGGAGGTCAGGGCTGGGGCAGGCCGGACAAGATCGTCCTCTGGCTGCGATCAGGGAGCTGGACGACTGGCTAAAGTTCCACTGGTCCTCGCCGGCGTGTCCTCTTTTAGAGTAGGGTTTCAGAATCAATACAGGTGAAATATTGCCCGCAGAGATGTCCCGTCATGAGCATCCTATAAATGTCACTAAATATGCTTGATGATTGTTGGAGATTAGGGAAGTAGCTGTGTATCTTTTAAACTTTCACAGACCAAATTTGCTTGTTCAAAAAGCCCATTTTTTCGGAAAGTTCAGATCCTGCGAACCTACGTTTTGCAGGATCAAGCAAAACCTTGACTGAATACATCGGAATATACGTATATGCTTAGAGAGTATAACTTGGTTAGGAATACACCTGATAATCTCCAAGGCCACGAGACACTTAAGCCATGCAGTAGATTTCGACCTCAAAGGTTTAGGGAGAGAGAGAGAGAGAGAGAGAGAGAGAGAGAGAGAGAGAGAGAGAGAGAGAGAGAGAGAGAGAGAGGGCGAGTGAGAGAGATTTCTACGACAGCTCGTGCTCATGACAGAAGACCGATGTTGCCCTCTTTGATGGCGTGATACCCAACTAACGGCCGCCATTCACGGCTTAATGGCAGGAGCGGAGTTTGTCACCTGACATCATTTAAAGGCTTCTCCTAACTGCAGCAGAGGCGATCATGGGGATGGAAAACCCTGTTCCCGGCGACGACGTGATTCCTTGAATACTGAAAGGAGGCACTGGGTTCTGCTGCATTATTCCTGGACAGTTTTTCGACCGGAAGCCATGTGGGCTGGGCTCAGCGCTGCGGAACGGTACAATGACCGATCGAATGTTTGCGGATTTAATAAGGAGCTGAGGTAGCCAAGCTGTGACTTGTGGTTTTGAAAGCCAGTACGTAATATAAAGTAGTCCGAAAACTCTACGCTTGTGGACGTTTGAAGAGATTTCTAGGGTTTTCTCCTGAGTGCTTTTTACCACTATTGTATTTTTATATGTTCAGTGACCTCACGAGTGGATGCAATGTACCTTTGCAGAAAGCATGCGTGCATTGCGATTGCGACATGGTGGTGAATAAGTCCTACCTCATTGCAATGCAACCCCATCAAGACCGCGCAAACCATACCTGCTGCCATCTACAACGTGTCAACGATGTCGCTGTGCTCTTTGTATACCAAGTCGACTGCCACCGGGTGACCAGGACAAGTATATTACAGCTATATCCCGCAGCTTCTCAACAGATGACGTTCTGACGTCCTGAGAAAGCACGCTGCGTCGAGCAGCGCTCCATGAACTCGCCACAACAGATGCCCCGCGTCCAGCCGTCCTGTCGTGACGGAACGGGACCTGCTTTCCAGCAGCGGTCCGGCATCCAGCGGCACTCCTCGAAATGCGGCCCGGCTCTCGCATTGACCCGGCGCGTCAGGCGGCCGCCGCGGGCCTTCCGCCGGCGGCGGCGCCTCCGGCGTTTTATCGCGGCCGCGGCGGCCCCAGAGGCCCGCAGGCGTCGTCGGCCCGGCTATGTATTAACCCATAAACGGGCGCTCGGCGGCCGAGATTGGTCGGCGCCGCCGCCGGCCGTGGCAGGACGGTCTTCGTCGTCCCCTCGGGCCCGGTCGGAAGAGCGGGGAACCCCCGCTGCGCCGCAGCACCGCCTTGCTGCGCGGCCGCGCGGTACGGGACGCCGTTTAATCGCGACTTCCCGAATCGAAAACAATTTCAGCGAGGCTGTTGTGCAGCCCGCGCTGGATGACACACGCCCTTCGGGGACATCCCGTTTCATATTGCAGTTGTTCACCGACACCTGTTTTCGTTTGACATCGCGATTTATTTCGTTATTCTTGCACAACAGTCATTTCAAAGTAATCCTACTGCTATGGACGTGTACACTGGCTTCAAAGGGAATGTCTCGTCCAGGCCGACCCGGCCGACTATTCTGAAAAAGATTCGGGGGGCCCGAAAATGTCGCTGACGACGTTTCCACCTCCTTCTCTTCTCCCAATGTTAAAAAGCATACAATTCAGTTAACCCCGAGTCATATTCTTACGTCATTTGCTGGTACGGCGCCATATGGGCCTTCTGGTCACGTTCATTGGCCCGAGCCAACTCGTGACGTCACTCAACAGCTGACAGTATGACAACGTTTAGTATAACACGGCAGATGTGTATGAAATCGTTTCGAAACTCCGTAAATATACATAATTCTGAGACAATGCATATAACAAACCGACTTCTTGGATTACAGTCACAGCTTGGCTGTTTCAGCCCAAAGCACGTGTAAAAGATCACACATTACCCGCAGCCATTGGTTTGATCATGGCTGAAACGATTAATGGATCTGGTTATCGTGACCTAACCGCAGGGGGAATTCCTCAGCTTCAAAATGTGCGGCAATAGGAATGCAATAGGAAAGCACGTCAGCATTTACTTTGGCAACCAAATGAAAGCTGCGCCGGGACGATGCGTGAAACCCTCAGCGCACGTCAACTATCCTGGAACGAATCTGTAGGCACGTGTGCCAGGCGACAAGAAAACCTCACCGACCATTCGATCCGAATGGTAGGCACGAATGATGAGCGGGCCACGCCAGTGCAAGGAGACGCCGACTGATGGCCAGTTGTTAAGATCCTCGACTGCCGGAAAGAGACGCTTGCCTCAACGGCAGCGACCTGCACCCCTGCGATCTGGCGCAGTTGGCACGCACACACGCACACACAAAGGACGACAACCGCCGGCTCCAGCAGAAAACACTGATGCAGTAATCTCTCTTGGCGCCGGAACGCGCGCACTTGTCCAGTCGTTAGGAATCTCCCGGAATGGGTTTGGCCTCGGTCCATCTCCAGAACGGGTCAGCGGGGAGCGTCGCCACGCCGAGCCGGCTCCGCGAGAGAGGAGCGACGTCGGACGGCAGTTCTGGGACCTGGAACGAGCTGGCGGACGGGCCGACTCTGTCGGGCCGGCGGAGGCTGGCGGCCCGAGCGGCACGCTCCGTCCGACCAAATGATCGGCGCCGGCTGCCGTGATCGCCGGCCCATCGCTGTCAGCCTGGCTAATGAGCTCGGGCGACATCGCTAAGTCCGGCGATGCAGTGAGCCGGCAGGTGGGTCGATTTCCACGCGGCCGCCTTGTCCGACCGTCTGCAGCCGCAGTCCGGGCACGCTGCGTTGCTGTTCCGCCTGCCGCCCGTCCGGAACTCGGTTTCGGAACAGACAGATATCCGGCTAGGAGCGTCCCCTCACCGGCCGAGGCCGACCGGGAACGTGCGGCGGGGAAGACAGAGCGGCCGCTGTCCCCTCAGCGGGTCTCGGTCCTCGCTCGGCCGGCGAGACGGCTGGCCGTCCTCCCTGCAGCGGCGCCCGGGTCTCCTGAGCAGGAGACGCGGAGCCGGGCAGGTCTACGTCCGGCGTTCGGCCGGCGGGACAGGCCGACCGGGGGCGGGGCCGTGCCGTGCCGGGCCGGGACCGGGACAGTTTTTTGTCTGCTCCGCTGATGACCGCCTGTCGGGCGGCGGCCAGACGGTCGAGCGGCTCTGTCAATCAGTGTCCGGCTGACGGCCGGTAATTGTGAGCGCGGCAGAGCAGAGTGGCCCGGCCACAGCCCCATCGCAGCAGACAGGTCTTCTGGCCGTAGACGGCGGTCTTTTGACGGCAGACGGTGGTTTTTGACGACAGTGTTTTTTTTTTGAGACAGACAGTAGTCTTCTAACGGCAGATAGCAATCTTCTGCCGGAAAACAGTGGTTTGCTCACGACTGGCGGTGGTCGCCTGACGGGAGACGGAGACTTCCTAGGGATAATAATGACTTTTGACGGGAGATATTAATCTTCTGACGGTGGCAGTGGTCTTCTCATAGGCAGCGGTTTTCTGATGACGGCAGTGTGCTTCGGATGACAGGCAGCAGTCTTCTGACGCAGACAACGGCTACACAATTCCAGACAGCGGCTTTAAAAGAGTTGCCTTTGGACTACCGAGAATGGCACGAAGAAAGACTTTGAATCTCCGAGTCTCTGACCCGACATTCATTTGAACGTCCTGCGCCGCTTGCAATGCTCTCAAAGTGCGCAAACTGGAAACGAGATGTAACGCTGGTTTCGCGCTTCGACATCAATATACCAATATACCAATATACTAATATACCAATATACTGATATACAGTGTGATCAAGCGGGTTTCTTTCCCCTCAGACGATCACAGCGCGGATGTGCCAGCACGGGATCACCACGCACATCTAGTCAATAAACCTCAACAAGCCTTTCTTACGAAATGGCATTAACATATGACAACTGTTACGATCAGATGACTAAACGTTTTTGTTCGTCTTAAGCGCCATTTGGCTCAAACTTTTCTTTGTCATACTTCCACAGTCTTCACTGATCCCGCTAAATACAGTTTGACCTTACGTAAGAGAATGTCAAAATTTCAACATCAACAAAACCATCTGAATGGAAGCCATAAACTTCGATAGCGGATAATATCATTATAACAATCTCTCATAATTATGATCGAGAAAAAAAGGCCCCACCCTGATAGGCGCCATTTAGTGTTTACATCTCATTATGTACTTCAGGTGTATTTAGACATGTCAAGGGGCGCCGCAAAAGACAAAAAAGAACAGTTACCTGTACGTTGACGTCAGTCATCTTGAAGAAGTCGATGGTGTTGCTGGTGCCCGCGACCGTTGGCGCTGGGTTGCTGGCCATTTGTTCGGAGTTTTTGCTGGCCAGAAACTTCGCTGACGAGGCTTTCATCGTGGAGGAGTTGATGCCCTCCGATCGGCCTTGCCCCTTCAGCACCATGTACACCTGCCGCGCCAAACAATGGCCGTCAGGCGTCCCCAGTGAGAAGTCGCAAGTCGCAGATACGAAGAATAACTGTAAAACACCCGATGAATGTTTACATTTATCAAATTTCTGGGACAGTAAAAGCTTGCAAAAAATGTGGAGCGCAACCAACTGCACATTTCCTAAATCATTGTCTGAAACTAAACACCTGTTTACAGCTCTGATTACTTTTTCGTTTGACATCCTGAAAACAGGCACCCACTTGTGATCCCTCGCAAAACAGCAGGCATTTTATTAGACCTGAAGTCCTAAATAACGTTGCTGTCGGGCCTCGTGCAGTGCAATTAGTTGAGCCCGCGGCTCGGTCCGGCCGGTCCGGCCGGCAAACATAAATACCGACGTGCTCGTAAATCCTCCCCGGCGCGAGGCAAACAAAGCAGACTCCGGCCTGCCGGCTGCACGCCCGCGCTCGCAGCGACCAGGACCTGGCCGTGTCGGTGAGAGCGAACAGCCTTGAGTAATGGCTCGCTGGGACACGGCAACGCTTTCTCTGCCCGTGGTGTCGGGACATTACCATCCAAAAAATCGTTTCGCAAACCACGCGGAGGAAAGGCTGTTGTACGTCGTGGGTTCCTGTTCTTGCCTTATTTATCAGTAGTGGATCTTGCTCAAAATTCCTGACAGAATGATGTCTAATCCCCTATCCCAGATCTTCTGGGCCGATTTTGACGAATCAAACCCCAAACAACAGCCTGCGGCGATTGCTAACGTTTCCTGCAAGAAGACACTTGCAACTTGAGTGGCATGTTTACCAAACCCAAAACGCTCTTATCACAAAATGTTCGGCATGATTCGAACCAGTCCAAATTTTCTGTCCGAAATCCGTCCTGGATTTCGGGCCAGTCCGAAATCCAGGACGGATTTCATTACCATTGTAGCGGGCCATTGGGAAGCCAATTGCTGCCAAATGCTGCCAGTGTGACATCAGCGGTACACTGACCTCGATCGCCATTGAAACGCCGACTAACGTGGGAATGAAGACCGGATTGCGTACGTCGCGAAAGTTGCTGAGGGCGTGTGTTGTTTGTCATGTGGTGTGTTGTTTGGCTTGGAATACGTGACATTAATTTTGAGGAAAGAAGCATATGTTTAGAACACAAGTGCAGCTTATCAGAATCAACAATCGAACCTGGAAACTGCAACAGGGGCGCAGCCAGAATTTTCTTAAGGGGGCGGGGGAGACGGCAAGGCTTAGTGAGAACTGAAGTTAAGCGAAAGCCGCCTGCTTTGTGCTATGGGTTTCACTAAAAAATGTGGGCCTGGGGCGGGTCCCCGTCCCCTCTGGCTGCGCCGATGGATTGCAAGCAGACGCGGGAGGGGAGGGGGAGATGTTCTCGTGTGATGTGCGGGGGCCGTGACCGTGATTCGTGCTTGAGTGCGATTGCACCAGTGGGTAATAATGAATCTAATCTGGCCGTGATAGCGGTGGCGGCCGTTTTTCATACCAACATTTAGTTCGACTGAGGTCTAGCTGTATAAATGCTCGTCAGCTGTGCTACAGGCCAGGTATTCTGCAAGATGCTTGTTTAACAAGACTGGCATATTTTGTGGCCCGGCCTGGCCCGCAGAGCGGTCTTGATTATCGATCGGTGATGTACGTGTACGTGTACGTGTACACAGATAATCCGCTTCATTCTGCACAGGCAGAAAGTGATGAGATAATTGCAATACATTGTCTGGACGCAAACATAGTGAAGTTTTCATAATGCTTTTCCGAAACTCGGGAACGTGGAGCTTTCCAGTTGGTAGTGGTATGATTAATATTAAAATGATGATATGATATAATAAATATCCTAATCCCTAACCGAAGCTTTCCCTTTGTCGCAGTCCTTAACGTCGGACAACTGGCCGCCGCTGTGACTGCTGATGCCGGGCTGCCGCGTGGAAAAATGGGAACGTGGGGCCGGGTGACCACCGCTGTGAGTGTGCCGCCGCCGGGGACGAAATCAACCGCCAGTCTGGGGTAGGGCCGGCTGTGCGTTACGTGTGAAGCTTTTTCACTAAAATCTGTAGGAATGATCAATCGTAAAGGGTAAACGCAGTTTTATTTCATCAGCCATAGTTGCTTTTCAACACCTTAATAATCTTATAGGTATGCGCAGATAACTGCAAACCTCTAGTCGATTCATCAGTTATCTCGATTTTGAGAATCCGTGACTGCGGTGAGTCCGGTCGGACCGATCCGGGCGGAGTCGACCGGTGACGTCATCGGCGGATTTGAGTAGACATAAACAAATGGCGTGCTAACATTACCTCCAATATACCGCCTTGGTTCCAGCTTTCTCTGAGTTAAATCGTAAACAAAACACGTCAGTTAAGAAGCTGTAGGCCTTGGTTGCCGCTTTTGGTCAAAATCAGCGGCTATGTCCTACGCATCAAAATGTTCAGGAAAAATAATATTCAAGGCCAACATATATGTTGAAATAACCGGCTTTCAAAGGATATGACGCGACGCAGTAAATTGTGGAAATATATGCAGCAGAACGAAAGTGAAAGAAGCCAATTCTTATTCGAATGTACGCGACTAACTTGTCTCCTCTGAACCTCATATCCATTCAAAATCCTTTGTTAACTTCATAACATAGAAGAAAACTATCTTAGAATCAGTGGTGGATTTCGAGTGCCAACAGTAATGTGTTTGGGCCACCACTGTGAGAAATTAACCTTTCCTCCGCCCGACACGTGCCGGCAGCCATATCCTGAGGCCTGTTTCACCAAGTGAAGTTTTCAGCTTTCGGCTCCCAGACGCCAGTTTTTCCGACATTGCTGTTTCACCAACGTCTAAAAATTTTTATCTCACCTCTGGAATTCAAACACGTGTGTGCAATCGGAACGAGTTTTGTTCCACCAATTTCGCTGTCGACGAAAAATTTATCTGGCGCACGCACCACAATTGTCGAGAATCCCAATTTTCCGGAAACAAATTTAGGTGGCATGGAGGTTCTAAATCTTGTGTATCTGGAGGCTCAGCGGTGCTGATACGAGTTATTCCGTAGGGTCGTTTTGTTACAGAAGTAGACGGACTGGTTTTTCCGAGTTTTTTGGTGGAACCGTATGAGGAAGAAAGCTGCGTTTTCTCTCTCAGTGTGACGAGTGAAGTTTACAGACAAAATAAACATGGAGTCGTCCATGCCCTGGGATTCCAGGTATGTTTGCGTGGATATATCAACTAATTTAATACATCCCATCAGGGGCGTGTTCGGAAACTGACCGAGGGAGATGCCATCATGCTTTAGAGGGACGCCACGAATTTCAATGGCTGTCATGCGTCTGGTGGGGGCGACAGCTGGTGTAAAAAAATGCCGCCATGCATTTTTTTCTGTAATCTGACGTGTAAATGTTGTGCGGAGAGATGGCCCCTGGCCGCCTGGGCTAGGAGTCGGGCAATTTCTGTCATTACACTATGTCTTAGGCGCCATTTTAGTACCAAGGGCTCGCGATACTGCGGTGGCGGGGCAGGATCTTCAATACGGAGGTACCGGAATGCGGTGATGAGCGTGACACACGAGAGCAAATCGCTGTTTGTGCGTGGTTCGCGACGGTGCTCAAGTGCAGCACACAGATGGGAGTTCCAGTCTTCCATGCATTCAGTTTCCTTTGCTATACCAGGAGCTACAGGTCAGGTCTAGTTCTACATACTTTGCACTCCATATTTAAGAAAGATTTAAGCGGTACCCGGTAGCTGCTGATCGTCGGTGACCCAATTTCACCATTGCACTGGGCTAACAGTGCATCACAAATATCAAGCAAAAGCTTTTACTTGTGAAGCATAAATCGTTAAAAAAGTTGCAGTCGTCCGTGAAACGTTCCGCACGGGCGAACTTCAAAATTCAGTGCCATTTAAGGCAGACTGTGTTAACATCGGCATAGGAACGGGGGTCCGCGGGTGCCATGGCACCCCCACTTCTCGAGAATGCGCAACGACAACGACGACAAAAGCGACAACGAAATGGCATTGCGTCAACATAGAATGCTAAACGTTAACCCTATGGCGATGCATGGAAAGAATCGAATTCAGAATTGGTTTTGACGTCCCCATTTTCTGAGACGTTCCTACACCTATGGGTCTGTGTATTTTTCAAACGCCATGGGAGCCTTTCAAAACCAAGAGTACCCCAGACCCCAGATGGCCCTTGTATGCCCCTTTATTCTTTAGAACGTTCATATAGCCCTCGGGGAGTTTCCAGACCTCAGGGATGCTCCTGGAGCCCTTGGGGGGTGCCTCTACAGAATTTGGGGCATCCCTTTATCTTTAGGGAGTTCTTCTAGCCCTTAAGACATTGCCAGGTCTGAGGGGCGGCCCTCCGGGGTTTAACGCTCCCTTCTGTTCTTTAAGGTGTTCTTCCAAACCCCTGTGGTCTATCAGACCACAGGAGCGCCCTTTGAGCACTCGGGGGCGCCCATACTCTTTAGAGCGTCCTTCCAGCCCTCGAAACATATTTTCAGACCATGGGGGCGTCCTTTGAGTCCTCAGGGGCGCCCTTTCATTGTTTCGGGCGCCTTTGATTTTTCAGGGCGCTCTTCTAGACCTCGGGACGTATTCTTAGACCAAAGGGGCGCCCTTCGAGCCCTCGGGACCGCCGCTTCTTTGTTTGGGACGCCCTTTTATTTTTTTAAGAGCATCCTCTAGCCCTCAGGACGTAGCTTTAAACACCACAGGCGCACTTTGGAGTCCTGGGGGCGCCCGTACAGGGTTTGAGGCGACCTTGCATTTTTAGGGCGTCTTTCTAGCCATCGGGACGCATCTTTAAACATCATGAAGCCTTTTGGAGCCCTTTGGGCACCCTTTGAGTCATCGGGCGCCCCCTCCAGTGGTAAGGGTGCCCTTCAATTATTTAGGGTGTCCTTTTAGCCTTACTGTAACTGCCCATGCTTCCTTGCTTCCTTCCTCACCTCCTTTATCTTAGCTGCAATAAACGTGGAGAAAAAAATCCGGCAAGCATTTTGACGGTTGGTGAAACACGAAGTTGGACACATTGTATATCGGGTCAGAACAGTTTTTTTGCACAGATCGAGACAAATTTTGCCGCAACAGGCCTCTGAACAGTGAAAACAGCCGGGACGGCCAGTTCGCGCCAGCGACAGTCGCGTGAGGGAGCGGAGAAGAAAGCAGGACGCTGACGCCCGAGCAAACGGCGAGGATGATAAAAAATTCCGAGTGAGACCTCGAAACAGGTCACCCACCTACCTTACTCTCCCAGCCAGACCGTGACGAGAGACGGCACAACTACAAGAGGTACTTCCAACTACCGGCGTCAGACAAAACAAAAAGTGGAGACAAGTTATTCCGTCTATGGCAACCCCCCATATCAACCGGGGACTCGGCCCTCGCTAGGGGCGCTCTTCGCTTGCAACCACCTCTTGACGAAACACCACTGTGACAATGTACTAACGCTTGCGAAGCCCGTGTGCCTGTCGCCACCTCTTGAATACCTCTTGACGAGACAACGCTGTGAAAAGGTACTAATGCTTGCGAAGCCCGTGTGCCGTCGCCTCACGAGCCGCACTCCGGGCTATGTGTGGCGCTTGTGGCTATGTGTGGCGCTCGTGGCTATGTGTGGCGCTCGTGGCTATGTGTGGCGCTTGTGGCTATGTGTGGCGAGTGGCGCTCGTGATGCTCACAGCTCCGCCGCGTTGACGGAACCATTTCCTCTGTCTCTGAGCCGTTTCCTCTGTCTCGACGGATGCTATTGGCTTCAAGTTACCTCGAGCCATTTCCGACGGAGTCTGTGCGTAATGAAATCTGCCCCGGTGGGGAAACCATTGCCTCGATTCAACCGCATTGCGTTGCAACCCCTGAAGACGTTCTGGTTTAGCCATTCCTTCTTTCGTTTCCACCGCGTGCGGGTATTGTCCGATAGTTTACGTGTATGGTGTTCCGCGTAGATACGATTTCCAGGGTATGAACATGTAAGTTTATTATAATCTCAGGCTAGTGTGTGTGTGTGTGTGTGTGCGTGTGTCGGACCTTGAGACAACTTTAGTGAGCCGCGCAACGATGCATATTGCGAAAGAAGCCAGAAGAGTCGGAGGGCAATTCTCATACCACCTACAAAGTCATGTTCTTTTTTCTTCATTCGGCAGGGTCGCAATGCATTACCTTTAACTTTCTGTTCCAGGCGACAGCCTGGTGTTAAAACGATAACCGTGGTCCATTGGGAACGTTATTTGGGGTATTCATAAACCCATAAAAGGAAAAATACCGTTCTTTTCTCTCATGAAGGTTTTCCGAGGCCTGCTCCTGCCAGTGTTCCATTCTTTTATCAGAACAAAATATGCACAGCGCTGTGTCTCCAAACATTTGAAACATGTTAAAAACAAAGAGATAGTGATGTTTAATGCCAAACGGAACAGTCAATTTTTTTTTACTACCGATGAGTAAGTCGACAGTACATATCCAAATCTCAAAAGCTCAGGACAATGACGCAAAAAGTCTGTTTTTGACGCCAGAATAAAGGAAATAACGTCAACCAAGAACGCTGTAGGGTATTCCCTACAAACGAAAATTGCAATATCCCTGGTAAAGAAGGCAGTTATTGATCTGGAAACCATTAACCTGGGAACAGGTACCAAGAGAGTTTTTCAAATGCAACTAAAATGTCTCAATGACTGCGTGCCTTCGGAACATCGGGATCAGTTAACGTCGTTTTGGCACTGGCAGTGAGCAGTTTGTGATCTGTTTAACATGGAAGGGTAATTTTGACCTGCAAACAAACGACTATGCCAAACTTTGGGTACACTGCGAGCATATCTACTTTGGTCCACAGCGTTTGCCCCCACTTTACTACGCAGTTCGCCGCAACATATGTATATCGCTTTCAGGATGTTCTTCTTAAGCGAGTGTGCGTACTGCCGACAGGTGGATAACACCTGAGTTACTGGAGTATGGGCGATGATATTGTTCGAGCGATCAGTGTCAGCGCTGACTTTACTGAGCGTTTCAAAAATGCAAATGAGAAGAAAAGTCTGAAGGCGAAAAATCACTTCCGTAGTAGTTGTGTGGACAAAAGAGCCTGCAAGCCAGCGTCTCGTGAAAGAATCAAAAGTAAAGGTTTTACAGAACTGAGCTAGTTTTGATGCAAACCCCAATGATGCAAAAAGGACATTTAGTGTATAGTGGCTGGAAAGTTTTGGGTCCGGGAAAGCGTCACAGCTGGGCCGGGCAGGCTGCTCATTTTGTTTTTTTTATTGTTTTTGTTTTGTTTTTCTCGTTACAACAAAACTCACTCGGCCTACGGCCTCTCTCTGAACTAGAACTGAATCTTACGGTGATCAACAAAACCATCTGACATGATGCGTCTCCACCTCGCCCAAAAGTCCGGTCTGCGTGCTCCTCGGGTTCTAATATGAAAATCGCAATAAACTTTGCACCCAGTGAAGGGCTCATCACGCAAAAGCAGCGTCTGAAGAGCCCATCGGAGTACATATCCGGTGACCAGCGTCAACCACGGAGAACGGAAACCAACTCACCTTGCTGCCAAAGATAAGCACCAGCAGCACCGTGATCGTCAGCTGGTTGTGCAAAAAGAAGATGATGTAGAGGAGGTCCGGATTAGCCGGGGACTTCAGAAACAGTCTGGAACGCAGACATGAAGAGTGGTCAATGTCGTGCTGCAAAACAGTACTTTTGGCAAAGGCGGAAAACCAAAGGAGAAATACTAAAAAGGTATCCAGCTGAAACAATAAGGAACATCTGTTGCGTAATCAAAAATATGCATCAGATGTAGATGTCTCGCATGGTACTGGAAAGTACTGTGCATCTGGAAATAATTTTGCTCACCAAAAAATTAAATAAATAAATAAAAATAAAGTTTGACGGAAATAAGCGCAGAAAAGTGCAGACTGATCTAGTTCATATATCTCATGGACAGTTCAGATTTTGTTTTTTCAAGAAAACGCGTTGCACATGCCCTGTGTTCCTGACCACCAGAAACAGTTCAGGTGTCGACCAGACCTTTCTAGACCATAACCTGACGCTGCTTGAGCTTTCTGGAACTCACTTCATGGTGGGTTCGATCAGGGACCTGGCCTCTGGCCCCTGACGGATAACCTGGACTGCCCGGTTAATCCTGAAAGGCCACTCGTTCACAAAGTCCCGCGGCCGTCGGTTTACATCGGACCTGGCCGTGTGCCTGCTGACAGAGCCAGTCACCTGTCTGCCGCCGGCGGCGGCCGTCCCAGAAGACGCGGCCACCGGAGTCAGGGTCGAGGACGTGATCTTAAGCCAGCCAGGACACTCAGCTGTAGCCGGCCTGGCAACAGGCTCAACCGCCTTAGTGAAAGCAGTTTATTGCCGGCGGGCCGTGTTTTTAGCTCAATTATTCTCATCCCGGCGGCAAAGGCCTCCGTAAATCGCGGCCGCAATGTCATAAGGAGCGCGGCTTTTATGGGGTCTTTTGGGCAATAAGGTGATACTAGAAAACATATCGCGCACTGAACGTCGGACTTCAGGCCTGGAATTAAAGCTGGCGTACGTAAAAAAAAACTAATAAAGAGAAACAACCTCAAGTTTTTTAATCCAATTATATCGAATTTTCCACAATGTGTAAATTTCATACAAAGCTACAAATAATGTTGATCGCTGCTACTACTAATATCCACGATAGCATTAATCATACCATGTCGATAATAAAAATAGTAAAAATACCATATCCTACAATGGTATCTAAGAGCAATGTCAAATGATATTCTATATACTTTCACATTTGTGAGCAAATTTAAGAAGCAATTAAATTAAGGAAGTCAAATAACAAGTCTACCTCCCGACGCTAGCATTAAATATCTGTTGGGTCGGAGACACGAACCGGACATGAGTCGTTTAAAGCAACCAGACCGCGTCCTGGATACGGCCAAATTGCCAAACACCGGAATAAGACGAAAGATTGATCTTCGGTCAATAGAAAGTGACCATATCGTGTTCCGGCGATTCCCCCTTCCCAGACACCGATGGAAATTATGACTTCAAATGGTTGCTCCTCGAAAAAAGACCACAGCGCTTTGGGACAAATCGTTATTTGCCAGAACGCGAGCTGTTCAAGAAACGACCAAAGACCAAAACACTACTGGCGAGGAACGATACTTGCTAAGTAGTGCCTAGTTAATGCATGTGAACATAGTCGTGAATAAAGATATCATTTTTCAAGTGGTGTTTTATCACATACACCCAGGGACCGTGTCATGGGTCCAAGAGTGAGAGGACGGATAAAGCAGGGGGTTCTTTTGGAATTCGAAAGCCTCGTTGTTTTCGGGGCGGCCTTGAGCAGTATTGGACCTGGGACGTGGATTAAACCTTTCGTACAGGTATCAAGAATGGTGATAGGTACCCGAAGAGACAAATCAATATCGCAAAGCGGCCTCTTGCGGCGGTGAAAGGGGCTCCTGTGGCAACAGGCGTAACCCTGTAGCTATGAGGGGCCTCCTGTCACGGCAGGGGCCCTCTGGTGACGAGTGGGTCTCCTGGCGCAGTAAGAGGCGTTCTCATGCTAAACAGGGGTCCTAAGAGTTCTTGAGGGCAAAGAGGTCCTCTCCTGACGTACTTTTGAGTGAGGGACTCCAGGGAAAAAGTGGGGACACGAAAAACATTGCCATCCCCCTCCCCAGAAAGTGGGACCACGTCCACCCTATTCTGTGGTCCCTGCATACATGCAAGTGGCTTGAAAAAATGGACCAATAAATGCGTAAGACGTGCTGCTCAGTGGATAATTCAAAACCCGTGCGAGCGTGGCTTAACCCCCGTAGTGGAAGGGGGTTTCGCGCTAACGCGCACTGGAAGGGGGTGGGTCTAAAAACACCCTCCTCCGATCTCGGAAACGGAAAGAGTTAGAAACATGAAATTTCATGGACAGGGTGGGGCTCTAACGATATACATTGTGTACAATTTTCATGACCCTAGGTCAATATCTTCAAGGCCAAATCGGGTGGAAAACGTCAACAATGGACACTTTTTGGGTCCGTACAGGCCATTCCGTACAACGTTTTGAACGAAACAGGAAAAGGATGTTTGTTCCACAGTTGAAACGTGGAACACGACAATTTCTATTCATCTGGCGTCTTGACTGAGGATTTTGGGTTGAGGTCATGCCAGGTTATTAACCTATGGCGTCATTTTTTCATCTTTTGCAGATCAGATTTCGAAGAACACGGGACACTTTAGGAGTAAATAAGGGCGCAACATGTATCTTTTGACGAATTTTCAGCGCAGGTAGCCAACATCGGTACATTTGGCCACTTCCAGCGTTTATATTTATGTATGTATGTACATGTTTATATCTATATACATGTGAGTATCAATGTGCCAAACGTGTTTTAGTAGAGTCTTTGAATGCATATTTCATACAACTCGACATATTGCAAAGCAAATCTGGACCAGGCCACAAAAAGTTGCTCTTGACCTTTGATGACCTTGACCTGTAATGACCCTGGTATATATGTATGCGTACCCATGTGCGCATACGTGCTTTTATTAGGGTCTTTGAATGCATATTTCACAGAAATCGACATGTCGCAAAACAAATCCGGGCCAGTTTACGAGATATTTGATCTTGACCTTGAATGACCTTGAACTTCACTGACCTTGGCATATGTAAGCGTATCAGTGTGTGCATACGTGTTTTTATTAACGTCTTTGAATGTGTATTTCATACAAACTGACATGTTGCAAAGCAAATCTGGATCAGGTCACGGGCTGTTTGACCTTGACCTTTGATGACCCTACCCCTTATTGGCCCTGGCTGTCGTCTTGGTACATCCATCACTTATGTCTGGATGGCGTCGCCTAATTGTGTTCAAAAAGCAGTCTTAAGTAGAACGCCAGTTCTTTCACAACGTTCCCATTTGTCAGCGACAACCGTCGTTTTCGTCATGTTTGCCTGACTTCAGATGCTTAAAACTTCAAACACTCCCGGCTAATTTCCGATTTTTCTGCGTCATTCGACGAGTTATTCAATTGCCATAAATGTCACCAAGTAGCAGCAACCAGCTCCGATCCGTTCTTGAGATATTCAGGAAAAACGTGTGGGGGGGGGGGCCACAAAAGACCCCCTTCCAGTGCGCGTGTTAAATGCCATTTAACGTAGATATTTTTGTACTCCTACGGTAGCTAAATGATAAGCTGCGTTGTAGGATATAAAAAAACGTTTACGAGTTACAACTAAAATTTAACATCAATGGGTGAGCGCTCATTTACTTGAAAGCAGCCAGAATGCGCTATCACAAATAGCGGTTTCTACCAGCCCACTGTGGTCGTTTTTCAAGGACCCATAATGCGCAGTGATATCTTCACTGCACTGGTTTTTGGGGATGGAAAAGTTATCGGGACGCGTCGCTTTCTTTGGATCAAAGATCAGTCTTCCCTCATATTTCAGTGTGGAGCGGTCTGGTTGGTTGGAACGACCAATGCCCGATTTCGATTTCAGGTAATTTGTCTATCTGCTCACTTACAGATGTTTTCAGAAATCCACAGTAATGATTTTGGTCCCACTGACTGCAAGCGACAGCCGCCATTACCGCTCTCGGTCCTCGGGGACGCGAAAGTAATGCCTGCTGACGGTGTCCTGTCGCTGTCGTGGCCCTCGTTCCGCTGAGCCGATCGCACGCCCTTCTGGTGCTAACAAAGGAATCCATTACCCTGGACGGCCGTCGGCCATTAAGGGGCGGCGCGGCGGCCGGCAGGTACTCTGAGCGGCCGCGTTTGACAAGTTGACCCCATTAGTCGGCCCAGTCAGCGGCCGGCCGGACCATCGGTTACAGTTGTCTCGCGCCAGTGGACGCACGGCGGCCGCCGCCCCCGCCCGGCCGGCACCGCTCGAGCCGACGTGACGGCCGGCCGGGCACCGGCCCTCCGTCCGCCGCCCGGCCCGGCCGCCCTCGACCAGACCACGTGCTCGGCCGACGGCGCCTCTGAGTGAACGCCAAATTTCGGGGTCGGTAATGGGGTGGTATGGCTAACCAGGGTAGACTGTGATGGGGTGGCAGGGTGCACCAGATCAGGTTGTATCGCTATGCTAACAATCACTAGAGATTGCTTTTGCAAAAATTTCCTCAGCCGTACAGCCCCATGGGTCAGTATGGGTGACCAGGTTTGGTGGGAAACGGGTGGCAGATGATACCAAGAGGGTGGTGCAGCCTTGGTAACTATTACCAAAACTGGTGCTGGGCTGGTATGGCTGACGAGGGTTGGTGGTAAATAGGTGGTTCAAAGTACCAAAGGGATGGTACAAGCGCGGTAACCATTACCACGACTGGTACTGGCGTGATATAGATAGGTGGTATGGGGGTGGCAAGAAGTACCAGGTTGGGTAATACTCCTGTAGTTACCGTTACCAGCGACCACTCTATTGGGCTGGTAACTGTTACTAGCCTACTATGGTAAACCACTGGTGACTGGGTCACTTTAACCCGCGCACAACCGTCGGTCGGTTTCGAACATGGGCGACTGGCGGGGGGGGGGGGCAGTTGGCCGCCCCCCTCTAACTCACGAACGGTTGGTCGCACGATAAAAAATAAGCATACCGTTGGAAAACTTGTGACGAGTAGAGCTCGAAACTCGTCTCATTTTTAGTTTTAGATAAGATGTAAGCAATTTACGCCCTATATATGTTTTTTCATAGACAACTGCATGAGACCGAGAAATGACCTGAATCTCAAGGGCTGTGACTAATAACGCATAGGTAAAGGCATCAGCGGACAAGTAAAGGTCCGCAGATGCCGATACACGTCTAATTTCCCAGATTTGTTCAACATATACGCCGAAACGTTAAGTTAAAGACACGGCAATTCTCCCGCCAGCTGTCGGTGTGCGTCGGTGCCGTATGCAGTACCAAATTGACGGGAACTAATTTTAGCGTTCCTTTATTTTCGCAAAAAAAGCCTATCTATGTAAATTTTATTGATCTTAGTGATTCTTGTGGTGGTTTTTCATGCTTAAATTTTGGAAAAATTCATTAGTTACCAATCTACACAATTGGCGGAGCTTTATTCGCGAGAGCCTGTTTATTTCCAAAATATGCTACTTTTTCAAACTTTTTGAGCTTCCTGGAATTACTTACGTCTGTGCAAGCTAGTTCTGCCATTTTCTACCCATTCTGAGTAATTCATGGTCGATTTTGACAGTGGTACATATTGGCTCACTACAGTTATTCGTCACCTGTCCTCAGGTCAATGGCTGGAAGTCAATGATACTTTGCCCAATGACGGAGACTAGATGTCTACTTCACTCGACACAAAAAGTGTTATGAAATATCCCGTCAATTTCCGAGAAAAAAAACGACGACATGGGTTAAAAATGGGCTTGACCTTATAATAGGTCAATTGACCTTTAAAAATAGGTCAATGACCCGGAAAATGCCAAAAAATCTGAGATAACAGATTGGTTGCATCTATCACGATCACTAACCCCTGAAAGTATTATTGACATGTCTTGTTTTGCGAAAAAGTTAGAGGGCGCTAAACTTTTTTGGACATAGGTCTGTTTGACCTGACCTAGGTCAGACACCTGACCTGACCTGATGTCAAAATTTTGACACGAGATGTAAAATTGATGAAGCAAAAGGTACACAAAGTTTCGTGACTCTGTGTTTGTTGGTTCTCTCATAATCCCAGAAAAACCTCAGGGGGGGGGCAGTTAACTGCCCCCCCCAGTCGTGGACGGGTTAATGAACAGGGGGGTAGGAACCCCTTGGTAAAAATTAACACCAACCGAAAACCAGGTAACCCTGGTAAAGATTTCTCTCGGTGAAGTGCTTACAGATCGGTGTAGGGAAAAGCCTTCTTTTAAGAGAACACTTTGGTCCTCTGAACATATTAAACATCTTCAGACAGCCTAGATCCGAGACAAAGCGTACTTTTCTTCTTCATTTGAACAAAGATTTCAATTTTGCGAGACACAGTGTTTGAGCACGTCCGGCTTGCGAAAATAGCCGCTTTTATTTCAGAGCGTCAGCAGTTGCGACGCAGTCATTTGACTGAATACGGAAGTACTTTGTACGCATGCACTCGTATGTCCTGCATCTAAAATCCATTCACTGAATGGCTGTTACAGACTTGCGAAATAAGCATACAAATCGAGATCTCGACTGGTGTTGCAGACATGCAGCCAACATCACCCATGCAAGATGACAACTAACTTGGCGCGGGCCATGACAATATGCTAGGATCTGACACTGATACTAACGCACTAAACTGAAGCCATAATAGGTAATACACTAATAAAACACTGCAAGCTACCCAGGTAGCAACCGACGACAAAAGATGAAGTTAAAGCATGTAGCGTAAAAGCAATGAAAATGCTACTGCTCGTTTTGAGCATCTGAATCACTAACGGCACTCTTACATGATGACAATGGCGCACGTTCAGTGCTGATGACATGTAGATGGTGCCATGCTTCCGCTGCACGGTAACGGAACCCCCTTTGCGTGCAGGCCAGCCGACATCTCGGCAACTTAATTTGCCGTCCCCGCCACCGAGGCGGTGAAACGTCCACAGAAGTTTGGGGACTGGGGGACGAGAAGCTATCGCGGCGTGTATGACCTGCATATCATGCCCTGAGGGCAAGCCATTATAGCTAACTACTGTGTGGAATAAATGATATTTGTGGATAAATAATAAATGGGTAAATAAATAATTCAGTAAATAAAAATGTATGGAGTAAAATATACACGATATATAATAATTCATTACAATCCGTATCTTTATATCATCATGTCAGATATACGATATATCGTGTTGCATATAGAAGTGCATTACATAATAATACAGACATATACATGTATTACATGTTGTCCAGTGTCTCGGGGGTGATGCCGGACCTTTGGAGGTTCCCGATCAGGGGGTTCTCGGACGTTCCTGGCGCCATCCTGTCCATCTTGTCCTGAGCGATTCCCCCTGAAAGTACCTTTCGTCCAGAGCCCGGGGAAGTTAATCCGACACCATTTCTGAACCTTCTTGGCTCGATGTGCAGGAGCACCGTCCTGTTCAAAAATGTCCCGGCACATGTCTGGCTGGAGTTTTGTCTTGAGTGGAGCACTATTTTCATCCCGAGTCGCACTGCCGACGTCACAGTCTTTCTGAGGACCTCTTCCACGCAGTACTCAGCTGTAATGGTTTGCCCTCCACTCCCCAACACTTGAATCTTCAGTGGATGTCTGACCGTCTCGGTGACGGGGATTGCAGACCTCTAGAGGGCCCAGACGCCATCATCCTGTAGATTGGGCGGATGGTAGAGGTCAAAGGGGATTCATCTGTGAAAAGTACGCGCCGCCAGTCTTCATTGGTCCAGTTCTTGCCGGCTTGAATGAACTCCAGCCATTTTTTTCTTCTGCATCCGCGTCAATTTGGACTGCAGGCGTAGTCTGGAGGACTTCAAGCGCGGGGATTCCCTCAGATACTGTGTACTGCTTGGTACGAAATGGGATATCCCTTGGCTGCTAGTTTCTAAGCCAACTTTTTCGTCGAGTGGCATCTTTTTGCGCTGATTTGGCGATAACGATTCTGGTTACTGTGCTGACTGAGGCTTTCTTTCCGCGACCCCGTCTGTTTTCTAATGAGTCTCCGTCTTTGTCACGGGACAACCAACGTTAATTGGTGCGAACACTGACTTCCAATTTATCAGGAACCCGAACATCGGTCGTCCCGCAGTTACCATGCCAGCCGCTCGGCAGCGGATTGATATAGAGTGTTCTTTTACCATCTGAAAACTTCTGGCCTGCGTACGCCGGATATTAGTCTGAAAATGACCACTGGCACCAAGGGGGTGGCATCGCCGCAGCAACTGGCTGTTGACTGTGGACCAGTGACAACACAGCTCTCTGGCTTCCTTAAGAATATCAGTGGGAAGGCGCTTGTCACATGTTCTTGGGTGGAGTTTGATGAGTTTTAACTATTATTGGTCATCCACATATTTTTTCAGTGAACTGTACGTAGCAGATATGGTCTGCGCAGGTGCCGTTTGTATAATTGTGCGAGATTTAGGCCATGTCAAGTTATGCGGCATACGTGAACCTTCAGCGCAACAAAATGGGTATTGGAAACTGGCGAGTTATACTAAAGATTTCGCGCTGTTTTAATGCGACGTCATCATTCTTTTTGGCATTGATTCCATGGTGTGGATGCATTTTCCACATCAGTTCATTGTAAGCGGAATTGCAACCTTTGTTTATTTAATATGCCTGAGATGGTTGATGTCGTTTGGTCTGCTATATTGTTGTAGATGTGCATTTTAGCTGAATCGATTGGATTTATCATTCAAAATGATGCAATAAACATGTGATTTAGACTTAATCGGTTTGTGTGATGTTGCAACATTTAACATCACATTATGACATGACTGCCAGTGTTGTTAAGAAGTGGGAAAAAATAGAGTTGTAAAGTAGGACATTCAGAAACAGAGGTATGTTGTGATGATTGGTCTGAACATTTTATGATATCTCGCATTACTTGTAAGATACGAACTGCATAAAATTAATGCTGTGGCATTAGCTACAGCAGCAGGGTAGGTGGGACAAAACTGTTGAATCTGTGACAGCGTGCAAAGCATATATTTCCAGAAGTACGCTTTGGACATAAAGTGTGCACTGTGTGCATGTGTGGGGAGATGAATTGAACAAAGCAGGCAAGGGTGTACCTACCTCTCAGAAAAGGGGGAGTCAGATTTTGGGGGAGAATCTGACTCAAAATCTCACCTTTTAATAAAAAATCACAAACAAATGTTTATTCACTGGTTACCAGTGGGAGACTTCAGTCTATTTTACCCAAATTAGAGCGAACACCCATCAGCCCAGATGGTTACACCCATGACAGCAGATGCGCATAATCTAAGAAAAGACCCTGAACTGAGTCAAGTTTGAAGGACATTTGTTTAAGTGCATCGTTTATTGCACTCAAAATATGAAATGAACGGGATTTTTCCCGATATTCATGACTATCAAGCATATCGTGAGCATTGTATTCCTCATTTAGTGTTGTAATCATCCATTGTTGTTTAGCTTGAATATTTACTTTTTTAATTAATGAATCCCGCAACTTATGTGGCTAACGCCAACTTTGATGCAATGGTTGGTTTTACGTTTATTTAAAGACGCTCTCGACTGCCAGGGTCATTTCGCGTCGCAACCTCTCACGCCAGTTGTCGCGAGGGACGGCGAAATGTCGCTATTACCCGCATTCGAACCGGCGACCTTTCGGTCACAAGGCGAGCAGTGGTGAAAAAAATACGCCGACCTGGCAGATATTATCGGTGACCAGTAGCCCTACGTTTGCCTGCATTAGGGTGACCAAAATAGGGAAATCGACATGCGATGAAAGAAGAATTTCCCTAAATTTTCTAACGTTTGGAAAACAATCGAGTCATGATCTTCACCATTTGTCCATACTGAAATATGCCAATAACATCAGTCGACTGAGAACACTGTAAAAACAGCTTATATTTTCTGGGTCGTCAAAAGGTACCCCTACGCGATGTGAAAACGTACCGCGCTGCCATTTCCAGTAGGTAACACCGTTTCTATTAGTCTAAAGCGAAATATACCAGGTGATCATTGGTCACAATATCGGCAGAGATCGACGGTACAGTGGTCGCCCGCCGTATTAAGTCTAGGGCCACGAGAGCGCCGACCGGCTGGTTGAAAGCGCCGACGAAATGGTCACCTAGGAGAATCAACGCACCAGATATAGTAGAAGTGTTCATGATACTGGGGAAGAGTACCCTGCGGTGAAGTTGTTGACAGTTGAGGACGACAAGCTCGAAAAAGACGCGGCGGTTCAAAGTTAAAAGTTTTCAGACGTACCTATACTTAACTAGCGAAGCCCAAGCCATAGAAACCCAGCAAAATCAGTGTGCATACGTATTGATCAGTCAGCTTTTTTGGTGACGAAGTGTCGTGGGGAGATTGTGATGGAGAACGGAAGGCCGGCCAACCGAAAAGAATTCGACCGAAATTTCAGTGTGGGCATGCCAACTGCTCGTATGATGGTAGCAAGCAGAGTCTACCGAGGCTCATCAAGCTGAAACACCCGGGAAAACCTGTGAAAATAAAGGTGCAAGGCCCCTTCTGTCCTGAAGGGCAATGGGCTAGCTGGGTCAGCAGGGTGAATGGTAAGTTCAGGGGACAAAGGTCTCCTAATTCGTTATAGCCTGTCTGCAACGTAGGGCACACTTAATGAGAACTCATGGGCAATCCTTTAGAAGCGAACGCCATAAACCAAGCACACTGGATGACACATATACGGCGCGCGTGGCAAAAGGAGACGTCAGCTGTTGCGAGAAACAACAACATTATGCACTGGAGCTCCAGGTCGTAGATCACCTACTATTCGCTCTTGTTTTACACAGTAGGTTAGGTTAGGTTAGGTTAGGTAAGGTAAGGTAAGGTAAGGTAAGGTTAGGTTAGGTTAGGTTAGGTTAGGTTAACGAATAGTAGGTGATCCACGACCTGGAGCTCCAGTGCATAATGTTGTTGTTTCTCGCAACAGCTGACGTCTCCTTTTGCCACGCGCGCCGTATATGTGTCATCCAGTGTGCGATAGTTAAGGTGTAAAATCATGATTTTCCATAAGAGACAATTTCTTGAGCTTCAGAATTTAATAATAAATAATGGTTTCAACCATAGTTTTTCATACAGTGCCCAAAGAAGTGATTTTTACCCTTGCCATACCTGTTCTTGGTGGACTGCAGTCAGCTTGATCCCCTCAATTTCTGAATTGTGGCTACACCCATGTGGAATCCTGCCCTGAATGGGGCAGATGCTGATCCATTTGGGGAAGGGTCATGCCTCTGGTAACCTAACCTACCCATCAAAACACAATTTCTGTCAGATTTATGCCACTGGTAGTGTGAGCTGCCCTGATACAAGAATTTGTCTCAGAATTTCAAAAAGCTACCCCAGATTTCATATTTTGCCCTAACCCTGCCCCAGTGACATCTGTTGAGATCTGCAATGTTCTGCAGACTGGTCTTATAGGGATGGAGGAGTAATCATTTGGTAGGTGCCCCTTCTCTAACTGACAAATGGGATTGTGAGATGGCATCATCTAAGGTTTGGTATCTGTACAAATGTTCCATAATTTCATCACACTGTTCAGTGTTATGTCATGTGGGGAAATTCTGGCACAATACTGCCAGAATTCCACCACAATCCCTGTGATGTTGTTTAGGTACATTGTTGTACATTTGTGCCTGTCACAGAACATCACATGAATCAAATTCTGGCACATACCTTTGTATGTTGAAAATTAAGCACAGTCTTACTTAAACTGAAGCACATCAGTATTGAAATTTATTTACATTCACCTTGAAATTTGAATGAAGCTGATGCCAAACTGAAACTCAGTCACTGGTTTGTCAAAAAAGTGGAATGTCTGTTAGTCATGATGATTTAGGCTAAGTGCAACTCAGCCATAACATTATGTGGCATCCCTTGTATTTTGTACCTCCATATGTTACCAGACTCTATTCATTATGCATATCATGAAACCTATCAACACCAACATGTTTGTGCTGGAATTGGTGTGCATTCACCCTGAAATCTGAATGAAGCTTATGCCAAACCTAGACAAACAGTCATAAGGGTTTTGGAAAAGCAGGATGCTTGTCAGTGATGATGATTTGGGGTTAAGTGTGCATCAACCATGAGTTTATGTGGCACCCCATTTATTTTCTTACCACCCGATTTTAACAAGGCATCTTAACCATATACCCATCATTCAAAGAGCATATGGCCAGTGCAACTAAAACTTTGTATGCACATTTGAAATTTACATTTGCAGGTACACAGTTGGGATAGCATGATCTCTAGATATTCAGATGTCTGTATATGCCATGTTGGCACTCATGGTTAATTGTAAACAGTCAGTTGTGGTGTATTGTATTGACTTTTGGTCAAGGTGACCACTTGGCAGTTCTCACATTTGGTCGGCAACCACCAAATAACTTTTTTCACCCCTGAAGGCGAGCATGGTGACCACTACACTACACTACCCCCTTTGATGTGATGGATCCTGGTATGTATGTTTCAGGCAGCTGTCAAAGCAGATTTTGGCGTAATAGTGAAAAAGGAAATTGAACTCATTTGCATCACCATTCCAATCAAAAAGGAAAACCCAACATACCTGTTCCATGCTAATGAACTGAAATTCTTAATTACTTCTATACATCAATCTAAAATGTCAGGATTACTTTGGACCATTGGGCCATATTTTAGGATGCCACTGCGGACATAAGCTGCGTCGGTGCAGTGGTATTCGCGAATATAATGAAAACCCAACTTATGTCTGACATTGTTGCATGGACTCCCGCACCATCTACCGGCTACAAACGTGGTCATCGAACCAAGAAGCTCGCCGTTTTGAGCTGTCGTTCACTTTAAGTGCAGTAGTCCTGTGCCGCGGGGAATTGCACCTGCCTCTGTTACGCAAATGAACAAATGCATCATCTGGACACACAGAACTGGCCGCAAACGTGGCGCTGGGCCTGATGTATGCCCGAATGGCGTGAGGAATATGGGTTGTCTTCGCGTCTACTGGGAACGTGATCGACGTTTTTTCCATCGAACAGCGGGGCAAAGAGAACGAATCACCATCGCAAAGAAGGAAAACGTAACGTTTCCGACAGTACTGAGAAATATTGCAGCATAAAGACGAAGGTAGAGAGCAGTAGTCTTAAGTTTTTGTCTTTTCTTTGTTAACACAAATACCAGCATTACTTTGCGTGGCGAAAAACTGAAATCAATTTCAGCAGCCTCCCCACTCCGACTTTGTGGATTCATTATACTCAACCGTTCGAATGGCGCGCAATAATACTTGAACAGGGATGAAATTTCCGTACTCTGAGATTGTTCACAACTATTCGGAAGACGATTAACCGTGCCTATCACAAACCTAAAACGCAGCATAAGCTACTTAAAGGTAGCCATCTTGAATACCCACAGAAATATGATACCCGTTTATAATTACTTTCTGAGGTACATGCATACAGTTGTAGAACAAACTTACGTGGAGATGTTAAGAAGGATAGTAAGCAAGAACTCGTTGTAGATGGTGAGCGAGATGAACTTGCTCTCGTTGAACTCAGAGGGCGCCTTCCTGACGACTATGCACAGTCGGATGCCCCAGACGAGGAAGAGAAGCTCGACTGGAACACGGCCGAGGCACGTCGTCAGCGGCTGGGAGCTCGCCAGCGGGGTGGGAGCCGGCAGCCGCGAGCCGCGCGCACAGCGAGGGTCACGACACGGACCCAGCCGGCAGGTCGGTGGTGTCAGGACCGCTGCGGGGGACAGAACTGGCCACAGACTGTCGATGTGTCTCCGATGCCGGTTAAGCCGGCACGCTTTGATATTTCAAAATTCGGAATGACTGCAGTTTTGAAGAGAACTCGGGAAGTGCCTCCCGTTCGAAAGCAGACTGCTTTCGCAGTACAGGCAGTTAAGAAGATTCATAACGTTGGTATGCGAGTCGTCTTGCATTCTGGATCAATTTATTTCTCAAACTGGTTTCAGGGGAACCACAATGAATGACACCAGCGTCTGTATATGACATTGCTGGAACGCGAAATAGGCTAACGTTCTACCTTACTTTATGACTGGCATTTTGTCTGCTGGCTGGCAACATTTTTGCAATAACCGGGTTTACATAACAATTGCGTGTTGTCAGATGAGCGTTGTCTCGTGCGTAGTAGAAAGAAGTATTGCTCTGTGTAACTGGGTGAAATGAAGAACAAAGAAGTTATTGCTATAAAAAAACCAAATACATTCTTCCATTTAAATCTCTGAGTGGATTAAAGTGCATTTTACGGCATTTCATGGCGACCGTATAGCATAAATTCCTAACCAGTGAGCTATAAAGCCCGCACGTATGAAGATACCTCTAGGTGTTCATAGTCACGTGGCCGTTTTCGTGCCAGAACATGGCAGCGTAGCATTGGGCCGGAGTCCATATCCTTTTATAAGATTTTTCGGGGCCATCCAGCCAGCTGCCAGAGATCTGATCTGGCATGTAACGTGCAAAATGATTGGTCAGAGGTATTCGAATTTGACGGGAAAACGTAGCGGTTTGATTCAATTGTGTCTCACCTAATTTATGAGTTGATCACTCCCGTCACACAGTTAAATAAGTAGCGAGGAATGATCTAACTAGGACATGGCCTAGAATGGTCTTGTTAAGGGCGCACAGCCATTCGAGCTGCGGTACATGGTCTTGAGGGCGTTCATGCTGCAGGGCCAAATCCGTCACTAATGGACAATATTAAGCAACATCTAATAGGTTTCTCAAGGAAAAAAATGACGCGGATGCTTATTTCCTTCAAAAGCGCGGTTGCCTTGGCAATTGCTATGTCAACGCGAGTAATGTTGTCTTGGCAGTTTCTATGTAAACGTGACTAATGTCGTTTGTCTTTGTCTTTGTGTTTGTGTCTTTGAAAGCTTCAGTGCAGAAAATAGGCATTGATTACGGGAACCAACGGACATTTGTTACTGTAGAATTTGATGAATAGATCCCGGCGGCGTATGGAAAACTCGAAACGTAACAGTAAGGACGTGTCTGAGACGTACATACATAACTGTCTTTTGCAAACTTTGCGACGGTACATCCAATGACAAACGTCTCTGGCGGCGGACAATGACCACAAGACGTGGGCGTCGGGCGGCCGGTCGAACTCCGCACGACAGCGTCGGCCGCTCGCGCGGCCGGCGCGGCGCGTAATTCGGCGGGGCGGACGGCGGCTCGGCGCGGCGCGCCGGAGGCCGGACCCCGTCCGGCGGACTCACTGGCGGAGAAGGCGTGGTCCCACCAGTCGGTGTGGCAGAGGCGCGTCTTTAGGCCGTCGGCGCTGAGCGCCATCACCACGGACGGCGGCGCCACCAGCGACCGGACGCCGAGCAGCGTGGCGAAGCCGGCCACCAGCACGCCCAGCCGCTTCAGCAGGTCCAGGTCGGTGATCTTCACCGCCTTGGCCGAGCGGACGCGAAAGATGACCGAGATCCTGGAGGAGACGGGGGGGGGAGGGGGAGCTGATGTGAGGTGGTCCGGGCGGTGGCCGCAGCGCTGCTGGAGACGACTGTGGTCCCACCGGCCTCACTGGTGCCAGCGCTGTAGTGCTGTATCCTTAGGATCTTTGCACTGACTACGTATCGCTTTCATGTATATTGGGTGGAATGTGGCAGGCCCAGCAAAGACCAAATACAAACAGCTGCCTTTGACTCTGAATAAATTGCTTCGCATCAGACGCACAGTTCTGCTCGCAATAACCATCCAGCAGCTTGCACCCAAACAACAGCCGGCTAAAAAGCGGAAAACGGAATGTTTAGTAAATAGAAATTCCGCTTTCATGCAACCCCACATTCAAAGGCTAAGTCACAGGTGTTCAGCTTTTGGGTGATGAGGAGGTCCAAATCTCACTCAAACATACCCCGAAATGCTGTTTTATAAGCCGCCAATACTTGCTGCCAGTCTCATCGCATTAGAATACAAAAGTATCACAATGTAAAACAAAGCTGCCACAGAACGTTGGGAGCCCGTGCTCTGCTAACACAGCACTGGAAGAGTCTTGTGCCTCCTGTCCCCTGTGGCGTGCCCATACAATGCCTTTCAATTCTGTAAGCCATTTTTAGCCATAAGCCATAATTCGATTCGATAAGCCATTCGATCAAGTTCCGCACACCAACGTGTGTGGACTCTGGGGAACCCCAAAACTCAATCCGTTTGTCGAGCCCATTTTCAAGGTATGACCCTCACATCGTCTGCACTACCCGCTCAACACCTCCAGGCCACGGGAAGCACGGCCGGGGGAGAGCTGCCTACCTCCAGGTCTTGAGCATCAGCGCTCCGTACGAGAGCGAGAAGCCGATCTCCCGCAGCCAGCAGCGCACGGTGCAGGTCACCACGTTCGGCTCCGGGTAGGAGACGATAGTCTGCGGCCAACAGACCCCGCAGATTAGGCCACGCACTGACCGTTCCCAGCCGATTGGACTGACCATTCTCAGATCACTGGGCATTTCCTTCTCAGCCCACGCGACGGAACATTTTCAGACTATTTGGTTGACCCCCTCAAAGTTGATTATTTCACATGGGCCAGGGCGTTGGCTGATTTACATCAGGTCACGACCTTGGTCGGGTCATTGGACCGACCCGCTTTAGGCCACAGGGCTGGCGAGCGTCGTGACAAGGGGTTGACCTGTGTCAGGTCACCAGAGGGCTGACCCGAACCAGACCATAAAAATGGTCCACGCCGGGTCATTGGGAGTGCGCCGGGGATGACAAATGGCCACTCAGACCATGAGGCAGGGTCAGTCCATTCGTGACAGGGCGTGAGTTAAATCATGGCACGACACACTGCAGCCTTTACCCAGACCCAGCTGTTTGTTGCCGGTGATTCATGATATGCCGCCGTCAACTCAGCCAGTAGTATAAAGACGCCCACTTGTTTAACTTAGAAGGAAGCAAATTTCCGGCCTCTTAGATGAGTTTCATAACCGTCTGTTCCCCGGACCGGGGCCGTCCATTTCGCTGATGGCCGAGAAAGTGTTTACGGCAGGGGACGTCCGAATCCATCGGACGCTCCATTGATCCGACTGTTGGCCTTGGTGGTCGGCGGGTCAGTCCGTTTACCGGCCGCGCCTTTCAAGGTTCGACGACCACCGGCGAGCCGCACACAGGCTAGCGTGACGCCGGGCGCCCGATAAAGACGTCGTCACGAACGCTCCAGGCGGCGGCAAACACGGCGACACGGTAAACGGTGCGCTGACACTCCGGACAGGGGCTGCGCGCCCTCGGCGACGGCGCCGGCGCTTTCCTGACGGTTTGATGAAACCGATGAATGCCGCAAAAAGAAAAATGCTCGGTATTAACCCAGACGAGTTTTCCAAACGACGGCGTGCCTCTTTACGTGGCAGCGTTACCTCCAACAGATGAAGTTCAGGAAGTTGGGAAACATATGCTTTCCACAGCTCCGGAAAATGAAGATGAAAGTTTGATTTGCACATGCGTTCGGAAATGATTTGGTCTCCGTCACAAGAAGAAAACTGGTGGCATTTCTCGAGACAGCAAAGCAATGTGTTATGGAAGGGAATATAAACCACTTGGCCAAATTTCTTAGTGCCACGACTTTCGGATACCATTTAGTGTAATCGACCAGGTATACACATGGGCTTGTATTATTTACTACCGTATCTATACTGTTCTCTTTACTATGTATACGTTACTACTGTGTATGCAGGTAGTACATGGGTTTGGGAATCTTTCATAACTCTATATGTGCCAACAAGAACGACACCAGTATTAACGACGGTGAAAGTGACGGTGTGTGCCAAGCTGCGTCACATCTTGCTTTTGTCATAAAAAACCGTTTTTAGATGAGCGTGTTTACCATGTCCACACCCGTGCGATGTCAAATACCCGCATGTTAGTCGCACCAGTGCACGAGATCAGTTTATTATCAATGTTTGCTCTATTCATTACTCACAAAGCAACCTACGTCCCATTCTTTTAAGATATGTAAGCAACATGATGGGAGACGAAACAATAACGCACGAACAATAATTAAGATTACATTGCAGAATATTGCAAGCTCTGCACATGATAATTTTAGTTCTATTTCACTACAGAAAGTCCAGTCTACATTTTCCAGTTCTAGCAACGTTATCACAACGATGAAGAATCAGAACGTGGACAAGTCACTGATGGTGGCAGGGTGGTGATGTCAGCCATCAAAGGAGACTTCAAAACGTGTAACGCCTTCGGCAATGGACCGAAAACGGTCACGGGAAAGAAACGACGGCAGATTATTTAGGAAAGTAACGGGAAGGATTAGACCAGCCGCAGATCCTGGGGTTGCTATATGGGTATAAGTGTGAAGGTTGTCGAGCTGCCGCTGTACAGCTGCCCCTGGCCTCCCAGAAAACCGAAACTCCGGAATCATTTCACTAGCCGATCAACGGGCACCATCGCGCAGCCAACGTTGGCCGCTGTCACAGAGTTACAGGGTGGAACAGTTGTGACGCGGGCTGCGGTTATCTCACCGTCGAGTAGATGAAGAACGCTCCCAGGATAATGATACGGAGAAGCGTAGGGCTGGCCGCTCGCACCACCTAAAAAACAGCGGAGACGATACGAAATCAGACATTTCTGGCCCGTGCGTCTGCAACACTCGGCCTCGTCCTTGACCCGACCCTGACCTCTTTTGTATGGCCTTGAAGACCTCTTGATTTCATTAGAAATGATCTCCTGCTGACGTTCCTTTTCCTATCGTGTCCTCGAAACTGTCCTGGCCTAACAACTTTTTCGACCCCCCGTTTATTTCAGTTTCTTCCGTTTAGCGCAACTGTCAACACACCTGAGCTCACACTCACTGATAATCCTCCCTCAGGCCCTGACGTCCCTTGCGACTAATCAGGCCCAACTTGACGCTCACCTTGATCTCGCCGTACTTAATGGTGAAGAAGACGAAGAACGGCAGCAGGCCGATGATGACGGCTGCCAGGATGAGGATGGCCGTCCGCATGGCCCAGTTGAGGGTGAGCAGGCAGGGCCGACCGTCCACGCACGTGCCGCACCCCTCCGCGCACGGCAGACACTCGAACATGCCCAGCTCGTCGTACCGCGACGGCAGGCCCTGCGGGGACGGCCGCGTCAGCGCTGGGCTCTTAACTGGAGCCGACGGCGGCTGCGGCGACCGACTGGGAGTCGTGAACGAGACACTGAGAGATGGGGAAACTTGAGAGATAAATCGTTCCGTTGAGCAGAGCGTTCGTTGTGTTGCACTGCCGATGACGATGACGGGACGGTTCTAGAAGCATAGGCTTCTAGTTGCCGGGCGAATAAAAGAGCGATATTTCTCTAACCGATACCCGTTATCAGGTGACTAGGAGATCTTCCATCCATATTTTCCACAATGCACGGAACCTAATGTTAATTCGCGGAATAATTCGTTGTTAAAACGTCAAGACATCGAGCAGTGGAGCGACAGAGAGAGAGAGAGAGAGAGAGAGAGAAAAAAAAAAGAGAGAGTGAATATTAGGTGAGCTGAGAAAAGAATGAGAAAAAATAGAATGGGATGAGGGAGAAACAGAAGCAGGACACAAACCTGTCAATCCGTCTGCGCTCCACACCTAGACAAAAAAATAATCACGGCCCATACCTGCAGTTTCTTTTCGTATTCGTCCTCAATGACGGAGCCGTTGTAGAAGCGGAGCGGGCCCGACTCCGGGAAATAGAAGCCGTCTCGACACTCACACTTGTAGCTGCCGCGGCGGAAGCCAAGGCCCGGCACAGACACGCACTGCCGGAAACGGAAGTGATGTCACACGTCCAAATCGGACTCGAACTGGCTGATTTAAACTGCCTGTGACTGAAAAACAGCCAGGCATTGCTCGTGTCCGATGCGAAAAATGTAAAAACGGCAAATGACATAAGGGGGAATACCTAAGTTTTTACCATTTGGTCTTAATTTCATAGCGATCAAAGGACTCTTATGTGGCAAGCTGTAACGTGTTATGAATAATGTTTTCCGTGCGGTATCTTATTTCTCTAATTAAAGTAGACAGAGTTCCACTTTCTGAAAACACTCCGCTTTTTGAAACGAATTCCCTACTTTGCTATTATCACATCAGGCGTATCCAAGCGGCGAAGAAACGCAGCACGGAGAAAAAAATTGGGGGATGAGGTGCCGGTCTCATGAACATTTCGTGTGTCTTTACTTCTGGATCCTACTTGGCAAAGTCCTGGGTGCGTCCCTGTCTTACGTATTGCTAATAATTTCAGCGATGAGTTCGGTTTTCATTGCTCTGCAACTGATGTCATTTACGCGCCTGCTTGGATGACAGCCAAATCACAGACTTCTGCTGACCTCACAAACTGAGTTACGCAACCACAGCCCAAAAGCAAGCCATAGAAACACAAATTTCCCCATAACTCAAAGCAAAAAGTCCTTGGTTCCGGACGAGATAGATATATGCGCACGTACACTGCAAATAGGGATGCTCGTGCATATGAACATTATTTTATTTTATTTTTTAGGGGGCGACCAATCGAAGCCACAAGATAAACGAATCAGTAGCTCGGTCGAAACAAGTAATTAGCAATCAGCCGACGCAAGGCTGGAGGCTATGCATATCCAATTATTCGTCCTAAGACGTACAGATAGAATGGCTTGACAAAAAAAGCCGATATCTTGCTTTGTATGCAAGACTAGTAATACAGGCGCAGTGTGATGACATGGGCAGCTGTCAAGCAATTAAGCGAACAACAACTAAGCAACTATGGAAATGAAATGTCTTAGAAGTGTTAAAATTCGTACGGCGAAGACTGTCTGTCAATTTATAGGTGTTCCAATGAGGAACAGTCTGTTTCTGAAATTAAACAGCCACTAGTAAAAGTATGAATAGGAAAATGGCACAGTGATGTATCAGTCATGGTACGATTGACATCTATTTTACCATCATTGTACAACAATGGCTGATGAGGTTTTGGCAAGATTTTCGACGCAGTTCGTGATTTTCTTTTCTCAGATTCAGACTCTAAGTTTGGTAGTCGTGAGTTGTATGCGGAGTTTCGGATTGCACAGCATAATCTTTCAGCTGTCTTCAGGAGAGTATCTCAGATCAGGTAGAATGTCGCCCATATGCAGAGGAATATCAAACGTATATGTTGTTCTAAACACAGCTAAAGATTTGACGGTGTGGGTGTGTTCGGGCTTCGTTAAATGAAAATGATAAAGAAAGGCACGGCCAGCCGGATAAATGACTTCGCAGGGCAGAAAAAGTAACCTTTGATGTTTTGAATATGTACATAAGTTGATTTAGCAACGAGTGACACGGAAACAAAAGGCAAGTAGCAATGACAGAATAAAGGGCGCGCTATACTGGCCAGCGAAACAGGAAGACACAAAGTTGCAAAATTCGTACAACAGTATATTTTAATGAGTATGAAAATTGAAATCATTTATAAATATCGTTACATTTGTGTCGCAATACCAAAATGTAAACAAATCAACAAGCAAATTGCCAGGTAAATCTGCAAATTAATATGGAAGAGAAAACGAAAGGCAGTTTCGAAAATCCCGCCAATAAATGCGGCTTCAAAGTTCATTACTTCAAAAGAAAATAACCAACTGAATACAAGCAAACCAAAAGTGCGCAAATCGTATGGAATACAAAACAGAACACATTGACTAACGCAGCTAAACAACAACCACCACGCGATTTCCCCTTCCAGAGCGGGACGCCAAGGCGCATCAGTCATACACAGAATCCAGTCTTGCACGGCACCGCACTACACGCCTACTCCGAAGCCCAGTCGTCCGCTTCCAGCGGGCGGCGACCGCGCTGTCGCGGACAACAGCCGCTCTGATGCAGGACGCCACCGAACCCGACGGAAGCGGGTTATAAATAATATATAAAACGGGTTATGAATAAAAAATAAACGCGCGGAACCGGGAGTAACGGCCGTCTTCTCCGCCGGCATCCCGCGTCCGAGAACGCTCCTGATAGGATTCTTGCATCTCGTTAGCGTCTTGTGCCGCTGTCTGTGGCGTCACATGCCTCTCGAGAATCGTCACGTCAAAACGCTCCGATTAGCTGGTCATGAAAGTCGACCATGCCAGGCTATTTTTGTAAATAGAAACCTTAGCTTTGGACGTCAGTACACCCTGCGCATCGGAAACGCCTATTTCACAGTTACCGGAAGACAAACTCATTCGTGCATCATTCTTGCGTACTTATTTTACCTTATCTTACCTTAGGAGTACACGGAATTTTTAGGCCTTCTGCGCCTGTAGTACCGAACCGTTTAGAGCTCTGGTGAGCGGTCAAATACAGACCTAAAATGAACGTTTTTTCCAATAGGAGTCTAGCCCGGATTTGAACGCTTTAGAGACAGGTGGAGGCGATGTGGAATGGGAGGCTGTTCAACGTGTTTCCTGCCCTCACTGACAGGAAGTGTTGCCTGGGGAGACCTTGTTCTTTGCTTGTGCAGCTTGAGATAATGGCCTTGAGTGTTTCTGGCAGTCGACGGCTTATGCTTTGAAAATATAAAGACCATGTCTTTAAAGAAAATGCGAAATAAAAACCTCAAGGACTCACATTACGAAGGGTTTAGTTACACGGGCAACACTTCCAAGCAGCAAAGATCCTTTTTGACCAGATATTTTTATTTGCAGCAAGCATCACTGTCCATTGAGGGAAATCAAGGCATCATAATTTCGTGAGGACTTATCCCTTTTAAATAATCCATCTTCCTGACAGGTCCTGACAAGATGAAAACGTTGCTTGTTAACCTGCATTTCACCTTCCGAGCTCTAGAGACCGTCTTAATGAAATGTAAACCAGCTGGCGTCCTCCGGGCGAACCGCTTTACTATGCCTAAAAATTTTGTTGTTCTGGATGCAGACTCGTGCCGGGATCCCGATGGAATGCAAGCTATTATCGTTTTGCGTCGGATTCTAAACTAACCAGGGTCAGTGTCGCATCACCTGGGCACCGCTTTGCTCCGGAGGGACACGACCTTTACGAGATGACTCTGTGACCCGCCTAGGGCAACGAAGGCTTGCATACAGCACGGAGATAACCTGCATTCCATAGGGATCCAGGCACATGTCTGGCTGAAAGACGGAGTTTTGTCCGGCCTTTGGAACTTCGGCGATACCTCCGGGCCGCCAGAAAGATTGGCCGACTGACACTTGTGCCAGTGATGTTTTCGCATTCATCGGCTGGCCACCCGATCACTGTGAAACGTTTTTGATTTTTTGTTCTTTTTTGTCTTTTTTTCCGTTTCTTTTTTCCTCTCATTTTACACAAGAGATCTTCTGCTTCGGCTGTCGACATTGTCCCAATCAGCTGTCAGAAGTCAGCATGGTAAACAGCACAAGCAAAATGCAAGATTAAGATGTAGATTAACCCGTGCACGACCGTCGGTCGGCGACGATCACGCCCGACTGGGGGGGGGGGGTTCACCGCCCCCTCTAACTCACGAACGGTTGGTTGCACAATAAAAAATAAGCACACTGTTGGAGAGACTGTGACGAGTAGAGCTCGAAACTGGTCTCACTTTTAGTTTTAGGTAATATGTAAGCAATTTAGGTCCTATATATGTTTTCTCATAGCCGACTGCATGACACCGAGAAACGGCTTGAATCTCAAGGGCTGTGACTAATAACGCATAGGCAAAGGCACTAGCGCACAAGTAAAGGTCCGCAGATGCCGATACACGTCTTATTTCTCAGATTTGTTCAATTACACGCCGAACCATTGAGTTAAAGACACGGCAATTTTCGCGCCGGCTGTCGGCGGGCGCCGCAGCCGTACGCGGTAAGAAATCAACAGGAACTAATTTTCGCGTTCCTTTATTTTCGCGAAAAGCCTATCCATGTAAATTTTATTGATCTTTCTGGTCCTTGTGATGATTTCTCAACGCTTAAATTTTGGAAATATTCATTAGTTACCGATCTACACAACTGGCTGAACTTTATTCGCGAGAGCCTGTTTATTTCAAAGATATGCAATTTTTTAAAACTTTTTGAGATTTAAAAGATTTTGAGATTCTTGGTATTACTTACGTCTGTGCAAGCCGGCTCTGCCATTTTCTATCCATTCTGAGTAATCCATCGATGATTTTGACGGTGGTACATCTTGACTCACAACAGTTCTTCGTGACCTGACCTCAGATCAATAGTTGAAAGTCATTGATGCTTTGCCCAGTGACGGTAACTAGATGTCTGCTTCACTCCACATTAAAAATGTTATGAAAAATCCCGCTAATTTCCGAAAAAACGACATGTCTTAAAAATGGGCTTGGCCTTAGGTCAATGACCCGAAAAATTCCGAAAAATCTGAGATGGCAGATTTGTTGCGTCTATCAAGATGACTAATCCCTGAAGGTATTATTGTGATATCTTGTTTTGCGAAAAAGTTACAGGGCGGTAAACTTTTTTGGACATAGGTCCGTTTTACCTCATCTAGGTCAAACATCTGACTTGACCTGAGGTCAAAACTTTGACACAATGTGTAAAAATGATTGAGCAAAAGGTACACGAAGTTTCGTGGCTCTGAGTTTGTTCGTTCTCTCGCAATCCTAGAAAAACCTCGGGGGGGGGCGGCGGTCAACTGCCCCCCCCCAGTCGGGGCGGGTTAAGACAGAGCGAAACGTGCAAAGCAATACAAGTAAGTACAGACACCAATCAACACCGATCAGCAGACCACCGACTAGCGACAACAACGAATTAACGGACAACATAAATTATGTAAACTACGAGCCAAAGCTATTGAGAAACAAACGAAGTGAACCGAAGTGTTGGAATCACTACAACCATACATCATCCGATGCAGTTTCGAATCAATAATCCGGCATAATCTTTGCCTTCCAATCCTAATTCCCTTGTCCGCCTGCTGCATAGCGCCTCAGGGTCGCAGCACCCCAGACGGGTTATTCTACTCCATCCATTCTCCATCTGTCCAGTACACCTTGCATCCTTCCGCATTCTTGCTCAAATAGTCCGTTCCCTTACATCCACTATCCATTTCACCCGTCATGTCCCCTGCGACGGGTAAGTACCTTGAGGAGAATGTCCCACCTTCACATGCGTTTTGAACTAAGACAGCCAAATTGTTTGAAATGAGCCGTTTGATTCATAGAAAACATTAATCTTGAAATGCGTGCGCTGGAAGTAGACCAGCAACGCCGCAGCTGGTATATTTGACGTCCAGGATATCATCAGCTCGTTATGATTATCAATTATACACCATGCTTGAGAAATGACGCATCAAAACTATTTGTGTCCCATTTAACATGAAACTCCGAGCTCTTTTAGGCAGCGCGCCGCTAATTCGATACAATACAAAAAAGGCACAGAAAATAAATTAGCACATTTATCCTCTGAGTCATCTATATTACGGTTATATGTATCTTGGTGTGTTTGTGTTCAACTGCCCCTACTGATTTGCGACAGGCCGGACAACCTGACGGTGAATCTTAAAATCTAACCGAACGCCTGAAACGTGCACTGCACCGCTCGGCAAAGCATGCACTGCGGCATAGTATAGCCGTCCAGGCGACTGCGACCTTGGCTCTCCCTTCCAGAAGAGCCGTCAAAACAAAGGATTCCCGGATGAGCTCTCACGCTCGCATTCGTAAGGCGTTCCAGGGAACCTTTTGAGTTCTCGTTAGCTACAGAGAAATGGTTTACGTTACACTCGTACGTACCCAATTTGTAGTAGCGTTTATATGGAAGGTGGGCACCCCACTGTGCATGATTGGCTGCAGTAAGGCGAAAAATATTACGTCTATGCCCGAAAAAGTTGCAGTGTCGGAACACTGCACGTCGCGATTCGGCCGATATTTCAGCCAGTACTTTGGCGGATGCAAATTAATTATGTTCTAGTTACTGAAAACATAAAATGGCTAGACATGAAAATAAAAATTCCGTCATGTTTTAAATCCTTCGGTTGCCGATTGTACTTACATTTATTTACACTGGGATAACCCTAAAATGCCACTTTGAAATGTTTCCAAAGAACCTTTCTACATGTTTGTTGGACTGATTTAAAGAATGGCTTATGCGAAATTTTGTCCATTTTGATCGGCGTTTACCCCTGACACATGGAGGTTGAATGTCACTTGCTGGGTGTTACGGTCTCCAGTGCTGCCTTTGTGAGAGGCCGGCAGCTAGTACCAGGCAAGAAGGCAGGGTTGGTTCGGGTTACCACATGAAGCCGTCGGGATTCATGCTGTTCGGTTTTCGAGTATGGTTTGGCATGGACTGGGCTAACCTCAAGGAGCGCGTTGTTGATTATTTCACTGCTTGGCTGCCAGTCCACAAACACAGTCCCAGTATTTCAGGAACTGTGTTCCTGGACTGCCAGCCAATCCGTGGAATAGTCAAGATCGCACTCCTTCAGGAAATCCTCGTCTACATTAAAACCGCTTTTTAGCGTCTGATTTTAAATACATGGTTGCACCCAAAACGGGCCAGCAGACATGTGTGCGTCCATCTGAATGCGCTGTTTGTGAATACTTTTGGATCACTGAAGTTGTTGTGCCTGAATAATGACATGCTTGAGGGAAATTCAGATTAGGTACAATATGTCGGATGACGCTGGCAATCCACATGTCAGCAGGCACAGATCCGGACGGGGTTCAGAAGCGTTCGCCTGTTTCGCTATTTCGTTACTGTTTCAAACTGTTTCAAACTATACTACTGTTTGCTACGCTATTCCATTTTGCGGCCAATTTTGCGTTTTGGAGTCTATGTGCTTCACTTCTTCAAGTAGTGCTCTGCTTCAGACCGACTCCTTAAGCCAAGGCAAAAAAAGCACTTAGTGATCGAAAGGCGTTTGTTTGACATCCGTACTTTTATCCAGTTACAAAATACAAATGTAGGATCTGACCTTAGTCGACCTGACATGACTTAAGGTGGCCTATATTCATATTTTCTGATAAAAGTTGCTATATCTGACCAAACATTCGTAACAGCGATTCCAAAACACATACGTAAACTAACTTCACTCGCTTGTCAATTTCGACATAGTCGTAAGTGTGGTATTCCAACGGCTATTGACTTGACATGACATCACCTGAGGAGCAGCAAATTACGTTTTGACAATAAAAAGATGTTTCTAGCCTTTTCGGACTCTTCATTGTTCAAGATCAGTTTATAGAACCGTCCTATTTGCTTTATAGCCCACAGATTTTGAACGTCATGGCATAGCCTTGTTTGGCATCTTGACCCTGAAGTACCTACTTAGAGTCAATAAATATGTACCATTCTTCATGACATTTGACATTCTTCTGATTGTTGCCGCTCGCCCTCTTGGTTTTCCAGATTATGGGGACTATTTCTCGAGGACCCCCCTCCTTCCGCGCTAAGCGAGGGGCAGTGCGTACATTCGCGCGAGCGCGGGTTACGATGAACCTGCGTCGTTCCCGCCCCGACCGCCCGTGTCGGAAACGCCGGGCTTCATTCCATGCCATTCTGATTGGCCGCGATCTCACATCTCTCATCACATTTCCGCTTTTCACGACCATCGCGTTCTCTCAACAGCCTCTGTTGTCGGGCGTCATCTTCGGTTGTTTCTGCTCCGCGGTGCCCGGGGCACCTTGTGACGGGGCGCGCTCCCGCTCGGCGGCCGCAGTCGAAATGACCAGACGCGCGGACAGTCCGTCTCCTGCGGTGCGCTAGGCCTGGCGCTCAATGGATGGCCTGCCTCCGTGGCCTCTCTCCTGGGCAGTGAGTCAACGTTTAACATTGAACATCTATGACAGGCACCTTTGTTTGTTGTCTGGTTTTGACCGAACCTTTGTCAGAGCTCGGTGCGTAAGATAAAATGGCATACGTCAAGTTGCTTTAACGTTCCGACATAACTGAGGAAGTTATCACAAAGAGAGCATGGAAGCCAGGGCTTGGCGACGACAGCAGCCACGCCATGCGTACCTCAAAGCAAACGTCGTGGACGATTTATCGATGGCCGCAGTCCGCGCCAGTCAGCAGCTGTTTTTCCGTGACGTCAGAAACGGGACATTTGTCCTCTGTAGGTGATCAAAATCGACTGGCTGCTCGCGCGGCAGTTCACTTTTACCACAATATTTAACCCGGCGCTGTTTAGGCTACTCGTATTGCACTTCTTGTGATCTTCCAGTTATTGGGAATCCTAGGCCGGGGGGGGGAGGGGGGAGGGAGGAGAGAAACCATTTTTTGGCCTCCATGCCTCCATCTCAAAACTCACGCTTTGATTTGGCCCGGCTAAGTCACGCGAATAGATATATCAGGGAGAATTAAGCCTGCCGTAGAAACAGCCCAGTTTCATGCAATATTCAACGAGGGATATCTGCTTTTTTGTGTGATGTTTTTGCAGCCGTTTCCCTGGCGAGTTACTGGGGAAGACAATTAAGCTGTGCACGATCTTGGAAACTACCTACTGCGTTCAAAGGACAGATGAGGCAAAGCGCTATCATAAAAAATGCAACATGCTCCGGGAAAATGAGGTCTTTCTCTGTAATTTTTGTGAGCCGTTTCCTTTGTAGATTACTGAGCAACGTGACCAGAAAAGTTAGCCACTGGATGATTTCTCTAATTATCCACCGCGTTCACAGGACATACCCTGCTGGGACCAGGTGGCAAAGTAAGGAAAGCACCATGGAGTGGAGGAAGTATGTTAAACTCTTAGATTTAACAGAGGTTGACCGGCGCACAACTGGCAGTCATGACACTGGCATCATGGACTTGGTTCACCCAGCATTGTCCGGGGGTATTTTGCCACCTTCCATTGACTATATGGAAAACCAGCTGCCCGATTTGGATGACTTAATCCTATTCCCGGAGGGCTAGACAGCATGGCCGATTCGGGGGGGGGGGGGCGGATTCGTTCCCCCGAGATCTCGAGAATTACAAGTCCGATTTCATTACAACAAACGGTAATCGATTTTCCATGACGCAAACTACATTTTTATGGGAAGAAGTTTTCAAAACTTTGAAAGGGGTGGATAGAGGGGGGCAAAAAGCCAAAATGGCGATATTTTTGACTTGTTTTAACTCTGTTGCTTATAGACCGATTTTGATGAAATTGGCATTTACTTGGATTTAAATAGCTCCGATTGTCATTCACATGCCATAGTGCAACATTTTGCACTTTGCAGATCGGAGTAACGCAAGCGCGCTAGTTGGCTCGATCGGAAACTTCTGGACGATCCAGAAAGTCAGTTTGGATCATGTTGCACCCTTTACTACCAAAGATCCAAATGTAAGCAAATGTCGCAATTTTGCACGAACCTGCGACGTATGTTGTCCATGCAGTATACTCACTCTGACAGGGACATTTTGCCATCTTCCACTGACTGTGCCTGGCACCACCCTTGGCTGAATGAGGGTATTTCGCGCGATTGAGTTATGCAATACATATTCACCGCCAATTTCAACAAGATATATATATATATATCTTCATGAAAACATTTTTGATGTGATGAGCCTTGACAATGCATATACAGCGTTGAATAAGCGTTTCCAATTCTAGTAGGGCTAGTAGTACGTAAAAAACATCATTGAAATAAATTAGCCAGATCAAAACTCAAAGGCCATTGAATTCCAGGTCTCATCACCCTAGGATTGTAAAACCTTCTTTCAGACATCATCAAAATGTCTTCTTTCCTTTTTCCCATGTATATGTCACCAGACATGTGCCGGCATCCTGATGAGATGCAGGTCATCCTCGTCTGGCGTCGGATTCTAAGGCTGGCCGTCCACTTGCACTATTCGGCGCGTAGCCGAATGACCGAATGGCGGAATTTAACATTGGGCCAAGGGGAAATGTTCGTCAGCTGACGCCGAACGCCCGAATACGCCAGTCGGCGCGTTCAACTTTTCGGCGCCGAACCGAAGAGTAGAAAAAGCTCAACTTTTCGGCCGTTCGGCGGCAAACAGCTGTTAAGACGCAAGCGTGTTTGATGGAAGTCGACTCACAGAGGACAATGAAGTAAGTACTTCCGTCCAAATTGTCGTGATATTGAAGGATATATTAGAACTTGTTGTGACAGTACTAAATCAAAGGATGCTGTAGTCAACTGGACAACTTTATGTCGCAGGTATGATCGTTGGAATTACTTAACTGTGCTATAACAACAGTCCAGATATGCATATGAATGTGGCAGAATTAATTTTCATTGTGATTGTTATTAATGCATTACTAATCCATCAAAAGAAAAGAAGTGTTTGTTTTGCTGTTTTGCATTATGAAAGTCATGGGAAATTCTTTCGGCGAGTCAAAAGCACCAGTGGACGGCGTCCCAGAATTCGGTGCGTAATTTCCGCCATTCGGTCATTCGGTTACGCGCCGAATAGTGCAAGTGGACGGCCAGCCTAAGTTGACCCCAGTAAGTGTTGCGTCATCTGGGCACAGCTTTCCTCTGGAGGAACACGGCCTTTCCGAGATGACGCAATGACCCGCCCAAGTCAGCGAGGGCTTGAGTGCAACGCCAAGATAACCTGCATTCCATCGAAATCCTGGCACATGTTTGTATGCCTCCTAAAATTTTATAGGTACTCATCTAAACTTTTAAGCTCCTAAGTAAATATTTCGCCTAAGATGACCTAGTGTGAGGCTACGGGTAACGCACATCGACCTCTCATGTCTCCATGACATGCAAAGCAAACTGCCGTCGCTGTGCGGAAGAATTTTAACCGTAAATATGAAACAAAGTAAGATTGTGCGTCAAATTGCAAAACACGGTCGCCTTTATCACGTCATATTGACATTACCAAGGGTGATCTTGATCACCAGATTTTGTCCGGATGTGCCAAATTGATGTCAAGAAAGGTAATGAAAGTTTGATCGCCCTGTGATCATTCGTTTCGGAGGTATTTAACGGTAACTATGAAACGATGTAAAAATGCGCGTCAAATCGCAAAACGTGGTTGTCATTATGACGTCATATTGACATGATCCAAGATGACTTTGATCACAGAATTCCGCCGACATGTGTCAAATTGATGTAATAAAGGCATGGAAGATTTCAATGTTCTGCGGTTATTTGTTTTGGAGATATTTTTAAGAAATGCGCCAGATAGGACATTACACGCCACATCCAAGTCAATGGCTGATTAACATGGGTTTGTTGGGACCATTTGCACTGCGAAATCTCGAAACTCTGTCTGTCTTTTGCTTTCATGCTGGATCTGCCAATGTCCATTATTAGCCTCTTACTTCTGCTTCATTAAAAACATAAAGTTTCTCATATATATTCCATGCAACTCATGGACAGATAAAGCATGACACTAACAGCACTTCAGGTTCATTAAAATGAAACAGCGACTATTTCTTCACTATCAGCGATGTGGCCCACTACCTCCATTGTTACATTCAGGAACTCTTATTAGGAGATTAGTTCGATACATTCTGGTATCTTCGATTTCATGTGGAAGCGTATGGTATTGAAACAGCGATAAAAACAGGCCCTGCTATGAAAGTAATTACCGGGAAATATGCCTGAATGCTAGAAAATCCCACTGAATCGTTATATCATCGGTGGTATGCCTAGACGATTATTCTTGCAACTTCTCGTGTCCCGATCATGCAATCGTTTGGAACGCTACCGTTGCCGGATTTAGTATATTAACAACAAAAAAAACGGCGATGGTGCTTCGGGGGAAAGTCCAGGATCGAATTTGAAAACGGGAAAAATCAGAGGTGAGGTGCGCCAATGACACTCGCGGCGACTGCAGCAGCTGATGGCAGCGGACCCAGCGGCAGGAGGAGGGGACGCCTGGAGACAGACAGCGGCGGGAGGAGGGGACGCCTGGAGACAGACAGCGGCGGGAGGAGGGGACGCCTGGAGACAGACAGCGGCGGGAGGAGGGGACGCCTGGATACAGACAGCAGCGGGAGGAGGGGACGCCTGGAGACAGACAGCGGCGGGAGGAGGGGACGCCTGGAGACAGACAGCAGCGGAAGGAGAGACACCTACAGAGAAACAGCAGCGGCCTTGGCAGCGACGGGGGATGAGCACGCAGCATCAGGTCCCACTCTCGACATTCTCATCGACAACATATCGACATCAACATTCGACATCAGACCCCACTGGACATTTGCGTGGCGAGGCGCCTCACCAAGTGCTTATTACTAGAACATGCTAATTAGGACATCAATATCCTGACGTACAGGAGCGGGATAACATCGCACGGACTAGCAGAAGCTATCAAGCATAAGACATATTAGCAGCCAACGCCTTTACACTTTTCCCGTAACTATAACGCATGGATGCATTCCTCGGGACGGGAGGCGTAACCAGCCCCCCTTGAGATCACGAGAACTATAAGGCCGATTTGATCGTAAATAATGGCGAACCATTTGACACGAGGTAAACTGCATTTTCCTCAAAATAAATTTTGAGGATACCGTATGGGACGGATACAGGGGAAAAAAACGAAAACGGGAGTATTTTCGACTTGTTACAACCGCGATATTTATGAAACGATTTTGATGTAAATAGCATCAGTCGTGCATTAATTAACAGATCTCTTATCTTTGATCCACACGTTTTGAATTTTGGTAACATTCTTCAACGTTCACAGGGCTTGGAAACTAGGAGAAGTTGTTTTTTTAATGAATTAACATAAAAGTTGAATACTATTTTTAGCTAGTACTACTTGTGTATACCTGACAAACAAAACACGTATTACACTCTTTGTACAATGCTGGCAAAGACGATGCCATGGGCATGAAGGGGGAGGGGGAGGAGCTGCAATGTTTCCATGTTCCTCATGTCATCAGGTGGCCTTTGACCTCGAATGATCCCAAATGACTTCGAAGTCACATAAAATAGCCTTGTATGTTTAGCTCGTTGCGTTCCAAAACCATTCCAGTCATCTGAATTGACTGTATGTCACAATGTCCAGTTCCTGACTACCGTGATATGGACGGATACACGGATATGGGCCTGAAACTTGCGAGGTAAGTAGGAAACACTGCCCCGCACCATATACATTTTGATTTTGATTTCGAAAATTAGTGCCGAATACCGCAGCTAAACCGTATTTTGAATTCTGGCCTTAAACAGCTCTTGTAAAGTAAGTTGGTCAGCAAAAAATATTTCTGGGTGTCTGCTCACTTATTCACCACAGTATCACATGACATCAAACACTCATTTTAAATTTTAGGTTTTATATTAAAAATTCTATTTCTTGGCAGCCATTTTTTACGTTTAACAATGCCAAAAATGCCCGAGATGCCTCCTAAAAAACTTAAGGCAATCCCGCCCCTGGACAAAATATCATTGTCGGATTTTGACATAACACATAGGAAAAAGAAATGAGCAAGTTCAGCGCGTCCGCAAAGATGCTTTAAAAATCCTGGAAATAATGGGCAAAAAGCTCGAAGGGACAGGGGTGTCATTTTGTGCAAATGACTGGGGGGAGGTTGGAGGCGAGCCGAGAGCCCGACAAGCTAACTTTCCTGACCGCGGTTTTCTCAACGGATAAAGCCGATTGAGAGGGGTTTCTGAAGCTTCTCCCCAAACATGAATACGACTAAAGCATGTGCACGAGCAAATGGCGACTCTTAGCGGAAGGCGGATGCATTTTTTATCACGCATAGACGTGATGTTCACATGTGCCATTTATGACCTGGCTTTTAAAGGAACCTAACCTGTTTTACTGCGACTAAGCAACAGCTTCACCATGGCAGCAAAAGGAACTTAGATAAATGATGCAAAGGAAATGTGGCTGCCATAAATGTGTTCACTTTGTATGATGCATCAACCAAAAAGCGACACTCCCGATGAATGAGAAAATAAAATCTAATTCCCACTGAGAAATCGACGAATTTCTACAGCGCAAAATAAACGACGCGATAACGGTAAAAACAGTCTCCGTCTCTCTTTCTCTTTCGTGATTCATCTCTGCCTCTGTTTTCCCAGCTCCTCTATCTTGCCGTTCCAAGACGGATGAACGACCAAGTCGCTGTGAATCGAACACCTGGACTGTCGCGGGCAGTGTAAAGGTATCGCTACGGATAATGCGCTCGGCTTTTTCACCCTTGATCGATCACGGAGCATTCACCGCCGCTTTCAACAGGTGCTCAGAGCCTGCACGCACAATGCTCCGTCCATCTCAAAGGAAACCGAGGCACCAATAAATTACAACGTAATACGAATAGTTTTACGGGCTGTTCAAACGAAGGGCGTACCAGGCGGCATTCTGCATCGCGCAGACGATAACGTTGTCGATGTGTTTCATGCCGTCATGTATCAAAACAAAACGGAACTAAAAATATTTTCCACGGATTTTTGATTATAATATAGGAGTGGTTTGCTGGCCGTCAGTGTGAAAATGTTACTGGTTCCTGCAGGGTTCATGTGGCAATGCTATGGGTACTTCCTGCGCGGTTCATGTAACGGCCTTACCGGTGGTTTCCGCTTCATTCCGGTGACGTCACTGATGGTTCCTTGCACTCTTAAGGAAGCAACATTGGTGATCTGATCCACACTACTAAACCACTGTATGAGTTTTACACTGCTCAGGTGGAAATGTTGCCGCCGTTTCATTGGCAATGGGCTACGTGGCTTCAGTAGCCATCATCAATGCAAAACCTAGGCATGGATATGACGTACTGGAGAAAGAAGTGCTTTTGACCGAAGGAATAGGTGTTTGACTGAAGAAACAGCTCTCAATAGGTGTTTGCACAAAGTGCACTATTTCCTGTATGCACCTTGATATGTTCACTGACGGTGCAAAGTACGTTATTTCTGAAACCACCAGATGTTCATTTGTTTTTAACACCGCATTTTATATTCCTCAGCATGTAGTTCAATATGTTTCCTGCACATTTAACGCTGATTTGATTCGACACTGTATCCGCATTTTGTATCCCCGGTATGTAATTCCATACGTTTCCTGAGCATTCAACGTTGATTTGGTTCGAAATCGCATTAGCATGGACAAGCTCGAATATTTGTGGTCATGGTTGTGGTTGAAGAACATCTAAAATGCAGAAGACCATGGTTTAAATAACTTCGCAACCTATAATTGTGTGCATGTCGGAATGAACTTTATCAGCAGGCTATGATTTGACTTAATGATACAAAATTCAGGTAAAAAGATCCAAGCCACAACAGGAAATGCCTCCTATGTTCCTAAATGAATCAACAGATGAAAAGTTTCTGAACACATCAGGAAAATCCCCGTCAAGGCAAGCAGTCTGGACCCGGCCATCACTGAACACATTACCTCTGCCGTAACGATAAAGTGAGTGTCTGAAATAAAAATAACCAAACAAATCAACAACGGAAGATTAAAAAGACCGTGTCAAACACAGCTGTTATTTCCAGCTCACTTCAACATATTCTTTATATGACGTCGCATAGCTCATCTGACTCGAAGCAGTCACAACCAGCACTGCCGACCCTGCCACGTCAAGTCCGCCTCTTCACGCTTCCCCCCTCCTCTGTGGTTCAGCTTCCGAGTGAGCGCGCCGCGCGCCCGCCGTTTCCGACTTCTCGATCGGCCGCGCGGCGGAGTACCTCGGCCCCGACACTGCGGGCAGCGCCGCCCTCGGCTGGGCGGCTGGAGACAGGCGCCGGGCGGCGTCAACATGTTTGCGCGCGTCGGAGCGTCAGCGGCAGCTCGGCCGCAGATCGGTGTCTCCGTGACGGTCGGTCCTCGGCCGATCGACGCGGCCGCGGGAGCCAGCGGCCCGGCGTCACGCGCTGTCGAACTGAACCGCCGCCGAGCTGGGCCAGCTCCGAGTCTGCGAGCTCGGTGAGCGTCACGCGTGCCACTTGGGAAAAGCTCGTACAATGGTCGATAGAGCGAATGAGGAATCGGGTTATCTGCAAATTACAATATGGCATTGGCACAAATCAGAACAATGGAAACGAGAGAGAAGCTTTCCTTGTTTTCGGAAATAGCCAAACAAATTGCAGATCGCTACTGAGCGACTGCTTTTGACAACCCAGATAACTGGACATCGCTTTTGGGGCAAACGAAAAAAGGCTTGTCGGAACTTGTTTTTGTGGGATCTGCGGCGGTTCTCGACAAATGCATGGAAATGTATGCTAATGGTAATTCGTTTTTGAAAAAGAGCCATATGTGAATGCGTCCATAAACCACCTTTACAACAAAACAGGGAGCCATTATAAATTTCTCAGGCGACCTGAAGCCCATCTGGGTCTCGATTCTTGTTTAAGCCTCCGGACGAAGAGCGCAATAAGCGTCTCAGGGCGGTCGAAAACGTCAATAGCTGGAGGCCTTACCGCCGCCGGCAGCCGCCGAACACCAGCCGGGCAAATGAGAAAGATCCGCGACGGCCGTCAGCAGCAGATTGCGCCTGAGCAGTAGCGAGGCATTGTCCAGGGACTGCCGCGGTAGGCGGCAGGATCGACGGACTGAAGTCCGTCCACCTGACGTCGACAGACTGAAGTCCGCCCAAATGACGCCACGGCCGAGCCACGGTCAGCCGCGGCTAGCCGTCTCAGCCGAACGAACGATCATTGCTGCGTGAAATCATTTCTCGGAGTTTCTAGCGTGAGCTGTGACGGTGAGTGATCTCTCTAAGCATCCGATAAGCTTAAAGGAACCGGGTTGACGACACCTGAACGTTTATATATATATATATCTATATATATATATATATATATATATATATATATATATATATATATATGATTTTGAATTTTCTGTTCATATTTGTTTTTATCATATTTAGCAATGGTAGTGTATTACAAGAATACATACAAATATAAATATGTATATATGTATTCTTATAACGCACTGCCATTGCTAAATATGATCTAAGAGTTTACCAGGATCATGTTGGGCATCACAGCGCATCATGAGCAGCGGTAATGCTTGCAGCTTGTGATGACAATTTATACTTTTACATTGGTGTATAATTTTAGACTTTGAAAGTTAATCACGCCCTTAGCAGAAAAACCCCATCGTCAGATCAACAGACTTTTTAAACCTGCAATCTTTCACGCACTCAATACCAATTGTTTTAGAGGAAGCCACTTTACCGTCAGCTGAAGATTACCCGAGCATGATTTCGACATCTCACAACAGCGCAGCTGAGCCGTGACAGCATTACCGTCCGCGAAGCTGTCGCGTTCCCGTCCCAGGAGACCGCCTGCGCCGGCCGCTGCCGGAACCGAGACGTCCACGGGCGGCGACGGCCGGCTCGCGCGGCGCCGGCCGCCGGCCAGTCAAGGCCCCATATTGGCCGGCCGGATTTCCGCAAACGGCCGGCGGCGCCGCGGCGCTCTGCGGCGGCGGCGGCGGCCGGCCGTCGTCTTATTACGGCCACTCCGGCCGCGGGGATTACCGGAGGTGGGCCGGCCGGCGCCGGACAGAGCCGGTGGCAGCTCTCCCGGGTCATCTCCATAATCAATGGGGCCGGCCGGCGCCGAGTCGCTGATGGGGCTGTGGGGAGTTAGCGCCGGCCCGCGCTGGGCCGAACACGGCCGGCGGCTAATTGACGCCGCCGGACGATCGCCGGCCGGGCCGGCATAGGAACAGGGATAGACACAGCGACAGGGACAGGACCGGGACGGGGACCGGACCGGGGACCGGACCTGGGACCGGCACATGGGCCGGACCGGGACAAGGACCGGACAGGGACAGGACAGTGACCGAACAGGGATAGGGGCCAGGACGAGGGCAGGGACCGAAAACGGGACGGGGATCGAACAGGGACAGGGACAGGGAGAGGGATCGGACAGCGACAATAGCCGTACTAGGATCGGAACAGGATCGAGACAAGATCAAGACGGAATCGGGGCAGGGTCGGTCTACGTCGTCAGGGTGCCGTGTCTGGGCCGTCAAGGGTCGGGACGGGGTCCCAATAGTGCCGACCTGGGCCGGCCGCTACAAACGGACAAACAAGACAGGCCGTCAGCTGCTAGAGCCGAACTGGTCTGACCAGCTCATCACAACTTCCCGGCAGGACGCCAGCTTATCAACCACGCTGCCTCACTAACTCCAGTGATTTATGAACGTCATCGCCATGGCATGACCAGCTCACTGTAAAATGCAGATAATATACATGGCATGATTGATCAACGGGGGTATTCGCCCGCTTGATAGCAAGGCGTGTTCATAGGCCCCAGGCGCAGGAGGAATCTGGCGTGTAGACGTTGAACAAACACTGATGTGAACCCCACAACACATAGTCCTTAAATAGCTCTAAACAGCGGAATTTCGGCTGAATGTTCTGAAAATTAGAGAATCAGATCCGAGTCACTTGCCCGGGTGACGTCTGGAACCAGAGCCGTGCTAAGCAGAGCTCGTTTCATACAGCCTGAACCATGGGTCTAATGATGTCGTTCCCAGCAATGGCTGATTTTGTGGCGAAATTTAACATGCCGTCACAGACACGACACGACCACGTGGTAGTCAGCATAAACTCCACTGGCCGCTGCCGGCTGACACGCTGTTCACCCACTGAACGCCGGAGCATGTTTTACCAAGAAGGGGAGGCTGGTGTTCTCCTCGATAGCCAAGCACGGACAGTGTCCGTCAGCTCACGATGCCTTCATCGTCGCCACGCTCTGTTTGCTTCTGACTGGGACCGACGCGGTGGTGGTGAACAGACCCGGCGACGACTTCGCTCATGCCTCGGCACGGAGAGGGAACGGTTCGTGTCGGCGCTGACAGTCGGGTTAACGACTACCGCGCCGGAGCTAGAAGCACCGGCGGATCCAGCCACCCGTTTTTTGTTGGAGGGGGGGGGGGGCAGATCGTTTTGTCGGATAACCTGACATGCACCCAGATTTGTTTTTCTCCTCAGATTTGGGTCATTTATTTTGCTACTTCCAAACAAAGTCCTTTTTAACAAGATAATTCCACTGGAAAAGTCAAAGACTTCGTCAGGGCACGAAGTCTGTCATTGGCCTCAATCGTCCTCTAAAATACATGAATTTAGAGTGTTTTATCATGCAGTACAAGAAAAATATCAGCTTTCTACCAACAACTGTTGTGCAGTTGTTGAAAGCTACGAAAATAATTTCCCTTGTGATTTTGCAACCATTTTGGCCACATTTCACAACACTGAATTTCTTCAATGAAAACAGAAATTGTGAAAAAAAAGAACAATGAAAAGAATCCAGGCGCCAGGCACCAGCAATGATGTCATTCATTGGGTCATGGTCTTTCAAATGTGTTCATACTTGTGGTTGATCATTATGCAGTGGGCTCCATCAATGGGGTACTGGGGAATGGTCCCGTCAAAACTTGGTGTAGTTGAACTTTATACTGGGCTATCAATGGGTGATGAAGGTACTGCATAAAATGACTGGAAGCCCATTGTCCTACAACCTTTTCCGTGTGCTGGTTCCTCCTGCAAGAGATTTTTTGGCATGCATTCCTTAAAAAAATGGACTACTACCTCGCCTGACTCTTGAAACCTCCATTTTTCCCTTCGTTTTCTTTAAACACGTGCCTTTCAAAGCTATTCTTCTTGAAGGTTTCCGAGAGGGTAGCCTCTCTCTTGATCTTCGGATCTGTGGCATGGTGTGGCTCTTTCTGCAAAAATCTGCCTGGATCCCAGGCCGGCCACCTCAGGTGGCAAGGCGTAGTTAATATGTTTTGAAGCGAAATTCCGTTTCACTAGGGCTCGCCGCTTACTTCATTAAGCAAGGATTCATGGACGCCACTGAACTGCCCGGTTTTCAATGGTATCGGTTTCTGTAATAGGGTTTTGATGTTTGTTGGTTTGATGTTTGTTGGGCGCGCGGACTACTGAGGCCATTGCGCCCATGTAACAGTTTTCTGCTTGGCGTGACAGTTTTCTATTGGCGATCTCGTTTGTGCTAAATTTTTCTCGTCTTCAGTTCTTCAGTACTCTTTTCACAAGTTCTTCTTCCCAATTCTTCGTTTACTCGTCAGACACACAGAGCTTCCACTTCCACCACCCATATTCTTGACGTCAAACACTGACCACTCACAGCACTAGCACTTCACTACGTCACGAGCGTCACGTGGTCCATCACATGTTGAATCCATATACACACAGATAGCTACTGAGCAAAAACCGGACCTGCTTATATATTACCTACGAACGGAAATGATGAAAGGGGATGGTGCACTTATAATATCATATACAGCTAATCAGGAGGCGTTTTGCTATATGAATATGCCGAAAAGACTAGGCTTTAACCAATGAACGAACGTGAAAACGCACGGTATTCAAAGAAGTGGCTGACGTAAGGATGGATGCAAGAGCTCAGAAGTTTCTGCGAATGTAAGCTATTTTAATATTAGAAAAAGTAAGTATCGTTTAACATTACGGATATGATTCACCTAGCGGCATTGCGGCACGATTTATGTACATGAGACGTTAATGCGTTCTCAGACGTATCTGTCTGATTCCCTTCGGTGCCGACCATGGGAACTAGAAATGAAGGCATCTGGTAGCCTTAAACAGTCTTCACAAACCAAAGGCTTTTGAAGAGAAACCTCTACGATTTAGAAAAATTTAGAACACATTGAAACCTGAAGATTTTCTGATACGGGAACTTTAAAGCCATGACGTGAACATTGTTACAGTTCCATAGCAGCCTGACCTTTGGGATCTTCGGCAGGTTCCGGGCTTTAGGGCGCGGATTGTCGTTGACGGTAGCGTGCTGCTTGCTGGACGTTCCCGTACATGACAGATCCCGTTTCTACATGCACTTGGTCCTGTTTTGCATTTTGCCTTCATGATTTCATCTTTGTGACAGTCTCTACGTCCGACACGAAACAAGAAAACATGGAAAATATCCATTTTGCTCTTTGCCTTTGAACGGCACGTCCGCATTCTTCTGCGGCACGCACAGGGCGCTATGCGATGAACTGTTGAATGTCTTTTGAGAGGATGTCCATTTCGTGGCACTGTCGCTAGGTGGGCAAGACAACCTTCTGAAACCGAGACTACTTGACTACGAAATGTGCTGAGTTTTTGACTACGCGGATCCCAGGCTTTGAGCCGCGCGTGCGCTTTCATTTTGTTTGGCTGTGAATTTAGCCAGCGAGTGCAGCCGAGATGTTATTATTTTTTGGCGATAAGTCCGTGTTAGGACATGCAGGACTTTATCGAAAGACCTGTTGCATACAGACTACAATACAATGCGACATTTTTTGCTGATATGGAACACAAATGGGCGGGTTACACACTGATCTGATTTTCGTTGCAAAAAGTGAAGAGCCTCTCTGCGAAATTAAAGTGGAATCGATAACTAGTTCCAGCACGAGTTTATCGTCCGCTTTCAGGCGGCATGGCGCCCGAACTGCGGGCCAAAGTCTTTGGGCTGCAGTTACGAACAAAAAGAAACGGTACACGGAGCTACATCCTGATGCATTTTCCGAGTAGCTGCGATCTCTGGATCGCCAGCAATAGAATCTTAGAAAACGCCCGGAAACAGCCTTTTCCAATTGCCTTCGCCTAAGCGTGGCATGTGCGGCGCGCACTGAAACACGCTGAATGCCAAGAGATTGCCGTTGTAATTTTCATTCCAACTTGCTTCGTTTCGAGCCAATCCGACCCCTGGTTGCCAAGGAAACTCTTCGGAACCGAAACGATGTTTAGCGCTGATTGCGTTTCCGGTTTTTTATGTTTTCCCTATGGGCTAAAAATTGCCCTTGAAGCGCGCGGCACGCGCCAACGAGGCGTCGCAGCGCGACAAAAATTAGACGATTTTCCTTCAAAAAATGCAGTGGATTTTCCAGTCCCAATTTGTTTTACTCCTACTGGCTTCAGTTTCCAGCCAAATAAACCACTTCTAATATTCCGGATTTTTTTTTTGGGGGGGGGCGGCAAAAGACATGATGGCCCCTTCCGGGCTTTTGGGGGACCATAACCATCCCTCACCCGGATCCGCCAGTGGTGAAAAGTAAAGCTGTCCCGGCCGGCGGCTCAGGGTGGTTAGTTGTGCTAAACGGTCAGACATCGTCGAGTGCTCTCATTAAAATCAGCCAGCGGGGGCGGCGCTACTCGAGTCGGGAGAGGCCGGGGAGAAACCCTCGTCCATTTCCCTGAGGCCGTCCCAGCTGCGTCGCCAAGTGAAGCGCGACAGACGATTCATCATCGAGGCGGATTTTATTGTGTTGCTTTATTTTGGACACGATTTCAGCACCTCATGTGATCAAAGACACAGGAAGTTTCATGTCTGGCATGCGACATCGAAGCCGCCGCCAGACCTCATTGGCTTTGAGGGCCCAATGAACGCGGGTTTCGAGGATGGTTTCAGCTAGGAGTTGCTGCATGAACTGCTGTTTATCCACCCGAAGAGTCAGTTACAGAACAGCTGTTAGTCTGGCCATCCAAGTCACTGCAGCAGCTGCCGGCTGCAGCCACCTGCTGCAACCGCCTGCAGCAGCTGACAGACGGGCCAATGATTGAAGTGCGCTGCGCGACTGAAATAGAGCCGCTGCTGAGAGATCTACTGGGCCAGCTGCGAGGGCGCCAGCCGCCGTGACATATCCTGCTCACCGCTCGACTCAGCGCCCGCGCCGATGGAGCGGCCATTTCCGGCGGCATTGAAGCGGTAACGGACTCTAGATCGAACGCTGACCCGGCCTGGCGACGGGGGTATCAGAACTAGGAGCATCAGACCGATAACGTCACCTTCCATGGGGCTACCATCAAACGCGCCGACCAGCCAGATGTCGTTTATTGCCGACGGGCGAACGCGTTTATGTGTCCGGGTTAATCGCGAGCGTTATCTCCACGCTAAGAACGTCACCATTATGTGTCTGCAGAACACAGGCGTATATTTCGGTAGGCATGCGAGGGCTGAATTAACCGCAAATTCGCGTTTGATTTCATCGCTTAATCGCTTTTCCAACGCAGTCCTGAATGCAACTTATCGCAGTCGCCACCTAGCCCGATGACGTGCTGTGTATCATAAATGAGAAACCGCATAAAAGAGGGCATATTTCCCGAGACCAAAATGCTGTTAGTATGCCAGGTTTAGTGAAGGCCCTTGCGCCTAAACCCTCAGCCGTCTCACAAGCCGTTACGGCAGACTACACGAACAAACTACAGTTCGTTTTCTTTTCAAAAGGCCATTCCATTTAACTGCCCAAATCACAACCGCTCTTGCAAAGCAAAGTAGATTGGATGGAGGCACAGTTTGCTTTTATGTGTACGTTCATTTATTTAAGTAACAAAGATTGGCCATGGTATAGATGCATCAATATACAATGTATGGAGAGGCAATTCGCCCTCATGTTGTACGTTAATTTATTCGACTAACAAAAGTTAGCCATGGTATAGATTTCATTTGCATCCTCGTGACAAAGTCATTTCGGCGAGTAAAGGGGAAAAACGGAAAAACGAGCTATAGCTACAATGGGCTTTATGTAAAAACCTCGCCGTCTTGTTTCTCCAGCAAATACCGCGGCACAGGAAGTGTCCCAGTTCTGTTTAGCACAGACCAATCATAGACGAACCGTATCCTACTGTCACGTTAGTGTGCCGGCGGCATGCTTATAAATTGAGATATGTAGAGCAAACATGAAGCTTTGAAAATACCCCAACATTATGGCGACAAAAACCGCTTCGACGGGAATGCGGAACGCATTTAACGCTAAACGCCTCCTTCCCAAGAGCCAGGTTTTACCCTGTACGAAAATCGCCTTGACTACATATGGAAACTACACATATGACTACATATGACTACATATGACTACATATGATAAAGTACACATGAAACGTAGCGCAGCTGGTGTTGCTTTCTTTGTATGTGTACTTGCTCCCATAGTCGACCGGACTGATTTAAGGCGCCACATATTTTAAAAGAAAGAATGCATGGCTCGTAACATCACAGCCCACATTTGCTCAGGAGTCTTTGGACAATGAATTCACCTCCGAATTCAAGTCCGAATTCACTCCATTCCATCCTAACAACTGAGGATCAACGAGAACAAAAACGCAGAAAAGTAACCTCCTCGAGTGCCCAAACGGTGAATATCTTTGCCTTTGAATAATGCATACTTTGCAAACTAAGGCTAAATGAGCCGCCCAACTTGACGCTAGCAACGTGGGGCCCATCAGCAAACTTCGTACCAGGGTGGGAGTGGAGGAAGTCCGTCCCCTCCCATGATATCCAGAGGCCTAGTACAACACTGAGTTTTTCGGAGTAGGTGGTAGGCCGGGGAAACTTCCTTGGTGTGACTGGCAAATTTATTCATTAGGACATGCAAGAGCAAAGAGAGTAAACTCGTATCTTTACGATGTTTGGTGGTATGGTCCGTCTCAACACTTCCGCTGCAAAGTAAGCACGTTTCCTGGATACGTGACCGGCCCGGACCGATAAACATTGAGTCCCACTCCAACCATTCAGGCCCGTCCATACGCTTAATGTGGAACCCCAGTCCGGTTCAGCCCGTTAAGTGAAATCTATAAAAGAAACATCGGTCTTATTTCACCCGATTACACATTACTTTAACAAGATAAAATGACTCTGGCCACAACATTTAAAAACCTTGTCACGTGACATGATCGTGCTGTTTCAAGGACCTCAAGCAAATCATCAAGGATTTCATGAGTAACGGATAGTTGTATCCCAATTTGCGCAAAAACCAGGTCGCAAAGTGCCACATCGTCTCCGATCTTAACTTTCCACTAACAAACGGTATTGTAAGAAAATTCAGTGAGAACTGCTTCATGATTTTCTCTAAAACTGATAAGACATAGCTGTTTGTAAACCACAAACGTGCCACAGAAATGCAGTGTATACAGGCTGCGCATTGTGACAAGATATGTAGTTTGGTTTGGGATGCATGTAATAGCCCGCTGGGAAGGCTGAGGCAGCTGCAATGGGAGCACGACGGCAATGCGAGTCAATATAAATTCCGGTCTGCGGAATTCCTAGACGATGAAATCAGGAAAATGGCCGAATAAATCATGAAATCAATCGGACTCTCACTAGTCAACCAAACGTAGCAAGGATCATTAGCAGTGTTTTCATTGGTTGGATACAATACAAAAACGTGCGGCATAAAATACTGAGCCAAGTGACTACCAATAATCCAAATGCATAATAATCCATCAAAGGAATGAATTTTCGGCGTTTTCCAACTCTTTCTTCAACAGTCGTCTTTACCTTTATACTGTGTTCAAAGCACGCTAGATCACCAGAGCCCGCCCGCAGAGTTTTTATACCTTTATATTGTTATCATTATATATATTATTATCATATTATACATGCGTTTGTATTATTATATTATTTATACAGAGCCCGCAAGAAACCTGATACAAAAGTGACGCACGCGATCAAATGGCTGATCTCTCTTTATCGCCCACATCTTGTTCTGAATCCTCAAGCCTCATCCGCACCTTAATGTGATACATCATGACTTCGAGGCATATGAGGCAATTTCGTTCCAGGAGTAAATGTATATACACTCAAGAAACGAAATAACCTCAAACAGATAAGCACGTAATAAGTGAATAAAAACAATGCATGGTATCAGTCTTAATACAAATACATTTCAAATTCTGTCTTAATACTTAATACCTTCAATATGAAATCATTTTAGAACTAGCTTTGTATCCATTAGCCGATTCGCTGTTTCTCTACTGGCAAAAAATTAGCACACAGAAAATGCTGCCAAGAAATTAAAGTTATGGTACACGTCGTGCGTACTGTTTGTAAAGTCAAAAATGAAAAAGTGCAGCAATGGCCATCGCAACGCGCAGAAAGAATGGTAAAAGCCACAAATTTAAGGATCACGGTTTTGCCGTTCAAGCTCAGGCTTCCTGCCAGCCATGATGTAGGTTTGGGATTACATACAAGACTTGCACCTCCAGCATACGCAAAAAAGAAACGCAGTAATAGGTTTACGATGCTAATCATACAGGAAGGGGAGTCGTATATAATGCGCTTCAACAGTGCTTCAAATATCCCACAGTGATGTATACGGATTGCAAGTGTTTCAGCGACATATCACTAATTCAAAGCTGGTGAACGTTGTGTGTTCCAGGCGTCCAGGGCCAAGGAAAATCGCGAGAAGCTTGCTGCTCTATTTCCTTCTTCATCTAACATGTTAACATGTAAGATGTCGCTTTTTCTGACACTGATTTCCCATTCTCAGGATTGCATCACAACCTTTCATTCGAGGCTTGAGCGAATAGGTCGTGGATTTCCAGCAATGCTTTGCTCTGGACCTAACCTTTTGCCCCTGGATTTTACCAAAAAGGCGGATATAATGACGGCAAACACGCGTCTTGCGGCTTTGCTTTAACACACCGACCAAGGTGGCGTGCAAAACCCACCTTAGTCGTTGCCTCTTTGCACTTGTCGGAGCCGGCGAAGATGTTGACGTCGGAACTGTTCCGCCTCTGGGGGCATTGGTCGATATCCACGCGTCTCAGGTCAATGTCGATGCCGCTCGTTCCTCTGAAAGAGAGCGGTACGTTCAGAACAACAGCTCACTCTCGGAATTCGCCCCAGGGGTAATCCTGCCAGGAGGAATACGGCAGCGTTTCGTTGCTCGAGACAAAGTTCGGCAAAAGTTTGTGTACCAAAGGAAATGCAGCGGAGAAGACATCTCCCAATGGTGCCTTTAACCAAGGCCTATCGATCCTCTGAGCATAAGAAACGAACCCTGAATCGGCACACAAATTATGCTAAGAGCCACGAGTTATGCTCGAAATTTTATTGCCTTGCTGTAGGTCTTGAATTTCATTAAATCAGAATCGCGGATAACATATCCTGATATCAGCCCGCGTGATAGCGCAGAAGCCTTAGTTTCTTCACCTGCGTTTGGTGAACATATGAGAAGCTAATCAAGGGTAGGTTGAAATGGTTTGAGTTACGTAATCCCACACGTCACGTCACGTCACGAGTATTTATATCGTATATCGTCGTATATATATATATATATCGTATATTATATATCGTCGTATATATATATCGTATATTTATATTATATCGTCGCGAACGAGTATTTGGTAAATGTTGGACCGCGCGTGGCTGCCGAGTTGGCTGCGCCTCGCGATGCACCGGAGGCTGCTGTCCGCGTACCCCGAGGAGGCGCGTGTACCTTTACGTTATGCCCAGTCACACTCATGCATATGCAACACACTTTTTTCAGCAAGCGTAATCCATCTGCATGTGGAACGGACGGTTCGCGCATCATAGTCCTCAAGATGCCTTCTAACACCATCAGCTTCAGCATTATTTAAAATCCAACTTTGAAATCTCCTTTCTTCATCCCTACACGGGTTCCGACTACGGCACTCTACTAAGACGGCCCTACTAGACATTTCGGACCGCGCGCTTTCTGGTATGGATGTGGACAAAATTTCTTTGTTCTGTCTCATCAACCTGAGCAAATGCTTCGATGTTAGCCATCATTCTAAATTGCTTACAAAACTGCAGTTTCACTGCATTGATACCGCTTAGTTTGCTAAGTATTTACCTGGGCACACGCAAAGTGTCTGTCTCTCAGGTTCACAAATTTCTACTCCGGGGCCCATCAACCAGGGAGTCTTTCAGGGTTTGTCGTTGGGACCCGTACTCTTCACCATCTTTGCCAACGACCTCAGCCTGCATGCCGCCGGCGCTTTTGTTGTACAATACGCCGACGACACCCAGGTTTTCGTCTCTGGCCGAAAATTCGTCTTTTCCGGCACTGATCGATGACATGAAGACCAGCCTAACATCGCTTGATGCCTACTTTCTCTCCGGCCTGACGGTGAACGAGACGAAATTTGAACTCCTCCCTCTCGGCACAAGACAAAACATACGGAACCTACCCTCGTTCACAATGAAATTCCGTGACAAAATACTGGTCTCCCGTACCGCAGCCAAAAATCTCGTCATCACGGTCGACCGTTACCTTTCTTGGGATTCGCACGTCGCTCAGATGTCTCGGAAGTGTGTCGGGGCCTTGTCTGCTATCTTCCATCTCCGCCATTATCTGGCCACTTGCTCCATGCCCACCATTGCGACTGCCCTGGTTTTCTCACACTTCCGTCATTGTCTCCCGGTGTACGTCAACGGTTTTGCCAAGAACATGGCTGCCGTTCAAAAAATTAGTACCTTTGCCGCTAGAATTATCTCTGGGAAGCAAAAATTCGACCATGTCTCTAACGTGCGTAAAAGCCTGGGCTGACTGGACTTTCATAGCAGGTTCATCCATCAAGCCCTCACATTTCTGCACAAAATCCGCACGAAAAGTGAGTCCGAGTCCTTAGCCGTCAGTTTTTCTGCACCAGTCAAGAGTGTCTCTGTCACGTGCGGAGCACGCGGCAGGATCACCTCCTCAGCCTGCCTTCTATCCGCGGCACCGCGGACAGAAAAAGGCAGTTCGCTTACCGTGCGGCCAGCCATTACAACGTGCTACCGCCTGAATTTTCCGCTATGTCAAAGTCGCGGTTCAGGCGTGTCCTGAAGCGACGCTTGCAATCGACGTCGACTTGAAGCACGATCTCTATCATTGGCTATGATTACCTTTTTAGTGGCGTAACATTTTTTTTTCTTGCAGACTCCGCCTGCTCCTAGACTCCGCATAAAGTGTGCATGTGCGTATGTAGTGTAATGTATGTTTTACCCATCGTGCATGTTCTCATTGTTTGACCTTGGACCCAAGAATAACCCTGATGGCTTTGGCCATGCATCGTGGGTGGACCCAGGACGTAAAATAGAGTAAATAAATAAACAAATGAAACACAGATCATTTGCATGACCAGCAAGAAGCTTCCAACTAGCTCAGATCACTTCAGATTAGCCAGGTAGTCACGCCAGGTTTGTCTAAATCTCACTCTACAGGCGCGCGTTACCTTTTGCAGTACCTTTTCCAAAGTAATAGGTTCCTCCCTCTGCTCGCCCTTTCATGCCGTAGAGATGTTTTACAAGCACTTCAATGATAACAGACACATGGTGCTGAAATACCTCACATTGCGTCACAAAGATAAGTAAATACAAGTATAAACTTCATTCTCAAACCAACGTCACTTTTGCTCCGTACATTCATGTTGATCTGATTAGGCGGGCGCTCAGATCCGGTCCTAGCTGAGGTGCACTGGAGCGCTGCGTATCTGCGCCCTGCCGCGCCGGCCGGGCGTGTTTTGGCCGACGGCAGGTATTCCCGTCTCCGCGTCCGGGGCTGCCGTCAGCCGTCACGTCGGCGGAAACCAAGCCGATGATCTGGCCGCAGGAAGCATCGATCGACGCCGTCAAACTTCGGTTTCGGGCGGAAACGCGCCAGCCGTGGAAGTGGCCGATTGGCTCCGCGGCGCCCGGCCGCCGGCCGCGTCAGCACCTCCGTCCTCCCAGACCGAGAGCGGGATGTCAGACCGCGCGCCGGCCGGCGACGGTCAAACTCTGCCCGACAATGGAGGCCGGAATGGGGCGATCTGTTGTTGCCTGGACGACTGGCGGGAAGGCCACAGACTGCCCGTTGTCTGGGAGTTGGTGGGATGGCGGCAGGCTGTCTGATTTTTACTGGGATCGTGGGACGGAAGGTGTTTGCTGTCTGGTGGCTGATAGGAGGGAGTCACACTGTCTATTTCGTCGGACATTTAGCGTGGGACCAAATGATGGTTGTGGAGGGAACTGGAAAGTTAAAGTTGGTCTGTTTTCCGGACGCAGAGTGGAAAGTTAAATGTCTGTTGTCATGGGACCGACCCGGTCGTCTCCCAGTCGCCGGCACCCACTCCAGATGACGAGACCACCCCACAGAGTCGTGCCGGGACACACACAGGCACACACGGCCCAGACGCTTGCAGCGTTCTAAAATGGGGATGTTCGTTTCTACGTCAGACTTGGCGTATTTTCCTATTTTCAGTTTCACAACGCCACACGCCAAGAAACGTATCCTCGCGAGCAGGACAAGCTGTGCTTGCCAGTGAGCTAACGTTGCATGGGAGAACATTTCTGGTTCTAGAATGGGTATTGGCCAGAGCGGAGCAATGCATCCATCATCAGGGCAATCCTGAGCCTTCAAGAGGAACATACGGTGCATACATTAAATACGTGATTAAGCACTGAATTTGTTTGATGCTTATTTACGCCGTACCATATGCAATACCATTAACCAAACATTTTCCAAACAAATTTGTATGCTCAAATAACGCACGTAACTCTTTCGGTTGAAGTGGAAATGCAGTTCGGTTGAAACTGAAATGAAACATCGCGACTGGTTTGTTTTTAATCTTAGCTGGCGCTGGCCATCACTGTCTTTTTTGTACGGGTGCAGACTGTCAAAATCATCGGTATGGTTACAACTCATACTAAGAGCTAGGAACTGCTGAAATTGTAATCCAATGAGAAACTAAACAAAATCCAGCTGGAAACAACCCGCTTTAGTTTTAATATCGCGTCGAATAGTGAATGTTCACCATGAGACGATCGAAGCATTTGTTCTTTCAGCTGTGGTGAAGGATACCAGAGATGTATTTTTCTTTCGCTTGTGAGTCGCTCTGTTGTTATGTGCACGGTAATCCAAACAGTGATGACATTGGGATAGGCATGATGTTATGCGATGTATGATGTTATGCGATGTAGCAGATGGTGTATACACATCTGGCCCTGAACAAATACAGTGATGTGACAGACTAACATATGCTGGTATCACTTCGGAGAGACACTGTTCCAACGCCGTGTGTCCATCACACACAAACGCCGAGTCGGGAATCTGTTGGAATTTGGAGGCGATTCCATCGTGTGCTCTCACTTAGAACCGCCCTTGGATACGATGTCGATACATCATTTCGCAAGCTCCTTCTTCATTTTTCCACGTGATCTCCTCATTTGAAAACCTTTCAAGGAGCACTCACCGGGAATCTGGCCGTAATGTCGGCATGGCTCGATTGCGCCCGCTCAGTCTCCCAGTGGATCAGAAACCCCTCCCGCCAACCCGCTCGGGACACCATCCAAAGTGCCGACCACGGTCATAGACCACGGTGCCGCCGACAGGAGTGGAAGCTGGGGGAGGGGGTCGTCATCGTCCGAAGTTGTCTCGAGCGGAGACGGCCGTAATGGTGCGGGCAGGTCGTGGCGTTTTTCGTTCGTCCTGCGTGTCCCGATCTCTGACGAGAGCCGAATTTCCGGCTCGAGTTCAAACTCCGGGTCGAGGACCAAGGTAATTTACGGCGGGCCAACGCCGACGTCAGACACCGTTACAAACCGGAACACGCAAAGACCGTCAGCCGACAAACGGCCGACTGGAATTGACAGCTGGTACAGTTAAACCAGTCATCAAATAACTTCAACATAACGGAGCCCCTGAGAATCCCCACAGTCGAGGTATACGGATTCTCGAGACGGACGCTAATTCACGCCTTTATTTGCTCCTCTTAGTCCTATTTTGGAACGCCTGGCTGCATTTCTGGCTCGCCAACCAGACGCAGAAACTTTCGTTCTCCACAATCCCAGCCTTCTCAGCGCCCACCTACCCTGGATAATATTTTTGTATGATGCATGGCTAGCCTTTTACATGACTGGAGTTTTACTGACTAGCTTTGTCAAACTAAAGTCAATCTGCAGCGCTTCGCTTGCTGGTACTTCCGTTACTGTCACATGCGCATGACTTATCGAGGTTCTCAGAAGGGCGGCACTTCGTGGCTAGAGGAGTATATAAGCGAACGTCCACTTTCCGTCCCGCGTCCCACGTAAGCAAACGTTCACTTCCCGACCCACGTCAACAAGTTAACCAAACCTGCTGCGCTTGCCCATGGTAAACTTCTGACTTCTGAGTTCAGCACAGAAGACTAGACAAAGCTTGAGACAAGACAAGACTCAGCTCCGCTTCAAAGCTCAGCCGATTCCCCCGCTAACCCAGACGACGCCGTCCCACCCCCTGCACGGGGCCGCCTCCCCGTCACGTGTTCCGGACCGGCCGAGCCGTCACGCGCGGCCGGCGGCGGTGCGGTGGCGCCTTTAGGCACGGGCCAGGCAATCACGCCGCAGCTCGGGCCGGAGTCGGCAGGAGGCCATCGCCGCCGCCGCCGCCGCCGCGGTGTTCAGCTGGGCCCTGTTCGTGACGCGGATAAATACCCGGCACCGGGCGGCCGAAACGGCACCCTTGTGCCGGAAGCAATTGCCTAATTTGTCACCGGCGTGGACCTCGAGCCGGCTGCCCGGAGCCGTGCTGGGCCGCAGCGTGCGGCGCGGCTGTTTCCCGGCGGACTGGGGGGAAGGGGAGGGGGACTCGAGCTGGCTGAGGCCGGGGGGCCGCGCAAGACTTGCAGCAAGTAGGCCCCCCACCTCGGCACTGGCCTTAGGAAGCCTTACCAGAAAAGTTTATCGGAAAACTTAATCTTTTCAAGCCACCGCTCTGGCGGTGTCGGCATCAAGTTAGGAACTATGAAGCTGGCCAGACCCCTTCTGAATCCTGCAGGCGTGATTACATTTATCGTATCCAATGTCCTCTCGCACTTACCGCCATTGCCGGATCTAGATTATTCTGGGTGGATGATGGGGGGGGAGGGGAGGGGACAAACGTCCATTCGTGTAACCTAACCTCCCTCAAAATGCTGATTTCTCCTCGGATTTCGGTCTCTGTTTCATCATCTATAAAAATTGCTTTTGTTTAAACAACCTTTTCCTTGGAAGATAAACCAGGAAAAAATCCCTTCATTCGAAGATAAACTCCCTTTAATCTCCGTCGGCAAACGGGAGGGGAGGAATGGGAGAGGGCAAAAGATCCAACGAAATTGGAACCATGACCCCGATGGCCTCTCCCTGGATCCGCAAAGCTCGCCACTCATGCCCACATGTCCTGGCTGGTCGTCGGTAATTGCGATCCCGTTCGCCGCCGGTTGGTTCCGTAACAACCCGAACCCTCGTAATTGCACCTCAGTTGTACAACTCGAGTGTTGCTGTCAGAGATTGTTCGGCGGCGAAATGGCGCTGCCATCAATCGTAACCTTCCAGTAACACCGCTCAGGCAAGATTTACCTTTGACGCCATACACACAGGCCAGCAGAATTTCTGAGCACCTGAACGGAGATGAAGTCTAACATTATACCTGTAACATGACGGAGAAATACAGCAAAAATGTCTTGATACGGAAACTTTAGTCGTTTCAGAGGCGTTACCGCAGCTTGTGCGATAAAGTCACTCGAACCCCCGCAGAGGAAAATGTACCTGCGAGTATTTCAGTATCTACATAGCTCTGCGAGCATTTTGTAACTTCTCTACCATAGTGCACTAACCGACGTTTAACCCTATTCCCAGAGGGCTAGACGGTATAGCCGATTCCCAGCAGGCGGGGGGGATTCGGGCCCCTTTGAGATCTCGAGAACTACACATCCGATTTCGTCGCAACAAACGACAATCGATTTGCCGTGACGTAAGGTGCATTTTTATAAAAAGAAGTTTTCAAAATACCAAAATGAATGGACACAGCGGCGCAAAAAACTCAAAATGGGGAACATCTGGATTTTTTTTATAACTCGGTTGTTTACGGACCGATTATGATGAAATTGGCATGAAGTGAGCAATTATGGATGGGATTTTTACCATTTACCCATACATTGAAAATTTTGGGGAAACGCATAGGCATTCACAGGGTTTAAAAAATAGGGGGATAAGTTTTTTTCAAAAACTGAATGAACAGAAACGTTAAAAACACCTTTGTAGCTTATGCTAGTCATGTTATGCTGATGAAGTACAAATCGTATCACATTGTTTGTATAATGTTAGCATAGGCGGTGCGAGGAACATGAAAAAGGGGGACTGTTACATTCACATGTTCATCAGGTTAACTTACAATCTTTGACCCTAAATGCCCTCCAGTGACCTTAGAGCCACATGAAATGATCTTGAGTGCATTTTATATTGTTGGAAAACGTTTCCAGTCACTTGAATTTACTAAAATTTTATTTTATTTCTATTTTGTTTCTAAATTCTATTTTGTTCTAAATTTCTATAAAACTCTATTTTGTTTCTAAAATTCTATTTTACGACTATTGTGATGGGTACGCGCATTGGCATTTTAGGTCATATCCGATTTTGATGTTTTGATGATCCAATTTTAGGTCATATCCAATGGCATTTAAAGTCTTGATCCGACCTGACGTCAACCCGAAACTTGGCAAACAATCAGTCGGCACCCTTTTACGTCATATGTATTCCCGATTTGGCGTTTGGAAAAACTGCGCCAAAATTATTACTTTGAAATCAAATTTTGATTTTTGACATTGACTCGATCTTGCGAAGTGACCTCAGATTAACAAAACTGTATCTGTATGCTTGCCAAATTATTGAACTAAACATTCATACAACGTTTTAAGTTTTATCTTAAAAGCGCTATTTTTGGGAGCCATTTTTCTTTTACTCTCAACATGGCAAAAGATGGCCTGAGGTGTCTCCTAAAGACGTTGCCTGGCTCTGCCCCTGAGCAAAACAGAACTGCGAAATCTTGTTATGATACGTAGAAAAATGGGTATAGATAGGTATAGATACGTAGAAAAAAAATGTGACCAAGTTTCGTAAAGCTGCGTCAAAAGCCCTGAAGCTGGCAAGCAAAAAACCCGAGGGGGACGAGTTCAACCCTCCTACCGGTGCATAGGGTTAAAGGGCGCCCCCGCACTCGCAGTTCCGCACTGGCAAAATCAGAATACAAATGACTTAGAACAACATGCTCTTCTTTTGTTTTGAATTTCATGTCGATATCAGGTCAGGTGACTGAACTATCACTTTAACTATCTCCGGGTGTATCCCATATCACGAAGGCCATGATCAGGAATATAATCAATAAAACTAATGGAATTTTATATTTTTTATTAGTTTCCAAACAGCACGAAATGGACAACGGGTCATTTCCTGTGCCTTCAATGCCATTCGAGATCATACGAAAGTAAAGGTCATAATTTGACCGGATGAAAACACGACCATGATGGTTCCCCTTCTTTCCTGACCCAGGTACCGCCTATGCCAATATGACGCAAAATGTAATATGATTTACGTTTGTTAAGTATGAAATCATTCGTAAAGTTAAAAAATGTATATCTAACTTTTGTGTTAATTCAGTTTTCAAAAAATACACCTGCCATCATTCCAGCCCTGTGAACGCCTGCGAGTTTTCCGAAAATTCTAGATGTGTGTACCATGGGAAAAACTGCTAGCCCTGGATTCATACCAAATACATAAAAACTGGCCTCTAAACATCGGAGTTCTAACACGTAAAAATACCTCGTTTCTAATTTATCACCCATGAATGCACCCTTACAAGATTCCCAAAGTTTTTTTTCATAGGAATGCAGCTTACGCCAAGGTGAATCGATGCCGTTTTTGCAATGAAATCAGAGGGGTAGTTCTCGAAATCTCAGGATGTCGAATAAGCCCCGTGCCCCCATAGGGGAATGCGCCCATGCTTTATGGGCACGGAAATAGGGTTAACGGAAAGCTGTTCGTGAAGGGAAGGGTTTTTATTTTCACCCGAAAATAAGAGGGCTTAGGCAATACAAACTGAAGAAAAAAGGGTAAAGGTATAGTCGGTATCATGCATTGTCACACAGAGTGTCTTCGCGTACAAAACAAGTTTACTATTTCAAAAGTAAACTATTTCATTAACACCAGGTAGCTCTGAGCTTTCATTAAAAAAATAATTGGGAAACTAAATGATATTCCTAAGAGTCATATTCTCACCGTAATGCATAGATTCTGGAAAAATCTACTACATATAGCTTTACACCCAATATATGAGGGAAAGGAAAACAATGATCATGAAACAAGGCACGTAAAAAATCTTTGACAGCCATTTACGAGTAGAAGTTATATACTTTTGATCACTTTGTGCCTTGGTCCCAGGCTAAGGGACGATATATTTACCGACACTTATCGTACTGTGGCCGAAATTCTCGGTTCAAATACATATAAATAAGAAATTAATTTGTACGAAGTTTCTCAGTTCGCGTAATCCGTAGTTACCCAGTACTGAGCTGCCCAACTGAACTGATATTTATAAAATGCAACATGAAGAAACTAAATGATCTTACTAAGCCAAAAATTCTCACCGTAATGACCAGGTTCCTGAAAAATCAACTCTGAACTGGTAACTCTGAACTGGGTATATAAGAAAAGGAAAACAATGACCAGGAAAGAGGGCACGTAAAACGTCTTGAATAATCATTGATGAATATGAACTGTATGCTAAAAATATATAATATCAATTATTATATTACATATTAATAATTATATAATAACATTGTAGTAATGATGTATTATACATTTGTATGCATATATTATATACTGATATGACTTTTGATCACTTCGAGCCTTGTCCCCAGTCTATGAAATGATACATGTCGATATATTTACGTACAATTATTGTACTGTGGCCGAAAGTCCCAACTGAAAATGCGTAATTACGGAAACAGTTCGTACAAAGTTTCACATTTCGTGTAATCCGTAGCTAGCCAATACAGGAAACGTACCAGTGATGCATATCACAGAACCGTAAGCCACCAATGACAGTCTCATTAACGGAGCTGGCTCCTGGATGCCATCCAACAGGCATTGCTAAGTGGGTGGACTCCGTGCAGGTCCAGCATGACTCCACATGTCCACGACCAGGCAAAACCCCTCCGACCCGTGTGATTGATTGCTTTACTAATGCCGATTGGGCGTGTGCATGCCTGGGAAGGTAAAGCCATGAGCTGGCTTTGGCTTTGATTACTTTCAGTGTTCTTTGTACCTAACAATAACACTGCTCTGCTTTACGCACTTGTTTGTGTTTCTTTTCATTTCTTAACAGGGACTACGGTGACTTGTTTTTTTTTGTGTTCTTTGGTGCTAACGTACGGTTCCGTGCGTCATTGGGCTGAGGGAGGGGCACTCCTGGTTGCCTGGTCTTGAGTGACGGTTTGAAAAAAACCTCAAACCAGGCCATTCGGGATCAAATGGGATTAGGTCGCCCTTGGACAGTTTGGCTCTACCCAGACATTAGTCACTCTAAAGCACATATTACTCCAGATAAACATTACGGAACTATAAACAGATTACATCCTTTTGCTGGCCTGAACATTTCGTGAAAAAAACGTGGTCTGACCTCAAGTCACAGGTCAGCGGATAAAATTACTTAGTAAAAGGGCACAAGAATCATCATTTCGTATGTCGTGAATCAATACCATCAAATCTATCCATTATCACGTATATCCAACCTTGAACACCGCCGGCCTAGACCAGCAATCTTAACAACGAACTTAAAAAATACAGGCAATGTATCCCACTACGGCCAGTTACCTTGAGATATCCATAAAACTCGCGATACAGGAAGTGTTGCATTTTTCATGTTGTGCTTTATGTGATACGTTTAGTGTCAATCGCTGTGTAGTGCCAATCACAAATTGCCAGTCAACTTCATTTTTTTGTGGGGGGGGGTCTTTGGTCATGGTCGTCTTTGACCTACCGTGGACCAGTGACCTGTGGTGACTCAGGGTTCAAAAATTTGAACAAAATGTAAAATGGATGTTTAAAAAGGCACGCACAGTTTCCCGCGTCTGCACCTCTCCGTTCTTCGGTTGTCATGAAAAACTGGAAGGCCGGCAATTGTCTGGCTCTTGTTCATTAGTACATGACGTTCGAAAGATTGCATTATCCTCCGTGGGCGGCGCTTGAGCGCTACGTACGGTACGTCTCACAAGCGTGAGAGTTTGCCTTCGATCCGGTTAAGTCGAATCATTCACATTTCAAACTACGAACATCAGATCTGGCGAGGAGGTACAGACATGACCTCCTCGCCAAGATGTATTGCGTGATATACTGCGTGTTCAAAATCTATATCATTTTTTTTTTTTTTTCAAGAAAATCATCATCTTTACAAGTTGCCTTCAGTTGTACCGGTACGTGCAAAGCAATGCCTAAAACACTACCCTAGTTCTGTGGTTTAGTCTCATAAAACGCGCCAGTTGCATGCCGAACAGGAGCACAAATGCTCCATTTCTCCAACGACTTCTGCATGCCTTTTTCATATTTATATTTGGGAAGCTGAGCTCATGGCTAACTTGGACTGAAAGCCGGGTTTTTACTCACGGCAATATCAGAACGTGCCAAGTAAAGTAGCTGTCAAGCGCTATAACGAATGGGCGATATTCACTCGGCATCACTTACTTGAAAAAGTAGGTGCCGTTCTCGAAGCCGAAGAAGGGAACAGTATACGTCATCATCCAGATGTTGCCGCCCCCGCAGTCGAAGTAGGGCTTGCTCCAGAAGCCGTCGGTGAAGGTGACTGGCTTGATGACCTCCTTCGTCCGCCGACCATCAGCGTTAGCTGACACCGAATATGTATGGTAGCCTGCGGGCAGGGGCGCTCAATTGGCACCAGTCCTCGGGGCAGGGACTACTGCCACTGTAAAGACAGATGCCAGGACAAGAACCATTGTCAGGGCAGGAAACTTCCGTCAGACAGGGTTGGTGTCAGGGCAGGATTTTTTCAGTTCAGATTCGGTTTCAGGGCAGGAGGATTGATGTTAAGACAGCAGACTGGTGTGAGGGCAATGGCTTCTGTCAGGGCAGGACGCTGATGTCAGAGCAGGAAACTGGTATCAGGGCAAGGGCTTCTGTAAGGTCAGGGGCAGGGTAGGAAATTGGTGTCAAGGCAGAGGTTGATGCCAAGGCAGGGGATTGGTGTCGGAGCAGAAGACTGGCAACATGGGAGGGACTTCTGTCAGGTCAGGGGACTGGTGTTAAGGCAGGGGATTGGTGTCAGAGCAGAAGACTGGCGTCTTGGGAGGGACTTCTGCCAGGTCAGGGGACTGGTGTCAAGGCAGGGGCTGGTGCCAAAGCAGGGGATTGGTGTCGGAGCAGAAGACTGGCGTCTTGGGAGGGACTTCTGTCAGGTCAGGGGACTGGTGTCAAGGCAGAGGCTGGTGTCAGGGCAGGGTACTGGTGTCTAAGTAGGGAGCTGGTATCAGGGCAAAGATTCCGTCAGGAGAGACTTCTGTCAGGGCAGGAGACTGGTGTCAGGGCAAGAGGTTGTCACACCAGGACAAACCAGATGGCGCGCCATGCTGATCAACAGCCACGTCCAGAGTGATTTCGCCAGTTATTTGCCATCTGAGTTCCGTGGAAATGCGATTACTGCAAGACAATAAATTATATAATGTTTTATAGAAACATATTAATATAAATAGCCAAATTATGATAATAACTTTAATTTCAGCACTTGTCGTGAGATAAGGATAAACCCTCAAGTTTTTGTCCCCACGCATACCCATTTTCCACAAAAAAACACCTAAGAGGCACATTTTCAACACCGTAAAGCCAGAGGATGCCAATAGCAATACGTACTACAAAACCAAAGAACGCAACACTTACGACATTCTTCCATTTTGCCAGCTTCACATGTCTGATCCCCCATAAAGTATGTAACGTAAACAGTCTCAATGCTTAAGTTAGGCTAGCTGAAAATATGCAGATAGTGCTGTGCTGAAAGTGACTTACATGTCTGAGAAGTTACAAATGACAGCATGAATATCGTAGGAGTTGTTAGCCTGCAAGCCAGATAAATGGATACATCTCATTATGGTCTGGCAGGCGCTGTAGTTTACGAATATATTAATATTAATACAATGCTTCAGACATTCCACGATGTCGCCACGTTCTCACTGCATGGATAATAGCTCACAACCCGTATTAAAATCTTCATATATTCGTGCTTAGCCAGCATCGTGAACTACACGAGGCATGGGGAACGAATTTCCATATCACCACTATAACGTCGGAGCTTCGTGTGTTTCTGTCGTGTAGATGCGTTGTCATATATACATATATATCACATGATGTATATATCATATATACATTCGCTGTGGAACATCACGCCAATGCGTGGTTTGTTCCACAGAGTTTTATTGGGAAGCGTTGAGGGGTCAACCAATAGTGGGGATGAGGCCCCTTCAAGGAATGTAAAATGACGTCCCTGACCGCTTGACAGCAAGACGAAAAGATGACATGTAAGTGTCCTGCACAGGCATCACTTGAGTCTTCACATTAGTCTAAAAATAACTGTTGCAAAACTATCAGCTTGGACAGCAATACAATCGTCTTACACCGCTAGTAATGTGGCACCGTCGTAATGCAATGAACGCTTAGAACACGTCAGACCAAGGCTCGTCCAACAAAGGTACGAGGTCATTACTATTGCACTCGATCTGTACGAAGCCCTTACAAAACCCTTGCGCACGGACAAAGGAAGCCTTTGTAACTCCCGCTGCTTATCGTGCAATGCCAACTGGGATCGTGATTAATTTTTCCTCTCTCTTGTATGGCTGCCATAGAACGTCCTCAGGCGATATTAACCTACGGCGATCCTTACTGGCCCTGGTCGCTTGATCCGAGCCGCAGGACGGTATTAGTCCATCATTGGTCCATCGAACAGGCCTGTTCGGGTTTCGTACCTCAGCCTTAAATGCAACCCGCTTTATTAGACGTAATAAAAAGGACTTCATTTCATTTGTACGATGTGCAATAAATGCAAATGGCAAGACCAAAACTATTGATGCATCGAGATTTGGTGTTCCATAACTCTCTTGTGATACATTCCTCCCAGTGCTGAATATGGTGGCAAACAAAGTATTTCAGCCTTCAGAAATTTCCGAAACCAGCTGGCCGGTTTTGCTTCCAGAGCGTTCAGACCAATCCTTGGAACCTACCAAAATTAAGAACGTTACAAAAGCGGCGGAGTTGGTAACATGGTAAAACGGAAAATTCTTTGATCCTTCTAGGATTGATTTTCTAGCGAAGGAGTGGTGGCGGTTTATGCAAGTGAAACATAAGCTCCTAAGATAAATCTCAACATACCATTCCAAAGTTGTGGTCACACCTGCTTCAGTGGCGTAAACAAATACCATTAAAAGGATAATGCATATGTTATATCGTTGTGTCATTTTCCCAAATCGAAATCACCCAGCGATATCTTAGAGACCTATGCAGACCAGTGGGACACTTTGTGGAGCCCATAACGAGCGGTACCTACAGCGTTTATTTCCAGATTTGGAAAAACTTTGCTGATGTTGCTTGTCCGCATTGCCTTGATGCGTCTGCACAACATAAAGTAATGGGTAACCATCTACTTCAGTGTTTTTCACTCGAAGCATTGCAAGTCTAAACGCCACGCACGCTCATTAATATCTTGAAGAATGGCTCTTAAATACTCCTGATTTTTGGACAGTGTATATATTCAATTATTAAGCGACCTTCAGTATACCAGGGGAACACTATATTTTTATATAAATCTGTTCCAGATCAAAGATATATTGGACTCTAATTCACGAACGCTCATCGTATTTTTCGCTGTCATTACTGAGATGTTCATACTCACCATGCAAAAAAAAAATCAAAAAGCGAAAACACCATTCAGACTTGTGGACAAGGCGGGTCGCAAGTTAAAGGACCGCGACTGAAAATGTAACAAAATCGGAGCTGATTATTTTGCGGCGAAAACTTCACAATTCCTTACCCAGTGGTTGCGAAGTTATTAGGCTGCAGAAAGCATTATGGCCGGAAGGGCAGGGTTGCTCAGTTTCATTTCTTTTGATAGTTCAAGTCATATCCACTCAGCCTATGGCCCCATTTGCAATTATGACTCAAGCATCAATTTTTGAAACGTCCGAAAATAAAACCGGCTTGGGGCAACAGAAACTTTAAATTAATAAAGGGGTTATCAAACAGTCATTTGTACCGTATACGGCAACACCACTGTCTGTTATAGGCGCCAGCCCTGGCGCATCGATGAAAACTTCAAGGCTTTTCGTTGCCTTGTTTACAGCTGTTGGAGAAAAAGCGCCGATAATTTCAGTACCAGCACGATTCCCTGCGACCACCAGGTGCCGTCACGGTACCGATAACTGCAGACGCCCTTTGGCCACCGTGGTCACGGTGTCCTGTGGCCATCAGTTTCTGTCGCGGCAGTCTCTGGCCGGACGCCACTGTCGCTCCTGACCGGCCGACACTCATTATTGTTGCAGACCGGCCAGCGCCGGAGCGGGTCTGAATAATGGAACCATCCAGCCGGCCATGACAGACCTCACAATGGCCCCGACAGGACAGTTCACACGAATGACGTTGATTGCGACTGCTTTGATAGGAAAAACGCCACGATCCCTTACGATAACGTTCCCCTTCCTGACACTTAGTCTCACGGTGACGGCACCGACGCATGTTTATTTCAAGCAAGAACCGGACGGAGACCAACCGACAGAAGTTAAGGAGAACGGGAACATCGATTTCTAAAAAAAGAGTGAACTGACCTGCTCTCTACTTGCCCCGTTGCCTTGTTGTGCTTTCTGCTGGTTCAAGTTTTTTATTTACCGAGCGGCTGTTTGATTAATGATCTTTTGCATTACAATCACAATCAACATAAAAAACACAACACCTCAGCGTGAAGATATCGCCCGCCGAATAACACCGTAGATTATCGAGACCGACGCATATTCAGGTACACATCCACGAAATCCATCGCTGGCACTTGCTAATGACGTTTGGTTATTGTTGTTTCGCTAGCTGTTGCAGTGGCCAATACAAAAATATCGAATGCAAGTAGACGAAATTCTTTGGACAGGACACTGACATAATGGCAACTGTACAGACCCACACATCCGTGATCAGAGACTATGTTCAAGGGCATAGGGTCATCAGGTCGCTTTCACATCGGCCGCTCTCTTCAACGCCTAATGATGTATTTAATGTGCATCTGTGGCCAAAATTCATCAATGTAAACTCACGTAACAAGGTGATCTATCATGTCGTCTAAACACATTTTTTCCGCGCATAGGCAAGTGCATAAAACATGTGTAATGGTGTCAGTTGTTGCTGTTGCTCCGGTTCTGGCAGCGCGGTGCGCTCTGTCAGTCCGGCGGCCAGAGGTCACGGCGCCCGAGGCGTCGTGACCCGGGCGGTGATTGGCTCGCGGTGTACCGGCCGCTGGGTGACCTGCGGCCCCGGCCCCTCCTCCGCGGGACTTGTCTGGTCTGGAACTGACGCCTGACGGACGCGCGACATGGCACGAAGACTAGTCGGCTTCCGACTACAACGCCGGGGTCAATCATGACTGATGCATCGAAAAGAACCCGGAAAACAAACCAGCATTGTCTGGTGAATTTGGCCCGATGCGGATGTGTCTGTGGGCGATGTGCGGCAGAGAATACACTCACGAAGATCACGTTCGTCAAGATTGCACATACGCAAACTGAACGCTATCACGCCATCATATTCGCTTGGGGTGGGGGAGAGAAAGGGTGATTAATTGAATGGAGCGTTCGACCAGACAGCGCAAACTACATGATGACGTGATGGTAAAGTTTTTGGGTCTTTTAAAATTATGTTGCCCGCGTAAACTGGCATCCACAAGGCCACGCGCGTCGCTTTGCCCGGACGTTCTCCAAAACAACGTGGAGTGGGAGAGACCAGCACGAGCAGTCCCGATACTGCAGCGTAAGAACTTTTTCAAAGTTTTTAGGGCCTGCGCTACTTATGTCGACAGTGCCATGCAAAAATTATCCAGAATTCAATGGGACACTGCAAGGAACTCCATTGAATGCAAGCACACAGGACACCTGCCCTGTCCGTCCCAGGTGTTGCTCCCGCGTCGCCCGACGGATGGCCCCGATTCCGGGTTTCGTGGCCTTTGGTATTACACAAAGCTGACGGCACAGCCTTTTGCCCACGAGAGCTATGAACTGGCTGCTCGCAGCCTCAGCTACGTTCGGCACGTCCCACATTCGCGGCCTTTCGAGGTGGCAGCGCGCCCAGAAGCCTGGTGTCCGGTCCGACGGACGTGGTGGGTGACAAATGGCTGACGTGGACCCGAGATCCGCACCGCTCATGGGCTGCGGGGCAGGTCGCTTCCTCTGGCCCTTTCAGGGCATTGGGGCCCGAACTCTGAGATGCAGTGGGTTGCGTTTAAGGCCGGGCTCCAATTTACAGCAGTACGGAACCTTTGGATCTCTTGCGTACCCAACCGCAGCTCACTTAGCCGGCATTGCAAGCAGAGTGACGGTTTATGCGAGAACAGAAGAAAGTCGGGCCCGAAGGAGCCGGAAAAAAACACATCGGTTTGCCAAGCACGCTTATTGGCGAGCTCCGCATGCTTTTGGGAGATTGCTTTGGTCATACTATAAAGACCAATACGAGAACGTCGTGCTTGCACGGTTTCAAAGCCCACCACGGAATAATAGGCATGTTTTGTACATCACACGTGTCAATGAGCTAAACTGAGTCAAAGGTGAAGTGAACACGCTTCATTCTTCACAGCAGCCTCGTTAGAGCGCCAGCACCAGGCCGGCCCATCAGACACCGGTTAGCCGCTGCGAAAGAGCGCCAAAGTTTCCCGCCGTTTCCCGGCCGCGGCGCATCATCACACCACACATCACATCACCACCATCACCGTCGGCAGTGGGACCAAAGGCAATTCGTCAGCCGGCGGCGGAGCGCCACCGTTCGTGCCGTCTGCCGGCGGCGGCCGGAGACGCGCGCTCGGCCGGCGCCGTCGCGCTGATGACCGAGGCCGGTTCGGGCCGGCAGACGCCGCTGCGGCCGCCCCGGCTCCGGACCGAGCTGCTCACCGATTCCGGACCGAGCTGCTCACCGACTCCGGACCGAGCTCTCTCACCGCGACACGAACGCCTGCCCGACCCAGCCCGGCGTCGGGCGGCAGGCGGTGGACGTTCCGGAGCGGACGCACATTAAGCTCGTTAACCCGTCCCCGACTGGGGGGGACAGTTAACTGCCCCCCCGGAGGTTTTCTGGGATTGCGAGAGAACCAACAAACACAGAGTCACAAAACTTTGGGTACCTTTTACTTCGTCAATTTTACATCTCGTGTCAAAATTTTGAACTCAGGTCAGGTCAGGTGCCTGACCTAGGTCAGGTCAAACAGACCTATGTCCAAAAAAGTTTAGCGCCTTCTAACATTTTTGCAAAACAAGATATCTCAATAATACTTTCAGGGAATTAGTGACCGTGATAGATGCAACAAATCTGCTATCTCAGATTTTTTGGAATGTTCTGGGTCATTGACCTAAGGTCAAGCCCATTTTTAAGACATATCGTCGTTTTTTCGGAAATTGACGGAATATTTCATAACATTTTTAGTGTGGAGTGAAGCAGACATCTAGTTACCGTCATTGGGCAAAGTATCAATGACTTCCAGCCATTGACCTGAGGTCAGGTCACGAATAACTGTATTGACCCAAAATGTACCACCGTCAAAATCGACGATGAATTACTCAGAATGGGTAGAAAATGGCAGACTTAGCTTGTACAGACGTAAGTAGTACCAGGAACCTCAAAAAGTTTGAAAAAGTAGCATATTTTGGCAAATAAACAGGCTCTCGCGAATAAAGCTCCGCCAATTGTGTAGATTGGTAACCAATAAATTTTTCCAAAATTTAAGCACGAAAAACCATCACAAGAATCACTAAGATCAATAAAATATGCATAGATTGTCTTTTATCGCGAAAATAAAGGAACGCTAAAATTAGTTCCCGTCAATTTGTTACTGCATACGGCAGCGGCGCACACTGACAGCTGGCGGGAGAATTGCCGTGTCTTTAACTCAACGTTTCGGCGTATATATTGAACAAATCTGGGGAAATTATACTTGTATCGGCATTCGCGGACCTTTACTTGTGCGCTGGTGCCTTTACCTATGCGTTATTAGTCACAGCCCTTGAGATTCAGGCCATTTCTCGGTCTCATGCAATCGGCTATGAAAAAACATATATAGGGCGTAAATTGCTTACATATTATCTAAAACTAAAAATGAGACCAATTTCGAGCTCTACTCGTCACGAGCTTTCCAACGGTATGGTTATTTTTATTGTGTGACCAACCGTTCGTGAGTTAGAGGGGGGGCGGCCAACTGCCCCCCCGTCGCCCGTGTTCGAAACGGACCGACGGTCGCGCGCGGGTTAAGAGCGGACGCACATTAAGCTCGTTAAGAGCGGAAGCACATTAAGCTCGGGACTTCAGCGCCACGTCTCCGCCTGCGGCGTCCCCGCAGCAGCTCGTTCGACACAATCATATAGCCACGACAAGCTTGCCTTTTTTAACGTGCAAATACAAATGAGATCTTTGTTATCTGTTATGACAGACATGTCATGAAAAGTTTGTTGCGCCGTTTTTTATCTTTGACTAGGCTGTTGGCCACGGGCTTTTATGGAAGGGAAGCAAGGTTGTCTGAGATATCTGTGCCACCAGGCTCATAAATAATTTAGACATAATGGCTGTGGTCATTAGAATGAGACGTCAGCCGGTACAAAGGAATCCGTAAATTAATCCTCTCCTGTTCTAAAAGCGCCTTCACGAGAAAAGCCGACTGTCGCCAAGCTCATTCGCGAAAAGAGGCCTTAAGCTGGTGCGTTACCTTACAGCCGCACATTAGCAGGCAGAGCCGCACCAGTCGACATCGCAGTCAGACGCGCGCCGACCGCGAGGAATACGATACAGCGGTCTTCTCCGTTACCAGTTACGTAGCACTTCTTGTCACATCACACCGGCCACAAGAATAACACGCAGTGGTCTTGTCCCAGTATCAGTCATGCAGCAGCTCCTGTCACAACATCGTTTTCCTGGTGCTTGAGGTACAAGAGTGGCAATCTGCATTCAGGCTATTCCACTCACTTACGGATCACCAGGGAGATACCATCGTCCATCCTTCGTTTTTCCTCACGAGTGATTGGAAACATTCTGGATACATAATTCACAACACAGAGCACCTCGGCCTTTTGTGCTTGGGCACCGGTCATGGCAAAAGGCCGGAAAACCATAGGAGAGTCATTGCACCATTGATCCCGGACCGGGGGCAAGATTGGAAATTACTGTTCCATGTTCTCCTATCCGCAGTCATCCATAGAGCGTCAGCATGGAAAGGAGACCCTCGAGAAACTCCGGCCCCCGTGGGGCTCCGTGATTGGCGCTGCTTCCCGAGTCCCATTCTAATGACCAGAACCATTAGGTGCAAATTATTCAGGAGCCCGGCGGCACAGGTATCTCAGAGAACCTTGTTTCGCGTCCATAAAAACCCGTGTTCGACAGCTAGATCGAAGCCTAGTCAAGGATAAAAAGAGAACAAAAAACTTTTTATCTGATGTGTTTCATAACAGATGGCAAAGGTCTCATTTGTATTTATACGCTAAAAAAGGTAAACATCTCGTCACTATATGATTGCGTCAAACGAGCCCCTGCTAACTTCAGTTTAATTATCATACGGCGAAAAATTGCTGTTGCCTTACTTTTTGGACGTTTGCGAATGCTACGACGACTACGCCTCATATGTTTACCTCGTCAGACGTCTAGAACACATTCCGATGATCATTTCGCCTTCCCAGGGGCCTACCGCGCCACGCCCTCTCCGGCTTCGGTGGTCAGGTGGTCGGGGACGAACACTCCTGCCCTCGCCCTCCCCACTGCCTCCAGCACACCCTCCCATACGGGTCTCCAGAAGCTGCGCCCGCCGTCGCTCGGCGGCGCTGGCCGGCAGCCAATCGCGCCCGAGCGGTCACCGTCGGCGCTGTCGAAGGCACCAGCTGGGCGACTGTTTATGTTTCATTTGGTCGCCACCACTTAAGGCAGCGACGGCCACTGAGAGCGGGCGACTCTGGCACCTGCCGTGAAATGGTGCGGCCGCAGGGCGCTCGCGGACAAACAGCGTCCCATGACGATCGTCCGGAGTATTGAGTATTGAGTCAACAATAGTACTGAGTCAGCAGTCAGTACGGGGGAGGGGTGTCAGACGCTGATCAGTGATGGGAGGTGATCAGCCGGCTCAGTGATCACCAGCGCTTCCCCGGCTAAGGTTCTGGTCCGTCTGGCCACCAGATGGTCTGCACTGTTTCTGTGCGGCCCAGACAGCAATCGCCAGATGTCTGCATTCAGACATCTGGTCACCAGATGTCTGCATTGTTTCTATGCGGCCCAGGGAGCAATCGCCGGAGTCCCAACGTTCCTAACAGAGACAGGCTGGAGGAAATGAGAGCTGAATGGTTGCCAGATTGCCGCATTGGCCGGCCCCCTCGACCTTTTCAAGACCATTCGGGGCACGGGACGATGCTCCCACTCGGGGATCGATCTTAGTCGTCCTTGTTTGCGCATCGCCCTGGCGGCCGTTCAATATCGACTCCGCGGGTATCGACGGCGCACAGAGCTCCATGATCAGCGGTCTGCTCCGTGCGGCCGCCAGCGTTTGATTGTTTCTGTAACCACAGTGCACTTCCTCCCGACCTGCCGTCAGCGTTCGCCGCACAAACATAGCATTACCAGCCGCCCGGACCGAGCGCCGCCTGACCGCCGGCAGCGGCGGGCAATCTCCCGGACGGGCCGGCCAGGCGTGCTATTGCCCGGTCCGGCCAGGCCCCGAGCGTGAGAGCCGAGCCGGTGGGACCGGTACGATCGAGCGTGTCCGCCTCCTGTGGGACCGGCGGGCCCTTCTCCGTGGGACGGGCGCCCCCGGCCGCCGTCGGGCTGAGGCCGGCAGCACCAGAGCGGGGGGGGGGGCGCCTGAACTGGCAGGGAAATCAGCCCACCTCTGCAGGAGGAACAATGGACCGCAACAGCCCTGACGTGCAGCTGGTGCTGTGGGCACGCTAAACGGTTGGGAGATGTTAACGAATCGCGGTTCTAAAAAGACGGACCAGTATTCCGGACCACAGTCCTCGACAGACGGATCAGTGTTCCGTATTACGGTGCTGCACAGACGGACCAGTGCTCTGGATCACGGCCCTCGACAGACGGACCAGTGCTCTGGATCACGGTCCTCGACAGACGGGTCAGTGCTCTGGGTCACGGTCCTCGACAGACGGGTCAGTGCTCTGGGTCACGGTCCTCGACAGACGGACAAGTGCTCTGGATCACGGCCCTCGACAGACGAACCAGTGCTCTGGATCACGGTCACGGAGGCCGGCAGCGTTCGCCGGCACGGGATGTCTGTCTCCCGAGCCGACGGCGGCGGCCGGGACGCTCGGGAGGAGTTTCGGGTGTGTCAGCGCCAGCCTCGGGCGGATCACCGCTCCGTGCCCGCCTCTCGTGATCCCCGCCGTACCGTGTGGATCAGTAGGCCCACAACGGACAGGACCGTAAGGAGCTCTACTGATAAGGCTGAGGGAGCAGACCGGCCGTTTGTGCATGCTCATCGCTGCATCGACTCCATTTGTGGGCCCAGGAAAATGACATTTGTAAGAAATGACAAGACCAATAGGCTTCGGAGGTTTTCTGCCGGAAACGGCTCATTCCGAGTGGCTTACTGGTACGAACACTTAACGCTCTCCGGCAACGACTCTGGACGATTCCGGCTTACTGGAAGGACAAAAAAGATCTTTTGATTTTTGAGCCTGCCGCGCAGACCAGGCATGGCGGCCCCACCATGCAGGGCGCTGGTTACATGCACCAACTCGACGAGGCCCACTGATAACCAAAGGTCACGACAGGTCGCCTTTCAAGCATCTCAACATAATTTAGTCCCGTATTTTACTAGTCCGTAATAAGCATTACTGCACATCAGTCAACTCCTGTCGTGAGTGTCTCACATGAATTCAGTTTCGTGACAGATAATCGTGATTGTCTGGTCTTTACGATTTAAGCTGTTCTTGGCTGTAGCCTGGCGTTAGTCTGCTTGCTATGCAATAGCTGAAGTTTCGTTTATTTTAGAAAATTACGCGACAGGCGAAGTACACACAGCAATGTTTAAACGTGAAGCTTTTCAATCGTGCTATCGAAGATATATAACTAGGTTAAAATTATATACACGTACAACTACGAAGAAACATATATCGCTTGATAGGAGAATAAGGTAATCAATATTTTAGTCGTAACAGACACAAGTCAGTTGACAGGACTGACCTGAGTTCTACCTTTAGCGGAACTTCCTAGCCGAGATACTTGCGAGTTCGGAATGTTCCGGTTACCAGTGATTTCCAGGCTCACGTTGCTAAGACGTGAAGGCTGTTCAACAGCTGACCCCGCGGGAAGCCTTCGGCATGATGCATCACCAATCAAGGGACTACCCACGTATCGTTTATAGCGATCACCACGGAGCCCACGCTCGCCCCATACACTCGGCCGCCTTTCATCGCCCTGAATGTACCAATCAGGAACGTGCTTTCTGTCATTCCCATTGCCTTCATTTGGTAATGTACCAGCTCTGTCTGTTCGTTTCCAGTTCGAGGAAACTTCGTTCACGGTTATATATATGTGACGGCCGTCATTTTGCCCGCACGCATTGCGAGGCAAGGAAGCATAGAGGCTTCATTGGGACAATTTGATCGCAACGAAACTATCACGTCCAGTGGTTTATTACTCGCGTAGTTGGCTATCGAGGTCGACCTGGATATGCAGTGTGACGTCGGAATCGCAATGTGACTCTGGTTTACAGCCCATCGAAGCCGGCTGGTGGGCGAGGCCGCCGTCTCAGTACGTCGCATCATTGGATCCATTTGCAGAGGTTCAGGATACAGGAAGATATCCCCTATGTAGACTTTGCTTCTGCAATACTGATTCCCATTTGCTGTCTCACACCATGATCGACTAAGAAACATATAGCTTATTCCATGTAGCCAGTCGTCCAAACGTGTAACGCAGCGCAGATTTTTTCAAGGTTGTGAAAACGAATAATGCTGAAAATGTGACAGAGCACGGTTTTCGCCCCACTTACGGTTCACTGGTATCAATAAGGATTTAAAATTCTGGTAAATGAAGGAAAGGGTCAATGTCTTCGTTTACAATTCATTTATTATAGGTTTAAAATTCAGAAAAGATTAACAAGCGATGTCTAATAATATGTTGAACGGTAAATGCCTAGATAGTCATATCCGTGAAACTATGAACACGTTACGATCGTAAGAACGCACCATCCATTACTTGTGCTCCCAACTTTCGTATTCTGCTCGGGAAGCAGCATCCGCACACAGCGTGCATAATGGAGCCGATGCCCATCGACATCAGCTTTAAAAGTCTGTCAGTCGTTCATCCGTGATTGTTCCGATTCATATGCGTGCGTCTGGCTGTAATGATTGTTGCATGTCCGTGGCATGTAACAGACTTTAGGATAAGTCCAAGTATATCAACGATGTATTTGTGCAAATTCGTCACGAATACTGCACCATCCCAAATTGCAAAAAATACAACTTACGGCTCGGTAAGGGGAAAATTTAAAATAGGAGCGATACAGATTGCGTTTCACTATGGCAGAAAACGTGTTCTGTTTGAGGACGGGTGTAAATGAGCTGCACCCAATAGAAAATCCAGCTTTCGGTTCGAGGTTTTATGTGGAAGCGTCCTTCTATAAAATGCGTATCTATGTTGTTTTTCAGCAGCGCCCATAGAAGTTTCCTTCATTATCTTGGTTGGTCACACATAGAGCACATTGGTGACGTAACCAGTCAGGTTCATCATGTTTCTATGACAACTGGTCCACAAGCTTCAAGAACCCTTTTCACCATTAAGCTGAAATCTAGTAATCTGGCGTTTTTCAAGAAATTATGATGATATGAGAAAGCATATTGATTGTTACAAACACAAACTATGCAATAATTGTTCTACAAGTTATTATAAGTTACTAAATTACAAGTTGTTTTTACCTTTACATACAAATACTAATAACTTACATACAGTTACATGTACAAGTTATTGCACTTTACAAATCTCAGCATTTCCCCTTTTTATTTAGAAAAAATAGTGTAGAACACAACGCCCGAAATTAAAAAAGGCACTACGACTTTGTTACCCCTGTGACGTCTTCGACTAACCTGTCTCTTTCACGACCTTGGTTTTTCAGTAGGATAACTAACCTGACATGATACTAATCTCACTTAGATGCCATTTTCGCTGTTTTGCAGGACAGCTGCTCCGCAGGACATTATGTCAGATAGGGCTGCCCGTGGCTGGGTTCACCCTTACTGGGGACAACCCATACATAAATTAAAAAGATCAAGACGCATGGTAACAAGGATTCATACAGTTTTGTAAACATACATGATTTTCGTAGCCGAACAGCTCTTCTTTTGCGTTCAGGTCTGAACTCAATCGCAAAATATGCAATGCGAAATATTTAGCAACATGCGACCTGACATGAACTCAAATGGCCGTAACCAGCTGTTTTAAGAAGAATGTACATTGTTTGAGACGTCGCTTCTGACACGATTCAGAAAGCTGCAATCCGTTGCCTCCTGCCTTATCTTGAAACTGCGGCATAAACCAATGCTGTTTGACCTTGGTTATTCCCTCGGCTGGACCTGACTTGAAACATGAATGATAGCTGTCTTATCATGTAAAAAATGAGCCCTGTAAGAGTTAGCAGTACCAAAAAGAAATTACCGTGATGTTTAGATTTCCTTGCTTTACGTTTATAGCTCAGAAGTTAAGGAGTGACCTTGCTTGGCCCCGTAAAGTTTGGAATGCATTTTGTGCCGCTGGATGCGTCTTTTTCAAATGGACGTGAATTGCATCAGAGCATGAAGAGCCCACGATAAATGTTGCTTCCGCATCTCTGGCTCCGGATCAGCAGACTACGGGGTGCCAGACGACCTGTGTCCCTGCACAGGTAAGACTCGGGCTCATTTCTCACGGCATGGCGTAAGCAAATGTTGCAATAATGGTAACTGCTTCCGAGCGTCGCTGATGAGGATTGTACACCAGGTCGCTATCCGTCATCGACCAATCCAGCCGGGTCTGGCTTTATTTTACAGCTGCTGTTTTTGACCTGCTTTTTCTAGCAGTCGGCACACCAATTTATATCGTGTCATGCGAGGAATATCTGAAGCCCCTAGACAGGCGATGTGTATGCGCTGCGAGATTACCACGGATTTTGCCGGATTCCATCGAGCTTGGCTTGAGCTTACGGATTACGCCTGAAAGCGGGCTATTGATCACTCAAACGTTTCCGGGCTTTCTACCAAACATATCGTGCTTCGGCTGTTTCTCTCCGCCCCAAATCGGGCGACGGACAGAAGCTTCACATGACATCGTACGACATATCTTGAAAGAGAGCAACACTTGATGCGCGAAAACAACACTGTCTCAACTGGTCAGCGTTCGTACGCTGAACTATTCGGCAGCGATGACCATACATGTCAGGTACGGGAAAAGCTTTGGACGTGATGACGATAGGGCGATCGTCCTTGTTTTTTAACAGGAAGCTTTTTGCTGCTTGTTCTTGCATGCTTTTTGGGCAAAAGAAATCGTGAATTTCTGGCCGATGTCCGCAGAGATGTCGACCAGAAGTTCCGCCAGTAAGAGAATGCATCAGAGACGAACGGTATGCTCCAAAATCCTACTTTAAGAAACAAAGCACTCAACATTCTTGTTTTGGAACGTCACCTGTTGGTTTATTGGGCAGCCAGGGTGAAAAAGAATCAAACCTATATACTTTTGGCTCGTGCTGGACACGCATGTTCATTCTAACCCCGAGCTGCGGTATCAGCAGTATCTTACCATGTTTGTTCCACTGCAGGAAGACAGGAAGCGATTGGCAGAGTGATAACTGAAGCAGAGGCCATCTTGGCAACATTTTTCCTCGACATTTGTTAAATTTTCTTCTCATATAGGGTCCTGGAATGGCCGGGACCAAGAGGGACAGGACAAATTATTGCAGTTGCTGTTCATGTTCGATGATGCACATCCAGTCACGCTTGAGATGTTACTTGAACGGATACCCGGTTACTTAAGTGATTTGGAGGTTGAGCCAATGTCCTTAAGAGACATCCGAGGCTTTACATTGCATGTGAAATAACATGCAGGTATCGAGAGGAAGCAGTTTCAGTCCGATAAAGCATTCGATAAGGAGACCAGTCATCTTTGCGGAATCTCCCTGTCGCGATCCTTGAATGGATATGGAACTGCGCCTGAAATATCCTATCATTAACTAAATTTCTCTTTTTGGGCCTGCTATACCTCACGGTTCACAGAGACTTCGCGTCCTCATTCTAGGTGACTCCTCACCCTCGGCACATCAGGCCAACTGACGGCGACCCTGACGGTGGCTTTTCCAGGTGGTGGTCGGCAGAGACACACGTCAGATCCCGTCTGCCGTCTGCTCAGCTGAAGGTCCGACCTGGCAGCGGGCCAGCGGCCGCCGGCAGTCGACGCGGTCAGCCGTGCACTCGGCAGAATAATGCTCCGATGCATCATGGCGCGACCGCCAGATAAACGTGACAGCGGCGTCGTTAATGTCGGCTGAATTACGCGGTGCTGATTGACGATGCAAAGAGCATTCCGCGGGGAGGACGGGCGTGGCGCGGCGTCGCGGAGACCGGTCAGAGGTCTCCCGACAGCGGCCCCCTCTCGCCACATCGGCTCCCTCTCGCCGCAGCGGCCCCGTGAGTGGCGCGGCCGTCCTCTCAGGGTAGCCACCTGTCGCGCATCAGCTCATCACCCAGTCGAATTTCAGCCGAGTGGCTGTGACAGCCTTCAGTGTCACTGAATGTCATCTCTGACAAGAGGGGAACACGGGAACAAAGCAGAGGCTCTCCAAAGACAGACAGGCCCACGGTTCTGCTGGCGCGTCAAATTGCTGCGATGGTGGGTGGTTTACCTCGCCGTTTCGCTCGACGCCTGCTGCTCGTGTGAATTCCCTTCGGCTCAGGCATTCGACTTCAATGCCTTGCAGAGCGATGGCGGAGGCTTGCTGGCCAGCTCGATTTAAAGCTTGCCCTGAATGCATGGCGACCATCGGTTTTGCCGAGGACGTTTAAAAAGCCTGAACGTGGCGCGCTATTTCAGCGTTCTCTGCTGGTGTGCCTAGAGCAGCCAGTCGGCACCGCTCGATGGCGGCACGCCGCTGACCGACATTCAAGCAGCAATGTCGAGTGCAAATATTCATGCTCGACTGGACCTCGAGCACGCGATGTGCAGGATGAATAAAACATCAATGCAATCTATCCGTAATGTCACAGCGTCTGTTCCAGAGCGGCGGCCAGTCGTCTCTAGCGGGGGGGGGGGGTCCGGCACCCATAGTGCGCCATCTCCCCAAACGGTGTAGTGGTTGGTGTCTACGCAACAGGCTCTGCTTAACATGGGCTCCGATTCCGAATATCACCCTCGAAAATCATTCGGATCAAAGTTGTGAAAAGACTAATTATATCAAAGCGTTCCCCTCTCCTTCCCCCGAAAATCTGCTGGGATCGTTCAGTGGGAGAATTCTGGAGGTGTTTCTGTCATTCCGGAAATATTTTTCGCCATAATATCCGGGTGACAAAGGCAGCAAGCAACCTCAGATTTCAGGAGCTTTGAATGAACGGGAAAGTTATCTTGCGAGCAAATGGTTTGAAATATCACCATAGGTAATAGCAGTGTCACATGCCATCAGGAATGAACTTGAACCGAATAACATTAGCAGTGAACTGTTCTTAATACCTTAAGATGTTCCGAGAAATCAGGAAAACATTTAAAACTATGATAAGCGGCCCCTAGCTGCTAACATCTAACTCATACATGTGCACGTGATGTATGGCGTTCTCATACAATGCATCACATGTTTTACGTCATAGTGCGGTATTCAAGCAAGTTTGTACAGCCAATGTTGCCCGTTCATGAGACGGGGCTTTGGAACCACTAGTCAGGAATTCCACAAACTGTAAAACCAGATAATGCAAGTAATAACTGAACCAAAGTAAGACCAGGAGCAATCGTTTCTTGCTCCCTCACCCTAAGGATTTTTGTATTCCTTTCCTAGACAAATGTGGCCAGACAAAGTGGATGAAAGCCAGATCTACTCGAGAAACATAAAGAAGGAAATGTCATAGATTGAATCGTAACCCATTTCACCCCAAAAAGCTGTTTTCACGTCGTCACACCTTTTGTAGCAATAAAACTGCCGTGGTGAAATGGGACACCCATGTACCGATCTCATAATGATTCAGGTCATTGTTCAACCATTTACGTTTCTTGGATTACCGCACATTAATGTGGTGATGAGGTCTTGTTCATCATCATTGCCCTTGAGGTCGTGAGTATGCCGTCTCTGAGACTGTTGGATGACGGCCATTTGATTGTCGGTTCGATTGCCAAAGTCTGTCCCGTGATCCTTGAGACAGAAGCAGAAAGGACGCTCCCTCAGGAACGGAAAGATATGAAACACCTCTGTCAAAGCGGGGCTTGGCTATACTTTAAAGCCCAAAACTGTCGTGGCAATTTGGCTCGACGCACTCTAACATGAAACTGAGCACATACCTTTTACCGGAGACTACTCGCTTTCAACTTTCCGGTGGCGCTTCGACAGCAAACTTGTGTACCTAGCATACAGACCACCTTCACAAGAGGTAATCTGACTCGTCAGCCCAGACGAGTCAATATATTAGAACCCTTTGCTCGCGTCACGAAAACAATCTCGATTCGGCAGGACTTATGGTGGGGCTAACCACCGCCCGGAAAGAGTACTCTACCCGCGCCTTTTCGCGTGGTCCAGCTGGCGGGCAGAGACCATCCTGGTACAGGAATCAGCCGTGCTTGCGAACTGCGACGGTTCAGGCGGCCCCACGACCGCGCGGCGCGAGCAAACCAAACAGCTGCCGCTCGTCACCTCGCGACGGTCCTCGTCATCGCTGCTGGGACGATTCGACGAAGCCAACCCTCTAAACGCCGCTGTTCGGAGTACAGAGCTGCTCGTCCAGATTAGAAGATAATTCACAGTCTGCGGGTTCGCGTGTCGGCCGATGCAAACGCGTGGACCTCTCAGTTATACTGGACACTTTAAATACGCGAGAATGCAAGGTACGTGGAAATCACTTTAACCGCGTATTTAGTGCGGCTGGCTGGTGTGCTTGCCTTTGGATCGCATGCCTCCAGATCTTCATAGTTGTTCATTGGCACTAGTCTGACTGTGAGAGACATGGGGAGCTTACATCGCAATCTCAAGCGTCGTTCAACGCAACTGCCATCCACATCGTTTCGCTGCGCATTTTCCCTAGGCACTAATGGTGTACTGCGTCACGTCTTCCCTTGGCCACTGGCGCTGGATTATCTGCAGCGTGCTGTGCCATTCCAGGAAACGGACCCAAGTGCCCGCCTGATCCCTTCGTGACAGAGCCTCTACAAGTCCCTACTGTCGTAGGAAATCAGTGTAAAATCTCGATACACGCAAGGACATAATTATCAAGGGATCCGTTACACATACACTAACGAAGATCAATCAACAACAGCGAAGCTAGTTCAGTTATGCAACCGCCAAAGAACATCAGAAATGTAGATAACAGAAGCAAAATGAATCTCATTGGTCTGGCACACAAAGAAACGGCTACACCCAGGGAAATTCTGCTTGTCACGATGATGCATCAGTGATCTTCCGCTTTAAGAACATCACGGACATTCACGCAGCACACAGTCAATCACAGCCGGACACGTTAGAATCAGCTAGTTTGTAGACTGTCTTGGCACACAGTGCACAAGATTAGAGCTGAGCACATCAGAGTCTGAGATAGCAGAACATATTTTTTAAGTGGCCTTTCAAGCTTTGAGAGTAATTAAAAGCGCGGTGTAACCCCCTTCTGCCAAAAAACCCCATTTTAGAGGCCCTGCCCTGTTCCCGTATGGCAGGGCTACTGAAATCCCTTCCTCCTTTTTTTTTTTTTTGCTAGTCATTTCTAGGGTTTTTGAAGCAGGTTTACGACACTTGGTGACTTTTCGTATCAATAGTTTCTACGTATCAGGCGACATTTTCATAGACTTATTTCGTTTAGGGGTGGAGCTACACCAGATTCTTAGGAGGCACCTCAGATCATTTTTCGCAATATTGAAGGTAAAAGTAAAATGGCCGAAAAAAATAGGATTTTTAAGATAGAACTTAAAACTTTGCGTGAATGTCTGGTGAAATAACTGGGCAAACATAAAAAAATGGTGTGAGATTACCTAACAAGTTTTTAACGCGTTTTAAACATTATAAAATGGGCCCGAAACCATTTCATGTGACTCTAAAGTCATTTAAGCTCAATTGCGGTCAACAGTCGTAAGCTAATCTGATGAACATACGATCATGACATTTCCTCCTTTTCATGTCCCTGACGTCCTAAACGTCCTGACGTCCCTGACGTCCAATGTCCTATGACAACATTATGCAAACATTGCAATGCGACTTTTACTTCTTAAGCACAATGCGACTAGTAAAAGCCCCTAAAATATTTGTTACTCTTATGATAATTCATTTAAAAAACACCCTTTCCAATTTCCAAGCCCTGTGAACATTTATGGATTTAAATGTGAGCCAGTGAAAAAGTATCATCGATTGACCCCTCGATTTATGTCATTGGCAAAACAATCAGTCTTTACCCATGGGAATTATAACAAGTAAAAAAATACCCTCCCTGACGTTTTTCCTCCCTGTAGAAATGTAGGTCACGTCGTGGCGGATCGATTGCCGTTTTTTGCGATGAAATCGGAGGGAGAGTGCTTGAGATCTGGGGGGGGGGGAGTGGTAGGATAATAGGAGAATGTGCACAAGCGTTATGAGTTCGGGAACAGGGTTAACATAGCTTGTGGCCACCTACATTTATCCTGCGTGTAGGCAGAAGATAGTTTCGATGGCAGCACCCGAACTGCACATTCAGAGACCATGAAGATGGGAGATGGATGTACTGTTTTACGAAAACATCACGTCAACCATCATTTTCCAGACCATGTCCTCCTTCTTCATTGATGATGTCCTAGGGCATTTTTTTGTTGACATGACACATTTTGCGCTTTATTTCTCGGATTTGGCATTATCACTGCCGGTTGAAAGCCTTGCATACCATAATTTCGCCAAAGATTGGCGAAAGGTAACCTCCCGCCTAGTGAGGTTTAAAATTATTTCAAAAACTCAGTAACCATTTCAGTTTACGTGCCATTTCTTTTTCGGAAATCTGATAAATATTACAAAAAAACAAGGATGGGTCTCAAAAACATTCAACGTACAAATCATGCCGATGAGCATTCCGGATAACGCCAATGAGGGTGCGATATCATCTATTCAGCGCTCTCCGCCCGTTACCGCAGACGGTAACGGGCGGAGTGCGCTACCGAAGACGGTAATGCCGAAGAACGCAGTGTAGCGGACCGGACGAAGAGCGGAACGTTACAGCAGGTCAGCCCGTCTTTCCTGTGAGGCCACTCCTGTCAGCCCTGTCGAACGGGAGCGGCATTGTTGCGGAGGCTCCACGTCAAAGGGCTAACCGCGGAGTCAGACAACAGCAGTGCTGATTATGGAGATGCGATTTAAGCCGTCGGATCATAGAAGATCAGACCGGCCTAAGGGAAATGCAGGGCTCCCGAAACCAGTTCTCCGGGCAAACGATCAGGAGCCAGAACGCTGCTGCTGAGCGCATGCTCCGCTCCCGGCTAACAGTGCGAGGCCCAGTGCCTGAGTGGCGTGCAGACCAGCTCACGCTGCTGACGTCATCGGATGCGATCCCTGGTCTGAGTTTCCGAACGTGCCGTCGCTCAAATGTTGCACACGTGGCCGAGGCATTCAGATCCCGCAGACTGAGACAGAAGCACACCTGTGGACTCATCAGCGCGACCTACTTCCTCCGGTGAAGGATGAGGAGCGTACCCAGGTGAAGCCTTGAGGTGGCGCCTCGGGGTCCGGTCTGATCTACTTTGTATGAATATCAGCATTGCTTATGTATTTAGAGTTATATTGGTAAACAGCATTAAGGCAAGTGTCCTTCGGTAGAGGAGCAAGATTTTTAGCAGGGAGAGGGGATTAAGGCTACAATAAAAAGACTTCCTAGTGCTCTTACTATTTTACTACAAACACGGGGAGATTAACGTTATGAAACAGCACACCTGGAGATTCAGAAAGCAAAAGTTTTAATCAGTTTTAAAATATTTCTACTTTTAAAACAAGCATTTCCATAAAGCCATAACTGGAGACCTCCGACCATCACGGAGGGGGATCACTTGATCCGTCTGACCCCGCTCTGGCGACGCCACTGATGTTTTTATAGTTTATAGTTCGATTCGTTTCCCCAGGGAAGGAATCCAGCTCACGGTCCACTTCCCTGCGGGTAGACCTATGCCTTCGATAACCAAACGGCTCGTTCACTTGATGTCAGCGCGGCTGTTAGGGTGAAGCATGGTGTTATGGAATTGGAGGTCTTCTGGTTCTGGCAGACCGTCCCAAGTAGCATGAAGTTGCAATGTATTTAAGACGGTGAGTAGGTAGAAAAAAAATAATTTAAACGTGGAACCGAGGGCGAGACGTTTATCATGAAATGACGAGCGTCGATCTGTTTATAGGTGGAATGGAAGAAGACAAAGAAAACGTAACTCTAGAGCAAACAGATAACTTTATATCATCATAAAGATCAAGTGCCAGTATAAAAAGAAGACGTTAAGTGACATCAGCAGGTTGGAAGCTTTCGACTTAAAAAAAAAACGGGGAAAGGGCTGCTGAGACTTTACCAGCAATGGAATTGAGGATTTTATTGTGCGAATTCATCATCAGACTTGCAAAAGATGACTGCGAGTCCTACATTTTATCTACTTACACTGTCATACTACACCGGCTATTGAGTCGAGCGTGATTTAAAACTGCTGAAGTATCAACAACAGGATTCAGATGGACCGGTATAAACAGCCGGATTATCAGAAGTTACGTGCAGCCTTCGTTGCAGGTTTTCAATATATATGTTTCTTTGGTTTGCAATATATAGCGGGCAATGTAGAGGAGGTTTAAAAATTTTAAACATTAAATGTCATTTAACTGATCATTTACACGTCACCTATAAAATTTTTGAGCTTTGCACGTGGGCCAATGATGAAGCCGTAACTACGGTGGGAATAAGAAAATCTTCCACTTCCGTACCCGTGATCCGCGCCCTTCTGTAAGGAACCTTTCCTCCTCGCAGTCGTCACCAAGGCTGCCATGGTCACCCGCAGGGTTCCATCAATTTTTAGCCATAATTGTAGGAATCATCCTTATCAAAGGGGAACTCAGGGTCTATCGACAACAGTAAACGAATGCTGAAACACAGTTGCTACACATTCCAATGGCCTTGCAAAAACTTCATGTTTTATTGTCAACGCTGAACAGGCCTTAGCGTTAACACTACAGGATTTTTTACGCATAAAGTTGTTGAATAAAGTACGATGACATTTATGTTTTTTTTTTGTTTATGAAATGGGCTGCAGCATGACCGATAACGTATTGTGCTGAATCAGCCTGTGCATTAATTGCTGATGAAGTTATGACCTTGCGGGCGGCGGTGGCCGCCACACTACGTCCAGGAGTTAAATATGGTATTATGTCTTCTGGTATATGTAATAAACACAGTCGACCTACCGAAGAAATGTTTAAACCTTGCGCGCCATTTTCATCGAGTGACTACTGAGAATGAAATACGTGCAACAAAAGCCGATTGTGTCTGACTAACAAAAATTAATGAAGGAGTTCGTAAGACGCTCAATGAAACGACGGTTAGTGAGTGCTTACCACCAGATGGGTCTTAACGAGAAAATGGACATAGATTTCCGCCTTTCAGACATATTCGTTTACCATGCTCAAATTGAGAAGTGCTAAATTAGGGCTGTTAATTTTGCGTGGTCTTTGAAAAACTCCTTAATTTACTTAAATCCCTTGCCGAATATAGGTGGTTAAGCATTGAGAAACATTTTCCTAGTCGGCTTATATAGCCTCTGTTGAGGCAGTGTTTTCCATTTCGCTGTAATGACACATTTCTGGAAGCATTATTGGCACAAGAGCTACCACTAGCTGAATATCCAAACAACGCTTAGTTGAACGTCTGTTCACGACCCAGGAAGTCTTACATCGACAAGCATAACAAAATCCGTTTGATTGGGACTTGACTAGCTAAGCCCGGCCTGGCCGGTACTTTTTATGCAGACGAATAACCTCGCAACCATTTGGCAGTAAATCATGTATGTTTCACCGGTCCACTGCTAAATTCTTTCAGGGTTCTTGACATTCGTTGCAAATATGTCAGTTTTCACGACGTTGTCGACTTAACTATCCTGCGGAATTTCTCCGTTCCGTGACATTTTCCCTACGATGTTTTCGAAACGTTCCTCAGGGACTTCGGTTATCTTTGGCGCGCACGGGATTTCAATCGCCATCCACCGCAGTGACAACAGATATCATTGGCGTGCGCGGGATTCCAGCTGCCAATTCTCTGCGGCAAAATACTGACGAAGGTCGAGAAGTACGAGTATCCATCTGTAATAAAAAAACGAAACAAGGCAGAACGATCTGATGAAACGGTTCCGAACAACATTTCAAAACTTACTTTCCAATATGAAGAAATCCGCCAAGCATCTCACAAGACGTCTTGCCATTATTAGTATCTGGAATACTGCCACGAAGATTTCCTATGGGAATTTTGTTTTCCAAGCCTCGCGCAACCTGTCAGCGTCCATCGACAGGTTGCTCGACACGTTTCTGTTGGTGTCACGACAGCAGCCATACTTTCATTGACTTTTGAGTCTGATATTTGGATTCATGGCGAGGCATTGCTTGGCATGGCATGACATTTATGGCATGACATGATATTCATTCATGGTCACATGGCAGGTTAAAATCAATCAATTGAAAATATTGCTCTGTGTCTGGTGTCGTTTTGTTCTATAATTGGCTCGCTAAATTGGATGCCATTTAAAGGCGAGGGGGACCGGCGATTCCATGCCTGCCATCCTGGATCACTGCACCCGTTTTCCTAGCACGCTGTCAGCACCAACCACATTGTTGGCGTCATGGCTGCGTTCAAAACGCGGGCAGCAGGCTGCATTTCGTGCGGGCATTTCAGAAAAGTGATGCCATCACCGTTGCAGGAAGACGAAGCCCTGCCTCGTGCGGGGTCTGCTAAGTTACTCCGGCAGGGTGACAGGCGTCACTGACGGCGAAGAACGGCCCGCTGGCGGCGAAAATCAGCATCCTCGGCCGGAGCGGCGGCCGAGGCGACACATGCAAAGCCCCCGGGAGAGACTGGCCATGTGGGCGGCCGGCTGCAGACGGTCTCAGGGCGCCCCCGCCCCCTCCCCGGGGGTCCCTCCCGCCGGCGGCGCTGCGACAATGTGACGGCGGGCGAGCCGCCTGTGCCGCTGTCGCGCCCCACCCGGCCGCCAGCGGCAGCGTGTGTCCGTCTGTCTGTCCGTCGCTCTGTTTGTCCGTCCATGTGTCTGCCGAGAGCACGGTTATCTGGAGCTGCCGCCTTCAGATGAGGGACGCCACGCGATGACGGGCCTCCGTCCGACGCGAGAAAGGTGCCCACAGCCTCATGCGGGGCCTTTGGTTCGGCTGATTGCCAATGTACGGTCAATTTCGGGTGAAATTCAATCGGTGATGGGCCGGCTGCTTGTCGAGGCCGAGATGTTCGGACGCTGATAGAGTTGTCGGCCTGCTCTGCAGGAGACGACGGACGGAATTGGTAATAAATGGAATTCTGCCACGCAACGGGACAAGAATAGGGAAGAACGATACTTATTTTGGACTCATCTGAGGAATGTGTTGGCATGCCCAGGTTGCAAAATAACGGGATGTTGATGAAATACCACAATGCGAAGCATTCTCGACGTTTCGGCTTTATTGCCGCCTTCAGGACATGATGCCTCATTTTTTTTTGTGTCATGAAGAAGGCGACAAAGCCGAAACGTCAACAATATCTTGTGTTTTTAGCATTTTATCGTAAAATGTTAGCATGTATAGACCGTGATACGCAAGTTTCATATTTCAGACAAACGCACAGAACTGCGGTGGGAATGCAGGATCAGTTTGATCGATAGCAGGGCTCGCTCCGAAGCCGCGGGACTCGGAGTTGCCCATATGCCAAGAGCTGCCGGACCAATGTTGACACCATGACCCTAGTGACCCGCAGCGGGAAACGAATATAACAAAACCTTATTCTTACCCGTCCTCTCAGAAGAGCGTTTTAAGCCAGCTCTGCAAGGCCTGCTTGGCATTGCTTCTGGCGTGTAGAACTGTTCGAGATATTGGGTGGTGCGTGTTCATAAAAAGGTTGCATAATATCACACATCTATTGAGCCTGCACCTGCCAATGCTGGGAACGTACCTTGTTGAGACTCCCTGGAACTCTGTTCGACAAGCCGCTGGGCATTGTTTCTGGCTCTATAGAACCATTCAGAGGTGTTTGACAAGTAGTGATATTCCACGGCCAAATCCTTCATAAGGACTGGTCCCTCGGGTAAGCGGTAGGCGAATGGACAGTACAGATCGTAATCTTTGTACTGGTTTGCGTCGTAGCAGTTCCCAGCTGCGAAAATGTCCTTGTCTGCCTGCACTAGCGACAGCACCAGCGCCTTCAGCAGATTTTCGTCCAGCATCACGTCCGGCGAGTACTTCCACAGCCGCGTCAGCAGGTTGGCCATCTTGACGGTGAGTTCGGCCTGGTGGCGGAACCGCTCCTGTCCGTACCTGTCGACGACACCCTCCAGCTGGAACTCGGTGCCGGCCGTGCAGTTCTCGCCGAGCCGCTGCTGCGACTCGACCAGCTGCAGGAACTTGGTGACGATGCCGCGCTCCGGGTCGCGGCGGCCGGCGGCGGGCGGCGGCGCCGGCGCCGGCGGCTGCGGTGACGTGCCGCCGCCGGCCGGCAGACCGGCCGTCTCTCGCCGCGACGTCAGCGCCCGCAGGTACTCCTCCTCGGACTCGGTCAGCATCTCGGTCAGCGTCTCCGAGATGCGGAAGGCCGGCGGCGGCGGCGTGGCGGCCGCGGCGCGCTGCTCCGGCGGCCGGTCGGAGCGGCCCAGCCGGCGCGGCCGCTGCCGGCCCCAGCGATGGCGCAGCTCGTGCCGGTGCCGCAGCCGGGGCAGCGGGCCGGCCGCCGGCGCCGTCAGCCGCCGGCTCTCGGCGCGCTGGCCGATCAGCAGCAGGCCGCCGAGCAGCAGCAGGGCGGCGGCGGCAGCGCGCAGGTGCGCCATCTGACGCCGCGGCGCGGAGTCCCCTCCTTCCGGCGCCGGCTCCGGACGAGCACTGACGGCCGGCCGCGCTCGAAGCAGCGCCGCGCCGGCACGGCGGCGCGCTACGGCCGGGCACACCGTCCGAGCACGGCGGCGCGCTACAGCTTGGTTCACCGTCCGAGCACGACACGACAGACGGTATTGGCACCCGGGAACATTTATGCAGACCCCAGGTTAAGAAGAGGGTTCAGAGGGTCCGTCTGACCCCCGGAACTTTTTGCCATTTATTTTGAATGGATCGGGCCCGAACTGCATATAATTTACGTTTTCTGAAATAATTTTCAATCTACTGACCATTTCCTGATGCGAACGTCCCGGTAACTCTGCTGGATGAGGTAGCTGACCTGATGCCTGGTCGGTGGACCTAGTACCTGCCTTATCTGTCTTTAAAATGCCTCCCAGATCCAGTCTGCTGGTTAATGTTTGCGCAGTCATCACCAAGACTCCCAGTCATATGCTTGAGGAAATAATAGAAAACAGTACGAGCCTTTGTTACAAGTCTAGGTGAAATAACATGGTGCTGGGTTGGTGCTGAAGTTATGAGATGTATCTGTTTTTTTTTTCGAGCACGACATATTGTGGGGCGCAGATAAAGACGGTCTTATGCGTTTCTTTTCAACTTTGGATATGTATTTTAAGCTGCAGTTTCGCGTATTTTTCTGTTGATGCATTTTGCAATGCAAACGGATATTTATCGATCTCTTTAAACCTTTTGAATCCCGGGAACTGCAGGTTTAAAGGTTTGGTATGCGCTGTAAATACTAAGCGGTCCAAAACACTGGACGAGAAGGTCTAAAAGCGTACTTCTCCCGTATAAGCTTTGCAGACAAAAGGGTTTGCAGGCCTGTCTTCTGCTGAACGTTCCATATTCTTAGCCGCTGTAATTACGAAATCGTCAAAGATAACCCGGCAGTGTGAAAAACAATCAAAAAAGCTGTACAGAGGTCCAAAAACGAAAATATCGCTACTGAAGTCGTATCTAGACAACAAGATTTCTATGCTCTATTTTCCGCAGAACATTTCATGGTTCCGTGCCCACTTGTTATGAGGTTATTATCCTCCCAGAAGGCGTTATGGCCAAGCTGAATCGGCCGCCCAGTTTATTAAACTTTGTGTTATATAACTTAAAATTATATAACTTTTGTCTGACATATAAGGTTAGAATTTTACTTTCGCAACCTGAGGTTGATAAGACCCAGCGACGGCGGAAAAGGGGGGGCAGGAGGGGCGGTCGCCCCCCCAGCCGTCAGGCTGGGGGGCGAAACTATGTTTTTTCCCCCCCCCCAGAAATTTCGGTCACTGCATCAAGCAAAATCGTAAAAAATCAACCTTACGCTATTAAAAAAAAGAAAAAATGATTCTGGAAGCATCGGCGACAGATTGGTACTTGAATAGAGCAAGCGTACCGATAACAGTCTTCGCGAAATTTAGTACAAATCCGAAGGTTTTTTCAGATATGCTAGTCATGAAATGTGATGGTATTCGGCGCCCATTACAAGACGCGACGATTCTGGCGATGATTTCAAGAGTAATCAGCACAAGTGTACGCGGCAGCCTTTTGTACCAAACGTGACGTCAATAGGGAGAAATATAACCGTCTTTGTGAAAATTAATACATGTGCGTAAGAGTACGGGGAAAGGCGGAGGGCGGGGACATGGCCCCACTTTTTGGAAATTTAACATTAGCCCTATGGGAAAAATTATACCATATTTGTTCTATGCTACCCTTATGTGATTTTAGCGTCACTCAGCTTGATATATGTTGAGATTCTTTTATATACCATGAGTAGTAATGTTAGACATGGAACTGATTGTTAATCCCTTGGGCACTCTGGCAAGATGGTTCCGTCCATTTTACAGTGGCGTAGCCAAGAGAGGGCAAGCCAGTTACTCAGAATGAGTAGAAAATGGCAGAACTGGTTTGCACAGACGTAAGTAATAACAAGAATCTCAAGAAGTTTAAGAAAATTGCATTTTTTGCATTTTTTGCGTATTTTGGAAATAAACAGGCTTTCGCGAATAAAGCTACGTTCATTGTGTAAATTAGTAACTAATGGATTTTTCCAAAACTTAAGCATGAAAACCATCACAAGAACTACTTAGATCAATAAAACTTATGTGGATAGGCTTATGTGGCGAAAGTAAAGGAACACTAAAATTAGTTCCGGTCAATTTCTTACTGCGTACGGCTGCGGCGCCCGCCGAAAACCGGCGTGAAAATTGTCGTGTCTTTAACTCAACGTTTCGACGTATATATTGAACAAATCTGAGAAATCACACGTGCATCGGCATCTGCGGACCTTGACTTGTGCGTTGGTGCCTTTACCTATGCGTTGTTAGTCACAGCCCTTGAGATTCAGGCCCTTTCTCGGCCTCATGCAGTCGGCTATGAGAAAACATATATAGGGCGTAAATTGCTTGCATATTATCTAAAACTAAAAATGAGACCAGTTTCGAACTCTACTCGTCACAGGCTTTCCAACGGTGAGCTTATTTGCATCGTGCGACCAACCGCTCGTGCGTTAGAAGGGGCAGTCAACAACCCCCCCTATTCGGACGTGATCGTCGCCGACCGACGGTCGTGCGCGGGTTAAAGAAGACTTACGAACCGAAAGAAAACGTACTCCGAATATACAAGAAGGCTTTGTGTGCTATGAAGAAAGGCCCATGGTCTGAATGGCCGTTTAGGGGCCCTTGCTAGCTTGTAGGAGAGTTCACTATTTGCCTGGGAAGGACCCCTGTCAACCCATAAAGGGCCCCTGCCAAGCTCTGAAGGAAACCCCTTTCGGTCTGGAAGAAGGCCCCTGCCCCTGCCTCCAGAGGTCGACAGGGGCCCTTTACAGACAGATAGGGTGCCCTCTACAGACAGGCAGTGACGCCCTGGCCAACAGGGGCCCCTAAACGATCATTCAGGAGTTCCTGTAAAGATGCCCTTGCCGACCAGTAAGAGGCACCCGCCAGGTCGGCAGGAACGTCTTTACAGGTGAGCATGGGCCCCGTTTACACTTCAGTGAGGCACCTTTACAAACCGATAGTAATTTCAACCACATTGGGTCCCACTGATTACGAGGGCTAGGCGCAGATCCAAAGGGGGAACAATGGGGGCGATCGCCCCTCCCCCCTGAGGTCTGAGAAGGGGCTCCTGTCAGAATTAAAAAGAATGGGCCCCGTATACGTTTTACGGGGTCTCTATAAGAATCTTACGGGCTCTTGGTGCAATTAGAAAGGCCTCCTGGAGGGTTAGATGACCTCTGAGACTCACAGAGGGCCCCTGAAGCTCTCAAAGGGCCCCTGAGACCACAACAGGGTCCCAACACGGCAGGTGTTCCCGAGACCGCCAGATGGCTCATAAGGCCGCTGAGACGGCCAAGATGAGGACTGAGTCCCTAAGGAGCCCCTGTGAGTGAAAAACTGAAGGTTCTTGATGTAGTCAGAGGGTCTCCCGGAGGGTTAATGAGACCCTGACATGGTAAGATGGCCCCTAAGATAGAAAGAAGGGTCCTTGAAACTCTTCGAGGGCCCCTAGGACCGCAAGGGGCCCCAACATGGCAAAGAGTCCATGAGACCGCCAAAATTGCCAGAGAGGCACCTGAGACGGAAAGAACTTTAGAGGGTGCCTGGCAGACCCTGGCCAGCCAGAGGGGCCCACTGAACGGGGATTCGTCGGTGACCTACTTAAGCTCGAGAGAAGCCATAAATGGGCTACACTGACCTTTCTGAAACCTTGAGGGGTTCCTGATGCTGCCAGGGGCCTCCGGGGAGGTCAGGTGGTTTCTGAGACGGCAAGATGGGCCTGTACACCGCAGATGACCCCTGAGACCGCCAAAAAGGTCGCAGGGCCTCTGCGAGACAATGACGATAGGAGGGCCTCTGAGACGGTGTTTGGGTTTTATGGGGGAGCTGGACGGCCAGAGGGTCCCCGAGTGTAATAAGCGGGCTCCTGGCACGGGCAAGGTTCCCCTGAGACTAGCAGTGAGGCCCTTGAAGCGCCAACAAGAGCCCCTTGTTACGGCTAGAGGGGCCCTAAAAGACTGCCAGGTATACCTCACGTAGCAGAGTAAGACCCCTCATACAGCCATGGGGATCGCCGGAGACGTTCACAGCGTCTATGACACTGCACAGCGGTACTGAAATTGCCAAAAGGTCTTTTGTAACTGCCAGAGGGCCCCTTGGGATGGCAAAAATGTTTCCAAGAGACTATAAGAAAGGTACCAGGGACCGCAGGGGGTCCACTGAGACTGCTAGAGAGAGACCTTTGAGACTGCTAACTAGAAGTCTCTAGCAATAAGGGCCCCTGAGACGACCAGATGGGCCCGTGAAACTACTAGAACTTCAGACGTCCAGACTGCTCCTGAAACGGCCAAAGGACTTACACAATTGCAAGAGGCACCCCTGTCACGGCAGAGACTTAGAGAGCCCTTTTTAGTGCCTGAAGGGTTCCTTAGACGGCAAAAACGTTCCAGGGACGACAGGAGGAAATCTGAGATGGCTTAAATGTCCCTAAAACTGCCAGATGGGTCCCTGAGACTGTCCGAGGTGCCCATGAAACTGCCAAAGAAGGGCCTGAGACGTTCGCGGGACACGTCAAACTGTAAAAGGAACCTGAGACCACTAGAGGATCCTAGCACAGCAGAGGGCCCCAGACTACCAAAAGTGCCCCTGTAACTGCAAGAGGAGACCTAAGCTAAGCTGGCCTAAACTAAACTAAACTAAACTAAACTAAACTAAACTAAACTAAACTAAACTAAACTAAACTAAGCTAACCTAAAGTAAAAAAATTCACAAGCTACGGGATGGGGGTGGGACTGACGGGCTCCTGGACCAGATACAGACACGACATTTCCAATGAAGGGCGGGACGGAACCGCCTAAAATCTCTCCGTTTTTGTCACATTCTGGCCACTTTGTCCGGAAACAAAACTCAGAATTTTCTGAAATAAGATGACGCGTTTGAATTTTTTCGGTTATTTTATATCGTAAAAAAGTAAAATTACATCATTTTTTCATATCTGAAAGGCAAAAAATGCGAGTCCCGCACTGACCATTCGCCTCCCCCCCCCCCCCCCGCCTTGGTGAAATCCTGGATCCGCCCTTGGCGAGGGCTCCCATTGGTTACGAGGGCCCCCCTGATCCGATTTGGGCCCCCTGGTCGGAATTCTGGCTACGCCCCTGGTTCATTATGTCAGAGGTTTGGTGCTAGCATTATTACATCATGTGTGTGTGGGGGACAGGCAAAGCTGCTTTGGCAAGTGCTTGAGATAATGACTTCGTTTTCGTGTTATGGTCTGTAAAAGCTTTGTTACTGAGCGTGGAGTTTTAATTTAATGTTGTGGGAGAAAACTGTCTTTCAGCCGTTTACAAATGTACTTTATAATAATGTTGAATTCGTGATGTAAACGCAAACAACATAAGAAGTAGAAGTTTGCATCATTCGCAGTTATGCAGATGGATGCCCAAGGGCAAAGTCCTGAAAAATGTCAATGGGTACAGACCTGAACATAAAAATCCACGCATTTGGAGAACACAAGTGTACACTAGCGCCAAAACCTGGGAAAAAATTGTTTATTTAGCGAAGAACTAAACCATAACAAAAAGAACGAAATTCAGTTATTTTTTCGGCAGTGGGAAAGAAGATAACCTAAATGAGGTCGGCTGTTGATCCGATAGAGCTTGCCCCCCCCAGCCGAAAATGCAATCCGCCGTCCCTGATAAGACCACAAAAGATAAACAAGAACAAAACTAAAGTAACGTGTACTCTTCCATCGTGCACATAGGCCGATATTGAGATTAGTATTTAACAGGTGTACATTCAGATTTATTTGCACAGTAACCGCCTGAACTAAGACTTCACAAGCATCACACTACTTTCCCGGAATGGGCAGTAGGTTGATCACCTCGATTTGTAATAAATAATGGAGAAATTAAAAAGCTTTAGTGTAACAGATGAGCTCGATGAGTATGTGGTAGCACTTTTGTTTCTTTGAGAGCAAAATAACTGATTTCAGCCAGTCCAAAAATAAGAACAAATTGTCTCAAGGTCTGAAGAGTTTTGAAATCACCAAAAAATATGACCTTATTCATGCATTTTTCCTATAAATGCCGTGGCCTGAGAGTGAGCATTCCTTCAACAAACAGAAAAAAATATGGCTGAGCAGACCAGCTCAACATTGCCATAACACTCTCTTCCCACTGGTAACTTCGCGAACGCTTTAGTTTGTTTTGCAACTTGCCTGTTATTTCAACTCTGCACTTAGCTCTAAAGTGTCTTTTAAACAAAACATGAAATTTGCACTTTGTTTTCCCACCCCCGGTTCAGTCCGCCAGTGGGATCTCAGTGGTTAAGGGTAATTATTTAGATTGCTGACCTCTCGACATTTACAACTTAGACATGGAAAGGTTCGCTGAAAACAAATTTAAAGCCAGGTAGAGAGTTTAAGGCCAAACAGCCCTTACAACAGGTATGTTTGCGCAGGCGTTACTCCCCAAGCCTCAGTTTTGTCCCAAAGTAACGTGTTTTACTCCCTATCCGGAGCTCTTCATACATAGGAAACCTACCCCTTCCCTCTCTATCTACTCTTGATTCGATGGTAAACAACGCCTGCCTCCAGTTCCGTTACCTGCGGCACATGGGTAAGTCATATTTACCACCGTATCGAGGGTAAGCACAAGAGTAAAGGATACTCTTACTTCGAGAGTAATCACTACTTTTTCCGTAAACTCGAGAATAACCTACCCATGCCGTGGGATTTTTTTCCCGCTCGACACTTCCGAGGGACGCCATCTTTTCGATCGGTGGCTGAACGGGGAGGAAGACGCTTATAAGATATATGACTTTGGTATTTTGGCCCCAAAAGCGCGAAACGACAACCTTCAAGCAATAAGCAGGGACTGCAAACTGCATGCCCACTTGACGCATGCCAATGACTGCATCATTATCAACGCGAACGTTTGGGGTTGGACACAAACCTGGAGCGATCTAAGCTCCAACTTTCTGCCACCAAACAGTAGATTGTCTTGTTGTCTTGAAGGAGATTTCACGCCTGTAATGTGTTAAAGCCTGCAGCATTCATTATTTTTGGTAATCCATCATGTCATTGTTGATGTTTCATGATGAATCCAGGCATATGGAAATGGGGCAGTCTAGGAATGGCAGTTGTTGTAAGATGTTCTGTAGGTTGCAAGAAGTGAACGTTAGCCCACGTTTTTCTTGGATTTTTTTGTCATTCATTACTTTATTTTTATTTCTTACATTTATCATACATCATTTTGTAGTCTTATACATTATAAATCATAACAATATACGTATTAAACTTGTCTTATTATTTATAACAAAAATTTATCATTGCCGTGAGAAACTGCATGGAAAACATGGAATTAAAACCAAAATTACAAACTATGAATAGCCAGTTTTTTGCAGTAAGTCATGCACTTAGATTTGATAATATAACTATTTGAAGCGCATGCGGCGTTTCGTAAAATTTGAGGTACGCCTATGTCTAGACTTCTGCCAAATGCTGTTTGTGTTTTTTTAAATATTTTTAAAGAAGCTTTACGTAATATGGTTCACACATTGAGGGTCAAGGCAAACATTAGGGGTTAAGGACGAGGAAATCCCAAGAGGTACGAAGATTCCCTTTACGATCTTGGGCACAAAAAAATGCCCAAATTACAATGCAGTTGTATGTCAGAAAATGTTAACAGCTCCAGTTACAAATCTCAGTAGCGATATCTCATTTTCCCCTAGTTGTTCACTTTTGCGCTATACCTATGGAAATACCGTCAGCCAGACTTGTGCTATAAAACACCAACATTAATGTTTTCAGACAGTTCGTAGCAATATGTTAGTATAAACATCTTGAAAGATTACATGATAACAATATGATCGGAATATTTTCCTATTTTTCCTATTTTCCTATCACATTTTCCTACTTCTCCTATTTTCCTGTCACATCACATCACATCGAATATATCCTGTCACATATCCTATTTGCTTTGCCTGAACACAATTAAATGATGTGCTATTAAAATTGCTATATCCAGTTCATTCAAACCTGATGTAGCTGAAAGCTTTATTGAACATCTGATATGACTATTTACCATTCTTAATCCAGTAAAAATACATTTGCCAATGCAAAAATATTGTCAATAGGAAAATGTAAATAATGCCGGGGTACTTCCAACCAGTCCATTACAAAGATGAATATAACTGATTTGTTTGTCGCGGTTTAGATTATTAATCTTTACAGAAGCAGCCGCCCAAAATGTTGCAGAATTGTTACCATCGACTGTGAACCGCTAAAAAGGCTGAACTGCTAAACCAGCTCAATGATGAGAGTACACTGCCACTTTCTCCATCTTTATCTCCTGCAGCGCATACACGTGATTTGATGCGCGCCTACCCATGCGTGATTTGGCCAGCAAACTCAATAATGAATGCCTTGTGAGTCAGCAGTGAGGCGAGAAGTTGGTGGATCGAGTTTACCGCCGGAGCAAGCGTACACTGAAGTCATAGTTACTCGCGTGATATGGATAGGGAACCTGCAACAGGCGAGTAATTTTACTCCAAACCGGGGACAAATACGTGGACGGATCTCCTTCGCCAAAACCGAGAGTCTTCGGAATCTTACGTACGTCAGTATTAATTATAGTAATCTTACTACAGAAGTTTCTTACTTAATACGGGAGTACACGGTACGGGTTACCTGTCTGATGAGAGTTCTTGGTTTGGGGTTAACCCCTGGAGCAAGAATATGTCAAAAGGTGTAACTCTCAGAGGAGGGGTAAGATATCCACAGACTGACGGTACATTTTATCTCTATTTCAGGAGCGAAAAACGGTTGTTGATCCTCTCATCCCGTATAGAGGGTTAACTCTCTCAGCGGGAGTAAACTTGTTTTCAGTGTCGTATGCAAGTGCAAAATTTGCAAAGGAGCTTGCAGCTGAATGCAAAGTTATAAAAAATACTTTGGCATAGACGCATGGGCGGGGAGGGGGAAGGGGCGTCATTTCTCCTCACGCTTTCTGGGATATTGAACCTTAACCCTATGGGAGAGGCGTATTATCCATCCCTTACCCTACTCTTTTTAATGCTCCTACGGTCCTGGACTACAGGCACCGAATCATACAATTGCCACCAGGAGATAGCTGCGTACTTTAACTGTTTTTCTTTGTGTTTGCGTTGTGGTAGCTTGCGAGTCATCTTGTCCACATAAGTACTCAGGGGGCGATATTTTTGCTCCTGCATATTTTATGGGTGTTTTTAAGCCGTCCAGTAATAACGGCAAACCATATCGTGGGTTTTCGTGACATTTAAATTTCAATTCCTCGGGAACTAACTACTAAACAAGTTGGTTTTATCCGCTTGTATTGCATAAAAAAAACACCAAAGGAAATAAATGTGACGACAATATTTGAAAATTTCCCTCCATATTTAAGGAGAAACCCAGTGGACCGCACTTGTCATGCGTCTCACAAGGCGTCCTGTTGGTTGAAATGGATTCAATCGGCATCCCTGATTTTAAAATGCAAGGATTGATGAGAGTATTTTTCAGTGGCTTACCAGAACGCTATTGCGTGATGTCCTGGTAATGCCAGTACATAAGTACCGACTTGTTTGTTACTGAATTACCGTCCTAACATTCAGTTCCAATCGTCCCAACAATAACGCTGCGTTTTGTCTTCGCTGTCGAAAAGCATACGTGATTCTGGCGTCTTTTCTTCTTATTAGATTGCTAGCATTTGCAATTCAGCCTTAGGTCCATACTTTAAGATGGCGACGACTTTGTTGTGTGACAGTGCTTTGAAGCATTCAGGAAGCTTCAGGAAAGGAGTGAACCAGAGCGGAAACGCACAAACAACATCAGCAGCTTCAGCAAACGGTTTCAAGTGAAAACTGGGACAGGGACGGAACACTGCCAAACTTAGGCCGACAACAATGCGCATGGATGACGACGGCAAACTTCTACACGAAAGGTCTCGTGGCTGTTCCAGAACTCAACATCCAGGCGTCCAGAAACGTTGCAAAACATCAGAGGCTTGGCGTTGCAACTGTCATGAAACTTTGCGAGAAATTAATACAGCATAACACGGTAAATGAAACAGCAAGTTAATTGTTGTTGCTTCATGTTGCCTTATAAGTACCATTTTCTTACGTGCTGGGATGATTTCAGTTTCGACCAGGCCTTCAAGATGAAGCCAGTGTACAGATAAAGGTGTCAAACAGGGTTCAGCAATCCTGCCCAGATCACAAACTATTGCCAAAGCTTTACTCAGTGCTTTAAAAATGGAACGTAACTATTTCTAATGAACACAGAACTCGACTAAAACCGCGACTTACGTGACGGCGTGAGCTTCAGAAAAAAGATAAGTGATGCCACAAAACTAGTTTAAAATCCAGAGGTGTTGGGCTAATCATTCATAACATATTGGCCACCACAAAGGGGAGTTACGCGGAAAAGTAACAACCTTCCCATACTGTTCCGCAAGAGTTTTCTGGTACATATGCATGAAAAAGACAATTATAAATGTCATTAGAACCTTAAAAGAATGAGCTCGTTTCCGGTCAGCAGACATTTGATGTTTGTGAACGTTCTAAAACAGCAACAGCCAAAGACGCGTCTATCGAAAAAATATTGTGTTTGAATGCTTTCTATGCTGGTTTAAAAGCTCGTACTTGGTGCTGACATTTTCCACAGTGAGGAGTTCATCACGTCAATCTAAGTGCGAAGCATTCTCTGTCTTCCCCCCTCTCTCAAAAATATCAGCACCACGAGAGCCTCTCGTGACGGAGCCGGCGGAAGCAGGACGTTGACCGACAAGGACCACCGGCGACAGCAGCAAACACCGGCCTGAGGAGGGGAAGTGGGTGTTAATGGCGCCACAGCACGCCACACCGGCGCGATTGGCCCAATCGCACGGCCGTGCCTGCGTGTTAATCACTCGGGGGTACGATCGGAGAACAATGGGTCTTTCAACCTGGGGGCCACCGCAGCGGCTTGCCCTCAGCTATGCATGACTGTTGGGATATGACTGCGGTGACAGCGACCCCCGGAAAGGATATGCATCAAGTGTTTCGTGCAGCTGTTATGCATGTTATACGAGATGAAAGTTTGGTCAATGCTTTCCAAAACATTAATGCTAAGTCTACTCTCAAGATCAATATGTCTACTCAAAAAGACCACTCTTTAAACAATGGAGCAGCGAAAGCATTTGCAGATTAACTTACTTCTTGTTTTCTCGTAACGAATGGTGTATGAGAACAATGACGAATGTGTATAGGAACAGCAAGGATTACGCCATTAAATGTAAAACTGGTGCTTTGTTATGGGTATGATGATCGCCTAGAAAATCGATGACAGTCTGCCTCCATCCGTAAAGGCGAATGTATGCTCAGTGTCTGATGACAAATGAACCTCGAACTGGTAAGTGCGTCTCACACAGCTTAGAAATGTACCCCGTTTCTAAAAATCTCGAGGTAGGTGCAGCGGGTTGCAGAACTCCGTCGATTCGTTTGCAGGCTTGGACCAGGCTCTGCAGCGACGCTAGCCGGAAACAAGACTTCACAGTGCGCCGCAAACAATGTAAGAGGGAAACCCTTTTGCGTCCACAGTCCAGGTAAGATAAATTATCCTTGAAACGACCAAACAAAGCAATCCCATAAAAAATAGCCCATTCCTCGGTGTCTTGCGGCGCGCACTGCACAGCTGCCCGCCGGAAACAGCATTTGTCTTCCCTGAAGACGGAACTGCGCGCATCTATACACGTGACGAAAACAGGGCGCGGAGAAGCGACGAAGGCCTACTGCTCAGGGCCGCAGGGCGGGTAATGCGACGCCGTAATGTGCATTAGAAGGTGTTGGCAGCTCATCTCTCCTGGGACGCCCCAAAGGCGCCCAATGAAACGTGAAACCGTCTCTGCGAGCGTCAACAGCCTTGCGGTGTCACCGCACAAAAGCCTTCGGAGGCATTCATCAAGAAGCTACGCGGTGCCCCACTCGAAATGCGCACACCGAATGTGGTGTGCAGGGTTGGTGTGTGTGGGTAATGAAAAATGCCAAAGCAAACTATTTTTCCTCGAGTCGTTTGAACCACTTAATCAATGTCAAATGAAGTTCGTATATGATTCTCTGGAACTTTTCGTCGATCATCGACATCGACACCCGAAATGAGTGCAGCGCTACCCAAAGTTGTTCACGTTACCCCAATGCACGGCAACTTCGGGTCTGCCTGCACCGGAGTATTGGTCCAGACTACACCAAATGAAGGTGCTGCGAGCACCAGAATAAGACCTAAATCGACAAGTACCAACATGAGCCCTTTTCTCGAGTACTTTGAACCCTGCAAAAACAGATTCAAGTAAAATATTTGTGTTTCCACATATGGTTAGTCACTTTACCCCCTGTGAGTTCATCTGGCACTGGAATGTAAAACAGCGCATTTCAGTGAAGTATTGCATGTTCTGCACATGCTCGCCACAATACTTTCTGTACAGCACAAGCTGCACATGCTACCGCAGAAAACTGAGACAAAATCTAGACTTCCCACTATTTCATTCCGCCATTCCTGTCATTCCAGTCACTTTCATAGGCAAAAGGCAACACAATACGGTACCAGCTTTATTCCTTCAAGCTGCGGTCTCGACGACTCGGGCTCTCCGTCCCCAGTCCGCTCGGACACGAGGCGAGGCGGCCCCGTGACAGCTCGAGACAGCTCATGAGGCTCATGACCTTAGCAGGCATCAGGGATGTCAGTTTGTATTATTTTGCGAGGGCCCTGCCTCCGCACCCCAGGTTGATTTGGGCAACCAATGTTGGTTTGAGTCCCCTAATACTTTTTTCTCGCAAGAATATTACAAAAATGAAACAAAATTAAGCTATCATGCAAGGCCTGCCTTTTTTGGCCATTATTTGACGGCCATGGTTACTATGCTGGTAAAACAAAGGACGCTTCGTGATCTTACTCTGATTTCATTTTTTTTGTTACGAATATACCTTTGCAGACCAAATGAGAAAAAATGAGAATACGGAAAAAATCGGAACAACGAAAATGTGACCGTAATTCGAGGAGTTTTTTCTAGAGTGAGGGAGGTAAGCCAAAACCTAGTTTCGACTCGGCGGCTGGATTCGTCACTGGGTTGGCTTCAAAAGTTTAAAAAATTGACACCCCTGGTGGGAACCTTTGCCCCGTTGTCAATATCAAGGTCATTTCTGGACAAAGAGAGAGAGAAAGAAAGAACACTGCATTTACAGAATCCTTGTACCTAATCCTCTAAGACGCAGTTTGTTGGAGCGTTCTTCATTTCGGGGATTTATGATAATCTCTGCACAAAAATCGGTCAGGCGTAAATAGTGGGTGGTGTTCCTTATCGGTTTGATGTGGCATCTGTGCTTGTGCCCTAAATTACCATTGTTGTCGACAGGCCACCTTCTGTATCATTAAAACTGCACGGCCATGGACCCTAAAAAACACGCTATTGGGTTGTCACGCCTCACTTTGACTCGTGACTGAAGTTGGAAATCCTCCAGTCTTAAGCACGTGGTCAAGGACGAGACAACGGGCAGAGGAACGCAAAAATGTTCCAGTAATGAAGATGCTGCACTGGCCTGTGAACTCTCCGGATTTAAATTTAACCGAGAACCTGAGGTCTATTTGCAAAGGTCGGCCTCTTGGAATGTACTGTACGGCACAGGAGGAGGTTGTTCAGGCGCTGGTTAAGGTCTGGTATATGGATACTAAAATCATCAGCGACTGCTCAGTCAGTTGACGCTATGGCCAACCGCAACCAAATGCTGCTAAAAAACAAGGGATATATCATGTATTACCGTGACTTGTCGGGATGAAAAAACTGAATGAAATGAAGACTGTTCGTAATTTTGTATTGTTAACTGCCTGTTTCAATTAATTTGCACAAGGATGTAACTCCTGGTGACGGGCTGCGGACATAACCGACGATCTTGCCGCGGGCTCTGTTCGACCCTCTGTGGAAGCCCTCACAAACATGACTGCTGCCCTGAAATCACTTACTGGCGCCGAATGGTTAAATGGCATGGCGATAGATGGCTTCAGTCAGGCTAAGTATGGATAGAAGCAACACAAGCGTCAGTTTGGATGCACGATCCTTACGCATTATGAATCATACATCAAAGTATCTCCTTAATATTCCAGTTATTCTCTGTAGCTGGTATGAGCATTGTCGTGAGATGTAGATGTCTGGAAAAGGTTGGCCAAAATGGTCGACAAGAAACAATCAGCAGAAGATCGGTCTCAGATGGTGACCCTGAGATGGTCAGCTTGATATGGTGAGCTGGAGATGGTTTGCTGCATATGGCTAAATGGATATCGTCATGAGATATGAGATGGTCAATTTGAGATGGCCACTGGAGATAACAAGTTGTAGATGATCATTTGGAGGTGGTAGATGGAGACGATCAGCCGGTTACCGTCAAGAGGAGATCAAGCACAAATGATCGGCCAGAGATCATCACCCGGAGCTGATCGATCAGATGATCATCAGCTAAAAACGGTCGGTAAGATGATCAACCAGACATGGCCTGACAGGGGTGACCAATCATAGACGCTCGGTTAGATACTCAGCCGGAGCTGGTCGATCACAGACGGTCCGTCAGGACACCGCGGTATCCTGCTGATACCGCGGTATCTTGACGGACCGGTTGACCGATCCGTCGGAGGCCGACTGCGGGACTCTGGTCGGATGCAAGGCCAGTGATCAGCTAGCCAAGGAAGTTCGACCGGAAATCTTTTTGGGAAGTTTGTGAAGCATTCATCAAAACTTCGCATGGTTGGATGTTCGCACGCCCACTTGAATCACGCGCTGGAAATAAAAACACAACGAACTCCACGAACAACTTTTGCTGTTACGTCAACGCTGGTTCACATACATCTGTGTGCAAACAATGTTTCCAAGTCCGGTAGCGTGGGAAAACTGGTCAGCATTATGTAAATGGCCTGCAGAACTCGCGAATCCACTATTGTCAATCAGATGATATTTGAAAAATGTCAACGACAGGTCGCTCCTTGAGATTCGTTTTTATTTACCAGCTTAAATCTCACTTGGCCTGAAAGCCTCGATCGTAGTAAAGGATTTCATTTAAGCCGCATATTTGTTTAGTTCTAACATTTTTGTTACCTCGAATCTGATGAATTAGCGTGGTGTAGGATTAAAGTATATGACCAATTTCGAAATGAGTCAGTCCTATTTACCAACGCAACGCCAGGACAGAACAGGGGACAGTGTAGCGGGCAAACGTGTTCTCTGATCACTTTAGGAGGGGGAGGGGCAAAGGCGGAAATCTCCCAAAGGAGTGGGGTAACTGGCCAGTGGAGCCCATTTCAGAGAACTACGTCTCCATTGTCGTGAGGCGTATTGCTTGCTCTTTTTGCTTTAAGTTTCATATATTTTTCCTACCTAAATTAATTGCATTTCTGTACGTATCGGAGGCCCCTGTACACTAAACTGGAGCGATGATAACGCCTTCGCCTCTCCCTCTCGATCCGTCCCTGGTGGTGAGCTCAGCTAATGTCGCGTTTAGAAGAAGGCTTAGGACCAGGCTATGCCGCAGTAACAGTTTAGTTAGTTATGGCCCGGGTAACATCAGTCTTTGGTACCCGCTGAAAAATAATGGCCCATACCAGAATGTTTGGCCAGGATTTGATTACTCACCGAGACAGGATATTTGACTAGATTCTGAATAATTCAAAGCAGAAGTATCAGATCCGGCATCTAGATATCACTAGATACTTCAGTGCAGAAATTAGCCCGGAGTATTACGTCAGGTACCGTCAGTAGTTACCAAATCATCACTGTTCCCGCTGCAAGTTGATAATAAAACGGGACCGTTTTGGTGTAAGAGGTAGATGCAAAAAACCCACATTTTGATCTTAACGCGACAAGGAAGACTGAGCAAAATTTTCTGTACTTTTTACCTGTTTATTGCACCATAAATGAAGAACAATATACATATGCGTTAGAATACAGAAATGAGCTTTTCACGAAAGATAAATTCTGACCAACGGAAGAGTTTAAGACTGCCGTCTAAGACGCCGGCCTTTGGCGAGCACACAGACCACAGGGCTACGCTAATAAGACAGCGGTGATGCGAGGGAGCAGACCCTGCCAAAACCTGTAACCTTCAGCCGGTGTCGTCCCCCTAAGCACTCATCCCATGGCTTGCTGCCAGCGTCCGATGAAAGCGCTCGGCCGCAGAACCATAGTGTTTGGCACCAAAGACCGGAAAGCCGTCAATATTTATACCAGCGCCGATCCCGGTCTAGGGCTGCCGTCCAGCTGCCATTGTCGGCGGGCGGCGCCGGCGCCGGCACCACACGTCGCCGTTTCTCTGAGCCCGATTCAATAGGATTCGATGCGATTCGTCTGACGGATGGTGCCGCCGGCCGGGGGCGTCCCCCCCCCCGCCCGGCACGGAGAGGGCTGTAATTTGGCAGCGGCGATTGCGATTCTGAGCCCGGCGTCTCCCCGCCCACAGCGCTCCGCTGCCGGCTGGCCAATTGCTCTGCGCCAGAGGCAGCACTTCGTCCGCTAGACGTCACGAGATTAGCGGGAAAAAGGCTGCTGAAGATTAAGCCGCGGTTTGCTAGGCGTCAGACGCCGTCACTTTCCCTCTGGTGTGTGTAACCCATTAGCCAAATGACACAATGTCGTGAAAATTCCAGTGCTCTTTGATGCATCAGTTCTGTACATTTTCGTCATGTTTTCATCAAAATCTTCTAATTTCTCATCGAAGTTTAAAAACAATATTGAGAAGACGATATTTGTAGAGATAGTGGTGTTCTTTTGCCATTCTTCGAACGTACCTGATCTTTGTGAATATACTGGTTGTGCGAGATGGCCAATAATGTGAAATATATGTTGTAATACTAGGAGATGTCAATGCAAATTACTCTTGGCTCTCTTGACTATTATTTGACCTCTTACAAGACTATACATGTCAAAATTCTATAACTGCGTTTTTTAGAATTATGATGTAGCTATATTACATGTAGCCATATAATCATGAAAATATTTTCCAATGCAAAGTTTTTTTCCGTTTCCGAGTGTTTGGAAGCATCTGACTGATGAATATTTATGATGTACATGTAATTCTATGGCTCATATTAGGCATACTTAACACTGATCAAATAACCGATATCTTTGTACGATACGGCCTTGGTTCATTTGTCACCATTGTCCTCAGATATATGTACATTAAATTCTATGCATATCGTTTTACCTTGGGTAAGAATCCGGAGGTCTATCCCCCCCCCACACATACACACTTTTCTCATTAGACCAATGGCAATGATTGGAAAGAAACATCCTAAAATCTTATTTAGACATTGCCCGTCCAATAATCTCCAGAAATCAACAACTATTTTCGGCGCATTTCGGTTTTCGGCGTTCATGAACTTTGCTTTGTACGCAGAAAAATGTTACGCCCAGCCGGTCATATATTGACCTTTGCTGGCACCTGCGACTTTATATGTACTTTTGAAGCCCCGAAAAATACGGCCCATTCGGGTTCAGATCCTCGAGAGGAATGGATTGTTATTTCGATCACTCTGATCGACTTTCCAAGCGCATTTGTCCTTTCTTCCCTTGCCTGTTTGACACCATTTGTCTCCATATATCATCCTTTATTTTCCTCTGTAACTTGTCTTGCTTTTATCCCATACTTTCCCTCTCCCCTCCTTCTTTTCTCTTTCACTCTTTTTCTTATTAAGGGTCTCCTGGCATCGCCAGAAGTGGACGGGGAGGCGAAACTCAACGTTTGCGAAACTTATGACATCCGACGCCTTCTGGAATTGCGCAGATAGAAGCCCATTTCAGTATTGATTTCCCCTCTCAGCCTTCGCCGTTGTCGTCTTTCGGAACATCTCCCAGCTCTATGAAGCCAAACAGCTGGATAGGGCATACACACACACCTGCCTAGGACGTTAGCAGGGGACAGGTGGCTGCTTCTGTTGGTGCACCTTTTGGCTGCAAGTAATAGTTCCACGATCCCGTGGAGGGTCATGCAGAGTTAAATTGCGTTAAAGGCAATACGTCAGGATAAGGACTAAACAATGTTGCGCATCAGCAGTAATGCTTTTCAGTCCCGTCTTTAAAGCTAAACCGAACTGTCTCCTGCTTTCATAAACGTTCACGAGAGGTGAGGTGGACCGTCGTCCGCCATTCGGCTTGACAAAGCGTTGGTGGCATCAGTCCCGACATGTTCATTCAAACACCTGTAGGTCCATGTCTGTTTTCTGCTTCATGGCCATTGTTCTGGCTTGATTCGCGATCATTCAGACTGGTGTGAATGATCGCTGGCTCATACCAAGGAGAGCTGCCGTTTCCCGTGGTTTGGCGGCAAGGTCCGGATGACATAAAGCGCCATCTATACTACATCATTAAAGTCGTCGAAAGATGGCGGCACAGTACACTGAGACCGTCGCCACATCGGAAGGTCCTGATGACGATGGCTTGCTTCTTACAGTCGGTTCTGAGAAGACAATTTATCACAAAACCCTTTGGGCACCTTTTAGAGTTTTCTCCGCGAAATGGAAGGTGTAGAAAAGTTTCAGAGTACTTTTGTAAATTGTGTAGCTACTTTTAAGCAAATGCTGCGACACACAATCCAACGGAGAAGTCTGTTTAAAGATGAATTCGAGAGGGAGCGTGGGGGAGTGATGTCCGCTTGGTTCAGAAAACTTTATTTTTAGACTTTATTGAACTATTTAGACTATATTTACTATTTAGACTATATCAAACTAACTATATTATTTATTTAAGTATTATAACTAACTATACTTTTAGACTTTATTTAAAAAGACTTCAACTTTATTTAGAAACTAATTTTAGAGAAATCGGTCAACTCTCCTCGTTCTGGGAAGTGCAGACGTAAACTCTATTTTGTCGCCCACAAAGAGCAGTACATCTCGCTAATGCGCAAACGGCAAAAACCAATATTTATGAAATTTCCGATGGTGTCATTGATGGTTCGGAAAGCGGAAATGACCTGAACAAACCACTTTAATTCGACTCAAGCCTTGCAGCAGAACTCAACGGAAATGCTCAGTCGGTTTCTGTACCCAGACGGTCGTAACTGGGTGAGGGTAGGCCAGAACCACGCCATGTTCTAGATGTCTGCGGCCACTATAAATCACCATCAGACTAGATGCAGCGACAGACTGAAGTGGGATTATGCCATTGATCGACCCAAGAGCCGCAACATAATTTCTTTGACCTCTCGTAGGAACGGATCCCAACTGGGCCGTAAAGAAACGCTTGCCCGAAACAGGTCTCAGGTGGCCTTGCCTGAATGTGTAAGGGTAAAGGCTAAATGTTACAACTAAGTGCATCTGTGCAATGCCATGTATTTTCCCAGTTTTCTTGGACGTTTATCTGAAATGGGCACTGCATTTCATCGCTCCGATCCGCCGTCTAATTCAGGGTCCCCTTCCCATGATGGGTGTGCATTTCACCACTTCTCTCGTTCACGATTTGGCAAGTTCCTACGAGGTCTGCTAATTGACAGGTCGGGATATTTGGAAAGTCTTACTCGGGACACAGGCATCAGATCATCTCGAGAGAAACCAAACCACTTCACGGTTGGGAATGGGACGGGTACCAGAAGCATCAAAAAGCATACAATTTAAGAAAATCTGCTTTGTAACTTCGCAGGCCGTCTTAGATGACCCAAAATTTACAAAACGTATGATTGCGCACCCCTCGCATTGAGAAACGAAACAAAACACCTTAAGTTTCCAGTAAGGGAAGGGATATGACCTCTTCATCCACCTGGAAATGGAGGCGTTCCTCACCTCACCGGGAGCTCAGTGATTCTCTGTGCGATGTTTCATCACAGGCATTTCTGAGGAGAGACTGAACAATATTCCAACACCCGGCATTTTCTTGATGTCAAGGCACCGAATGCTTTTCAAGAATCGCTGTCTCTTTGGGTAATCTGGATGCCATTTTCAGAGTGCTTCGGTCATCGGTTTTACCGTCGTTACCTGTGATTAAAGTTGGCACCGACTGCGTGCCCGCGGACGGCACCAGTTCCCTGGGCATGATTTATTTCTTTCGCTGCCGGCGGTACATTCCAGGGCGCGTTATTACGGATGTAAGGAATCGCCGTTGTCAGAGAGGCCCCCGGTCATTGATCCGCCGTCTCTGAGCTGCGCGCCCCGCGCCAGGGCACGGTTGGGCAGCCGCTCAGCCAACGTAAGACAAGTCATCATCAGCCCACCTCGCCGGAGCACGGCGGCGCTGCTGACCGTGCCGGAACAGCGCAACTGCCACCACGTGGGGCGGAAAACCCGGTCTGGGCTACCGGAGGCGGCCAGCGTTGCATGCAACCGGATATTGACGCAATACCTGTCTGCTCTTCCCGGGGGCAGACTTGTGCAAAGTTCCGCCAAGGCTTTCGCCACAATTATTTGAATAACTTAAATTTATTGGAAGTCAAAATATAATCTTTGTCGTACCTTTCGTGACATCCGATTATCTTGCCACTTGCAACGTCATATGAAATGAGCTGGGTCTGTCCTACCTATGCAGCCTTGCTTATGACACCTTTCTAGGCATGAAAATGCTGATGATACTTGTTGCTGATGTGAAGCTTTTTATTTGCACGTTCACGCTCAAGACGGTGAAATGGCATTTCCGAACTTCAACAGATGTGAAAAGCAGGAAGACATCGGACAACATTGAATAAGCATATGCGTAAATATAGCATGCTTTATGTAGTTGCAATTCAAGACGCCGTTGAACTCTGATGTATTTTGCCGCAGCTGCTAGTACCCTAATATTTTTGGTAAAGTTGGTACAAGCGCTTGCGCGTTTGCTCCGCTGCGCGCTGGTGCAGCACGGACTGCAAGCTGTACGCGACTGGTGACATTGGTATCATGTTGCTCCGTCCCTACCACGAAGTCACCGCCTCTGTCTGATCGCATCACCCTCTATTGGTGATCTGTCCAGTGTTGCTGTCAGTCGACGGCTCTGCCATCTGCCGTCGTCGTTTCCGAAGTAAAACATACAAATGATGTTGAAAAGGAAATCCATTGGCACCCGAAACATCCACACTGGCTACCGGTTGCCATGATAAACGTGGATCTTTATATCATCGTGGTCGAGCTGCAACAGCTCGATGGCTGAGCGGAGGCGTCGCACGCAGTCGTTGCATTCGTGAAGCATGTCCTGTACCTGCTGCAGCACGGCAGGCTGCAAGGTGGCGAAGACGTTGACAAGCCCCTCCAGCTTCCGCTAAAAAAAAAATAGAGTTGAGGGTACTGGGGCTGTGTGCCCTACGCGGGCAGCGCCTCCTCACAACCCATGCTGGCCAGCTGGAGTACGCAATGCGCGCAGACGACCTGCGTCTGGCCCATCTGCAGCTCAGGCGGCGCCACAAAGGTGCGTCTGGTACAGTGCAGCGCTACCTTTTGTGTCGCCGCCCATCGTACTTCCTCGAGCTCCCCGCGGTGGCGCCAGGCGCCGGACGCACGCTGGACGTCCGGTTACTCCCTGTCTGGTGGCGGCGAGGCGCGCTGTGTTCGGGGAGAGCCGCCTCTATCGTCCTTCGGTCTCCTTGTCCCTCGCTGCCCTCTTTCCAGCAGCCTTTGCGGAGACTTCTCGACGCCGCTTTGCTCGAGCGGCCGCAAACGTCAGACAGACGTGACCGGCGCGTCGCCCGGATTCGTGAGGGACAGGTTCATTGAGACGTTTCCGGCGGTTTTGGTGACATGGTCTAAACGTAAAAAAACCTGGCATTTCACCATTTTGCCTTTGACCCCGCAAACATGCTTGGAATTTAGATGCTTCGGGAAAACAACGTTTTTGGTCTGTGAAAACCATTCGACGTACAAGAAGCCCAGGAAAGAGCCTGCTAGTCAAGCCCAGTTAAATGTGTTGGCTGGGCGGGATGACAATTTGTCTCCTTAATTTGCGTTTTGTTTGGCGCTTGTGCATTACTCTGACTTGATTTCGTCGTAAGTTCTATCACCAATTTAAAAAAAATGACTTTACCCAGGTTATTGGCGTAAACGAGTTACCTACTGAAATGGAGGATTCTTAATCAATAGCTCTCCGAGCTATTACTATACGTTTTTCGAGACGCAATGTGCGACAGGTTCCTCATTGATAATAAGTCTCACGCGCCAGGTGCTCGTGGTGCACCGAGCACCAGGCGTGAGTCGTCACGTGACACTGCACTTTCTCGGGCCCATGCTTAGGTCCTGTGAAAATCGTAGCCTCCAGCTCGCCCTAGTTTGCCTGGGCGTATGATTAATTGCCCAGGACGACGATATCTTTAGTGTAGAAGAGACTGCCGGGAGTAACAGTACATTGTGTCTGTTAACTCGCAATCAAGCTTGCCGACAGAAAGGTAGGGATACTAGAAATAATTAAAGGCAACTGGGATACTGGCATCTAAAAATACTGCAATAGATGTGATTTTAGTGGTGGCTGTTGTATTTTACACACACACATATATATCTATATATATATAACCTAATATTTAGTAATATCTATTGTGAACTTTATCTGGTAAGTTAAATGCCACATGCCGACGGTAGCAAAATAAACATTAGCACGTGCCATGAAGTTAAAACTGAGTTAAAACTTTCGCCGCATTGCGTTATCGACTGGGTGAAGGAAAATTCCACTGTCAAAACGTTAATCTGGACATGTTCAACCACATTCCTAGAGAGTTCAGTGAACTTCATTTGCTGTGGAAAGTGACTCTGACGCCGATTGTTTCCTCGAAAGCTTAGTGCCCGTATTGGTCTAGTCGTAATTCTGAAGTACTGTGCAACCTTGACACTTGTGCGTTATATTTTTCATTAGAAGGAAAAAATTTCGGCAGAAAGAACCCAGGGTATTGGGGCAAAAGCCCATTTTCCTTGCGGCCAGACAACATGGAACAGATGATAGGTGATGGCCTGCATTAAAAACCGTTAATGATGACGTATTGGCAGTCGCTGATGCTAAGCACACCTGAGATCACAGTGATGACCCGACTGGTGACGACTCGAGTCTGCTTGCTTGCTTGTCCCTGCGACCTGGACTCGTCATGTCATCCTACACGCAAGCATCTTATGAGAATCGCAGTCGCGAAGGCATGTGGTAATAAAACATGCTGCAAGAGGACGGGTTACATAATCCTTTAATAAAACCGAGGAAATGGTTTTATTTTTTTGACCGTATGCGATATCACTAGGTCAGAATTCAAGACAACACACAGGTTTTTAAAGAATTATTGCCGGCCGAATGTAGTACGAGTTTTGCCACATGCCGTTACAACTGTGATTCCGATAAGATATTTGCGTGTAGGGTGATTTGGAGAATCCAGTTTGCTGGGACCAGCAAACGTGCAACATGAGTCGTTACCAGTCGAGTCATAACTGTCGTCATCAATCGTGCTTGGCATCAGCGGCTGCCAATACGTCACCATTGCCAACTTCTAGTGTTGGCCATCACCCGCCATCGGTTTTTTGTTATCTGACTCCAAGTTGTGTTGCCGTTTGTGCAAATACATTGCATTTCTTCTCCCAGGCGTATTTCTGGCTTCAGTGAAACATACAACAAACAGGTGCCAAGTTATATTTCATAATAACGACTAGGCCGTTCCCCGAATATGCGAATCAAACTTGAAATGAAATAATCAGCGTCAAAGTCATCATCAACAGCAAATAGAGGTCATAGAACTCTCTGGGGGAGTGGTTCAACATTTCTAGGTTAACGTGTTGATCGCGGGCTTATTTCTTCACACAGTGGATAAGCATTGCTGCAAAAATCTTAGCCTAGGTTTAACTGAACGACATGTGCTTATGCTTTTTGCTGCCTTCGGCATGTGGCAAAACTTATACTACAGTCGGTCCGCGATAATTCTTTAAAAATCACTGTGTTTTCTTGTATTCTGGCTTCGTGCTATCGCGCTCGACCGAAACATGAGCCATTACCTCGGTCAAAAAAAATTATTCGCGCTTATAGCCAGTGAGATTTCATACATGAAGGTCTCTCGGAAACGTTCAGATCGAGGTGTTTGTGTCCAAGCCTCGGAGCATCTCGCGCCCGAACGTGCCAGGCAATTTCGACATACGTGGCGCCATCGAGTGAGCCAACTCTGCGGACAAATCATGGTCTAGACAGACGTGGGCTTGATTCTGATCCGGATGTGATCCGAATCACATGTTTTTTCGCGTGAACTGCATTTGATCCGGACCAGTTTGCCGAGAATCACAATGAACTCGTTTTGAAAATTTGATTTCAAAAATAATTTGAAAAAAAAACGGCCGCAATTCCAATGTTGTTTTGGATCCAAGCATTGTGATCCTGATTTTGCCCCGGATCAATTATCAAATACGCCGTCAATCTGATTCATACGCATTCATATTCATTCATGCAAACGCTACTTATGAGAGGTAAGATTAAAAGTCTTCATGAAGAATGCGGTCCTTTTTCGTATAATAAACAATGAAAACCTCTTGGTACTTCTGTTGATGTTAAACACCACCACCATGTACTGCTTAGACGGGTAGTAGAAGACTAATTGGTACCCATGTTTGAGTAAGTCGATAGAGACAGTTGCACACGGCGCACCTGCACGATTCGTTAAATCATCATGTTGTGTTATTTATTTTGTACTATTTAATTACTTTGTGTTCTTTAATGGCCATCATGTCACTGGTTCCATCTACTTCTGGCCAAACAGTCCTTGGGCGCCTGCATATACTGACTTCTGTGTCTAGCACAAAGTGCATGTAAATTTTGTCACTAGTGCGTCGTAACTGGGAAAATAGTGTTGGATAAATATCAAGGGTCAGTCAGTATTAAGATGCAGTGGCCAGTAACTAAAGCTGCCATGTACGACAACCGGAAGCTATGACTGCCGTGGTAATGTTCTAATTTTAGGTACTTACTTATACTATGCTACATTTCTGCTTGTTGTCAGTGAAGGACCCAGAAAGTAGACACTACCTAATTGCCTGCAATATTCCACTCGATACATTTGTGTACAGGTATATTATATGTATGTAGCCATCTTCCGTACGCATACATGGCGTAACAATCATGTAATGCATGATTGCATAATGCATGTAATCATGTAATCCCAATCATGAATCTCATGCGCATGAATCCTGGAGTGTCCAATATTAACACCCCTCCTCCACTGCCACAAAAATACTGCTGCTGGGATGCTGGAAACTGGCGGACAGGAGCACGTGATTCGTGCCATTCGACACATGCGGCTGTTTTGCATGCCAGCAGTTTTAGTGTGTGAGGCGCACGTGCTAAGGTGTACCTTGTTGCCATTCATGCCTGGCGATACATGCAGCCTGGCAATATATGCAGTCCACTGAGTGATTCCATGCCAGGCAGCGTTTGCTCGCTGGCGGCCGTGGTCGAACGGCTAGAATGTATGGCTGTGTATCCGGCAGCGCGAGTTCGAATCCTGCTGGACGCGAAAACTCTCATAGCTCATGGCGCGCCTCACACACTGATTTCTTTCATTGTGCTAATGTGCCGTTACGTGGATGGCAATATGACTTGCAAGCATCTCTTACTTACGAATGGGGTTAATGTTGGTACCAAGCGGGTGCACAGGTCTGCGAGCGAAAGAAAGCCTCGATTTTGACCCTAAACCAACTCTGCAATGCGTTGGCCAAAGTCGAAAGAGCCTTTAATGCCTCTATCGAAAGCATCGAAAATCGAAAATCGAAAATCGAAAGAGCTGAAAGGGTGCTTTGCACGCTTTCAGCGAGCGAGAATTCATACATGACAGTCGCCCAAAACAAAAAGTTCAGGTTGAGGTGTTTGTCAGTGTGCGTGTCTGTTGAAGCGTCCGAGCGTCTAGCGCCCGGACGTGACAGCCGATCGCGAGACGAGTGGCATCATCGGTTGTGCCGACTTAGCGGACAGATTATGGTGCTAGTTTCAAAGCGATTCGTGGTGGGTGGCACGTGTCACGTGGCGCGAGCCGGACCTCTGCAGAATTCATATAACTACGGGTACGGGTCAAACCGCGGGTGCCGTCGACTCAAGCCTTGGTGACAGCATGGGTCCCAGTTGTGGGTGCGTGCTTTAGTGGTCGGCACACACGTGTGATCCACGTGGGGATCTTCAGGCACGTGTTCCGATTTGGCCTCGGGACCTCCGAGTGCCGTCAGTAGTGACCTAGGCGGCTGAAATTCGTGGGTAGATCGACCAGCACTGGGGATATCCAACGATACCCCAAATGACGGAAAGGGTGCAACAGGTCACTTGCAACGCGCGTGCGCCTCTTTTACATCATTTTGCTTCTTATGAACCAATGCCGGGACGCAAACGGCGCAGTCTGATGCGAAGATGACTTGGGAAGGCGGACGGGCAGCTGGGTGATCAATTTCGATGGATTCAGGCCGAAACGGTGGTGCAACTTGCACGTGAAGCGCGAGGTACCTAAGCAATTAGCACTCCTTCATTCCCGCCAAATTACAACCGTTGGGATGTTGACAAATGGAGGGCAGGAGCACGTGATACGTGACATTCGATACATATGGCTGTTTTGCATGCCAAAAGCTTCAGCCTACTGTGTGTGGGACCCACGTGCAGAGGTGTACCCATTCGTACCCAAATAAATGCATGGAATTACGATTTTTAAGGTTTTTGCTTTGGGAACCCGTTATCGTTGAAGCCGCCATATTTTGAGGTGGGCTGCAAAGTCACAATTGCCATCAAGGACAAGCAAGATTTAGAACATCAGTGGCAAGATGCCACCCATGTGAGAGTGCAGCCTGTTGAGCTTGGAAGCGGTGATGACGGACGAGAATCAGTTTGTGACAGTCTCAGCGGTGTAACAGACAGCAGAAAAATAAATGCATGAAATTACGATTTTGACTCCAAATCATCACTGAAGAGTAATGATTGTTGAGTCTAGTTTATATTACCAGATAAGAGTACAAACACATTTCCGGCATACTGGCAAGTTCTACATTCTTCCTGAGAGACAGCACGCATTCTGTCTGCACTTGCAGTTACGTGAAACCCTCTTGAATTTCAGATATTTTCGAAATGAAACAACAAGTCTAGAGACAAATCATGACAACAATCATAGAGAGAATGTAATCCAGACCCAAAGGTTTGTTGGATGCTGCTCTCGGGGCTATGCTATTATTTCCAGCGTAACTGAGATGAATTTGAGTGTATAAAGTGAGTAATCGTGCGAGGCGTACACTGTTGCTGTTTTACGTGAATGCAAAACAAATGGTCCATTTCAACGATTCCAGACCTTTGGTGCAGGGTGATGACAAGCAGCCAGGCAAACTCGCATTTCATTGTGTTATGGTCTCAAATTGCATGTCAAGTTCAGAAAGTGCAATATAAGAGATCTGACACTTGGACGAACAGATGGGCTCGGTTGGCGCAGCTCAGGGTTGGTAAAGTTTGTTACGTCACGTCCAAATATCATAACCAGCGAACGATTGCCCGCTTGGATCGATAGAAGCATCTGTAAAATGACATAGACTTCAGGTGAAACCTGACACTTGATCGTAGCGTGACAAAACTAAAATGAAATAAGAATGAAAATTCAGTGAGGCGTAAAACATTTTATTTATACCCCTGAAAATTTAGGTCTTCTTCGCTTCAAAAGAGTGAACACTCTATTTCATGCTATTTGTACTAAATAACTTCATATCACTCTCTATTATATAGTATCGTTTCATATTACTCCAGACTCTGACCCCGCCGATTGTAAAGCATCTTCAGTCCAGTGGTTTTCTGTGTTGACAGCCTCTTTGTTCGGATCCCACTACCTTCCTTTAACCTGAGCCACGGCAGCATCTGAGTCAATTCTGTCGTTAGCAACTGGCACGCTGTATCCGTCAGCGCTTTGTATTTCACAAAGGATTCCTTGCTGCTTCCTCTAATCCAGCCCCGACTGGTGGGCGGCTGGCCGACTCCTCCCCTGAGGTTTTTCCAAGACTGCGATAAAACTGTGTGTACCTTTTTCCTGGCCATTTTAACACCTTGTGCCAAAGTTTTGACTTCAGGTCAAATCAGGTGTCTGACTTAGGTCAGATCAAGTGGACCCATGCCCCAAAGAGTTAGCGCCCCTGTAACTTCTCGGAAAACATTGTATGACAATGAAACCTTCAGGGATCAGAGATCTTGATAGATACAAGAATTATGCTATCTCAGATTTTTTGGAATGTTCCGGATCATTGACTTCAGATCAACCCCATTTTCATGACGTGTCGTCGTTCTTTTCGGAATTTGACGAAAACTTTTATGACATTTTTACGTGGAATGGTGCGGATATCCAATTGCCATCAATGGGCACAGTATCAGTGACTTCCAGCCACTGACCTGAGGTCGGGCCATGAATAACTGTATGAGCCGAAATGCAGCACTGTCAAAATGGGCGATGAATGGTGGTGATGAAAGAACGGGTAGAAAATGGCAGAACTGGCTCGGGCGGTTGAGGGTAATATAAGGCCCTTCAAAAAAATGAAAAAAAATAAAAAAAATGCATGTTTTGGAAATAGACAGCCTCTCGCGAATATAGCTTCTCCAGTTATGTAGACTGATAACTTATGAATTTTTCAAAAATTTAAGCAAGAGAAACTATCACCAGAACCACTAGGACTAAGAAATATCACATGGAAAGGCCTATGTCGCGAAAATAAAGAAACTCCAAAATTAATGCCCGTCAATTTCGTACCGCATTCGGCTACGGCGCCCGCCGGCAGGCGTCGCGAAAATCACCATGAATTTAACTTAACGTTTCGGGGTATATATTCAACAAATCAGGGAAATTTGGCTTGTGTCGGCATCTGCGAAATTAAACCTGTTCGTTGGTACCTTTACCTAGACATTATCAATCACACTTCTTGAAATACAGGTCGCTTTTCGGTTTCATGCAGTCGGCTGTAAGAAAACACATATAGGAGGTAAATGGCCTGCATATTATCCAAAACTACAAATGAGACTAGTTTCAAGTTCTACTTGTCACAAGTTTTCCAATGGCGCGCTTAGTTTTATCGTGCGACCAGCGGTTCTTGCGGTAGGGGGCGGTCAACCGTCCCCCCCCCCCCAGTCGAGCGTGATCGCTGCCGACTGCCAGTCGGGAGCGGGCTAATTTGCGATAAATGCACCACCTTTTGTTTTTACTTATGCTCTAGGACAGAAATCATTGCAGAGCCTTAAATTAGATTTCGACGCACTTTTGCACGCTTTCCTACTCTCCTCATTGATCGTTACATCGCAACATAGGCATATATTCGAATTTTAATTTGCTAGCCATTACTGTATTTCCTTTGCATCATTTCCGTTCATCGTGTGGAAAAGGCAAACGGAAAAGAACTATTGGCATGCTTTTCCTTTGTATGGAAAACATTAAATGCAATTATGATTATCGAGTGTGGCATGTGACCGCAATTGGGAATGGCTAGAACGGTTAAATGGTGACGTGCGACTACACGCTTCAGGGAATATGACAGTCCCATCTTTCTTGGAAGTCTCTGTCGGTTTACCACCACTGACTGGTTTGTTGGTTTGTTCAGAAAGGTAGGACCTCTGATCTTCAAGGTGCTTACTTATACTTTTTGGCATCAGTTATGCGAATTAACTTGTAGTAAAAAGAGGGTGGTGCTCCCGGCTTTCATCTATTAGTAATCGATTGAGTATTATCGGGCCCCCATTCCACTTATTTAGCTGCAGCTGACAGCGTTCTTGAAACTGATTTCGTCTGTTAGCGCAACACTGGCCTGTTAACCAGGCGAAAGCTTTGTGAACGGAAATTGTATGCAGCACTATAATCCTTTATCTCGGAAGGGCGGAGAGACGCCAGACGCCTGTAATTAATTCATTATAATGCCACATAGAGTGGCCCTTGATATCGCGAGATACAGGTTCCATTGTCCGGACAGGGGAGTTAATGATCACGATCTAATTGGAGAAGATTAGACGCTGCAGACCAAGTGAAATCCCTCATTAAGCGGGCACGCACATTTCGCGATAACTTCGACTGAGATTTAGAACACACCAACAACGGGCACTTCCACTGTCTACGCGTCACACGCAACAGGGCACAGGTCGGAGGATAGATGAAAGTGACATTACAGTTCAGTTCTTTCTCCTGCAAGCCGTAAGACAAAGCGTCCGAGTATTTATTGGGCGACGCCAATACGTCCATTGTTAAGTATGCCCAGCCACGAGCACGGACAATTATTAATACCGTAAAAGATTTACACAACGAGCGAAAACATTCCCACCAGTCTATCACACAAAAGGAAAACTGTTTGGCTTACTTCGGAAATTGCTTTGGGAACTGATTGGGCAAGACATTGCTGACTGAGACGCCTGTTTCCTAGATATTTGTTTGAACCTGGTTTCAGTTTTATGGTCCGCAGCTGTTGCCAGCAATTGCAGATCGATAAATCTCATTCCGTTTTGTGGAGACATTTTTGTTCAAGGTCGGTCGGGTGATACGGAGCATTCGCGCATGCAACGTCTGATCTGCATGTTTTGCAGTTTATCGATAGTAAATTTGATGACCAAATGTTTATATTTCTGTCCGCCTCTTCGTCTGCCTGTCTGACCGAGCCTAGCCGTTTTAAATCACTGTCCCTTTCTCTTGCTCTCTTTCCGTTCCTCTCCTTCGCCCCTTTTACTTTCTCTATCTCTCTCCCTCTCTCCCTTTCTCTCTAATTCTTCTTCTTTCTCTGGCTTCTCACGACAAACCTTTTGAAACAAGCAATCCAAGGAATTAACTCAATGACGCAGAAATCGTCACTTGTCAATATTCCTATCGGCCTAGCACTTAGTCTTACTTTATATGTTTCGTGCGCTATACGATCAAGTTCAACAAAAATAACTCATTTTTCTCTTTTGCACTTTGAATACGAGTGGTTTGTCGCGATGATGCTAGGGATCATACCCCGTGCTAAGCAAAGCTTGCCGCATAGACTCCGGCCTGTACACCTGATCGCGCAATTCTTGGTAATGAATAATTTTCGCAGTGAAAGTTTAACGTGCCGCCAAGGGTGCGACACAACCAGGTGATAGTCCGAATAGCCTTGTATTTACCATTTGCCAATTGACCTGTACGACAGTTATTGTGCGCCTGAGAGACTGGAACCCGTCTCTCCAGGACAGGGAGATCCGCGCTCTAACTGGGCAATCAGTCACGTTTTCCTTCGAAAATAAAATCCTTCGGAAATTCATTGAGCGGAAAGGGAAGCGAGTGCCCGCAACGTCCAGGTTCATGAACTGCTTCAGAGGCCTCTGAGTTTCACCATCGTTTATAGTATGGTAATCCAAGTCCCACCTCATTGTCCAATCCGTTCAGTCAGTCCAGTTGAACTGTGGGAACTGTATTCCTATTGCATGATCCAGTTCAAGGTGCATTAAGGTCTCTTCTTAAGCTGACATGAGTCAAAGACAGACATATAGCAAAGTTGATCTGATCCAAAGCGTGCAACTGGCAGAACCAAACAATGCCCACAAGGATTGCAAAAAAAACATCAACTCGGGACTGGCAAGAAGCCAATGATTGGCGCTAGGCTGTTGACTATTAACAAACACAGTGTTTCAAGGATCAGCTTTGCCAAAAATGCGTCCCGGCCATTTTTGACTGGTTCCATCCCTGTTGGAGTCCTTTCACGGACACTCAGTTGCCTCCTTGGTGACCACCGGCAAGATACCCAGCAGCGCAGGTCGATGAAACTAGTAGGAATGCCGCAGTGCAGCGTCACGCCTGACAAAGGAAGTTGCGAAAAGTTTGCGAGACCATCTTCAGTTACGCAATCCCGCCAGCTTTCTCCAGCATTCCACCGACGTTCATGTTCCGATAACGTTAGGGCTCTTAACAAAGTTACACGTGCATCCACGAAACGTTTCTAAATACTCATTCGGCACATAGCAGTGACGTTAAAACAAGCATCTATGCTACGTTTATATGTTCGATCCTATCTGCTCGCACTTTGGAATGTCGACTCCAGAACTGAAAAACATGTGAAATAAGACTGCTCAGATTTACCAGCCTTCCCTCTAATCCTGCCCTTTAAAACTCATCTTGTTCTTGCGTATTGTATGTTTAGTATGCGCATTCATACGCATTTCCGGAAAAAACACACAATTTCCAGACTTTGATTTTTCGCGCAAACTAGAATTTCGCTATATGTTATGTTACCGCGCCACATAAAACATTTAAATTATGCACATGCAACACCATACGAATAGGAGCCTTCATCGCTTTCAAGTTTTCAAAACAGATGCAAAATTTCTAGAAACAACTATGCACGTTCCACATTCCCAAGACAGAGAAAAATATCTGCAAGTCTCGTGTTGCAACACGTGACAGACGCGAAGCAACAGGGTTTTCGGCCCGTCAACCTAACTTTTGCCACACCCACCATAAAACTAGAACGGCGCCTTCGGCTGTCGTCACTGCTTGTGCGTCATAGAGCCGTAATTTTTTCCCTGGAGCCCATTTCAGGAACGTTCGAAAGGTGCCGCGTCACGGCAAGTTTCGTTTTCAATTTGTCCACTTTAAAACGGCAGCGTGCTCGCGTCGTTTGGTGACGAACAGTGCAGCACGCCTTCCCCTGTGGTCCAGCTGACGTTAGCGGCGACACGTGACGTCAGCAACCGTCGCCCGACATCGGCAGATCCGCCTTCGCTCACGTGTTGCTAACGACCAACGAGCAGGCATGAACTGCCGCTGAGACCGACGTGGCACGTGCACAGAGGAACGCCATGAAGTGGATTGACGTTGTCTGCAACCGTTGCTTTATGAACTCGGGTTCCAGCAACCGATGAACAGGAAAAATGACTATCTCATCAGTATCTCTTGATTTCACTTGTAAGAACGGTCTAATATGCGCATTAGAAACCACAAGGCACCATAAAACAAGGAATCTGGCCATCACATTCACCATGTTGTTCTTCTCGTTGCTCTGTGAAGTGTCGAGGGACCTGATCTGGCCATCACATTCACCATGTTGTTCTACTCGTTGCTCTGTGAAAAGTCGAGGGACCTCCACATGCATCAGAATTGCCATCCTGGTACAATACACCAAAATGGCACCTTGTAGCAAAATGTTCTATCATTTTGCGTCGTCATTTGGTAATGGGATGACTGAAAACTGGAATACCTTGCTTAATCCTTAAATGAATTTAGGGTGGAACACACGCTATTTTGCAAAAGAAATCCGTAACACGGTAGCGAGCGAAAAGTTGTTTATCATTGTGGATATTGTGGGAAAGGGTGCTGGCTACCGTACGGCGAGCGTTGGGGTATGGGGTATGGGGCAGTTTCAGACCTAATTTAGGTACGTTTGAAGGTGCCCCAATCCTTTCGAAAAATGCTACCGAAGCAATCCGAGCAAACGCATCGAAAGGAGTGGAAAGGCATTCTTCAGCTAAAGAACTGGATCCATCGAGCAAAGGATAACACAAAGACATTTTGCAAGCCACAAAGACCTGACCGCTAAGTTGCCGCATCTTGAAGGGCATGCAGAGACCGATCATATAAATAAGACGAAAATTTTCGGCACTTCTCCTATTTCCGCACGTTTGGCGGTAGTACGCGAGAACGATGACGCATTAGTCGGTCTGCAAGATCGTGCGGCAGCCGGAGAATTGCTGGTATCATAACCGAAAATAATCTGTTCCTGGCCATGACTGACCACGGTACGACACCTTCATTCACTGACTGTTCGATTATCATATAAAATAGTCACGTGTCGAAAATATCTAAATATATTTATTTACCTTTTAATGGTGCTTCGCGATGTACGGCGAGCAGCATAATGCAAAACCGATATCAGCTTACACATCCGTACATTCAAAAATAGATATCGGGAAGTTAGATACCGGTAAACAACTATTTTCTCAGTTTACTGCCAGGAGGCGGATGACGCAGAGCTCTGGTTATGCTCTCCGCTTGGCAAGCGAGGTTGTCTGAATGCTTTTGACTATCTGACTGATTTGACTATCTGCTATTTGACTGAATGCTGATTACTATCACCAGACGTGAGAATTTTCATCCACGCACCCGAGAGGGGTTGGTTGCCACCTCCGGCCCATTTCTTCCCCAAATGAAGAAAAAGCAGAAAAATAAGGTTCAATGGGTGGTTCGCGTCACTCGTATTAGATGCATATTTCCTTTGAAAACTGCGTGTCAAACTGCTACATCTCAAGTTACTGGGAAATAGAGTGTTTACTATTACTCTTTTCACGTGTTATTATCTTCGTACTTTTTCGCTTTACGGCTGGGAAACCATGCTTTCAAGAACGAAATCATTTCCATCACTAAAATGAAAAAAACAAGAAACTCTTGAAACCATTCAGAGGCAATTCCAGGCGACGTAATGTCGTCGACCTCACTTCATCTCAAAGAGGTCAATGACTTTCAAAACCCGGAATATATTTGCGGTCCTATGTATGTTGTCATACACCAAAACTGATTCCATATATCGCCAGACTGTTAACAAAAAGCACAAAATGTAAATGAGATCTAGAAAAGGGCTTGCAAGCTCCCCCACAGAATGACGCCAGAACGCAGAAGCCTGACAAGAGTGGCTACAAAAGTTGTTACAAAAGGTGAATAAGACAGGTTCAGTCCGACACCATTAACTTCAGTTTCCTAGCTGTCCTAGCTTTCCTGTCCCTCTCTCTTATGGTCTTGTACTTAAATTTTGTGTGGTTTCCTAGCGTAAGCTAGGAAACCACACAAGGTTCCTAGCGTAAGCTGTTAACCGGCAAAAAGCGAAATGGAATGCGAAATGCCAAAAATGGTGCAATTATGCAATGACGAGAATTATGCGAAAAAATCTATGGAGCGCCATATCCAACCCTTCCCGTTCGGCGAAGGTTAACATTATTACGCGGTCGTCGATGACTCGGCTTATTTATCAGTCCCCACAGTCGAGATCTGTTACAGGTGGTGATGTTTAGGATCAGTCTTTAGAGCCGATTTTCTGTGGGAAAAGGAATTTCAAACCAAAGTTGGGGTATTTTTATCATTCACAGCTCTGTTTTTTCATTTAACATTCACGTTAGGTTATGTTTTTTTCATTTAACATTCACAGGACAGGCACCTGCGTAGACTCAAGCAAAAATACGGGAAGTTGCGTCACGGTGAATCAAGTTTTTGGCGTTAGGGCAATTAAACATTGAAATGGGATAAAGACGGGACAGAAAACATTGTTCATTATAGTCCACTCTACACATGACTCGATTGATTCAGAAACGTAGTTATAGCTGTTTCATGTGTTCTCTATTCCTTTTTCATACATTTGATCATTGCAAGAAGAATAAAGAATGAACACAACACAATCATGTGCACCTTACAGGTAAATAGTCATGAAAAAGAAACTCAAATTTGACATTGAGGCATTCTGACCGATTGCATCGCGGACAACGCACGATCGGAGAACGAAGTCCTTGCTTACTCTTTGGCGCTGCGTGTCTGCCAAATCGCTGTTTATATCATTCTTATAAAAAACATGACTTCTCCCTCAGTGCCTGTTAAGGTATGTATGCACGTGTATGTGTTTATTTATATGTGAGCATGCTTGTGAGAGAGAAGCAGAAAAAGGAAGTGAGTGTGAACGTGTGTGTGTGAGTGCGAACGCATATGCGTATGTACGCTGAATAGTGTGCGTGCGTTTGTGCGTGCGTGCTTGCTTGCGTGCGTGCGCGCGCGTGTGAATGTGTCTTGCGAATGCGTACGTGTATGTGTGTGCGTGCACATCACATGCATTGACTGAAAATATTTCTTGCGTTTATATCTGACCCTGCGGTTATGAGTTACCCGTTACTTCGTCAGCATGCGAATATTTTTCACGGGTTCTCATTGCTTTCCAAATGAGTCCTGCTTATTAACTACTTTTGCCGTAATGGATTACGGATTCGGGCTAAAGGTAAGTTTCTGCCCAACGGAATCGCAAACAATCCTTTGTATAATTGCCACCAATGTAAAGAATGTATCATCCTGTTTCTAACCATACTTTCCACTACTTGATTTTCTAAAAAATAACAACAAAATCGTAACGATAACGTACCACACAGTAATACCGTGCTGTAGTCGACTGGCGAAGAACATTATTCCGCGGCGGAAAATGTAGTATCGCCAAGGTTAAGATTATTGAAATCAAGGATGTGTAGACCCTGCATGCATCTTCAAGAGATTAATGACGTCATATATTGGAAAATTCTATTCTGTTGCCACAAACTGAACTTGGAGGAACTGCTGAATTTTATTACATTATGACATTTAATACTCGTTAGATTAGGTTGCTAGGTTGGGTTGTGCTGGGCTAGGTTAGATCAGGTTAGGTTAGGTTAGGTTAGGTTAGGTTACTATGTTAGGCTAAGGTAAATTTTTATTTATTGTTTTATTTCACTTCCTAATATTTTCCAGTTTTCTTCCGTGATTTCTTTTTCAGATGTTTTATTTCACTGTTTTTTTTATTTTTTGTATTTTTCAAATTTCAACTTCACTTTTTCATCTTTGTAATATTTTTATTTTTTATTATTATTGTTGTTTGTTATTATTATTTCTACTTCATAATGATGATGATGATGATGATGATGATGATTATTATTATTATTACAGCTACTAAGTTTTTTATTAAAAAAAATTATATCGCATTAGTTATTTCCCCAACCTTTTTTTATTACTCTTGATTGGACCTTGAGTCCGACCGACGACCAATCAGTGTCGAGATCTCACGTAAACAAACTATTGAACGCAGAAACGTCAAAAATTCCCTACGCGAGCGTCTGGCGGTTACCATACAAGTGACGACGCAATCTGTTTCGGGAGGAATAATGTGTCTTTCTGGTTTTTCCGGCTGAAATCGTAAGTAGTACTTATCAATATTGCATTTGAAGCGCCATACAACCACTACTACGATTATTTTCCCTCGAAGTAAGCGCTCGGTCAAAATCTTACTGTTAACCCTGTTTCGGTCTCACGCTTCAGTTTGTGTTAAGGGAAGGGCACTGGGTTGAATTTTTGCATATCAATCATAAATAACAAGCCTTGCTAGTGGGATTAAAGAGATTAATACTGTTTCCCAGCCAGCCGCAAAGTACCAGGTTTTGGCGTCTATTACAGAGTCCTTTTGGTAAAGTTTTACGATTTCAGCTTTGATGTTCCTTACGTTGACTCGAACTTTACGGCACTTGCAGTGCAAATGAGTTAGAGTTTCAGTCTGTTCTTGACAGAATATATAATTATCATCCTCTTTGACATGGATCATTCCCAATTATCGTTTAGTTGTAAGGATGCGATTTATGAGGACGTGGTTGAAATTCTCACGCAAGTTGGATGTGCTGCTCCTATCATTTCTACAAAGCTGTTCTCTTCGAAGCATCCTATGTTTCTTCTCCATTTCTTTTCTGACGTTAGTTTGCCCGATTTATTTTACTTCGCCTAGATCCTAAGTATGTATCATGGGCCAAGCATGAAAATCTCGGATGGTTCATAACAAGATTTATTCTTGATGACATGATGGGTTTTGCAAGTTTGGTGAATGATGCTACCTTGACGCACTGGGGCAGACTTTATGAAGCTTTCATAACTTCATGTCATTGTTATCCCAAATTCGTCTCTAAAGTATCTTTAGAGCGTAACTGCCGTGTGCTTTCGTCTACTAGGTCGACAAGAACTCGAAGGTCTTTTCTGTCCCTGTCTCGTATGGTCGTGTACTTAAATTTTGTGTGGTCAGAGAATTAGATGATTTCAAGGAGGATTTGTGGTGTACAGTGGTAATAGTGATGGCTGAACCAAGTAAAGGGTTCCAGAACATCCGTCCAGAAAGGATTTTATATTTCGGTGTTAACCTAGGACAACTTTTTATTTTTGAAGAACAACATATTTTAAATGCCTGGTAATTCATTTGCAGAGAACTGTACATGCGGCTCTGAGGTCAACGATCTCTTCAGACATGTAAGTTTTAAACCACCGTTGCAAATGCCTGTACATCAGCCATGGGCAATCCATCAAGTCCATAATTTTGAGTCACTTGAGCACTTGTAAAGGAGAAAGCTTGTATTCCCACAAGAAGGAATAGGCGCTCGGTATACTTGAATTTTTGGGTGATGGATTTGGTAACGCGGTGAACAAATTCACTAATTTGGGGATTAGTAGTGGGTAGTATTAATCATCGTAATTTTCCCTAAGACGGTGAAATTTCTTCTTTTTAATAATTTCCCTTTCCTATATGCAGCAACTTTGGCTCAATGCTTATTTGCCTTATGTTATCATTGTTAGAGAATGTTATTCAAAAAAATGTCATTTGGTACTCACATTGAATCCCGACGTTGTTCTCAATGTCGTTTTACTTTGGAGCGCCAAATGGGAAATATGGTGTTTTTTTCCATGTTCTGTCCCAAACCAGGCAATGAGGAGAATGTTTATAATTTGTTTAATGCGCCCTACAAGCACACGGTTGAGCTACCAAGAAACAGCATTATACCATCAGCAAATTGTAATATTCGAACTTCAGCGTTTTCTGCTCAATAAATACCGTTTAAAATATTCGATTTCATTGTTTGGTCGGCAAGAACATAAACTGCAAGGTTGAAAAGACAGCCCAAGGCTGAGTCGTCCTGCTGTATGCCGTACTGAGATAAATTGCATCACCTAAGCAGCCGTTGAGAAAGGCTCTTGAAAAGTTTTCAGTGCTCAAGTGTAATAGTCCTATAAAATCTCTGAAGTGTAGCCCAAAATGGCATTTGTTTAGCACTCTGAAAGCAAACTCCTATGGTAACGAGTCAAAGGCCGCCTCGAAATCAGATTACAGGACCGGCCCAGACCTCTTTTTCAATTATGAGTTGGTTATGACATCAAAAATTAACCCGGCACCGCCGGGGGGTGTCAAATAGGGCAACTCTCGGCTTTTCGTGAATTGCTTCTGAACCAGCGAGGCAAGGCTAACCAAACTTTCAGTAGCTGTTTATCAATCAATTCTACATATTTCGACGTCAAAACCATTTTCATGCTAGGCAGGTCATGGAAATAAAACGTCATTAGTGAATTCTTGCATTCACATCTTCGCTTCTTTATGCGATGGCGCGAACATCCTTCATTTTTTTTATAATATTCGCGTTTAGATAGGACATGGTCCCCGAAACGATATACAACCGTGACACGTCAACATTGGAGGTCATGCTAGGTCACATGCATGATGACAGCTGGACTGATTTGCATTGTGGATGATAAAAGTGGTTGCCGCTAACCTTCTCCATCGTTCAAGCCAAACAAGCAAATGTTGTGCGCCTCTTAGAAAGGTTCACTAAATGCATCGTGAAGTGGTGTCAGGTGACGTCATAGGCTGATGTCAAAACGAATGAAATAAAGCGTCGTCAGTGGAAGTTCGTTCTGTCGCAGAAACGAACGACTACTAGTCAGACTTCCTAGTCAGAAAAAGAAAAATAACTTTCTGACCTGACCTGGTTTGACCTTGACCCAACAAGGAGCAAACAGAGCAGATTTGATTATCACGAGACATCATTTCAGTTTAGCACTTGAGAACCCTATGAATTCTCGCTCTTTGCCAGGAGAAGAAATACAACCTGATCTCACCTGACATATAATGACCTTGACTGGATGAAAAGTAGGTAAAGAGGAACTGGTCATCAGAAGGTTTCGCTTCTAATGTCCTTTCTAATGTCTAATGTCTAAACTAATGTCCTTTCCGCCACGTGGATCAAAACCGCTGCGAGTCATTACCGGTCTTTGGCATGTAAAGTAGGACCAATATTTTGCCTGACCTAGGCTAACCTTGACCCGATATTTTTGTTAATTTTGGCATCCTCCTGATGAAGGAAATAAATCGTGGTCTTTCGTTTGGTACCCAACTCAAGGCTCTAAGACCAGTACTGCCGGTGATACGATGTACGAACCGTTATCAGTTCTTCCGACGTCGTGCTATGCGTTTTCCGCGACCTGTGACGTCACCAGTCACGTGACCAGGGCTTACAAAGTATTCCCTGAATCGTAAGACTCAAGGCTATCGATTGGTGGTGGACCGGTTCAGATCCGACGGTTAGATCCTGAGATAGCAGGGGGCGCCCTTTTTGACTCCCCAGGCGGTCGCATGTGGCATGTGTAAAACACATGCCAGGGTAAAACACACCGGCTGCGTGTTTTTACTGGCGTGTTTTTATACCCGTAACCGCCTGGGGGTGTTAAAAAAGGCATCCCCTGCTGCAATTAAGAAAATATTACGTTAACACTGGTCACGTGACTGATAACGTCACGGATCACGTAAAACGCATAATACGAGGTGGGAAAAACTGAAATCGGTTCGCACATCATATCACCGGCAATATTTGTCTTAGAGCATTCATTTCGGTATCAAACGAAAGGTCACAATCTCGTATGTCAAAGGCATGCCACAATCTTAAGTAATGTCGGGTCAGGGTCAGCCTAGGTCAGGTGGAATACTGATCTTACTTTACGTGACAAAGATCGATATTTACAAGCAGGCGTTTTTATCTACATGACAAAATGGATGGAATTTAAGCCTTATTATGATCAGTTTTGCATTATCTACGTTTCATCCAGGCATGGTCAGTCTAGGTCATGCCAGATAGGTTGTTTTATTCTCCCTGACAAAGGGCCAAAAATTACTTCCTAGGGTTCTTAACTGGGTCAAATGCAGAACTGGAATGATTTCTCGTGATAATTAAATGTGCTCTGTGAGCTCTTTGTCGGGTCAAGGTCAATCCAGGTCACGACAAATAGTCATTTTCTATTTTCTGGCCAGGAACAATAATTGTTGTCTGCTGCTACTAAACGATCTTACACAGCCAACATTGTGTTTCATTCGTTTTGACATCTGCCTATGACGTGACCTGACATGACCTCACGTTGCTTTTGGAGAACATTGCTAGGAGGTGGATATAGATTTGTTTGTCTGGCTTTAAGGATGGGGTAGGCCAGCGGCAGCCACTTCTGTTACCCATAATGCAAATCAGTCCAACTGCCATCATGCATGTGACCTAGCATGGCCTCTAATGTTGACGTGCCACGGTTGTATATCCTTTTGGGGAACGTATCCTATGTCAATCCAAATAATTCATCCATTGTACTCGCCAGTGTTACAAAAAAACGAAGCATGTTCGCACCACCACCCAAAGAGGCGAAAACCGGCATGCAAAGGTTCACTTATGACGTCATGTGTCCATGACCTGACCTAGCATGGGAATGGTTTTAGTGTCAAAATATGTGGAATTGATTGTTGAACAGGTGCTGAAAATTTGGTTGGGCTGACTCTAATGGTTCAGAAGTTATTCAGGAAAAAGCGAGGGGTGCCCTATTTACCACCCCCAGGCGGTGCCGGTTTAAGGGTGTGTTTTCTCCAATATACCGTCCGTTGACGAATCCGTCTGGGATGCAGTCATAAGCTGGCTAATGACATGTACTATATGATTTATAATATTGCTAATATCAAAGGCTGTATACATATTTTGTCCCATGATGGAATGCTTGTTATGTCCGAATAGTTAATGTGGGATTATTGTGTCTGAAAAGTATTTTGAACTGCCTGTTATTAATTCATAAATATTATATAACACGCTGGAATAACTTGGCACAAAGATATTCAGATAGGAAACAAAAAGGCATTTCAGGCTTTAAGGCTATTTACAAATAATCTTATTAAAAAAGTGCACATCTGTGAAGCTGACCATCTCATCGCACTGATTAGAAAGATCTGTTCCAATCGAAAGTGGCCGAGAAGATGACGTCCAAAGAACCAAGAAGAACTACGTCCACGATCTCCGAAAAGATTAAGGTGACACAGAAACTAAGAGTTGCAGCTCTGGTGAAGCAGAGGTGATTTTCGCTCGTACTGGATTAAACTACTGGTGTTTCAAGTACAAAATCACTCTTAGTGTGTATGGCGCAAAAAACAAACATGAACATTAAGGATCTGTTCCGCGTAGAAGTGTGTGATGAACCAGCGGAAGGGTTGTACAAGGACGTTTGCACGCTGCTCGATGGAAACAACGTGGCTGTAAAAACCTTGATCGAACCTAGTGCGGATGACTGCAGTGTTATAATGGGCCGCCAGAAGGGTCTGCAGGCTCTTTTGAAGCGAGACACACCGGACATCCTCGTTCCTCGGTGATACTGGCGCTGTCTGCACCTGTGCGCATCGGTCTCGTGTTTACAGCTGTTCTCAGTTGTGGAAGATCTGGCCCGAGGTGAAAACAACTGTATTTGCCACAGACCCAAAAGATTTCAAGAGTTCCAGGGTATGCAGATCGTCGCTGATGTTTCTGTCCAAAGCATATTACGGCATTCACAAACCAGAGATGGCTCTCACTGCGTGCTGTGGTGAAGAAGATTTGTGAGCAGTGGTGAGCACTGACCATTAAACCGGAGCAAAAAACTCCCTCTGTTTAGGAACCTGCGAACAACGGTGATGTCTCATGTTTTGAAGATATTTGGCGAAGGTTTCAATCCGGAAACGTACAAATCCATCAAGCACAAGCGGTTTGAAATTAGTTGTTGGCCCGGTTTTGCGTTAAAGTCTCTACTGGAACTGCATTGGAAATGGAAAGACAAAACTGCAGCTGGAACAGCCATCGCCTTGTTAACTGCAACCGAAGCATTTTCATTCAGGATAAGGGAAGGAAGAAATGCGATGTAACTTTCTTGCCATTCATCTTTCTGGATATCGGTATCGATTGGGTCCTGAGTTCGAATCTCGTCAATTTTGGCCGAGTTTTTTTCTCGACGTTTTACCCAAATATGCGATAGAGACCTTGACATTCCTCGGCATTAACGATACCTGCAGTACTACGAGAGCACGGGTGTTTCCGTTTGATCCTCTTAAAAAGTGAACAATTTCCATATTTATCTCGATTACCTACGCATGACCTCAGTACCTACTCATATGATATCTCCACTGGTTCGTTTCCAATGTCCCGTAATTTACATCCAGAACACGATAAAATCGGACATCGTACGGATGCCACAACGAAAACTTACATCATAGCGCTCTTTTCGGTGGAAGGGTATTTCCTGCGGTGATGCCCGGCGGTCAGTAAGAGGGCCTGAAGCTGACCCTCGTCCTCCATACGACTGGCACAGTCCTGAAGCAGCTTGACAGCCCTTTCCACAGGGTCACTGACACACTTAACATTCAAGGCGAAAGTCGCCAGTTCGCAGTAACCGACGCATGACGGCCACTGGCTTGGCCACTGGCCACTGGCCATTCGCAGCCACGCCGACTCGGTATCCAGGATACGGAATGGGTCCAAGGATCGCGGACCGACGAGATCCCAAATCTCTGTATTGTTGACAGCTGAGATGAATTTCAATATGGACGGCTGATAAGTTGGGTTTCAACTCTGGCGCGTAGTCTGTGCCCGCATCATCGTCGAAGTCACAGCTGTCAGTAACACTGAAAAATTCATCGTGGCTTCGATCGCAGGAGGAGTTTGTGTCTATGTATTCTGGATCATATTTTTCCCCTTTTAACCTTCACCGAGCCGCGTTTTGTCCCATTTTCTCTGAAACACTTCGTCACACCCGTCTGTGCGCCGAAGGCGACAGGTATGTTATTCATGTAGGAACGCCAGATCGTCTTCCTTGTCTTGGACGGATTTGATCGTGCGATATGACAGCTTCAGCGCCCGGCGCTGCGATATGGAACAGCTGGTCCAGGCCGGCTTTCAAGTCCTGACGCTTCTTTTTTCCGCATCCGTTGTTCAATACCTGGACTCCTTCAACTTCGTGTAACTGCTGCACAGCCGAGTGACGCGTCTCACAACAAAGAATTTGGATACAGTGGAAATCCTGCTCTGCACCAGAACTCCACCACGTCGTCGTATACCATACCGGGGTCTGAGATACGTTGTCATTATAGCGGTATTGAAATGACTGAAATGTAAAGAAATCCAGCAAGGTCTGACGCTTCGTGAGGAGCTCGGAGTCAATGTTGTTCTTTGATTTTCAAAGCAGCCACATGCCCTTCCTCGATGGTCTAACACATTTCTTGATTTTTCTGATCTTTGGAGATTGACTAGACCTATCTGAATCCGTATCTAAGCCAAAGTGCGCCCTCGCCATGTCCATTCGACTTCACTTGCGTTGCAAAAGTAAACAAACGGCCTTGAAACAAACATCAAAGGGCGCCAATTCTGGCGCGGAACGCCAAAATGCTACCAACGGGGAACAGGAAATTACTTAGAGCATGGCCCACAAAATCCGAGTACCCAAATAATGACGATTTTCTTCTCGGTAAATATACTGTTTGGTGTATTAATTATATATTATTATGCGTGAAATATTTTTGGGTATATGATTGGGTGGCCAGTGACCCGATGAAAAATACGGCCGCTGATAACATTCGAACCTGGAACCCATTGGGCCGAGATATCCAGAAGAAGGATATGCGGCATTGAAAATACATCGTACTGAGTGCTCCGCTTGTCCTGAATTAAAATGTCGCGACTTTAGTCTACAAGTCGATGGCTGTTCCAACTTAAGTGTTATCTTTCTACTTCATACGCTATTTAAAGGGAGACTGGAACGCAAAAACAGGGTCATTATGACCAACTTTAAACTGTTTGCGTTTCATGGATTTGTACGTTTCCGGATTGAAACCTTCGCCAAATATATTAAAATGATTAATTACATGGGAAATCATCGTTGCTTGCAGGTTTTCAAAAAAAAACTTTTTTGCACCGGTACATTGACCATGTTTTTCGAAAAGGCTGCGGAAGATAACGTGCAGGCGGCTAAGACCATCCCTCAAGGATCCTATGTGCAGGCTGTATTTTGCTTTCCTCGCATGCTTCCTGAACTCCAGCGACCCACGCAACTCCATTCAACCGGAAGACATGCACTGTGGAGCTGAAGTGGAAACGATGCTTTGCACTTGTTCCGGATTCGTGTTCAGATGTGCTCTGCGGAGCTGGCTCTGCGCATCCGGAAGCGACTCAACTTCACTGACCAGGCGTGGATGTTTCCGGAAGTTTTGACCCAGCTACCGAAGCGAAGTCCATCTTACCGCTAGCGATGTAGTTTCGCGGAGTTTTCCGCGAGGCAATGAGGTTTCCATGAGAATCTTAGAAAGGATGGACCATGAAACCCTGAACTCGGAACGGCATCAGAGCAACTTTGTTGCGGTGAAGTGATCAGCTGGTGAGTGGGCCGTACACTCTCAGAAGTGTGCTGCTGACATATCCATATGATCTGCTTCCCTCCGGTGAGACATGATCGCCACCGTTTTCAAATCTGCGCCGTTTTTTGGCTCATCATGGTGTCTACATCCAACTGCACGGCTCTCAGGGTTCTTTGTTGCTAGCCAAACTTTACGAGGTTGGGTTCATACGTGTAGGCATAGGCGTAGAATCCGACCAAAAAGTGCGTGGGTCACCTTTTTGAGCCCATTCTTTCCATGCGGCGTCACTGGATTAATGTCTAAGCTCCAAAAAAGTGCGTTATCCACTTCGGCATTTGCAGTGATATATGAATAAGATTTCAGAAATCTTTGGACCCCAGTTGTCGAGTGCAGTTCTAGTTTTGAATAATGCCTAACTGTTTTCAATGATAGATAGGTAATGCACATATGCTGTAAAAGATAGGAATTTACGATGTTTGAAACATTAACAAGCTGGTACTCAACCAACCCAGCCACGAGGGCTGAGTTTGACATCCCAGTTGTTTTTTCTTGAGTATCATTTGAACGATTTTACTTACGTTCCTGAAGCTCACAGTACATTCCCAACAATGATCAGCAATTTTGAAGCCGTTTTACCTCCTAAAATGGAGCCGTCGCTTGCTGAGATATTAAGGTTGAAATCTGGTGGTCACCGTCGTGCCACGCGTCAAAAGGCGCATAACCACCAGCGTGAACCGTGACCTGACATGACCTCGGGTGACTTTTGGGTGTCTTTCACTTGACATCATGTCACCTATGAAGAGAATATCTGAACCAAGTCAGAGTGTCTAAGACACTCAAAGCCACCGAAACAACAAAAAATGACGGTCACCAAAGCTACAAGATATCCCACAACATGCTGCCATTTGACCCGACCTCATCAAAAATGTGATGCGCCGGTAGGCCAGATATGATGGTTTTGGAAAGATCAAGAACTAGGCTATTCAATGGTGCCACATTTAGTTCTCAGTCACCATTAGTTTGGATTTTAGGAGGGGTTCAAATTGACCCCCCCCCCAATGACGGATTGTTCGGAGAAGAGTGTCATGATGGGCTGAGTTAATTTGGTACATCTGAACATATTTTCGGATTTGGTGTTTTTTCGTGCATTCCTGATACACAACTAAATTCACGACGGCACTACTGATGTACAGTTAGCCATGTGCCTGGATCTCTATGGAATGCAGGTTATCCCCGTCGTGTGTTTAACCCCTCATTGACCTGGACAGCTCAGTGCGTCATCTCGGAAAGGTCGTGTCACTCTGGAGCAAAGCAGTGCCCATTTGACACAACATTTACTATGGTTAGCCTCGAATCCGACGCAAAACGGGGATAACTTGCATTCCATCGGAATCCCGGCACATGTCTGCACACAGTGCTGGATGAATCGTATATGTGCGTGCCAGGATTTATTCAACCATTAAACCAAAATATGTTTAATTGTATCTTTACTCACCATTTCTTCTTCGCTGGGTGCAGGCTACTACGTTTAAAAGAGCCCTGCCTACGATATAAACATAGACTTACCACGATAATCTGCAGCGCATCGCAATACCTTTCAAAAGAGAAGACAGAGTATTCCATTCGCATAAGGATACTTGTATTTGTTTACGTTTTTGATCGAATCGATGAATTTAAGGGAATCTGCCGCCTATGTAGTGTGTTTTAACTAAGATGGTCAAGTTTTATAGTATGGAAGTTAACATCAATTCGAAATTTCCGTTACCTCTGGCTGTCTTATTCAATGCTGTCAATTATTTTTTTATTTGTCGTATTCTTACTGCATTGTGCATGGTTGGCCGGCTTTACGTAGCTGTTGTTTTGTTTATCGGTATTTGCTTCTCATTTGGATGTATTCACAAGACTCATCTGTCTGCCGCTTTTCAACAGCACGCTATTTCCTCACGCAATGGTAACGTCTTGGACGTTTCCTTTGCGGTTAACACCTAACGTGCAGGGCGCTGTATCTTTTCACAATCAGCTTGAAATCCGAGGGCATTGGGCAAAAAAAGGGGAATGGCAACGGATTTTTCGGGACAAATGGCATCGTTTCACGATCGTACAACATGAACCCTCGCTGTGACGGGACGGTCATTGATGTGTGCAGGGTCCGACGGGTCCAGAAACGTGCGGGGTCCGACGGGTACCACCGATATCTGTCTCAAGCACGAAATAAGACTGGCTAAGAACGCAATATATTCACTTCGGACGTTCATAAAATCGACCTCATAACGTTAATCCGCGCACGACCGTGGGTCGGCGACGATCACACCCGATTGGGGGGAGGCGGTTGACCGATCCCCTCTAACTCACGAACGATTGGTTGCACGACAAAAATAAGTACACCGTTGGAAAGCTTGTGACAAGTGGAGTTCGAAACTGGTCTCATTTTTAGTTTTAGATAATATATGAGCAATTTACGTCCTATGTATGTTTTCTCATAGCCGACTGCATGAGACCAAGAAACGGTCTGAATCTCAAGGGCTGTGACTAATAACGCATAGGTAAAGGCACCAACGCACAAGTAAAGGTTCGCAGATGCCGATACAAGTCTAATTTCTCAGATTTGTTCAATATATACGTCGAAACGTTGAGTTCAAGACACGGCAATTTTCACGCCGGTTGCCGGCGGCCCCGCAGCCGTACGCAGTTAAGAATTAATGAGAAGTGATTTTAGCGTTCCTTTATTTTTGTGGCATAAGCCTATCCATGTAAACTTTATTGATCTTAGTGGTTCTTGTGATGGTTTCTCATGCTTAAATTTTGGAAGAATTCATTAGTTACCAATGTACACAATTGGCGGAGCTTTATTCGCGAGAGCCTGTTTCCAAAATATGCAACTTTTAAAACTTTTTGAGGTTCTTGGCCTTACTTACGTCTGTCCAAGCCAGTTCTGCCATTTTCTACCCATTCTGAGTAATTCATCGCTGATTTTGACGGTGGTATATTTTGGCTCACAACGGTTCTTTGTGACCTGACCTAAGGTCACGAAATGGAATGACTGGAAGTCATTGATACTTTGCCCTTTGACGGTAACTAGATGTCTGCTTCACCCCGCACTAAAAATGTCATGAAAAATCCTGCCAATTCCCGAAAAAATCGACGACATGTCTTAAAAATGGGCTTGACCTTAGGTCAATGACCCAGAAAATTCCGAAAAATCTCAGGTAGCACATTTGTTGCATCTATCAAGATCACTTATCCCTGAAAGTATAATTGTGATATCCTGTTTTCTGAAAAAGTTACAGGGCGCTAAACGTTTTCGGACATAGGACCGTTTGACCTGACCTAGGCCAGACACCTGACCTGACCTGGGGTCAAAACTTTGACACAAGGTGTAGATGTGATGAAATAAAAGGTACATGAAGTTTCGTGGCGCTGTTTGTTCGTCCTCTCGCAATCCTAGAAAACCTCAGGGCGGTTGACCGCCCCTGTAAACCGTCCCCCCTCCCCAGTCGGGGGCGGGTTAATAAAAGATAAGATGGAACTGGGAAAGCCTGCGGGAAGCAAATAGTTAACAGCTAATTCCAAACCGAAAATAGTCTGGAAACATGTTTATTTTCCAATTAGAAGAATGTTTTTCTCCGAATACGAGCGGATGAATTTTATTCAGGAACAATCGGCGACATGACATGTGCAACATTCGGAACATATCTTTTCGTCGCCAAATTGACTAGCGCCCACGAATAGCATTTATTATCCTGATCCCATCTCCAGGAAACGTGCCTACAGTTCACCAGAGAGGCAGGGAAGCTGCTGTGCGTAACCAACAGCAGCTGGCTCTATATCGACTTCCTTGTCCTATCTCAACCCCTGAAACCTTCCCCGAAAATCGATAGTCGCTTGTCCTATCTCCGGGCGTCCTGTTCGCACTCGTCTCGACGCAGAAGTGGGGAGGCGTGACATCGTGTAATCTCGGATGCAATTTTCCCGCTGCGGACCGTTTGAAATACGCGATGTCTTTCGCGGAGTTTCCCCGGAGTGGTCGACTTTAAGCGGGCGCTCCGACGGGCTGAGAGCAGAGTGCCTGTCTGCGCCTGCTGCAGGCTTCCGCTGGATTCAGGCGGTCCTGGGATGATGAGTCGGGGCCTGCCTGTTGAGCTCAGTTCCGAATGGCGAGTTCAACAGGCCTTGAATGGATTGCACTTGGGGCCGGGAGTTGAGTTCAGGCCCAGCTGTTAAATCTGAGCTCGTGCGGTGAGCTCAGACATGGGTGTTCATGTTGAGTTTCTGATTCGGCCGGTGAGTTTAAGTCCTGCGTGCAGTTCATGTCCGGTAGCTGACTGCTTGTCCAGCTGTTGAGTTTGGTTTTGGGACAGATTCATACTTAGCTCAGATGACGAAGGCAGCGGAACCCAGGCCCAGCTGCCCGCTTAAGGTCTGAGCGTTGATTTTCGGTGTAACGTTCAGGTCCTGTCAGGCTCCGATATTAAATGCAAAGCCAGTGCAAAATTCAGGCCCGAGTTTCGGAACTGTACCCGCTTTAGGTTCAGGTTCAGAGTCAGCATTCAGTCAGTTCAGACTCTGGGCTGACAGCTCCCGCCGATCCTGGATCAGCCGCCAATGCGACCCGGCTCGCCGTTTTGAAGCCCATAAAAACGTGCCCAAACAAGGCTGAAGGTCAAACAGACCACCCAGGCCCCGCCTCGAGCTCAGACGAGCTGTTTACCGTAGAGATGACGGCTGGTAACGATGTGGTCTACACGTCTGCCGTCATCCACGGAGATTTCAAGCCCACGCGAAATGTACTCTCGGGCCCAGGGTAAAGTAATGCGTGCGATCCTGGCATGCTTAGTCACCATCAGCGGATTGTACCCGCCACCTGGAGGGAACGGATTCGAACACTAGTTGGGGCATGCGTGTAATGCGACAGACGCCGTGAGGAAGTTCTCGATGGCCCCAAAGGTGCATGAGTGGTCACTCGACTGGAATCAGCGAACTTCACATGTGCGTTTTAGGATGCTAATAACCTTTACTAAAATCTTGTTTTTCTTTGCAGTCAGTGCGTACCTGCCAGCAAGGCCACCCGAGGAGATGGCGCACAAAATCGGTCTGTGACACGAGCGTAAAAAAGTTATGTTATGCTCCAAGAGCAGCATGCAGGGCTTTTAATATGACGTGTCTGATGTCGTGATTCGACATCTGACATTATGATATGATGATATCAGCATCATGACTTTGGTGGCCTGCTCAACCATTTTTTTGTGGAAAGATGGAGGTGTTGTTCATGTAGGCGTATTGGAAATCTGGAACTGCTGGCTTTTGTCTTGGAGGTGAGGCCGAAAAAACATGGGGAAACAAGAATGCCCCAGTAAGTTGCGGATGAACTATATATCTTTCATTCTTGGGTGTCTGTCTGTCTCTGTTTTTTTGCAAAAACTTCAGCCGATAAAGTCCTATCCAAGAGCAACTAATACAGAAGCTGTAAGGCGTTAAAAGTTTCTGACACATTTATTGACTCTTCTTAATTTTAAAGCATGCATATCAGGTCCCAAAGATTTGCTTGAGCTATATTGCACTAGCATCGGACGATTAGTTGTCGAGATATCAGACCGAAGCATCCCCCAAAAAGATTTAGGTCTGAAATCAAGGCCCCGGAACAGGGTTAACATCTCCTTTATCGCAAAGATTAAATCTGATACGTGGAAAATCCAAAGAAACCATAAGGTTTCATACTTTATTGCGCATTATTACACCAAAACTATCAACATAATCCGTCAGCTTTAAACGATGGAGTGATGCGTGGAACGCAGCGCCATATTTTGTGTTACGTAAGAGTCGATTGGTAGTTAAAGTTACTAGAGCAGAAACGACTTATCCCAATGGCGTGACTTTAACCTTCACCGGACCGCAGGGGTGGATGAGCGCCCCCTCAGGTTTTCCGAGGCAAGGAGAAAAAACGAGTCACAGACATACGAAACCTGTGGTGCCTTTTCATACGCAGCTTTGATACTTTGTGTTAATTTTTGGACGCAAAGTCACCTGAGGTCTTTGACATCGGACAGATCAAGTAAGACCATGTTCCAAAAATAAAACTGGCGTGAAATTTTATGAAATGCACCGATTGACATAAAAGCTCTCACATTGATTCAACATGACAAAAAGAATAATACCGCTATTTCGAATTTTCGAAATGTCCAGACCACGGACCTGAGGTCAAACTTTCTTTTTTATGTTTGCTTTTGAGATTATGGAGCTTATTCGGTGTTTCTGAAGCTTAGATACACACCTTGGTGGTTTTCACGTCATTTGCACGCACACTTATTCCCCTTGACCGGTAACCTGAGATCAGGTCACGTTTCATACCGAATCCCCAGACCCACAACCGAGGACAATTCTTTGGTTTCCAGTCGGGGAATGTTTAGTGTTTCGGATGTCACCATACCTGGTAAAAACTCCCTTGCCAAGGGGCACCCAGTTCAGTTTGACCACGATTGGCATGATCTGACCTTTTGAAATATCATGGTTGTTTCCAATACAAACGCTTTTTGTATTGCCAAAAAATGTTCAGAACTACAATTATGGCTTGTTTGTACAAAGTTTCTACTGTCACAGTCCTTTTGTTTTTTGTCGCCAAAATAAAAGCACTTGTCGTCGTGAAAATAAATTCCCATTTAACATTAGATTTTCGTACTGCGGTCGTACCCGCCGTCTGGTACCTGAATAGCTTACGTTAAAAGTGTTTTTCGTCACTAGTTTCATGAAGCAGAAAGATTATCACAGGAATTTTATGTTGTATCATGGTAATATAACTTTATTGTTATCGCGGTTTACTGTTTATATTGTTATCATGTTTATTGTTTATTATGTGTTTATATTGTTATCGTGGTTAAAGAGTTGTACCGTTAGGTTATATAATTTTGTGCTGTATCGTGTCTGATCAACGGTAAGGTGGCAGATGATGCGAAAGATACCAGGAACGTCTGACGTATCGGCGCCAATACCTTGACCTAGTTTTATCTTGTTTGACTTTCATATGACAGTTACAGGTTGACGCGTGTGCCAGGCACATTTTCGGCATATTTCACATAGGATTAATACATATTCAAGTGATACATCCAGAAAAAAGGACTCCTGCCCTCACAAAAAAACAATTCTTTTTTTGCCTTCATACTCTGCTTTCCCTGAAATGGTCAAATTTGGCTTCAAGCCCTCTTTTCAGTCTCTCATAGGTAAATCAGACCTTCGTTTTATTGTTTAAATCCTTTGCAGCCACACAGAAGCCTGATTATCAGATTTTTCTGTCCAAAATGTCGACAAGGTAATTTGATCTATGATGACCTCTGGGGACTTCAATGTTGACCATATTTGAAAAAATGAGGTGCTTCCGTCTGGTTTTGCCAAGGGCTTTCCAACAATGTATTTTCATTTCACCGTGGGATTTCTGGAAAACTTGGGGAGTTGGTGCTTACCCCCCGGGCCCGACAAAAGTTGACCCGGAAGCCGGGCAGGTGCGGCTTAATAGTTCGGTGAATCTATTCAAGCAGTTTCCGGCCTCAGCACTTGACCTGGTTTCCGGGGACGTGTTCGCCAGTTCGGCGGTCGGTGCCGTTGTTCCCGGTCCGAGGCCCCAGACACGCGGGCGCCCAAGGAGGGCTGACCGGACTCAAACCGACCGTAGACAGCAGTCGGCAGAGGAATGGAGCCGATCCACGACGAGTACCCTCAGCTGGGCTAACTGCTAATGAAAAACTTCGGAATTGATTTTCGCCCTTGCGTCGCCGGAATGCAAACTATTTTAGTGTCCACAGTTATTGAAGCTGTTCGCCTGACCTGTCAAATAAACGCAACTTACGGCGTAGGAGCGCTGACATTCTCGCAAGAACTTTCTTCTTAGTGTGTCGATTGATTGCGTTTAGAAGCGAACAGGATGCGAGATGAAGACTTTTGGTGCTCGCCGTCGTCCAGGCATCTTAAAACATAACTGAACTGAAACTGATCCACAAATATCTGAATTGCATTTATAACAGATCGACGTAAAATAATACACAAGTTCAGATATAATTTGAAGTTTAACTGACAGCTTCACAACTCGAACGCCACAGCATCGCTTCAGACTTTCTGCATCGTGCTCAGACTTCAGAATCAAGCACATATCCAAGTATTTGGATTTAGAGCTCCTAGCAACAAGAATGTATGCTCGCAAAACCTTATCCTTGTCAGCATTCTCCATATGGCCGCATGCGACAGTAAACGGGCGGCATGGTACGACTCCGGCCAAACCCGCCGTGACAGAGCGACGTAACAGAAGCAAGTGTGGAGCTCGGACTGTTCGCTGCTCGAACCCATGCCGTATGACTCCCCATACCCAATCTGCTCTTTATTTTTTGTACAGCGGTTTCATTCACGTTCGAAGAGCGCGTGCTGTAGGCGGTGCGGTAGTTTGGCTAAGTTTTTTTTTTGTCATTTAACCCTATTCCCGTGAGGCTAGACGGTATGGCCGTTCGGGGGCGGTTGGCCCCCTTTCCTGCACATCCGATTTCATCGCAACAAACGACAATCGATTTGCCATGGCGTGAACTACATTTTTAACAACGAACACTTTCAAAATCCTAAAAGGCGTGGATACAGGGGCCAAAAATGTCAAAATGGGGGTATTTTTGGACGTCTTATAACTCTGTTGTTTACGGACCGATTTCAATGGAACTGACATGAATCGAGAGATCATGGATAGACTTTTACCACTGATAAGCACCTCTAAAATTTTGAGGAAATTTATAGGCGTCCACAGGGTTTCAAAAATATGAGGATTATTTTTCCAGAAACTGAATGAAGAAAAAAGGTAAACGCACTTTTATGGCTTTTGTTAGTCATGTCATGCTAAACAAGTACAAATCCTATTACAACGTTTATATAATGTCAGCATAGGCGGTGCCAGAGAGATAAAAAAGGGGGAATTGTCATGGTCACATGTTCTTCAGATCAACTTATGATCTTTGACCTTAAATGACCTCCAGTGATCTTGGAGTTACTTGGAATGATCTCATATGCATTTAATATTATCTGCGAATGTTTTCACTGATTTGAAATCACTATTTGAAAAATTGCATTTTACGGTTATTGTGATGTAATGTACGCGCACTGACATTTTAGGTCACAGCTCCGTGACCCGACCTGATACCAAGCTGAAATTTGATACACTAGTAAAAGGCACCATTCTACGCCATAAAAATTGTGGGTTTGACATTTCGAAAAAAATATGGTCGAAATTATTAGTATAAAACCAAATTTTGAATTTTAACCTTGACCTGACCTTGTTAAGTGACCACAGATAAACAAAGTTGTATTTACACGTTGCCTTATTATTTAGCTATGCATCCATAGAAAGTTTTTAATTCTATCTTAAAAACGGCACTTTCGGCAGTTATTTTCCTTTTGCTCTCAACCAAAATTGGCCTGAGGTGCCTCCCAAAAACGTTGCCTCGCTCCTCCCCTGAGGAAGACAGAATTTCGAAATTTTGTCGCAGTACGTAGAAAGAATAGCTAGGAAAAGTCACCAAATTTCGTGAAGCTGCGTTAAAAAACCTGAAATCGGCCAGCAAAAAACTCGAGGGGGCGAGTTCAGCCCCCCTGCCGGGAATACGGTTAAGTCATATGATGGCTTTGCAGGTTACCTTAAACAAGGCCATTTCAGTCAGTTACGATTTCTGTTGGATTTCTGACATCGGATGGCCTTTGCTGCAACGCACAGCGAAGTCGAACCCTGTATTTACTATTAACCATCATGAAGTGGACACAACGTTTGAATATCAAATTTTTTGCCAAAAAGATCTACATGTACTTCTTTACCAATTTGATCCGAATGGCTGCTGGAGTGATGTAAGGGATCGGAGCCCCCGCCAAGCATGTCCTGCTGCACATACTCCAACCCTTATATTCGATCAAGAAATTCCAAGCAACGGCCGATTTTGTGGCGAAAGTTTAACGTGCCACCAGGCAGACACATGCCTGGATCTCAATGCTATGCAGATTTTTCCCGTTTTGTAGTGACCCCTTCGTTGATTTGGGCATGCCACTGCGTCATCTGAGGAACGGCGAATGCCGCCAGGGCAAATCGGTGCCCATGTGACCCAGCGCTTACCTTGGTTAGCGTCGAACGGAAAACGAGGATAATCCGCATTCCATGGTGATTCAGCACACGTTAGCAGCAAGACTGACCCTCTACTGGCTTGACCCATAGGCCGCGGGCCAAGCTGACCCACCTGACCCATGGGCCAAATATCGAGCGCCGCTGCGACTCGAAACCACCTTGCCAGGACGGGGAGACCTGCGTTCACACTAAGTGGTCTACGGATCACGACAGCTTTGGCCTAAGACGATCTCTGGTATCCTTGATATTGACCTGCTCGCAAAAAATGGAACACTTCCGATTTCGAGGTCTTAGGGGTGGATGACTCGTGAACCCCCGGCCGGCAAAGATGGATCTGGAGGTCAACCAGGTGAGGCTTCAGTGTCCCTAAAAAGTCCAACTTTAATGGGATGTACAGTGCATTGATCGTCAGGGGCAATGGTTTGAAATCTACTATTACCCAACAAGATTGCGACATCGCATGTTATACAATTTGAAGCACAAGGAAGAAAAAAATATGCTGTATCCACATCTATATACTAATTGAGTAACGTGTGTCTGTCTTTCTGTCTGTCTTTATGTCTGTCATCAAATCTTTGCTCCGGTCCAGGACCGATTTTGGATCGGATTGGATTTGGATTGGTGGATCGGCAGTGACGCGTGCCGTTCAAAAGATCTCGCGTGCCACCAGAAAATCCGCTCATTTTCGTCGCGCTGCGACCCGTCGTTGGCGCGTGCCGCGCGCCTCAAGGCCGATTTTTAGCCCATAGGGATAACACGTAAAACGGGAAACATAAACAGCGTGGAATATCGTTGCGGTTCCGACGAGTTTTCTCGGCAACCACGGGTCGGACCGGCTCGAAACACATCTACTTGGAAAGACAATTGAACTGGCAATGGCGTGGCACAAAACACGTTTCATTGCGCGCGGCGCGTGTCACGCGTAAGCTTCGGCCATATGATAAATTGTTTCTGCAGCGACTCCGAAAAAGCATCACGGTGTAGCCCCGTGTACCGTCTTTCGTTCGTAACGGCAGCCCAAGGGCTTCGGCCCAAGATTCGGGTGCCACGCCGCCTGGAAGCAATCGATTCACTCATGTTTGAAGCCCATATCGATTCCACTTCAATATCGCGTAGAAGATTTCGACCTTTTGCAATGAAAATCAGATTAGCGTGTAGCCCGTTCTTTTGTGCCCAATAGCAACCAGAAAAATCACCGTATTTTGCTGTAGTATGTCTTTAATAGATCATTTCGCAAAGCCCTGCACATCCTAGCGGGGATTCATCGCGAAAATGAATTTATGCCGGCTGCAGTCACTGGCTCAAGTTACGGCCAAATAAAAGGAATAACGCACACGCTCCTCAAACCCTGGAATCCGCGTAATTAAAAACTCGGCACGTTTCGTTGTCAAGGTAGTGTCGGTTTCAGAAGGCTGTTTTGGCCTCCCAGAGACAGTGACTCGAAATGAGCATCCTCTCAAAAGAAATTGGACATTGCATCGCACAGCGTCCTGTGTGCGTTCGAGAAGAATGCTCTCAGGCAAGAGGGAAGTGGCTATTTTCCATGTTTTTCACGTTTGTTTCGGGTGCAAAGACAGTCACCACGATCAGATCATGAAAGCTAAATGCAGAATAAAACCAGGGGCATTTAGAGAGGGGGTATGTCATGCACAGGTGCGTCCAGCAAGAAGCACGTTACCGTCATGTATGATCATGCGCGCTCCAAAGCCAAAACCAGCCAAAGATCCCAAAGGTCAGGCTGCCTTGACACCTAAACTTCTGGAAATCAGGCAGTTCAGCGTTCTTGTACCTTGCTTAACGAAGTAAGCGGCGAGCCCTGGTACTAACTTAAATGCATCTACTGAAGCGTCTTAATTACCCGAGGTAGTGCTTGTCAACATTTCGTATATTCTAAACTACTCATAATCTTTTCCGGGTGCCCCACTAACCAGTGCTGGGGCCCGGACACCCCAAAGCCACGACGACCTCCATCCGGGTAGATCCGCCCGTCTGCCGCCGGCGGGACGGATGCCGTCCGGGCGGCGGCGACGGCCGGCCGTGCGCTCCGGTCTTCAGGTCGTTTCGGAGGGCTCTGCTGCGGTGCCGGCGACGGCGGCTCAATTCGGCCCCGTCGAGGACGACGGGCCGCCTCAGGCCGGCCTGAGGGCCGACGGACGACGGTCTCATCCGCCTTCGAGGACTTATCAAGATGAGCCGGGCCGGGCGCACGTGCTCGTCGCCGCCGCCAAGCCGGGAGAAGTTGGTCGACATATGGTAGTTTAAAGGCGGGTCGATGTGTGTCAGAGGGGGAAGGGGATGGTGACGCCGCTCGCTGGTCTGATGAGCTCACCTGGCGGCTGGCGACTCGACGGACCACCGCCAGGGAGCTGGCAGGAGGAGGGGAGAGGGTCTGGCTGAAGACGAGCGGCCGGATGACGGCAGACGGCGACGGTGCGCGTAGTGCCCGCTGAGAATGCCGAGAAATGGTGCCGACGAAATAGGTCATCGTGAAAACGGGAAGGAAAACACTCTCAGGGACAACAATACGTCCGCGTGAAATGCGTCTGTTCAACCGTGTTCATGTGATGATAACTGCACAGCACTGCCTGCTCGTCTGACGAGCGCACTTGCAATAATTGAGAAACCCGCGCCGTAATCCACTTTAGATATCGGCTAACTGTTGGCCCAAAACGGCAGTTATGCGATTCAGTTGCTACCTGACAGTCGCATTCCCATTTCGTCAATATTTTTCTTTCCTCTCCCGGGACCTATAATAGTCTGTCTGGCCGGGCCAGGCCAACTCCGGCACCGGAGACGATTCAGTCCACGTCAGCTTGCCAAACGTGCTCGGCGGGTTGCTGCGACCCACATCAGAAGTTGTGAACCCCTCACCAGCCGAGCAAGCCGAATGTCAAGGTGACCTTACTTAAAATGTCGAAGAAACACGCAAAAGTAGTGGACAGGAACGACGCCCAGGCATCATTTCAAAGATCTGAATTGTTTCATCTTGAAGGTTCTTTCCTGATGAAAAATAGGCCACAGAAATGATTCGGACAAAAAGCGGACCGCGAGGGTAACAACATCCATTTGGCACACGAGCCATGACCTCGAATGAACGTCATAACACTTCAGATCTTCATAAAACACACACTTCTGGAAGACATGAACTATTAATACGGGACTTCATTATAACTAAGGAGAAGAGCGAAACGAAGAAGAGACGGACCCAGGAATATCCATAAAATTAAGGGAACATTGGGCAATAACGAGCGACGATTTGAGGAGAGGCATTTTACAAAGCGGATCTAATCCATTCTGCTTCACGTCCCTATGGTGTCTGTCGGAGCAGACTAAGCACTCGCACGCCCCAATTTGCCCTGCCACCGTTCCCATCATGTGCCACTCCAACCAATAATCTGCAATCAAGTAACTCTGAAATTATCAGAAATGGTTGGAAAGCAGTAACTGGCATCTTTCAGGGAGTTTGTGTTTGCCGATTACTGGTCACTGAGACTGAAAACTGTAGACTGTTAGAGAACGATTAGTGGCTATTGGGCACTCTCTGACTGAAGTACAGTTCTTTATTTGTCGGTCGAGAAATCCAAGACCGAAATAGTGACACAATATGCTGCAAATAACAATCAGAAGATTCTATCATAGCAATGGTCAAACCGCAATGACTCCAAAAGGTCCAATCGTTATCAAGTCACAAGGCCCGATTGTAGGAAACCCAAAAATAACGACGTCGTGTACAGGAAAACATCTGACATTTCGCCTGCTCCAAGAAGAAGAATACTGTTGTGTTAAGATTTAGACAGCTTCATTTTCCCCTCATCATTTATCTAGCTGCAGTTGACTGGGAGAAACTGTAGCGCGGCTGAAGTTCTCCATTACGGTGCTCGGATTTTCTCCCCAATATCTCAGCGGTGATGGATTTCGCACGTAGCTTTCATTCGAACCCAAGACTTTGAGAAACAGAGTCAACTCGATACCTTCATCTTCCAGATTTTAATGTCGCTGTCTGTTTCAAGAACCTGGAGTTACATAAGCAAAAGCCCGTAGGTCACTTGACGGTCAGATGACTGTCAGGAGCAGGTAACCGCGGTAAGCATCCTTGTATCGCACCGATATGTCCATCTCGGACCCTGAAGTCAAAGTATATGGAAAATGCAGACAGCAGTATAATAGTTTTGGCGTCCGATTTCCGTACTTTATTCTGTTTGGCCTCAGTCTTGGTCGCTGCACACCTGCAGCAGGATTCAGCAAGGTCGTGGATTCAGCGGCATTGTATGAACTCTGTGCTGATGTCCTGACGATTGATTGCATGTAAAACCTGCAATGGCGATTATGAGATGATGCGGATTCTCAGTCTTAACAGCTTGCCGCTTTAGGCCAGCATTTGACGTTTTGACTTGGCTTCTGGTCAATTTCCTAATTCGCCCGACTCGGGAGGAAAGTTTCCAAGGTCCCCCAGAGGTTTTGACATCTCTAAAACGAAAGGTGTGCAAAGTTGAAGCTTTAAGTAGCACTTCATGTGCGGTAAGGGGCATCGAACCGTTGGTAATATTTGGACCCGTACCACATCTCGTCTCATACTTCACCATAAAAGGCAGACGGGACTGGTGCGGGATTGCCTTAGCAGCCCACGTGCAAGCCGCATACGCTGAGGACGAAACAGTGTTGAACTGCCATTAGAAGACAAAGTAATGCGCCAACTTTGACACAGATTTAAGATGACAACGGAGAACCTCGTAAACTGTCACCGCGGCGAGACTTAAACGACACAAATGGTAAACAGCGTCACTGCGCGTGACGAAAACGTCACAGCGCGTTAGCTGCCCGAACAGAAAATGACTCAACAATCGGTTGATTGTCGCGAGTGGAAATCGGAGCAGCTGCAGTCAAAGTCGCACTGACGGACAATAACGCTTGAAAGAAGACACGTCATACTCGTTCTTCCTCCCGGAGATCAGGATCGCAGAGCGCGATCCGATGATTCGACGGAGGTGGCTTTTCGGAGAATGCGCTAGTGGTTTAGGCCGGTTTTTCAGAGGATACGCTCGTGGTTTAGATAAGAATACGTCGCTGCGTTTGGTCAGCGAGGTTGGCCTGTTGACTTACAGAGATCTGTGTTAGCTGCTGTGATGACACCGTTTGCTGTGAGTTGGAACATTGAGAAGAATATCCGATGCCAAGGCCAGCAGTTGTTTTGCGACATCCTTCTGGCGGCTAACTAAATTAAGGCGCTACGTATTGATAGAAAGGAGTCTGGCTTAATTCTAATCACTACCCACTGCTTTGCTGGCACTGATCTCGTACAACCGCGTGATTACCTTTGCATTAAATGGAACTTTTATCGAAGGTATTAACGGTCCAATACGATAAGCAATGCCTTATCTTCCTTACTATATGCTGATTTCATGCGTCACAAAAACGAGTTTAGTAAGACATCAGAATCCTGGACACGCAACAGGTGGGATAGGACGAACGACAAATATGGTGTTATAACATTGCCCAAGCTGTCGCAAAAAAATCTCTCGAGAAATCCTATTCAGCCGGGAGTGGCAAGGCGATAAAACAGGACAGCCATGCTCGGCTAGACTTAGTCACAGCAGCGAAAAATCAAGTGAAGGCAGGGGACAAAGAAGGCAGCAAAAATGTGGCCACCACCAGAATGCAATTTTGAACCTGCAGCAGTGCATCCACATCTGAGGCGAAATACCAGTTCTACATATGGTGGAGGGTGCTTCGAGGAACGTTTGCCCCACATTCACTTCATTTTCACAATGGCTGCGTAAATCCACTTCACCCGCCGTTCCATTTTGCAACGTCACCTCACGCGTGACGAGCCCAGCATTGGCTGTGTGCGGAGGCAGACAGGCGCCGGGGCCCGATTTCGCGCGGCCCTCCCGTCACATCATTACGACAGCCGTCACCGCGCTCGGCCGTCAGGTTATCTCGCCCGCGGCCCGTTTCGGGAGGCGGCTCGCAGTTTATTGCGTCGGGCGGGGACGCCGCCAGGCGGGCCCGCAGCAAATGGCGCGACGGTGGGGCGCAGCTTATTGGCTGCCATCACGATCGGCGCTGATGCAGATTTACGGCGGCGGACAGGCGCGGCCGAGGGTGGCGGGCCGGCCTCGTCAGCGGCTCTTTCTCGGACCTCGGCGCCGCGGTCGGCCCCAGCGCCGGCGTCGCGGCCCCGCGGCCGCCTCGGCCCGTGATGGGCCGAGTTGTCGCGGACCCCCGCGGCCGGCCGGCGTCGGTCGGTTCCGGCGGCGTCGGTCGGCGCGCCAGCGGCAGACCGGGGTCGTCCGCGCTCGGGCCGCGGCCGCCTCCGGTCGCGGCGGCGGGCCGGGCCGAGCCGGAAACTGCTGGGTCAGGCGGCGGCTCGAGGCTCGGCGGCGCTGGAGCCGGGCCAGATCGGCCGGTCGTCGGGTCGCTCCGGTCCTCGCGGTGCTCCGGCGGCAGTGGGCCGGAATATCGCCGGAACACCGCGAAGGAGGAGCCCCCCTCCTGGGTTAGAAGGATCATGGTACAACAGCCTGGTCCGACGGACAGCAGAACTTCGACCGGAGAACCGGACAAGGTTCTTGTGGCACCAGATTCAGTTTCAGGGCGACGACTATACTGCCGAAAAAGAAGTTGTGGATGGAATTTGTAATAGGAAACCATCATGCAGTGGATGGGGTCGATACCTTTATACCAAGTTAAACAAAGGCGGTGGTGTCAACTGTCATGTTCGCCCTCCTAAAAGCCAAAACCTAGTAAGTGAAATCTGGCACCATTTCGAAGACAGATTTCGCCACAGAGAGCGCGCAGCCTTCTGCTCCCGAAATAGCACCTCTGAGCTGCCGTGTTACCGGAGAACGCCACGCACTTTCCCTTTCAAGGCACAGCCACAATTGAATTTCCACCCATCAGACGCGGGCGGTATTCTGGGCCGCAGTGCCGGCTCCGCCCGGTCCCACCGCAGAGGTGGCCGCTAATCACCGGGCCTATCTGCTCGCTGCGGCAGCCGCCAGTGGCCTCGTCGCCATCCGTCATCAGGTCAGGCGGGCTTTGGCCGTCTCCCCCGGGATCGGAGGCCGAGAGGGCCCCCTCGGCGACGGCGGGGGGGGGGAGGGGCCGTCGACCGCAGCTGGCCAGGCGCCCGCGGCTAATGACGTCCGGATGCGGTTTGACGATGAAGCCGTTTGAGCAGATAATGCGCCGGCCGGTGTCTTGCGCCCATCATTAGTGGCAGCGGCCCGGTGCGCCAATTTCCGCCGCCGGCCGCCGGCACGCGCCACTGGTCGTCTCGGCTGCGGCCCACTCAGGACACTGGACTTTCGCGGAAGCGCTTATTATCAGACCCTCGGTGCATTGGCTTTCTCGGCACAGCGGTCGTCGCCGTGGGCCGGGCGCCCGCCTTGGGCGGCCCAACTCCCAACGCTGAACCGTGCCGGCCCCGGACACTGAGCCGGCCCGGCCGCGGACACTGAGCCGGCCGCGGCCAGGCGTCAGCAGGAGCGACGCGGGCCGCCTCCCGGCAGCTCCTGGTAGAGCGGCCTCCGCCACAACGCCCGCGAACGTCGGCCCGGGTGTCGTGCCGCGACTGAGCGGCGCCACTGTCGACAGCGCGCCGCGTCCGGCGCCCGGTATCGGCCCGAGCTGCCGGCCGCCGCCTGTCGGCCGGGTTTCGCCGGGTCGGACGTGTCCGGAGCGTCCAGCGCCGGCCACGTCCGCCGGACGGCCGCCAGGCTGCCCCTGGCCGCCGCCGGACGGCCCGCTCACGGCCCGTAACGCCGATGAATCTGGCCCGCCGGCCGGAGGACGGCACACGGAGGCCGTCCGGGCGGGCGAGTCGGCTCGTTGACGGGGTTCGCCGATGAGATGGCGCGCGGCGGCCCGGCTGGGCTCCGACGGCAGTCGTTCGACCCAATCAGACCCGTGGGGCACACTATCCCAGAGGCGAAGGTCTGCTCCCAGACGGCTGGTGCCGAGGAGAGGATCGAATGGGCCGACCGGTACAGCAGAAGCCACCCAATATCTACCAGTTCCTCTTAACAAGCTCAGATGTCCGCGGTTGATTAGAAATGTTGCGTTGTTTCAGTAGAATTTTAGCCGTCTATTTCACTTGGATTTTCATTTTCCTTGCAATGTTACGTTACTTGAACAAAAGAAACATTCCCTCCAAAATTATCGCGTACTCCGTTCATTCAATATTAGAAAGAGTTTCAAGTCGTGTCGTACGCTTCGAGACCCTGGCATACGATTTCGGCCACGAACGCCGTCAGCTGACAGCCGGCCGTAATGCCTTCCTGCCATGGGGGGTCTCGTAATTGCCAGACGCGCTACCCGGAAAATCATCCCGATTTGCAGATAAATGCCTTCGTGTCTATGAAGAATTTCATGAAACGAGGGAATCATGGAAATTGTTCACATTTCTGAGGAATTTACGAAATTGGCAAAGGCTTTCGGGGAGCTTTATTACTGAGGCCTATTCACTACGAATGAGGCCGAAGGCTGCGTGGATTTTACTCTAACCCGCCCCCGACTGGGGGGCGGTTGACTACCCCCTGAGTTTTTTTCTACGATTGCGAGAGAACGAACACACGCAGCACCATAAAACTTTGTGTACCTTTTACTTCACCACTTTTACACCTTGTGTCAAAGTTTTTACTTCAGGTCAAGCCAGGTGTCTGACCTAGGTCAGGCGAATCGGATCTATGTCCAGAAAAGTTTAGCGCCCTCTAACTTTTTCGGAAAACAAGATATCATAATAAAACTTTCAGGGATCAGAGATCTTGATAGATGCAGCAAATCTGTTGTCTCAGATTTTTGGAATTTTCTGGGCCATTGACTTGAGGTCAGGCCCATTTTTAGGATATGTGGTATTTTTTTTCAAAAATTGGCGAAATTTTTCATAACATTTTTAGTGTGGAGTGATGCAGACATCTAGTCGCCGTCAATGAGCAAACTATCAATGACTTCCCGCCATACACCTGAGGTCAGGTCACGAACGACTGTTGTGAGCCAAAATATACCACCGTCAAAATCAGAGTTGAATTACTCAGAACGGTCAGAAAATGGCACAACTGGCTTGCACAAATGCAAATAATACCAAGAATCTCAAAACGTTTTGAATAGTTGCATATTTTGGAAATAAACAGGCTCTCGCGAAAAAATCTCAACCAGTTGTGTAAATTGTTAATTAATGAATGTTTCCAAAATTTAAGCATGAAAAACCACCTCAAAATCTACTAATATCAATAAAATCTACAAGAATAGGTTAATGTCACGAAAATAAGGAACGTTAAATTTAATTCCTGTTAATTTCTTACTGCGTACGGCTGCGGCGCCCGCCTACAACCGGCGTGTAGGCGGGCGTGAGGATTGCCGTGTCTTTAACTCAACGTTACAGCATATATATTGAACAAATCTAAGAAATTAGACTTGTATCGGCATTTGCAGACCTTTACCCGTGCGCTGGTGCTTTTAACCTATCCGCTGTTAGTCGCAGCCCTTAAGATTCAGGCCGTTTCTCGGTCTCATGCAGTCGGCTATGAGAAAACATATAGGGCGTAAATGGCTTACATATTGTTCAAAATTAGAAATGAGACCGGTTTCGAGCTTCACTTCTCACGAGCTTTCCAACGGTGCGCTTATTGGTATCGTGCGACCAACCGTTCGTGAGTTGGAGCGCGGGTTAATAAGCAGAAAAAATAGATGAAATGAGCAATCACCTTGGCCCGACCCGGCCCGATTCGCTCATAACGTTTTCTGGGGGCAATTTCGCAACCACTTGGGACTGAATTATGAAGTTTTTGCCGGAAGATAATCCATTTTTATACATGTTGAGTGTTTACGTTCCCAGTACAATAGCTTGTAAGTTTCTTATTCCATTTGCTCCAGTTGCTCTTCGGGAAATAATGTTTATGTAGCGGAACCCTCTAACAGCCATTTCTCCACGGGCGATTTTGAACCCCTCAAGCAATATCATGGGAGCTTATGATGTTTAAACATACAATTCTTCGGATGCAAAATACAGGGAAGACTGAAAATGTCCTTGTGCATTGCGAAATGCATTAAGGGAAAACAGCGATGCAAGCAACAATGAAGTGGGACTCATTCGTCCTGCGTCCACAAGGCGTCTTACTGATTCATACGTCATACAGCCCTCTTCCATTTCACAAGGCTGCCACATGTGACCCTGGACAGACCTCTGAACACTGTATCGGGCCGAGAGCTGTGTGAAGATGCCAGTGATCGTGCGTGGAGATTTCCGAAAAATTTTTGGGGGAGAGACACTTAGGATTTCAGACCGTTTTTCCAAATCTGCTGCTAAAATCCCTGGATCTTGGTAAGAGAGGGTCCGGACCAGTGCGAACCCCCCCCCCCCATCCTCCACGATTACCGGCCATGCCAGTGACCGTGAAAAATAGTAAGACTATTTTCGGATTCATAGCTGTCAATGTTGCCCGTGGTTAGATTGGCTTTCGAGGAAGGCGTAAATCTGGATAAGATTGCAGCCTTGGCTACCTCAGCAGGCTTCTCTTGTGCGCCGGGATACCCGTACGGCAAGTAGCGTCAATATTCACCATACTCTGTCGACTCCCACGTCAAGAACAAAGCGACGCAGAAAAAAACACCACGGCATTGCTAAACCAAAATATGTGATTTCACGCTGACAACAGTATGGATTCATTGATTTTGATGCCTGTCTTATCTGTCATTTAGAAAAATAAGAAGCATGTATGAAATGAGAAGAAAACTAGCATGGTGGTAAACTCAGTCGATTTCATATTTTATTAGTTCCGGTCAAATTTAGGCCGTCTTATCGGTTAGTTTACCTTTCCATACCCACGCTCATGCTTGAGCTCCAACATCGTCCGGACATAAGGCAAGATGAACATTTCCAGCATATTCCTTTCAATGATTCTGAACGCTGAGATTTGCCTGCTGTGCAGTTGAACAGCGTGCCGAGGATTACGTTCCGGACGTATGCACCATACATTCTACAAGGCACTAAATCGGGAGAAATTCTCAAACTTTCCATGTTCGATGTTCGAACGGCTCTTGCACACACAGATCAAAGTTTATTCCGCACGCGGAGCTTAAGATAATTCAGAAGGTTAGCGCTAAGCAGTGACCACGACAGGAACACAAGCCCTATATAAGTCTGACAGCTGAGTATTCGGGTTTGCATTGATACTTGATTGTGGACATGCTTCATTAATTCATTGCTTAAGGATTCTTGACAGCAAAGACTTTTATGCGAATGAAAAAGAGAAAAACTGTTTCGTTTGGAGCTGCTTTACATCGCAGTCTAATGCAATAGTATCGTTTAGCGGCTTTATCTGAGAAACAGCTTGTTAATCAACGAACGTAACTTTGCCTTTCTTACAAGGCTCGCAAGGGATGACCTGCAGTTAAGCTACAAAGTTAATGCAGAATGATCTTTCCTTCCAATGCGGGTCATAATTTTGGCATCCACGTGTCGTGCAGTGGAACCTTTGACAACATAAGGAAACTGTTGCCATGCGTAGATGGGTGTAAAATACATATTGCGCATACGTAAACATGCATTCCTATCTTGATGTGTATGTCTCTGCATATATTCAGGACACTGTTATGTTCAACACGGCATGGTCCTCGCCTGTATAACTTCATCCTAGCGTGAGGAGGCCGCAAACGATAAGGAAACTTTTGAGCAGGGGGCAAAGCAAGTGCCTTTCTAGTGTACCAAACCTCGTCTCAAGAGAACGATCAGAATCAAAAGGTTATTCACACTGTTTCAATATTCATGGCTATTCTTTTTTCCGAGAAAAAGGTTTGATAATGACACCTGACAAAACTAATGTTCTGTATTCACGATGTACTTGATTCTTGACCTGAGAAACCGTATATTGCGAATGGCATACGAAATAAACGAATGAACGAATGAACAAGACTTATTGTCCTGTGCCGTGTCGGACCCACTTTGTACTTAATCTTTCAGAGATCAAAGGGCATAGGGTAGGCTGGACCACTGCAGATGATGCTTTTTCAGAACCAGTGCTGAACGGCTGACCTGGTTAAATAGGAATAGGTCATGTTATCGCCCTCTCCATTTATTTTTTTGTCATGTGATAAAACCATAGAAATACCGACTCGTAACAGAACTGTAACAATTCCCTTTAAAGTTCTGCGTAAACGCAAAACTTCACTCTGACTAGTCTTGGATACATACATTACTTTCGAACGATCCATGAAGGGCTCAGAACAAAATATGTCCAACACGGAATCAACGCATAAATCTTATGACAACTGATTTTTCTAGGTCCTAACCCGAGTATGATTGCGAATCAACGGCACGCGCAGCAGTGAAATATCTAGACATCTGCTTTCCGCTACAGTGGCATTTCATTACATTTCGTTATCACAGAAAAGCGTCTTTACATGATGTCTCCGAATCTCCCTGGTCTCTTTGGCTTCTCCCGCGAGCCCTGGCTCTTCCCAACGGTATCACCAGGACCGGGGACCGCACGAGCCGGCGGGCTGGTGACCACCGCCCCGCCTGTGGCGCCGACGGGATGTGACGCCCGGGACCGCCGTCACAGCCGCCGGGCCCAAATCCCTCGGGCCGCTCAAAAGGTGGGCGACAGTGAAACACAGCCCGCCGCCGCCGACATCCCCTGTAATTGTCTGTGTCGTCAATCACCATGAAGGTGTTTGATGTCGGCGTAAACAGGATGAACACCCAGCCTGTTTGTGTGCCGCGCGGCACTAAATCTTGCGCCGATCCCGCGTCCATTTCCACTGAGGCCGACGCCGAGCATCGGGACTTTGTGGTGGGGAATACCGAGACAGGATGCTGGGCAAGACCGGGTCAGGCGCAGTGGAATACTGGGGCAGGGTTATGTGGAGTATTGGGACACGGTGATGAGGAATACTGGGGAATGACGCTTCAGAATACATGAACGTGATGCCGAGGAGTATCGGGACGTAGTGCCGTGGAATACTTGAACAGAGCGCTGTAGGATACTGGGACTTGGTGCTGTGGAATCCATATTAATGCTAAGGAATACCGGACCTTGTTGCTAAGGAATACCGGGATAGGACATCGAGGAACATTGGGATATCGTACTGCGGAACATCGGGACAGGGTGGTGATGAAAATCGGGGCAGAGTGCTGTTGAAGCACAGAGAAAAAGGTGCTGCAGAATATCAGGACCGTTTGAGTGGAATACCGGAACAGGGTGCTGGGGAATACCGGGTCTTGCTGCTGTGGAATATAAGGGAAAGGATGGTGACGAATACCGGGACAGAGTGCTGTGGAATGCAGAGAAAAGGTGCCGCGGAATATCAGGACACGTTTTAGTGGAATACCGGGACGGGGTGTTGGAGAATACCGGGTCTTAGTGCTGTGGAGTACCATGGAAAGGATGATGAAGAATACCGGGACATGGTGCTGCGAAATTGGCATAACAGTCTCATGAGACGTAGAATACCCGTACCTGCTATTCTAGATTGGTTTTCTTTTTCGGGATTTTGACAAGAACTCATGTTGTGTCTTCCATATTGTTACGAACTAAGCGTTTACCTATAAAAAAACAAAACAAAACGAAACAAAACAAAATGAACAGCCGGTATGGTCCTGCCGGGCCGCAACGTCTTTTTTGTGGGCTTATAACCTGGCAACCTCTTGTGGATGGTTCATGCAGCTTTCGACGGAATATAATTCAATCCTTTACGAGTTCTAATGTGCCATTGGCAATGCATTCGAGCCTGTAAATTTTTGCCCTGTGTGCAACGGTATGCAGCTATTCCGGGAGCAAAGTTTTTGTTCTTTTACTCTTTTTTACAAAGTTTTTAACCATTCGGCCGTGGTAGCGAACAATAGCACTGGTGGTGTACTGGTGAAACTATGCATGTTTAGATTATTTAAAAAAACTTACGTACTTCCAAATATGATTAGAAACGTAATGGGCTTTGCTCGTCATGCCTCCCACAATGCTTTTTCCTGGTGTCAGTGTGCTTTGGTGTGGGGTGGGACAGAAAATGGGATAGAACAAAAAAAAAAAATACAAAAACAACAGCAACAACTGAATCAGTGTTAATGTCACTGATGTCGTCATGAGATTCCGCGGTATAGGCCAAATCACGAAATCACTTTCGTTCGCCATGTTATGGTTCTGGCTTCCTGTGGCTAATTTCGCCGCTAGAAATCCCGCCAGGCCTTTGAAACTCTGGTCACTTGTTTGCATTCAATACCATTGCCACGAACTTTGTATCAAAGGCGCGTTTATACGGACATTTGAAAAGTTGCCAGATTCCCTGCCAGATTGGCCAGGGCGCACCTTTCTGGCCAATTTAAGTATCCGCGAGGTTCTGGGTTTCCTTCACGTTCCCTTCTCTTGTTGTTAAACATGGCAGTTTAAACCCCACGGCGACCTATGCTGGTTTGCATGAAATTGCACCCAACTAAATCCGTATACCAATCTACTTACCTTCTTTAGGTTTTGAAAATCACAAATCGCTTCAAACACGGACCTTGCGATCTTAAACAAGGACTACGTGCACAACGAGTGAAGGAATTTTCCGCTCCCTCGCCACCCTTCCTACGCTTCCAGCTTATCAGTCTTCGATCAATCAGCGCCTTCGTTGTAAAACCTTTCAGCCTTGTCAAGATACGTAGCCTTTGTGAACCACTGGATTTGGGCAGCGGCCGCACTGGCGAGACGGAAGACAGCCCACATTCAGCCCAGATTCGGCCCAGCCCAGATTCGGTAGGGACCGCTGATAGGACTGCACATTTCACAACTGCAGTGGACCCTTGCTATTGGCAGGAAATATGTCCTGAACTCTCCCCCACGAAAAAGGCGAATCCGCGAATAGACCGAACCTACCCCCAGAGCCACCATTCGCACTGTTTAAGTTATTCCTATTGCCCACAGACTCTCTATGAGACCAACAAAGGCATTTTAAGGCACAGCTATGCAGTAAGGCTTCTGGAAAAACTTCCACAGATACATAACTACAATATTGTACAGGTTTACTAGTTACATTGGACGGTACCCAGTAACATTCAATACCCAGTAAGAAAAACTGTCGTAGGCTTAGTGCTGGGTCCGGCCTTTGTCCGGCCAATAGACGTACAGGTGTAGACATAGGGACGCTACCCTTTGAGCCTATTACGAGCACGCTGTCATTATGAGGAAGGAGCGGGAAATTTGTTTATACCGTAGAATGCATGTTTCCTGTGCCCCGCAGCATATACATACAGTAACTGCACAGCATAACCACACATAACAATATTTTCACAGGAAACGTGCAATAGTAGCACTACGAATCGCTAGGGACAGCTTCCGCGGAGAAAAATGCAGCAGATATCCTTTTGTGATTTTTCAAATGATTTCACCGAAAAAAATCCGCGAATACGCGAACCCGAGAATGCCAAGGTCACAAACAGCGGGATTCACAGTTAATCAATGATCCAAACATGGTCGTGAAGTACACCCAGGAAGGTGGAAGAACAAGTGCATGATGCAGAACTGAGTGTTTTGAGCCGAACAGAGCGAGGACAAATGGGTCTCCAAAGAGCGCAAAATTACGGCAAATCGAGGTGTCTCAATCCTCTCTTCATTGGCAGCTGTCAGATGGCTTTCTGCGAAAGGGCAGCTAACTGCGTTTTGTGTTTGTTTTGCTCAGTTTGGCACGAGACAAAACAGATCACCTGGGTTTGAGACGCGCAGTTTGCGGAAGAGAGAGGAAGAAGGAGAGAGAAAGAGGGGGAGAGAGCAGAAGGACCAAAACAGTCTGCGGCCGTAATCTGCGCTAAAATATTTTACTTCATCGGGCTTATAACTGTCAACTTCGACGCAAAACAAAAGGCCAACATTGACAGGACCTGGCTGGTAGAAGCATGGCAAAAGGTATTTTCCATGACGCTGTGTTTCGACTGGTTACGACACGAAAAGAAACGAACTAGAATACAAGCACTATCTGCAAAAAATATTACAGGAATAATTGGATGACAAACAAAGAAAAAATACATTGCCTTAAATAAAGAGAACGACTGGGCAATAAAACAAACATATTTTTTCTGGAGGCATCTAAACTCCTGAAATAACTACATCTCAATACAATGGAGTTTGGCGTGTCTGCCTTCTTTAAATCTGGTTAAGCACATAGTGTACGAAACTGAAAAGACATCAGCCTGTATTGGAACTGGTCTTTGGTAGAGAAAACAACTGTCTAACCCGCGCACGACCGTCGGTCCGTCACGATCATGCGCGACTGGAGGGCTGTTGGCAGCCCCCCTCTAACTCGCGAACGGTTGGTCGCACGATAAAAATAAGCACACCGTTGGAAAGCTTGTAACAAGTAGAACTCGAAACTGGTCTCCTTTTGTAGTTTTAGATAATATGTAAGCAATTTACGCACTATATATGTTTTCTCATAGCCGACTGCATGAGAACGAGAAATGGCCTGAATCTCAAGGGCTGTGACTAATAACGCATAAATAAAGGCACCAGCGCACAAGTAAAGGTCCGCAAATGTCGATACACATCTTATTTCTCAGGTTTGTTAAATATATACGCCGAAACGTCGAGTTAAAGACACGGCAATTCTCGCGTCGGCTGTTGGCGTGCGCCGCAGCCGTATGCAGTAACAAATTAACGGGAACTAATTTTAGCGTTCCTTTATTTTTGCGAAAAAAGCCTATCCATGTAAATTTTATTGATCTTAGTGGTTCTTGTCATGGTTTTCCGTAGTTAAATTTTGGGAAAATCCATTAGTTACCAATCTACAAAATTGGCAGAGCTTTATTCGCGAGAGCCTGTTTATTTCCAAAGTATGTTATTTTTTTCAAACCTTTTGAAGTTTCTGGTATTACGTCCGTTTGTGCAAGCTAGTTTTGCCATTTTCTACCCATTCTGAATAATTCATCGCCGATTTTGACGGTGGTACATTTTGACTCACTACAGTTATTCGTGGCCTGACCTCAGGTCAATGGCTGGAAGTCATTGATACTTTGCCCAATGACGGTAACAAGATGTCTGCTTCACTCCACATTAAAAATGTTATAAAATATTCCGTCAATTTCCAAAAAAACGACATGTCTTAAAAATGGGCTTGACCTTAGGTCAATGATCCGGAAAATTCCGAAAAATCTGAGACAGCAGATTTGTTGCATCTATCACGATCACTAATCCCTGAAAGTGTTATTGAGATATCCTGTTTTGCAAAAAAATTCCAGGGCGCTAAGCTTTTTTGGACATAGGTCTGTTTGACCTGACCTAGGTCAAGCACATGACCTGACCTGAGGTCAAAATTTTGACACAAGATGTAAAAATTATGAAGCAAAAGGTACACATAGTTCCGTGGCTCTCTGTTCGTTTGTTGTCTCGCAATCCCAGAAAAACCCCAGGGGAGGGGCTGTCAACAGCACCCCCAGTCGGGGGCGGGTTAAAAATGATTATAGCTGAATTCGCGCCCAGGCGGCAGAGACGGAACATTGTGAAGCTTTCCTGAACCAGCACTTCTACTGGTGCGATGCCCAATTTTGATATCATACTCGCCCAACAAGCACTTGTCACATTTTGTTTTATGTCAAGAATGTCTGGTATCTCTCCATTTCTCACCATTCGTTCTTGAGTTTCGGATGTGCGATTTTCGCCCACTTATTAGCTAACTGCCGAGACGCGATCCAACTATGCCATTAGCGCCACCCGAAAGCCATGGACGTTTGATTTAATGCCTTACATGAGGCAACTGCCGAACATTGATTCAAACATGGGCCTGCCATCGTTTTCAACCTTCAGTGTAAGATATGCCAAGAGTCCGGACTTCATTCGGCATCCGGCAGCATTTGCTCCATTTCCTCCATCCGGCAGCACTTGCATACCGATGGACATGCCGAACCAATCAGTCGCGTGCACTGCTTTGACTGTTGTCTTGCCATTCAGAGTTCATCCCATCAGCAACATAAACATAAACAAACCATCAGCCGCATCAGCCTATCATACTAGGTCTATTCCGCTAGCGTCGTAAATCCCAACTTTTTTATTAGCTCTGCGGGTTGACTTCTCCGATCGATATGATTCTAGCAAGACGTAAACAACATAAAAAACGTGTATGTTTAACTGACTGATCTTCCAAACCAATGCGCCTAAAAACATACCAATAACAACAAATGAGAGGTAAATGTATAACTTCTTTCATTAGGGACAAAAAATAAAAGAAAGGCGTCTCAAGATTCATGTATGTAATTATGCATGTGGTAAGTTACTGTAACCGCGTAAAAAGACAAGCGGATAAATAAGTCTCCATGATGTTACAACAGTTACAGTTATATCACCCCAACCATCACCAATCGATCTTCCCTATCGATGTATTTAAGCTACATCGGTCCTCGCATTAATTGGCTAGTTTAGAGTCCCGACTGTGGTATATTTTTGAGCATAAGGCATAGCTTATGTACAAATGCAGCGTATCAAAATATGAAAGTTTGAGATGATTCACGCATTGACACTCCGGTGAGGAACTGATTGTCATGATTTGCAACTTTTGTCTGGTAGTAACCTTTGGAAGTTTTCGAAGACAGTATTTTTATAGTTCGTGAAATATTCCACTTTTGGTTGTACCTCTATATTGGTAATACAAATTTCGTCATTTGTCGTGCTTTGCCGCACGCTTGGATTTTTGCATCGGTAAAGGAAAGAAGCAAACAAAGCGATCCGGCATTTACTAAGGTAACGCTGGGGATCAGTCGGTGCTGAGCAGCGCTTTTACGGGCTCTGAACCGCAGCCCCAGCCGCTGCCTGAGGACCGGGACAACAGCTGACCACACTACTGGTCGGCCGGCTCCGTCGGGCGGCGACGGTGGCGGCGGCGGCGGCTGGTCTGGGGGTCCCCCGGCTCTGACCTCGTCCGTCGGCCATTAGCGGCTCCGAGCCGGCGCGGTCTGAGGCGCCGGGCCGTGCTCCGGTGTGCAGGAAGTGGCGGCGTCCGCCGCCGTGCCCGCTCGTCGGTCCTCTGGACCGGCCCGCTCTGCCCGCCCCTCCGAACCCAGGCCGTCCGGTGCTCTGGGTTGGCCCGCTCTGTCCGCCTCTCCGAACCCAGTCCCTCCGGTCCTCTGGGTCTGCTTGTTCGCCGCTCCTGGGGGTGTGCTAGCCGTGTCCGCTCGCCAGTCCGCCTGGTCGCGGCCACGGGCGATGCGGTGCGGGTTACACGGCCGGCTCCTGGCTGTGGCTCGGTACTGCGGAAGATGTGCACTGCGGAAGACGGGAGCGAGTTTTCTCGGACTGGAGGCTTCTGGCGATGGTCCGCCGTCGGAGTATGCCTTCGGGGATTGCAGTGCTTGGACATTCAAGTGCGGTGTGAGTTAAGTCGCCTTCTCGACGAAGTCGAACGTTCCCGGAAATTCCAGAACAGTTCCGCAGCATCCTCAGGCCAAAGCGAGCTGGAGGACCTGACCCGGGACAGGCAACTCCACCGTTCGGACACCAGGTGTAAGCGTTTTGTTTTCGCGGATGGAGCATTTGGGAACCAGCCTTTGTGAGGACTTTTATGAACCCGAACAGAGCCTGCTGCCACTAGTCCCATTCATTCATGCTACATCTCAGACGTGCATTCTGCGGCGGAAAAGGCACAAGAGCAGTTTTGTTCCGTTTCCGATTCGCTCCAGGAACTAGCGTCTCTTTCTTTTCCAATAGCTTAACGTCCTGTATGCACTCGGCTTCCCACACGCACTTGTCATAACCAAGTACACGAGTTCATTCTTTTACCTGGGAGGACCGAACGGCATTTTTACAATGGTTAACAGTTGTTAGATGCCGACGGGGTATTTTCACGACACTGTCCAGGAAGCAAACAATTCAGTTGTAAATTTCGCGCGAAGACATCTATGTAAAGATAAACGAGGAAACCTATTCCAGCCCACCTGTTTCAGTCGACTCACGTTCCTAATACGTGGACGGTATTATGTGTTTGGAACTGCGATGCAACCGTTGCATTAAACCGACATCATCCAAGGTTCGTTACGAATACAAACGGGTATATTAAGGAGAACAATGCTGTTGATTCCAGCTATGTGAATGCGGAACATTGGAAATGGAGAGCGTTTGAATGCTACAGAAACCGATAGGAAAGGACGCAAATCCGTTACAGGAAACGTGAAATTGTACGTACATTACTATTTTAATGTACGTATTACGTGTATGTATTATTCAGTGCACATGTTCTAATGCCTACATTGCACTGCTGGCCTATTACAACTTGTTATTTTCATGTGGATTTGCACGGCAGTCTCTTGTCAGGCGCCTTGGCTAGCAGACACGCAGTGAGGGTAAATGAAAACAACTTTGCAGCAAAACTAAATAAGTTATATTTTAAAAACGCATATTAGCCATATATCATGGGATCACTGAAAATTTGTTCGTGACACCTGCTTCAAGCCCTTACCAGAGCACGCTGAAACACGAGCATGCGATCCCAATCATATCGTCCTCGTCAATGACCTGTTAAGAAGACGTGTTGTGCCACAGTTACAAACATATCACTGCCATAAACCACCATGGACATGGCTACATTCAATAAAAACCGGAGCATTAAGTTTTTCTTTTTTGGGAGGGCGGGGCGTTTTTCGCTGAAAAACGCCCCTCTAGCGCAAACGCAATCTTTGCGCTGATCTCTTCCAGCTCGGCACCGTCCAGTCAAGATATGTATCGCACTCAAAAGACGAGAGTCCATCGCATCGAGCCGGTTTCGCCAGCAGCATCTCCGGCCGAACTTCGAACCGCGCTCGGTAAGCCAGAAACCACGTGCGGTGTTTTCTGGAGAGCCTCGCCGCGACAGAGCGTCGATCTGGCGTGATGGTTGTTTTCGCGCGCCGGCGGCCGCCGCCCGGCCGTCCGGCCGCGGCCGGCGTCTGTTGAACGGCGGCCGTGATGGCCGCTCGGCGATGCGATGCCGGGGACGGCCGGTCCCACTGATCCGATCCAGCCCGTCTGCCGGCTCCAGCCGCCCGCTGACGGCCGGTAATAGCCCGACGTCGGCCGCGATTCCCTCGCCGTCCACGCCCGTCTTCACGGTAATCACGTTTGGCCCGTCCGTCTGCGCGCCGCGTGCATGAAAGGTGCCTGGGCCAGCTGGCGGCTGCCCGAGGCCGGGTAATTTCCATGGTTGGCCCGACCGGCGCCGTATGGAAAATTCCAATTTCGAAGCCGATCAGACAAGCTCGTCGGTCCTGCTGCCGGCCTGCAGTAGGCCCAGGGGGCTGAGCGGTCCAATGGGCCGACTGTGCCGACAGCGGCTCCAGTTTCGTCCTAGCCGTCAGATGAAAATGGCGGGCGCTTTAATCAGGGAGCCACCAGACCATTTGTTAACAGGTCAGCGTTCACTTTCATCGTTATTCCGTTAGAAAATAGGAGGTACATGACCGACGCCGATGACCGAACAAACTGGTTCCACTGAATATTCGGTGAATACTGGGGTTATTTTCAGTAATGAGGTTGTCAATGACATTGCTATAGGAGTTTAAGTTTTGGTTCGTGTCGAACTTCGCGTGCGGACAAGTGTGAGAAATTCCATTAGCTGATGCAGCAACGATGGCCGCCTTGTCAGTAGGCTCCCAATGGGTGTCAAAGTCTGGGATGAAATGACTTGAACCGAGTTCCTTCTCTGCGCCCCGAGACGAAAATGGAAACCGATGGCTCTCCGAAATGGAGACTGCCAACAGAAACTGCTCTGGCTTACAAAATCATGGCCTCAGCGACACCATCAAAAGTCTTCATCGTCGCAGCTTCCACTAGCGACTGAGACGTCCTCGTCGTACACAGAGGCTGCAGTATGAAGTGGTCGCCGGCTACGCAACACACGCAGACCCAATCTGACAAACGGCGTAGACCTTAGCACTCAAATGATCACAGCCATGGACAGCGATGAAAAACACCCCGGACACAACGGGCAGGTCCACCAGGCTTGGCAAGGTGCTGGAGCGATGGACAGCATGGCTCGGAGCTCCGCAGTCGCTGCCGGTCGCTTCTCGTGAGCCTCAGCACGCCCAGGTTTTTCGTTCATGCCCTGTACTATTACGTATGTATCCGTGCGCTAGTCTGTGCACAGCAGAACAGAACACGGCTTTCCGAACAGACAACAGAGCTCCGCCGGGCTGGCAGGCCAGCGGAGCAGCTCGCCCGCGAAAGTCAGAAACGCTGCAGAACCTGCGGCCCCGGCATATGACAGCCTTCCCTGGGTACCTCACTTTAAGCTGGGTACATCACTCCTTAGCTGGGTACATCACTGTCCTCTGCCAGGGAATAGTGACGCATTCCGTGGCTTATGGTAATGACCGTTCAGAAGCAAATGGCCATTGCCAAAATGTGGCTGAAAATGAGAAGGAGGCAGAGGAGGAGACGAGTGGTCCCTATCCCGCAGGCTGTGGTGGAACGGCCAGTTCGCGACCAAATTTGGATGGAGCCACGCACGGAAAACGCGCCTCTGAGTGTTTTGCGGAAAAGTTCTCTTTCGAGGAATTATGTCACTCTAGGGACAATGTTGAAACCGGTCTTCTATTGTCTTTTGCTGGTCCATGGAGCACCCTTAGTTTCCGCGGCGATCATATCGTCTCCCGTGAGACTCATCTGTCAACAAGGAGGCTGTCGTCTATAGCACGAGAGAAGTGCATGGCCCCCCTGCGGAACACAGCGGAGCGGCTGGAATCGATCCTACAACTCGCGATACTAATTACGTCAAAGCTGCTGCCATCTATAACACATGCATGAACGTCATCTGGCAATTTCCGTGTCAGGAAAGTGCGATGGTACTACATGACGTTGCTGCGGAGTAGTTTTGATGATATCGCACTTCACCTGCTTAAACCAATTTATTGAACGAGAATGATGAGATTCTGACATCTGCAATAGTACGCACAGGTGCATGTTCTAAACAGCGAGTCATAACCACGGGAGGAGCCCCTATAAAAAGGGGAAGAACATTGCGATGAAATTGCCGCCTTGACAACAGTTTTTCTTGTGAGTCGCTGAGTCGGCACAGAGTTCATCTACGTTTCAAGTTTCGTTACAGTTTTGCTCATGAATATGTGTTGGTCTGAAAGGAACAAAACGTAGTTAAAATTAATATCTCTTATCACAACGTTTTTTTCTGTCCCACTGTCATGCGCTGGTGCCTTACCTGACAGATGAAACAGCGCAGTGCAAAATAAAACATTCTTTTTCACTTGAAATGAAGGACAGCTGTTATTGTTCGTTTATCCCGGCACTGACTGGGGCATTTCGTCACCTTCAATTGACTTCGGGGTAGACGTTAAACGCCCCCCCCCCTTTCCCCCGTCCATCTTGAGAATGAAAAAGCCTCTTCAGCTGATTCAAACGGCACTCTGTAGCGCCGAACCGTGCAGTCCTGCGGCATACTTTTTTGTACTTTTGGGTCAATGATGACTGCACAGGTAAGATGAAACAACCAAAACCGGTTCTTTTCTCTAGAGCTGCCTAATCGGAAATAAACCAGACCGAGACTGAAGTCTGCATAGCAGTATGTCCCTGGCAGCTTGACCTTATATTCTGGGTGGCAACTGACCCAACGTTGCCAACGGCTGGGTAAAGTTTGACGTCTGTGATAGCGGCCCATGCAAAACATTTTTCTGGGCCATTTAACACGGAGATGCTAAACAAGACAAGTAGAAGGAGCTTTGGGCACAAGAAAGCCTTGAAATGGTCCCAGTTACCGTGCACATGCAATATTGCAGCATGTTGTAGTTAAAACTCGGAATAGCACGAACACGCTGGTGGCCTCCATCTGGCACCTCTGGATGACCCTACAAGTCAATTTGGTCCATGTCACACAATTTTTCGGAATGTTGCATAACGTTGCGAAGGCCGATGTCTCCTTGCCTATTACCAAGACCGTCAAATGGACACCACCAGTTTACTTGCTAAGCAGAGCTCCGCATATAACCGCAAAAGATCAACCTACAAAAATGCGATACTGTTGCAAGAAACTGCTGTGTAAGTTGCACGTGCAGTGTCTTGCAAGTAAATTCGATTTTCTATCTGGTCATATCCAAAAATCACTTCATTCATTTCCGTTTCTAAAATATATTCCGACTGGACCCGGAAAGCGAAAAATACATACTTGACCCAGGATGACCCGGCACGGGGTCAGAGGTGCTCTTCATGTAACCCTCAGGTCATGCTGATATGCAACGCAAGTCACAGTCCCCATACATTGTTAATTTGTAGTTAAAGCACCGACATTACGGGACGAAATAAAATTAGACGTCGAATCGTAAAACATGGTTGCGTTTATGACGTCATTAGGACGTGATCTACGGTGACCTCTTTTCCAAGTTTTTGTCAGTGCTCGCACGATGGACGAAAGAAAAGACAGTGAAAGTTTCTGAACGCCTCGTATATTCGTTCCGTAGATATCCAATGAATGCACCGGGAGGCCTTGAACGCCCACCCCTCGTCATTGATTGATTATTTTAGCTATATTTAACCCACGTTAACTGAAGGCAAGATTAAGTCCGCTAAAAAAAAATTAATTCCTCGCTTGCCTAATGCGTCACTACCCGACATACGCATTTTCTGTGCCTTGTCCTCCCCTGTTCTATTCCGTAAGTTGCTGCCTGTGCACGTGGTTACGCTCAAGGCTTTCCTGGTAGTATGTACGGCCTTGTTCCAGGCTAGGTTTTTCACGAGTTTCAACAGTGATGTGTTGCTGTGAGAAGTGCGTTTGATGGTGAGGGGCTTGTTTCGTTATTTCCTGGAGTGTGCTGCCTTCTGAAAGTATTTAGCGAGGTCCACTGTTCGTGAGGGTTCCAGCTGGGTCTGCTGGGCTGTTACGCGGAAGCGTGAAGAAAGCTTTTTCGTCTCAGGGTCCCCAGTAACAGTGTCATTCAAAATACAAAATGAACTGAAGCCCTCAAGTAACTGTCTTGGTCTGTCCTTTTGGATGGTTGCGGCACTGGAAGAGATTTCTGGAATAAAGTATTTGGATTCTGATAATACCATCAATGGATCGTACTCCACATTCATACCAAGCAGCCCTAATTTGCAATTGTTTTGCATATTGTTTTTGCATTTCTTACAATGAGGATGATGCAAATTACTCAGTGAAGGCATCTCTGTCACTGCCGGTGTGATCTTTAAGTACAAACGATCATTTTGATTTGATATACTCTCCGCATGTCCAGGTGGCCATGTGAATCACTTCGCATTCGATTTCTGCCGAAATTTTGGAGCTGTCTGATCATTTACATGACGTTGGTCATAATGAAACCCAAGTGCCTACGCCATTCTGCAACATATGACAGGTTGTGAAGAGATCGCATCGGGTTGGCACAAAGCTGGAGCAGCTTATCCAAGTTTGGGATTTTTTGTTTTGAATGGAGCAGTTTGATATTTCGTTATCCCCAGAGCAATATGTTATGTGGATTCCAAATAAAGTGGCTGAGATCCAGTGAAAAACCATATTTCCAGAGAAAGTTAGTTTCTTTCATGCTGAAGTAAATGAGCCGGTCCAAAAAAATCAAAGCAAGTTTTCGACATCCCTCAGGGGCAGAGATGAGGCACAAAACCAGTTTGGGGAAGCTTTCACAGATTTTGGGGCAGGTTTGCCAAAATTGTGGCAGCATAATCCACTTCGAGGAGGCCAAAATAAAGTGCCTTGAATTCGGCGGAGAACAATTTTTTAAATTAACTTAAGTGTAGGTTGGGTCAAATGGAGTTAGGTTTATGGTTTCTGCACCAAGAGGTATGACTTACTTGAACGGATGTTATGCGAGAAGTGAGCAGGAAGTAATGTAACAAGTTACGCCTCAGTCCCGAAATAGTCGTGTCCCGCTGCAAAAGAGCTGGGAGCCTCGCCTGTTATTTAGTGCTCTTGGCAAAACAGTACATCTTGAACAAAGAACTGCATGGTGAGGCGCTCTCAGTGAATGCTTTTTAGATAATGGTTCAAAAACAGCATGAAATCGACAAGTGTCTTGCCACCGAGCCAGAAGGGAATGCAAAGAAGTTTCATAGCACATGGCGTGGGTTCTATGGCACTTGAGAATGAAAAATGCTGTCATGCATAGAAGCGTGTGTTCCTGTACGTGTATGTCAGCTTGTATGCCATGCAGCCGAAATAAAGGAGTATAATTCCAAGAAAGTGGCATGTCTTGTTGACCCTGTTGGGGGAAAGTTGAGGAAGCTCCAAATATTTCATGGACCCCTGTGACATATTTGCAGACTGGAAAATGGGGTAGCTCACTGTCCCATTTGAGACAGAGATAAGGCTCCATTAAGAACGATGGCACATGTTACATGGTGAGCAGATAAACATCCATATAACGTTTTGTAACTCAAACTTTTCGGGGGGCTCCGCAAGTTTCAGCCAAAAATTACAGTTGGGATATGCCCTGTTGAAATCGGGTAATGAGATATGGCTAAGGTGTCTGGCAAAGGAACAAATGTGGAGTGCTGGCAGCTAAGATAAATATGAACCAAAGAAGCTGGTTCTGTGCTTTTGGAACGTAATATTCAGTTTGCTGTGGCATGATTTTTATTACTGCAAAATGGAACTTGTTGTACTACACTTATCACATCACACTCCAAGACAGTGCAACAAGATAGTGGTGCCAAGTGTGGTAGAGTATGCCTTCATTATGGATTTTGTAACCCTCATATTAATGGGATGCCATTTACCTCTTGAAAATTGACCTATATGTAACTCCTGTTCTGTGATGACTTAGCGAGTACTCTGCGATGGCTGAGTGCTCCCATTGCGTGACAAATTTTGTCAGCTGATTCCTGCCGTGAGGTGATTTTGGCCATCAGCCGGCCAAACAGCATTTGGTGAGACAGAGCCATTGCGTGACACCGTGTTATAAATTGTAGGTTAGGCTAGATTAGGTCAGTTTAGTTTAGGCTGAGTTAGAAGGTCAGTTTGGCTTAGGCTGAGTTAGATTAGGTTGATAAAAATAGTTACAATATTACAACAGACGCGTGAGAATAGATCCTCCGCATGGTGAGATGACAGATGTAAGTAATGCATAGGCACTAAAACAAACTTCCGAATTTTACATAACAGTTACTCTCGGCAATCTCAGTTGCTTTAAATAACCATTTCTTTCAGCCATTTAACACGCACATTGGAGGGGGTAAGAGGTGGGCGAAATCAGCCCATAGCTCCTTCCAACGTTTTGTGGATATTTGTTAAGGAATGACCTCTTTCATTTATTTGCATGCGTTTAAATGAAAACTCAGCTCTTCAATGCAGGTGTAAAATAGGTTCGAAATCGTGGGAGTTACTGGCATTTAAAGTGACTGGTATAGGATAAAGGTCTGTAGCGACGGTAAGGAAAACGGCGAACCTTTGCGAATAAACGCTTGATGTTGACAGCACTGGCTGTCCATTTTACATATAACACCACGCATTTCAACGCCAAGAACATGTCAAGGTCAAGCATGATCACTTAGGTCAACCTGAGCCAAGGTCATGATATGTCATTGAGGAGATCACTGAAATAACCCATAATGGCAAATCTTAGCATAGCTGATCTAATTTCACCTAAGCCAGACTGACCGAAGATCTATACATTTTCACATACGATAGATCCTTGTAGTGTGTAGCTACCCAGCCAGTTCGGTCTCCGTACGGAGGTGGGGTTTGTAATCCCCCCCCCCTCCTCCTCCTCCCCGTCCAGGACGTGTGACTTTCCGAAGCCTTTCAGTGCTAATGGTAATGCTTCATTTCCGTGGAATTCAGCGTCTGCCATGGTTGACACAGGAACCAACTTTGTATGCTGAGACCAGAAAGTACCCAATCTTGAATGCGACTACATTTTCAGAAGTCCTCGGCGGCCTGGTGACACAGAATTTGATGTATACACGAAATGTTCTACTACTCATGTCAGACTCTCCTCTACCTCTCGATTCACCTGTGCGTGTCCGGGATTCATTCCCTATCGGGTTTTGTCAAACCCTATGCGAAGGTGGTTTTGAGCATACTATTCATGGCTATTTCGTTTTTGCTGCTTTAGTTCCTGGCTTTTGGTGCCTAATATCCGAGCGGTGCCTTCCCCTCGTAAAAGGCCTTGCCCGCCAGGAGTCCGTAAGGCGAGCGTAATCATCAACGCCCGACACCGGATGCACCGGAGAAATCTGTGAAGCAGGGGCTTTGGCCACTTTTTTAGCATCGGGACACCGCGGAGAGTTTCACATTAGGGTTTGCCGTTGCAGACTACCAGAAATGACTCCTGCGTTGTATGTGGCAGTGTGAACGTGTCTTCTCCTCAGTCACGTAGCTTGGACTAGGTGAGATTATTGAGCGGTATGGATGGGAACAGACAATAATGGTAGTTGTTCTCACATGTTAGTGATGCACACTGAGATTATTCAGCGGTATGGATGGGAACAGACAATAATGGTAGTCGTTCTCACATGTTAGTGATGCACACTGTTCCTTTTATTATGTAGTTACGAATTCAGAGCACCCCATTATTATTTTACGTTTTTTATTTTGTACTGCGTCGTAACCAGGTTCTGTTGGCAACCGACTGTCATCTGCCCTTCAAAGGCACGCTCGGCAGACGTCGTGATTGCGCTGGTGGACCAGTTTGCGGACAAAGTCATCACCTCCGCTCCACGAATCTGTCGTAAGTGTCGCCTCAGTATGTTTGTTTTCTACATCCACGTGCCAATGCGTACTTAACTGGGAAAGGTGAGGTATATTTTAGGTAAATTTTGTCAAATTGATGGTCGCACCGTACTCCGTTTCTTTTTGCACGTCGAGGTGCTGATCATCGGCGGTTTGCTCATATGTTTGGGTGTTCGAACGGGCATTGAAGGTTCACTTTGTAACACGATTGGTCTTGGATCTGAATAATGGCAGCGTGTGCTCCAGCTTACGGTCTCTGCTTGCTCTGTGGGTGCGTAACAGGCAACACTCGTTGAACGTGGTGATACTGTCCATCGTAGTTTGGTACTTTGAGCTGTTTTTTCGTTGTTGTCTCTGTATATCAGTATGGATTATTTCTGGGAAGCACAAAGCAGCGGCTTCAAACGAAACTGGAAAAAAAACGATGCAGATCATATGACGATTCGGACATGGACGAATCCAACAAAAGGAGCTGTGTGCAGGTTAGGGTGGCACTTATTTTCGACATTTTGAATTTCTATTGGGACGGGCAGCCGATCTGTTCTATCCCTGGCAAAAACAACGTGTGTAATTCTTTTATGAAAAACATTAATATTTACAGGTCGCCCAAGGAGGTCAAAGTTTATATTTTTGGCGAAAAAACTGATTTTTTCAATATTTTGTTTAATTTTTTTCCCATTGTAAATGTGTCATTTTTTTGCACTGATTATTATCACATTTGAGCTAAATAACATATTTTATTCAACACTTGTGATTCTGGGCACCTGCTTTCTGACTCTGTTCAGGAGCGTAAAACGTTTCACCACGACGGGTGTGAGGGTGACTTGCTTCGTCGGGTTTCGAAACGTTTTGTGTTCTCTGGACTCGGGCTCAGTCACGGGGACGGTGACTGTGGACGTCACGGGGACGGTGACTGTGGGCTCAGTCATGGGGACGGTGGACCAAAAGAAGACGGTGAAGGAGGCGGCGGCGGAGACAATGACCGCCGTGATACCCTTCTGGGAGCGCGCGCATATCCCGATGCAGAGAAGGCAGCGTGCGCAGGAACAGATCATCCGCCTCCACGAGAAGTGGAAAGCTCTCAAGAAAAACAAGAAGCGGCGGACCAAGACGCAGGAGACGAAGGAGAAGGAGTTTGTCGAGTCGGCGACCGGTCTCTTCGACATCGCGCATCAGGACGCTCTGGCGACGATGACGATCAACGAGGACAAAGAGTTCCTCAAGGCCCAGCGCGAGAAGGGGCGGCGCGGGTGCATGGCGGCGAAGGACTGGCCCTGGCCGCCCTCGAGAACCGGAAGCGGAAGAAGGAGGAGGCGACACAGCGATATCGAGAGACGGCTGAGATCGAGCGGCAGACTCTCGACGAGACTGCGCAGCAGTCTCTTGGTTGGTCTCTTCCAGCTCCTCTAGTGCCGTCAGCAGCCCTTCTCGCGCCGTCCACCAAGAGCGCGACGGCGACGACTCGCCCGATCCATCGACCCCGGGCCCCTCGACTTCTACAGCAGCGTGTTTACCGCCCAAGCGTCGCCGCGCGGCAACGAAGCTCATCAACACAGAGCTAGCCGCCGCGATGGACCGGACAAAGATGTCCAACCGCGATGGTGTCTACGTCCTGACAGCGGCGGCTCGGAGCCTGGGACACAAACCTGAAGGGCTGGTCATCAACCGTGAGTCATTTCGCAAGTCCCGGATTCAGTTCCGGAAGACTAACGCTGCCGAGATCAAAGCCACCTTTGCACCGACCGTCCCGCTCACGGTCCATTGGGATGGGAAAATCGTTCTAGGCGTCGACGGCGGACCAGCCGTCGACCGACTTCCGGTCCTCGTCTCCGGTGACGGCGTGTCGAAGCTCCTGGCCGTGCCGAAACTTCCCAACGGCACCGGAAAGGCCGCCGCTGACGCTGACCTCGCGGCGCTTGATGACTGGGAGGTGAACGACCGAGCGAGGGTGTTCAGTTTCGACACCACTGCCTCGAACACCGGCCTCAGCGCCGTGGCCTGCACGATCATCGAGGAGCGGCTCGACCGGGACGTGCTCCACCTGGCCTGCCGCCACCATCTTTATAAACTTCTGGAGAAGGCGTTCACCGTCTGTCTCGACCCGTCCAGTGGCCCGGACGTTCCTTTATTCAAGCGCTCCCAGACAAATTGGGCATCGTTAGATAAGACGGCGCCGGAGCCCTTCGACGACTGCGATATGCCGCCACACCTGCACGACAGCCGCGACGACCTCCTTGCGCAGTTCGACCGCCTCCTCGACGACCAGCACCCACGCGATGACTACCTCGAGCTGCTGGAGCTGGCCACGATTGTCCTGGGCGGCGTTCTGAAGCGAGGTGTGAGGATCGCCCGCCCCGGTGCAGTGCACCGGGCGCGCTGGATGGCCAAGGCCATTTACTCGGTGAAAATATATCTCTTCCGCGCACAGTTTCGGCTCACTGCGTCCGAGAAGAGCGGCATCCAGCGAGCCGTGACGTTTGTGGTCTCCACGTACGTCACGGCCTGGTTCAAGGCACCGATTCCGGCGTCTGCCCCGGCTCAGGGCCTCGGCTTCCTCAAGTCGCTCCTCAAGTACCAGGACAAGCCGGTGTCCAAGGCGACGGCCGCAGTCTTCGGCCGTCACCTCTGGTATCTGAGCGAGCGACTGGTCGCTCTCGCCTTCTTCGACGAGGAAGTGACGCTCGCGACCAAGCGCGGGATGGTCATAGCGCTACGCGAGGAGGAGGACCCGAGGATCCCCCTCGCCGAGCCCAAGTCGAGCTCACCGCGGCGTCGGTCTCCAACAAGACGGTGGCAAACTTCGTCACGACTGGCTCCGCCAGTTTCTTCACCCTTCTCGGCCTGGAGACGGACTTCCTCGACAAGCATCCGGCCTACTCGGAGGAGGAACCCTCCTACAACGCCGCCTCTCGCCGCGTCAACTGACTCCGCGTCGTCAACGACCTCGCGGAGCGGGGCGTCGCGCTGATGCAGGAGTTCAACTTGGCCCTCACCAAGGACGAGGGCCAGAAGCAGTTCCTGCCACAGGTCGTCGAGGAGCACCGGCGCAGATTTCCGAACGTCCGCAAGTCCACTGTGACTGCAAAATAGGCGAAAATGAGTGGTAGCTGGCATGAGCTGGGCACACATGAGACCCCCCACCCACTCCCTTTGAAGGGCTAATACTCGAGAAGAGGGGGTCTACCTGGAACCAAGAGTGTTGAATATATGTTATTTACGTCAAGTGTGATGCTGTTCATTACTACAAATGACAGATTTAGAATGAGAAACATTAAAAAAAAAATACTGAAAAATCATTTTTCCCCAAAAAACAGAAACTTTGACCTCGTTGAGCGACCTCTAAATATAAAAATTTTTCCCCAAAAAATACACACCTTGTTTTTGCCAGGGATAGAACAGTTTGTCTGCCCGTCCCGGTAGAAATTCTCCAAAAAAAAAATTACGGCCGGATAAGTGCCACCCTGGTGCAGGTTCTACGGGGACTAGCAACTACCTGCCCACCGTCCCCCGCCATCCATGCAAATGGCCTGTGACTTCATTAGGGATAGGAAGGGGTAAAGGGGTAGGGGTAAATAGTGGTTGTAGGCCATGATCATTGCCGGTAATCTGCGGGACTTTTCAGCGGTGGCTTTCCTCTGCCGACCAGCGTCAGCATTCCGCACGGTCGTCAGAGCGCTGTACGGCGTCGCTCGCAGCGTTTTGCGCTGCCTCTCAGTGGCCGTGCTCTGGGATGTTTGCCATTTAGGTACAAGAAAAGGCACAGCCACTGGATGCTGGCTTGCGTTATAATGAACGCTTTTCCAGTGGTTCCTGTTTGAGACGGGAGTGATCCCAGGCGAAAACTATGAATGAGGAATGTAGAGACGAACAAAAGTTCTCGCATAAAAGCATGATGTCTCCCGTGAGAACTGTGAGTGGGCATTGCTGAGACCAGGAAATCTTTCCCCGTGAAGCGTATTTGTCTCCGAAGAGACTGGATGGCACTAAAAAACGTTCCGCTTGAGGAAGTTCTGTGTTCGGAGACCGGCCAATGATTTCTCGCGAAATCTTATTGCTGAGACTATGAAGAGCATTCAGGGTTGCTGAAACAAGGTCATTATTGCAGTGGTCTCCAGATTTGTGGCTCTCTGCAGTCCATGGTGTCTGAGAACTTTCGGCAGTCTCATCCGTTTCTCAGTGTGGGAGAAAGTGAGACTGATTCAGGTATATATTTTTATTGATGATGAAGCTGTTGGAAAAAGAGCTGTGAAATACAAATAATACCATTTTGATACTAATTTCGCACTGGTCAATGACGTCACTTTTCCATTTTCCTCCAGAGTGAGTTTTTTCGAATCTGAACCTTAAGAAGACATAAAGCATAAAGCATGGCATCGCAGACGAAAAACACTACTATATCTGAGTTCAGAGCACGCCCTTTTTTAAATCTGTTTTTTGCCCAGTTCAGTTCATTTCATCAAAAACAAAAAAAAACAAAAGGCGTTCCAAATTATCTAAACAGCCAGTACAGTTTATCCTTAAAATTCAACATTCGACTTCGCCTGGAAATAGCTCTGCCCCCATCAGTTTTATAAACGTTTCGATTCACGTGGTCGTAACCATCTGCATGCGTTTTCTGGACGCATCTCAAAACAATGGCATCGCAGCCAGAATAGTCGTTTGCTTATAAATCGTCCTTAATTTTGCCGAATTCGGTTTTGCGAGGATAACATGGCACGTTATGTTTTTGTGTTTTCGTCTCCTTTTAGACGGCTGAGCACGCCGGTGGCTGTTCAAAGCGCGACCGGCGTTAAAACAGCTTCATCCATGTTGTCATAAGCGGTCAGGTCGTTATACACGGCCTGGCCACCCAGTTCGTTCTAATCTGGGATCTGAAGCCCGCTAATCTGTACCGTAATACACGGTTTCATCATCGTCAGTTTCAGTACTTGGCGCGCCCGAAAATTCTCCTTTTCGCTGTAAGGGTTGTAAATTAAAGGGGTCATATTCGGACTGCAGCTGAAACTTCGTCACTGTGAAGACGACTCTTTTGCCGGCGCCTCGCGGCTGTGAACACCTTCTCACGGACGGGCCCACTGTCGTTGGGCGTCAGCCCCCAGACCTTCGACAAACATCACGCTGTCAACGCACGTCGTTCGCAGGAGCTTTGGAAGCGTCGTGCGAGTGGCATCTCGCGCAGTCTGGTGCGATAAGCGCCGTCGAGCCGGGAAGCCGGGGAACACCAGTGCCTCTTTCACGTCTCAGCCCGAGTTTACGTATGCGTGACGTACGTCCTACAAATTACGGATCCGTCCACGGTATCCAGTGTCTCCAGCTGGGGTCTGTGGACACGTTGCAAAAAAAAAAACACGCAGCTCTGGCCTGCGAATGGATGGTGGGTAGCACTGGACCCTAACCAGGATCCCTGAGAGCCGATGACAGCAGCAGCAACCCCCGTCTTGCTTCCAGAAAACTGAAAATGCAGACCGGTGCTGGAACGGCCACATGGAATGACCCTAGCAGCTGCGGGATCAGCGCTCTGATCGCCACATTTTGACGCTGCCCAGACGCGCTGAAGCCAAATGTCAAGTCCTAAAGCATTTGTTTGGCACGGGGCATCTGGAACGTCGACGCCCACTGAGGGCTGATGATTTTCATCCGCGCCGAAGCTTCTTCGTAAAAGCTGGCTGTTATCTAACGGAAAAACAAGCGCTCGACGGCCAAAGCTCTAGACTTTCACACCTCGCTAAGGTTTTAAGCTCAAGGCAACTAATCCCAGGGAAGCGAAACGGGAGCTTGTATCGGGTGACACTGAAAAATAGCAGCCGTTCAGATGAAAGCGTTTTTTAATAAAAAAACTTGCATTGGATACTGATTGGATTGGATAGTATAGTAGGTACTGGGTACTGGGTACACTAGGTACTGGGCTGTTTAGTTCAGCGATAAGAAAATACCATGCGTACTTGAGAATATTGCTGAATCAAGGCTCGCAAGCCCGTCATGCGGCTCTCTTCATAAGATTTGTGATCTCCAAAATGTCCGTGGTGTCTCGCCGATTTGTCTCCGCCCAAATATTGTTTGTGCCATTTCGGATGTTGACAAAATCGTGTGGCAATCAGTTCTGCGCGACCAGCCAGGTGCTCGTGCAGGATAGCTCCACGATCCTGACGTCGGTTTTGAGTTAAGGGAGATGATGCTTGTAGCGCGTGGTTATAGTGTAAAGGTCACCGCTGCGCGATATACAGGCAGTCGAACCATTTTATAGCCGCAGCTGCAGTTTTGTCAAGATTTGCCTGTGTCCCTGACAACTAGAAGTAAAGCGCATCCTCTGAAACTAAATGTGTTTAAAAGATATTTATGTGCCAGCATACCAGATGTTAACTTTCTATTTTTTTACAGCGTGTGCAGTTGCACGCCGCGACAAAGATCCTCCACTGTCATAGGGTTCGGAGACTTGGGCAAAATTAATCCATGTTTGAGAACACTGGCTGGCTTGATCGGGCTCCTGCAAAGGCTTCGTTTAGCATGCACGCTGACCCCAACGTTACACTCCTCATAGCACTCAGGCGGAATCTACTTCAAAAACGCATTACAGCCCACTCCCTTTACTAGCCGGACGCATACATATGTGATGAGTTTAGCTATTTTTAGATGATGTATCTGGTGTTAAGGACCCAGCACGTAAACGGCGTTGAGTGTGAGCATACGGAGCTCAAAAGAGCTTGGCTTGATGGAATGCCCATTCCGTACTTTGAACTTCAATCCACCATAATTTGTTTCAGCATTTGGTTTTTGTATCTTTTTATGCCTTTGTTTTTATTCACAAGTATCCTTTTTAGTCGTTGCATTATTCCCGCGTTTTTCCAATGGAACAAAAATTAGCCAAACAAACAATTATGGCCAGTAATAGGCAGTCGAGAATTCTTGTGTTTTTGACTTCCATTTTCGCCACGTCAAGCTGATTGACCTTCTCAGAAGCCCACTACGCACTCATGCCGTTTCTTTGGTGGTGATCCAGAGTCCCCCAGTGCTTGATGTCTGATACAAACACGCCCGTTCTCTTCGCTAACAGATGCTGAGCACGACAGAACTTTGTCCAAGATCGTTTCTACAATTACCAAAGGCAAAATCGTCCATCACATTCAAACATGGGGTCAGCCTTGGGAACATCCAATTGCCAGCGCTGCAAGGCGTTCACGTCAGGGAACATACCGCCTCAGTCTTTTGTCTGGGTCAATCTACGGAACATCGCGCGGTATCAAATCCTGGGCCTGCAAAGTGCCGTCTGTATAGAGCTATGATGAAACCTGTCATGACGGGAGGAAAAACATTTGAAGTTGTTCCCTTTTTCTCAGCGTCATAACGGCAACGTTCAATTTTGAGCCGCCTACAAAAACTGTATCGCTGTCATCCTTCGTTTGTACTGTCCCTGCCAAGGTTTTTATCGCGTCAGGCGATTTAAGAAAGGGCCGAAAACGTTTCAAATGTATCAAAACACCCGCAGATTCATTGCTAGGCTTCTGTTTATGTTATCAGGAGTTCCAGTTAGCGTAGGTATGGGAAAAGGCGAAGTGCGAGCGACTATTTGCCCACCAAGTTATTTGTTAACTTCAAGTGCTACATTACAGCTTGTTTCAAAATCCATCAGTATCCTCTTTGTCAGTATCAGTGTCCTCTTTGTCGTGAGGCATACGCTGTTCTGGGATTTCCTTGGTTTCGGCAGATATTATCATTACTGTTTGCTGCCAGATTTCGTTTTCTCATAGGTTAGTTACTTTACCTGCTGTGCATTCTGGCCACCTTGCATGCCTGTATGCTGGCCTGCAATTCAGCCAAATCTCGTTCAGTCTCCAACGAGAGTGCTGAGCCCACGCACGCCTCCTCGCCGTCTCCAGCTGCCGACAAAACATTGCCGTCTACACGGCGCATCCGTGTCGGGCAGGGGCCGGCGCGGATGGCGGCCCCGCATCTCCCGCGAGGCCCCGCATCCGGCGGACGGCGTGTCGACACTGCTCTCCACTCGCGGCCGGGCCGGCGCGGCGTGTCCGACAAAGCCGCGCGGCGCGGGCGGCCCGGCCGCGGCCGCGGAAGCCCTCGCCTCGCCGCTTCTTCCTGCCGGGCGGCGCGCACAGGAGACGGCCATTGTGTGCGGCGGGCGCGGCCGCCGGCCGACGGACGGTGCCGGCCCGGCCCCGCCCGGTCCCCCCGGCGCCGGCGGAGCAGGCGGAGAGGCGGCACCGGACAGCGACAGGACAAGACTTCTGCATCGCTGCGCCAGGTCTCGTCGGTTTATGCCTCCAAAGTGGCCTGTTTCCAAGACGAGAACATGTCCGAAACTCGGGCCGGACGAGGCTGAGCGGGGAGAAGCAGCTTCCTCTGGCAGCTGCTGGGTCGCGATCGTCCAGGAAAACAACCAGATAAAGACGCCATTCCTCAACTTTTTAATCGATGGCAGACAGCAGATCCAGTTCTGGAGTGCGACCGGCTTCAAAAGCATTGTTCGTTTTTGCGAGGAAGGTGATCTGAGAAAGTTCTGTCTTTTATTTCTTGGAGTCCATAGAAATTGGACAGTTAACATATGACCTCTTAAAAAAACGATTAAGAAGAGTGAAATGACTTAAAAACCAGTCAAAAACATGTTTCGCTTCCCAAGAAATTACTAGTTCATGATTTGGAAGGGTTTCGCATATTCCTCCATTTTCTTGTTGCGAACAATTTCCGGCACTTATTTGCATAAAAAAAACAACCTAAAAAACAAATTATGGAAAACAGTTTCCTGTATCTGCCTGAGTCTTATATGAACTTCTAACAATGAAACTCGACATTACTAAAAAAGTGGCATACATATTCCTTCCCTACACTGATCGTCAAACCGACATGGCTCGAATATTGCGTATAGTACTGGTAAATCAAAACCTTATTCGCTCTACACTAAAAGCTCAGAGATAGAAAGTAAGCCTAAAAAGCAATGTAGCGGTAGGAAGTAAAAAAAGAAGCGTAGCAAAATATTTCTTTGGATAAATACATGGATGAAATGTACGATGGCCCCTCACGACGGTTTTTTTTGGAAAACGTAAGGGCGATATGCATAATGTTACATGATGAGCCGGATATGGTACTCATTGCGCAATTATTACATCACCGGGAATCCGCCGTCCTTGCGCTTTTGCATTTAAAGGTTGGCTCAGATTGTCATGCTTACTCTTCCGATCCGGAACAGGCAAACGTCATGCCTGCGGGCTGCTTACAGCTTCCGGTTGGGTCTCGTTTACTGTGTTAGGAAGTCCAAGTTTGCAGCATCAGATCTTGGATTTGCCAAGAAAAACTTACCTGATTGCACGATAACGAGGGACTCTGAAAGACCCCTGCGCAATTTTCTTGGATACAGAAATGAGGGCATGATAAAAAGAGCAGGAGAGATGTTGCAGCTAATACAACATCGCGTGTACAGCAGGCGTCGAGGCACGGCGAAGTCTGCGGGTCAGTCATTCGTCTGTCGCCCGTTACTCTCTGGCTGACTCAACACCCGACAATGGTTGGGGGGAGCACCGCCTGAAGATCACAGGCTGCTTGCTCTGGACCGTCCCCCTTCCCCCTGCCATCCCCACTTGATCGTCTCCCCCTGGACAGTCTTCCCCGGACCTTTTCCCCCGACTACCTCGCCCCGGATAGTCGCCCCCCCCCCCCCCAACCATCTCGCTCCCCTGGATCGTCGCTCCCCGGACCGTCTCCTCCGGACCATCGCGCTCCGGACCGTCCCCTCCCTTCCCCCGACCGTCTCGTTCCCCGGACCGTCGCTCCCCAGACCGTCGCTCCCCAGACCGTCTCCCTCCGGACCGTCTCCCCCGAACCGTCGCGCTCCGGACCGTCCCCCCCCTTCCCCCGACCGTCTCCCCCAGACCGTCTCCCTCCGAACCGTCGCGCTCCGGACCGTCTCCTCCAGGGGCGCAGCCAGGATTTTCTTAAGGCGGGGGCAGGAGCTCAGTGTGAACTGAAATCACACGAAAACCGCCCGCCGGGAAGACGATGTGCAATGGTTTTCACAGAAAAATGTGGGTTTAACGGGGGACGGATCCCCCAACCCCCCTCTTGGCTGCGCCTGTGGCCTCATCACCCCCTACCGTTCCACCCTGCGGGCACATTGACCGGTGGACGTACCGACGACTGACGGCTGGCCAGGGCGCAGACGGTCAAGACTGCGCCGCCCGACTGGCGGCCGTCACCTGCGTCACGTGGTCTGCCGGTGGCTCTGGTCCGACGCGCCGTGAACGGTCGCCCGTCACAGCCAGAGGCCACGCCCTGATGCCAGACCCTGCCGGCGGCGCGTCTGACGGCGGCAGCGGAGCCGGCGACGCGCGCCGCCGCCCTGCCGCCACTGCCGCTGCTCTGCTGCGGAGAAGCGGCGGTACTGAGCGGCGCCCCGCGGGCGCTCTCAGCGCTGTGAACACCTGTGGAGAGCCGCTGCCTGGAGATCTGCCCAGTGCGACGACGAGGAGTTCCTTTTGCATACGGGCGGAACACAGCACTCAGTCAAACAGGGCTGCGCTGTCAAAACGAGGGCATGTGCCGAGGAACAGAATGTACGCACGGCAAATGCACCGGAACGACTGATCCCGGATGAAGGAGCCTGCCATCGTCCGCAGAGACGTGCATCTGTGATGTGTGCAGGGACGCGCGACCTCACTGAAGAGACGCACTATCTGTCCGCAGGATCGCTTCGTTTGACTGTCAGCCCAAGCACACTATGCTAATTAATGTGGGCAATGACAAGGAATGGCAGGACCGAATAGTAAGAAACGTCCAGTTTTGAGTTAAAAGCATTTTAACGAAGGAAGAAATTGGCAAAAAAACTTACAATGTGCATGTGTGGAAATGTCTAAGGGAAAAATTCTCCACAGCAGTCGACGTAATTAACCAAACGTGGCTAGTAATTGCTAAAATTTCCCTTGCAAAAGTTCATAGATGAGCGGGTCCACCACTACGGTTCAATAAATACTTTCATCGTCAAATTCGTTGCATGAAATTAAGTCCGCGAGGCAGAGTCACAAGCTTGACGAGACATACTGGCTGTCAAGGCAAGAAGAAAGTGGATTTCTCATTGCATCTGGCATATAGCATGTTGCAAGGGCGTGGAGACGGAAAAATCAGAAAGTGGCAAGAACAGATTTTGGGAAAGCTTGAAATGCAACGCAGCATATTCAACAGGACAGTATCAAAATGTTGGAGGCGTCGTTTCCATTAGCCACTCACTCGATAGTAACGCTCGAGTCATGTAAAAAGTACTGTGATAATTGTCCTGCAACATCCCCGATGGCATTCTTTTTAGGTCAGTGTGTCTGACATGTTTGACTATGTTGTGCCGCAAATCCATCGCGGTATCATGGCATGGGGACTATTTGGAAGGGTGCATTTTTGCATTGTTTCAGATTGTGCACATGATGTTCTGGGGCAAATATAGTTACCCACTGCGTAACCCAATTAATTACTAACACCTGACATATCGCAGTAAACATTCGTTGTTGTTCACGAATTTCGAAAAGTACTGATATGCTCTACGTGAAAGTAACAGTGCAACTTATTTACTTAAACATTCTCCTTCAAAGATTAATAAAACTCAAAATGGAATTTTCATATGATGCGTTATTAACCGACAGTTTAGGACACAACATAATAACCGAGCATCGCTGTTGAGAGCGGTGCAAATCTTCGAACACGAATCATTAAATCGTGGCTACCGGGACAACGACCACAGATCTCTGGCAGCTAAAAACTGCGACAAAATCCGCTCAGTTCAACGCACCAGTTGGTATGACGGGAAGTTCAATGATGCAAGAAATGGCTGCAGTCTAATAATCAACGGACTGGTCAAACACACGGCCGCGCCGGTGGGCGGCGCCGAGTTTTCGGACGTCTGGACCCACGTATCACTTCACGTAACATACACTTCCCTCTCAGTCGCCTTGATTTTGGTGCCGTTCGACGCATAATGAAAGAACAATTGATCACGCAACAGATGGCGTTGACCAATTCTCCAGTTTTGGCACAAGTGATGTAACGTTATATTTTACTCGCAGTGACGAACATAGTCCTGGTGTTGCACGTTCTTTATTGATAAACATACAGCAGGAGGGTTATCCTCTAAACACCATTCGATTTCCCATTTTGCAACAGAATCGCTTGCAATTTAAATGCTAGAACAAGATTTGTAATTTCCTTGGCAAAGAAAAGATGGTCTGCGCCAGTCGTCGGTCGCCGGCGCGGGGCTGCACTGAGCTGGTCGACTTCATGCAACGTCTCCGAGCGTATGAACGACAGTGTTTAGCACGTTGATAACGATTTGACACCGCATCACGTCCACTTGATTGGAAACAAGTGCCGAACGTCCGTCATACCTTACCGAACCCGTTTGTCCGCAGCTAGCGAAAAACGGGCGGGGATTTGTGAAAATCTGCTCTATCAATATGACGGCTCACTTTGTCGCCCATTTCATGTTTCGCTGTGAAAGAAGCATAAAATTGCGGCGCAGCCTCGGGGCCAAACGCTGAAAGACAGTTATTCCGTTCGGATTCTGCGGCCTTTTCTCGATTCATGCCTAGTCAGCGAACCACAGGCCTCCATCGCGGCCGACGTTATTGATTTCCGGCGCTACAAACTGTGCCGCTGGATTTCGTTCCTGTCTCGTTTTCGATCTTTTCAAGAGCCCAGCCCTTTCTCCTCTTACTCGAAGACAAGAAGTCCTCAGAACTGCCCTCTGCCGCGGTATTGTGCGACTCATCTTCGCAAATATTCCGACCAAAAGCCTCCGCCGGATCAGCGCGGCCAATATACGGCCCTCGCCATCCTCCTCTGATACCGTCCACCGGTGCCGGCGCCCAGCCGAAACCCTCGGATTACGAGCGGGCGGCCGGGCCATCTTCGGCCGCCCCATCAGGACACCCACGCGGGGTCTCCGAACACGCCGCTCGCACCGGTCTGCCGCGGCCGGGCGGAGCGTCGGCCCGTGCGCTGGTTGCGACGGCACCATTTCCAGCGGCCGGCCTCGGCAGAGGCCGACGCCCGGCCGGATCTCAGGAGGTGCTGGAGAGTGTCAGTCGCAGGACGACGGATAAAATTCCTGCCGTGTTTGCTCAACGTCGGAGAACTCCCAAAGCTTGCAACGCCTTTGCACAGCGAGATAAACACAGAGCAAAAGTCGAAGCAAGGCTAGTTTGTGAGTCTGATATTCTTGCAGCGTTCTCAGCGCCGTCTACTTTTCTTTATGGGTTATGTACACACTATGAAACTGCATCGTCCTTTAAAATATCCCTGCCCCGTTAACCGTCGGTTGTTTCGTTGGTTGGGTTTGGTTGTCTGGTGGATTGGACGATCGCACTCAGTCTTGCATTGATTTGAGACCGACAGGTTAGTCGTCGTCGTCTTATGTGTTTCGATCTCAATCGATCTTAGCATGACAAATCGATATCATTTCCACGACTCATGTTATATCCTTACATGTTCGGAGGTGTCACTTGCAGATTCGGCCAGATATTAACGGATCTGAAATTTTGGTCTCCCTCACATACCCTTACAAAAATCAGAAATTAACATCCCTCCAAATTAATCACCTCTGTATGAATCTCACAACTACCTTCACACTACGACAGCGGGCAAGTTAAGCTTGGATTTGATTGTTATGACAATCTGATTCCCGGTGCTGTTTTCGTTATATCAACACCGAGATGACCACCACTCACTGATTCTGTATAAAAAGCAAGATGGTATTTTGATGTAGGAGTGGGAACTTCATGTTTCGTTTTCGATTGTCATGACAGCATGATGTCTCGAAATTTTGTGTTTTGTTTTATGCCAAAATGATAGGAGCACAATGTGATTCTGTATACAAAAGCCAATATGCAGCTATATGTAATTGGGAGGGGGGCTTCATCTATTGTTCCAAGCTATCGTAACATCAGTCTGATTCCTGGTGATGTGTTTGTCATATCTACGCCAAGACGACCAGCAAGACGACACGACAGACGACCACTGGCTTTATATGAAAGGCAAGATGTTGATTTGATTTATGTTTGAGAGCTTTATCCATTGCTTTAGCCATGCGTTAAGGACCCATGCCTGCCGTCGGCTGGGTCGGCGCAGCGGAACCCTCCGAACGGCGGCGGGCCCGCCTACAAAGGGAGGGTCCGGCTCGGGACCTCTGAAGAAGAGACAGGACCCGGCCCGACTCCACGTGTCCGCCGCCCGGGACAATGCGGCGGGTCCCTCTGAGCGGCCACGGGCCCCTCTGAGCAGCGCCGGGCCCACTAAGGGAGAGAGAGAGAAACAGGAGCGCCGGCCCGACTCCGTCTGTCTGCCGGTCGCCGCCAATCAATCGGTCGCCGGCTCTGGTCGGCTCCAGCCCCTGCGGCTGCCGGCGGCCGCGCGGGAAGGCGCGCCGGCTGGGTCCTGCAGGCGCGAGTGCTGCGGTCACGTGCCGAGCGCCTCGTCTCCGCCGAGCTGGGCTGGCCGTGCGTCAGCAGCGAGTTAGTGGGCTCCAGTGACTTCTGGAGAAATTGGGCTTCTTGGTATGCCAGGCATCTCAGGTCATTGGACTCAAAGTCTGGATAGCGCGTGATTTAATAGATTTTCACCCAATCCATGGTCAGCATACTTAAACAAACCCAAAACTCCGCGTTATGGATTTCCGGGTTGCCAAGGGGAAAGGAGTATGTTTGACCGTTTTTCGCTTTCATTAACATTTGATACTGTGCTGAGGCTGGTGGCAAAAGTAGGGCAGTGCGGTAGCACTGGCCGTGTTCTAGACAAACACGAACACAATGTAAAATTTCCGGTATTTTTTTACATTATTATGTGCCTGCTAGTACGTAACTCTAGAAGGACCTTTGATGCCGGGCATCCCAACTCCTTGAGCTCAGAGCCTGGATAGCGTGTGATTTAATAGCTTTTCACCCCATCCATGGTCAGTATGCCTAAACAAACCCAAAACTCTGCGTTTTTTGTTCACAAGTTGCCTCATGGAAACATAGTATGTTGCACGATTTTACGCTTTCATTCACAATTAGTGGTTGGTTGCTGTCAACCACTAATTGTATTGGTAGCATGGTTGGTAGCATACAGTGGTAGCAACCATGGTATATGGTTGCTATATAGTGCTGAGGTTGGTAGCAAAAATAGGGCATTGCGGTGGCACTGACTCTGTTCTAGAAAGAAAACACGCACATAATGTCAAATTTCTGGCAGCGTTTCACATTATCACGTGCCGACTAGTACATAAGCATTTACCGTCATTGTGCAACTTGTGACTCCATGTCTCCTTCGGTAGGGGAAAGAGCAAGAGCAAATGCAAGTTCGAGGGTTTACCGACATGCGCTGCTCGCCCCCCGAGTTTCCTATACGCCGAACTTTTCAGTGATGGCAATATTCCACGACCCGATCCCTGAGCCGACGACAAACCGACGCCATTTTGGAGTACGATTAATCAGGCGAATCCCAGATGTTTCGAACAATAAACTTGCTGTATGTACCCACAACAGTGCCTTAAAAATACCCCATGCCAGCACACATGTCATATTACGTGCTGACCTAAATGCTTGCCACAAGGTCCGTCTGGAATTTAAGATTACCATTTCTTTTCCACTGTGTCAGATTAATAGCCAGGAAAGTTTTGCGAGTCAGGGATTAGTAATCAAATTAGTGATGCTAATGAATACCAAAAGAATTACGCGTCGTGCATGAGTCTTACTGGAAAAACAACACAAATGGAAACACACAACGCTCAAAAAGTTCTTTACTTTCTTCTTTTCCCTTTTTTCCTCTTTTTTTCCTCTCGTGCTATTTTCGCGGCAATAACACCTGCCTAAATCCAACGTTCTTTTTTTTGATACGTAACCAGTGATTTTCAGGAAACACCAAATCTCCAAGGTTTTTGCCAACCGTGATTCTGGTGCGAGAGGGACACACAACGTTGACGAAATGAAAACGAAATCTCGGCAGGTGGGCCGTTCAGTCGACCAAGCTGCTCTCGGCCGTCCAATCAAGAAGATGACTGGCAAATGTCGAGACGAAAAGGCTGCGGGGGTCATGCCACTGTTCATTGGCACGTTCCCAGGCATTTCCCGGAATAGCAATCTTTTTTTCTGGAAGGACAGTGTTTGTACTCACCGTCACCATCTGCAGGATCATCATTCTTGATGGACAGTTCAGCGTTGTTTCTGGCGATATAGAACCATTCGGAGGTGTTGGACAGGTAGTGGTATTCCACGGCCAGATCCTTCATAAGGACTGGTCCCTCGGGTAAGCGGTAGCCGAATGGACAGTACAGATCGTAATCTTTGTACTGGTTTGCGTCGTAGCAGTTCCCAGCGGCGAAAATGTCCTCGTCGGCCTGCTACGAGCGACAGCACCAGCGCCTTCAGCAGATTTTCGTCCAGCATCACGTCCGGCGAGTACTTCCACAGCCGCGTCAGCAGGTTGGCCATCTTGACGGTGAGCTCGGCCTGGTGGCGGAACCGCTCCTGTCCGTACCTGTCGACGACACCCTCCAGCTGGAACTCGGTGCCGGCCGTGCAGTTCTCGCCGAGCCGCTGTTGCGACTCGACCAGCTGCAGGAACTTGGTGACGATGCCGCGCTCCGGGTCGCGACGAGCGTCAGGCGCGGCCCGCTCGGCGGCGGCCGGCCGCTCGGCCGGCGAGGCGGTGCCGCCCGGCTCACGGCCGGTGGTCAGCGAGCGCAGGTACTCCTCCTCCGAGTCGGTCAGCAGCTCGGTCAGCGAGCCGACCAGCTGCACCGGTCCGTCCGGCTCCTCCGAGGTGGGCTGCAGCTCCGGGGACTCCCCGCCCTCGGCGCTGTCCGCCGGCGTCGAGCGCTTCCACGGCGAGCGGAGCTCGTCCTCGGCCCGGTCGGCCGGCCCGGTCTGCGTCTCCGGGCCGTCTCTCCCATGTGCCGGCCAGGCCGGGGACGTCGGCCGGCCGGGCGGCGCCGGCCCGGCGGTCTCGGGGGAGGATGGCCGCCCCTGGGGGGCCGACAGCGGCCGCAGCGGAGGCGGGCTGGCGGCCAGCAGCAGCAGCGGCAGCAACAGCCGACAGCCGGCGGCGCCCTGCATCACTGCCGCGCCGTCACTCGGGCGCCTCCGTCTGCCGCGCCGCCCGGACGGGCGTTGCCGTGCGGACCGCGGCGGAACGCCGACTGCTGGCTCCGGCCCGCGGCGGCGGCGGCGGCGGCGCTGGGAAGCGGCGGCGCGCCGCTCCCAGCGCCGACCCCGTACCGGCCGGCCGCTGGCGCGACGCCGGGCCCTCGGGCCGCGCCGGCGGCGGAGAGGTGCTCGACTGTCGAACGAGGAGACGGCGCCCCTCCTCCGGTCGAGGCGGTCGTCAGAGGTGAGGGGGAGGGGACACTGGAGCACCGCCGACCGCCGAGCTCTGCGCTGGAGAGCGGGATGACGCCTGGAATCCGCGGAGCAACAGTCAGGTGGCGCGTAATTATCGCTGGCTGCAGACCGCGACAGACTCGTGGACCAAGACGTAGACTACATTGGAGGATGACCGTCCAAGAAATAATGGAATGCTCAGCTAAAGAACGTGAACCCTCGACGGAGGAAAGGATTTTCACCTACGCCCCGGATGAAGGAGTTGATTGCCAAACCCTACCACATTTCCTTTCTCATTATCATGATAGAGCGACGAGACGAAAATAGTCGTGTGGCACGTTTCTTTCGGATTCTGATATACCTGATTTGACCCCTTTTGATCATCTCGTGGCCCCTCGGACCACAGGGAAGCTGAGCAGTAGCGTAGCCAGAAGGGATTAGATAGATTATCTGACTTTCCCCGTCCGGCTTTTGGTCAGAGGTTCCCATTGTTTATTGTCACTAATGATTTGGTTGAAAGACAACTGCCTTTAATATCAAAAAGTGACGCATGATCAGCATCAGACAATGATCAGTAGCGTAGCCAGAGGGGGTCAGAGGGGTAAACTGACCCTCTTATGGTCAGAGCGTCTCAAAAATTTGCCTTTATCGCAAATGTTTGTTTGAAAGACAATGTTTTTCAATATGAAAGGTGGTTTGCTTCTATTTTCAAAATATTTAGATGCGTTATTTGGTAGGTCCACTTTGCTTATGTTTGCAATGAAGTGATATGAGCAGCATCAAGCCTTTTTGTTCTAGCATTGAGCCCTCTTCTCCAATGGAAATCCTGGCTACGCCGCTACTGAAGCTGGATACCCCACCGCTCTCAGTCCAAGCGGTCATGATAGTTTTATACCATTCCGGCTGGAAAACCATACTGGTGTAGTAACCTGGCTTTAAAAATGATCTTTTGTTGTAATCAATGATTGTTTTTTCATGAGGTCTAGGTCAGGTCATTGAAAGATCGAACATCACTGACAGCGTTCGGTACGCCCCCAGTGCCGAAGACGGTGTTTGATTGCAACAAACAAAACTTATGACCGTTAGTTAGAGGTAAGCCTGGTTGTCATTTCTGAAACCAACGAGACGAATTACCTCTAAGCGCCTGATGAGTTGTATGACAAACGATACTTTACTTCAAATTTGGACTGGGAAAGGAGCCGCCATTGTTGGCGAGGAAAGTTAATGGCATTTTCGACGTTCAACACGTGGTTACCAGCAGTGGTGGGCACAGCTTCCCGAAAAGTTAGCTTCGATAACCGCTGATTCGCTGGCACAAAAGTTAACTTCGATAACACTAAACCGCTAAACCGCTAGAAATTTAAAGGAAGCTAACCATAACCGCTAACAACTAACTTTTATTACATGAATTTGGCCTAGGTTTGGTTCAATCGACGCGTCGCCTAGCGCTGTCGGGCGCAAGGCTCTGTATCACGTTCTTTTGCTGAAAAAGAAACCAGAGTTTTCTGATACCTAAAGGCGCCATATTGGGAAAGTGCATGAAATGAGCTTTTCGGTGACAAAAATGTTTCCTTGTATATCTGGAAATGGCGGTAATGAGCAATGAGTATGACCGATTTGTACGCACTTGTCCGTTGGCTCGGCGACTGGCATTCCAGTGACGCCATGGATTCCAAGGCCGTTCCAAATAGACTGTAGTACTGTAGACCAAGTACCTGTAGACTCTATGAACTTGAACTGAACTGCAGAATTGCGCAATGCGGCTCAGCTGCTGCTGCGTCGACCAATCTCGTCTTGCGTTTACACGTAGTCAGCCAACAGCGTGTCAGACTGAATGTTGCAAACACGCTCACAGTAGACAGGAAACAACATTTGTGATTTCAGGGCTTACAAACGTTTCGGACCGTTAAACTTTATTTACTCTTCCGGGCGAAAAAAAATTGTTAGCGGGCTTCAAATTAGCGGAACCAAATTCAGCGTTAGCTAACTGGTCCGCTGAAGTCTTTGAAAATTCGCGAAAACGCTAATCCGCTAACGAAAAAAGTTATCTTCCCTAATTAGCGGTTGGCGGATTAGTGGAACCGTGCTCACCGCCGGTCACCAGTGGTGCTGGAGAGCGTCGGCGTCGCTGCGGTCACTGTGACGCAACATTGTAACCGGGAGGTCGCCAATCGATGTCGTGCGGCCGAGGAAAGGTCCGGCTGGAGAGCCTCTCCTTCCGGCTCTGCCAGATTGCAGACCGTCCCGCAGAAACACACACTGGCTCCCGTGTAGAGGGCAACGCCGAACAGGCCAAACGAGCAGGACGTAGGATAAATACGACGGCCAAAGACTGATGTTTTGACGTAATGATATGGACGGCATTGACCAAAGGGAAGTCCAGTGTTCTCTCTTTACTTCGGAACACCAAAAATGTTCCACTTTAGCTTCGGGGTTTGACGTAGTGTTAGAATTATGGAGCCCCTCTCGCCGTCCCAGGAGAGGCTGGGTTTGGAGGCTATAAACAGAACATCTTACATATTCAGTGTTATTGCATGAGTGATCGTTTGTAATATTTTACCCAGCGTGTATCAGAACACCGATGTTTAGTCGTAATTAAAATAAACTTTGCCAATCCGAAGCAGCGAAGAAGATGCGCGTTTCACGCACATTATCTTGTCTCAGAAACTGAACGTTGCGTCACTATGATGGACGTTGTACAAACAGAGAATGCCAGTGTATTCCGCAGTAACAGGCGTCTCGGCAGATATGCTTAACAAATATGTCGTCGGCGTTGGCCGAGGGGTAGCCGCCGACGTCGCCACCCTGTGCTACCCTGAATTACCCTGCCGCCTTCCGGGAGTCGGCGCTTGCACCTTCACCGTGTCCCTGCGGCGAGCCCCGGAAGGTGATTTTTGGCATGCGGAGTTCGTCTGCCGGGCATGACGGACTCGGCATGGGTGTGTTCAAGGCCTCATTCGACGCAATCAGTGACATCATTCCCGATATTTTTAATTCATTTCTGACTTCTGCAGAGTTCCCGATGTCTGGAAACACTCTATTGCCACCCCTATTCTCAAGTCCGAGCCCCTGTTTGATCCATCTCTGTTCCGGTCGATCTCAATCATACCCGCTGTTGCCAAAGTTGTTAAGGAAGTCGTCCTAATTCAGCTGCACCGATACTTTTCAGCTAACCATCTTCTCTCAAGTACAGCACAGATTTCGGCCCGGCCACTCTACTGAACTGTTCTCATTTCTGTCACTGATTGCATTTCATCAGGCACCGACAGCGGCAAAACTGCTGTGCCTCCTGGACTTCAGTTAAATGCTTTAATGTTACTGATCACTCAGAATTGTTTCTGAAACTTGCTGAGTGCGGCGTTGATACTTCTCGGTTTTCTGCCTACCTCCGCGGTCACACCCAGAGTGTCGGCTTCACTGACTCTCCTGGGAAGAAGCACACCTCTAGAATGCTGCCTAACAGCACGGGTGTGTTTCAGGGCTCTTCTCTGGGCTCTGGTTTGAACAGCATGTCTGCGAATGAAGTCAGCCTTTTCACCGAAAATGCTGATATCATTTTGTACGCGGACGAAACACAAGTGCTCGTCAGTGACAAGAAATCTCCTTTTCCGGACCTTATTTCGCTAATGGAAAGCATCTTTTGCTCGCTGGACCTCTTGCTGCGAGCGAATTGCTTAAAAGTGAACTCGAGCAAACATCAGCTGATGCTCTTTGGTAGCCAACAAAATCTACGCAACATCCCTCTCTTTACTGTGAGGCTCGGAGACGCGCTGCTGTCCCCTCTTAACACTGTGAAAAACCCCAGCTTGATTTTCGACCGTTCTCTTTCCTAGCATACGCATGTCTCGGCCATGACTAACCGCCTACGGGCTTCTTGTATGGCTTTGCACATCGGCGAAACCACCTTCCGCGGCGGGCGCTGTTCACTGTCGTCCCAGCCCTGGTGCTCCCCCGCATTTGGTATTGCCTTGCAGTTTATTTATAGCAGTGTCTAAAAAACCGTCTCGGCTACAAAAATAATAATAATGGACTCTGCAGCAAAAGTCATCTTTGAGCGCAAAAATATGACCGCGTATCCAACCCGCTGCAGCGCCTCGATTGGCTCTACGCCGGCAACACGGTGACACTAAGAACTTTGATGCAGGCCCATCAGGCGCTCTTCGGTGCCGGATTTGGCTTCACTTTTCATTAGAAACAGTGAAACCCGTGCTCGCCATACCCGGCGACACAGCCATTTCCGCCTCTCTCGTCCGTCTGCAGAGGCAGGCAAGCGGGCGTTTTTTTTACCGGGCCTGCGCTGGTCTCAACCTGCTGCATCCCGACTCGCTGTTTCTTTCTGCTTCTCAGTTCATTGCCCCTGCCCTTTCCCATCTCAGGTCCACTGTAATCAACCTTCGCTTTGCTTTTGCCGCCGCCAATGAAGTGATGAAGGACTGACTGCGTGTTTTAAATGTGTAAATTTCCTACTTTTTGACTCGGTGACTTAAAAGCCACGACATGCGTTTTACCACCGTGGACGTCCCACGATGCATGATACAAATACAAATACAAATACGGGTCTCGTCTGGCCCCAAAAAATTGGCTGAAAAATAATTTTTCATTAGACTTATTTTTGCCATAGAGCAAAGCAGCAGCCATCATACTGCCGATCCTTTTCAGTGCCTTATTATTTCATCGTCATGCGTCGCGAGGTTCTGCGGCTCCGCCATCTCCGCACTCTCTCCGATATCTGGCAACCAATCACGTCTGATCACTCTTGGCACCGTGCCAAATCCTAGTCATTGTCGTTCACGGGCCATCAGACGCCGTTCTGTGTCTGCCCCTCCCCCCCGCGGCCGCACTGCCTGGACACCGGGCCCCGCTCGCCCCCGCCCCCAGGAGTTCTGCTGACCAGCGGCGAGCTATCCCCCCCGTCCCGTCCCCCGCCCCGTCAGCCATTCATGGTGTCCGCAGAACACGCGGCAGCGGAACGCTTTTCTTCTCGGCCATTCCGTCGAAAAACACGGCTGCGGCGCTACGCTATCAAGACTTGGCTGCTTATGGGTTACGGTAAGGGTGATGGATTTGGTTAATCTAATGGCCGACCCTCCAGGCTTGTGGCAGGGGACTGAGTAGTTGTGTTTTGCAGCAGCGTGACTTTACACCATCAAATGAAAGTAAAAAGCCAACTGCACCACTTACAGTGCTGGACTGTGATAAAATTTCTCTTACCAGCCAAACATGCATGTTCTGTCCAGTTTGCAAGTTCTTTGGATATGAATATATCCCTGTGAAAATATCTCGAAATGTACCACGCTACCATGCCGCTTCTGTTTTTTTTCCAACCCGGAACCGACGCTATTAACACTCAGAACCCCGTTCGTATGCCGACCTATAAGGCCCACGAGGTTACCTTGATTGGCACTTTCTGCCACACGGCGTTCATAAATTAACCTGAGACGCCACCCGAGATTCCTCGAAAGGCGCACTAAGTTACCTCGCAGCTACCTCGGTGGACGCCGAGGTAAGTATGGTGAGCATGGCGGCCTCCATTAAACTGTGCTGTGACTCCATTAAACTGTAAACAATCCACCCGGCTCAATATACTTGCATCGTGTTCCCAGCAGAGGCCGTGATTTGTCTCCACAGCGCAGAAATTGACGACGTTCAAATGGCATTCAAGAACGAACCTACGAACATTGGCCCATGGCTGATATCTCGGTAACTCGCGGAAGAGGCTCGTGAGCGGGGCTCAGGCTTCCAAGCTGTGAGGAAATGTGGCTCTGCCGGAAATATTTGTGGTTTTTATAACGGCAAATGACCTTTTACTCTCGTACGAGTTAACCGGCCTTTGACTAGTGCATTGTTTAGATGTCTTCCAACTGAATACACAAAGCGTCCTGGAGCTTTCAGTGCCCTTTTTCTGTCAACTGCGTACGTACTTACAAATCTGGAATCGACGTGATCTTAGGTCACCTCTTAATAACTTCATAAAGACGACAATGTTTTGCGATTCGGCGTCCAATTTTACTTCACCGTTGTACTGTGGGTGCCTTTACAATGCATGGTGACTGTAGCTTGCACTGCATATCAGCCTGACTTGAGGGTTCCGTATTGAACACGTGTGACCTCATGCTAGGTCATCGTAGGAGGTCAAATGTGGGTCATTCCGCGTCAGATCGGACAAGAATTGGCCCGACCCTTTTCAATCTTGATGAAACTGGGCACGCTCATTAATCCTGGGTGGCCTCTGGGGTCAAAGTTACAGGTCACGAGAGGTCACCGATTTTTACAGACAATGTTTGACTTAAATGACCGTAATTCGGTGACGATTGTCACAGAAAGGTGTGATTAGCGTCGTTCGAAAGATAAATGCTCCAGCTTTCATAACTAAGTTTAGTTTCCTCGGTGACCCCGGGATGGCCTTTAACTTGACTGGGTCATATGGATTTTTTTAAATATGTTTGCCGGCCGTGATCTTTGAGAAAATGAAGGAAAACATGTCACCAAATCTACAAAAAGCGAGGCAAAAAACATTTCTGGTCAAATTCCAACCTTTTGAGTTTTCGTAAACTTAGTGTTCCTAAGTAGCACCTGAGAAATATGCCCTGCGGTTATTTGACACATATTGATTGATTTCGTACCTTTCGTTTGTCGGATTGCTCTGCAAGGTGGTGCGCACAATGTCCTGCGTGCCTGCTACACATCAATTAAGTTCTAAATTGCTTGACACTAAAGATCAAAGGCCATGACGGCCGCCTCCAATCGACCCCAGCCATCCAGAGCTGACAAACTCATTCTTCGCATTCCCACGGAAATGAGTCTGCCGAGTGTTCTTGGGCCTTTAAGTCAACTGAGACAATCTCAGCCAAGCGTCGGAATTTTCTGAAAATCAACTGAGGCCACTAACCTCGATTGGCCTTGGATCACCTTTTGAGATCGGACCATTCATAACTTTTTTAGGGCACTCATTCCGAATTTTAAATTACGTGTTGACTTATCGGAGTCTGCACGTATCCCGGTTTCCATGGGTGTTGATTTTCTGTCATGACGTCATTCCTTTAATGTTGGAATAGTTACAAATGAAATGACAACTTGGTTTACATGTCGACAGAAGTAATAAGTAAAATACGTGCCGAGAGAAAAAAAAACAGAAAATTGACTTTTATCCAGGACATTGAATAAAAATAAATGACTCAGTGCGTGCAAATTGGATGTTCACTTCGAAATCAGCGATTAAAAAAAGATATGCAAATGATCCGAAGTCACATGGGCCATCCAATACCAACCGTTATCAGTGACCTCGGTTGACCTTCCAAAGACCCCTTTGCATGACTAGGATTATCTCAGTTGGCTTTAGGACCTAAGAACACCCGACAGACTCACTTTCGTGCAAATGTAAAGGACGGGTATGTCAGATTTGGATGGCAATGGTCCATTGGTGGCGGGTGTCATGACCTTTCACCTTTCTGGTCAAGCAGTTTGAAACTAAGCCGATGTGTATCAGGCACACGGGACATTGTGCACACCAAATTGTAGAATAGTCCGGCAACTGAAATGCACGAAATCAATGAATATTCGTCAGATAGCCCAAAACTAAATTAAAGATATCTAAGAAGGTCTGAATATGCCAATAAATGTTTTTGCCACACCTGTTGTAGATATTTCGGATATATAAAAATGTTTAATGTAGCCAGACAAAAGGCGATCCCAAGGTCACCGAAAAAATGAGTTTATTTACGAGAGCTGGAACATTTTTCTTCCGAATGGTGCTAATTGCACCTTTCTGTGACAATCCAGCACCGAGTTATAGACATTTGAATCATGCAATATCTGCAAAAATCGGTGGCCTTTCGTGATCTTTAGCTTTGACCTCAGAGGCCAGCCAGGACTAAAGATTTATGGTAGGACATTTTTCGATAGATACTGTGAACGTACCAAATTTCACCAAAAATCGAAAGGGGTTGGGTCAGTTCTTGTGCGACTGAACGCGGAATGACCCATTAGTATTTTCAGATTCCATTACCAATGAGAAAAAATTTTAGAAAAGGACTGAATGCACTAATTTTTGGATCCGGTCACACAGATAATAGAATTTTCTTGGGAAGCTGTGCGTACAGGTTGCACAGATGTTCCTTGCAACATTGCAATATTTCTTACAGTTTAGCCTTTGGTGGTTTTATGTAGATTTCAGCTCAGCGAGTAAAGTGGCGACGTCTGTTTGATGTTCTGGACCGGTGTGGTGATTTCGGCCTTTGCAATGTTGTGCAACATTTCGTGGAGATGTACAACATTGGACAACCGACGTGTAGGACCATCCAGAGATGTCAGATGGAGGTCACTAGCTTGCTCGTATTAGTCCGAGGTTGAAACTGAAAAATGTGGCAATGTTGCATGTACACGAAAATACGGGTCACTGCAAGGCTAATTTGTACCCAAAGCCCTTTCCAAGCATCTTTTTTTAAATCACCGTGCAAAATGGACCAGGAGACATGCATTGCATGTTACATTATAACAGAGGTCAAATTTGACCCATCCTGTGCCCTTGACCTCTGTGACCTTAAGTCAGGTGGCAGTTAGAATATGTGATTAAGCTGTCAAGAGCATATTATCAATCCAACTTCAGTCTCTATCTACTTTTTCACTGTGATTAGGCGACTCCGGAAAAAACGTCCCCTTTTCATGTTCGACATGACCTGCAAAGTCATCATTGACCTGAACGTCAAAAATACGCACGTCACAGGACAACTAGGTTCGGCGGCATGGAATACCGTTTCATTCAGTCAAATCAGACGATTGGTTCTCGAGACAGACGGGGCGCGTTAAAAGCCCCCTTCAGTCCACTGAAGGTGGCGAAATACCCCAGTCAATGCCGGTGTAACAAAAACTCAGATATAAACTTAATCACCCGGCCAAATGCAACACAAAAAAAGAATCCCGACTAGCTCGACGGAGCGAAGGCAACGGTACATGTGCCAACTGTCTAGCCGTCATCAGTAGCTCAGTTCGTTCAGTGCCGGTGTCCCCGTCCTGGCAAGTCGGGTTCCAGTCGTCTCGTCCATATCGTCTCGGCGCTCGATATTTGACCCGCGGGTCAGCTGGCAACTGGCCAGCATAGGGGTACGCTGCCTACCACGCGGTCGCGTCGCACCCTTAGCGGCATGTCCATTTTTCGCCACAAAACTTGCCGTCACCTTGGACTGCTCGATCGGTTCGGAGTGTGCGCATCAAGATCTGATTAACAGGGGCTGCGATCCCTAACGTCACAGCAGCCATTAAAATCGAAATGTTAAAAAACATTTCGGTTTTGCGAAAGATTTTATGTCAGTGCCCTTACATTCTGACTCTGAGCATTATTTTTCCGTCTTTGCAGACTATGTGTCGACATTTATGTCTATCACAATTACTGTAGTATAGTTATATCGATGTTGTGTGTATTAAGTACAGTAATCTGTCACGACACCTCCCGAGATCATTTCTCGACTCAGACGGAAACGTTCATTGTGACGTTATTTATGAAAGGGATAACTGGAAAATGCCATAATGTCATTGCTACAACGTAAATGATTTGGCTTAGAAAATGCAAAAGCTTCGGAAGAGGAGTTACGCCAGTTCCATTATGAAAATGGAGCTGGCAGCATGAATAGCAATATAAAAGTTTCATTTGTTTCGGTGATAATGCAGAATCTGCATCACATTAGCCGTTCTCACAACACTGAACGAGTAACTTTCAACCTGCATGCGACCCATATTGGTCATGCAAAGTCTGAGGTGACCCGGGAAGAATGTCTAATTAACCTTGAAAGTTTAAACGCGACAACTCAAACCAGATACTGTGCTGTTATCCAATGGAAAATTCCATGTTTTCTCTGTAAAGACTAGAAATGCATGGGGCATATTGAGTCATGCTACTGACTTCATCGCTGAGAAAATGGCTGTTGCGTTCAGATATTTCATAGCCTGAACTATTTCATGCCTCCGTTACTCGGCCATCTCGTGTGTGCGTGTGTGAGATTGGGGCTTCAGGGCGGGGTTCACTGCTGGGTCAAATGGGGTCCCTACTCTGCTATCTCTTTTCATTTTTGTTTTCCCCGGGAAAGACGGAAAGCGCTGCATTCCTAGTCCACGTGGCATTGGAAATTGGTTCGTGATTCCTTCGTTAGGGAACTTAAAGCCAAGGCTCTCTCAATTTGGGAAGGAGGAATAATTTTGGCGCCCGAGAGATTTGGCTGGACATGCCGTGCCCAGAAAAGTAATTTAACTTTCTATAGTACGGTTCAGTCACGAAACCGACCCCAACCTCCTCTGACTTTACAACGCAGCTTACTAAAGACCAGCTCATTTGTTACTTTCCAAAAGTCAATAACAAGAAATGCAGAGTAACTGACTGTACGTATTGTCACGCAGACGAGTTTTCACGGACATTGAACACTGATTTTTTACGAACGTTTTGCGAGCATACGAATACACGACATGCTCGTTGCAAAACTTACCACTAAGGACGTGATCACTCGAAACCTTTTCTGGAAGGGGCATTGCAAGGTGTCCCAAAACTAATGTGACACTTTTCTTAATAACGGACGTAGTTTTAAAGATAAGTACTTGATTTTTTCATATAACAGTGCGCATGGATTGCCACGCCACGGTGTATTTTTGTCTCCTAAACGTTCATAAGTGCTGGAATTATGTGTTGGTCAAGATGGGGTTCACAATCGAGGAAAACGCATTTTGTGTTGAAAAATACGCAACAGTCAAGCCTGTCCAACAGACGCGCTTGGAGTTTACACACCGGTTCGGTCTTAAAAGATGCGATGCCCCCAACAGACAATCAATCCGTCATTGGATCCACAAATTCATAGTTTATGGAACGGTGTACAGTCTGAACGGTTGAGTCCCGGACAATGCTACTCACTCATGAAGAACAAAATCCCAAAGAACTCTAGCCAGCATCGCCGCCGTCGCGGCATCAGCCGCACGGAGCCCGACAAAATCCCTTCGCCGTTGCTGCCAAGGGTTCGAGATGTCCGGACATGGATTGTCCTAACATTCTGAAAAAGGGGCTTAAAACTGCACCATTCCGAATAACCAGGTGTGTTTCACAAACTCGACACGCAAAACATGGAGAAAGGGATGGCGTTGTGTCAGTGGTTTACCGACAAACTCGAGCAGGAGCCACGTATGTATTCTAGCAAAGTAAACTTGCTAGAATACATACGTGCACGTAGAAACAATACCTGAATCCCCCACCTGCAGAAACGGAATGCCCAAAGGCTCTTCGCTCGCTACAACGTGCGAGGACAAGAACTCAATGTCGCGTTCCTCAGAAATGTACCAACGTTTCTTGACGATCTCTGGTTCACAGATGAGGCGTATTTTTTCTCAGTGGCCATGTCAGCTGAAAAAACAATGTGTTCTGGGGAAAAACCAAGCCCGATATCGTATTTGACAGTGACTCCTGCGGTCTGAGCGATCCTCGTCGCTCAGTGCCTGAACGTTCTGAAAATATTCTCTAGGCGTATTCGGGTGTTTGAGCCGCCAAGGCCAACATTTCGAGCATGTAATAAAACAGTCATGAAATCAAAACGAGATGTCTTGTTATGAAATTTGGCGGGCTGAACATACAGAGCATTACAAATGCTGCGTGAAAATATGATGTTCTTAACTCAGCAAACAAGGAAATTATTGCCAAGGTTCCGTGTTACATTTTTGGGGACAACCTGTACCTCCCGTACGATTTTTGAATTATGTTTATAATACAGCTTTGATGCCCTTGTGTCCCTGCGTATATACCTTAGAATCACGTCACAGGGAGGGAAGCTGTACGGAGTTCAGTTACTCCGTGTATTCTTTTTGTATCCGTGCCGCGTTCAGGAACAGGCGTCAATGTGCTTGGGCGGAAATAGTTTCATAGCAGAAGTGAAGTGCCTCGGAACGTTTACACAGTCGTAACATCGTACGCGGACATGTGCCTGGATCCCGTAGGAAAGAAGGTTATCCTCATGTTGTATGCAACCCCTCGCTGACCCGGGAGTCATTGCATCACCTCGGAAAGGTCGTGTCCCTCCGGAACAGAGCGGAGCCCAGGTGACGCAACACTTACCCTGGTCAATTTCGAATCCGAGGCAAAGCGATGAAGACGTCCTGAGCATCCCTGCACACGCCTGAATTCCCATGCATACAAAGCGATCACCCAATCGCCAATACGCCCTGGCCCTGGTGCCCAGCGTCGGCCCAGCATATCACACCCTAGACCAAGCCCCGGTCTCTGCTCGGTGCGCCTTCGCCGGGCGGTCGACCGTGCCCTGTGACGTCTGGGGCGCCTGTCCGCCGGCCAGGATCAGTTTATTCCAGCGGCAGAAACGCGTGGCAAAACGTGGTTAGGCGCAGTTCTGCCGTTCCAACGGCCCCGCCTGTCTCACGACGGCCGCAACTCACGCACTGATGGTATTTCATGACGTCCTGAAACGTCTTCATTGACAACTGACGATCAGCGACCACATTTGCCAACCAGCGATGCTGAGGGAGGAGGCCTGTTCAGCGACAGATCCGCCCACGCAAGACTCTTATAGTTGAATCGTACCCTGGGATAGCGCAGGAGTCAGCGTGCTGGACTTCGAATCGGAAGGTCCTTGGTTCGAATCCGAAAAAAGCGCAAAGCTTTCGAGAGTGCAATATATACATGACCATCGCTAACACGAAGTATGACGTAAGCAAACACATGACGTCCACCGTCAGCTGCTGCTGAGCGCGGCCGTCCTGCCGCCGCGGCAAGCAGAACCGCTCGTGTAAACTTGTGAAATGACTAGGCACAGTTAGGATTTGCTCAAGGGTGGCGACGGAGCTCAACGTGAACTGAAATCATACCAAAACCTCCTGCTGGGAAGACGGCAATGGTTTTCACAAAAATGCGGGCCTAATGACGGGGGCCGGCCCCCCGACTCCCTTTGGCTGTGCTTATGAAACTGACCCTGAGGGTCAGTTTATACGGGCAGTTTTGCCTGCCGCGGCGGCAGGGAGGCCGCGCCCTGCAGCAGCTGACGGTAGACGTCACGTGATTGCTTACGTCATGTTTCGTCATAGCGATGGCCACGTAAATCTTGCAGCCTCGAAAGTTTCGCGGTATTTCTTGGATCCGAACCACGGATCTCCCGAATCGGAGCCCAGCGCTCTGGTCACTGTGCTACCGAGGGTGGTGGTTAAAATGTGTGGGTTAATCTGTCGCTGGAAAGGCCTCCTACCCCCAACACAGCTGAATGGCTAATGTGATCACTGGTCGCTTATGGTCAATGAAAACGTTTCAGCACGTCGTGAAACGTCACCAGTGGCTGAGCTGTGGCAGTCGTGAGAGAGGCGGGACCGTTCGGGCAGCAGAACCGCGTGTATCTGCCTGGTCAGTCGGTCTGACCTCGCGGCAGCAGCACGGGCCCGGGCCTGATGAAACCGGCGGGTTCCGATGCCGCCCTGCGGTTATGCCAGGGACGGATCAAAAGTCGACTGTGCACGCTATTACAGAATACTTGGGCACTTCGGAAGCACCTGCATGCCATTTACAACAGATACAAAGTGCGGAGCCAAGAGACACGCGAGCCATTCCCTCTGAGAGGGTTCGAGGGATCGGATGCATGTTGAATGTGATGAGCGAGAAGTGCAAATAAGTAAAATGAAGAGCAAAGAAGAGCCGGGAGTAGAAAAACTGCAACGAAATAAACAGATAGAGATACCGGGTCTGTGGACAGTCAGGGACCATAGCATGCAATCCGACTGAGAGGCCAGACTATTATACGAGATGAAAGGGCGCCTAAATGTCGGGGTCTGGTACATCAGCTACACTAAGCGTGTAGACACCTCAGTCATATATATATGCGGTTTGCGGTGGTTTATCATATATGCGGTTTGAAGCATTCCTGATGCGCGGGGTAGCGGCCCAAGTTGCGGGGACGAGGTTCCCCAAGTGATCATTGTAAGAAACAACATGCCATTACGTGTGACATATCGCGAAACCCTAGTTCCCTCGACTGAGGATAGCTTTCAGCGTGCGAATGGGCTTCGGACAACGTTTAACAACAACAATCACCAGGAAGGCAATTTGGGTCCGGGAGCGATTCCAGATCTCTGTTGCTGTAGATTTACCGTGGGCCAAGGAAAGGCAGCGGGGTCCCAGCAACAGGATTGTGCGGGGCGCGAGGGAACCGCGATGACCCAGACCTTCAGGGCATGAGGATTGCCTAACAAGCGGAACCTCGAAATGATATCACAACGTCGTGTTAAGGTCGGTTTCCCACCTTCATCAAGTGTTGAAATTATTCAGAATGGAACTGATGTCGATTGTCCATGATCTCTGTGGAGTAAGCTTTACAGTTGTCATCTTGCGCATAAATGCAGAGGTTGCACGAAGCATAAATGGCGTTCTTGGCGTGCAATGACCAGCAAATTGCAAGAAAAGAACATCACAAAATTAGGCGGCCTTGATCTCAAAACTTGTTTGGCCTCTTGTGTCGACTGCGAAATAGTCAGCTGACATATCCAGTTCTCTGTGTCTTGAAGGCCGCAACGGAAGAAACAAACAACGCCCCACTGGCCCGATTGGGTGGCGACATTAGGCTCCCGCGTGCTCGCAGCCATCTGCCGCACGTCATTGGCTGACGCTAACAAAATTGTTCCTTGTGTCTGACCCATATTTCGAATTTATACGGTGGTCTTCAGTACTAATCCAGCTCGTACCAGTTTCAGATCCACCTTCCCCGTACCAGGGTGCGTGTTTGAACACATCTCTCTCTTACTCGCAAACCAAGTATCAGAGGAAAATGAAAGATAAATCGTTGAAAAGAATTTGAAGAATGTAGCTCAAACACGACAAAATCTTGGACAAATAGTCCAAAATTTTGAGGAAATGCAGCCAAAATTTCAAAAGCTTAGTTTTTTCATTTTAGAGTAGCTCAGCAACTAAAATATTTTGCCTCAGATTGTGCTTAATGCGATATCTAGTAACAAGCTCAACAACCTCTTTTAACTAAAGCTACCCCTTTTTGACCTTCAGAAGTCAGATCACGTCATAGTTCCAAAATGGTATTTTGCAAAATGTAAATCCTCTTTTTCTTTGTAATGATGAGCATGTTTGTACGGCTAATGTGTATTTACGCAGGTGTTGATGAGATACCCAAATACGCTATAGATACCCAAGTACGATGTCAGGTTAAACGAAAGGTCAGTTAACCCTATTCCCGGAGGGCTAAACGGTATGGTCGATTCCCGGCAGGGGGCGGATTGGGCCCCCCCTGAGATCTCGAGAACTACTTGACCGATTTCATCGCAACAAACGGCAATCGATTTGCCTGGACGTGAACTAAATTTTTATAAAAAGAAATTTTCAAAATTTTGAAATTTGTGGATACAGGGGGGCAAAAATGTAAAAATGGGTGGTACTTTTGGGCTTCTTATAACTCCATGGTTTATGGACCGATTTCGATGAAACTGGCATGAATTGAGAGATAATGAATAGGGCTTTTACCATGGGTCCGCAAATCTGAAATTTTGAAAAAAATTCATGGGCGTTCACAGGGTTTCAAAAATAGGAGGATTAGTCTTCTAACAACTGAATGAACAAAAGAGGCAAACACCCTTCTTTGGCTTCTGCTAGTCATGTTATACTAAAGAAGTGCAAATCGCATCACAATGTTTGTATAATGTTAGCATAGGCGGTGCCAGGGACATGAAAAAGGGGGAACTGTCATGGTCACGCGTTTCTCAGATCAACTCGTGACCTTTGACCTTAAATGACCTCCAGTGACCTTGGAGTCACTTGGAATGATCTCGTGTGCATTAAATATTGTCTGTAAACGTTTTCAATCATTTGCATTCACTTTATTTCAAAAATTTCATTTTATGGCTATTGCGATATACGGCACGCGCACTGACATTTTAGGTCATAGCTCCGTGACCCGACATGATATTAAGTTGAAACTTGGTACACAAGTAGAGGACACCCTTCTACGTCACATATATTTCGCGTTTGGCATTTGAAAAAACGGCACTGAAATTATAGCAAAAAAACAAATTTTGACTTTTGACCTTGGCCTGACCTTGTGAAGTGATCTCAGATAAACAAAATTACATCTGTACATTGCCCAACTATTTAGCTATACATCCATTTAAGGTTTTAAGTTCTATCTTTAAAACTCTGTTTTTGGCGGACATTTTCCTTTTATCCTCAACATGGCCAAAAATGGCATGAGGTGCCTCCCAAAAACGCTGCCTGGCTCCACCCCTGAACAAAATAGAATTTTGAAATTTTGTCACAGCACGTAGAAAAAATAGCTAGGAAAAGTCAGCAAGTTTCGTGAAGCTGCGTTAAAAATCCTGGAATTGGCAAGCAAAAAACCCGAGGGGGGCGGATTCAGCCCCCCCTGCCGGGAATAGGTTTAAGGTCAACTCAGGTCGAATTTTCAGATGACAGGAACTGAACAATTCAGAGCTTTAGAGGGGCTTACGTGGCAAGCAGAATATTTTTCAGGGTTTAGGAAGGGTCAATGGAGGCCAAGAGAGGTCATATGAGAGACCTATTCAAGGCCACAAACAAACTCTTTAGTGCATTGCTCGGGTTAAAAAGGATCACTGCACTCGGATGGCTTCTAGTGGTCTTGTTGAGACAACATTATTTCAGGCCTTAAATTCGAATTCAGCATCTCTTTTAACTCTATACACCTGCAAATTACTAATGACGGAAAAGGTTTCGGTTTATAGCAAGCACCCATAATGGTGGGTCATGACGTAAGCCAAGGTCACGGGTGCTCTGATGTCATGATGGTAACACATGTTTGGGGTCATGTGGCTGGTAATATCCGGGCATCGCAATCCCATAAAAATCCGTTCAAATTCCTATTTTTTCTCCAAAAAGCGGCTAAAATTGACCTGACCTTAGGCCACTGGCCTGAGATTTCCCGTAAAATCTGAAATGTACAAATTGTACCTTTCATAATACGCTATAACTCCTGCAAGTCTTAGCAAGCTCGGTACGACCCCAAAAAAGTTACAGGGGTCGAAGTTTTTTGGGGGTTAACCTCTGACCTAATCTAGGTCAGTGACCTGACCTGATTTGGGGCTGAAATTTCGCCGGAATATGTGCAATGAATAAGAACTTCAAATCTGGCGGCTCCGGATTTTTTTTTTTTTGTTCTCACACGATGGCGGGAAAAAACTTGAAGGAGTATTCCGCCCATCTCTCGGTACCAAGCGCGTTAATCTTCGATTCGTTTGGAGCCTAGCGCTCGTGTCTGCAGTTTCCCAAGTAGGACTGACAGAGAGCTCAAGGCATTACATAACAGCTGTTTATTAGGGTTGAATTTGATCACCGATGTAACCCATGCATGAACGTCCAACCTGTCACCCCTTCCCCGGAAATAAACTTTAATTGGTGGAAATAATTGTTGTACGTTTAAATTAACACACTACACATTTGAAGAAGCTGTTTTGAATGTAATATGTGCTCAGTTTTATTTCTTGGCACCGGCAGCCGAGCCAAAATCACGGTGTCGCATCGACACAGATGGGAGCAAGCGCCCGCCCATGTTTAGGGGCATCACAAACTGGGCACCCGCTCGTACTCCGGAGACCTCGTGATGGATCAAAAGTTGGCTCATGACAACGATTTTCCTTCGTTTTTTGCATGCAAGGTCCACAGGCAGAGTCATCAGTTCAGAACGAATGCCAGTACCATGAATTATTGTTTCTTGTCTGCAAAGTGGGCATCAGCAATTGAGACTTTTTCATTTTCCATTTGGAATAGGCAGATTCGTTGCCATTTTGTTATCCATTTGAATAGCAATTTCTGGAACTGGAACATTTTACATCTGAAAATAGCGAAATAGTTTTCTAATTGTATTTATAAAACAAAGCATTAATAAGTTCCGGGCAATTGGCGCTAATTTTCTTTTGCGTTGGAGCAGAAGACGGATTCGCGCTATTTACCGAGAACAGACACCACCGTTCCCGTGTGGCATTGTGCTGTGGTGTTATTCCCGCGGTCTAGGTTCCCATACGCGGTATGGAGGAAGAGTTGTATATCTGAAGGACGAGAAATTGGCAGTGATTCTGAGAGCGATGAGCGGGTTTTCATGTAAAATTAGGAAAGAAACGGACGCCAAGCAAACTGTCAAGGTGGCGAGCTGAGCTGCTAGAAAACGATCAGTAGATCCGTGGCTCCTACTCTCAACTTCCTGCTCCATTTGAAGGTTAATCACGTGATACCTAACACAGCTTAGGACTGCAAGCGAGATGTTAGTGTGCAACGCCTTAGAGCTGGAGCTGGGTGGGGAATGGAGGGAACCAGGATCGAGAGAAGGCAGTCTGGTACAAAATGATGTTTTTAAACGACGTTGGTGCTCTGCAAAAAAGGCGCGTTTAAGGGTCGGTGTTGTATAGCGAGAACCATTTAAAACAGGCGGCACACCCCCTAGATGCGTCGTCATTATGACCGAAGGGGAGGGGCAGACGTCATAGCCCCGTGGACCCTGGCAACCTCCCTCTCCCTGGCAGCATCGACGACCAACGGCGTCGTTGAGTCGTTGCGGCGCCGTCGGACTTGTTACACGCTGGAGACGCCACTTTCGGGCCCGCAGGCCCACTGGCGCGGGCCAAAGAAGCCCGCCGGCCTTTTTGCGGTTTTTGCTCAAACATTTCCGAGACGCCATGCGGTCTATGGGTTCTTGTAGGCTCTATTCAAATCAGACAACGCGTTTTCAAAAACCGTTCTTGTCTTTGGGGGAATAACTCTTCATTTTTTATTTTGGGCGACTTAAGTCATCTTGGCTTCTCGCATGATGCCGTTTTTGTTCCAAGGATTTTCAAGCCCATTTTGCGACTTAATTCCCACGTTGGTCATGTGAAGATTACCACAGATCCCAAGTTGTTTGACAAGAAAATTGGAGTGAATGTTAAAGGTGGTTGAAATTTGAAACCCTTTAAAAGTATATGTGTCTTGGCCATAATTATCAACAAATAATTTGGCATTTTTAGCAGCAAGACCGTTCTTCGTTTCCCATTCTTTGGCAACAGTCTTATGCTCATAACAAAAGATCTTATTAAGTCTCGCCTTTTAAAACATTGTAACAGAAACATCTGTTTGTCGTAACGGAAAGGCCATTATTAGTTTCAGATTCCTTAACCCGTACACGACCATGGGTCAGCGACGATCACGCCCGACTAGGGGTTCACCGTCCCCCCTCTAACTCACGAACGATTGGTCGCATGATAAAAATGAGCACACCGTAGGAGAGTTTGTGACGAGTAGAGCTCCAAACTGGTCTCATTTTCGGTTTTGGATAATATGTAAGCCGTTTACGTCCTATACATGTTTTCTCATAGCCGACTGCATGAGACCGAGAAATGGCCTGAATCTCAAGGGCTGTGATTAATAACGTATAGGTAAAGGCACCAACGCAGAAGTAAAGGTCCGCAGGTGCCGATGCACGTGTAATTTCTCGTTTTTTTTTAATGAGAACTAATTTTAGCGCTTCTTCATTTCCGCGACATCAGTCCATCCATGTAGATTTTATTGATCTCACTGGTCCTTATGATGGTTTCTGATGCCTAAATTTCAGAAAAATTCGCTAGTTACCAATGTACACAGTTGGTTAAGATTGGTAACTAACTGTAATTGGCGTGATGGTGGAGCTTTATTCGCGAGGGCCTGTTTATCACCAAAATATGAAATTTTTCAAACCCTTTGAGGTTCTTGGTATTACTTACGTCTATTCAAACCAGTTCTGCCATTTTCTACCTGTTCGGAGTAATTCATCGCAGATTTTGACGGTGGCACATTTTGGCTCACTACAGTTATTCGTGACCTGACCTCAGGTCAGTAGTTGGAAGTCATTGATACTTTGCCCAATGATGGTAGCTAGATGTCTGCTTCACTCCACACTAAAAATGTTCTGGAAAATTCCGCTAATTTCGGAAAAAAACGACGACCTGTCTTAAAAATGGGCTTGACCTGAAGTCAATGACCCGGAAAATTCCGAAAAATCTGAGATAGCGGATTTGTTGCATCTATCAAGAGGGAGGCAGTCAGCCACCCCCTCCACCCTCCCCCCAGTCGCGGGCGTTTTTTTTACGTTTTGCGTTGCCCCAGGTTTTTCCACGATTGTGAGAGAACGAACAAACACAGCGCCACGAAACTTCGTGTATGAATCCGAAAACTGAGGACTGTTGCAAATCTTCATGCCACTGTAAAAGAAGAAAACAAAATATCACGTCAGGTCACGAAAATATAACATTTAGACGCTAAAAACACACCACAGTTCTAAATAACAATGAACAAATCCTTTCTAACATACAATGCCACGGCGTCTCGAATGCCACATTTGCAAAGTATATGTCTACAACGTGGCTTAAAACAAGAAATAAAACTTTGCAGACATTGCAGCAGCCGGAGCCCATTTCCGTTGGACCGGCCGCCGCCATCGCGCTGCGACGACGTCCGGTCGTTGCTGATGCGGCCAATAAAAGCAAATATTCTGTCTATGATGCAGCCTGAGGGGTACAAAATTTCATGTATGTATTTGAAACAATTGGCATCAGTTTTTTAACCCTCAGTTGCAGTCTCATCATTCAGTTTTCTGATCTTCCTATCACTCAAAGAAATACCACAAGAAAAGAAGACATTGCAGGCCACAATTTAAGAATTATTCTAGATAGTATTAGAAGTAAATAAGTAGCCAGCTTTGAAGCAAGAATACAGAGCTTGGTATCACATTGATAGGCATCTACATATAGTTACACAATTCAGTGTCAGCAACGTTTATATCCAAAAATTAGGCTTCAGCGGCGTCAAGATTTATTCTAACCGAGATATAACCTTCCTTACCAAACACCAGGATATAATCACGTCAAACTTCCAGTCCCGTATGGACACCTCCGACGGTGGGCACGACTGCGACACAGTAGAATTAGGATCAAAAATAGCGTCCAACGGACACCGTAATATTGTAGTATTTGTTTTCATTAGGATAACGAAAATATACGTAAAGAACTGCAATATAAAAATCGGTCTCGCAAGAAAACGACTTCTGTCTCATAAATACATATTTAGAAGAGACGTTCACAGATCTTTTAAGAGACGTTTTTGTGAGATAAACTTTCAACAGAACGGCGAAAGGCAAAAACAGACGCAATCGAGATTATTTATGGGCTTTTCATCATTCAAAACACCATATTTTCCAACTCATACAAAAGACTTCACCACCTTGCGATTCCCAGGGCTATGTGATGTGAGGCTGCAGCCTGCAGCATTATGATGCGATAGTCAGCCTTGAGAGTCAGAGGTGTAGAACTGTAGCACAGAGAAACACGGAACAGAAGGATTTTAGAGTGGTAGAAAATACTTTGTCACAACATGCCATCCCATACACAGATATCCTGCATTCGGAAGGTGAGATATGTTATCGTTTTCGAGACTTGGGGTATTGAAAACTATTTTCTCCACCGATGACAAATTATCCTTTCTCAAATTTGTTTTTGATAAAAAAAAATGATGCTTTAACGTGCGCAGTCTTAATGGGACTCCTCTCAGCTTGTGTCCTGTGCGTTCGATTCCACACTGTCCCAGAACTGAGCGGTGATTGCCATCCCCATGTGGTTGGGGACTTTTCGCTTCACACATCGCGCTTTCCTTCACAGTTCATTGCATTGCATTGCACAATTCATTTGCACTGTGCCCAGTGCAAACGTAGCTGCACTGCTCACACATGCGTGCGCTTGCTCTGTATTCGGGCTAAAAAGATCTATATCTTCTCGTACGTAGTGATAAAAGCATTTCGTATTACACGTTGCGCACGAATGCGTACAAAGTAGGACTGGAAGCAAACAGGCTTTTGACGTCACGTCACTCCCTTTGGTTGTAGATATGTAGAATATTGTGTCCCGTGCAGTATTTCGTGCATTTTTTTAACTGGCACTCCTTGTTTAATTGAGGTCCTCGGTTCGAGTCCGGGTAGTGGCGCATTTCGCGTCCCTTGCGACAACCGGCGTGAGAGTTTGCGATGCGAAATGACCCTGGGAGTCGAGAACGTCGTTAAATAACCCAATACCAAACAACCCTTGTCTGACTGTCTTTTGTTAGGGGTGCCAGACAAAAGGACATGCTCGACGTATTAAAAAAAAAAAAAACACATGATAGGTGCATTTTTAGGAAAACGCTTGAAGCTCCCACGTCATTCAGGAGTCAAATGACCTTTTCTTGGTGTCAATTTGCACCAACCATTCGACGATCGATGACCCATCTGGTTGAAGTAAACTGGCGCTGGAAATGGGAGCTTTTTAAACCTAATTTTTGGGGTTTAAGACGCTGCACGGAACTCTAATTTTGCATGCATTTTTACTGACAAGCACCTAAATTTGGGGTCATTTGATTCTGAGCTTGTTTATTTTGAATGACACTGAAACACTGCTGACACCAGTGTAGTTTTCAGGTATCCTTCTTATCAGTGCCGTAGGTGCGAAATGGAGTGTAGAATCTTTTGACATCCGAATGGCTGGGAGTTTTAGGCACTACTCAAAAATCCTCCTGATTTGGATGCTTTTTTTCTCAGTGTATGGGCATAATTAAAGTTTGATCTGATGTGAATTTCTTAAAGCCTAACTGTAAGCGCGATTTACTGTAATATCTTCATACCTTGGTGGTCCAATGGTGCCGTTGTTAATGACGTAATCCAGCAAAACATTGAGCCATTAATGTCGATGGGTATGAGCATGGCAACGAAATAATGATATGGAGACAGAAAAAGCTTAATGATGATAATGATGAGATGAATGATCAATCAGTAGGATCTGGCACAAAAACTATACAACATATTAGTTAACCAAGGAGGATGATCTTCGGATTTACCTCAACCCCTCAACAATACGCGTAATTTTCCGAGGGCCACCAGTGCTCATGCTGACCAAGATTTTCCAGTGCATTTGGCTTGCCTCCTGAAGAAATTTGTTCCGTGGCCCAAAATGTTTGGGTGAAGAGGGCCGGTATCCAAGCAGCATCATATGTTTATGATGAACTTTGGTGTGCGGTCGCAGCGCTATTTCAGAAAATATTCCAAGTTTTTGATTTGGCTTTTAGCAAAATGTGTGAACTGAAATTACGTGCGAGATAAGTTTTGGGATCTGGCATCTGTAGTTCATGACAGAAAGTTAACACATCTTAACCCTATTCCCGGAGGGCTAGACGGTATGGCCGATTCCCGGCAGGGGGGCGGATTCGGCCCCCCCCCTGAGATCTCGAGAACTACTTATCCGATTTCATCGCAACAAACGGCAATCGATTTGCCGTGACGTGAACTGCACTTTTATAAAAAGAGATTTTCAAAATTTTGAAATTTGTGGATATAGGGGGGCAAAAATGTCAAAATGGGGGGTACTTTTTGACTTCTTATAACTCCGTTGTTTATGGACCGATTTCGATGAAACTGACATCAATCGAGAGATTATGGATAGGGCTTTTACCATGGGTATGCAAATTTGAAATTTTGAGAAAATTCATGGGCGTTCACAGGGTTTCAAAAATAGGGGATTAGTTTTCTAATAACTGAATGAACAAAAGAGGCCAAAACACTTTTTTAGCTTCTGCTAGTCATGTTATGCTAAAGAAGTACAAATCGCATCACAATGTTTGTATAATGTTAGCATAGGCGGTGCCAGGGACATAAAAAAGGGGGAACTGCCATGGTCAAACGTTCTTCAGATCAACTTGTGACCTTTGACCTTAAATGACCTCCAGTGAACTTGGGGTCACCTGGAATGATGTCGTGTGCATTCAATATTATCTGTAAACGTTTTTAATCGATTGAATTTACTCTATTCCAAAAAATTCATTTTTTGGCTTTTGCGTTATAGGGTACGCGCTCTGACATTTTTGGTCATAGCTCCGTGACCCGATCTGATATCAAGCTAAAACTTGGTACACAAATAGAGGGCATCCTTTTACGTCATATATATTCCGGGTTTGGTATTTGAAAAAACGGCGCCGAAATTATAGCAAAAAAACAAATTTTGACTTTTGACCTTGACCTGACCTTGTAAAGTGACCTCAGATAAACAAAATTACATATGCACATTGCCCAACTATTTAGCTATACATTCATATAAAGTTTTAAGTTCTATCTTAAAAACTCCGTTTTTGGCAGACATTTTCCTTTTACCCTCAACATGGCCAAAAATGGCCTGAGGTGCCTCCCAAAAACGTTGCCTGGCTCCGCCCCTGAGCAAAATAGAATTTCGAAATTTTGTCACGGCGCGTAGAAGGAATAGCTAGGAAAAGTGACTAAGTTTCATGAAGCTGCGTTAAAAAGCCTGGAATTGGCAAGCAAAAAACCCGAGGGGGGGCGGATTCCCCCCCCCCTGCCGGGAATAGGGTTAAGGTTGACCATTTGTCTTCCATGGTAGGTAACGTAAGAAAAGCAGGCGTGAAAGATTAAAGGCAAGTCAGTGTTCCCACGGACAATCTTTGCTCGTGAAAACGACGCCCATTCGCAACGTTCGAACAATGACGGAATCTCCGGTGCGCCGGACCCCTGCGGCCATTTCTTCAAAACAGGCCAGGAAAGGGACATATCATCGCCTTTGGCCCGCCGTTCGGCGTTCAGGCATCCCGAAGTAACTGCGAACCTTGGAGAGTACTGTCATGAAATCGGCGATATTGGAGGCACGCAGATCTTCCCCTCTAAATTTGTAGTCTTTCTCCCATATCTGCAGAACATAATGCACCCTTCGGCACAATCACTGATAGTTTCATAGGCACTCTTGCGGCACTCTTTTTTTCAAAGGAAGAGAAAACATTCAGTCAAATTCTGATACCACATACCTTTCTGGCCTCATTCCGACACCAGTTTACAGAACGTTTAGATCAAAATATCCTAGTAGACGTTACAGGATCGATGGAATATTTCCGTATAAAACACCTGAAATTGGCAAAGGTTTCACAAATAGATTTGGTCAGAAAAAAATAAATGAAAATAAATGGAAAACTGGCATCTACAATAAGACCAATGCGTGTCAAACTGAGGGCAGACTGCAACACTTTCCCAAACACCTGCAGACAGGTCACCTTACTGGGCAAAATGGCCACGAGAAAATTGATTCGACATCTTACAATTTCAGATCTCCCATCATTATTTTTGTGCCTCTACTGTTGGGCGGCCGGTTAAAACCACTTCTAGCCTATTTCCGTGTCCTTAACGGTAACACGCATTCCCGTGTTTCATTTTCTTATAAATGTACCCGGGACGTGCTAAAGTGGTTGACGCTGGGATCAGGGTTCATGTTAAGCCGAGCTTGTTGTTGTACTTTTATTCTGCCATCCAAGTACTACGAAATGTGGAGTGATTTTGCCCCAAGCGCCGAACCATATGGCGCTGGAGGATCTTTACCGTGCCATGCAACGCTATAAGTGTGGTGGGCCCATTCGCCCCCCCCCCCCGGCGCGAGGTCTGTAGGATACCCTTCCGATGTGATCGAGACAAACGGCATTCGATTTGCCATGACGTAACCTTCATTTTTACATATGGAAATTTTGAAAATATGTTCAGGGATAAATACAGGGGCAAAAAGTCAGAAAAGGTCTATTTTTGACTTCCTATAACTTGGATGTTTATGGAACGAAAGTGATGCAATTGGCATAAACCGAGAGTGCCAATTAATGGAACTTTTTACATGGGGACATAAACCTGACATTTTGAGAAAGTTCATAGACGTTGACAGGGCTTGTGAAATTATATGAATATTTTGTTAAAATTGAATGAACACAAAATATTGAAATTTTCTTGTAGCTTTTACTAGTGATTTTTACTTAAGAAGTACGTATAAATTGTATTACATGGTTTGCATAATCTTGCCATAGGCTGCATTAGGGTCATGAAAAAGGGGAATTGTCATGGTGAAAAAGGGGAATGCTAATCAGGTCAGCTTGCGAACTTTCACCTTAAAAAACCTGAAATCATATCGTATTGTAATGTACTGCACTGTATTTTCAAATGACCTTAAATTAAATGGCCTTCGATTCATTACACAGAGTTTTAAAACTATTCCAAACATCCGATTTGACTACGTTTTGGGAAGTCTTGTTTTTGACCATCGTGATACAGGGTGCGCGCTAGGGCATTTTAGGTCATGGCTCTGTGAACCCAACCTGTTATTGAACTAAGACGTGAAACACAAGTGCAGGTCATTTTGTTGCGTCATGTGTGTTCTGTTTTTTTAAGATTGTCTTTAAGATATTTACATAAAACCATTTCTTTCTTTCCATCTTTTTGCCTTGTGAACTGACCTCATGTCGGCAAAAAATTTTTCCATTGTTACCTAGTTATTCAACAATACACACTTAACCTTCGCCAGGCCGAGGGATTCATGAGAACCTGTGCCCTCCGGTTTGCTGGAGCTAGCCAAAAATGGAAAGACGCAGAAATGCGAAACTTAGGGAACAATTTGATACATCATTTTTTACACCTTCCGCCAATTTTTGAATTCAAGGTCACCTCTGGCCAAGCATTTCGTGATATGTATCGAATGACATTAAACTTCTCATTTTGATAGAGTATGACAAATGGAACAATTTTGCTACCTTGAATTTTTCAGAAATGCCCAGGTCACTGACCTTAGGTCAGCCGAACTTTCGGCCTTTTTTGCGTTTTTTGGTGAGGTTATGGGACTGGTTCGGCGATTTTGATACTTGGATATACATCTTGGTGTTTCTCACGTCGTTTGTACGGAAAACTATACCTTTTGATCGGTGACCTGGGGTCAGGTCACGTTTCACACCAAATTTTCAGATCCGAAAACGACTGCAGTTCTTTGGTTTACAATCTGGAATGTTTATGGTAGTCTTTAAGAATGCTTATGGTAGTCGGAAGCCTTAATATATGGTATTGGTAAGCGCTTATTTACCAAGGTAAACTAATCCCATTTTATCCAGACTCACCAGATTTGGCCTTTTGAAATAATATGCTCATTTTCGATGCAAACACATTTTGTATGGTTACAAGCAATAGAAACTAAGCCCATGCCTTCCTTCTGTACAGTCTGTCTCGCCCCAGTCCTCTTATTTTTGGTCGCGAAAATATGAACTCTTGACGCCGCGAAAATAACTTGTGCCAACTATATTTGCATTGCGGCCGTGTCCGACGCCAGGTATCGGAGTGACTTGCGTCAAACATGCTTTCTGGCACGGGTTTCATGATGTAGGAGGAATATCACGTGGTCCAATCCGTGTCCGATCAATGCTAATGAGGCGGATAATAAGGCAGAAACCATAAATGTCCAGCATTTAGGCTTCAATTCCTTTACGTAGGATGACCTCACCTGACTTTGATATGATACTGGCTGACTTTAAGTGCGTGCCAGATACGTTTAAGGTGTATTGCAGCCAAGGCACATACCGATAGATTGAGAAAAAAGCACGGGACTCTTGCCCAAACGACTCTTTTTGCCTTTGCTTTCCGCTGTCCTTGAAATGATCAAATTTGGCCTCAAACCCTTTTCCGTCCCACATAAGCAAATCAGGCCTTCTGTGAGCTGTCAGAGCCCTTTGAATCCACTTGAAAGCCTTGGTTACCATGTTTCCGCAAAAAATATCAAAAAGTTTATTTTACCTAAGATGACATCTGGCGGCCTTAATACTGACCTTATTGCAAACAGTCTAGATGCTTTCTTCTTGTTTCGCCAAGGGCTTTCCAACGGTGTTTTTACTTTTTCTGTGAGACGTTTAGTTCTCAAGATCTGGGGTCATGAAACCATTGCCTGGCAAGGTTTAACATGATTTATGTATTCATTTTCCGGCCTATTCTCGAGACCGTTAAAAAAAATCGAAAAACACCCGGAGGTATGCTGGGTAAGAACAAGGCAGACCCGAGCACCTTCGGGCCGACACGGTCTCAGCAGCATGTTGTGGTTCGGTGCACAGGCGGGAGAGTTTTCTTCGGTGGGCTCGGCGGCTGGCGGGCAGCTGACAGGGGGCCGGGCTGTTGGCGGTTTGGGGTCGGAGGCGGCGGTCAGCGAGTCCAGTTAACGGCCAGCCGGTGGCGGGAGTAGATTTAGAACCGGGGCGCGGGGGTCCGAGGTATTGCGACGGCCGGACGGACGGGAATCCCCGCTCTCGTGGGATTTACTAACAGCGATGGTTTATTCATGTGGACGATGACCGTCCTATCAATAGAGCTGAGGTGTATTTATGTTTCTCAATATCTTGAAGGCATGACAACGACGAAACGCTTAGATTTAGAACCTCAGCGCGCAGGAAAATACGTCATGTTGGCGAGGTCGGTTTTAGAAGGGTGATTATTGATAAGTAAAGTGATAGTATACGGGTTAGTAACAAAGGTTAGATGTCAAGTGGTAACCTTTCACTGGTTGGAACGGTCTTCTGAACTTTTTATGGCTGCGTTAGTCCTATGTCCATAAATATAGTGCGGTACACATATGTTTGTAAGTGAGGTTATAGGTTCAATGACCCGGAACCAAGTTGAATTTTTTGAGTTTTGCACTAGCATCCACAAAAGATTACAGTCTGTACGCTTTGCTGTGCGTGTTTCTGTTCCGGGACGGATGTTTTGCTCCCGGCGTTTTTTTTCAAATGTGATTTAAACGGCTCGAGAACTGCAGCGAACAAGATTATCGGTGCGCAGGACGACCTGATGTGTTCTGGGATACAAATACTGACGTAGGTAGATGGAGATCCGTTTGTAATGAGAACCATAGAAAGGTAAAATCGATGTGCCAAACACTTATAAAAAAAAACAACAAGTTTTGACTTTTGAAGGGAAACGCAGTTCACCTTGCTTGTTGTGCCCCTCGAAGTCCCGTCGTGGTGAATTTCTGCTGCTGCGGGAACCGAGACTCCTTTTACCAGCAGTCTGCCAGATTCCCGCGAGAGGCGCTATTGATCAGGACTCCCGAGTGCCGACCAGGAGTGTCGACCGACCACTGGCCTCCAGATCAGGCATGGTGAACGAGGACTGGGTCCCGGACCAGGAGCGGTGACCGCGGTCTGATCGGTCCTGACCGGTCGATCGGAAGCAAAGATCGACTGGTAACCTGGCACTTGCTGGGAGGAGGGGAGGGGAGTCAGCCACACCCTCTCAATCAACCCGCGACGGATGAACCGGTTCGGTTGATCTCAATGGCATGAGATCAGCCGAATCTCTCATCGGATTGCCCTCCGTGGGGCAAACCAATTGCAACTCATGTCAGAACCCGAGCCTGTGACCTCTGGGATCACGAGTCTCGACAAACGTGGCATTTGACTGATTTGGAGACAGCCGTTTTAGTACATATCGGATACTGTAGACACTGTAAGACGTAAATGCAAGCGAAGTTGTACCTACGATAAAAAGAGTCACCTGTATGGGGACAATGGTGAGACACGTCATTGCATATCACGCGGTACTAAGAGGCCAAGTACATGTTGATTTTACCTGAGCCACTTTGCCAAGTCTTAGTGTTACGCTCAGGATCGTTGATGCTCATGCGTTACGCTAATGATTAAGTTTACGCTCATCTTTGGCTGACATTCTTTGTTGACGTCAACAGCCTCAGTGATCTGGCCTCAGTGTATGTTTTTTCTTTTTTTACAATGCGGCTAGTACAGTGTTTGTTTTTAATTTTTTACGGTGCTTTGACAGGACATTTTGCTAAAACGTAGCACTACAAAAACACCTTTTTTGCAGTGTTTTTGCACTAGGTGTTTTTTTACATGCCAGGCTCGCAGTTCTTTTGACTTCGATGGACGTGAAAGTGGTTTCACATATGCTTCGGTGGGCTTAATAATTTTAAATGGACATGAAAAGGCTCCCTAAAAGAATCTCAGTTTGGTCCTAAAGGAACGTTTTCCCATTTCGAAATAAAAAAAATGAAGTGGCCACGGCTTCATGTCCACATCTTCTTTACAATTGTCCGCGAACAAATTTTTAGCGCTTGGTGTTTGCCGAACTGACCACCAGGTGGAAGCACTGTCGTTCAGTCAGCTGTCCAGTTCGCATGACATAAACTTGCTTTGAGTTAATGCATGTGTGTCTGCACGAACCTGGCCGGGGCAGACGCTGCCTGACCGAGGCGTGGTTCAGTTGCAGGGCCGGGACATGTACAGACTTGGCTGACGGGAAAAGACCCACACGACATGCGTGGGCACCAGGTGTGAGTTGTCGGTTCCACTGCTGAAGCGGAGCTATATCTTAGCCGGGTGTACGGTCAGCGGTCAGATCAGGTACGATTTGTCACGCTTTTTTCCCTCACGAGTAGCAGAACCAATTTTTTATTTGTCATTTGACTAACAAGGTTCCTGTGCTATCCTATATGTTCAACAAAGTTAAAACGCGCACCAAACCGGCTTTAAGTAGCCCTCCTTTTTAACCCGGTTCGCGTCCCCAAAAAACCCTTCTTTCCGACAAGAATGAAAAAATTCCAGAACCGTTTCCCTTAGCCTCATAGTCCCGAAATGGCCGGAAATGGTCGGGAGCACTCTAACCAGCATCAAACCAACCGAAGCAAACCCAGCCTCTGACGGCTTCCATTGCCATTTGAAAAGTTCTGAAATGCTCCCGCGTTGCCCACCACCGTTGACGCAGACGGTTTCCGAGAGACATCGATAAAGGACGTGTGTTTTGCTCGAGTTCGGCCCGCAGCTCTGATCATCAGTCGCACCGTTAGTTCTCACAGAATGTTCCGAAGCCGTTTCTGAAAGACTCGTCGAGCGAAGCCGGAAGTGGGCCAGACTATTCCGCTGCTCAACAACTGCACCCAGTCGAAATGCTGGGCACATGCATGGTCAGGTGCAACAGCATCGTGAGCCCGTTCACGCTGCTAGGCCTCATGACACCTCGTTTGGATTTCTGCCATGATTTATGAGTAATGAACACCAATAATCTTGCATTTCTAAACCCTCAGCGTTACAGGTGCCTTTCGATAAAATTATATCGGGGTAGCACAGTTCATGACATTCTAATGCAACAATCAGAATCATAGCTGCAATGTCCAGGGGTTGCATGCTAGGATGTTGTTTTGTGTAACTGGGGAGCTAGCCGAGGACCCGGCACTCTGACGTCTCTCAAATGTGGCTTTCTCAACAAATTAATAGAATCTTGGCCAGTGTAGTAATATTGTCTACCAGTTCAGCTCTTCTCAGTTGAGGTCCATGAGTAGATCCGGTAGATGCATTGTCATCCGTCTCCATAGCTAGGTTGTGTAGGTTGTGATATATGTATGCATATATATATATATATATATATATATATATATATATATATATATATATATATATATATATGGGGGCAGCATTTCCTTTAGACATATTTCGTTAAACATGACAGCATTAAACATGACAGCATATTGGGCATTAACGCACTTCTTGGATAATGACTCAGTACTCCAAAAAAAAAACGTACATATCGGGGGCCACGAAGGGTAACACATTTTGGAAGTTCATAGGTACGGTAATTATCGACGTTTAACACTGAACCTGGGTTCAAGCGAAACTTTATTCACGGGGAATTTTCCTCATAACAAAAGGTCATGGTCAGTGCACACGTATCGCACTACAGCCAAACTGAGCAGCGTGCTCAAACTGTCCTTCTCCACACGCTTGGCAGAGCTCGGCCCGCCACAGGACCTGTCTCACGGCTCGGGCGCACAGCCGTGACTCCTGGTAGACTTAGTCCTTCAGATACCCCATAGGAAAAGTCTGGGGTTGTTAGATCCGGCTAGTGCGCAGGCCAGGGAATCGCCATCTCTTTGGACTTGGGGACAACACGACTCCCGATGTGGTCCTGAAGCCAACCTCAGAACCACCCGGGACATGGGGAAGAGCGCGCCGTCCTGCTGCAGCCACTGGAGGTGGATAACACGACGCACTTCCGGTGTAGCTCCTCCCAGAGCCGACTGAATAATATCACGGAGCGATCTGCAGTGACTGTTGTGGTGTTTCCCTGGCGGTCCAGGAAAGAGAAGATCCCGATGACTTCCTTCCTGTTGTTCGCGCACCAAACAGCCGCTTTGGGTGAGTGCGAGCGAGTGAGTTGGTTGAGTGAGTTGAGTTGAGGTGAGTTGTGCGCATCTCTGCTGGTGGCTGCTGGTCCCAGCAGCAATAGTTTTGGAGATTAAACATTCCATACAAATGAAAATACGCCTCATCGGAAAATGACATGATGACCACAGTGGTTGATGAAGATGTCAGAGACAACAGCCTTGTCCTTCAGCAAGGAACACAGTTTCAATCTTTCTTTTTTGGTCAGACCAATTTGGTGTCTGATGAGCTTGCATCCTGTGGGGGATTAAGTGAAGTTTTTCAGAATTCTACGGATTGCCTGCTGAGAGATGCCCACGCGTTGTCCGTGGCAACGAACTAAGTTTTTAAACTCATTGGTGATGCCACTTGGGACCTTTTCGACCCTTTCTGGACCCGACGCGATGATGGGACGGCCATGTTGACCTTCACGGCGGCTCGCCACAGTCTTCTCCTCGTCAGCACCACAGCCTTCTCCGTCACTTTGAGTGCTGTTTTTCCAGTTTGAAAAAAACGCGGCTTGAAAAGAGCTCTTTCAGTTTCTCTGAGTGAGGATGATGGATTTTGAATGGAGACTGATTTGGAGTTATGGTTTTCTGCTTCGTGTTCAGCCAGAACACGATGCAGCATGCCGAGTCGGCAACAGTGCGATCTCCCAGTAATTTTCTCTCATGCGATATTTAAAATTTAGGTCAATACCTGTGTAAAGAACTTCTATTAAGGAAAGAAATGTGATACCTTTTTATGGGACGCCCTATATGCACATACACATATATAAATATATATATACGATATGTGGTCATTTGTGCAGTCACTCTGTTGAATGATCTTCATAATTTTTGGATCTATTTTTATTCCAACTGCCTTCTTTTCATTTAATTGTTAATTACTTAGTATTTATTGGCTAATGACTAGTTAATTGTCTACGCATAATTCATTTGTTTTCCAACAAAAAGCATTGGTCACGTCTAGAGGCACACTGGTAGGGCTGAAATCAATATTGATGGATCCCAAACATCACCACGCCTGTAGAAAACAACACCCCTGAGGAGAGTGTGCCTGTTTGACCACAAACCAGGACGTCTGTTTTTATCCGGCATGTTTGTGGTGTCCGTGATTGACGATGGGGCCCTAAGAGCCACATATGCCGTAAATGTCTTTTCATAAAATGCTCAAAAATTTTTTCTTGTTGTTCTTGAAATATGTTACATTATTTCATGTTTTATGCTATAATACTTCCCTATTTCTAATCCCTCATGGCCGTTCTTTTCGTTACTGTTGCCTATTTACCTTGTTCAAACCGGCAGAAAATATTGGGAGCACATCAATTTTGGAGGGGCCGAGACCCATCCTGGGGGGGGGGGGCATGTCCGCTCCAAAAGAACACAAATCGACACCCCTGGCTGCATTATCACTTCTCTTTTTCTGATAGAGCTTATAGAAGTCCTTAACACTTGATGCGGTTATAATATGGGGCTTAGATAATAGGCGCGTTTATACGGGCATTTGAAAAGTTGCCAGATTCCCGGCCAGAATGGCCAGGGTGCATCTTTTTGGGCAGTTTAAGCATCCGCGAGGTTATGGGTTTCCTTTATGTTCCCTTCATTTGTTGTTAGACATGGCATTTTAAACACCACTGCGACCTATGCTGGTCTGCATGAAATTACAGCTAACTTAATCTGTATACCAACCCACTTACCTTCTTTAGGTTTTGAAAATCACAAATCGCTCCAAACACAGACGCTGCGATCTTAAACAAGGGCCATGTGCACAACGAGTGAAGGAATTTTCCGTCCTCTCGCCACCCTCCCTGCGCTTCCAGCTTACCAGTCTTCGACCAATCAGCCCCTTCGTTGTAAAACCTTTCAGCCTTGTCAAGGTACGTAGCCTTTGTGAACCACTGGATTTGGCCAGCGGCCGCACTGGCGAGACGCGGCCAGGTTGGCCCGGAGCTACCATATGAACCGCAGAACACGCGAGGAAATTATTACGCATGGCATGTAGTACAAAAAGTCGAGGTTTTTCCTCTTTTTATTTCAGGCTTGTTTGCATTGCAATCCATTCATTCTCTCCCATGATGTTGACATACGCCTTTCCAGAGTTAAATGTAGCTTAAATCAGCGTTTATTTTAAAGCTGGTCAATTCGGCCAACTTGGCCGGGAATCTGGCAACTTTCTAAATGCTCGTATAAACGCGACTAATGTCGTATATTCCCTCGCGTAATGCCATAAAGACTATTTCGTCGGCGTTGTTGCTTTCTTACTATAAGTTAGGTTGAACACCTTTTCCTAAGCTTGACCCGATTTGGTTGCCTAAGCTGATGTTAGGAATCCCAGACCATGCTAAGCAGAGCTTGCTGCACAGACTTCGAACCAAATATCCGACACAGCAGTTCATGGTGACGAATTATCTTGAGGAGTAAAGAATTTATTCAACACTGTTGTGAGGCAGCCAACAGCCTTCTCTAATTTTGTAATTACCAGTTGCCAGGTGACCAGCAGTCCAGACAGCGACCGCCGGAGCAAATCGAACGCTAGTAAACAGGAGAACCCGACTTGCCAGAACTGGGCGACCAGCGTTATCTGGACGGAGGTAATGATCGCTGTTGCTGATCAAAACTTTTACAAATGCTACGTCAAAATGCGTTGGAAGAACCTTGAAACAGTGTTCGGTGGAAATGTACTGATGGCACATATAACAACATGGGAGAGCGTGTCAAGAAAAATGGCGTTCTACAATATTCTGCGCATAGATCTCTGTCTGTATCAGTTTTCCTCAACGCGCCAGTAGATTGCAGATGAGTTGCGAAACATTGCGAAAAATCCCTTTCCTTATCAAGATAGATAACTGGCGCAGTTTGAGGACCGACTTTCTTCTGGCTTGAATGACTCTGAATGGCATTTTAAATGACATTTGACATTTTCTGACTTGACTTGATGACTGGACTGTGACTTGACGTTTGATTTGACTTGAATGACATTCTATCATCTTTGAATAAAACGGTGACATCTCCGCTCATAGAGGTCGTGCTTGATAGCGTGACCTGCTTCCATTGTCTTCAAAACGGTTTTCAGCATTTCGTCAAAGACACCGTTGTGGCTTTCGTTTCTTTGAAGTTGAAACTGGTTGTCATAAGGAATATCAGCAGCAGCTGTTACTGTGCGATCTCTTCGAGGTTACTTCTGGTTCAACTAAGATTAGTCTCCTCAATTGATCTTGCGAGTCATTGACGGTTTAAGCATCGGGTACCTAGTGAGTGCGATGTCTCACTAGCCCTGTTTCAAAATGGAGTAACCATAACTCATCAGGATGGTGAGAGAAAACCCAAAATATAGCTCACGACCCCAAAAGTCAAGCTGCAGGGTCTTGATCAATAATGTTATGCCTCGCCGTCCTGCAGCGACCTGTTATTTTTAATGCACGGAATGTTAGAGCATTACCCGTTGAAGTGCCCGATTCATGAGTTTTGAGTAGTCGTGCTTACAGGCCATTTAAAATAGACACCCGGGAAGTGGTCGCCTATTTTCTCACCTGCAAGGGTTTTGTCGCACGTCCAAGCTGTTTAAAAAACCCTTACAGGGCAAAAATACATGGGACCAGAGAGAAAGCAATGTGTAAATCGATGTAAATCATGGTTGTCCCTATGATCCGCCTGGTCCTTTAAATAACCAGACCGCACGCGTCGCATTCTTCTATTTGAGACCGTATTTTTCTTAACCTGGTGCTTGGTCTGGGTAAACTCCGGCTCCCAGAAAATCCACCGTTAAATTCCTTTCGGTCGGATTCTCCAAAGGGCCTTGGGATGTTCCATGATTCCCAGCCGAGAAGACAAAGTTGTGCTAAGTTCAGGATCCGAATATGCCCGTCAGCTCTCAGAATTTTCGTTAGTCAGAAGTTTCGGTGGGGCCTAACTGCGTCGTTATGGCCACTGAATAATGGCTGGAAATACAGAATTGCCTTGAGCTAGCATTACTTCTATCTGATATCAGCCCATCCTGCATGGACGTTCATCAAATGTTACTCCTTCAATAGAATAGGACGCTAAACACGGTTGCGATTGCACAAATGATTCAAAACACGTACGAATATTGCAAGATGTCTACATCATGCGCTGCCGACTTTGTTTTCGGTCAGAATGGGAATTTGAGCAAGAAAATACCAGTGTAGCCGCCCCAATTGTTACGCGATGCTTTGCCCCTTACGCAACTCATTCTCCTGGCCGTCATCACATGCAGAAGCTCAGTTTGCGCTGCTATGCTTCAGCATGCCTCTAGCTGAGCGGTTTCCGTAGCAAAACAAACTTGAATTCCTACAACCTAGCAAGCACGGAATCTAGCCTTCTAATGAAGACAACAAACGCGCATGCAATGCATAAAACGGAAACATGAAAATAACATAGCACTATCGGAGGCCTCAATCAAGCGAGGCCATTCAATATATAGGGGCCATTGCGCGCTACACGCCACACGCTACATTGCCGCTATACGCTAGACGCTTGCGCGCCTTTAGCGCTCTGACCCGACCAAAATGCCATACCTCTGGGCCGATCGCTCCATGTGGCGCGGCAGTGACGCTCCAGCAGCGCGAACACCTACGCGACGCCGCGGTCTCCGCTACCAAATTCGAGCGCGCGCCTGCAGAGTATACATATACATATGCATATATATGTATATATACACAGTTAAATTTCAGCACGGCGTCTTCGATAATATGTCAGATTAGAGACTAAGAATCGTAGTAACATAAATAACGGGCAATAATTGTTCAGCTCATCGGAGTTTGCGAGATCCTGGCCGATCTTACTCACGGCGAAATGTTTGTTCGAGGTTTGTACTTACTAACTCATCGTTTCTGCTACAAATTAACATGTTCTGGGTTTTAACTGTTAACAGATGTGAATCAAGATATGTTCATTCTCTCACTGAAATTGCTCATTTGGTCACCATCGACAACATTTAAGTCTGGTCTGCAACCATTGCTTGCATGATGCAGTGCAGAACGTTGCTGATATTGACACGAACGAAACAATAAGACGTCGATTTTCCCGAGTGCACACGTCCTGTTTTATCCCCTGTCGGTTGTCAAGTCTGCCACACATATACCCACAAAGTTCGGCAGCGCTGGGCATATTTCCAACCTTGCAATCATCGGTTGCACTTCCAGGGGGACAACAAAGGCAATCGCCCCCTCCTTCTCTCCCTACAGCTCGGGAAAATTTAACCATATCCGAATGGTAATGGATGGATAGAAAGGATTCAGCTTTGTTATTTTGGCCCGAACAACGTCACGTGACATGACGCCGCCTCTCGTTGGCAGCCACCCGGACCTATGGCTTCATTGTTGTGCAAAAAGAACTAAATCTATACGATACCAAATAGGTAACAATGAATGTCAAGCCTGTCTGGACTGCGAGGCAGACTTCCTCTCCTGCCGACTCTCCCGACCACGAACGCTGCCACTGCTAAACACGAGAGATTAGCTGATGTATCAGCCTTTTACGCCGTTATCAAAAGTGTGCCTGAATGTACGCGAGCATGTCAAAGAATACCATAAATTGACCCAAAAACAGTTGAGGCCAAGGCTGGCCGCTTTCTTCGTCAAACCGGATTTCTGAGCCCTGCTTTATTCCCTAATTTGTAACGCAACCGATTTCGAGTCAGTCGGCTTTTGGTTTTCAGAAACAGGAAGCTCTTAAGTTCAAAACAAAAGTAGTGACAGTCATGTGCGCGATGGATTTACCACGCTGGACATGATACTAAAAGCAAAACATAAGAAGCGACCATTTGCGGTTTTGTGCAGACGCGTCCTTCTGCCGATGTGAGCCGCTGTAACTCGAGACGACATCCATTTCGAGTCCCTCTGGACCTTGGCTGCCGAGAAAGTTTGTTGCGACGGAGACCGCATTGAAAACGATATGTGCCCATTTGTATTAACCCCATGTTCTGAAGCGTACGTGCGTCGACTGGTTTATTTGACTGTGTATTCACCCTGCGAATGCAGTCGGCAAGTCAGCCTTTTTTACGAAATATCCACATTAGAAAAACTAGGTCACGAAACGGTAAAATGCGACGCTTGTTTTTTTGACACTGTGGTTTTGGGGGATTAATGGGTACAAGAGAACGGCCTACACGTCAACGTAATTAACCCTGCAAACATTTTATAGCTTCTATACGATACTGAAGTGGAGTCACTAAGGGCCTCGACAATTTGTGCAAGATTCCAGGCCGCGTGGCGCCCAAAACGTGGACCAAGGGCGTTTGGCTCTTGGTACAAGCGAAATGTGGTACCTTGAGCTTCATCGTTATGCGTTCCTCAAGACGTTGCAATTTTTGAATTTCCAGCAATGGTCCTTGAAAATACTTAGAAATGGCTTTTTATATTGCAACCGTTTGCGCGTTTCATGCTACTGGTCCTGAAGCGAACTGTGCGCGATTACCCCATTACGTGATTACCCGTTCATTCTCGTGCTAAGTTGGCGCGTCTGAGCCGATCCGGCCCGCGCGCGGTCGCCGAACAGACTCGCCGGAACCGAGACGATAGCTGACTCTGTGCTTTCCCGTCCTCCATGTTGTTCCCTTGGTCTGAGAATTCCCCTCGAAGAGCATAGAACGCACCGACAACGGGCCGCAGCGCGATCAAAACTAGCGGATGGAATGGTAGCACGCGAAGCTAATGGAATGAGCATGGGACTCGCCGTGCTCATTCGGCCGGAGCGCCGACTCGCCAACACGTCTGAGCACAGGACCGCAGAAAAGGCTTCTCGAAAGACAGACGGGCAGGCAGAAGGACATGCAAACAGGCACATTTCATTCAACTAGTACTTGGACTATGGCTCGGCGCCTACTTTGTTAAACGAGGTATGAGCTCGTAAGCAGTGTGCCCTCCTTAGTTTGCAATGCCACCGACTTCGAGTTCGATTCGAGTCAGTCTCCCTTTATAACTATTATAGTAGGATTCCGTACATAGGAATTCCAGCTAAGTCTTCGTATGTAGGTATAATGGGTGGCCTTCGAAACGAATGCGACGTGTGCATGTGGGAGAGGGGGTTACAGTCCGGTGTGTGGTAGTCCGCATGTGCATTTGCATAAGTAGTAACTCATATAACTGCATTTTAAATGCACTTTTTGGCGACGTCGAAGAATGGCATATTATACGATGTTGAAAGTTAAAAAGGGCTTTTTTGCCCATCTGTCCGTGACAGGTGTCGCGTGTTCTTGCCATTGACCATCGCACGTAGCTATGAGATTTCGAGTTCAATTTCCTTTGAGGCGATACCCGCTTCGAGTCGTTTTTGCCCTGGGTTGCCAAGACAGTTAGTTGAAACAGCGACAGCTTTGGAACGAAAAGTGGCCAAATTTTTACCAAGCGGGTCTTAGCCTTTTAGCGTGTGTGCATGAGCTAGTTTGATTAAGCTGTTTCGGGACATATATGAGTATAAGATTTTGATCTTATATATAAGATCTTATAAGAAGATCTTATATATATAAGATATATATATATCTTATATATCTAAGATCTTATATATATAAAATCTTATCTTATAAGAAGCTCAAATATTTTTGCGAGACTTAAGATGCCTTCATCGGTGGTATCAGTGATTGGCAAGTACAAAAAGGCGCCAGCTGCAAAAATTGGTGCAAATGGTAGTACGTGCAATAGGTAGGAAAGTCTTGATAGAAAAACACTAAAAAACTGACTTAATGTCGTCGATTATCGTCTTCGGGTAAAGCAAATATTAATGGTTTGGGACTCTAAGGAAAGCGCTCGTTCAGGAAAAACAAATACCCCTACGTGCATTACTAGGCCCTGGCCCAGGCCTTGGCTTAAGCCAGTACCCAGTGTCCAATAACTTTGGCCCAGGCCAATAACCAGCGACCAAGACCCTACAGCATAAGTGAAAATACCTGGTACCTCGGACAAGCATTTTACTCAGGGCAGTCCGAAAATACCAACAGTAAGCATTTAAAAGACAAACGTTTAGAAAGTGATTAACCCGTCCCGACTGGAGGGGGCAGTTGACTGCCCCCCCCCCGAGGTTTTTCTGGGACTGCGAGAGAACCAACAAACACAGAGTCACGAAACTTTGTGTACCTTTTTTCTCCTCAATTTTACATCTCGTGTCGAAATTTTGACCTCAGGTCACGTCAGGTGCCTGACCTAGGTCAGGTCAAACGGACCTATGTCAAAAAAAGTTTAGCGCCCTCTAAGTTCTTCGCAAAACAAGATATCCCAATAATGCTTTCAAGGGATAGTGATCGTGATAGATGCAACAAATCTGCTATCTCAGATTTCTCGGAATTTTCCGGGTCATTGACCTAACGTCAAGCCCATTTTTAAGACATATCGCCGTTTTTTTCGGAGATTGACGGAATATTCCATAACATTTTTAGAGTGGAGTGAAGCAGACATCTAGTTACCGTCATTGGGCAAAGTATCAGTGACTTCCAGCCATTGACCTGAGGTCAAGTCACGAATAACTGTAGTGGGCCAAAATGCACCACCGTCTAAATCGACGATGAATTACTCAGAATGGGTAGAAAATGGCAGAACTAGCTTGCACAGACGTAGTTAATACCAGGAAACTCAAAAAGTTTGAAAAAGTAGCATATTTTGGAAATAAACAGGGTCTCGCGAATAAAACCCCGCCAACTTTGTAAATTGGTAACTAATGAATTTTTCCAAAATTTAAGCATCAGAAACCATCACAAGAACCATAAAGATCAATAAAATAGACATAGATCGTCTTTTTTCGCGAAAATAAAGGAACGCCAAAATAAGTTCCCGTCAATTTGGTACCGCATACGGCAGCGGCGCACACGGATAGCTGGCGGGAGAATTACCATGTCTTTAACTCAACGTTTCGGGGTATATATTGAACAAATCTGGAGAAATTAGACGTGTATTGGCATCCGCGGACCTTTACTTGTGCGCTGGTCCCGTTACCTATGCGTTATTAGTCACAGCCCTTGAGATTCAGGCCATTTCTCGATATCATGCAGTCGGCTATGAGAAAACATATATAGGGTGTAAATTGGCTTACATATTATCTAAAACTAAAAATGAGACCAGTTTCGAGCTCTACTCGTCACAGGCTTTCCAACGGTGTGTTTATTTGTATCGTGCGACCAGCCGTTCGTGATAAAGGGGGCAGTTAACTGCCCCCCCCAGTCGCCCATGTTTGAGACGGACCGACGGTTGTGCGCGGGTTAAGACACACACATACACGCCCATAGGTAACATTCAGGTCAAATAAATATTAATGCCATAGGATTCTCCGAGCAAAACGCCCCTTCAAGAAAAACAAACACTCTCACCCGCATTGTTAGGCCCTGCACCCAGCGACCAATAGCTTTGGCCCAGGCCAATAACCAACGACCAAGACCAAGCAGCGTAAGTCGAAATATTTGGTCCCTCAGACAAGCGTTTAGACAGAGAATAAAGCACGCACATAAGCACACACGTCAATGTAAGGACCAAGAAAACCAAAGAAAAAGCTGGTCAACAAAACGGATATAACGATTTTGTAGCAAACTCCCATATGGGATTGATAGAAACCTCCCACACTCCTTATAAATGCCAACCTTCTCCTTGGTTTATATAACCTCGCTATCAGAAGACCTTGGTATATATACATATATATATATATATATATATATATATATATATATATATATATATATAAGACCTTGATTTCTATCACTAAGTGCTTTTTCCTTAAAAGAACTTTCTATTTATAGGCATCCACCATTATTCGCGCTCCAATTTTTATAACTGGCGCATTTTTATGCTTGTCAATCGAGGATCCCAATAAAAAAACATGTCAAGCCGTTCCTAAATACCTGAACTCCTAACATCGAACCTCTATGCTCATGCATACTCTGAAACAACTCAACCCTTTTCCCAAATGGAGAGGAAGCCTCAGAACCCGTCCTCCTCCAGTTTTCTTTGCTCGTCATTTTTGGGTTTTTAAGGCAGCTTCACAAAATTTGGTCACTTTTCCGACCTATTCTTCTTGCATATGTTTTGTTCAGGGGAGGAGCCATGCCACGTTTTTGGGAGCCACCTCAGGTCATTTTTTTGCTGTTGAAGGTGAAAATAAAATAGCTGCCAATAACTCATCTTTTAGTGAAGAAATTAAAACTTCATACAAACGCATGGGGAAATTACCGCGCAAACAATGTTTTTGAAATAAGCAAAAATATTTTTGTTTACTTCAGGCCCTTTCGCAACACCAAGTCAAAGTCAGAACTTCAAGTCTGACTTTATGGCGATATTTTTGAAGCTCAGTTTCAAAATAAAGCCTCTTGAATATGAACTGCTCAGCACAGTGTACTCTGTCTGCGTAGCACGTTTCAAAGCGATACCACGCCGAGTCACCGAACTACTGTGGCCTAATATGTGCGCCCTTGTACTCTAGATCCTGGAGCGGTAGGCTTGCTCTGGGTTCTTTTTTCTGCATTCATGCAAACGGTCTCAGCTTTTTTATGCGGGCAACATGCAGATTATTTAGGACGCGGGTGGTATTTAGGCCATGTTCTGAGAAAAAAAACCGCAAGAATTCGCCGCCCAAAATGCATATATGGCCAGTTCCTACGAGTTGGTTTTGAGCGGAATCTGATTACATCTTCGTTTCCACAACGGCCTTCTCGGACCGTTCTCAGCAGCGAGGTGCCTGGGTGTAATCTTCGGCGCTGTGCGTCCTCGGCATGACCGTTGCTCTGAAACAACCGGTCTCTGTTTCGGAATGCTGCGAGATGTTGTGCACCTGTGTGGCCAGTTCCCTGGGCCAGATTGAACTAACTTGGTCTTTTATCTAGCTCTGTCGCTCGTCTGATGTTCTGGCAACTGATCCATCAGATATCTTCTTACAGTTGAAAATGTGTAACTTCGCGGCCACTTTAATCTTTGGCTGGAGAACAAAATCACTGAGCAAGCCTAAGACATCTACTCGGTTGGATGGTCGGCTAGACCTCGCGGCTGTTTGCGCTGCTGGGACCGCTCTTAGATAATTAGACTTGTCTCAGCCTGTATCACTTGCAGAGGTTCCCGATTTCCCGTGATATCCGATTGCATCAGTCCAGGCATGAGGCAGCTTTTGTAGCCCGCACCAGTCTCCCAGCGCGGCGGAGAAGGGTCGTTGTATGTACCAGGCAGGTTCGTTCTTGAGGCACCGTCGACAAGAATGACTTCCGATCCGTCTAACAGTTTCGAAGTGCCTTAACCAGGTCCCGACGAGGGTTGTTGTCAGAGCCCCCCTGACTTTTTCAAATAATGCGAGAGACGATCAAACGCAGTGCCATGTCATTCTGTGTACCTTTTTCTTGGTACTTTCTCCATTTTATGTCAAGGTTTCAACCTCAGATCAAGTCAGACCTCTGACTTAGATCACATCAAGTGGACCTATGTCCGAGAGCCCTAAACCTAGAACCTAAGCCCTCCGTGGCTTTTCCATAAAACAAGATATTAACGCCAAATGTTTAGCACTGAAGATGCTGACAGGCAACACAAATCTGCAGTGACACATGGCCATTGACCTAAGTTCAAGCCCATTTCAGCACAAATTTTCCGGCGTTTTGGGTATGACGTGATGAAGATTTTGGTTGACGATGGTTGTTATTTAGCAAGGCATCGCTGACCTGGAAGCATTGACCTGAGGTCAGACCACCTCGTATGAACAAAAATGCACCGCCCCCAGAATCTGCGATTAATGGTCTGGGGCGAACGGAAAGTCCAAGAATTGTCTCTCAAAGTTCATAATGATAGCAATAACTTCAAAAGTAAAAACATTACAACGGTTTGCAAAAATACAGACTTGCGCAAATAAAGCTCCGCTAGTTGTTCACATTGCCTAGAGGCAAACCAACGCCTGACGTGGTTGGCTTGTCTGGCCGCTGGTCAGAATCGAAGTTTTGTATCGCACGCTAACCTGTGCACCTGCCTAGCAGCTTTATCTAAATAATCCCAGTATCAACAAACATAAACTGGTATGGCTAATTCCACAAAAATAAAGGAACGCCAAATTATTTCCCGTTAATTTCATCCTTCATTCGGAACCGGTGCTCCCGCCGCTATGGCACAGAAATCGCTGCGTCTTTAACCCTGCTCTTTTGTGGAGGGGGCTTTAGAAGCCCTTTCCTTAAAATTTTTTGCTCGCCATTTCCAGGATTTTGAAGAAGCTTCACAAAAATTGGTCTCTTCTCCTATTTAGTTGTTCTACGTGTTATGCCCGACTTTTATAATTTCATTTTGCCCAGAAGAGCCAGGCCACGCTTTTGGGAGGCACCTCAGAACATTTTTGGCGCTGTTGGAGGTAAAAGAGAAATGCCTGTAAAAATAGAGTTTTTAAGACAAAACTTAAAACCTTCTAAATGTGTTTAGGAGATAAAGGGGAAAACAAAACAATATATTTTTGTTGACCTGAGTTCACGTCATAAGGGGTAGTCAAGGTCCCAAGGCAAATTTGGTTTTATGTAAATATTTTGGCGTTATCTTTCATACAGAAACTCAGGATATATATATAGCTACTTTCTTCTCTGTTTGTGTTTTAAGTTCCAGGTCGATATCTGGTCAGGTAAATGACCTTAACTGACCGCTCACGCACCTTATGTCACAACGGTCATAAAAAGGGGTTTAGGAATATAATCCTTCCAAATGATTGGAAACATTTTCGGACACCATTAAATAATTCTTAGGCCTTTCCATGTTCCTTTGGGATCATTTCAGGTCATTTAAGGTCAAAGATCGTGAACTGGCCCAATGACAATGCGACCATGACAGTGTTCTCTTTGTCATGCCCCAAGCGCCGCCTGTGCCACGATTATGCGAACATTGTAGTGCGATTTATGCTTCCGGAATATACAATGACTCGCACATGTTAATTTAGTTTTCCAGAAGGAAAACTCCTCTCCGTTTTCCAGTTTCTGTGTATGTCTATGAATTTTCTCAAAATTCCAAGCGTATGGGCCATAGGGCAAGTCCCATCGCAGTTCCTGAACATCTGATTTATAGCAAGAAGAAAATATCCCCTTTCTGGATTTTTTTTTTTGCCGCCTATCCTGTATTCACCCCTTACGAGATTTTTTTCAAATTTCTTCCCATAAACATGTAGTTTACTTCACGACAAAACGATTGCCGTTTGTTGCGATCAGGTCGGATTTACAGCCGTCGAGATCCTGTAAAAGGAAGAGCAACGGGGAGGGGAGAACGGTGGTACCATGCGCCCCCTCCCCTTTAACTGGCAAAAATTAGCATTAACCCTATGGCGCTGCATGGAAAGTAATGACTTAAAAAGTAATCGGCGCCCCCCCCCCCTTGCCGGAACACATTCCACCTATGCTGGATCCAGGACGCTTCCCGTGTCCATGTATTCAGGAATGAGAAGATATATATATATATATATATATATATATATATATATATATATATAGGGAGAGAGAGAGAGAGAGCGTGAGTGGGTTACATATTCTCCAAAAGTAAAACATGACGCGGTGTTCGAGCTCTCCTTGTCATGAGTTTTCCAATGGTAAGATATTTATTATAGATATATTTTATGATTATTTTTTATTGTGGGACCATAATTCCCGAGTTAGAGGGGACGTCACCCCGTCCTTTCGGTCAGGCGTGCATGCGTCGACTGCCAGTCAGGTGCGGTTTAAATGTCCCACCTCCATGATAGCAACCTCAGAGAATGCTTTGTCAGCGATAATTTCAGCATCTGTTTGTTCTGCCATTGTGCATCAAATCATTGCCTCTTCTTATTGCGCCATGTGATGTGAGTGCGATCCTGTCAGGGTGCTTGTGCTGATTCTCTTGGCAGAAGCGTAAAAACCACACCCCGCGTGGAGACTCCAGTGGCTTAAAATGTAGCAAAAATAAGCAATACTTCAGGGCGATGCATAATGATGAGAACCAACCACCCTTCCGATACCGCACATGTAGACAGGAATGAGAAAATATATATATATATATATATATAGAGAGAGAGAGAGAGAGAGAGAGAGAGAGAGAGAGAGAGAGAGAGAGAGAGAGAGCGAGAATGGCTCTGTATATATCCTATATTATATATATGTATATACTTACGCTCGTTCAGTAGATGAATACAGGTTACTCCACATTAAAACGCTCAGCCTGCTGGCCCTGGGAACACCTACTTAACTTTACCTATTAGCCAAATAACTCCCAGCGGATCGAGATTGGATGGCTTTATTGACAAGGATAACCTGTGACAACCATTACAAGGATCTGCGACTGCTTCACGTCAAGGATGCGGCTGACCACCCTCGCACGGTCATCGGCCCGGACGTTTGCGCAGGGCAGCTCGCCGCTCCGTGGTCGGCAGCCTGCAGATTCCAGTCAGCACGGCGGAGCCTTTGAACTCCCAACGGAGTAGCTCTGACAGACTTGTATCGGCTGCGAGCCGCTGTGCCGGAGCTGTAGAGGTGGGTGGCAAGCGCCGGCCAGCAGTGCTGCCGGTAGGTGAGGGCAGCACGTTGGCCGGCGTAGGTTGGAAGGGAGGGAGTGGGGGGGGGGGGGGACATCGTCAAAATTTGACTCGCCCCTTCGCTTGTGCAGCGGCCGCGCGTTGGCGTTGTTGACATGAACATGACGGCAATCTGCTTCCCTCTGCCTTTCCCTGGAAGACTCTGACTGTCGTTGTACCGGATGCTTGCGACGAAATAGGCTCCGTGGCGTTTAAATAACGTGTTCCGGGAAGGCGGACAGATTTAAATCATTTACATTTCGTGCATTTATTTATACTGTAACACGAATGGCACATCAATGTAAAAGAGCATTCGATGTTATTCTGCATCTGGCTGCCGAGCTAGCTCTCCATGCCCCCTTAGCTTGGACGGTACAGCACGCGTTCCACGTCGCCCCACCTCGCTCCAGGCACTGTCGCCTGATCCTTTGCTGCAAAAATGACGGTATGACACGTCTCTAGCTTTATTCTTGTGGCTTCCACGGCCACTCTTATACGTTTCTTTTTAGGTCCAGGATGGTTTCCGGGCTCGTTGAGCCTGCGACTTCAAATACCCCCACAGAAGGAAATCTGGGGAAATCAAATTAAGTTGAGGTGAACTAAGGTCTTATAACTTAACTAAGATAATCCGGAAGGCAATATTCCAGCCACTCTTCACCTCAGGGTTGTTACTTTGCATATTTATTTTCGGTCCGTGGAATATCCAGCCGTTATCAACTATCGAAGTATCGAAGTCAAGTTGTCCAGTGATCCAAAGGAGGTCTTCTTGAACACCGTGACTCGCGGTGTATTATGGAGCGGCTGTTTTTCGTCATATATGCATCACGGATGGAGAGCGTCGAGATTTCAACATTGCGATAAGATGCTTAACAGTTGAACTCTGACATCATTAATTTAGTGGATACAGCACTGAACTCCAGTTTGTACCAGCAAACAGGGGATTATCTATTCTCTACTGAGTTCTGCCCTCCTCGAAAACGCAATGGACCATTATCGGAGTGCGAACTGCATGGCCGTGGGTTTGAATCTCCACGCCTACCTCTCGATCCAGGACGCAAATGACGATAAACCGTCGCAATAGCTCATCCTCGGAACTCTGAGCAGCCCTGAGGGCACTGGAGATCCCGGCGACCCAACTGAACCGTGACAAATGGCGCTCCTGACGAGGAGAACAGCTCGAAAATTATTCAGAGGACGCCTCCGTCCGGGTGTACGAGCCCCAGCAACTGGCCACGGCCTCTGTTATCGACCGGATCGTGGCTAGCCAATAACGTGTGTGGCGCTGCATGGTAAACACCGGCAGCGCTGCCACAGGTGGCCGCCGACTGCGATGTTGTCTGCTGAACGTGTGACGCTGAGTTTCCGTGTGAGATTCGACCGGTTCTGAGAGGGCCGGCTCGTGCGGGGGGCCGGTCGCGTGGCTGGCCGGCAGGGATCTCCGTGACCCCGGCCAGCCAAGAGTCCGGCCCAGGACCAGATGAGTCCGTCGTCTCATTCCAGGCGGAGGCCGATGGACTCCGCCTGGAATCCTGTGAACCTCGGCACGGTGTCCACGCCACGAGGCGGGCGCTGGGAGGTCCAGCTGGAGTGTGAACGTTGTCAGGAGTCTTTTCTCGTTGCGTGCCTTGCTTGTACGTCGATTTCCGAGAGGTCCGTGCCGCGACGCGCAACGGCTACGACGGCAACCCTTGCGCTTGTCGAAAGTTCGTATTGATTACCGGCAGAGGAGTGGTACAAATGCAGCAGGCGGCAGATGAGCATCCGGACCGGATTCGAGTAAGGTTACCGGCTCCAGCACTTCCGCCTCCGCTGTCTGACATTTATGTTGCGCCACGCCTGCCCTCGTAACTCGCGATGATCTAACTGATGCTGGGTAAAGGTCGTGGTTCCAGGAGCCGGGAAGGGAGGGGGCTCGCCGGCTTTGCGGACCGAATAACTTCACAGCTACCCGCAACCTTTCTCGTTGACCTTTTACGAGCGTTCCTTCGTCCCCTGGTGAGGATTTTTGATTCCAGCGTTCAAGCGAGATGAGTCATTATTGTCATCGCCATGTGTTTCTCACCAATTTTACATCACGATTTTACATTCATGCGTCATGTTACGTTACCAAGGAGTAGAAAAGTCACGTCATGCAGTTCATAAAGACCGTGTCACACACAAGAACAGTCTCACAGCAGAAAGTATGCGAAGGTGCATCTCACTCCCACCCCTCCAGCTGCAGTCACTCGCGAGCTCGTCTGATGCAAGACTGTACAGTAGTCAACTCTGCAACGACGGCAGGTGTGGGGTTCCACGGTGATTCTGCTCTTTATGCAAATTACCTCCGAGCGTGTTTGGTTCGCACCTTCGGAAGTCGCCGCTGCCCAGCCTCAGTTTCACACGTCTCACGCTCCAATCTCGGCTCCCGACAAAAAACATTCCCGTAATCTCTTTGGCGCTTCGGAGTGCCTCGCTAGCCCAAAAGTCATTCAAATATCCCTTCCACTCACCAGCTAGCGGACAGAACCCTATGTCAGGTCCAACAGCAGTGGTGACGCGTGTTCAGAGCCACGACTGCATTAAACAATACGAGCACCATGCTCATCATCGCCATCGTCATCGTCCCTAAACATTCTCTTTTTCATAAGAAATAAACCGACGCTGCAATGTTTTGGCCAACGTCAGGCTGCGTAGTTTTTCGGGCATTACGGCACCAAATCATCAGAGCATTTCATCGGGTTTAGACGACGCAGTGATATACTGAATGCACCACAGTATTTTGGATTACATAAGTGCCGGTTGGTAATTATAGATACCGAAGAGACACCGGTTTCTTCCAGTAATGTAACAGTAAGCTATTGACAGACCCTGAGGAAAACCATAAAATGTCATCGCTAAAATCCCGAGTAAAAGTTTCCAGCATTAATGGGTTAGCATCGCGCGGCAACCGTCGTGACGTTTTTGACAATTCGTGAAGTGTAGTGTGACATCGCCGAATAATCGTCTATACGTGGGCCTGCCATACGAAGTACAGTCAACAGTAAGGCATAGATCGCTGTGAGCGGGATGCAGGTATACTCGATCACTCGTCGTTAACGGGATTTGACGACGATGAAGTCCGTCTTACTGGTATTGACCTTAAGCTCGTCGGTGGACCAGTGCTTGGCTACATGTAGCGTCTCTACCCTCACCCTGAGAATGGTAAGTTGCTGCAGCTAAGTTACATCGAGTATAATTTGGGCGAAATCAGCGTACAGTTCAACACGCGCAATCTCGATGTGTGAAACTAAGTCATCCGACAACAATAAAAGCAGGACCGTCCCGAGGACTGAACTCTGCACCACTTCATCACGTATTGTCAGAGTGGTGCTAACGTCCTCCACACGTTGAGCGCAGTCCCTTCAGCTACCTCTCAGACCAATGAGAGTGCACGCCAGACCACCCGAGCTTTTCCAGAAGCCGGCGATGCGTGACGCTGTCGAAGGCTTTAGAGGTGTCTGCTCAGGTGTCCTTGACCCATGTTTCTTGTGAGTTTGCTGACAGCGTCCATCATCACCGCCTCCAAGGAATGCCCGTCTGCTGTTCAGCGTGCAAAACGGTGTGTGACAGCAATTAGGCAAGCAGCTGAGAGCATTCGACACGTTCTGCCAGCTCCCCCGTAACGCTCAGAACGGACAAGCGCCCGCAGTTGTCCGAGTTGTCCTCTGGCCCGCACTTGTGGGTCAGTGTGACCGTCACCCGTTTCCAGGTGGTCGGGGGTACTCCGGTCACCTGAGTGTCCTCGATGACGTGCACCAGCTAAAGCCCAGGTACCGGGAACGTGTCTCGCAGCGTGCTGCAGGTGACGCCATCCTCGCCGCTGGACCGGGGTTGGGCATGTCCTTCAGAGCCGTCGCGAGCGGCGGCAGAGAGGCCGACTGCAGCCGGAGCGCGTCGCTGACGACTCGCGGCGGGCGCGGTGCCAGCGGTCGGTACCGTTTCTCTCAGCCTCCAGGGTGGCACACGTGCCTCCCCTCACATCGGCAGAGTGCTCGTTACATCGTTCAGCCTGCTGGACATCTGCGCGATGGAAATATAGTGCCGCTTCAGCCGTCCTTTCTGCCGAGTCAGGAGAGTTTGATGCCCCTCCATGTTGTTGGACGGAAATTCTGGTGCAATGCACCGAAGACAGCAGACTGTGCCTGGCTTTGCACACGTGTCACGGCGTTGCGGCCTGCCCTGAAGGCGTCACGCCTCTCGCTGCCGGTTCAGCGTCTCGGGCTGTGCGTGCCCGGTGACGCTCGCACATCAGGGCCCGACCTTCGTCATTCCCTGTAAGCCAGAGACACGGAGGGTGCTTCACTCACGCTGTCACTGTCGGCACGTGTTTGTCTGTGACGGGTGACTGTAGCCAGACAGGCTCGCCACTTCGCTCCAGTGTCAGCTTCAGCGTGCGTGATGGTCCAGTCTGTCAACAGCATGTCCAGACAGAGGGTATTGGTGTCTAGTGTGCGAATATATATATATATATATATATATATATATATATATATATATATATATATATATAGTGGTAAAGATGGGGAGCAAATTATTAGCGATACATCGTTGATGAAACACTACTGACCAACGGGCATTAATATGTTTTTTCATAAACCCTCGATCTTTCTGATAATTGGTTTCCCTTGCTCAGCGTGTTCATGAATGATATTCACCAGCAAAATAATATTAATTACAAAAAGTGATTCATATATTGTAGACGTTTCATCCTACTTTGGACATTTACAATACTGCTAACAACTGATCGCGAAGAGAAGTTTATTTCTGTAAAAATCGTGCGATGTGTTAATATACATTTCTAGGTAGGATACACAATAACATAAGTAACCTAATAACATACATAAGTAACCTGACACTAAAAGGAAACACAGAAACCTTCAAAAAGAGCATGGTCGTTGTCGCTGTTGAACGACCTGCTGCCCGGCGATAAGTTAGGGGCCGTCGGCAGCTTAGTGATAAGCCGCCGTATCACTGTGCATCTCCAAACAGGTGGACCAAAGACCCACACCGTAACCTGTCACAGCGTACCTCTTACCAGACGAAACATGACTGAAAACATCAATATTCTTGCTGCCAACTCTGACAAGCGCCGACTCCAAGTTCTGGAACCTGTATTCACTAGGGAGATCGACACCATTATCAACCTCCAAATCAACGCTCGAGGAACGTTGCTGCTGTACGACGGCCCCAACTTATCGCCGGGTAGCAGGTCGTGCAACAGCGACAATGACCATGCTCTTTTTGCAAGTCTTTGTGTTTTCTTTTAGTATTAGGTTACTTATATATCGTATTACATATTCTACTTAGACGTATATATTAGCATGTCGCACAATTTTTACAGAAACAAACTTCTCTTCGCGATCAATTGTTAGCAGTCTTGAAAATGTCCAAAGTAAGATGAAACGTCGACAATACAAATACGAACCACTTTTTATAATCAATATTACTGTGTTGATAAATATCATTCACGTACACTCTGAGCAAGGGAAATGAAAAAGAAACATCGAGAGTTGACGAAAAAAACATGTTACTGCCGTTCCGCAGTAGTGTTTAATGAACAATGTATCGATATATATATATATATATATATATATATATATATATATACATATATATCAGCTTCTGCATACCATTTTTCCAATGTTAAATCGTCGGATATATATATATATATATACATATATATATATGTACATATATATATCAGCCTCTTCCCATTTCCCAAATATCAAATCACCGGAAGAACTGAATATAATTTTTTTATAAAGAATGCTTCATGGCGGGCCCAGATTCATTTACTTTAAAAACGGAACATGCATCTAAGATCAAGGAGTGAAATCAAGGGAGGGGCTCTGTCTGACATCGTACGTAAGTCGTAGGTTACGGAGGGGCTCTGTCATCATACGTAAGTCACATCGCTGCATCTGTAGAACCAATGGCGAAACAAGAAAGCCACTCCATAGGTTTTTGGCTCAGGGAACGAAGCGCAGTAGCGCAGCGTTAAGTGCTCGTTTATTGCAAACCTCTGCCAACAGGCTCCGCGGGTATTAAGGCCTACCGACATGTCGGCTGATGCTTCCATCCACCTGACTGATTTCGGCTGAAACGTTTCGATGGTATTTTAATTCGATGGCTGACGCTGGACGGTGGACAAAAACTGTCGGCTGCTGTTGGGCTCGCTGACAGCAGCTGAGGGCGACTAGGGGTCAGTCCGCTTCCCGCCGTACCCCGGAGCTCGGCGGGATAGCCTACCGGCGCACAGGCGGAAACCACGCCCACCGTCACCTCACAAATAGCCCTCTTCCCGGGCACACTGGTTCGTCTTCGGAAGCATGGCTGGAGGTCGCCGTGGGTTGGGGGCAGGGATCAGGATTCTCCAAAGATTATTCTCCCAGGATTATCCCAAGATTCCCAAACCGATAGGACTTCCCTCAAAATGGTGTTATTGAGACAATCAAAGCGAGGACATATGTTCCCCGATCGATGTTTCATACTAACAGTAACACACATGGCTTCCTTGCTGGCACTGTGTTCATACAATGAAATCATTGCACCGTCTGGTGTCTTCTGAAATGCAGAAACCAGGCGTAATAAGCAAGACCTACCAAAGAGATACACAAGATACAGTAAATCATGGATATAACGGACTATGGTAGGTGAATGGTTCAGTATGGACAAATGAAATAAACATTCATAAAAGACACTGCAACATGTGCATTGATTTGTAATCATTGTCGAGCTAAACGCACATTCTGCATGTTTTGCGCAAATTCTTTACAGGCCTACATCTGAGACGAAATATCCTGCATTGCGCAGTTGAAAATAATGGACGGGCCAGTGGGTGAGGGACCGGCTGTCCTGGCTCCACGATCGTTACCTCATAAGCGCAATCTCGCAGTACAATCTGAAACTACGACCAGCGTGAGGGGAAGACGAAACCAAGCATCGATAAAGTAATTTGCTTCCTTGATAATAATAATACGTGTCTGAACTGAATCGTCCGCTCACTGGTTGTCTCTCGCATTGTTGTCACTCACAGGATGACACCCGTGGGTGTCATCCTCTCCCTGCCCTCGAAATGTCGGCGATTTCTCGAGCGAAGCTAGAGGCTGAGCATTTTTATTTCGGCCCAGGGGTCAGGAACTGACAGTGCGTGGGACGCTAACGTGAGAAGATCCCTGAGCTGACAGTACCACGAGTACCGTCCTGTTTTTGTAGCGGCTATGCCTACATATGCCATACAGGGCATAAACTGACACCATATTATTTTCTCATCGAAGCTGAACCATTTTCCAGACTGCTCAAAACATGTGCTGAACAGCCGATCGGTTGGTATTTGCGCTGTGCATTTGACTTCACAGACCTATTGTTATCACGTTTTCGTACCGTTTAATTAAGCATAAACAGTGATGTTAATATATATTATTAAGCCTCAAATCGTCGTTTCTTTATCACACAAAAGTTCCTTATCCGACTATACTGTTCTTTCTTACCTATTTAAAAACGGCGAATTTGATGTGACACTCGCGCCTTGCAAATTGCTTGGGAAGTGTGCCTGTTCTTTGCTTTGATAACATTCCTGTTCTTCACTTTGATGTTATTTACGTAGGGCTAAAAATAGGACGTAAAAGTAGGACGGATTTTCGTCCATTACACCCATATTTCCCAGACTTCACCGCCGACGTTCAATTTTTATCGGTTTGGACGAAGAGCTTGATATTCATTCGAAGGTCTAACAAAAAACAAGCTTTTGCAAGTTTTTCTCTTTTTTGGGATATTCTAGAAAAAAACATGAGATTCAGATATTGCTTCCCTTCCCACTCCACGTTGCGTGTCAATATGTCGTAAAGTCGTTGGCGTGATCCACTAGATGGTCAACTTTTTGAAAACAGATAAAGCCGATTTCAAGCTTTTTATGGTTATCTCCTAGGGGCTAATTTATTAACACATTGACGCACATCAGCAAACACAAAGAAGCATCTCACCGTCATCTGCAACATCACTAGCAACAGGATCTTCACGTCTAACAGACAGACACATGAAGAAGCGGAGCGGCATAGCTATGGATATCGGATAAAGGATAACGCAGCACAGCATGCTCTAAGGACGAAATTCACCCAGTTTTCGTTCGAAGCTGGTCTTACCACCAGACATTCGAGCTGTCATCTATTCAATAGCCCTGTCCTTCTCGATAATACCTTTAACCGTTTTAACACGAAGGTTGGCACCCATTTCCGTGACTTGTTTTGCTGCTATAATCACATGAATGATCAAAGGTTCTCTGTTGCTTTCAAAGACCACTGTTCTGTCGTTAAGAGTTTCGTGTTTTCCTGATGCACCGCTCACAGTCATCCACTCACGTACGTGCTCCTGAAACCTTCATACATGTGGACAAGCCCAAAATTCGTCATAAATTGTTCTGAAAAACAGTTTCATCTGGAACATGTGGACGTATCTTTAGCTTCAGTTTTATAAAGCAAAACATTTGTTACCATTTTTGGAGTAATGACTTTGTCGTGCAAACTTCTTTATATACAGAGTTGATGTCGCAGACCTGAATTCGTTAACATATGCGTCAGACCAACCGCTGTAGCCAATTTTTTTTTCTCCTATCTGCGTTCCTGTACTGTGGTATGTTCCTTTTGATATTTTTGTAGCAGTTCTGACAGAGATATCTTGCCCCTTCGTCCTTCGACAGAAAAAAGTAAGAGACGGATATATTTGTGGACTACTTTGTTTTTGTTTTTCGCCCTGCCTCCTTTGTTTTGACATGCTGCAGATTAAACCGTCGTAATCGAGCCGTGACCCTTACATCCAGTACATTTCCTTCACAGCTTCAGAACTGGGAATGCTTCGAACAGCAGCAGCAACGTCATTTAAATTCCTTGAAGTCGTTCTCTTCCAAGATTCTAATCTATTCAAATAAAACTTTGTCGAAGCAATGTACCATTAGTCAAGGCGTTAGTAACGTTCTTCCAATATGTGTTCTTAATTCCTTTGGCGTTTCTTTAAAGACAGCGTATTTCCATCCCAAGCGAAGTGTTTACGAGCAATCATCTCGGTGAATAGCTTGGGCCATTCAGCTTTCATGTGATTTCTCGTCTAACCTGCGTAACTTTGGCCACCATAAAAGCTTTTATGTTCACCATTTCCATTCCTCCTTTACGCTGGGTTAACGTTATGCTTTTCCCGCCGATTTTGTCTCTCTTGCCATTCGATAATAACTTAAACATCTCACAGTTAAGGTACTAAGCAAACCTTTCGGATGAACTTGGAAGAGCAGTGAGTTAATACAACAATTCTGACAAAAGTAAAGCTGCGGTAAACAATGTGCTACTGTATACAGTCAGGTGACAATAGTGCCATCTTTTTATAACGGTTTCTTTCTCTGTAAGCTCCCTTTCATAGTTTTTATTACCATCTCCTCTTTATTCCTTAGGAATATTATTTCAAACACCATCGTTTTCGCTGCCCACATCATCTTTAAACCATTGCAAATGTCTTGTTTGTGATGGACATCACGACCTATCCACATTATCTGAGTCTTTCCAACGTTTGGATGGAGCCCTGATTATTTGGAAAAGGCTCCAATGTCGTGAAAAAGTAATCTGCAGCTATTTGCAGAGCCATGGAGCACACTGTGTGCATCTTCCGCGTACAACGAAAGCTTGCTCTCTTTATCTTTTGTTGCTATCCTTTTTGTTCCTAGATTCTACCGTGTTTTGACGGAAAGGCATTCCACAGCCAGCAAAAACAAAAACATCTTAGTGGATCTCCCTGTCCACAGATCCCTCCAACCGTATTCCGTTTTATACATGTCCTTGGAAATTCGAACTGTAGAGTTTCTGAGCAACATCCTGAACCACTGTAGGGTATCAAAGGGAGACTTGTATTGTAATAGCACGTCTTCAGTAAACCGCCAGCTCATCGAGACAAGCGCGTCTTTGATATTCCGACTGAGAAATAATCCACTTTTGCGACTTTGTTCAAGGCATCGAATGATATCTCTCATTAGCCTATAGTGTTATTTCCAACTAATCTACCCTTTATAAAGCCAGTCTGCGTGGGATGTATCAGTTTCTTCATAAAACTCTTTCGTCTATCCGCGATAATTGCCGAGATTTTTTCAGTTTTCCGGTTTCAGTGAAAAATACGTTCCACAAAACTAACTGATCAAACTGATTCTTGGAAACGGCCAGATGAAATATCGGATTTCCTGCCCACATCTTGCGTCTACAACCTATACTGCCGTTTCTTACAACAGTGAAACATTATTCTGCACTTTGCATTTGGCGATTTTATGGAGATTCCGTCTTAGCGAGTAAACTGGTGGTGTGCGGTTGACATTATGGACAATGGTCATCAGAATACTCTTCAAAAGAATTACAGTCCAGCCACCAATCCTTAGCGACAAAAGAAGTAAAATCCAACTCTCCATCCCATGATACGGGAAGAATTGCAATCCCGTTTGCAATCTATTTCGCAATGTTCTTTTCGAATAGTTCATTTTGTTGCCATTTGGCGAGGTCGGACGTCTCTCGGAGAGCTTCCGTTTCATGGTACCTGCGTCACTCGTAAACACGATCTCCAACACGATCTTTCTCGTCCACGACCACGATCTCAGATACTTTCAGATACGGTCTAACATACAAAAACTTCTTAACTCACATACTCTGGCTGAAAATCTCACAGCGATAAGGAGGCCCCAGTACAGCTTACATCGGCAACACCGTGGTCTCACTCGCCGCCGCCGGGAAGACGGAAAGCAGGAAATATTTTGTCTCATGATGCGCCACAATCGCAGCCAGAGCAGCGCTCCGGCAGCGGCCGATTTCACACAGTGAAATCAAGGACGCCGCCCACGCCTAGAGCGCTGCTCGCCGAAGACGGTGAGCGGGGGACGGAGAGGACCAATCTCGAGTAAGTTTGCATGCGGGGGACCCCAGCCAAGCTCAGTCAGAGTTCAGTCCTGTTCAGCAGAATCAGGACAAGCAGTTAGAACAGGGCGACGAGAAGAACAATGGAAGGCCGAAAGAGGTAGGTAAGGTCAGCCCGAGTGCCTACAAACCATGGGACAGCGATGCTGGAAGTGATTCTGCATGCGGCAAGGGAGCACTGGCCGTCCTGCATGTGGCAACCCAGTACAGGATGGGGAAGAAGGGGTCCATTGTGACAAATGCAGTAGCTGGTTCCACGGAGCATGTCAGACCATCCTAAAGACTGCAGTTAAAGCAGTAGAAAAGTTTATTATCCTTTCATGGTTATGTGCAGAATGCATGTCCACCTTGGTAAGACCATCTAGGGTAACGGAAAGACTAGCACAGCTTGAGAGGAAAGTCGCAGATATAGATCGTTGCCTAAGGAAGCACATGAGGTCGGTTCAGGGATTTCTCAAGGAGCAGGAGACCGCAGTCATCCACCAGACCAGCCTCACTGAAAGAACCTTCAAGGAACAGGAGAAGCTCAAAGGGTCCTATGCTTACATTATTAGAACGTCATGCTGCCGAAGTGATGAAAGAAGTTCAAGAAAAACTCGAGTGCGTCCCAAAGCAAACCCCAGTCAGCATTGGTACTCAGGCTGCTCAGGAAATCTCTGGGATGTTTGTCCATTTCCTCAACAAAGAGAAGCGAAAGTTTAATGTGGTAATTCTTAATCTTCCGTAAGAAGGTGATGAATCCGTTGACGAAACAAACCAAAAAGATATTGACAAATTTCGCTCATTAGTAAACAGACAGCTGAGGTTCCATTTCCGAGCCTTCAAGATTTTTCGTGCTGGGAAGAAACTGTCTGGCAAAGCCAGACTCCTCATTGTCACACTGGAAAACGTGGACTCAAAGCTTGTGGTCGGAGGAACTGTTTATTCGCAAACAGGCTGGGGAGTCAAACCTGTACATCAGGAATGGAAAAATTGTGCAGGAACGCTCGCCTCTGGGGACGTATCATCAGTTAGTCGAGGCGTGGTGCCACCAGCTGCTCCTGCTCGCCAGTGAGCTGCCCTGCCGGCACCTGCCCTGATCCGGCAACAGACTGCTGCTCCAGCTCCAATCGCAACTCTTGAGCAGGTTCCTGTGGATGGACCGACTCTCAGCAGGACTGATGCACCGGCGACGGGTGTGGCTGGGATTGTGCCTTCTGGGTTCGGTGTAGATTTTCGTCCTATTCTAGTGCGGCGTGCTGCCCTTTGTGGGCCACCTTCAGCAGCTGCCACTTCTTCCGAGGAGCCACAGGTGACCCGTTCCAGCAGTGCCGGAGAACTAGATTTCGTCCATGAGCGGTTCGCTGAATGCTGCAGAAACGGTTCAGCTGCTGCCCAGTCCACATCTGCCCGGACCGCGGACTGAATGTTGAAGACTGAAGTGCCCGGACCGCCGACCGGACAGGACTGTCAAGTGCTCGGATGCACAAGAAGAAAAGCGCATGTTTCAGGGCTAAAGGTGCCGTACGCAAACGCAGATAAATTTATGAACAAACGGGATGATTTGTGTATGCTGATCTGTGATGACAGGCCTGATTTGATCCTTTTGACAGAGGTCCGAACAAAGACTCAGCGACTTCCTATCCTCCCAGCCCAGCTGAGTATTCCCGACTTCTCTCCTCACACAAATTTTGACCCATCAGCACGTAACCTGGGTGCTAGTGGACTGAGGGGTACCTGTATATATGTCGATGTCCTCCTCCAAGCTTCGGAAGCCGTGTTCAGTGTACGCCCGTTCCAAGAACACCTTTGGCTCCAGATAGATCTGTGTGGCCAAGATAGCCTGCTCGTTGGTTGTATCTACCGTAGTCTGTCTGGTAACGCATGTAAAAACGTACAAGACCTGGAACAACTTCTGAGGCAGGTTTCCGTCATCCAGCACTCCCACCTGATGATACTTGGGGACTTCAGCATACCTCAGATCGACTGGAAAAGCGGTTTGTCGACTGCCCCTGACTCCCACCACACACAATCGTTCCCCGTAGCCACCCAGGACTGATTTTTTTACCAGAACGTAAGGCAGCCTACGAGATACCGGTTAGGTGAAACCACACACTTACTTGATCTCATACTGATCAGTGAAGAAGGTATGGTTTGGCGGTTGCAGCATCTTCCAGGGTTGGCTCCGAGCGATCATGTGGTGCTGAGGCTCCTGTTGATGCGTTACTCAGGCGTGGGCACCAAAGATCACGACAAGCCTCAATTGAACCGCGTAGACTACGAACAGCTAAATACTGTTACGCTCGTCCGTCGCCGTCCGCCGACGCGCTACTGAGGTCAGCTTAGGGTCGCTTGGTGAGGGGTCAGCCGGCCAATGAGGGAGAGGGACAAGTGCGGGAAGAAAAGCGCATGCCAGCAATGAAATATCACATCTGTTGCCGGGGACCGAACTCATTTCGCTTGCACGATAACCAAGCACCGTACCACTCCGCTAACATAGCGCACATGGGTAACGAGTCTGCGGTAGGACATAACAGTATCACGCTACAGGACATTAACTGGGGCCCGAGGGAGACGTGAGCCTGGTGGCCTGTTACGGCTTTTCCAAGGAAAGCTTTTACAGCTGTTTGGAGGCCTGCTCGTCCAGAAGACGGACGTCCGCGAGGAAGAATTTGTACCGAGATCTCTGAGGCTGAAAAAGAAGAAAGAGTTGTGGAGAAAGTACAGCCGGTCGCTTGACATTTTTGACCACGCGAGGTTTGCGTGATTCCTGAACGACCTGAGGCGCCTGATGCGAGATCTTCGCAAGGACTTTGAAAAGCGACTGGCCCGTACAATCGAGCGCAATTCAAAGCCGTTTTGGAAATATGCCAACTCTAGGTTGCGGACCAGACACAATATCGAAGACCTACACGACGAAAAAGGAGCTCTAGTAACAGCCACGGGAAGACAAGCGTATTGAGCAGATTTTCTCAAGTGTGTTCACTCGAGAGGGATTGGGTAGCATGCCCGCAGAGGTCAGAAACTACGCTGGGTCTCCCCTGGAGGACCGCGACATTTCTCCGCAGGCTGCCGAAGGGAAGCTGGCCTCGCTCACGCCAAACGTCTCTCCAGGACCGGACTCGATTCATCACAGGGCTCTCCGGGAGTCCGCTGAAGCGCTATTCGTTTCTCTAGCGCAAATCCTATGCAGGTCTGTCGACAGCGGTATACTCCCTCGATACTGGAAACTTGGGGATGTTGTACCAATTTGCAAGAAAGGCGACTAACAGAAGTCATCCATCTACTGTCTCGTAAGCCTCACAGCAGTCCCACCTAAGGTGCTCGAGTCCATGATCAGGGACAGGCTCTTGGAGCACGTGGTGGAGACGGGTCAGCTCAACAAGGCTCAGCACGGATTCCTGCCAAATCGTTCATGCTCCACACAGCTGAAGGAGATCATGGAGGTTTGGAGTGCAGCGACCGAGAACGGGGAACCACTGGACGTCGCCTATTTCGATTTTAGCAAGGCTTTTGATTCGGTGTCGCACCGGCGTCTTCTTCATAAACTTCATGCATATGGTATTCGGGGAAAATCATTGCGATGGATCCAAACTTTCTTGACTGGCCGACGGCAGAGAGTGGTCGTACAGGGCTGCATGTCGGACCAGACTGAAGTAGCCAGCGGTATACCCCAGGGATCCGTTTGGGGGCTGACTTTGCTCATTATCTTTGTTAATGACCCCCGCAGTCTGTACAAGGTTCTGTGAAGTTATTAGCCGATGGCATTAAGTTATATTGCTGTGTTCGGAGGCCCCTAGGTGGATCCTTACTGCAAGAAGATCTCGATGCCGCGGCACGGTGGTTCGAGGGCCGGTTTTTACTACTTAACGTGTCAAGGTGCAAAATAATGCACCATGGTCCTCGAAATTCCCAGAAAACCTACTTCTTAAATGGCGAGGAGACTCATACCGCTGGGCCGAAAAAGATCTAGGAATTATGACAGACAACGGATTCGGGTTCCACGACCAAACGGTGGCAGCAGTGGCCAAGGCGTCCCAGATGCTGGCAGCGGTCCGCCGATCGTTCGCGGACATCGATCTCTTTACTGTTCCTTTGGTGTACAGCTCCTTGGTTAGACCGTTTTTGCAATATGGAAACCTGACCTGGGGCCCATCTGGCAAGATGGACCAGAAACGCCTGGAGAGAATGCAGAGGAGAGCTACGCGGACGGTGGAGGAACTGAGATATGTGCAGTACCCGGAGAGGCTCCGGGCGTAAAGCTGTCCTCCCGCTACTATAGACGACAGAGGGTGACATGGTGGCTATCTTCCAGGTCCTCTATGGTGCAATGTCGCTTAATATGGATTATTTTTTCTCTCCTGCTGCTTCTGATGTTACCAGAGGTCACCAGTGGAAGGATCACAGCCGCAGGCACCATCCCTCGTTGGTCGGAGGACATTTAGCGTTACACTTGTCAATGTCTGGAATTCCCTGCCAGCCAGCGTGGTGACGGCTGACACGGTCGCGACATTTCAATCCAGACTTCACAGGCATTGGGCGCAGCATATGTGCGACACCACACACTAAGAGAGATGACGGAATCATGTGACGAGCTTGACGTGAGCGGGACCAACAGGCCTAGTCGTCTCCAGAATTTCCGACGGCGGTGGTCTCTAGTCTCTAGTCTCATTTTCGCTGAAGCAGCCATAATGGTAGGTACCGTAGTAGTTCTCTTACTTTCTGAGATAAGGGTTAAGCGTTAGCTATCCTACGACAAACCTTGAATCCTGTATTGTGGTGAGAAGGCATTAACAGGCATACTTTGGGAAGGACGTCCTTCCATGTCACTCTTGGTGCGTGCTTGTCGACTGACAAGTGTTTCAGTCGGACAATGTCGTTTGTCTAGGGAATAAATAAGACGATTTGTCACTTTTGATGGGAAAGGCAAGTCTGATTGGGAAGATGGAGACAAACTGCATACCATGCTGAGAATTCGATTTAGCACAGTGACTTTGTTTACGAGCACAGTAGCTAGTCGGCGCTGCGAATTCGCAGTTTCGAGACCGTTATCCCAGTTTATGGTAAATGTTCCAGTTTCCTTGTCGGGAGATCCACTCGCGCACAGCCAATGTACGGATGATTCTTCAATGTAAGCCTAATTCAGGTCATCTTTTCTTTGCAATTCGCAGAACAGATGCTACATACACACACGCACACACACACACACACATACACACCTACACATACACACACACACACATATATATATATATATATATATATATATATATATAACGGAACAGATACAGATATTAACAGAACAGAACAGATAATCCATCTTACCATTCAGAACCAGGTAAGGGGGTCCCCTAAAATCTTTAACAAATCCTGGAAATGGCGAGCCAGAGGCCGTAGGACAGGCTTCTGAAGCCGATCCCTTCTCCCATCCTACAGAAGGGTTACAGAAACAGGTTACAGAAACAGGGTTAAGATAACTGTCGCACCATTCAATCTGTTCAGACGGAAAGAGAGAGCAAGTACAGCGGGAGACCGAACACAGTCCTACAGACGACGGCGATTCGGATTTCTGAAGGCGTGCAAGCTTGCTTGTTCGTTTGCTTGTTTGGATCTGAAAGATTTCTGACGAGCTGCTGCGACAATCGGGACAATTTTGGTGCCGACTTTTGTGCAGGCGAATTTGTTATTATTTAGGTTATGTCGCGATGCGACACGTTCGGTTGCGTCTTTGAATGAGATCAATATTGACAAGTTGTTTGCTTCCAGATGTATGTAAGTAAAAAGCGTGAGCCATCAGGTCTTTGGCACTTTTGTTTTTGGAACACCTGACTGGAACTGATTCACAACAAACTTCTGACTGGGAATACGAAAAAAATCAAGCAAACGAACTCAATCAACGACAGCCACCACGCAAATAATTAGAATGTGAGTTGCATGGAGTGCACATAACGATTTCGGGACCAGTTGCGACTCATCGAAGCTCTCAAAAAGCAACGCAATAAGCCGCACCCCCGAACCAGGACCGCAGCCAGCGGCCAGTTTTCGCAACGCTACCACGCTTTCTTCGCTGAAGTCGTCCCTTCCGGCTTCAAACCACACTTTCACGCCGCCTCTGCTGCTTCGCGGCCCGGGCACGACCGGGCCCGGATCTGGGACCGGTAAGCCCCGTCCCCTGACAGCACCTTTTCTGAGCCCGAAACCATTTCAGCGGCGTGGGCTGGTCGGCGTGGGCGGTTAGCTCACTGCGGCTAACCTTTACCCCAGAAACTTGTTGCGCAGCAGTTGTGCAACCGGAGGCGGTGGCCGACCGGTAATATTGCATCACGACCCTCGCAGGAAATCTACATGACGTGGTCGGGCCAGCCAATCCCGAGCAGGCTAGCACCAGAAGAGGAGTCGGTGGGCGGTGCCACAGGTGCCGGTGGGCGGAAAGAGAGAGAGAGAGAGGCCGGGAGAGAGAGAGAGAGAGAGAGAGAGAGAGAGAGAGAGAGAGAGAGAGACCGAGGCCGAGGCCGGGACCGAGACCGAGACCGAGACTGAGACAGAGACCGAGACAGAGACAGAGTCAGAGGGAGAAGTTATGGGAGAGGACGGGAGAGAGAGAGGGGAGAGAGAGAGAGGAGTTGAGAGACGAGACAAAGAGAAGAGAAAAAGCCGTTATGGCAAACCATGTTTCTCTGAAGAAAGGATAATCTGTGGAAAGGCAGAGTGATGAGAAATGATGCAGTATTGAAACCCAGGGGCAGAACTTTCCCGAAATCATTGAGTATGTTAATGACACTATGAAGGTATTCTGTCCAGGCAACACCATACCCATAAAGTGAATTTCTTTATGTGTATGATAACAGTCACGTTTGCCCTCTTTTGCAATGCAGTTGCGCTCATTATAACTCTAACCAGTACTCAGTCCCACCATATTTCCTCTAGTTCTCCGCGATCGTGATGGAGCTCCAGGTGAGGTGGAACGTGCACATAACACGTCGTACTTCCGCAGCGTTTGCGGACGGCAGGCCCGGCAGGCGCCGAGCCTCTGGACGTGGACCCGGCTGAGGATCGGCAGCGACGTCTGTCTGCACCAGTCGAGGTCGGCCTCGCCCGGCCGGCGCCTGGCAGTGCCTGAGGCGGGTTCTCAGCAGCCTCCGTACCACGGTCCGACCCGGCTCACAGAGGCGGCCTTCGGGCGTGACAGAGTCGGTGCACAGCAGAAGGTTCAAGATTCAGTAGCTGCGACAGGCCCACAGCCAGTCGTAAGGATACCATTCTAACGGGTTCGCAGCAGGAGGTTCAGGGCACAACAGCGGCAGCAGGCTCGCAGCTTCTGGTACAAGGCTCCGGGTGCGGCTTACAGAAGAAGGCTCGCAGCTGCGTGTGCTTGGCGCCCTGAGTTGAAAGAAGCCGACTGAAAGCTTCTTTCTGACTTTATAGCGGAAACTGATTGTTTTCGCAGTTTGCGAAACAGCTGATCTTAACTGTCAATTTTTTATCCTGCTTCTGAGGGCCAAGGCTATCACGCCACGACGCCTTCCTTTCAGGCACTCATCCTCCACGCTTAACCCCCCCCCCCATCTGCCGGTCTGTCCGCTGTCAAATTCAAGGCAAAAGCGCAAGGGCAGGAGATGCTAGAGGCGGCCGATAAAGAGGCCGAGGGGGGATACATCGGCGTTTTCTTCCCCCCCCCCCCCGAGTCGTGAGCAGTGCGTCTCGTGTGCAGCCAATTACATTACCGGCATTGTCTCGACCTTTGAAGTGCATGTAAGCCAGAGGGGAGGACGGGGTCATTGTTGCCAAGCTGCGTATGACATTCCCAGTGATCGGGCGTCACCCGTTGAATGTCGTTAACTCCGCATTTACATGTTCCCTAGGGAATGGAAGCTTGCCGCAGTCGTCTTTATACATAACTCAAGCTGCCATACCGACCCGGGCAATTATAGACCGATTTCAACAAAACTGATTGTCGCTTATCTGGCGGAAAGCGTGGTCGGTTCGCAGCTGCCGCCTACCTTGTATCGCACAACATTCTGTATCACCAGCAGCGTGGATTTCGGCCCGGCCGATCCCGGGAGTCGGCGATGCTGGACGTTATCTGTTATCTGGTCAACAACAAGGACCAGGGATTAGTCAGCTGTCCCACTACAGGGGACAACATCCAACGCGTTTGACAGCGTCCGGCATTGCCGGCTCCTGGACAAGCTTGGGTGGTACGAGATGGATACCCACTGGTTTAGGGACTGGCCGAGCGATCACCGACAGCGAGCTGAGAAGAGTGAATCGACTTTGCCGATCTTTTACTGGGTAATACAGCGCTCCATTTTGGGACCAGTTCTGTTTTTATTGTACACAGAAAGCCTTACATCGGTCTTAGAGGTAACCGAGATGGTACTGCATGCAAACGACGCCCAGTTTTTACGTTGTAGTTACCCTCAAGATTCGGAAAGCCTCCGTGAACAAGCTGAGACAACTCTGAGTGAGGCTTGTTGCCGGTTAGCCCAAAATAGCTGAAAAAGAAATCCCACGACAACGGACGTTGTTCTCATCGCTTCACATCAAGGAAAGCTGGCTTAGGATTTTGTCGTCGTCTTTAGAGAAACAATCTTACGGCCGTCGACTAGTGCCAATATTCTTGGCATTATTATAAATAGACAGCAATCTTATTTTTGATGGCAACATTTCTGGTCTAGTTCGCCGTTGCTACGTTACTTTGGCCGGTCTCTGCAAGTTTTCACGCAGACTACCAGAGTAAGTTAAAAAGTTGGTAGCTGAAGTTTTAATTTTATCCCATATATTATACTGCACAACTGTTTGAGCGGGCTGCAACGAAACACATCGTAAACGAATACCAAAAGTTATTACTCACAGTGTTAGAACTGTAACAGTGTTAGAACTGTAGAATGTTTTCGTCCCTGTCACCATATTACACCAATCTGAAGGAAATGAAGTCGCCAGGGGTTGAGGAGCTAGTTAATGAGAGGGACACGGCAATGATGTACCGACTCCTGAATACCGGCTCCCACTTGGCTGCGAGAACAGGTTTTCTTCCGGGGATAAATTTCTGTGAGGTAAACCAGAGGTCTCCTGCTGGGTCACCTCAGTCTCCCGCGCATTAAAACCGAGCATGCTGGACGATTTTTCCGTTCCCGCGCCGGTGAAGTGGAACGATGCCCCGGCGACAGTTGGAGACGCGCGTTCACGGACGGGTTGTAGGGGAAGATGAGGAAATGGTTGGCCCTGACGCGGGCGGTAGTTTATATGACAACATGGTGTTGTCTTATGATGGTTTAATCACGGCAGCTGTATTATGTTGATACTGGGCATGTGTGACAGACGGACTCCTGCCCTGAGAGTCCGCTTCATGTGGATAGTTATTCAAAATAAATGACGATAATGATGATGATGACGATTTAGTCATTCACAGCTGTCAGCAAACGCCCCCTTCACATTGCATTCATTGTATTTATTGCTAACGTTTTCTTCACTGATAAGTTTATAAAAAAAAACAATTTCCTTTTATGAAAACTGTTAGGTTTGTGAAAAAAACGGACCAAAGAAGTCCTTTTTGGAATCCAGCTTAGAACTCTTAGTGCGCATTGGATCCCACGGTTATTCTTATCTCCAAAGGTGCAATATGATAGGCCCAGGATTTAGACGTGTTGTAAAATTTACAAGTGACGAGGAGAGATTTCGGTATCAGTAATGATATTGTGTCTGGAGAAGAGGGAAAACTGTAGTGAGGATGAAGAGTGTACGTCGCCAGTTGACGTAGGAATCGTACAAGCATCATATACTAAACAGCCTAGAGCGGTCGTGAAATAGCAGTACCACTTTCGGACATACCATGTTCGATGGTGTTAGAAATCCCTTTTCTCCCACTGTTTTCTTTTTCTCTTTCTCTTCAGACAAAATTACTTTCAGACATCGTTTAGACACGGTTTTAGACGTCGGGAACATAACGCTGACTAGAGCATATAATAGTAATAATGGAATAATGGAATATTATTGCTGTTATAATAATGGAATATTATTGCTGTAATAATGGAATATCATTGCTGTTTTAATGTTTGACGATGCTCTGCAGGTTTCACTTTGCGAGCAGACTGGAGGCGTCTGCTTGTCATTCCGGCGCAGAGATATCCGTCCCTGCAGCATTCTGTGAAAATGTGCAGCGGTGGACCGGGTCGACTGGTAAGGTCGCCAGGACGTGATGAACGGACGCACCAGTGTATTTGCGATTCCAGTCAGTCTGAAACTGCGAAATGCACGTTGACTTCGAAACTCCAAGCCTTCGACACTCCAGAAGTGTTGTAACGTTGCATTTGCAAGGTAGTTGTTACTATTGCAAGGCTTTATTCATGCACATAAACCTTTGGCACTGCCTTTTTATTATCGGCATCTCAAGTGTGGAAAAAACATATGGTATACGAACCGATAGCATGACTTCGATACTTTGACGTTTAGCTTGGATGGCCTTTGAACAAATGACATCAAGATGAAATTGGTGTGACCAACGGATTACCAAACTGCTTTTGCCAGTAGACATGAATAGTGGCAGACAAAATTTGTTTGTGCCGGGCTGATTTCACAGCGAACCACTTAATCATTTTTCACATCTGCGAACTGCACTTCCTTCCGACGCCTTGCTCTCGACCGTCGAGCGTTCCTCTTGGCTTCAGAATTCCACGCACTGCAGTCGCTGTGTCGCAAATGTCGTCAAACCTGCAGTCTGATGAGTTCACGATGCACTTGCAGTCCACCTTGCGAATGTGAAAGCATGAAGTCAGCACTTCGACGGATGTTATTACCGTTATGTAGGGGAGCTGCGCGGCGTGGAGACGTGCTGCCGTCCCCCTTGTCAATGCGGGGTCGGCCGCCCCGGCCGGCGCCGGGCCGGTCCGTGCCGGCGCCCGGCGGGTGTCGATGACTGTCGGGTCACCTTGACCGGCGTGGCGCCAATCCGGACATGTGCGGTCCGGATTGGTTGAGACTGATGTCACGTGATGTGCAGCGTCGAGGTCGGGTCGCCGGGTCGCGGGGAACTGGACTGCTGATACTGAGTTCGGGCGGCGCGGGCGGAGCGGAGCGCGAGTCAGTATACCGTCTGAACCTGAAAACAGAGCCGCCAGTGACTTAATGTGTGAACGAGAAGACCACGCTTACAGTCACGACCATGAGGATTCCACAGCTTGGAACGACGTTTGTACCGCGGACCCGCAGGACTGCGCGTTGTAAGCGTCTCCGGTCAGCTGCCATGTTATGTCAAGATAACAGTCACGCCTCGAGTAAGACCCGGAACCTCATTCTTCCGACCTTCCGAACCGCATTCTTCTTCTCATCCGACCTTTGGCGTTCTATTGGAGGTGCACTGTTGCCAGCCGACTTGCTCACCGTAAAACTTTACGACCAAAGAGAATTTAATCATAGGATAAGAGTCAGCAAACACTTTCTTCGTATTTTGCGCAGCAAATTGATCCCAAACACTTTCTTCTTAAATGAAAAAGTCCCAAGAACTATTTTTACGAATTCCCTCTTAACATGATGAGCGAGTTTTAGTTTGCAGAACGAACGGAAGCAAAAGCCGTATCTAAATATAAATCTGCCCAGTCGTGTATTCACTTTCAAAAACATGTTGTCAGTTCACTGAATTTCGTAATGTCTCGCCGGAAGTTACCTTTCCGAACGAAACGAGATAGCTCTGTACCATTACACATACAGCTACGCCACGCAGAAAAAATAAATTATCTTCCTCATCAACTACAGACAGCGAGGATTGTGTCCCAAGTTCATTATCACGTTTGAGCTATTTCAGCTACCAGGCGGCTACCGTGTAGAATCGGGCCCCAGCTGATATTCGGGAGCCGGTGAGGCTGGCGGTTACCGGAGGGCGGTGCGGGCGTGGTTGGGGCGTTTAGATGAGCGGTAGCCTATTTTTGACCATGCGCCTACGTTTTGACTCTGCTTTCACTGTGACCCTGTATCTATGCTGCGATTCAGTGTATGACACTCGGCCCGAAAAGCCATTATATGGAGGGTTGACGAAATACATGATGATGATGAGCTCCATTCTCCGTCCTACTGCTATTAATCCTATTCTCGGACGCTGTGGTCGATTCCAGGCAGGAGGAGGGGGGAGATTCGCCCCCCCCCCTGAGCTGTCGAGAACTACACATCCGATTTCATCGCAGCAAACGGCAATCGGTTTGCCATGACGTAAACTACACTTTTAAAAAAGAAGTTTTCGAAGTTTCGAAAGGTGCGGATACGGGGGCAAAAATATCGAAATGGGGGTGCTTTTGGACTTCTACTAACTCCGTTGTTGATGGAACGATTTTGATGAAATTGGCATGAATCCAGAGGTTATGGATGTGATTTTTACCATTGGCACACACATTTGAAATTTAAGAAAATCCATCGGCATTCACAGGGCTTCAAAAATAGGAGGATTAGTTTTTCAACAACTACATGAACAAAAAAGGTAAAAGCACTTTTTTGGCTTCTGCTAATCATGTTATCCTAAAGAAGTACAAATCCTATTAAAATGTTGGTATGATGTTAGCATAGGCGGTGCCAGTGACATGAAAAAGGGGAAACTGTCATGGTAACATGCTCTTTAGATCAACTTGTGACCTTTGACCTTAAATGATTTCCAGTGACCTTGGGGTCACTTGGAATGATCTGGTGTGCAGTTAGTATTGTCTGTAAACGTTTCCAATCATTTGAATTCACTCTATTTTAAAAATTGCTTGTTACGGCTATTGTGATATAGGGTATGTGCACTGGCATTTTAAGTCAGAGCTCCATGATCCGACCTGATATCAAGCTGAAATCTGATACACAAGTAGCGAGCACTCTTTTACGTCATGTATATACCGGGTTTGGAATTTGAAAACACAGTATCCAAATTATTACTATAAAAATAAATTTTGACTTTTGACCTTGACCTGACCTTTTAAAGTGACCTCAGACAAACAAAATTGTATTTGCACGTTGCCCAGCTATTTAGCTATACAATCATGTAAAGTTTTAAGTTCTACCTTAAAAACGCTATTTTTGGCAGTCATTTTCGTTCTACCCTGAATAGGCCCAAAAATGTTCCGACGTGCCTCCCAAAAACGTTGTCTGACTCCACCCCTGACCAAAAGAGAATTTCTAAATTTTGTCTCAGTACGTAGGAAGAATATCCAGAGAAAACCACCAAGTTTCGCTAAGCTGCGACAAAGATCCTGAAATTGGCAAGCAAAAACCCGAGGGGGCGAACTCAGCCCCCTTCCTTGCCGGGAATAGGGTTAATATTCTTTGCTCCAGCTCCATCGTGCTCGAATAGCATGGTCTCTAATTGATATCTTTAAAGCAGTGCAGTTTACACAGGCTGAAATTAGGGCTGCAACCTTACAAGTGTTACAGAGTATACGATGCTCACTTTGGCACCAATTTAGCATGTAATTATTGCTCAGTTTTATCATGAGATGCTATGACGCCGTATGATCTTGCCAAAGATTATACATTTTTCGACACAGTCGTAAAACACAACATTTTCATGGACGATCATAGCAGTTAGCCAGCAGTACCTAAAAATGTGACAATAATGATTAACATGATGACAAAAATATGCTTTTAACTGCAGTAGTACAGCAAAGAATGGTGGCAACCAAATCGCATTCAGAACATAGCACATTTCTTAGCTCCCAAACGAATAAACGCAGTGTCCTGAAACTTTCAGGACCTTTTTTACATCAGTTACGCACATACCGACGAAAACTCGAAAACGGGGTCATCTTGGGCCACGTCTTAATGACGTCATAGAAACGACCATGTTTTGCGATTGTGCTTCCAATTTTACTTCGCTGTACTGCCGGTGCCCCACAGTACATGGGAACTGTGGCTTACGTTGCGTATCCGCGTGACCTGAGAGTTCGATATGGAGTACGTCTGGTCTCATGCTGGGCCATCCTAGGTCAAATATGCATTTTTCATTTTGCGGGCCTAGGAAAATACGTTTTAGTAAGGAGGTGAATAAACTGACTTTTGGATGCGGCCAGATAGAGTATCAGTTTTTCTTGCAACAGACTGCACGTTCAGCTCGCACAGTAGTTGCTTCCAACATTGCAATATTTTTTTGCTGTAGTTCGACATTTAGTTGTTTTTATGCGATGGTTTTATGGAGATTTCAGCATAACGCGTAAAGTGATGGCATCTGTTTGACGTTCTCGATGGCCAGTGTGGAGATATCGGCCTTTGCAGTGTTGTGCAATATTTTGTGGAGATGGAGAACATGGGACAAACTGACTTGTATGGTCATGCGGAGATGCCAGATGGAGGTCACCAGCGTGCTCGTATTACTCCGAGTTTGGAAGCAAAAAATGTTGCAATGTTGCGTATGTGTAATAGTGCAGGCCATTTCAAGCGTTATTTGTGCCCAAGACTCTTTGAAAGTGTCTTTTTAGAATCCCCGTGCAAAAAAAACGGAAAACATACATTGCATGGCACATTATAACGAAGTTCAAATTTGACTCACCTGTGACCTTGGCCTTTCATGATCCTGGGTCGGATGGCACTTGGGATACGTGACTAAGCTTCCAGGAACATATTGCCATGCAACCTTCAGTTTGGTCTGTTTTTCATTGCCATTAGGCGACTCTGGAGAAAATCGTCACCTTTTCATGTTTGACCTGCTCTGTGACGTCAGCAGTGACTCCAAAAAACAAAAATGCATATGTCGTGGGACCACAATGTTCGATGCCATCGAATGCCGTTTGAATCAGCCGAATCGCATGATTAGTTATCCAGATAGACAGTCAGTGGAAGGTGCCGAAATATTCCAGTCCATGCCGGGTTTAGATAACATCAGAAGACGCCCCTCAGTACACCAGGAGCTGACCCGAAGCTTCCAGTGTCCGGTCCGCCGCGACCAGGCCACGCCACTGTCCACAAAGCCCCTGCGACGTGCGCCGAAAAATGGCCGCGCCACAACCGCCCCACGGGAGCGAGTCTGGCGCGTAATGACGCCGTACTCGCCGCTTTACGCGCCACTTCTGTCTTCCGGAGCTGGCGGACGACAATCGCGGCGCGATCGCCGTGGGCGTAAATACAAATTGGCCTGATTTAGTGCCGCTGCGGCCATCCGGGCGGCGCGTGGCCGGCCGGACGCCGCCATTCGGCTGCCGAGACGGTCGTCCTGTGGCGTCTACTGGGCCCCGAACGGCCGCCAGCGCCCGAACGGCCCCCCACGCGGTCCGACGCGGCCGCGGCCGGTCACCGCCGAACGCTTCCCCAGACGGCACAGGCGGACCGCAGACTCAGCCCGCCCCCGGCCGACGCCAGCTGCTCCTTCCGCCGTCAGTCTGACCCCACGGGCCCGCGGACCGCCGCTACAGAGTTCCGCAGGGTCAGCGAGTGTTGGGCCGAACACGAGCCCTGAGGTGTTCGGTTAGCGACCGGTCGGGCCAGATGGTCAGTCGCACGCCATAGTTCACCCGAACTCGGACGATCTCACGGGATGCGGCTGCCGGCCGAGCGAAACTCAAAACAAAGGCCCAGTCAGTCGCAGGGCAAGCGTCACACGTTCAGACGGCTGCCGATCAAAACTCAGTGGACAAGATGTTCCTCGGTTGAATCGAAGAGCCTCCGCTATCGTAAATGAAGCAATGGCCTATGGAACGCATAAACCACGCTCATTGACATATGTTTGTATATGTACGTATATGTTATAAAACCAACATACATATGTAATGTATACGTTGGTCAACATATATATGCAGTATTTATGTTGATTTCATAATGATATATCAAGACCAAATAAAATTCGACCTATTTTCTTTGTTTTTTTTTATGCTTTACGACTAAATTTTCCTCCAATTCTTGATTCCAAAGTTGAGCCAGCGCACGATGAGACGCAAAAAAACTATGCTTTATGGATGTCACTCGTAGCATGATGTATTTCAAGGTATTCATACGAAATTCCAAGAAAGACGCGAGTTAACGCGTCCCCGACTGGGGGGAGATTAGCCGCCCCCTGAGGTTTTTCCCAAGATTGCGAGTGAACGAACGAAGCAGCGGGACGAAACTTCGTGTACCTTTTTCTTGATCATTTTTACACCTTGTGCCAAAGTTTAGACCTCAGGTCAAGTCAGGTGTGCGACCTAGGTCAGGTCAAGTGGACCTATGTCCAGAAAAAGTTAACCGTCCCGTAACTTTTCCGGAAAAAACGACATCACAATAATACTTTTAGGGTTAAGAGAACTTGAAAGACACAACAAATCTGTTATCTCAGATTTTTTTCGGGATTTTCCGGGTCATTGACCTAAGGCCAATTCCATTTTCAAGACACGTCGTCGTTTTTTCGGAAATTGACGGGGTTTTTCAGAACATTTCTGGCGTGGGGTGATGCAGATATCCAGTTGCCTTCAATGGGCAAAGTATCAATGGTTTCCAGCTATTGACCTGAGGTCAGGTCACGAATAACTCTTATGAGCCAAAATGACGGTCGACAAAATCAGCGATGAATTACCCAGAACAGGCAGAAAATGGCAGAACTGCCTTGTACAGTTGCAAGTAATTCCAGGAAGTTAAAAAAATAATAATACATATTTTAGAAATAAACAGGCTCTCGCGAAAAAAGCTCGAACATTTCTCTAGATTGGTGACTAGGGAATTTTTCCAAAGTTCAGACATGAGAAACCATCACAAAAACAACTGGGATCAATAGATATTACATGGAAGGGCTTATCTCGCGAAAATAAAGAAACGCTAAAATTAGTCCTCTTTAATTCCATACTGCGTACAGCTACGGCGCCTGCGAGCAGTCGTCATGAAAACCGCCGTGTCTTTAACTCAGTGTTTCGGCGTATATACTGACGGAATCAGAGAAATTTGACGTATTTCGGCATCTGTGGACTCTTCCTGTTCGTTGGTGCCTTTACTTGGACTTTATTGATCACAGCCCTTGAGATCCAGGTGGCTTTCCGGGTACATGTAGTCGGCTGTGAGAAAAAAATATAGGGCGTGAATGACTTTCTTGTTATTCAAAACAAAAAATGAGACCAGTTTCGAGGTCTGCGTGACACGATCTTTCCAACGGTATGCTTGTTTTTATCGTGTGACTAACCGTTCGTGGGTTAGAGGGGGACGGTTAACTCCCAACTCAGTCGGACGTGATCGGCGCCGACTTCCAGCCTGGCGCGGGTTGAAAAAAATGGCATGTGCCAATAACGGATATTAAGGAGTAAGACGAAGAATCTTGACGGAGACTGTTCGGGAAAAGGAACAAATGATGGCGTTCCAGCCCGCTCTCCACCGTATGGGGCGTGCTCAAGAAGATGCCCCGTCGCAAAATTCGCACGAAAGTGCAGACGAGGTTTGTAGGTCGATGAGAACTGACTGCCACTCTTAAAATTCCTAAGAGCTGTTGAGGCTGGCGCCAGAGTAACAAGGCAGAAAATTGAGCTTCTTACGGACACTTTGGTCCAGACCAGGACACTCGTGACAAGTGGCGTAAAAACCTGCTGAAATGAAGGCAAGAGCGGAGAGCGTAACCCGACTTTGTGAATTATTCGAGTCTGAACAGAGACGAAGTCTTGTTCTTTTGCCCAACAGTGGGGCTTTAAAAATTGCACTGCAAGCATTCGTTGATCAGGATAACTTCTGATCTGTTGATGTGATGTCAGCTAGGCATGTGATAGGAAATTTCTGTTCTAATCCGACATCAGTAGTGCCAATCTCACCAATACTGTGTCCAAACGACGAACCATTCCAACTGGGACCGTGTCAGCATTTATTGGCTTCACATACCGACTCCCAATGAATACCTGTCGTCTGCCTGTCTGCCTCGTTCAGAGACGAGTCCTCTCCGCGCCATTTTAGACTGCCTTCTGAAGTCCACTTCCCCAGCATCATAAATGAGCAACAGGAAATGCAGCACGCAGGCTAATGGGAATTCACGCAGCTTTCACCTTTCCGAGAAGTCTGTCTAATTGCATGTCAGTGCGAGCACCGCGTTACTTAGGATACCAAGTCGTCCTCAGCACGGCCGGGTGGTGGAAACTTGAAGCCCGTGGTGCCTGGTGCTCTCTGATGGCAGACGTTGTCACAAGAGATATGCTCCTGCACGCCTCATGTATACTTGGCTTTTCCCTCAGTCACGGACAGTCCTACAAGAGGCTAGGGTAAATGCAGGTTGGGCCCAATTTTTTTACTTGGCCTGCCTCTACCACTGTATATTTGATCATTTTGTGTACACATAAACGATAAAAAATATTGCAGTTATTATCCCAAGATATCCCTCATACACTGACAAATGCAGCCAGCTGTCCTCCCCATAGCGTTTGGCAAGTCTCCCCTTTTCCTGTCCCGGAACCACCTTTGCCAAAATTTGCTATATGATAACAATAGGGGCTAGCGTTGATTACCGGTGTCCGAATTCCGACTTTTCCAATATTTTCGGATTTTAGTATCGGAAATCGGTTGGACACAGTGCTTATTTCTCGAAAAAATGCACAACTTATGGCAAGCCAGCTGCCAAAAAAATGTGATAGAACCACATGTTATTTTTAAGCAACATTTGACTCAACATCCGGCGAAGGTTAGAGCCCTCGTCAGACGAGAGGGTGGACGTCACTCCCAAGCAGTGTTTCCCGGATCACGGCAAAACGGAGCAAAACAGCGCCGTAAAATTTGGCATAGCTGATGAGGCATTTATTTTGCACGTTTTGAAGAAAGAAGTGACCCCAGGTCCCCTCAGGTCACTGAGCTATGACGTCATTAATGGAGACTTGCCGGACGATTTCTGCGCCAAATGTTGTTTTTTTCTGTTTTAAGACAATAGGTACGCATAAACGGCAGATGGCGGGCATGAAATCGGTTCAGAATGGTAGTCCACAAGCAAACAGGGCACCTAAGAACGGTCAATGACATTTTCAAGGTCAAGCAAGGTCGATGATCTAAGGTAATATTTTTGCACTTAGAACGCTCCATTAAGTTTTGGCCCTGAATATGATAAACTAATTATGATAAATAACTAAAACTAAAATAAAAAATTGGCCCTGAACATGATAAAATAATTATGATAAACTAATTTTTGGCCTCACCTAGGTCACTGGTTGACTTGACGGGGTCGGCCCGGATGCAGTTAGATTCCTTGGGCACACTTTTTATTATCGCTTACTTTTTGTCCCGAGGCGCTAACTCAGTTAAGGGTCAAATGGCAGGTGGTGTTTACAACCCCACCCCCATCCCCGCTCGTCGTCGGTGCGAGTGAAAATCATCATCATCATGTATTTCCTTGGGATCATCCGCGTAAAAAAACAAGAGGCTAAAACGATCTTCTGTCAATAATGAAGATGTCAATGGAGGTGCGAGACAAAGGACAAAGTGTCACAAAATTAACCCGTGCCCGACTGGCAGTCGGCGCCGATCACGCCCGACTGGAGGGGGAGGCGGTTGACGGCCCCCTCTGACTCATGAATGGTTGGTCGCACGATTAAAATAAACACACCGTAAAAATGCTCGTGACAAATGAAGCTCGAAACTAGTCTCATTTTTAGTTTTAAATAATAAGTAGGCAATTTACACCCCATACACATTTTCTCATAGTCGACTGCATGAAACCGAGAAGCGACCTGGATCTCAAGCGCTGCAATTAATAAAGTCTAGGGAAAAGCACCAACGAAGAACTATATGTCCGCAGATGCCGATACACGTCCAATTTCTCTGATTTGTTGATTTGCCGAAACGTTGAGTTAAAGACATGGCGACGTTCACGCCAACTGCTGGCGGGCGCCGTAGCCGGAAGCGGTATGAAATTAACGGGAAATAATTCCAGCGTTTCTTTATTTTCGCTACATAAGCCTTTCCATGTAATATTAATTGATTCTAATGGTCCTTGTGACGGTTTCTCATGCTCAAATTTTGCAAAAATTCAGTAATCAATCTATTCCTTGGGCGGAGCTTTATCACTAACGCCAGTTTATTTTCAAAATGCGAAATTTTTGAGATTTTTTGGACTTCCTGGTGTTACTTCCAGCTGTGCGAGCCAGCTCTGCCATTTTCTATCCATTCTGAGCAATTCACCGTTGTTTTTGTTTGCGTTGCATTTTCGTTCATAACAGTTATTCAAATAATAGTTATATCAACATAACAGTTATAAAAAACATTGCAATTATTATCCCGCCAGTGACCTTACCTCAGGTCAATGGCTGGAAGTCATTGATACTTTGCCCATTGACGGCAATTAGATGTCTGCATTACTCCACATTAAAAAATGTTATGAAAAACTCCGTCAATTTCCGAGAAAATGACATGTCTTGAAAACGGGGTTGACCTTAGGTCAATGACCCAGAGAATTCCGAAAAACCTGATATAGCAGATCAGTTGCATCTACCAAGATCTCTAACCCTAAAAGTGTCGTTGTCATTCCTTGTCATTTTTTTCGGAAAAAGTTACAGGGCGCTAATTTTTTGGACATAGGTCCGCTTGCAGTGACCTAGGTCAGGTACCTGACTTGGCCTGAACTCAAAACTTTTACACAATGTGTAAAAATGATCAAGGAAAAGGTACACGAAGTCTCATGGCGCTGCGTTCGTTTGTTCTCTCGCAATCTTGAAAAACCTCAGGAGGAAGATAACGTACCCAATTCGGGGACGAGCTAAGATCAAAAGAGTGCGGATGAAAGGTGAAGGTCGAGTCGCAAAACGAAGGGCAGAAGATCGAAACCTTTTACGTGCAGACACATTAAGACCACTCATCACATGTCCGCAGTATGACGCCTAAGACCGGTCGCACAACTCACCCGAGGGCAGTTAATGATAGGTGCCGGCTGGGTGTTATATAGTCTAGAGGCCTTAAAACCGAACTGGCGTTGTCCGATCGCAGTGTTGCATCAAGAAGCGTACGCCTTCTCGTTCTGAAAATCGTTGCAAAATCCTTTTCGTCCGGCGAGAGTTAATATTCCAGTTATAAACTTGACTCCACTCATCGCACAAAACTGTCATATTGATGCAATGACTGAACACCATGGGTAGGTAAGCTTCTGCACTTTGCATCCCCAGTTCAGTTCCACATCTTTAATCATTCATATTCACATTGCATACATTTGAAGTGGCACGAGACTGTTGCTGGTCAAAGGAATCGTTATGGGTTTCTAAGTGAAAACTGAAATGCACCACATTTGCCTCAATTTTAATGCCATTTTTACATTCAAACACAGTACAAGATATTATGCTACCATTTACCAAAAAAGACCAACAGGCTAGGCTAAATGATCTGCATTATTCTACGTTTTACAGATAACGCATAAATGCAATTTTATGAAACTACTGAGGGTGCTCAGCCAGCTTCTTGGTCAAGAACTCCATATTTGGAAATGACATAGGCAGATTGACCAGATATGGTAATCTGAGCGAAATCTGTGATGTGTGCTGAATGCGGTTATATACACAATGTGTTCCAAGTTGACGGACCTTTCACTGGATCTGATATAGATTGGGTACACAAAATAATTTCGAAAAATTACGAGAGGGTGCTTTTCTCAGCGTCAAATCACCGCTCAATACAAATAAACTAGCTTAGGTGAAATACGCCAGCCCGTATATTTCACGCTCGGTTCAGTTCTCGGAATGCGCAGCACAAATTTTGCATCATCCGTCACAATGCCCACGACTATCGCCGTAACGTAGTTCTCACTGGTTAGATTTCACCTTCTGGGAAAGAGAGCTCCTGTAGCCTTTTAACCGGTTAAGGGCTAAAAATATATAACTAAAAACGTCGTGGAAATGCACATTTATATTCTACCAAAGAGAGGAGGAAGGATTTTGTGACCACTGTGGATTACGCCGTCTATTTGGATACGCAGACCCCCCGGAATTCGATAACGTAATGTTAACCGTAATGCATTTCCTACATTAAAAACTTTTCCTCGAACGTAGGTACTTGGTGCGTCCCCTCTTAAATCCGGACGTACCAAAGCCAATGAGCTGGGCTGATGACAGACACAGATGTTCATTGTCTGTACCCGGAACGCTTTACCTGGCAATGTGAAATGGATAAGAAAAAAAATAAATAAAAAGTCTTTTTTCTAGGATGGCTTTATGAGAACACATGCCAAGCAAGCTTGTTTTATGAGATATTGGACGTACCATCGCATCAGGTGATTTCAGTTGAGCGGCATAATTTTATCTGGACTTTTTTAATGCTGACAACATTTCGGCACTACCGTTCTCTTTACAAGAACTTACCCAAGTTGATCAGCTGACGGGTTGCCAAGGTCAGTCAAAGCGTCTGGAATGGGTGTTTGAACTGCGTCACCCGGGCTGGAAACAAAAACATTGTATGCATTTCTCACCGCGATGAACATTATTTTTCGTCGTTCGCACGTACAGTTTTCGTCATCCTAGACTACACTTGAGAGGGGCAAGAGGATGCCACTGTCCCCTCTCTTATCTGTTTCTCCAAGCAAAACAGCTTTTGAACAAAAAAGAGCGCTTGTTGGTTTATTGTGAATTTTATATGATCGATATTTATTTCTGCCCATAATTTCGACTGCGGGGGCCAAAATTTCAAGGAACTCTTTTCGGCCCCAATGTCTGTCCAGAGGAACCTTTTTTGGACAGAAATGCTCTTTTAAGAGGAGTCATTTTCCCATAAAGCGGCATTTTTTCCGGAAAGGGCCCTCTCTCCGCCAAAAGATGGCTCCATTTCGCCAGAGACGGTGGGGGGGGGGGGGTGGAGGGGCGACTGTCAACTTGCCCTCCCTCCCTCACGGATATGCGCCTGCCAAAGTCCGTTGCACGTGCTCTGGTGCATTGGTTTTGTACTTTTGATGTGTTATTGTCTGCTCTCAGAAGTAAACGTTTCACCCATAAGTTCAAACAATGGTAACATTCACACATGTTTTGTTGCGTAAAGTTTGGAAATTGTGTTGTTTGTTCGCTGTGGCCGAATATTTGCCATATTTTAGTTTTTATATGACAATTTTCGCGAAAATTGAACATGATAATGAAGCATTTTTAACATTTTCCATATCATGCCGACTACTAGAAAATGTGCACCTAATATTGGGGTTGTTTGGTGTCATTGGGGGTGCATTTTTGCCATTGGGGATGCCCATGCGTCCCCAAAAGAATGCAATTATCCGCTAGTGCATTGCATTGGTGTTATAACGACGCCCTCAAGACGACTCACTATTCACCTACATGACGGCTATTTCAAAACGTAAGAAAAGAGCATGAGACCAAAACGCAACAACAGCTGACGGACAATACAACCAAATTACGGACATGTTATGGCGTGAAACGACTTCAGACATGTGCAATGTATATATTTATGAAACCTCGTTAGCTCTAAACAAACGACTAAACTCTTGTATCACGTTAGAGCTACTGGGATCAAGACGTTAGCCATTTAAATTCCGACGTTTCCATTAGTCTTCTTATTCATGTACTTGGTTTCCTAATGATGGTATATGTTACTTGTAAACCTGGGGCACCGCGAATAATTTTCAGACGGCTATTTGTGCCAATTTCCAGCACTCTGAAAATGAGATATGATTTGTAAGAAAACGTGTAAAAAATCAGTGTTAGTAAGTAAACGAATAATCTTGCACATCTGATTTGCCGTCTAGACGACTTTGCTAAAAGAAAGGCGCGAGAACTTGAACGATGCATTAACACGAGCAGTGGAAAGGGGTTTCGCGCTAACGCGCACTGGAAGGAGGGTACAAAAGTGCCCCCTCCGATCTCGAAAACGGAAAGAGGTAGAGACATGAAATTTTAGAGGTAGGGTATAGCTATAAAAATTTACATAGCATGCAATTTTCATGACCCTAGATCAATATCTCCAAGGTCAAATGGGGCTGAAAAGATTAACTTTGGACACTGTCTCGGCCCGTGCAGGCCATTCCGTGGGGCTTTTCGAGCGAAACGGGAAAAAGGTACGTGTTTGAGCGGCAAAACGTGGAATACGGCAATTTCCATTTATTTTCCCTCTTAACACAGAATTTCGGGCAGAGATCATACCAGGCCATTGACCCATGGCGTCATTTTTTACTTTTTGCAGATCAGATCTCGAAAAAAACACGGGATACCGATGTACCTTGAGTGCAAATAAGGGCGCAAAACGCATCTTTTGAAGTATTTCCAGTGAAGGTAGCCAACATCGGTACATTTGATCACTTCTAACGTTTACGAACCTTCGCAAGGTTAAAAAAAGTGAAGCAAGATGAATGGCCTTGAATGAAGTTTTTGATCCAAACTAAGTTTTACGTTAACAATTTGCGCTGGAGTTATTTCGCTTTAATGAATTCAGTTGCACGATCTCATTGTTATGGAACGTAGAAATCATATATATATACATATATATATATATATATATATATATATATATATATATATATATATGTGTGTGTGTGTGTGTGTGTGTGTATATGCGTATCAATGTGCAAAACGTGTCTTTGAATGCATATTTCATGCAAATCGACATATTGCAAAGCAAGCCTGGACCAGGTCAGAAAATAGTCAACCTGTGATGACCTTGGCCCTTACTGACCCTGGCTTTGCTCTTGGCACATCCCTCACGTGTGCCCGAATGATGTTGGCTGATTATGTTCATACGGCAATCTTAATCAATCGTAGAACCTTAGTCCTTTCGCAAAGTTCTCATTTGTCCGCGACAACCGTTATTTTGTTAAGTTTGTCTGGCTTCAAACGCTTCATACTTCAACAATTTTCGGCCCGTTTTAAAAAATTTCGCGTCAATCGACGAGTTATTACATTTCCAGGAACATTACAAAGTAGTGACGACCAGTTCCTATTCATTATCGGGATTTCGAAGAAAAACAGATGAGGGGTTTTCCAATGCGCTTGTTAAGAAATTAGCAAATGCGGAACATGCAGTCGTTGTAATGAAAAATGTTTCAAAGAAAACATACTGTCGAGCTATAGGAATATATATCTATATATGCAAAAATATCTTGCAACTAGATAGAAACCGAAGGACAGACATTTCTACAACACCGGTACTTATGTTTGCTATTTCTGCGCCATTGAAAAAAATCACGGAATTTTCTTGGGCAGACTTCAATCTAGGTCGGTCCTTGACACTCACATTGCCTACTCCTCAGAACTTTGTCGAAAATCGGCTTGAATATTTTCCGAAAATAACAACACTAGTAAGAAACCATACTTAGAAACCATATTTCATTTATTCCAATTATCCATGTCTCTTGTGTACCACGTAGAAAAAGAACATAGGAACGTCGGCAGATAGTCGCCAAATTTCACCCCATGTCCCTCCCGAAATCGAACTGAAACCTCCCCTGACCGCGATCTTTGCTCGACATTTTGACACACCACATGAAATCATTTTTGGGAAAAGTCACGAAGTTTCAAGGAGCGGCTGCAAACCGTTTGAAAATGGCGACGGAAAAACCTGAAGGAGGCAGGATCTGTTATCCACTTTCACGGAATAGGGTTAACCTGAACCCAACGACAGTTCGCATGCAAATGGGCTGTGCAGCACTTCGACGAACACTTACTGCGAAAAGCGCCTCCTAGACTTTCATCAATGCAATTTAACCCTGACATCAAGTGCCATCCACCACGACACGACTCCCCAGAGGAAAGTTAAACGCCAGACTGGTCTGCAAATTCGTAACCACGTCATTAACACAGATAAGAATCCTCATAAGGAGCTCTGGAAATTTATTGTCCCCGCCGTCCGGGAGCGCGATTTTCCCGGCGTTCGGCAGCGGATTACCGCCAAAACCGCGGCTCTCCCGCCTTTTTTCGCGGTCGCCAGCCGATGTCACGGCCAATGGCGTGACAGCCTCGGTCGAAAGGAAGGGGTCTGGTCGGTTTGTTCCGCTCCGTCGGGCACCAAATGCAGCAGCTATCAGTGACCGATGGCCGGCCGGGAAACGTCGCACATGGTCAAACCGGCCGCGTCCTGTCGCGGGAGGATCAACTTCCCACCAGCGGGGAGGAGAGGACGGAGGATCGGCTCCCCACCAGCGGGGAAGAGGGGACGGGATCGGCTCCCACCGGCGGGCGCCAATCGGGACCGGCGCCACTGTAGCACAGCAGGGCCCGGGGCCGACCCGTCGGCCTCCGCCGCCCTCTGGACAGCAAGCGCCGACTCCGGCGAACGGGAGAGTGGAGGGAGCGCCGACAGCGCAGCGGCCCGCTCCGATCTCAGGGAAGACCTGGGTCAAATCGATCGCCGGGGAGGGGAGGGGATCACAGAGGTAGCGGCCTCTGGCAGTGTGAGTGACGCAGCGCTGCTTGCGAGAGGCTGAAGTAGGGGCTCTCGAAGCAGACGATAAAGCAGAATGGCTCGTGAAGTTGGTCTGTCAATGCCGAATGGCCTGTGGTGTCGCCGATTTGCCTTCGGTTCTTCCCTCGGTTTTGCCGTGTTGAGGCATGTGACGTTGATCCGGCCCGGCCTCTTTAACTCTGCTCGTAGTGAGGCTTGCTGTTTACACTGCGAACTTTCAGCGCTGCTTGCGCCATTGTCTTCCCTCCGCCTGAACTCTTGAATTCCAGGCGGGCTTGGTCTTGTCGGTCAGTGCTAGTCGCCGAGGAAGCACCTGTCTGTCTCCAGTGTACCAAGAGGGTCATACCGGACGACTGGTTCCGGGGCACAAGCGCTCAGGAGTATCGACTCGCGAGAGGATGGTCGGCGCCGTTCGCCACTGTCCGGAGCTCCTCTCCCGGAGCGGCGGGAGAAGCGCTGGAGCCGTCATGGTGCGGCGTCCCGGACCTCGCGGCCTCTCCTGCCTCGGCCGCTGCTTCGACAGGCAGAGGCGGCTGAATCATGCGACGTCAGAGCAAGACTGATCATGGATCCACCCTTCCATCCGTTGAGGGTCGTCAAGTTCGGGGCGCGTTACATTCTGGGGCGCCAGACGGCTGCTTGGACAGCGGCTCTGCTGTCGGAGCCCCGTGTCAGTTTGCATTAATTTGAGTCCCTGAGACCACAACTAACTGTCTTGGTTAGAAATGACTTCTGGACATGGACTGTACCACAACACGGACTAAACTGAGGTGGAAAACAAGGTACGACATGCGATATTTATGTATTTTATAATTTTTCTTCGTGGAAGCAGAACGTTGGATAAGATTCTGAGATGACCGTCCTGTGGCAGATCCAAATGTAGTCCAAAGCACCGGAGGCTTTTGGGGGTGGATCAAGAACTTTAAGAATAAGGTCTGCAGTCCAAATGTAGTCCAAGGCACCGGAGGCTTTTGGGGGTGGATCAAGAACTTTAAGAATAAGGTCTGCAGTTAGAAACGACTTCTGGCCATGGACTGTACTACAATGTATTACAACACGGACTAAACTTTGGCAAAAAATAAGGTATCGCATACACTGTAGGTCGTTAAAAACCAATCCTAAAACTACGAACGCAGTGTTGCCATGCCAGTATGTCAGGTTAGTAGACGGCGTGCAGGCTCGTCGTTAAGGAAACCGCCCCTTTGCTGGAACGGTTAAGACCTGAAAAAACTTTCGCAACTGCAAAAGTTCTGAAAATGAAGCAAAAAGAAATCGACCAGGCTGGATTTCAAGGTGAACTCACCGAAAGCACTGGGAACTTTTAACGACATCCTTTCTGTTTAGTCAAGTGGAACACCTCAATAGCCAAACAGCAAAGACGGTAACAATCGCAGCAGCACGGCAGCACAGACGAGCAATCATCCAACGCAGGGCAGTCGTTAACCGTCCAGTGTGCCGGCGTCCTTCCAGGATGGTGTCATTTTGCTTTGACAGTTGTCAAATCGTGCACGATTTCTCCAATAAGGGTACCGAAAATTGACGACGCTGCGTCGTTTGGTCACGGGTTTGAGCGGCAGAGAACAAAGGAGTGTTTCGCACACTTTTCTTCCCTCTTTCTTTACAGGTCATGGGCTAAAGGGAATGCTCCATCTTGGTCATTTTTATCCATAGCCTTGAATGATCGGAGAAATGTCGTTGATAAGAAGTTCGGTGCCCGTTTTCCCAAAGAATGTTAAGAAGCTTCAGAAAACATAATTCATTAAAAACTATATTCTGCAGTCCTCTGCCGATACGACGCCAAGCGTGCCTGTTCAGGCCATTGAACGTAAGTGTTCACTGGCTTGTATCCGCTCGAACAGTCACGTAATAGCTGAAAAAAGGACAGGGACAGAGATGAAATACGGTGAATCCGCGGGGAACCCCTGCGAATTTCCCTAAGTGCAGTTTTAAGGGATAATGCATATTTGCTTATTACATATAGCTCCTGGCGATCGACTTGAAAGACTACAAATTACCCGCAATGTTCGGCTACCTAAGTTCAAACCACGTGTTGAGCAGTGGCGGCGCTAGGGTTCCGCAACGGGTGAGGAATTACTATAGCTCTAATCCTTCGTCAAGGGGATGGAAAGAATGGCTGACCAACCTGGAACAATCTTTCCTGCATTTCAGTCACACTAATTTGGACCGTAGTTTTTGGTTTTCGTTCGTTTTTGCGGTTCTATCCCCACCATTATTAAGACAACGGAAGAACGGAAATAGGGAAGAAAGAAATGAAATAGGAATAGAAATAGAAACGGAAAAGAAATGGAAAAAGAGGACGACATATTCCTTTATGGTATGGTTTGGCTCAACATTTCAGCACTAATTCGGGGACATGCATGAAGTACGCTACACATTTTCATATATTTCTCCGTCTCGCAACGTCTTTTCAGGCTCAGTTCCTGACCTGAACCATTTTAGGGAGTTGACCACGGTCCTCATTTGACACACGTAATTAGTCCGCGTTTCCGTACCTAGTGTATGGCCGCGGCCATCGGATAAAGATGTGGAAACATTAGTTTTCCTTCGTTTAACACACATTTCAATTCATTCACATTTCATCATCACATTCACACATTCAATTCATTCACAGTCCGGCAGCACAAGTCTGTTTTTCTTTGAGGGAAGCTTAACCTGTACTTTTATCGCTTATACTTGTAGATTTTGTTTACGCCCGTCACTCGAAAATATCAATTCCAACAAGACCAGGAATACTTGGACAGGAATCCGCAAGGCCCGTAGCACAGAGCTAACATCTCCCAAAATTGGGGTTTTGACACGGAACTCTTATGAGATGTACCCTTTCCCTGTGTTTGCCAACCCATGCGTGCATTGGACGTCGTCCAGAAACAAAATGGCAGTCTACACGTCCAGATATAAAACATTTGTTAGGTATAGCAGGAAAGAACCGCATGGCCCCAATTCATAACAATGTTTACCGCATGGCCCCAAGATTTTTATTTCTAATACTAGTTTTCGGTGCTGATTCCCCTACTTTTTCAACTTTGCTATACAAACGATCACAACGTCTAGTTTACCTTGGCATGACTTCATTAGTCAATGAGGGCGCACTGTCATTCGTAATATGAAAGAAGACAACGATTTTACAAGAAAAAAAGGAAGCGCAGGACTCTGCGCATTATCCTCAGCCATAGCATGGACCAGACACAAAAAGCCAGCCAGGTGGGAGTCAGTCTGCGGCCAATTGCCACCCCCCCCCCTCCCATCCCTTATGTTCCATGTTTCCCACAAATTGGCAATGGTCACAAATTATTTGTTTATCTGTTTAGCCCTCGCCGGGCAGGAGGGATTTCCGCTCGCACCGATGACTAGGGGAATGGGTGATAGGTACTCTCTCGCCATTTGGCCAAATCTCACGGCACTGTCGTGCGCCGCATTGCCTTGGACCCGGACTATCTGGACGGGTAGACTGCTATTTTGCTTCTGGACGGCGTCCAAAGCACGCGTAAGTTGGCAAACATGGAGAAAGGGTGCATCTCATAAGAGTTCCGTGTCGAAGCCCTAATTTTTGGGAGGTGTTAACTCTGTGCTGCGGGCCATGCGGATTCCTGCTGGGGTGGAGCGTAACATTCACCCCCTCGTCCGGCGACGATCAAAGGACAAAGGTATCTCAGTATTTCAAAATAATGCATTTTTGTTTCCACCATCACCCCACATGAAAGCTGAGACGTTAAATTTGCTTGTCTTTGTAATCAAATGGTAAGAGTATTGTCAAGCTTTTTTATTTTAGCATTGACGCCCCCATCTTTACTAAAATCCTAATATCAATATCAAGTGTTACTTGATATAAACCTGGCACGGTGTACTTGGTAACCATGATATGCTTGATCCATGGCCATAGCTAACTTAAACCATAGCTCTAACATTCCCTAGTTCTCACTCTCAGGTCGGGTGACGCACTGATGTAGGCAAAAATCAAACTAATCTCTGCCTGTAACAAATTTATGGTTTGAATCTACTTGGCACAGGCGAGCTGGCATCGCGCGCAGACACGAACAATAACGTCTGGTTCATGAAATGAAATGACGCTTAATAATCAATTTGTCGGGCGCGTTAAAATCTGCATCAAAAGCGCGTCACCAATGTGATATGGTTGTCATGTGAGGAGTGCCTCATTGGGAGTTTTTCCCAATGGCCTTTTGAATGAGAATTAGTTATGTTCGCCAAAGGAATATACTATAGTTTTCTCAGTAACAAATGGGCTGAGCTGCCATCGGTTTACTGTGTTCTTTGAAATTGCGACCTATCACTGCGATGAGGAAATTTGGTCAGAATAATCAAATGTAAAAAGCATTGGAAAAGCCCAGCACTACGTGTGAGAGGACGCATTCTGTGCTTCAATGGAAGAAACGCCTCTGGTGTTACGTGTTACATGCAACGTGTTACTGGTGGTATAACATTCCCTTTAAGTCAGTGAAATAGACTGAAAACTTTCAGTCTGAAGACAGCATATGAAAACATCCATAGAGCGCTCTGGGAGCTCTCCGGGGAATTACGTCGCAATGAAAAAACAGTAATACCAAAAACATGATGTGCACTTAAGATACGCAAGTGCATTTATTCTCTGCACGTATGTCGCCTCTGCGCCCGAAAGCAGGTTATTCAAAAAAACTGTTCACAATGAGTGATTCGTCTCGACACCAAACTAGATGTGACGATCTCCAACATGAGATAATGGAACTTTTATAGGCTTGTTCACACAAGCAGAATTTTAGCCCAGTCCGTTGCGGACTGGACTGACGCGAACTCGACGGCCGGACTGAATGACGTCACCCAAGCATTAATGACGTCGTGATCAAGCTTCGCTAATGGCTGCAATATTCAGTCCGTAACGGAATCGACCGAAAACCCGAAAAATCCAGACTTCGGTCGATTCCGTCGTGGAGTGGGCAGGCGCTGCTGCGAATCCTGTTGTTTCATTTGCATGGATCATGCTGAACGGCCTTTTTGTACTAAGATGGCTGAAGGGGGACGGGGGAGTAAATATCACAACTGTTTGCCACTATCTTGACCTTTAAATACCAGTTTGGAAGCAAAATATCATGGCTGACTGATGACTGGCACTGTTCCTTGACACACATGGTCATCCTGTTTCAGAAACAGGTACTTTGGACTATAATGCAATTTGGATAGACATGAGAATTTGAGCTGTAAAGTTCAGCTCTGAGAAATACATCTAATCAATGCTCAGTTACCTTTTGCTTTCCCGAGTCGCTTTTTGAAAGACAGGCGTAAACATTGTGAATGCGTAGGTCTAAATCTTATTTTAATGTTACGTTAAAAGTGACGCAATGGCCCGAGAAGGGACAGAACATGTATTACAATTTCGGATCTGAAAGTGCCATGATTTGTTTCAGGGCACGAAGGGCGAGGCTACAAAGGCTGACATTTATTTCCCATTTTTTTAGTAATCAGACCATACCGTAAGTCTCAATTCCGAGTAACCGCCAGATGTTCTTGCGTGGAATTGACTTGCCCATTACAGTCGTCTGTTTTTCTATGCCATTTCTTATCAGGTCCAGGATGGCATCAAACGTTCCCAGCGTCATGTGAAAGTGACGTGACCTTTCGGATCATTTCTCAATTGCATTACCAGGGAAGCAAATTCTCCATCGTCCTCCCGGCGTATAACAGCAGGCCTGCACCACACCCGCTTATGCCTTGCTGCGGGTTCAAGTCTGCGCTTCTCTGACGCTGCATCTTATCAATCTGCAGAATCCTAACACGTATCGCGCTTCAAAGCAGAAGTAAACAAGCGAAGTAGCTGGGTGGGACCAGCTGGACAGTCAGCCGACTACATTTTCGGTGGAGTCCGTCGAGGTTTGACGTCACGCTGATGTGGGTGACGCGGCGGTTTGGTGTCTGTCGAGTCCGTGTCGGTCGAGTCCCGGCGGACCAGGCTGAAGTACCGCCCATGCAGTGGAATTCTGCTCGTGTAAATTTCACCCGCCTTACGCTGCTTTCGATTTGATCCTCGTCCAGAAAAGTAGTCATGTACGCTCCCACGTCCCTTTCATACGCGTTGCGGCACACAGAAGCCTCCTTTGGCGCTGGAGCAACAGGACGGTTGTAACAACGATCGGCAGCCGCGTACGTTATAACATAGTACTACGTATGGTATAGTCTGTACGTGTAGTCGAGGCACTTCGTGGTACAAGTAGATACAGCTTGTCTTCACCGACCGAGGGCATGCCACTTCCCTGTGTACACTAAGCACGCATCGTATTTCGTGGGGGACGAAATGAAGTACCATGGTTTTCTATATTTTGCCTCACTATGTTCATACGTTATAGTATTGTGTAACTTCATTTGATAATTCCATAGCAAGCCATGCTTGGTGTTGACCAATGTTGTTCTGTGTGATACCTAGTGTTATTCAGACCATTCAGTCTTGATAATGTCAAATTTTTGACTAAACGTCAACCAATAATACAAGATGCGTGAAGTGAACTACGAGTGTGCGATTTACTACATGGACTCTCCTTGCCATGAGATTTGTTTCACTCCTCAGTAAGCACAGCCAAGTAATCAGGTGCTTGATCCGGACGATTGAAAAAAAGGTTTAGGAGGATTAGTAGCCATAAGGCTGCTGTTATCTTTATCAACGAGTGTTTGGTGAATAAACTGCTTCCAAAATACACGGATGTATGTATATATATATATATATATATATATGTGTGTGTGTCATATATATATATATATATATCAGCGTGGCTATTAAGCCTAAGATGTGGAACTGGGCGTCGTCTCTCCGAAAGGCTAGAAAGGAAGAAATAACTCTGACCCGTTTCCGCATCGGCCATACCTATAGCACACACGAATTTCGAATGAACAACATAGCAGGTGTCCTCACGTGCGAGAGGTGAGGAGACTTGTTGAGTGTGAAGCATGTGCTTGTCGAGATTGCACTCTGCTTAGCTCAGACACACAGAGATTCTTTTGACGCTCCGCGACTTTGACATCGCTTATAGGTGAATTTCCCGGCATTGAGCTTGATCTCATGACGCATTTCTTAGCTACAATTTACTGGCTTTCATTAATTCTCCGGAATAAGCGCTTACTAACATATATGTTAACTTCTTGATTACATACATGTTAGTAATACATGTTAGTACGCTTTTCACATGGCTGCCCACGTGAACAGCGCGCAATGGCCGCAGTAGCAGAAGCGCTGTCTAAAACCCAATCATCATTGTCATCTATATCAAGGTGGCCCCTTTTTCAGCTTTCTTTTAGAATGCATCAGGCGTAATCTAAACTGATGCATTTCCATGCGCTGAATCTTAATATGATCTTTAGAACCCGATTTAACCCTATTCCCGGAGGGCTAGACGGTATGGCCGATTCCCGGCAGGGGGGCGGATTCGGCCCCCCCTGAGATCTCGAGAACTACTCGTCCGATTTCGTCGCAACAAACGGCAATCGATTTGCCGTGACGTAAACTGCATTTTTATAGAACAAAATTTCCAAAATTTCGAAATTTGTGGATACAGGGGGGCAAAAATGTCAAAATGGGGGGTACTTTTGGACCTCTTATAACTCCTTCGTTTATGGACCGATTTCAATGAAACTGGCATGAATCGAGAGATTATGGATAGGGATTTTACCATGGGTCCGCAAATCTGAAATTTTGAGAAAATTCATGGGCGTTCACAGGGTTTCAAAAATAGGAGGACTAATTTTCCAACAAATTAGTTTCCACAAAAAAAAAACAAAAAAGGCAAAAACACTTCTTTGGCTTCTGCTAGTCATGCCATGCTAAAGAAGTGCAAATCGTATTGCAATGTTGGTATAATGTTAGCATAGGCGGTGCCAGGGACATGAAAAAGGGGGAACTGTCATGGTCACACGTTCTTCAGATCAACTTGTGACCTTTGACCTTAAATGACCTCCAGTGACCTTGGGGTCACTTGGAATGATCTCGTGTGCATTTGATACTATCTGTAAACATTTTCAATCATCTGAATTCACTCAATTCCAAAAATTTCATTTTATAACTATTGCGATATAAAGTACGCTCACTGACATTTTAGGTCATAGCTCCGTGACCCGACCTGATATCAAACTGAAACTTGGTACACAAGTAGAGGGTACCTTTCTACGTCATATATATTCCGGGTTTGGCATTTGAAAAAACGCAGCCGAAATCATTGCAAAAAAAAAAAATTTTGACTTTTGACCTTGACCTGACCTTGTAAAGTGACCTCAGATAAACAAAATTTTGTGTGCACATTTCCTAACAATTTAACTATACATCCATATAAAGTTTTAAATTCTATCTTAAAAACAATGTTTTTGGCAGACATTGTCCTTTTACCCTCAACATGGCCAAAAATGACCTGAGGTTCCTCCGAAAAACGTTGCCTGGCTCCGCTCCTGAGCAAAGTGCAATTGTGAAATTTTGTCACAGCGCGTAGAAGGGATAGCTAGGAAAAGTCACCAAGTTTCGTGAAGCTGCGTCAAAAAGCCTCGAATTGGCAAGCAAAAAACCCGAGGGGGGGCGGATTCCGCCCCCCCCCTGCCGGGAATAGGATTAAGAAGGAATTTCGGCCGCCACAAAAAGTTTTTGACACAACTCAGAATTGGCGTGTTTGGGATCCTGGACGTCATTTAGCATTTGTGAGGCAGGTAAATGATATCAAAAATTTAAAATTCTTCCTTTCCACACGAACCGTACCGCGCTGTCGTATTTAGTACTCTTGCAATGTTTCTTAGAAGTTGGCAGATACCGGCCTCCCTTGGACTAGATGGCGCTAGCGTCGCGCGCGCTGCGGCCGGGCGAGCCTATGGCATGTCTGTCAAGACAGCCCACGGTCAGCCCACGGTCAGCCCAAACTCGAGACCCCTTTAAAATCGCCCAAAACGCGTTAGGAGATAGATGTTGACTAGCTGAGCTCATTCACACCATCAGACGTCCATCGCATCTGTTACTTTGCACTCCAGAGCAAAAAACACAAAACACCACAAAAATACCGCGGAGACAAATGTACATCAAAACCCCAACAAATAGGTACTCAAAATGTTCGTCTCGGACCGCTGAGTTCAAAAATGCAGCATACATCACATTCTAATCATAACATTTTGAGTTACTGCGAAAAATAACCGTTTTTTACCCTATGCCCTATTTCGCATTGGATTTAACATGGGACCCTATGGAACTGATTTTGGCGGACCCCTTCGATTTCGCCCATTTCTTCTGTACTGGTACCCAGAACCGCAATACGCATGAGACCATCATCAGAACTCCATCGCATTGATATCAACATGGTCAAATCGACCCCCAAGAAATATACGTCAAAAACACACTTTTTAATGTTATTCCAAACCTAGACAAACAGGTACTCAAAATGTTCATCTTGTGCCGCAGAGTCCACAAATAGCGCATTAATAACATTTGGGTGGAAACTTTTCAAGTTATAGCGAAACGGAACCATTTCTCTACCCCATGCTTTATTTGCCATTGGATTTAACATGGGACGCTATGGAACTGATTTCGGCGGACCCCTTCGATTTCGCCCATTTCTTCTACACTAATACCCAGAACCGTAATACACACGAAACCATTATCAGAACTGCATCGCACTGATATCCACATGGTCAAATCGGGCTCCAAAAAATATACGTCAAAAACACATTTTTTAATGTTATTCCAAACTTAGACAAACAGGTACTCAAAATGTTCGTCTTGTGCCGCAGAGTCCAAAAATAGCGCATGAGTAGCATTTTGGTGGTAACTTTTTGAGTTGTTGCGAAACAAAACCGTTTTTCTACCCTATGCTTTATTTCCGATTGGATTTAACATGGGACCCTATGGAAGTGATTTCGGCGGACCCGTTCCATTTCGCCCATTTCTTCTGTACTGGTACCCAGAACCGCAATACACATGAAACCATCACGAGAACTCCATTGCATTGATATCCAAACGGTGAAACTGGGCTGCAAAGAAAATGGGTGAAAACCACACTTTGTAATCTGCTTCCAAACTGGCTCAAGCCATGACAGAAAACGCATCAACAACAGACAATTTTATTCCCGTCGGCGATCAGAGACGGCGAGATTGTCAGCACGGCCACCGATAAGGTGCCGACAGCGTTCAGCAGCACCAACGACTCGGCGGTGTGAATCACGATGTTCTTCACATCTGGCACGCTTCCATCCTTCAACTCCTTGACCGAGGGTTCCGACTCTTCTGCTGTTGTCATGGCCTCCACCGTTTGTCGCACAACAGCAGTCTCGGCGATAGCCGGCAAAACCCCAACGGCGACACGTCAAAATCGTCCTCCTTGAGGCCGACAGCGCGCGCCAGGGTCGCGTGACCGACCAGGAGCGTGACGTGGGGCAGCATCTAGCAGACAGTGGCTGCGTGCCGTTAGAAGAAATACGTGCCCGACAAACTGAACGCCGGCTGCTTGCTGGTTCGAAGCAGAACCTATGCACCTCTAAGGTCGTCTCCGGGTCACGCGTCACGAAACACCATCGGAGTATTCACAAGTGTCGGTACTGAGGAGAGCCAGGCTGTGCGGCACGAAGGCTCGCTCAGGTCATCAGAAATTGGTACCGTCGATGTTGATCACTAAAGAGCGGTCCGCATCACACACAAGGTTCTTAAAGCGTCCCGTGGGCTGGCCCAAGTGCACTACGTATCTGGTGCCGACGCCGTCCGCGCTGAACAGCTTCTCCAGCCTCTAACGGAGCTTGTCGACGCCAGTAGCGTCGATGAAGGCCACCCATCCGAGCTCCCCCAGAACCCGGCAGTTCCGGCGAGTGATGTTCTCCACCGAGCCGCCCGGACAGAGCGAAACCTGGCCGTTGCCGAACAACTCGAACAGCGGCTTCTGCTACTGGTTGGTCTCAGTCTGGTCGTCGGTCCACAGGCCACACTTGCTCGGTAGTTCGCTACTGTTCACGTTCAGCATAGGGTAGAAAACGGTTTCGTTTCGCTATAACTCAAACAGTTACCACCCAAATGTTACTGATGCGCTATTTTTGGACTCAGCAGTACAAGACGAACAGTTTGAGTACCTTTTTGTCTGGATTTGGAATAACATTAAAAATTGTTTTTCAGGTATATTTTTTGAAGCCCGATTTGACCGTGTGGATATCAATGCAATGGAGTTCTGGTGGTGGTTTCATGTGTATCGCGGTTCTGGGTACCAGTACAGAAAAAATTGGCGAAATCGAAGGGGTCCGCCGAAATCAGTTCCATAGGGTTCCATGTTAAACCCAATGGGAAATAAAGCATGGGGTAGAAAAACGGTTTCGTTTCGCTATGACTCGAACAGTTTCCACCCAAATGTTATTAATGCGCTATTTTTGGACTCTGCGGCACAAGACGAACATTTTGAGTACCTGTTTGTCTAGGTTTGGAATAACATTAAAAAGTGTGCTTTCACGTATATTTTTTGGAGCCCGATTTGACCATGTGCATATCAATGCGATGTAGTTCTGATGATGGTCTGACGTGTATTGCGGTTCTGGGTACCAGTACAGAAGAAATTAGCGAAATCGAAGGGGTCCGCCGAAATTAGTTCCATAGGGTTCCATGTCAAATCCAATGGGAAATAAAGCATAGGGTAGAAAAACGGTTTTGTTTCGTTATAACTCGAAAAGTTTCCGCCCAAATGTTACTAATGCGCTATTTTTGGACTCTGCAGCACAAGACGAACATTTTGAGCACCTGTTGCTTTAGGTTTGGAATAACATTAAAAAATGTGTTTTTGACGTATATATTTTGGGGCCCGATTTGACCATGTGCATATCAATGCGATGGAGTTCTGATGATGGTCTGATGTGTATTGAGGTTCTGGGTACCAGTACAGAAGAAATTGGCGAAATCAAAGGGGTCCGCCAAAATCAGTTCCATAGGGTCCCATGTTAAATCCAATGGGAAACAAAGCATGGGGTAGAGAAATGGTTTCGTTTCCCTATAACTCGAAAAGTTTCCACCCAAATGTTATTAATGCGCTATTTGTGGACTCTGCGGCACAAGATGAACATTTTGAGTACCTGTTTGTCTAGGTTTGGAATAACATTAAAAAGTGTGTTTTTGACGTATATTTCTTGGGGGTCGATTCGACCATGTGGATATCAATGCGATGGAGTTCTGATGATGGTCTCATGCGTATTGCGGTTCTGGGTACCAGTATAGAAGAAATGGGCGAAATCGAAGGGGTCCGCCAAAATCAGTTCCATAGGGTCCCATGTTAAATCCAATGCGAAATAAGGCATAGGGTAAAAAACGGTTATTTTTCGCAGTAACTCAAAATGTTATGATTAGAATGTGATGTATGCTGCATTTTTAGACTCAACGGTCCGAGACGAACATTTTGAGTACCTATTTGTTGGGATTTTGATGTACATTTATTGTCTCCGCGGTATTTTTGTGGTGTTTTGTGTTTTGTGCTCTGGAGTGCAAAGTAACAGATGCGATGGACGTCTGATGGTGTGAATGACCTCAGCTAGTCAACATCTATCTCCTAACGCGTTTTGGGCGATTTTAAAGGGGTCTCGAGTTTGGGCTGACCGTGGGCTGACCGCGGGCTGAGAGTGGGCTGTCTTTACAGACATGCCTATGGCCGTGGTCGGTACTGTGCCAGCGTCTGGTTATTTCGTGCTTCATATATACTGGGAGATGGAAAAACATGCGGACATGGTTTGCGCCTACCATTGGAATTACAAGGTACGAGTCTCGCCAAAGCTGTATTGGCCAACGATGTAACTAAACGATGACAGGAATGACAACTATGGTTTCTTTTCACTCAGTGAGAACATTTATTTCAAACAGCATACGTCGAGAAAACGCGAAATAGCGACACAACAAGTAGGCAGTGCCCTTACCAGCCTGCTGTCTTGGCCCCGCCGCACGAGTCACTGTAATCTGCGCTTCTGGCGCTCACGAAACGCTCTTTTATTTCGAGCCAAGCCATCTTGGCGGGCAGCATCGACCACAACGGCGGTCACCTCAGTGGTCAACCCGCCCGCTCCGTCGACTGAGTGTGACACGGCACGCTATTCCTCAGCGGCCAGTGCTGGTCCAGCTCCTCCAGCTGATTGCCGGTCAGCCGCTTCAAGAAGGGCAGCTCCACATCATCTGCCTGGGCGGCGCCCCGCACGTTCATGAGATACCGGTAACTTAATATATTGCTGCGGTTGATTTCAGGGACCTTGAAGCACCGGACTTGGCTGCTGGCTGGACGCTGTCTTGCTGACCTAATCAGGTCGATGGCCTCGGCCCTGATCTGCCGGGCGTTATCACCCAGCATCCCCACCACGATACTCTCCGGGTTGGCCATCTGAGCGTTCCTGGTGGCGCTGTATTGGGCGACAGTGAGGGCAGGGTCACTCAGACACACATACCGAGTCAGCGTGACGAGCTCTGGGGCGTCCGGCGTCGGTGTGAGCTGACGGTACACCGTACACCTCAGATTTCAGTCAGAGCGACCTCACACATCTCAGCGACAGCGACCTCGCACATCTCAGCGACCCGAGCTGCGCACTGTGCAACTTAGATCCCGACCCAGCCCCAGAGCTGGTCACGCTAGCCCGGTATGTGGCGTGTGTACATGTGCCTACAGTGGATATGTCAAGCCGATGTGGGACGTGGCGCCCGCTCCGCGCCACATGGCGGGGCAGTCGCGGCGACAGAGCATGTATCTGAGCTTTCCAGCTCCCAGTGGATGCTTATTGTTATGGTGCTACTATAAGCATCTTCCATTGGCTGCTGTCTAGCTCCTGGGAGCTAATCTTGGTTCCCTAACATCTCTGAGCGCTCTTAGCTCCAGCTGCTTTGTAACAATCCGAGTGCTGCCCGCAGCACTCTAGCATCTTTAAACACCCCTACCACTGGCTGCCATGGATGCCATTCTTAGCACCCAAGAAAGCACTAATCGCACCGCTCGACCGATCGAACCGTGCGGAAACGAGCTCGTGCTGCTCAACATCACAACTGTGCGACATAGCAAGACAGGCAACGTGACGTCATACCTGTGGCAAATGGGAAATAGGAGATCGAATAGGCATAAAAAATCTGCTGGAACATTCCGGGCTCCTACGCTGTCGCCTGTTCTATCCACTGCCTCGTCTTCTTTTTCTCGTTTTCCTCGTCTCTTTCACCAGGTGTATAGGAATGAGCCGTCAAAAGCGCTTTCGTAGAAACTGTTCTTTACAATAAGATAAAATAAAAAACGCACGGGTAGGCAACAGGACAACGGAAACGCAGGGGGAAACCGAGTGTTCAAAAATATGAATGTGTTCAAAAAAGACCAAATAATCCAGTTTCTTTCGCTTATTGTGACTTCATAAAACCACTAACTTCTCTGAAACACACATAAAAATGTTCAGCTTGAGACAAATATACAGATGCCCGAAATGTGCTATCACGATGCACAGCTAGAAATAAATATCAATGTCTGCTTCATTCATAACAATGGACAAAGCTGGCCGTGAAATTATACATGTACAGATCTATTTGTAACCTCCCCCAGCCACATACTGGGATAATTTCTCTATTTTTTCCTTTTGCAATGGTTGACAACAATGTTAAACATGATACACTGCGTGTTTAAGGACAATGCATGTGCATTTTTCTGTAAAAAATGGTCCAGATGTCTAACAAAGACACCCTGCACTGTCATGCACATAGAATAGCAGCTGGAATTTCTCGCTCAGGGGATCGTTAACTGGGTTAAGTAATGTTTAAGTGCTAAGTATTGTTAATTATTGTTTTGACAAAACCGGCTGCGGTTTGGCCTGGGTGGCATCACCACCTCCAACAGCGAGACACGAAGCCGGATTTTACTGAAACCTCGTGAACGGATATCCGACGGCCTCAGACGTTGCTCTTTTACGCCGCTCCCAACTTTATGCTGCCTCGGTGCGAAATTGATGTTGGGAGTTGTCCAGCTTCAGCCACGCTCATAAACGCAATTCAGCGCGGCTTCGGCCGCCGGAATTTTGTGAGCGTGGCTTGATAACAGCCGCCAGTGTCAAAGGAGCCAAGAACGCCATACTAGTTAGACTTCCGCGCGTTGCCACCCGTTCGTTCAAAGTGCAGCCGGCCACAGCGGACCTACTTTGGAGAACCCTACGCAATATCAATGCGTCTAAGTCGTACGGTGATGACGGTGTCAGCGTCGAGCCCATTCAGAGATGTTTCTTTTCCACGGGGCATGTTCTGTCGGGAGTCGTCAGTTCTAGTGTTATCACCGGACTTCAACCATACAACCACGTGAAAGCATGCTTTCGTGACACCTCTGCCTAAAACCAGTGAACTTAACGACCCGACCGAATTCAGACCGATCCCAGTAGTTGCCGCGATATCGAAAATTCTTGAACGCATCGTCCATCACCAGCTTTAGTCGTATTTCCTTCGTCATGACTGTTTTGTTTCTCCCAACACGGTTATCGGACACATCATTCAACCGAGACAACGTTCGCAGAACTGATCGTCAGAATTTTACTTTCCATGGACCAAAGTGAAATTACGCTTATAGTCCTGATTGATCTCTCAAAATATTTTGATGTCGCTGATCACAAGGTACTTCTGACAAAGCTTAAGCACTACAACATTGACACAGAATGGTTTACAAATTATCTCCATAGCCATACGCAACAAGTTCGTGTCACAGATACCAGCGGTTCAGTCACCGTCTCTTCTTCGTTCCCTAACAGTATCGGTGTTTACCAAGGCACATCATGAAGGCCGCTGCTTTTTTCCTTCTTTTCAAATGACTTGTCACTTTATTCTCAGGGCGCAATGATTTACCAGTACACTGGCAATACCCAGGTTTTGGTCACAGGAAAAAAGCAGGACATACACCAACTCATAGCTAAACTGGAGGAGCGCTTAGTAGCGTCTCCGATTAGTTCACAACCCATTCTATTGAAGTCGATATTACCAAGAATCAGCTGACTGTTTGGCTCTAAAATCATGTTGTGTAGGTTTTCTGGGGGTCGCATTAGATTTGGCAATTTGGTTCTATCTGAAAGCAAAACCGTTAAGATTCTTGGTCTGGTAATGGATAGGTGCCTGACGTTTGATGCCCATGTTGACCAATTGATAGGTAAATGCACAGGTACACTTTTAGCTCTATTACACGCCAAACATAGCTTACCGTCTGACATCATCAATGCGTAGTCAACTCTCTTGTCATTTCGAGCATTCGTTATCGCATTTCCATATGCTCGACTCATGGACGGCTACAGATGCACCGCATTCAGAAGCTTATCATCTTTTGTGCACGTGTTGTCTGCGGCAGACAGAAACACAACCACATCTCCGCAGACCTCAAACGTCTTAAGTGGTTAAGCGCCGAGCAGATCACAGGATACCTAAGGAATAACAATTGGCCACTCCTAAGTTGTACCTCCTGCATCGCTATGGGACAACAAACAACGCTACCAATAAAAAAAACATTCAGGTTTTACTGTGTGGTTAAAAGATTTCTCTGCTTTCTATCGCTCCTGATGTTTTTAAGTTTACGCTTGAAATATAAGGTAATGAATGATATTACTCCATACGAACTCATCAGACATTTACTGCATCTGAGTATTTTGACTGTCCCTACCCCCAGCCATTCAATTTCAGCCTGACTGGGAGGACTGGAGAGTTGACTGGGGAAGTGCTGCGCTCCCCCTCCCCCCACGCCCACCTAACACCTTAGAAGAGATCTTGAGGCCTTTTATGATTCTGGCGTCATGTGACCAGTTCTGTTGTTCAGATATGAGGCAAAACTGCACAGTTTATCATCCATAATATATTCCCAAAACTTACCAAGTCATTAGTGCCCACGTTAAAAAGCAGTGGTCAGCAAATGCCACCAAGTAAATGCTTAACCATCTCCCGTATATGGGCTTTTGCATAACGCTGACGTATAGGTGGGGGGGGGGGTCGAACCCTCCCCGCCATTTCTACACCGTACGCCCTAGAACGTCGCGGAAAAGATAGCATGTTGTTCGTGACGAGATCTCATGACTGGTGTTCAGTTAAAGTCCCCCTGGGATTGTCACTGAGGTCCCTGAAGCGCCAAAAATGCCTTGTTACGGCTAGAGAGGCCGTAATACTGTCAGATATATCCCTTGGAACAGAGGAAGACCCCCGATACATCCATGGAGACTACTGGAGACGCTGAGAGGGCCCGTGGCACTGTACAGAGGCCCTGAAACTGCCAAGGTCTTTTGTAACTGTCAGAGGGCACCTGACACGGCAAAAATGTTTCCATGGGACGATAAGAGGGGCGCAAAGGGCCCACGGAGTTCATTGAGACTGCTGGAGAGAAAATTTTTTAGACGGCTAGCTAAGTGTCTAGCAATAGGGGTCCCTGAGCCGACCAAACGGGGCCGCTGAAACTATTGCCAGAGGCGCCTCTGTCACGGCACACAGAGACTCAAAAGGGGGACATTTTTACTGCCTGAGGGGCTCCTTAGATGGCAAAAACATGTCAGGGGCCACAGCAGTGAATCCGAGATGGCTTAACCCTATTCCCGGCTGAGGGGCTGAATCCGCCCCCCCTCGCGTTTTTTGCTTGCCAATTCCAGATTTTCTACGCACTGTGACAGAATTTCGAATTTTTTTTTTGCTCAGGGACGGAGCCAGGCAACGTTTTTGAGACGTAACTCAGGCCATTTTGGCCCTGTTCAGGGTAAAACGAAAATGACTGCCAAAAATAACGTTTTTTAGATAGAACTTCAAAATTTATATGGATGTATAGCTAAATAGTTCGGCAACATGCAAATACAACTTTGTTCATCTGAGGTCACTTTACTAGGTTAGGTCAAGGTGAAAAGTGAAAGTTTGGTTCTAGAGTAATAATTTCGGTACTCTTTTTCAAATGCCAAACCCCAAATATATCTGACGTAAAAGGGTGCCGTCTACTTGAGCATCAATTTTCAGCTTGATATTAGGACGGGTTACGGAGCTATGATCTAAAATGTCGGTGCGCATATGCCACATCACAATAGCCGTAAAATGGAATTTCTGAAATAGAGTGAATTCAAATGATTGAAAACGTTTGCAGATAATATTAAATGCACAACGACATCATTCCAAGTGACTCCAAGGTCACCGGAGGTCATTTAAGGTCAAAGGTAATAAGTTGATTTGAAGAGCATGTGACAATGACAGCTCCCCTTTTTCATGTCCCTGGCACCGTTTACGTTAACATTAAACAAACATTGTAATACGATTTGTACTTCTTTAGGATAACATGACTAGCAGAGGCCAAAAAAGTGCTTTTACCTTTTTTCATTCAGTTGTTGGAAAACTAATCCTAGTTTTGAAACCCTGTAAACGCCTATGAATTTTCTCAAAATTTCAAATGTGTGTAGCAATGGTAAAAGTCCCGTTCATAATCTCTGGATTCATGCCAATTTCATCCAAATCAGTCCACAAACAATGGAGTTATAAGAAGTCCAAAAGTACCTATATTTTGATATTTTTGCCCCCTGTATCCACCTTTTCAAAATTTTGAATTTGTTTAAGTGTAGTTTACGTCATGGCAAGTCGACTGCCGTTTGTTGGGATGAAATCGCATGTGTAGTTCTTGAGATCTCAGGGGGCCGAATCCGCCCCCCCCCCCTCCCCTGCCATACCGTCTAGCCATCCGGGAATAGGGTTAAGCATCCCTGAAGCTGCCATATGGGTCCCTGAAGCTGCCAAAGGAACGCATGAGACGTCCCGAAAGATACGTGAAGCTATAAAAGAAGCTTGAGGCCACTAGAGGGTCATGGCGCGGTAGACGGACCGAGACCACCAATGGTGCCCCTGTAACTGGAAGAGGAAACGTGGCCTAAGTTGACAAAAGTCCCCAGAGAATACGGTTGCGGCTGGGGGGGGGGGGGGGGCAGAAGGGCTCGTGGACCAGATACACACGATATTTGAAATAGAGAGGGTCGGACGGACGGAACCACCTAAAATCTTGCCGCTTTTGTCATATTTCGGTCACTTTGTACAGGAACAAAACGGAGAATTTGCTCAAGTAAGGTGACGTGCTTCGATTTTTTGGTTATTTTGTATGGGAAAACGCAAAAATACATCAAATATTTTCCCCTGGACCTGCGCAGGTCAAAGTTTTTCATATCTGTGGGGCAAAAAAATGGGGATGGGGCCGCGCTGACAATTCGTCTACGCCCCCTCCCCCGGCCTTGGCGAAATCCTGGGTGTGCCCCTGGCGAGGACCCCCATTGGTTACGAGGGCCCCTTGATTCGATTCGTCTTCCCCCTGGGCGGAATCCTGGCTATGTTCCTGTCTGAACGCCTCTAAATTTCCTCAAAATTCCAAACGTATGGGCGGAAACAAACAGCTCTACCGATTAACTCTTTGTTTATACGCATTGCATCGAATTCGGTCAATAAACATTGAAGATAGAGTAACTAAAAAGTATCTCTCTTTCTGGTTCTCCCAATTTTCCCCCTGGGTCAGGTCAGCTGGGTGGACTTTGGCTGAAAATTAGCAGTAAATTGTACCGCATTGACATCCCTCATTGTGTTCTTTCGATGGCGTCATAAAATGCACACCGTGATCTGTCGGGTAGTCTTGTTACGCGTCCCCTGATCGCCGTGTAAAACGCCTGCCCGACCGTTCTCGAAGTGCTGAATCCAAGGTAATTTTCGCACCAAGGTTACATTAGGGTGGGAGAGAAGTGGGTAGCTGATGAGTTTTCTGAGGCTCCCTAACATCCAGTCGCCTGGTTTCAACAAACTCCTTCCATATTACTTGGTGTCGGGAAGAAGAGAACTACCGTTGGACTAAATGTTACTACTACCCAGCCAGAAATCAAAAGGCCAAATAAACATATCAAAAGTTTGCAGGCAAGCCTTGCATTGCTGACGAACATGCTGCTAATTCGTTCTTGTGTTAAGGGTGTAAAGCACATGAATCTGCCTCCAGTTTGCGACCACGTCCTGTCAGTACTCCACCAGAAATCCAAATGGCGTCGCACGCGTGTACGCCACCTGTTGGTACTAGATGTTCAGCACTGGTTCAGTACGATGCAAGCGCCGCCACGCGTCATCGATGTTGAAATGTGGTAACTGTCGAGCCCACGCTCTAATGCAAACACCCAGAAAAGGGTGATTTTCCCGTCAATTTTGAGCAAACATGTTTTGCGTCCCGAGCTAGATCCAGTTGTTGTCTCATGGTTGCTTTTGACAGCATCACTTTGCTCCTTCCATGCACCGATGCTTGGCGCGTTATGCATGTTCCTTAGTAACAGCTCCTAGGAATTATCAAGCAGCTAGGTGCTTACACTAGAATATTTACAGTGCTAATTTGCATCAAAGGTTCTTTGCCAACACCGTCTAGAACCCGAGGAGCTAAACTTTTTAAAGTGTTCTAAACAGTTTTTCTGATGATGGAAAACGATTAATTCGGAGTATCGAATCATTATCGAAGAAGCACGTCAATGACAGTTATGCTGTCATTTTTGGCGAGACATGCATTAAGGAAAATCTACTCCCCACATCCTTCGTAGGATAATATATGTATATATATATATATATATATATATATATATATATATTATTTCATGCATGCTTCGTTAAAAAACAATGCACATTCGGCTTTTACACGTTTCTTGTTTGTTTTTTCAATAGCTCTGATGGTCGTTTTGTGATGCATCGGCAAATTCACAATTAAGTTACCAAGTGAGCTCATATATCTTGTATTTCACGTTTCGGAGATGTCTTCTCCATGCTCAGAAATACATAAATAATTGATCCCTGTAAAGAACAGTCAGACATATACCTCTGACGCACTTTATAAGTATATGTTTGCCAACTCTCATCCAGTGACACAGCAAAAAAATTGCAGACATTTTTGTGATTTGATTTGCTAATGAGCTTCCATGCAGCAGAGCCTTGAAACAACCTATATACGAGTAACAAAAGAAATAACGCGCATACGTATGAACAAATGATAGGTAACAACATACATATCAGACACTTGGCCTTTTACTTCCGATCTCCCCACAGTACTAGCGTAGTGTTGGACTGCAACTGTTTGTTCAGAGTTGGGGAGAGGTCGTGGATAAATTAAGCCTGAGAACCATCAGTTTCCTGGCGTCGTTGCATGTTGTCAGGATGGTAGTATTTTCAGTCAGGTGTTCTCTTGTGATGGTAGTACGATGCTGTTGGCGCATATGATTGCACGGGGCACTTTCCCTCAGATGCAGGGTTAAACGTCGAGATAGTGTAGTGGGGGGTGGCGCCAATGTAGTCCATGGGACGAAGCCTGCATTCCTCGCATGGGCACTTGAATTTGCAGACTACATGGGCCTTTTTGACGTCAGTTTTCCTGGAAAGGTTGTTCTTCGTGACAAAGTTTTGTACCAGCCGTTTTCACGATGGCTAGTTTTGCGTTGGTGCTCTCCGAAAGCTACCAAAATTACACAGGGAGCAAACGTAGGCTATTTTTTAGTTTCCTGGTAGCCTTTTCTGGATTACTGGACACATGTTACATGTTACAACTTAGCATTACAGGAATTAAGTTTTAGGCCCAATGAAGCACTTGCATGTGGATTTCGGAACTATCTTTGTCTGTCTGTTGCGCGAAACCATATTTGGTACCCTACTAGACGTTTGTAAACTAGCAACTGCAAGTGTAATACGGTGATGGCGCAAGAGATTCTGGCGACGTGTGCAAGGTGGGCGACATGAAAACCGAAGAAAAGATCGAGGGTGAATCCAGGCAACCATTTCGCGAAATCTGACTTGCACGTCATGATGCAATGTGTGCAGAACGCTTCGAAATGAGGTGTAAATAATCATAAAATCCAGTCCCATTCACATCACAGCATGAAAATGTTCAAAACATTTGACCTGTACGTACTCTTGACCCTTGCTCTGTCAGCATGCTAATGCAGAAGACTGAAAGTTGAGAACGCATTTAGCACCTCCAAGAATAGCTTTGACATACTTCTGGTTTTTAGGCATGGTATATGATACATTTTGGTATGCATAAAAAATATGTTTTGCATTGAACAATATACATAACTATATTGGCAGTAGCAGTGAAACCTCTGTGGAGATGGGGGAAGGAGGGGCAAACATGCGTTTTATCTCATTTCTTTCCATGAACCACCATAGGGCTTTTGCTTAATCTTGTCCAAAGTTGGGGGCAGCCGTCTTCCCCCGCCTGGGTCCCAATGCCCCTGGATATTGGTATATGTGGGATAAACATGAATTCCATGTACTTCTGATCTGCAACTGATTTCTATAACAATACGTGTCCTGATATATTCAAGGCCGTAAATTCATGGAATATATACGACTAGAACACAAGCATTTATGAGTTACTATATCAATATGATATTAACCAGTGTCTGCGGCGGATAAAATCAAGCTACTCGTACAAAATAAAACATTCCATATCAATACTTACCAGCCATATATCCCACTATCTTCTATGAACTTCTCCACGAAGTCAGAATGCGAAAACTGGGGTTGCCTCTAACTCAAAGCACGAAAGCCCAAAGCACATAGCTCTTCACCAATCAGGGTTCCGGAATCCTTATAAGTCTAAGCTCTGATTGGTCGAAATTCGGCGGCGACAAGAATGCTAACAGGCTCTAAGGTGAACCGAACGAACGATCAGCGGCCCCATAACCGGGGCGCTGATTGGCTGGTACAGGATTTTAGATAGTCCTTGCGGTTGGTTCCAGCCGCATTGCATTGGGAGCAAGCTGCCAGAGCAGATTTGGTCCAACGCGGCGAGTGGGACCAAACATTTGATACCCGCGAACTTCGAATGTAGAATATGGACATTGCAGCAACCAACGGTCCTCTAGTGTTAAATCTGTCGAATGTTTTGATGATCCCGAGAACTTAACACGGATGTATCTCCAGTTTAGCGGACTTTCCATGCGTTTTGAATTAGGTCCCTGAGGAATTTACGGGCGGTACTTTCCGAAATTAACCATCGTGAAAACGGCCAGTGCGACGCTTCTGTAGTAGATGAGTTTCAGTTGTTGGTTGCCATCAGCGCATTTGACGTGTTTGAATATAATGTCACGTAGCACTCTTTCATCGACTTTATATGCGGTGTTCATACGATTTTTCCAGAACAGGATTATGTCGTTAACCTTAGTATCACAATTGGTTTGTTGGCTGAACTTCCTGTCCAGTTGCTGGCGAATCTCCTGTTCTACGTCGGTGTTTGAGTAGCCGATATTGACTAAGATCGACTTTAGTCTGACAAATTCACTGTGCATGCCCTCCCAGGTGGCGCAAGTTCTGATAGTCCGTTTAACAAAGGCTTTGATTACGTTAATCTTGTAGCGATCCGGCCACTTGCTGGCAGCTTTCATGCACGTTCCGAGGTCGGTGGGTTTCCAGTTGACATTGGTCTCATAGGCATGGTCAATAGTTCGGATCTGTACGTCTAGGAAGTACGATCTGTACATCTCTGCCTTCAAAATGCCCATTTTTCGGGACTGTTTGTCTTCGCATGAAGTAGAAGCTCGTTCTAACTACATCAATCCAATATACTTAAAGCTTGTTGAAACGCAAGATAACCTGATGCCTGACTCCAGATGGCCAACGGCACCTCTAGATGCATTTTTTAGTCATAATGACCCCAGATCAGCCATTTTCGTAAAACTGAAACCAAATTCGTTGACATGCGTCGTTTGATTAGTGAAATATCGATCTGGGGATTAATGTGGAGCAACTGTTATTTCGTCGAACAAAACATGGATGAAAAATCAGCCAATGGGAAATGTTCAACAAAAATATCGAGGCAGGATCAGTAGCAACCAGCTTTGCACCAAATGATAGATTTTTGGGTGACAAAATATCGGGGCTGGGCTCAATAAGGCAGCGGATAAATATTTAAGTCAAAAATATCGCAAGGAAACTAGTAGCGCAGCACGGTGGACATGGGTACTGACTTCTCCCGAAAACTGTACAGGGACATCCCAGCAGGAACGTCGTGAAAGCTATACAGGGTTTACACAGAATTTGCCCAGTGTCTTCGCTATTGAACTAAAATTATATTCCTGTTGCTTCAAGGGGTTGCTGACCTGAACTGACCAGATGTAGATCCCGGCTGCGCCACTGGACCTATTGGTGTGACTGCAAAAATACTGGCATTTTGGACGTCCAAAAAAATCCTTCCTCTTATCCCAGCGGTCTTTTGAAGCTACGCTGTGACTTCTGTTGTCAGGGCTCTTCCACTAGGTAACAACACATGACAGTGGGCTAGAAACTATTTTTCCCCAACGTCTCTGATACAAGAACCGTAGAATATACCACCGCACTCCGGCGACGATCCGCGCTGATTACATCACCTGCCAACAACAATCATAACTTGGGAAGAAGGGACGGGACAATTTCGAACAACCGGGACTTGAATTCCGTCCGTGACCTTTACAAACGGAAGTCTTGACCACCTCACCATCAGGCTCATGTCATGGTATAATCTTCATCCTTTGAGATATTGAATTATTACATGTTGTTCCATGTTATATTTCGTAATGACGAAGCTGACCATTTTTTGTCCGCCTTTCACGATGTCCATCCCTGATATGATGACACGAAGTATCACCTCGCGACATTTTGTCATTCGGTTTTCTACAGTTTTGATCTTAATCGAGGTCCATACTTTTCCAGCTCTATGTCTTTCGTTGGTTATTTGTTTATCCATCACTTTGTCCCGCAGTATTTTTTTCCATTTCGATAAACATTGCTATTCGATATTTATCCATGTTCGGTATTTTGCCCTTCGATGTTTTTCCGTTTTATGTTAATCGCTGTCGTCATTTATCTTGTTCGATATTATGCTCTTGACACCCTGTTTTCAACATTGTTGCATTCGCCATACATTTCATGGAATAACCGTATCGTTCCTAGTTCCGAAGACAAACGCAGGCAAGAAACCTGCGTGGTGTGATGCGTGGTAACGTGCATATATCCCGGCCCGACTGGGAGGTTGACCACCCCCGATAGGTTTTTCCAAGATTACGAGAGGACAAACGAACGCAGCGCCGCGAAACATTGTGTACCTTTTGCTTAATTACTTTTACACCTTGTGTCCAAGTTTTGGTCTCAAGTCAAGCCGGATGTCTGACCTAAGTCAGGTCAAGTGGATCTATGTCTAAAAAAGTTTAGAGTCGAAATTATGCTCTTCAGTCATTCGCCAAACACCTATACCGGCACCAACATTATACGGAGACCCTTCTACTATGCGTTCAAAATCGCAAGAGCAATATTGACGACGAGTGGTGCGCCATTTGTAGTCCCTACAAAAGGAAACGATCCAGGCCAGGAGGTACAAAAATAACGTGATGTCAACGAACGAGATACGGTAATGTAATCAAACGAGGAGCGTAAAACGGCGGCGTGAGGAGTTCTAGACCTGTCAGAATTGGCGGCAGCGTATAGCGATTCCACGAGACACTGTATGCTTTGATTGCATTGTTTGCCACTTACACTAGGCGCGTTTATACGGGCATTTGCAAAGCTGCAGATTCCCGGCAAGGTTGGCCGGATTGACCAGCTTGAAAATAAATGCTAATATATATATGTGTATATATATATATATATATATATATATATATATACATAAATACTAATATATAATAAACTACAGTTGGTCCTGGAAAGGCGTATTTTAACATCAAGAGACAGAATGAATGGATTGCAATGCAAAAGCAAGCTTGAAATAGAAGGAGGAGAAACCTTGGCCTTCTGCTTCTTTTTTTGGCATGAGGAAATTACATGCCATGCATAGTAATTTCCTCGCGTGTTCTGCAGTTTATATGACAGCTTCTGGCCAGCCTGGCCGCGTCTCGCCAGTGCGGCCGCCGGCCAAATCCAGTGGTTCACAAAGGCATGTTCCTTGACAAGGCGGAAAGATTTTACGATGAAGGCGCTGGTTGGACGAAGACCGATAAACTGAAAGCGCAGTAAAAGTGGCAAGGGAGCAGAAAACTCCTTCACTCGTTGTGCACGTGCTCCTTGTTTAAGATCGTAGCGCCTGTATTTGAAGCGAATTGTGATTTTCGAAACCTAAAGTAGGTAAATGGATTGGTATACGGCTTTAGTTAGATGTGATTTCATGCAAATTAGCATAGGTCGCAGTGGTGTTTAAACTGCCATGTCTGCCAACAAGTGAAGGGAAGGTGAAGGAAACCCAGAACCTCGCGGATGCTTAAAATGGCTAGAAAGGTGCACCCTCGCCAATCTGGCCGGGAATCTGGCTGCTTTTCAAATGTCCGTATAAACGGGCCTACTAACGCTTTCACGGGAAGTATCGAGTCGCATTACCGATAACGAATGCCATTTAACATAACACCAGACGTCTTTGATTATTTCTAACTCTGAGTACGTCCAACACAACCAGCCCTAGAGCCTTGAGGCTTTAGGGCTGGAGTGTTTTTTTTTTACCAGAGGTGAAGATATTTGATAACTTTAAAAAGTCTTAAGAACAGACAATTTCTTAGACAAATGTTTAGAATTTAGAGAGATCGAGGAAACAATGGAATCTGAAGACTTCCAGAAACAGGACCTTTAAAACTACGAAGTTGGTTTTGTTACTGAGAAGGAGTCACCTATGCGGGTTCGCGGCCACCATAGTTCCCAAAGTCACCGCTGGAGGCGCTCATGTCGTTCTACGGAAACCATTCCTTTTCGAAAAGCACTCGAATTCGGGCTACCGAATTTGGTGTGTAGGTAGGCGGCCACATGGTCTATCCTGGCATACTGTTGTGGTGGCCGCGACAGTTTCTCAAGGTCACCGCTAGGGGCGCAATTGAATCTCGAATTTTTGATTTTTTTATTTCTCTGACCCAGCGTGATCGTGACGTACAGACTGGATTAACATCACTTCAAACGATGTTCGTCAGCGTAATACTGACATGGTACATCGTAATAAAGCACTCTTGCCGCTGTAGGTATTACTTATCCCGGAATACAAAACTACAATGGCGTTTGACGTCAATGTTTGATGTGCACGTTTCACCCAGCTTGGCCTCCGATGACCTGGCCTTTTCCATGCACTAAAATCAGGTCATCGACACCAGCAATTATAAGAGAAACACGTAACACAACAATGAAATGTCCAATTTCCAACATATGAAATGTAGTGTTTCGATTTGGTTAAAACACGACCGACATGGCCTTGACAAAAGGTCGCAGGTCGCGACCTATTGTATGAAAAATTCTGAAAATATTATTCAAGATGTATAAATGTTAAACAACCAACTACACAGAAAGCAGTGCTCTATCTTCCATTGACAAAAACTGATTGAAGAAAAACCGCAGGGGTCCTTTAACGACCTCTTCCTCCCGGCGAGGGTTAGGAGCACAGACCCTCACCTGGGCTATTTCAGTTTAAAACTCGCACGCATTCGCTGCACCGGTGCCTGGCTGGCCGAGCGTTGATCTCGGACGGCCGTCGTGGTCAGGGTGGACGGCCTCAGCTGGCCGGGCACGCCGTCAGCGGCCTCTCGAGTCCACCTCTCCCGTCGTCTGCTGGCACCAGCCGGCCGCTGCCCATACCCGATAGCCAGTCATCAGGAGAGTCTGTTCTGGACACGCCGCAAGGGCAGCACCCCAACCGCCCCGAGCCTCTCCTGGCCACCTGGTCATCCTTCATGTGCAGACGACCTCACTGTAGCACAGCTCAGCACGGGCACAGAGATCACGGCCGTGGAGGGGGTCGGTCCCTGAAATTCCCCGGATGTGATAATGACAAGGCTTCCTGACAAGGAGGACTTGCGATTGAAAATACTGAGGGCTAATTCATGTAATAATGGATGCTCATCATCTTCTAGTCAATTTAAGATGGTTCCTCTGGAGGTTTGTATGTTATTAAAGCTAACAATATTCAACGTTTCACTCGTACAAGTATATGTATGACGACACAACTACAACTCTAAAACACCCCTGAAACTATGCTTGGTCGATAACGCCTGCTAAATTAATAGCAGGCGCAGACAAAATTTGAACTTATGTCCTATGGCTTTAATATGGCTTCCGGAAACAAGCAGCAAAAAAATATCGGATTTTGATACAAAGAATGGTGAGCGAATGTTCCGAAGTCAAGAGAATGAGGATGAGCGTTATCCTCAGCAAACGATCTGCATGCTTTCTAAAAATACGGTTATGGCATACCTACATAACTAAATACGCCTAATATGGATTAAATTACACTTTGTGGAATGTAGATCTTTAGACTGCATCCTTCTGTTTCATAGCTCGATTTTACCCGCAACACAGGAGAGTTTTAAATGGAACCAATACACGTTTAACCCTATTCCCGGCAGGGGGGGCGGAATCCGCCCCCCCTCGGGTTTTTTGCTTGCCAATTCCAGGCTTTTTAACGCAGCTTCACGAAACGTGGTGACTTTTCCTAGCTATTCTTTCTACGTGCTGTGACAAAATTCCAAAATTCTATTTTCCTCAGGGGCGGAGCCAGGCAACGTTTTTGGGAGGCACCTCATGCCATTTTTGACCATGTTGAGGGTAACAGAAAAATGTCTGCCAAAAACAGATTTTTAAAGATAAAACTTAAAACTTTATATGGATGTATAGCTAAATAGTTGGGCAATGTGCAGATATAATTTTGTTTATCTGAGGTCATTTTACAAGGTCAGGTCAAGGTCAAAAGTTAATTTTTTTTTTTGCAGTAATTTCGGCACCACTTTTCAAATGCCAAACCTGGAATATATATGACGTAGAAAGATGTCCTCTACTTGTGTACCAAGTTTCAGCTTGATATCAGGTCGGGTCACGGAGCTATGACCTAAAATGTCAGTGCACGTACCCTATATCGCAATAGCCATAAAATGAATTTTTTTGAATAGAGTGAATTCAAATGATTAAAAACGTTTACAGATAATATTAAATGCACACGAGATCATTCCAAGTGACTCCAAGGTCACTGGAGGTCATTTAAGGTCAAAGGTCATAAGTTGATCTGAGAAACGTGTGACCATGACAGTTCCCCCTTTTTCATGTCCCTGGCACCGCCTATGCTAACATTATACAAACATTGTAATGCGATTTGTACTTCTTTAGTATAACATGGCTAGCAGAAGCCAAAAAAGGGTGTTTGCCTCTTTTGTTCATTCAGTTGTTAGAAAACTAATCCTCCTATTTTTGAAACCCTGTGAACGCCCATGAATTTTATCAAAATTTCAGATTTGCGGATCCATGGTAAAAGCCCTGTCCATAATCTCTCGATTGATGCCAGTTTCGTCGAAATCGGTCGATAAACAACTGAGTTATAAGAAGTCCAAAAGCACCCCCCATTTTGACATTTTTGCCCCCTGTGCCCACAAATTTCGAAATTTCTAAAATTTATTTTTATAAAAATGTAGTTGACGTCACGGCGAATCGATTGCCGTTTGTTGCAATGAAATCGGACAAGTAGTTCTCGAGATCTCAGGGGGGGTCCAAATCCGCCCCCCCGCCGGGAATCGACCATACCGTCTAGCCCTCCGGGAATAGGGTTAAGGGGCAGTCAATGACGCTTTTTGCGGTCATCGTGACGATGATGATCGGCTAACATGCTACGGTCATACATTTATTGGCGTCATTTGATCTGCAGTTTTAAAATTTTTGGTTTCATCCGTCATTGCCTGAAGGGTTAACCCCCCACCATGGCGCATTTATTACATAACTCCCAAATAAATTGACGTAGCATCCCGAAATGTTAAGTGTCTTGTTTATGTTTTTAATTGTACATAATTTTTTGTCTTTGCTTATTTTTTATGTTTTTTTCATTAATTAATTATGTCATGTTTTGTTTTATGCATACCTGACAAAGAATTAGAGATCAGGTCATCCTAGGTCACGTCTTAATGAAGTCATAAAAACGACCATGTTTTGCGATTCAACGTTCATATTCGCGCCACCTTTTTATTTTCGGTGTTTTTGTTCATTGCGTGTTGACTGTGGCTTCCATTGCCTAGCAGCAAACCTGAGAATCCTTACATTACTGAAAGGAAACTGAACAAACTGATTTTTGTATACGGCCATATTATCGAATTTTCTTGGAAGGAACTGCACGTACGACTTACAAAGCAGAGGTATTCCACGACAGATGGACACGGCAAAGGGGTGATTGTCCACCCTTATGTCTCAGATTTTGATCAAAACTGGTGTCAAGAGTTTTCGTACGCTGTGAATTCACCTGCGCAAATTTTACTTTGATCAGGTCCACGGTTCCGGAGTTATACCTTCTGGCATTTTGGCGAGGTCACGCTGCAAGGTATTGTTTGGTGGCCGTTACGTATGTGAAATGCTTTCAAAATCTAAATATCTGGACATTTTTGCTTCCGCAAAGGTTGAAGAATGCCGTTACTGGCCAGGCGTTTTAGATATAATAAGTAATAAAAAGTGACGATATGACCTCAGGCCACATGACCTCAATGCCCCTAGAAATGTTAAATTTTGTATAGCCAGATTAGAAAACGTAATGGTTTCTTGACTTTTAGGGAATAAATCAAGTAGCGTTTTTGCTACAAATGCCCATTTTGAAAGCGCAAATATTACCACATTTAAAGATTTACGAAACTTCGCCCCAGGATCTCGAGAACTAAGAGAGCTACGGAGATGAGCGTGACACCAATCGAAAGCTCGTCGAATGTTATGAAGAATGAATGCATGGTTGTTGGCTTTGAATTAATATTGTATGGTCAGGAGGTCAAATAAGGTTACGTCATGACGTCCAAACTCTGTTGGGCAATTTAAGCAAATATAACGGTCCTATACTCATCTTGAGTACCGAACAGTCCAAAAAAGGTCAGGAACGATTTTCCATTGCCCATTTTATTCAATTTCAATTTCCCAGAAGATATTTCTTGCTCCTCAGGTCATGCCGGGTGGGGTCAACGGCCATTAGAACACAGCACTGATTTGTGCCGAAACTGGCATTGAAGTAAAGTTAGTTCAAGCATACGCTTTGGAATCACCGTTCCAAATGTTTGGCCACGCATGCAAAAAAACTTCCTGAAAAGAGTAATATAACTCATCTAAGGTCATATCAGGTCAACTAAAACCAGGTATTACAACATTCGTATCTCGAAACTGGCTAAAGGTTAGAGGGCCAAGCAAGCGCCATTTGATCTCGATTATAATGTTTATGCATTTTTGAATGGCATGGAGGTCTTCAGGGGCAGGTCAAGTCTGGTCAGACCAAGGACGATAGTAGGCAAAATATGTCTGTCTCTTTCGAAATCGAACGCCGTGGAACCGTGATTTTCTCGAAAGAAACAGACACATCATTATTATCGTCCATGACCCGACTTGACGTGGCATGCTCCGACTTCCATGTCATTCAAGAACACATCAGCATGATTATACTCGCAACAGTCAAATGGCGTTTGCTTAACATTCACATCTAATGTTGTCGCATTCGACCTTAATTGGCCTGATATAATCTAAGATGACCTACATTGACCTTTTTCCGAGTTTTTCCATTTGTAACCAAACATTCGCAATGGTAATTCCAAAACATATGGCTGTAGTAAATTTACTTGAGTGCCAATTTCGACACCAATCAGTGCCGTACTCCAAGAGCTGTTGACCCGACCTGACATTATTCAAGAAGTAGAAAATACCTTTTTGACAACGAAAAACTCGTTTCTGGTCATTTTTGGGCTGCTCAGTACTCAAGAGGGATTTATAGAACCGTCATATTTGCTTAACTGCCCACAAATTTTGGGCGTCATAGCATGAACTTCTTTCACTTTCTAACATTAACTCAGAGTCAATATGTATGCATTCATTCTTCATGAAACCTCACGAGTTTTTGATCGGTTTAACTCTCATCTCCGTAGCTCTCTTAGTTCTCGAAATCCTGAGGCGGGGTCTCGAAAACCTTCAAATATGGTAAAATTTTCGCTCTCAAAATGAGCTCTTGTAATAAAAACGCTATTGTTTTTATTCACTATATATGAAGGCAAAATATGGCCATTTCATTTTGGTGAAATCAAATCTAACATTTCAGTGCGTCAAGGTAACCGAATGTCACGTGACCAGAGGTTACACCGTAACTCTTTTATTATTCATGACCAGTAAAAAGTCTGATTAGTAGCGGTTTCCTTAAACCAATGCGAGTGAAAAATGTCCGGACGTTTAGATTTCAGATAACATTCCACACAGTTATCTGCCAACGAACAAATCCTCGTAGCGTGACCTACCGGAAATGACGGACGCTATATCTCTTACATCGTTGACCTGATCGAACTACAGTTTGCACAGGTGGATTCAGGATATAAGAAAACGCTTTACACCAATTTTGGTCCAGATCTGAGACATGAGGGTGGCACACCCTTTCGATCTCTCGCGGAATGCCCCAGCAGTAAGAAATATTGCGACATTACAATATTCCGTCGTAATTTGACCTTTGGTGGTTTTATGCAGATTTCAGTTTAGCAGGTAAAGTGATTTTACGTGGTGGATGTGCGCTGGGGAGATATTGGCCTTGCAATGTTGCGCAACATTCCGTGGAGATATGCAGCATGCGACAAACTGACTTATAGGGTCATCCAGAGACATCAGATGGAGGTCACTAGCGTGATAGGTCACTACCGAATCTGATGCTACAGAATGTTGCAATGCTGCATGTGAACAAAAACTGTGGTCATTTCTGGGCTTTTTTATACCTAGGGATCTCTGATAGTGCCTTTTTTAGAATCTCAGTGTCATTTAGGCCACAAAACATGCCTCGCATGACACGTTATAACGGATGTCAAATTTGGTCCAACCTGTGACCTCGACTTTTTATGACATCGGGCTAGGTGGCACTTACAACATGAGATGAAGCTGCCAGGAACATATTGCCAAGCAAAATTCAGTCTCGGTCTGTTTTTCATCGTGATTAGACGACTGTGGAGAAAATGATCACCTTTCCGTTTTACCTGGCCTGTAACATTATCAATGTTCCAAAGTCCAAAAACACAAATGTATACGTCACAGGAGTGCAAGGACCGGCTTTATCAACTGGCGTTTGAATCAGCCGACTCGAATGATTGCTTCTCGAGACAGACGGAGGGAGCATAAAACACCCTCCCCCAGTCAATGGAAGATGGCGAAATACCCAAGTCAATGCCGGGTTAATCTGTGTTTTGGTTTGGGAGAAAGCATATTGTGTTCCTTTTAGTTCGGAATCGCACTAAAGAACTCGTTATATATTCGGTTGACATATCCACAGTAAATGATTTGAAAATCATGACGTAGAAGGAAAAAGACAAGCAAAAAGAATGATAAATAGGAATGTGCAGTTATGGCCATGCTAGCTCAAGGAAAATGGTCTGCGTATTAATGGTTTGTTTTCTGCGCCATACAACATGGAACGTGGCGGAAACGAAAAGGCGTCTCAAATTTATGCACTGCGCGTTTTGATATTGTTAATGCCCCGAAAACGCTGAAAAGCTAAGACTTTAAAGTTCTCACCCAGGTCAGACTGCAATCTTCTTAAGAGTTTTCCAGGTACGCTACCCAATGGCTTTCATGGGTTGTAAACTGCAACCTCTGCAGATTTCGTCGTTTCGGGCCATTTTAGCCGCACGTGATCCAGAGCATCGCCTCTCTGAACAGGATGGTTGAGATACTGGTCCCTGGGCCGCGTCCCAAGCCATGTCATCACTCCTGACTCGAAAGAATTACTTATTAAAAAGTACTCACTACTTTCACCCTGTGTTTCTTGAAGAGACCTAAGTTAATGATATAGCAACACACGTTTGTACGCAGAATTTGTTCTTTTAAAGAGAACAAATTCTTATAAAATAAAAAGAGACTGGTTCATATTTAAAACACTTCCATCCCTCGAAAAGGAGGTAGTCAGCTTTCATGGAATGTAATAGGAGTCCAAAGAACTTTATTGAACATGGCCATGAATTCACCGAGCCGAAATCATGCACCGTGCTGCAGTTTCATTATCGAAATGTTCTGTATTTGATTCCATTGCAAAACGAACGTTGCCAACAAATCTGCCTCGGAAATGAATTGTTCTTCTGCCTCATCATGTGCATTTACGATGGTGGGGTAAACCATGCAGAAATAGCGCTCCAAATAATCAGGATTATTTTGACCAGGACGCTGGTAAAGATAAATAAAGAAAAAAAACAGAAACCATGCGGCGCGCGGCACAAACGACTCCTTTCCCGGGAGGACTGAAGCGTGGAGATGGCAGGCCGACCACTTCAGCCTAGTGTGCCGACGCTCGCAAAGAATCCTTCAACCGACCGACGACAGTGGAGCTTTCTGGAACTTCTCGTCACCAAGATCCGACAATCAGCTTATATTCCATTGACATTTCGAGGATTAAGAGATCAACTTATTTCATTCAACTTGCAATTTTAGCCTTGCACTTCGTTGTCTCGAGAGCGACGACGAGAGCGACGAAGAGACTACGTGATGATGGCTTAGGTCAGGTCAGACTTTTACCCGGCCTCGACCAGGGGGTTGTTGACAGCTCTACCCCCTTCCTTCCCAAGTTTTTCAAACATTGCGACGGAATGAGCAATCACAGCGCCACGATTTTCTGTACCTTTTGCTTGACCCGTTCTGCATATTGTGTCCAAGTTCCGACCTTAGATCAAGTCAGATCTTTTGGCCTTGACCAGGTCACGTGAACCTAATTCTAAAAACGTTTCCCCTTTTGTAAGTTTTTTTCAAAAAACAAGATATTAAAGTAAAATTTTCTAGGATTAAATATTAGCAGGTGCAGCAAATCCGCTATTTCAGGTTTTTCGGAAACTTCTGGGTCACAAAACTAAGGGCAAGCCTATTTTGAACAAACCGTCGTATTTTTGGCAACTATTTTTTCCGACGTTTTAGGTGTGGCGTGATGGAGACTTTCAATGATCGCGATTTGACAGAGTATCATCGACCTCCAACCATTGACCTGAGGTCAAGTTTCCAATGTCTGATATAAACAAAAATGCACCGCCCTCAATACGTGCAATGAATGGCATGGAACGGATAGAAAATGGCAGAACTTGTTCTCAAAGCTACTGAGACTAACAAGCTCAAATAAATGAAAAAATACAGAAGCTCGCAAATAAATGGGCTTACTCGAATAAAGTTGCACTAGTTGTGTATGCTGGAAACCGTTTATTTTTCCGAAAATTCAAAATGCAAAATCAAAGCATGAACGCAACGTTTAAATACATCCAAACCGGTGGCATCTATTTTACCAAAATAGAGGTACGCCAAAATTAGAGTTCGTCGTTAACTTCACCCTAGAAATCCGTCTACATGTCGCAATAAGGCGGGCTGCGGCCGGGCCCGTTGTGGATTGTCAACCATTTTATCTCAACGAAAGCCGTGAGATCCAGCCCAGGATAGGGGAATCACGATTCAGGAATGTATCATTGTGTTGTTTCATTTCGCATTGGGACCGAGTCATTAAGCTGCCACCCGAATCGGCTCCCTGATTACACGAAGCTCTTCCGCTCCCGCCAATTTCCATTCCATTTCCATAATGACTGAGGGAAACACACATTATTGGGAGGCAATGGGGATCCAGAGAGTGGTCCTCTCAAAGTCCGTCACATTAGTTCACAGGACTTCACCGATGACGCGGGAAATGTTATTTGGTCTTATCCGCAACAATGGGCCTACTAACGCAGATGCGCCAGTATTCCGCTACTTTACAGGTGAACTTATGTCTTTAACGGGTTCCTATCCCTCACATCACCCCATCAGGTCACTCGGATCTAATCTCTCTCTCTCTTTCTCTCTCTCTCTCTCTCTCTCTCTCTCTCTCTCTCTCTCTATATATATATATATATATATATTATATGTATATTGATGTAGCTTAGATCCAATGTATATATATATAACGTCAAAAAAGTCATATGAAATCAAAGCGACTGCTCGAAAAACGATCACTTTTCTCAGTGTACTTAGTATGTTTCCACTACCCTGCATCGTTAAAGCGATCATTACTTTGGACGCTCGACTGGTGGCATTGACTCTGGAATTTTCTATGTTTTAATAATCCTAACAAATAGCCATTTTACGCATTTTGAGACGTATTTCACGCAAACTGTGGCGACAGCAAAGAGATACATGCATAACAAAACATATCGAAAGGATAAGCCCCTACATCGATAGCGTTGTCCTACCACCGTGACCATTCGAAACTGCATTCAAGGTATAGCTGTTGAGATATTCAAAATATTATCGGAATCTCAGCATTTTGGAATTACTCCAATTAGTGCAACCATCTTGCATCCGTTTGCCCCACATAAGTTCTTTGGAGCTGGCTTTCAAAATAGTCACTCTTATCCAGTCAATCTTTAGGCCCTCCGAAATGAGCGCAGTGAAAAATCCATTTTGGATGAGGCACTGTCCCTTTGACGTTATGACTTGACAAAAATAGCTTAAGCCGTAGTTGGTTTAATACCATGCTACATACCGAGCTGCAGTTGTCCCTCGATCTGGTCCAGGGCTTGGCATGGCGCCGTCCTATGAACAGAACCGGCCGGGAGGTGCGCGATCGACCGCGGTCCGCCAGCAGCCCGCTCTCGACAAGAGGCGGAATGTGGTCAGAGTTCACGGCAGAGGCCGCAGACCGGATCCAGTTGGCCTCCGATCCCCCCCCCCCCATCACCACCGTCACCGCAGGGAAATACGGCCGTAGACCGGATCCAGTTCGGCTCTCTCCCCCTCTCCCCACCGCGGCGAAACAAGCTCCGGGGCAGTTCAGTGGAGGAGAGGGTGTCCGAACCAGAGGCACGTGGGCCTAGGAACGGGGGGAAGGAGGAGAAAGGCTATAGCCTCCACTTCTCGGGAAATGTAACACTAGCCCTATGGGTTAAATGTCTTTGCTCCCCCCCGCGACTTTTCTGGATGCTCCTACGCCCCTGCAGACGCTCAAACCGCAGCCGCGTCATCTGGGTCACGCATCAGTTACGCCGGGCATCTTTCTCTTATTGTATCGCTCTTCCGCAACGCTTGTTTAACCTTAGCTCTTAAATCCTGGCTACTGGTGGGACGCCAGACAGCGGTCTGAGTATTCTTTAACTTCTACGTGAATTATGGAATGCTCCTGTCGATTTTAATTTTGTTTCTTTCGAGTCAGAGAGTGATGACCCGGTTTGGGAGGCGCGCCCAGATCTGGGGCAACTGCAGCTCGGTATGTAGCGTGGTATTAAACCAACTACAGCGTAAGCAATTTTTGTCAAATTTGTTTTCACCAATGTTCACATTCCAACTGAATAACGTCACCGTGTGTGTTTTAGACAGCTTAAGTGATTTTCATTGTATCACAACAGCAGCGTTCTGGAGATGGAAATTCGTAAGATCCGCAGGCGGGAGGAAGCTTGGGACAGCGGAAAACCGATGGCTCGTTACCCGGTGCGAAACAGTTGAAGCAGCCATTAAAAGGAACGGGGCGTTTAACTTTAACTTAACTTCAACACCGACTTCTGGCGATTTCTTTACAGGCCGTCTTTTTCTGGTCTTCGGGCGATGAAATACCGGATGCCTGTCGCATTGCCGAAGTAAGTCCATAAGTTTTCGACACAGTGGGAGGAAATTGTGCCCCCGCACTGGAACGAGGCGAAATATCCTGCTGCATGGCTGGCCGAATACGGAGTGGCAGCAGTGAGAAACTGGGGAGTTTCAGGATTACAACAATCGGCGTCGTACCTGCTCCCGATGCACGTGACAAATGGCTTAAGGAATTGTTCCTAAAAATGGCCATTGCTGATCTGAATGGCGTCGGTATTTTTCTCGTCGTGGAAGCTTACATAGCCTTCATGGCTAACAACCAAATGTGCCAGTCTGAAATATCATTGGTGTAGACTGCAGAACGTCTTCAAAGCAAATGAGATGGATAAATGTTCTAAGTTAACCATGAATGTTACCGGGTGCTTGTATGACAGCCACGCGATCTCAGCCAGATCGCCATCTGCTGGGAGATGACCTAGACTCAGGACGCATTCATCCTTTAAAAGCCATCTGAACACAGATAATTTTTTCTTCATTTCGCAACCGATGTGGACCGAAGTGATGTAGTCATGCGCAGACATGTGATCACCGAAGGTGGCTGTGTGTACGGCCGTATATCTGTGTGTAGTCGAGTGCCGAGTGTGCTACCACCAGAAAATAGCAGTCCTCACTTTCCTCGGTAATGTTTAACTATCGTTGCTATAAGCTACAACTAACATAAAACTACCGTCCACTATGGCGTCGCATAAACGAACATATCGTAAGGTAGGCACGAAACTCAACGTTTTTTATATTAACTGCTTATTTTGTCGTTTGTCGCATATGCGTCATATTTGTAACGAAACAGTGTAGATGAGCGGACGCCCAAATGTCAGCAGATTCTGCCAGTCCGTTCATTCCGCTAGGATGCATGAAGGAGTCTGCTTATTGTCATCAGGTCCCAAAAAACAGTTTGTAATATGGGTATGTACATTATTGTATTATGTGATTGTTGAAACTCCAAAGAACTAGGCGATTAGGACCCCAACGCACAGTATTGTTTTCTGGCTTTGCAGCTACGGGCCATTTCAAAAGCCAGAAACACGTTACACTGCCTTTTTTGTGTTTTTATGTGTTTTGCAGAAGCAGTTTTCGTCAAAATATTCAGAAGGATAGCAACCACGTCGTCCCTAGCTAGCTTCGTTGGACGTTGCTCAGATTCGGAATATCTGATCCGGCACGGAATATCCTGCCGACGCTCGACCCCACCATCACATGCATTCAAGATTTTTCAGAATGTCAACCTTCATTTGCATGCGACGTTCAAGCTAGGAATACCAGACGGCGACAGAGGTTATACAACATAACGCAATCTTTGCAGTTCAGCGTAATATCATTGTTGAAAGACGGTACAGTGGATGAAAGGAAGGACTGACTGCGCGCAGAATGAAAGATTCATAATGCGTGGCAGAAAACTAGACAACAATGTTTCAAAACGCCTGTCCAGCGTTGCGCTCTGAAAGCTGCAGCGCGAGAAATACTTCAAGATTACTTGAAGCTTAGGCTACGGTCTGAGTTTCTCTGTCGCCCTTTATTCCATAATATGATTCATGAAGACCAGCGCAAAGCCCAGGTTTTGTATTTTGTTGGTTCACGGTTAGCTATGGTTATGTAACTCTTAATCAAAAGCAGTCATAATCCGTTTTCACCCTCGACAAATACCTGATGGAGTGGGCTTTGACACAATTCTGACATGAAAATCGACCTCAGATGCAGAGCACGTTGTCTGAAAACACAAAGTGACGCGTTCTTTATGCTGTCCCGACGAGTACATTATCCCGACGATATTATCCCGACTCTATACTATCCCAACATATACTACCCGAATCTATAGTATCACGACATTTACGTCCCGACATATCTACACCAGCCCGACATTTTTCGGATCATAAGCCATGACTCATGACTCGTAACTCTACCGGATAACTAGGGGGTGTCGCAGACGTACACTAGTCTCCCAACAGCTTGGGTGAGCTTGCTTCTTATGCTTGCTTGTCGAGGCTCATTATCTATCTGGATACTTTTCGAACGCAACTAGTCCGGCGTTCAATTACGTTCTATGATCGATTTCCTGTGATGATGTCTGGAGTAAGAGCCCATGCAATGCACATCGCAGGTCATAATGTCTGAACCTGACGCCCAGTCGTTCAGTTCCAGAAAACAGCTGCCGTGACATCTTCAGATGACATGCCATCACCATGATGACGTCATAATGATTTGGCAAAACCACATCAGCAGGTGGTGAAACGTGTCTTCACATTAATGAGATTACGGTGTATGTTCTTTCACTTCCATTACTAGTTGCAGAGATATGGTTTCATGCTCATCTAAGTCACAAACATCTAAACAGAATAAACAAGAATGAATGGCGAAATAATAAAATACGGCGTAGAAAAAGTGAGGAAAAGCCATGACTGGTCATGTCAGGTTACCGAGTTCTGGCGTCATCCTCAAAGACCTGCAAGCCCTTTTGTACGCCTGAGTCACGTTTTCGTTTCCTGTTCGCAAGTGTGACGAGAATGGAGTCATTTCTCGATGCAGGCCCGTCTGAGCGTGCCCTTGAGCGCATTTTGGAAAAATTAGCGACCCATGCAAAATTACGTCAGGTTATTGACATTATACGACCTCAGACGACTCCGAATCGGTCATAGGGAAAAGCAAATCGCTGAATACAATATTAGCAGTGAATTTCCGTTTTCAATGGTCAGAGCTCTATTCCTTGATGATCAAGCTTCATTTTTGACACCAACAGCGTGCCAGAAACTTACAATGACATTAACCCGCCCCCGACTGGGGGAGGGGGATTGGCCGCCCCTCTGAGGTTTTTCTAGGATTGCGAGAGAAAAAACAAGCACAGCGCCACACAACCTGGTGTAACTTCTGCTTGATCATTTTTACACCTTGTGTTAAACTTTTGGCTTCAGGTAAAGCCAGGTGTCTGACCTAGGTGAGGTCAAACAGACCTACGTCCAAAAAAAATTGGCACCCTGTAACTTTTACGGAAAACAAGATATCACAATAATCCTTCCAGGGATTAATGACCTTGATAGATGCAACAAATCTGCAATCTCAGATTCTTCGGAATTTTCTGGGTCACTGACCTAAGGTCATGACCATTTTTAAGACATGTCGTCGTTTTTTCGGAAATTGACGGAATTTGTCATAACATCTTTAGTGTGGAGTGTGAAGCAGACATCTAGTTTCCGTCAACGGGCAAAGTATCAATGACTTCCAGCCATTGACCTGAGTTCAGGCCACGAATGACTGTTGTGAGCCAAAATGTACCATTGTCAAAATCAGCGATGAATTATTCAGAATGGGTAGAAAATGGCACAAGTGGCTTGCCCAGACTTAAGTAATAGCAAGAACCTCAACAAGTTTTAAAAAATTGCATATTTTGGAAATACACAGGCTCTTGTGAATAAAGTTCCGTCAATTGTGTAGATTGGTAACTAATGACTTTTTTCAAAATTTAAGCATGAGAAACCATCGCAAGAACCACTAAAATCAATACAACTGACATGGATGGGCTTATGTCGCGAAAATAAAGGCACGCTAAAATTAGTTCGCGTTAATTTCTTGCTGCCTACGGTTGCGGCGCCCGCCGACAACCGGCTTGAAAATTGCCATGCCCTTAACTCAACGTTACAGCGTACATATTGAACAAATCCGAGAAATTAGACGTGTGTCGGCATCTGCGGACCTTTACTTGTGCGTTAGTGCCTTTACCTATGCGTTATTAGTCACAGCCCTTGAGATTCAGGCCGTTTCTCGGTCTCATACAGTCGGTTATGAGAAAACATGTATAGGACGTAAATTGTTTATATATTATCTAAAACTAGAAATGAGACCAGTTTCGAGCTCTACTTGTCACAATCTTTCCAACGGTGCGCTTATTTTCATCGTGCGATCAACCGTTCGTGAGTTGGAGGGGGCGGTCAACTGTCCCCCTGGCGGGATGGAGGGCCCAGTCAGGCGTGATCGTCGCGGACCGACGGTCGTGCGCGGGTTAACCTGACCAAATCTGGAGAGAATAACACTCACCGACTGCGACGAAGTCGCTAAAAAGCATGATTTGCCAGCCAAAATGTACTTTTACAACTAGTACTACTACTGCTACTGCTACGATGATAGCAGACAGCAAACTATGGAGTAACTTCTCTCTTTGGCTGCAATCTGAGAGTTCACTAAACTATCTGAAGGGGTCAGTCAAATCAGGTCGAATCAGGAAGAAGCTACCGAATCATAAAGAAACATGCTATTTTACCTTGATTATGCGAGAGATAGTTAGCCGGGAGGGGGGCGGGGGCAGCCGGCCTTCTCGTTCCGAGTATTGATGACAATCCTTACGTACAGTGGGGATTTTAATGTGTAGCACAATGCGAACACCGCACTTGACATAAACCATGACATTCTTGTACTGGCTGAAATTACTTATTCCGCTGAGAGATGTTACGCGCATTACAGATAATCTCAGTATCCAACAAAACAAAATGGAGCGTAATTGCATTCCACCATACGCCTGTCCAAACTTCAGATCAGTTTCTGTTTAAGTATTAGATAAGTCTGTGATTGGAAAATTACATGAACCGTTGTTTGATGACCTTCGTTTCTCCGATGATACATATCGATTTTTTTCGAATCCATCAAGAACTCCATGGTGTTTTGAAAACATAAAACCATGACTTACTTGTATGATAATAAGAGTATTGCTGGCTTTGCAAGACCGTTGGTGTGTATACACAGCCGTAAAACACACTCGAGCCGCAAAATAATATTTTCGTCGCAGTTGGAGAAGTGTACGACAGGCGTCCTAATCTGGTCACGGTTGTCCGTCTTCCTTGGCCTGGCACCAGGAAACATTCCATTATGAATCACCCGCCTCTTCCTGCTCCCTTCTGCGTTTTCCCCGCGGTCCTCGCGCGCTCGCCTGTCCCCCCCCCTCCCCCCGCCGCGATGCTCCGGTCGCTCGTCGGCGGGGACGCGGCCGACACAGTACCGGCTGTGTCTTGCCATATTATCGACGATGATCGATGTCGTGTGAGCAGCGGACCGACTCGAGGGGCCGCGTCGCCCGGGCGGCCCACGCCGTCGCCCCCGCGCTGGTCGGGCGGCCCCACCACTGCCACGGCCCCGGGTTTGTCCCACTTCCTCCCCGGGTCGGGCAGCGGCCCTACGACTGCCGACGCCCTTTCCCGGGTCCGTCCCAGTTCCGTCCCGGGTCGGCCAGTGGCCCCACCACTGCCACCACCCCGGGTCCGTCCCAGTCCCGCCCCGGCCAGCGGCCCCACCACTGCCACCACCCCGGGTCCGTCCCAGTCCCGCCCCGGCCAGCGGCCCCACCACTGCCACCACCCCGGGTCCGTCCCAGTCCCGCCCCGGCCAGCGGCCCCACCACTGCCACCGCGCTGGGTCGCTCGGGCCCCAGGCGCTCCCGTCACCGCTCCACGCTCGACGCGGCCCCGGCCTGCGGTCGCTGCATCTCGACAGCTTCAGCTGGCTCGGGACTTCCCAGCTGCGAGCCGAGCTGAGTCGACGACCGTCCTGCCCGCATTTAGCAAGCACGGAGGCGACGGATTAGGCTAACGACGCACGGATCCTGGGAGAGTCCACGCAGTCCCCTTCTGTCGGAAGTAGTGGGACTACTGCTGTGGAGTCGTGCTGGTTTTGAAGGGTAATCCTACTCCTGAGACAATTGCTTTCCTTCTGAGTGTTGCCGGATTACGCTGGTGGCCCATTTCTCATTACTTATGTAATCTCAATCTCTTATGACCTAATGGCGAAGGAAATAACCAATACGATGGAAAATGATTTAACAGATAGATAAATGAAATATAATCATCAAGCGAACAAAGCAGATAGATATGCTAGTAGCAGCACTAGTGCCGGGGCAGGAGGCTAGATCAATGTCATCAGATTTACAACGGATGTAGTTTGTAAAGTTGGAGAATTGCTGAGTCGGGCAGTGCTAAGTCTGACAATGCATTCATGGAAATATAACCACTCATTAGAACAAAACGTGAAATATACAGTAAAGGAAAAACACGAGAAACCCATCACTGCCGGCATCACATGGAAATTTAAATTACCAAAAGGACAGAGGAAGCAGTAACTGTTCTCGGCAGCCAGCGGCGTGTACAGGACCCTGGTCGAGTTACGGACCGCTTCCAGGTCCCGCGCCGGAGGACAGCGTGATCGACGTGATCTGACGTGATTGGATGATTTTGTATGACGTAACTGAAGCTATACGATGCTTTGCCTGCTACCAATTAAGAGGCTTGCTGGCGTGTTTACTTTTCGTTTGTGCGAGATTAGAGTGTGGACGTGCAAGGAGCATAAATGTTACGTCTGACCAAACAAATTAAACCTGAGTTGACGATCACTTGTCGTATCAGTCTGCTGATGCATTCTAAAGCAACTAGTGTCATTCGTAAGCACTACGAGGTGCTGCTAAATTTGGCTTACGGTATAATACATCATGCTTCCTGTACATAACTAGGAACCGCCTCTAGACGCACCCAGAAAAAGTCGCGCAAAATTAGAAACTAATACTTGCATGACTAAAAGTATTTCTAAATTCATGAATGTGCCGGAACATTGCGAGATCATTGAGACACACGGTGCTTCCAACATGAAATTGCACATACGACGTGTACTGGGCCCATTTTGGCCAAGTTTTGATGCCGTGGATAAAATGAACATTCTTGCCGGGCTATTTCCCTCCAGTCATGAAACTCTGGGAACTCATTAGTAAATATCGCACGTTTTTTAGCACATGTCAGGAACAAATTCGCGAAATAATAAGAATCATCTGCTGACGCTCTTCTTTCTCTGAGAGTGGTATTTGCTCTTTCGTCCTTGCCGTTCCCGAACCGCACATCAAGCCTCGACTACGATATCACGACATCGGCTTTATTACCAGCTTGTTTTGGTGGAAATTCTCGAAACGATGATTTCTCGCGAGAGACTACTGAAATGACGTACTCCATCTGTCAATTAAAGACAATTATTCGTCATATTGCGCTGCCGGTCTCGCGAGAACTTCGCAGTGCCGACATCTTTATTGAGCACAGCGCTGCCATCTGGCGAGCACCAACAACCGCTACGTCCATCGCCTGCATTTAGATACATGTGGTCTTAGCTGCCATAGTAGGACTGAAAACCGTAATTTATGTACCGCAGGTACACATCTTGCGCGCCACTCAGCATTCAACCACTGGGCTATTGTACGCATTACCAAAACCATCAGACAGCAGTGACTTTCATCAATTTAAAACAGACGACGCAACACGGGCAAAATGCAATCTATATATCTGAGAGAGAGAGAGAGAGAGAGAGAGAGAGAGAGAGAGAGAGAGAGGGCGAGGGCTATGGGACGTTCAAGTGACACTCAAGCTACCAGAAAGTTCTAAGACTCAAAATACCGTAGATATAAAAGAAATGGTTTTGTATCTAATGACGGGTTATATTCATCTTCAGTTTTCAATTTCATGCATTAAAATTTTGTATTTTTGCACATTCATGCAACTTTTTATCGTTTTTTTATACAGTTTTTATACCTGCCTTTTGAGGCTTGATTTGAGCTGGTGGGCAAATGCAAGGCACATACCGGGCAAGTCATCATCAACTGTTAGTGGAAATCATGCACTGTTCTTTTTTTCTCCCTAGAATTTCCACATGCCTCTATGGCTAAAAAAAACATTGCCTTGTTTGCAGCCACATTATGATGTGAGAAGATTATGGAGAGCAGCCAGTTATGAACAGGATAAACGTTAGTTTCCAGAGACGCGGGAACTCCTCCATGGGGGAGGGGGCAAAGACGCATGTTGGCTCAGTTTTTCCCGTCAGAGCCTTAGGATCAATGTTAAACTAAAAAAACTGGGGAGCAGCTGCCCGTCTCCCCCCCCCTCCTCCAACGCCCTTGTTAGCCTCCGTTTTTTGAATAAAGTTCATTCCAGTACACTTCTGGACCTGCATTATATGAAGCTCCTGATTTTCAAAGTTCGGGCAAGAAGCTTCGTTTTAAGAAATCGCATACTGCGGAACTTTGTAAATTTGCAAGGGTTCTATGAAAAACAGAGTATTCTCGCCAGATCCTAGACGTTTTATGGGTACGGATGTAGAAGCAATCCATGTTATGAATGTATATGCAAATATGTTTGAGTAGTGTGCCTCATTGAAACATCTGCGCATTAAACCTTTGACTGTTTGTACTGTTTCACTTGTACTTTGGTGTTTGACGCCCAGCACCATCTAGCTCTATCTCTCTCCTGAGAGATAGAGCCCATCATAGCTTAGTGATTTCAATTTGATTTTTCTGAGGCCGAATGTATAATATTACAATAATAAATACTGTATTGTGATAATAAAACGATATAATATGAAAACCTGAGTGAGATTTAAACTATTCATGCGCTCCACGTGTCTCGACCCCATCAGTAACGCAGCGCAGTCGCCCACACTCGTCTGCACTCTGATCCGGTGATAGAGCTGTCCGGCTACAAATTTCGACCATACGTTCAACGCTCTGACGCACTGAACGGCCAAACCGAGCCAATGTAAGTCTACCACGGGACCCGCGGCACAGGCAGACGTCCGGCCGCCCCGTCCTCGTCAGCTGGTCGTGGACGGTGGGTGAAGCATTGCGCGCGGTCTGCCCTCTCCGGGCTCCGAACTCGCACAGCCGGCCCGGGGCGTCTCAGAGCGGGTGGCAGCCGCGTCTGTCCTGGTCCCGGAACTTGGTGATGTCCAGGCCCGCCGCCTTCGCCGCAGCCTTCGCCGCGTTGATGACCTTATAGCTCGGCCGGCGAGCCCGTGTCAGCAGCCAGGCGATCTCTGGGAGAAGAAGACCAGGGAAGATGTCGTCATACCGGGACGCGGAACGACGCAGCGAAGAATGCACGACACGGCCGGGGATAAGCCGATTATGTTACTCAATAGCCAGATCACGAGACCAAAACAAAGTTTCTGGATGTGCAGTCAGCTGCACTTTCTCGTCCTTGCGCAACAAAGAGTAGCCTGAAAAATGCAACCGATGTGAAAAATTACTGCAAGACGTATCAATGTACACTTAATCCATGATGAAATCGTTCGGCAACGGCAGAGTGGCTGGGCTGTAGATCAACGCAATCCACTGTCATTTATTAATCTCCTAAACACCGAGTGCGATGAAGCCCCAGCGTTCCGACATGCCTGGGTGCCTTACGTGTATGAACTCCATTCTTCTTGTTTTCGCACTGCCACGTGATGGCGAAATGGTCGTAATCAATTTCAAGGAATTTGTACTCCCCTCGCAAACTGGAACCGAACGACAACCAATGAAAATAATGCCGACATAAACAGAGGCGCGTGCAACAATGAGGTTCAGGGTACATTATCAACGGTTGTTCCAGAGAGTTAATCGCAATGACCGCAGCTACAGCTGCCTGTTGCAGTCGGCATCGTCTGAACTGTAACTGTGGCCGTTTCCGCCTCGTATGCGGCGCCGCTTCTTCTAGTCGCAGCCGTGTCTACATTTCGTGTAAATCGGAGCCACAGCTTCCGGGTCTGCTGGTCTGCTCTTGTCTGATCTGCTTCGACAACACAGAAGCCGCGGATTCGTCACAGCTGCAGCGGCTGCAGCTGCGGCGGCAGCTTCATGCCGGCAGCGGCCGCCGACTGGGTGACTCACAGGGCACGTTGGGTCGGGCCACCACGTAGGAGAAGCGGGCCGGGTCGTACGGGTCCGGGTTATCTAGTCGCTGGCGGATCGACGTCGGTGAGTCCAGGCTGTCGACAGAACACAGCACGGCGTCACTCGGGCTGCCCGGCCGCAAACTGCCTCGACTTGAATCCGTGAAGCGTGTTGCCGGTCTGGAATCAATATTACTAATCCAAAGCGAATCGCCTCAGTTCATGCTGTTTTTGTTAGGAACTGCATGAAAGGTGTTTCCGTTCTTTTTTGGCGCCATCCTCACTGGCGGCATTTCCAGATCACTGAAACTCTAGCCACGCGCCAACCTGTTGAGCAAAATAGAGAGAGAGACGGGGAGGTAAGAGGCGGGGAGGGAGGGAGTGACTGAAAGAGAGAGAGAGAGGAGAGAGAGAGAGAGAGACAAACAAATAGATAGGCAGACATACATACATACAGACAGATAGACAGACAGACAGCCATACACGCAGACAGACAGACGGACAGATAGACAGAGAGGGAGAGAGAGAAGGAGAGGGAGGGAGAGAGAAAGAGAGAAGAAGAGAGGTGGAAACAGGGAGTTACTCACAATGCTAACCGCCACTCGAGCAGCGTGATGAGGCGTCCATTCTTGAGCACGTACCGCTCACCCCAACAGCGACCAGCCAGCGACTGGTAGCCGACGTGAAACCGTTCCGCCTCGAACCATTTTCCCAGGAACTGGCGGCACGCCAAGCCTCTCAGACAGCCGGCAGCCGACTCTGCCGCTCAACGCCACCACCCGGACGCGGGGAGTAACTAGCCATGAGCGGGAATTGCGATGCCTGATTCCTTATCGCCTTGTGCAGAGGCCGTGGCATGACTCTCGTCCAACTCATACTGGGAACAGTCGGCGTCTAGCTCGCCTTACTACCACCTAGCGGGCGACAGCATTCCGCGGCTCTCTTACCCGGTGCGTGTCGAACGGCTTGAGCGCTGGGATATGCGGGCACCTGCCGGGGAACTTAACCTGGCCGTGCACGGACGAGATCGAGCACCAGGCCGTCAGCCACGTCGCCGCTGAGAGCCCCATTCGCCAGCGCATGGTAGTAGTTTTACCCTGGCTCATCGCCGTACAGCCGTGCCGGATTGACGCCCGTTCAGTGGCCCGTCGACACGAGACGAGCTCGCGCCAACCACTGACAGGACGACCCGCTCACCGCGCCGACCGCGGCGGTCGCGGCCGCCCGATGCAACGTGGGCTACTTTCCTGGGAACCGGAGAAACTGAGAGACAACTGATGCCTTCCCAGGGATTAATAATTTTTTTCGCATGCGCTCAAACTTTCCTTCACATCCTGACACACACACAAACACACACACACGCACACACATATATATATATATATATATATATATATATATATATATATATATGTATATATGTATGCATGTATGTATGCGTGTGTGTGAGAGTAGGTGGGTGCGTTTGCGTTCGCGTGTGTGTGTAGGTGCCTGGGAGTGCAAAAAAATTCAATATCCTTCGGTAGGGCACATTCGACCGTGGTAAGTGTTTACATACCCTATAATATAAATGGCATATGGCTATGTTATAGAATGTTAGAATAATCATATGTCTGTCAGTTATCAGCACTGTTCAGCAACGCCTTGATGCAGTGGGTAGAAAATTGCGCACAAGTCTTCTGATGTGGCGACCGGGTTTCGAAACGTGCTGGTATTAATCTTTCACGCGGTCATTATAGGGTGACCAGATCTTCGCACCCGTGTTCTTTTTTCCCGACAGGACACAAAGCAAAGGTTACGGTCGCTACCGGTTGTCCCCGCTTTTCTGGGCAGCAGTTCGGCGTGGCTGCATGACATTTTGCACACACCGACGCCCCTGGTGGATCCAGGATAGTCATCGGAGTCAGACTGCTATGGTGGTCTTTTGTCAGAAAACCCGGACCCGACATGTCTTCGTCGACCCCCTCTTTTCGAGTGGTGCTTACAAATGACAACTCAAGAAATAATGATTGCGGTGAAGAGAAGAATGATAATGATAACAATGATTCATCATCATCATCATCATCATCATGTCTTATTCGTATGCCATCCTCAATGCATGGCTTTTCATATATTTTAGTGTACAAAATTAAAGGTGTACAGTATAAAGAATGCTCTGTCCAAGTTCACCCGATAAAAGAACATTTCATCTCGAGAGATAATCCGTTTCCGTCATATCTGGCGATTCGATCCCAACCACTCTCGCATCCGCGTGCCAAACCCCGCCACTGTATTGGCGTTCCGCGCTTCACTTGACGCCTCGTTCCACTTAACAGTGACACGGAACCTAAAAGATCTTCGGGCGTGTTTCGGGCGGACTCGAGGCATGCGCAAGTCATGCTACCAAGCTTCGGGTTTCTCTAACGGACATATTTTCACGGTGCGCCATATTCCATACAGGTGAGTGCAAGAGCTTTGTGCAGTATGCAATGCACCATGGTTAGTCTCGCTCAGCAACAAGCTGATCAATTTCCGGCCGTTTAAACTCACTCAAAAGAGGCGCACTCGTTACTCGTTACGCACTCGTGACGCCGGCAGGGTTTAACAATCCTGGCGTTGTGGATGATTATTTTTTTTAACACGCTTGCGTTGCGTCGCGTTGCAACTAGTCCAAACCGTGGCGCAGCACATGAAGGGTGGGAAAATTAATGCTCCCATCAGAAATTCCTGGACTTTTTCTAGCAACTGAAGCAAGGGTTTGGAAATGCCGGACAACGTTGCGTAGGAACGTTGCACCATGACAGAAATATGCCTCTCAAAATTAAGATTACTGTCCAGAACGACACCCAACATTTTGGCACTAGTGGATGGGCGCAACGTGGCGGCGCCGGAAGGTACTTCGAAATTTTGGCCTAGCCTTTTCTCTCTCGAATACATTAGAGCAAGATTAGTTTGTGTAGCGTAAATATTAAGAGCATTTTGAACACACCATCGCCGCGCTTTGCTCAGCGTTGTACCATTTTGCTGCCTAGCTCTCCTGGCTGGTTTGAGTTGCCACGGTGGAGAAATTGCACGTCGTCAGCATATATATTGATATTACTTTGTTAAATCGTTCCTGAAAAGTAAAAAGAGCACTGGTCCTAAAATGGAGCTTTGCACCACGCCGTGAGTGGTCGGAACGATCATGGAGCCTCCGCGGCCCCTCTGGCGGCGATCACTAAGCCAGTCCCTGAACCAATGTCCGTGTATGCCGTGCCAGCCTAGTTTGTCCAAGAGCCGGCCATGCTGGACGCTGTCGCGTCGTCGTGTCACCTTGGACGCGTCAGCTGTCGTGCGGCAGTTGATCAGCCCTCGGGCTGTGCTGTTGGTGAGACAGCTGACCGCACTCGCAGCACCTCCGACTAGTAGATCGCCCCGGGCGAAACCCGTGCTGGTCACATGCGATGCCGTGCGACGCCAAGTACTGCACCAGCTGGGAACAAACCACATCCTCAACAAGTTTAACCTCTGTAGGGAGGAATGACAAGAGGTCAGTAGTTGCCAGTGTCAGTTTTATACCCGGACGTAAAGGTGGGAACCACAGCTGCCATTTTCCACTCACGCGGGAGCACACCAGACGTGATAAAGGCAATAATCACAGCGAGTGGGAAGCAATCACCGAGAGTGTCAATCGCAGCACGTTTACTGCGATTTCGTCATTCTACACGCCTTTGGTGGCGAAGTGCATCTTGATGATACATAAAGCTTGGTGATTAGAGGTATTAACAAGTGCACCAGCTTAGTGCTAGCCAGGAATGTCGATTTCTGTAAATGATTTGGGGGGCCGGGGCCGAGGCCCTGGCAATCTCACCTCCTCTGAAATGTGGGTTTCTCAACGGATTTAGCCCACATTATTTTGACCAATGGAAATTCGTAAGTTTTTTTGTTATTATTTATCGAATAAAAAAATGCATTTATCCCCATGTATACGGATATATATATATATATATATATATATATATATATATATATATATATATATGTGTGTGTGTGTGTGTGTGTGTGTGTGTGTGTGTGTGTAGGATAGAAAGATAGATAGATAGATACATCGCTTTAGACTTTGTCCTTTACCTTCTACATACCTCTTACCTACTGCGGCCGTTCTGTTACCGTTTTTCTTTTCGTTATCATTACTCATTTCCCTGCAAAACCGCAGAAAATATTGGGGGAGGCCAAACAAACATTGGGCAGCCCCAAATTAATATTGGGTGGGCCAGGACCCACTCAAAACAATACAAATCGAAACCCCTGGTGCCAGCATTCCCCTGTGAAACAACACCTGCCGTCCTCGTCGTGCAGGCAGAAATAAATCGTGCGCCTTCTCGTAAACCGAGGGTCCGAATTGCAACAAGCTGCACGTTCACATTGGTGGCATCTTGCGACTGATATCCTAAACCTTGCTTGTTCTGAATGGCGATTATGGCTTTAAAGACAACCACAAAATTTGGCGTCCCATCATCGTTGGTTCCCAAGACAAAGGCCTAAATGTCGAATGGATGCACCTCAGCCTGAGCGTCCCTCACATACCAGGCTGAAATTATTGACATGCAAAACAGCCATATGTACTGAATGTTATGTATCATGTAATAATGGCCGTCAATTTTCAGTCTTCCAGCGGTAGCAGTTTTGCCGCAATGAAGGCGGAGTGTTCATCAGCTAGGCATCTCGCGCCTCACGTGCACGCTGTGTACTCCCGTTTCGGTCTGAATCCATCGAAGTCGATCGTCCAGCTGCCCGTCCGCCTTTCCAAGCACTGATCGCACCGAACTGTGCTGTTTGCGTCCCGGCAATGGGCCAATAAGAAACACAGGGGTGTAAAAGAGGCGAACGCGCGCTGTACGTGACCCGTTGCACCTGCCCAGGCATGGGATAACGCTGAATAGCCCTGGTGCTGGTCTGTGTACTCGCGAAATTTCATCGGCCCGGGTCACTGCTTCCTGCACCACAAATTAACTGCGAAGACAATATCCATCGCATTTATGCAGGGGAACATGTGACTTGAATCAACAGAGACCGGCTGTTGGGTGCGTCTTCTGATAGCCTTGTTGGTACGCTTATGCTCAGAGCAAAATTACGGGATAATTGCTTTGTGAATGAACTAAAAAATATCCGCGTTTGTTGAGCATTTAATTTTCTATTTGGCATAGCCTAAGGAGGAAAGCTTCACCACCTTAAGGCATAAGTTTTACGAAGGTGAAGAGGTAATGTATTCCAAACTCATATAAATGCTCAAAGGTTTTCAGATCTGACTGCGGAGCTGCGCCTTTTTCACTCGCATCCATTGCAGACAACTAAAAACGAGTCTTATGCGCATTTGCCGGTCGGGGCGAAATTTATCTTGCATGAACCGTTTAGTTTGTCGTCCGGCCGCTGGGGCATTCCACCACAAATCGCCAGGGGGATAACACACCATGGCCTCGAATTCCGATGAAACCTAGTCCCAGGGTAATTATACCCTAGGACTGCAGTTTTGCAAGTTTCAGGTCGATCTGACAAAGGGTTATGGTGATACAGCATTTTGAGGCTCTTTAAGTTTGCCTGTTTTCACCGACTTACTACACATTTTACTTCATAACTTAGCAGCTATTGGTCTGAATTTCAAGTACCTGGCGGTAGTTTGATCAGAATGAGCTAGCGCAACTTTCGGCTATCCCGAGTTTCAAATATAAAGGCTTTCAAAAATTTGGCCCTAAACACTGTTTTAAGGCCAAAGTTTTGAGGTGAGGCCATATATTCAAATGAAAACCGTGAACATGTAGAATGTCTCCAAAAAGGTTCTGAATCATGTTAAACCGTCGAAAGCTGCCCTATCTCAGATTTAAGACTAATTATATGCGATGAAAAGTCTTCAACATTGGACAATTTTTGTTGGTTGGTACAACTCCTCCCTGGAGATTGGTCCCTAATTTCGCTAGAGCCGAGAAACAAACACGAACGTGTTGCTCATAAGAGAAGGCCAGTAGTATCCAGTTTTACGGTTTTAGGGCGACCGTAAAGTTCAGTCCTAGTTCAGGTCAATGACCCAGAAATGGCAAAAATTGACATTTCTGACCCGGATAATTCAAGATGGCCTTTTTGACTAGAGATCGTCTCTGAGGTATTTCGGGACACTGATTTCGAATCTGGCATTAATGTAGCGTCATTGCGACTTATTGAGATGGGTTTCATGTCCGTCAGAGGGCTCTTGATTCCAGACCCCTCTGAAATTAGAATCAATAAATCTAGAACCCTCTGAAATGAACATCAGTGAGTTAAATGGTGCCAAACGGATGCCAGTTTCAAAATCAGCGCCCTTAAACATTCTGTAGACGATCCTTGGTCAAAAAAAGGTCATCATGAATCACCTGGGTAGGTCGGAGCCGGACGCTGCGAGCGAACGCACACAGCGATAGAACGTCGGCTCGATGCCCCTGACCTGGTCTCCGATTTGGACGAATTTCTCCGAACTTCATGAGCGGCGTCGGTTCACTGTAGTACCGCGCAGATCACTGTGTATAATCAGAGAACTGCACTGAGGTGCCACCGGTGCTCCGTAGAGGCCCGTAGTGACAGGTCATTCATGATCGGTATGCCGATTTATTCCGCGTCAAAAACGCTTGTTTTGCTGTGATCCTCTTAATGTATATAAAAAGGAAGCTCTGTTTAAATGCCTTAAGGGATGGCAAACCTAAGACTATGTCGCAATTGCGCATGTAAGGTGAAGCAAAGAAGCCTCGAACCAATCCATGAGGGATATAATCAAACCACATGTTCGTCGCAATCTTCCGCTGGAGATTTCGCTATAATGCAAGGTTAAAGTTCAGCTCGGCAACACGAGCCATTTTCACCTGTAGCAGGGGAACTAGCAGCCACTGTCGTTGACAAGGTTTTGCTTCTGTTGGACCAAACTCGAATGAAAACCACTAAGTAAGGGCTTGATTTATAAGCCCGACACTATTCGTTGTTCTAAACGTGATGATATACAAAGCCTATGAGACAAACAGCTGCAACCACTCCAAGTCTGGCTATTTCACACTCGAAACAAATTCTTTCTGCAAACAGCTTATGTGAGTTCTTCAAAGAAAAAGTGAACACAACACAACACAACACAACCAAAAACTGAGGTCCTGAGGACAGGGGATGAGCTCAGCACACGGTTTGGTAAGCCTAAGCCAGTCAAAGGGACCCAACAAATTCACAGATTAACCTCAGTCAATGCCAGGATGGTTATCGTGCCTGAACTGCCAGCAGAAGAGGGAAGAGAAGTAGAGGTGGCTTAAAAGTCTCCATTGATTGTGTTTTCCTGCGCTTTAGTGCGGATGGACTTTTTCCAACAGACATTGTTAGCAGACTGATGCCTTTGCCGCGACAAGATGACCGCAATGAGTTAGCATTGACCCCTAATTAAGTCAGAACCAAAAAATAAAACGAGTGTGTTTCTCGTCATGAAAGGAAGAAGGATTAAGGTTCATTACGGAGGGTTCCAGATCCAATTCAGATTCATTTCAGAGGGCTCTAGACTCACAGATTCTATATTCAGAAAGGTCTGGAATCCAGAGCCCTATGGCGGACATGAAATGCACGTTAATAAGTCGAAATGGTGCTAAATGGATGTCAAATCCGAAATTAGCGTCCCGGAACACCTAGAGATCGTCTGCGGTTAAAAAAGACAATCTGGGTCTTCCGGGGTCCAAAATAGCGATTTTCGTCATTTTTGGGTCATTGATTTGGGAAGACACCGGTTTGCCTTAGAACCGTAAAACCGGATGCCATGGGCTTTCTCTTATGACAAGCACACAAGCAACACCCTCGTTTTTTGTTTCTCGGCTCTAGCGTAATTAGGAGCCAATTAGTAAGGGGGAGTTGTACCAACCAACAATAAATGTCAAACTTCGGGGAATTGTCGTCGCATATATTGCGCAGTAAATCTAAAAAGGGTGCGTTTCGATGGCGTAAAATGATTTAAAACTTTTTGAAAAAGGTTTCATTTGTTCACAGTTTTCATCAGAATTTATGGCCACACCTCAAAAATTTGACCTTAAAAATAGCCTTCGAAGTCAAATTTTCGAAAGCGTGTACATCTAAAATTCAAGATTGCCAAAAGTTGCGCCAGTTCATTCTGATCAGAATACCGTCAGGTACCTGAAGATCAGGCCAATGGTGGCTATGTTATGAAGGAAAATGTGCAGTAAGAGTTCGTGAAAATAGGCAAATTTGCAAGAAATTGAAAGTACTCAATCACAAAAACCCTTCGTCACATCGATCTGAAACATACAGGACTGAAATCCTGGCCTATGATTACCCCTAAGACCAAGTTTCATTGAAATCCGGAATTATGGTGTATGAAGTGGGGTCAGTGCCTTGTCGATTCGTTGTGGCATGCCCTCGTTATCGTGTGGATTAATGTCTGTTACGTTGGCCTTGGTCACGTCCAAGCAACACATTACAGGCTAACTTTCCAAAATAGCGAAAAAAATGGTTAACATCCAATGGCAATTTGTCATCTCGGGATAGGTTAACTTACAAGGATGGAGATTTGCCCCCCCCCCCTCCTCAACACATAGTCTGCATCCACACCTGCCACTGTTCCAGTGGCGGCTCGTCATTAGAGGTAGCTGAGACAGTTCCTCGCCGAAAATTCCGGGGAATGTGGGATTAAAATCATACGTTATGTGTGTAACACCGCTCCTAAAACTGAACGCATGATTAAACTCGAGTAATGTGTTGATTTTCTTCTTCTACATCTTCTCGCATTCATCGACGTAGCAGGGAACACGCCCGCAGAGACGCCCAATGCTCCGCTGTACCCCCGCTGTCCACGCCAGCATGCGGCGCAAGTCTGTAGAGGCAGCCAGCTCACTTGCCTAAGCCAACGTTAGAACTTCATGTAATACAGCGCCCCTGGTGAGCGCCCGCGACATTACATGTCTGCCGCCACCAACGCAGCTGACAGAGCCCCTGCGAGGCGAGACGCAGAATTGCCGCTGGCCGCCGCCGTCACCGCACCACCGTCGGCTAACTGACGAAGGATACTCGACTGCACAAGCTGGCATCGGTGGGGAAGAAAGGAATGTGGTTGTAGGATAATTATTCATTAAAAAATGTTCACGCTTCGTGTTAATTAAAAATATTAAATGTATGTTCTGGAACTGTGTGCAAATGATTCAACAATGACTGTATGCCCCCAGCAGTGATGATCATTTATCCGCCCTTGAAACAAGAGAGCTCTCCGCTCTGGGCGCTGGACACGATCGTTCTGTCGTGAGACTTTGTCGTCGCGCGGGTTAGATAGATGACGGATGAGATTAATATAGCTCATCTAAGGTCATATGTGGTCAACTAAGGCCAGATAATATAGCACTGGTATCTCCACATTGGATAAAGGTGTGAAGGTCAAATGAAAGCCAACTTATCTTTGTTGTAATGCTGATGCGTTTTTAAATGGCTCGGAAGTCGTCAAGGGCATGTCAAGTCAGATCAGATAGATCAAGTATAGATCAAGTCAGATAGATAGATCAAGCAGGCATAGCAGGCAAAATATGTCTGTCTCTTTCGAAATCGAGCAGCGTGGCACCCTGACTTTTTCGAACGAAACAGACGCATTTTGCATGTTATCGTCCTTGACCTGCTCCTGATTTCCCTTGACTTGACTTGCTCCCTGCCATTCAAGGACACATCAGCATGATTATACTCGTAGCCATCAGATGGCTTTTGCTTGCCATTCGCACCTAATGTTATCACACTCGACCTTAATTTGTCTTGTATGATCTACGATGACCTACACTGATCTTTCTCCGAGTTTTTTTTTTACATTTGTGACGAAACATTTGCAATGGACATCCAAAAACGTATGTTGAAGTAAATTTCCTTGAGTGCCAGTTTCGACACCAATCACTGTTGTGTTGACTGCCAGCTGTTGACCCGACCTGACATAACCCGAGGAGTAAACTTATCTTTTGACAATAAAAGAAACGTTACAGGTCCTTTTTGGACTGATTAGTAGTCAAAATGAATTTATGAAACCGTCATACTTGCTGAACTGTCCACAGAGTTTGAACGTGATACCATGACCTTGTTTCACCTTCTAACCGTACAATATTAACTCAGAGACAATGAGTATGCATGCATTCTTCATGGAATTTGACGAGATTTTGATCGTTGCCACTCTGATCTCCATAGCTCTCTTAGTTCTCCAGATCAGGGCTGGTCTCGAAAGCCTTCAAAGGTGGTAAAACTGGCGCTCTCAAAATGACCTCTTCTAACGAAAATGCTGCTGCTTTTGTTTGCTACATATGAAGAGAAAATATGGGCCTTCCATTCTGGCGAAACCAAATCCAACGTTTTCACGGGCATCAAGGTCGCCGCATCACATAACCAGAGGTCATACCGCAACTCTTTCATTATTTATCGTACATAAAATGTCTGATTAGCATCAGTTTCCTTGAACCTTTGCAAGTTAAAAATGCCCCGAATTTAGATTTCAAATAATATTTTGCATAGTCACCCGCCAACGAACAAATCCTAGTAACGTGACCTTGCCGAAATGCCGGACGCCATAACTCCCGAATCGTTGGCCTGATCGAACAACGATTTGCACAGGCGAATTCAGGGTAAAAGAAAAGATTTTACATCTTTTTTGGTCCAGATCTGAGGCAAGAGGGTGCCACCCCCTTTCGATTTGTTGTGGAATGCCGCAGCAGTAAGAAATATTGCAACATTGCAATATTTTTTCGTAATTTTACCTTTGGTGGTTTTATGCAGATTTTAGTTTAGCAGGTAAACTGGTGGCGTTTGTTTTACGTGGTGGATGCCCGGTGTGGAGATACCGGCCTTAGCAGTCTTGCGCAACATTCCGTGGAAATATGCAGCATGGGTCAAACTGATTTGCAGGGCCATCCAGAGATATCAGATGGAGGTCACTAGCGTCCTCGTGGTACTCCGAATTGGAAACTACGGCATACTGCAATGTTGCGTGAGCATGGAAATTCTTGGCCGTTTCTAGGCTTTTTCTGCCCAGGGCTCTTTGAAAGCGTTTTTTTTAGAATCTCAGTGTCAGTTAGGCCAGAAAACATGCATCGCATGACACGTTATAATGTCAGATCTGACCCAACCTGTGACCCTGACGTTTTATGAACTTCGTTCAGGTGGTATATACAACAGAGATTAAGTTGCCAGAAACATATTGCCTCACAAACTTCAGTCTCGGTCTGTTTTCCATTGTGAATAGGCGACTTTGGAGAAGATGGTCACTTTTTTCCTCCTTTACCTGACCTGCGACATCTTCATTGTTCCAAAAGTAAAAAAAAAACAATGCATACGTCATAGGACTGCAACGATCGGCTTTATCAACTGGCATTTGAATCAGACGACTCGGGTGATTGCTTCTCGAGACAGACGGAGGGACGTGTGTTCTTTTAGTCCGAAATCGCAATAAAGAATTTGTTATATCACAGTCTCTGATTTCCATTCATACAATTGATTTACACAGCAAATGATTTGAAAATCGTGATTCAGAACGAAAAAGACAAGGGAAAGGAGTGACAAATAAAAATGTACAGTTGGGGACATGTTGGCTCAAGGGAGATGGTCTGTACGTATTAATGTTCTGTTTTTCTGCGCTATACAACACAGAACGTGGCAGTAATGAAAAGGCGTCTCAAACATCTTCATTGAGTGCTTTGATATTGTTAAGGCCCCGAAAACGTTCAAAAGGCTAAGACTCCAAAGTTTTCACAATTTCGTTGCAAGGAACTTGAAGGAATTTTATTTCAAAAGGATTCTTTGGACCGTAGGGAAGGGTCCCTCTTGAACTAGTTTAACCCTTTTCCCGGAGGGACAGACGGTATGGCCGATTCTTGGCAAGGGGACGGATTCGCCCCCCCCCCCCTCGGATCTCGAGAACTACACATCCGATTTCATCACAACAAACGGCAATCGATTTGCCATGACGTAAACTACACTTTAAAAAAGCCCTCAAAATTTTGAAAGGGCTGGATACAGGGTGCAATATCATAAAAATTGGGGATACTTTTGGAATTCTTATAATTCCGTTGCTTTCAGACCGATTTCGATGAAATTGGCATGAATCCAGAGATTATGATGGGATGTTTACTACTGGTACACACTACTACTAGTATGAAAAATTCATAGGCATTCAAAGGTTTCAAAAATAGGAGGATTAGTTTCTCAACAACAGAATGAACAAAAACGGTACAAGCACTTTTGAGGTTCTGCTAGTCATGTTACGCTAAAGAAGTAAAATTCGTATTACAATGTTTGTACAATGTTCGCATAGGCGATGCGAGGGACATGAAAAACAAAGAACTGCCATGGTCACATGCTCTTCAGATCAACTTGTGACCTTTGACCTGAAATGACCTCCAGTGACATTGGAGTCACTTGGAATGATCTTGTGTGCATTTAATATTATCTGCAAACGTTTTCAATCATCTGAATTCACTCTACTTCAAAAATTTCATTTTACGGCTATTATAGTAAAGATTACGCGCACTGACATTTTAGGTCATAGCTCCGTGACCCAACTTGATATCGAAATGAAACTTAATACACAAGAAGAGGGCACTTTTCTACGCCATGTATATTCCAAGTTTGGCATTTCAAGAAATAACGCCAAAATTATTACCATAAAACTAAATTTTGACTTTAAACCTCCACCTGAACTTGTAAAATAACCTCAGATGACCAAAATTGTACTTCCACATTGCCCAACTATACATCCTTATGAATTTTTAAATTTTCTCTTAAAACGCTGTTTTTGGCAGTCATTTTCCTTTTACCCTCAACAGGGCCAAAAATGCTCTGAGGTGCCTCCCAAAAACGTTGCCTGGTTCCGCCCCTGAGCGAAATAGAATTTTGGAATTTTGTCACCGTAAGTAGAAAACATAGTTAGGAAAATCCGCAAAGTTTCGTGAAGCTGCGTCAAAATTGGCGAGCTGGCATTGGCGAGCAGAACCGGAATTGGCCAACAAAAAACTCGAGGGGGGAAGAATTGAGCTCCCCTGCCGGAAATAGGGTTGAAGAACCCTTTGGAATTTTCTGGGCCCTCAAGCGTTTCGACAGGCCCATTGATATTTTCAGAGGGCCTTTCAAACAATGCCTCGTCCGGTTCAAAACTCCCGTTCTGAATGTTTGGGGCGTCTCAAAAATTTGGAGACGTCCCAAAAAAACAACCTGTCCTCGAGGCGAAATCAAAGGGGAACTCTCAGGCCTGGAAGAGGGTCATTCCTTCAGTTCATGCAAAGTGCCCAGGAATTGTTTTTTGGATCCCTCGAGTTTTTGAGAGAGTTCTTGGTATTGGTATTTTCTTGGTATTTTCAGAGGGCTTCTCAAACATTTCGTCATGGCCCCTCAATCATTTCCCCGTTGATTTAAAAATTCTTTTCTGGCTGTTTGAGGGGTCCCTACGAATATTTAACCCGTCCCCGACTGAGGGGAAGTTAACCGCCCCCGCCCCCCTGAGGTTTTTCTGGGATTGCGAGAGAACCAACAAACACAGAGTCCTGAGATTTTGTGTACCTTTTGCTTCATCAATTTACATCTCATGTCAAAATTTTGACCCCAGGTCAGGCCAGGTGCCTGACCTAGGTCAGCCCAAACACACCTATGTCCAAAAAAGTTTAGCGACCTCAAACTTTTTCGCAAAACAAGATATCTCAATACTACTTTCAGGGATTAGTTGATAGATGTAACAAATCTGCGATCTCAGATTTTTCGAAATTTCCCGGGTCATTGACCTAAGGTCAAGCCTATTTTTAAGACATGTCGTCGTTTTTTCGCGAATTGACGGAATATTTCATGGCATTTTTAATGTGGAGTCAAGCAGACATCTAGTTACGGTCATTGGACAAAGTATCAATGACTTCCAGCAATTGACCTGAGGTCAGGTCAGGAATAACTGTAGTGAGCCAAAATGTATCACTGTCAAAATCAGCGATGAATTACTCAGAATGAGTAGAAAATGACAGAACTAGCTTGCACAGACGTAAGTAATACCAGGAACTTCAAAAAGTTTGAAAAGATAGCATATTTTGGAAATAAACAGGCTCTCGCGAATAAAGCTCCGCCAATTCTGTAGATTGGTAACTAATGAATTTCTCCACAATTTGAGCATGAAAAACCATCACAAGAATCACTAAGATCAATAAAATTTACATAGACAGGCTTTTTTCGCGAAAATAAAGGAACGCTAAAGCTAGTTCCCGTTAATGTTTTACTGCATACGGCAGCAGCGCACGCCCCCAGCTGCCGCGAGAGTTGCCGTGTCTTTAACTCATTGTTTCGGCGTATATATTGAAGAAATCTGGGAAATTAGACGTGTATCGGCATTTGTGGACCTTTACTTGTGCGCTGGTGCCTTTACCTATGCGTTATTAGCCACAGCCCTTGAGATTGAGGCCATTTCTCGGTCTCATGCAGTCTGCTATGAGAAAATATATATAGGGCGTAAATTGTTTACATATTACCTAAACCTAAAAATGAGACCAGTTTCGAGCTCTACTCGTCATAAGCTTTCCAACGGTATGCTTATTTTTATCATGCGACCAACCGGTCGCGAGTTAGAGGGAGGGCGGCCAACCGTCCCCCCCCCCAGTCCCACATGTTCGAAACCGACCGACGGTTGTGCGCGGGTTAAGGAGGGGCCCTAAGACCGGAGACGAGCCCACTGGATTCTTCTAGAAGATCCCCTTGAATTCATCTGGAGGGTTCATAGTGTATGCTGTTGGGCTCTCGAGCTTTTGAGGATGCCCTCATTATTTTTAGACAATCCCCAAAATTCCTGGAGAGGACTCTCTTAATCCGACGAGGATATCTGTCTGTAACTTGGATTTGGTTACTGACTAGTATCGCCGTTTGGAAAAGTTGCGGGATATTTCATCAAATTTAAATGTCATTTCTATCATAGGCCCCGGCATACCACTGTGGGCCTCACTTCAAGATTGGGGGCTGCAATGATCACTGAGGCGCGGTGCGCGCACCCCCCCCCCCCCACCGCTTCAAAAGGACTTAAAATGAAGTCCCTACCCATGGTTAGAACACTAGGAAAAGGTACTTGATAAGAACCTGTTTTCTTTCTCATGATAACCAAGCTTTCTATGTCTATTTCTGTTCCAAGTCAGCTTTCTGTCTAAGAAGCTGGCCTGGATCATGTATGTTTACTGCTCTGGCCACTGGGGCCCCATTAACGGAAGAGCTTGAACTTTTTCTGGATCTAAATGGTCAGGCAGCCTGCCAGGCGCCAGCCTGCCTATATTTCCATTGGATTGCTTTGATGATCGCCTAGTTACGCTGTACGATGCCCGGCTATGGCATCCGGCAGCCACTTCAAGACAGAGATAACTTTTCTGCCAGGAGCTGCCCGGCAGGAAAGGTATCTTGAAAAGGCCCCAATGCCCACTGACCTGGAAAGGTCAGTGGACATTAGGGCCCTTTAGGACATGCCAGGGAATTTCGTTTCCCTCCAAAGAATTTCTGGAGTTGGGATGATAAGACCCCTGGGTCCTTTGGCTAACGTTACGTCACTAGGGCTCCCTTCCCGGCACACCTACACCATCCATGGCAGGAGGACCTTTGCTGGCTGGCGGCTCCCTTGCCGAGCATTCTTTCCTGTCCTCGTATATGACTTTTGGCAGGTATATATCGGGGGAAGGGGGCACCTTACCTTTCCCAGGGACACCTTTCAAGTGGCACCCTGCTACCTGCCAGAGGGGTCTTTGCCTGGGACGTAGGGACCCTTTGCGGTGGAATGGATTTGCCTTTCCTAGCCAGGAGACCCCTTTAAAGCAAATGCCAGGGGGCCTTTCCTGGGTCCTTACCGACACATCAAAACCATCCATGGCAGAAGGACCTTTGTTGGCGGGCGGCTCCTTCGCAGAACATCCTTTTCTGTCCTCGCATATGCCTTTTGGCAGGTATAGGCCAGGGGGCCCACTTACGTTCCCTAAGGACTTTACGAGGCATCCCGCCACCTGTCAGACGGGTCTTTGCCTGAGGTCTGGGAGCCCTTTGCGGTGGAAGGGAATTGCCTTTCGAAGCCAGGGCTCTTTAGTCAAAAACCAGGGGACCCTTCATGGGCCCTTCCCGACACACAGACACCATTCCATGGCAGGACCTTTCTTGGCTGGCGGCTCCTTTGCAGAGGACCATCCTTTCCGGTACTCGCCTTTTGACAGGTACATACCGGGGTACCCACTTACCTTTCCCGGTCAAAGGGCATCCCGCTATCTGCCAGAGGGGTCGTTGCCTGGGGTCTTGGGGACCTGTGTGGAGGAGTGGAATTGTCTTCCTCGGCCAGGGAGACCCCTTAAGGCCAATGCCAGGGGGCCTCTTGCAAAAATTTCGGGGGGAGGTGGTCGTACCAGGACCCCTAGGACCCCCTGGCTCCGCTGATGAAAATACCGGTCTACCAAGCTTATTTTGGGCTAATGTTGGCATGTGGACCAATATGGACCGACGGTCTGCAAGTCATTCATTCGTTCATTTATTCAGTAATGATAGCAGATCGACAGGACCAGACTCGTGTTTTTGTGCCAGTAGACATGAGTCATTGGTCCGGCTGACCTGGGAAATGATGTTCTCGGAACCCAGCAGTGTATAGGTTTAGGATTCGGCATGAGCGCTCTTTTGTCGTAGAAGGGCTGCCAATCATCGGCCGGCAACGTACAGTTGTACCCCGCGGGTACATATCCGTTCCACAGTCAACATTTGCATCAAGACGGATATTCTTAGGATCCTCTGTCAAGATTTGTCTTACCTTTTGCTGGAAATAAACTGCTAAAGCTGGCTTTTACGCGATTTACTGTCTGTTATCCCCGGCACCATTAAACAATATATTTTGTTAGCTGCCATCACCATGTCTTACAGGCCTCCAAGTTTAACTGGGAATTCAGTATTTACGCACAAAATATATTTTTTGTTCTGAAAACTTTTCAAACAAAGCATAGATTAAATGATAAATTAGCATCTGGGCCTAAGTTAGGGCCACCTTGACATCACCTTCACAACTAGGGTACACAAAGGTACATTTCAGTTACTGGAGGGAACCTTTAAAAAAAAATCTTAACGACAGCCTTGTGTTGTAGTCAAAAATGGCTTCGATCGGCGTGCGCGCGGCTTGCGCCCTTCGTTGGTTTTCATCATCAGCGTTTAGTAGAGCTCAAATTGGGTTAGTTCGCAGTTTGCATTGTTCCGCAAGGAGACAGTTTTCTATTTCTTCACGTCTTCTTTCAGGTATGGCGATCAGTGGCATGGCATGGATCTCAGTCCGGTGCGCCACGAATGCGTCGTACAGTGATGTATCATTTTGAAGTATTTGGATGTATGTATGTATCTAAGTGTGTTGGGGACTGCATGGATTTAAAGGAGATCATGTGGAATGGGGAAATTTCGGCTGACAGTGAACTGTATTCCACAGACAATGGTTCCCATGATGAATAATGGGTAATCCATAATAAATAGTAGATATTAGTACAGTGATTGCTAATAAGATTTCCCTACTTCAGGGCTTGTCGGTTTGACCCTCATCTGCATGTTTGCTTGTTTGCATCAGTTATCCAGGCTACTTTGCCATATATCATTCATGAGGTGGTATACATTTAGCATGCTCAAAGCAGCATTCAGCATCAGCTTTGCATACTAATGGGGAATATGTGCTTGCCCAAAATTTCATTCAAACAGGGCAGCAAAATTTGTTTAGATTGTTCCACTTTCAGAAGTAACCTCATGTCATTAATCATTCTGTGTAAGTCATGACCATTATAATCATGACCTTACTGTCCTAATTTTACAATTTCTTTTAAACAAAAAATGTGCTGCCCCAGACTATTCATTTTGTTTCAAGTGGAATATGTCTGTGTCTGTTGGTGTGTTTGTCATGCATCTTTGTAATCAGAGATTCCTGGTAATCTTTTTTAAGCTAACTTCCCAATGGGAGAAAAGCTGGAGCCAATTTTGGGGTAGCTTTCAGATGTTTGGAGCCAGACTGGAGATCTGCAAAAATTGGGCATTGCAGCCTGCTTCAGGGTAGTGCTGTGTGCTTAAGGGTAGGAGACTGAATCAGGGTATGCACCACCTTCCTAAAGATATACTGTTCAACAAGCAGAAGCAGCACCACTTCATCATGTTTGCCTAAAATATGTCATGTATCATTTCTAATATTGAAAGCAATGGTAAGGGCATGTGGTTAGCTCTTTGTGGATTAGAAAATAAAGTTGCTATATCCCAGTGAGAAATGACATTTTAGGGGCAGGTTAGGCTCATGTTGGTCCAGATGGGGCAGAGGTAGAATCAAAATTTCTCCGGGCATCTAATTGATCCATGTGCATTGTTTGCATGCTGGGCCATTGGTATCATCAGATCTCATTTGTACTCAATGTCCAGTTTTGTGCTGTAATGCTTTGGTGTTCTGACTACAAAAAAAAACATGCTTCAGCTCTGTCATTTTATACCATGCTTGTGAACCTTTTGGCATTTCTAGTATTTGTACTGCTTGCATGCATTGAAAAACATTTTATGCCGTGCATTGAAGCATTGTTCAGTTATTCTAGATGATGAATCTTGTAAAATATGTACTTTATTGTGCAACAGAGCAAGTAAATATGCTAAAAACCAGGGCCTCATTCAATTTGTTATAGAGTAGTATAGTCCATTTGCAGATTCTTGGTGGATGTTTTGAATGGTACAGAGACATTTTTTAACTGTTTGTTTCCCAACTGATAGTACATGTAAATGCCATAACATCTAATGAGGCCTCTATTGCTTTTAAACATTGTATTAGCAGCACCACCATGGATTTGTGTTGAAATTACCCAAAGTTGGTGAGGCTGCAACCCTACTTTTTGTAAACCCTGCCACACCCAAGGTAAAAGATGCAGATTTCCAGATAAAAAAGGGAGGCAGATTGCAGACTAATGCTCTGCCTAACACAGTTCTGACAGTTGTTTGTTAATATGCTACACAGATGACCAAAAAATGGATCCATTCATGAATCCTCTGATGGCATTGCACTGATTCAGTTTGAGACACGGGACCACATGGCCATGCCGCCTGGTCGCAACCGCCCAGAGCAAAATGGCGGGTCTTATCGACCTGAGGCCATCAGTCTCAGACAGGGATGAAGTCGAGCAGTGCTGGTTTGCGCGCTGGCCGTGATCGTGTGCGAGCGGTGCCGTGCTGGCGGCCGGCCGTCGGTCAGCGGCTGGCCGGCCGGGCCGCGGCCCGTGCCCGGCGCCTGTTTATGCTCCGACTGACACCGCCGTGTGACAGCTAACGGACTGTGACGGTGACGGTGACGCCGGCGGCCACTGTGGCCCGCTGCTGTCCGGCTGTGTCCGGCCCGACAAGTGCTATGGGCTCATTTTTGCTTTGAATCCAGTGGCCCTTTATAAATGCACAGCTACATCAAAAATGTCACTATTAGTCTCTGCATGTGGTTATGGGTGTGGTATTGAAGTATGGTAATGCGCCTGAGTTGCGATGTTAAGAGTTCCCGACCGATGTTGAAAAAAAGTGTTGATAGCACAGAGGAAGAGTCTTGTTACCCATTTGGACCTCTCTGTTGAAATCTGAGGAGGTGAATCCGTAATAAAACACTAAAACTGGCATGGTTTCGGGAAAGCAAAGGATACTGATTTCCAGGGGTCACTGTGACGCGCGTCGTCTTCAACACGAACTGTTCCGTTGAATGACTCCGTACCTTCCACGGACAGACCTCAAGTTCACGGAGCAGCACGAATGGGTGCGCATGGACGGAGCCGTCGGCACCGTGGGCATCACGGCCAAAGCCGCCGTGAGTATGTTGGCGCGGCTCGGGGCCGCCGGCCGTGACGACTCGCCCCGACCGTGTGCCAAACGAGACGCCAGCGGAAACAGAATACAAGCGGACCCGAATGTGTCATTTGCGGTCGGTCGCTCTTTTGCGTTTAGTTGCTGAAGCCCTTGAGAGTGATATGCATGCCTTTTGCCGGATTTTCGGTTGGTCAAACCTTGTTCGTCTTTTTAACTGTCGTGGCATGAGCAGAAAACTACCGTTGTTAGTCTCCCTGCCGCCGCTGTGTCAAGGGGAAGAACCTTTTCATCAGTTGGCACGTGCCAGCAGCCACGGCTGCCTGCCGACCCTCTGAGCCGGCGCCTCGGCTGTTGTTTACCGAGCCGCCCTTGCCTGCCGTTCGGCGAGTTCCTGGTCCGGAGGCGTCTGTGTGTCTGATGCCGACACGTCGGCAGCTGGCGTTGTCAGGTGTGCCGTCGTTGTCAGGTGACGAGGCGTCGTTCACTGCCTAGCATGGTGCCAGTTCCGAGGCATCCTCAAGCCCAAAGCACTTGCGCTCTGTTTCGTACGTCTGATTCTTCGGACTGATCGACGACAGAACGATGGCTGATCGTGCTTCCGACCTCGCTTGCTTGTTGATTGGAACCACATGCTAGGGTGACGCGGGCGTCAGAGCCGGTGCCGTGACTGATCAGCCCCCCTCCCCGCCCCCCGCCGGGCGGCGTCTCGTGCCCGGGTTGTTGGGGGCTGGTGGGGCGCGGCCGCCGTTTGCTTACAATGGCCGCCGTCCGGCGGCCGGCAGCGGCCGGCCTGGCGCGCCTGGTCCATGTCACCGGCGCCGCCCGTGTTTTCGTCGATTGTACCGCTGTGCTCTCCCCCGCCCCGCTCCCGTCGGCCGGCGCGGAAACCGTTCAGGAGGCCGGTGAGCCGGCGATGCCCCGGAACACGCTCCGCGAACGCCGCACCGCAGCCGCGCTGGCGGCGCGCCATTTTAGCGGCGACCGTTCCGGCGCCAGCAGAGGGCTCTCGCCTCTGTCCTGTGACGTCACTGACGCGGTCCGTCGCTCTCGCAGGAGTCCATGGGCGACCTGGTGTACGTGGAGATAGCTGAGCCCGGCCAGGGGGTGGACAAAGGAGGTAAGGCGAGCCAGGCGGGGTGACTGGTGGCGCGGTACCCGACGAAACAAGGCAGACGAAGGTTCTGTGCGGTTCGGTGGCCATAAAGTTAGCTCGCACATCAGTGAAAGGTCGTGACGTCACTGCTAGACGGTTCACTGTCGTACGTTCACGTGTCGGTGAGGGCTTCGGTTGAGCGAAGTGTGTGAAACTGCCATGCGATTTTTCACCGCGAATGGGCCCTGCTATAACCTCTGCAACGTTTTTGAAATGTCCGTTTGCACTTGACGTAAGTTATTGTAGTCCCTGATGCCTTCTTCTAGGTCGTTATGTCCTAACTGGGACTGTTGGTGTCGGTTTGTCGGCTTCTACACCTGTGGGTCCATCGTAACACATGGGTAAACGCTGGCGGGTGTGACGCCACCTGTCCTCCGTCTGATCCGTGTTGTGACGCAGTTTGACCTCCGTCTAGTCCGTGTTTTGACGCCTTGTGTCCTCCGTGTGATCCGTGTTGTGACGGCGTGTGGCTTCCATCTGGTCCGTGTTGTGACACTGTGTGACCTCCGTCTGATCCGTGTTGTGACGCCGTGTGACCTCTGTTTGGTCCGTGTTGTGACGCCGTGTGACCTCCGACTGGTCCGTGTTGTAACGTCATGTGACCTCCGTCCGTCGCCGTGACGCCGTGCGGTGTTGGTGTGGCCCGCGTAACGCGTGACGCCGCGTCGGTGGAGCTGAGCCGCGGTCGGCGTCTGCTCCCAGACGAGTGCGGCTCGGTGGAGAGCGTCAAGGCGGTGAGCGACATTTACGCGCCGCTCTCCGGGAAGGTGGTCGAGCGGAACGCGGCGCTCTCCGAGACTCCCGACCTGGTCAACAAGGACCCGTACGGCGAGAACGGTGAGGCGCTGCCGCCGCAGCGGAGGGGTGTCCGGCGCGCGTGTCGTTCTGCGGACTCGGCGGCCGAGAAGCCGCGCCTGCCGCTGCCGGACTGCGCACTGGGGTGTATCGTGATGGTAATCTTTTCGGCGGATGTCAAATGGAGAGCGATAAAAAGTGGCACACCTGTCGAAATCTTAATAAGATGGCGGAAGAAGAACGAAAAATGAGGTTTACTTGTGCCGCCAAGTCAAGGAAGGGTTCCCGACCGCAACTCCCGGTGTTGCAGTCTCCATGCGCGGCACTGCGGCGGCTCGGTTAGCTAACACCGAGCTGCGGGCGGCGGCCGGGCGGAGACAGCTGTACATTGGCAAGTAATACTTACGAGCGTATTATTCGGTCATTCAGCGCGTGTATATGGTAGTCTGGGGTGTAGATTACGCGTGTGTGGTTTTGATAGGGTTCGTCGGAACCCATCAAAAGCAGCGGCACCACGGACGTTCGAAACCACGGCATTAGGCAAATGTGGAAAAAACCTGGAAATCGAGTGCGGTCATGGTGCTGTAACTTGACTTTTTCAGATCACTGAAATATTGTCTTGTGGAATCTGTGAATCTTGTGGAGTGATCGTCTCAAAATTTTCAGGTTACAGCACGATGGCCGTTCTCAATTTCGAGGTTTTCTCCTCATTTACCCAGTGCCGTAGTCTCGAACGTTCATGGAGCCGTAACTTTTGATGGAATCAGACGAACTCCCTGAAAACTGCACACCTGCAGTCTACACTTCAGGCTACCCTAGTCACGTGTAGAATGACTGAGTGAAACGTTCACAAATTTTAATTGCCGGTGCACGGCCACCTCCGTCCGGCCGCCGCCCGCAGCCTGGTGTTAGCTCGTCGGGACACCACCGTGTTGCGCCTGGAGAATGCAACGCCGGGAGGTATGAGGGGAACCCCTTCCGTATCCTGGTGGCACCAGTAAACGCTGTTTTCTCGGAAATTTTTCGACGTTTCCTGAATTTTTGGCCACTTGCGCCAGTTTCTATCACCTGCCAAGACAACTTTGTCTGACGATACACCCTAATGCGCGCCGCAGGCGACACCCTTATCGCCCCGAGCCGCGGGCTGCATGACCGCATTGACTGTGCCACGCTTGGCGTCCGGTGCCCTGTGCCCCGTATCCACCCATCCCGTATCCTGTATCCATGGACGCTAAAGTTGTAATTTGTGGTGTCGGAACATTGTATTTTGCGCGGAAAAGGAACGAAAAGAAACGCCGTATTTAGCCGTGCGAACGACGAAGTGGTGCGCTGAGCGTGTAGATGTGCAGATTCACACTTCATACGTGCGTATTATATCTTGTCCTGTGCATTTTTCCCCGGGTTGTGTTTCGCGTGGCACCTCGGCATCGAGACAGCATATTCTCTGCAACCTTCCTCGTGGCCCAGTATCCTGTGCTATGTATACTGCATCCACTGTTGTCATGTCCTCATGTCCTCCGTGTCCCGGTTTATCTGTCGTGCGGTGTTCTTTGTCCTAGTCCCCTGGCCCATTATCTGACGTCATGTGTTCTGTCCTTGACTCTCTGACCTTTTATCCACTGTCCCTTGTCCACTGCACCACACCCCTGATCCAATGTTACGTGCTCCGAGTCGTCTGTCCCATGTCCGTTGGGTGTTATGGGCGTCCCCCCCCCCGTTCCGCGTCTCCTGTTTCTCATGGCGTGCCTCACTTTGCCACGCACCCCGTGTATATATGCTGGCCGCACTCCCCCACCAGTTCCTTTTTTTATTGTTTGTTTTTTTGTAACGGATGATTGTCTGTGTCGGAATTGCAAGATAGGCCAGTTAGAGATGTGTTATCAAGACCATTTACTCGTTGAACAGGCTCTAGATGAGGCTGCGACGTATTTTACGAGCACGGCCACGCATATGATATCACCAAACACGTGAAACTTGCCGAGTATACAGTAAAAAGTGAAAGTTTGTTGGGTAGGTGGCCTGATGTTCAAGACCTTCGAATTCACCACTGAAGGCGTGTGAGCACGCTTCCCACTGGCTGCTGGTCAGATGCCACTTATGCCACTGGTCCAGTCATATCATGAAGCGTAAATTGCAAAGTTACAGGCACAAAAGGAGACAAATCATGTGGTATTAGACCTGTTGAATGAGGAGAGCTACAAAACTTGAACACACCTGAAAAGTCTTATTTTCAGTCTGCACGTAAAAAAATCAAGTCAAAACCGAGCAGCTTTGGGCCATTATTGTCAGTTCACTGCTGAAAAGAGTATCGAGGTCCTACCACCGACAGGTCTGAAAATATCCACTCGTGTGTGACCACGCGTTCCGTCGGTTGCTGGTCAGATGACTTCCATCGAAAGGTGTTCAGATCCTCCCAAAGGACCAAGTGTGCAAAGACAGTTGTTAGTCCGAAAACGCGGATTTCTAACCTTACGTAGCTCAGCCAGCATTGAGTCAGACACGTGGCGAATGGACTACAGAAGAGGTACACCTTGTGTGGGATGGGGTCACAAGGGACTTCTACACGTGTGAAAAGGTCTAGTGAATCATCAGTGGTGGTATTGAGCTGTTAGCTAGTGTTCCAGCAGAGTTTTCACATGTTATACATGTTTGTCAAAACGCCCAAATTTCATCTTGCATCGCCTCGTGTATGACTTCCCTGTTACGTTGTATATTAGGAGATGCAGTTTACCGTTTACTCCTTTTTGCCCGGCCGGTGATGCTGTTGAAAAAATTCGCAGCCCTTGGTCCACTTATAATAAATAGATGTGGATAGTCGGAACAGTGTGGTTGATCATGTTTGTATGGGTCAGTTTTCAGAGAAACATGTAGGGACATCAAGCAATGAATTACCAAAAACTGTGTCCCGAAGTCATTCGTTAATACAACTAAATGCATATTTTTTACGTTCATTGATGTGCGCCCGAGCATGACGTCACATAGCAACTGACAACAGGACGTGGTTGAAAAGAACATGACGAAGTTCGCAGGGAATCACTTTTACCCCTTTCCCATATCGGATGGGGTGAGGGGAAGGGAGTGGCTCCAGAAGCCCTCTCCGGTTCTTCTCTCGCCATTTCCAGGATTTTTATAGCACCTTCACCAAATGTGGCGATTTTTCTTAATTACTTCTTCTATGCACCATGTTCATTTTTCATAATTTCACTTTTAGTAGGAGCGTAGCCATGCCATGGCCACGTGTTTGGGAGGCACCCAGGCCCTTCTTGGCACTGCTCAGCGCTGAAGAAAAATGGCTGCTAAAAATGGTTTTGAAGCAAGAATTAAAATTTTGATGAGTATACGTAAATAACTGAATAAACCTACGGAAAGGGTTCAGGTTACCTGAGGCCATTCCGCAAGGAAAGGTCCGGATGAGAAGTCAGACTTCGGTGTTAATTATAGTTTTGATGATAATATTGAAAAATGGAAGTACGCCGAATTTTTATATATATATATATATATATATATATATATCTGTTTTTGTGTTTATAGTTTATATGCATAGTCAATACCCCGGGTTTATTGAGGCTGTATAAAATGGTGTTGGATTTGTGAAATAAACCCAAGGCTAAGGTATGTTACTGAAATCATTTAAGGTCATTTAAGTGGTATGTTAACCTGACGAAAATACGACTATGACAGCTCCCCGTTTCATGTCCGCGACAGACTTCTGCTTGACTCCACTTCGAGGGCGATGAATCTGAATCCGATTGATGGCTTGCTGAATCGATTCTGATTCTGACTCAGAGCGGTTCTTTGAAAGTGAATCGATTCCGATTCCGACGCAAAATGGAATAAGTGAATTTCGGAATCGATTCCACCGAGATACATTGGATCGAATTAAGCCAGTGGAATTGATTGCAGTGTTAATTCCGGAGACAGCCGTGCGTTTTAATTCCAGGGCTGATTCCGGCCCTTATTGGTGGAATTGATTTCGATTGTGGCTCTGGCTGGAACGGAGTCGATTGTGGAGTGGATTCTGATTCCGATGAAGTCGAGCACAAGTCTGGTCCCTGCCGCCACCCATGCCAGCATTACACAGACAATTGAATACGATTTGTTTTCAGGCATAAACTGACTACTGAAAGCCAAAAGAAAAAACTTCAGCCTGTGAAATGTAAAGCTCATATTCATGAAATGTAAAGCCTCCCATTTTTCAAACTCTTAATGCTTATCAGTTTTGCGAAATTGTAAATACGTGAGTCAAACAGAAATGTCCTGTCGATTAGGTGTCACTTCGTGGCAAATATATGAAAATCGGTCCATAAACATTGGAGTTATAACAAGCAAAAAAGGAGAATAATGATCATATTATCCACTCTACTTTTTTGCCCTCCGTATTCATCCCTCAAACATTTTTAAAACATATGTCGGCTTCTCCATGGCGAACCGATTGTTTTTGCAAACAAAGGGGAAGGATGTGAATAAGTCCACATCTGGGAGTGCGTTGGTCCGCGCGTTACACATAACGCTAGGACCCTGGCGTTATAGATGCAGGAGCAGGGCAAAGGAAGGCAACAGTTTTGCGTCAGCCACAGACGGGCCACCATCCACATTTGTTTGGTCATTGGGACTGACATAACTTTTTAAAAATACTAGATTTGTCCTTGCTTGAGGATCAGATAGGTGGGGTCGGGGTAGCAATACTGCTGAAAATCTTGATTACATCCCTGAGAACAGACTGGGTCCTCTCGCTTGAAAAGAATTCAGAAGTTTTGCACGTGGTTTGGCGTACCACAGCAGTTTGCTGCCTTTAGCGTTTTGACGTCATCATCGTTGCGTTTCAGGCTGGCTGTTCAAACTGGAACTCTCGAACCCTGCGGAGCTGGAGGAGCTAATGACTGAAGAACAGTACAACGCATTCATCACCGAGGAGTGATGGTCGTTCCGAGGCTCATCGCGGACGGTTGCGGACTTCTTCGTTCGCTGAATCCCGGCTTCTGCCCCGTAATCATTCGTCGCCCGAGTTCGGCTGACGTGGTCTGGGGAAGCCGTAGTGTGCTATGGGGATTAGTGGCGTTATACTCTGTCGCGCGTCGAATCGACGCAGATACTTGTAAGTGGTTTGCGGCTTTCTCAGTCTGCGGCTAAAGGAAGATGGGGCATGTTCGACCATGGTTGCAGTCGGCGTGAAAAGCCCAGGTGTCTGCCATTGCGACCGTGTGCCCGTGGCACGTGCCTTGCGTTATTGGAATGGTTTGGGTACTGACGTCGTCGGCGTGCTGTTTTCAGTAATTATTCGACGACCGCTGGTCCCTTTGTCTTGCCGGCGTCTTCACGCATATAGACTGGTGTGCGTCATGGCATGAGTCAAGCCATTTGCATGTTCGTACAGGGAGCTGCGGCGAAACTAAGTGCAATACGAACGCGAGCTGAGTCTGTTCATGAGTATTGTGCAGTCTGAATACAGGTTGCGCCATGCGCGAGGGACGAAAATGATTTGAGTGGGATTGAGTGCATTGGATGGCGGGAATTCGAAGAAAGGAATTGTGTTAAAGGAATTATCCCCGTTATCTTTGGGCTATTCCGTGATTGCACACCGTCTTTCGGTGCAAAGAACAATCATACTGATTAAATGATAAGGTTACAGATTCTAGTGGTTTAAAGATGAAACATTGCGACTAGGCCAAACTTAGACAGCTGGCACGGGAATTAGTTTGCCTCTAGTGTTACCGTCAACACCGCTGGTTATATAGTGTTCTTTTGGACCAGGAAATGAAACTGAAAAGGCTTGCATGAACTGCGCGCTGAACCTCAAACTCGTTGAACACCTTAGTTTTTAAGTGGCTGTCGATTTATTTGTGCGCGGTCAAAATCGGGTCGGCGTAGTCGATAAAAGGACCTAGACGTTTTTGGGCTTCGGATACTATTCAGCTGAGTTCAGTTCATTTTGTTAACGAATCCTTTCAACATGTGGATTAATGCTTGATTCGAGTCGTGTGCATAGTGAAAATGTTAGGAACGATGCAAACAAAATGTGACAAACGCAATGGTCATACGGGTAAAATTAGGCAACGTCAGACACGTCAAGGTGTAGGAGATGGCCCGTCAAGTTTCCTTGCATGTTTTACGGGTTCGGGAGGCGGTGATGGCCGGCGGCAGGCGGTTCCAGGACGAGGCCGCGCGATACGAAAACGCCTTGCGGGCCACAGACAGACGGAAAGCCGGCGGCTGTAAGGTGCCGGCCGCCGACGCCCGGGTGGTACGCTGGTACAGTGATACGTGGAGTGAACAGGGACCGGATCGCCACCGGAGCACGCGAATCGTTCAGGAGGCGGAAGACTCCGATGCTGTCGCGCCTCGCAACTAGGTCACGTACGGCGCGCGATCCTAGCGCCCTCAAGGTCGCCGACACCGAATCCCGTTTACGAGCCCCCGTCACGACCCTGGCCCCAAAGTTTACCACCTCCTGAACTTTGCTAAGGTGGCACGACGGGGCCCCGCCCCAGATCGAAAGGCAATAAAGGATACGGTGGAAAACATGTGACTGGATTAGGAGTGTCCGGGCCTCGGGCGTAATGTGGTGACGTATCATAGACAAACAGCAGGATGGAGTTGCATTTTTTGGTAACCTTGGACAAGTGCTCCTCCCAGGACAAGGAGTTGTGGATAGTGACCCCCATCATCTTACGGACGAAGGAATTAAGTATGTGGCCGGCTAAGTTACGATGCAAGGATGTGGTCTTCTTGATGTTACGGTTGTGGCGACAGGGAGCAGGGTAATTAAAAATGGATTTATTTTCGACGAGTTGGATGCAAAGTAGGATTTGACGGCAGAGTCTCTTGATGCCAGGATTTTAAGGTGGATAAATGATCGGCATGTGCGTGGTCTAGCAACTGGGTGTCATCGGCATAGAATGCTAGTTGACCGTGAGGCAAATAGGATGGAAGGTCCTTCATTAAGATATTGAAGAGGATGGGGCCGACAATTGTCCTCTGCGGAACACCGTGGGAGAGAGGAAGGGAGAGAGATCCACCTGTCACCAGCTGCCGCCGATCACCAGGTTGTTCAGGTAGCCCTCGAACAACCTGGGATCGATACCAGACCTCGAGCCTGATTAGGAGGTCGACACCGTCAAAAATTCGATTGACGTCAATCGAGGTGACGGCGACGACATAGCAACTGTCCATCCGTCGCATCATCCACTAAACAGCGTCAACCAGGACGTGCTCCGTCGAGTGGCATGGTCTGTAATGCATATTGTGATGGAGCTAAAAGATCATGGGTGGCGAGATAAGAAGACGAATGCGTGCAAACGATCTTTTAGCATGTCTTCAGCAGAACAAGCCGCAGGTATTGTTATGTTTAGATATGGGTCTAAAATTGCTGCCGATGTTGCGCCTGCCAGACTGTGAAGAGGAAGGACAGAGGCCATCTTCCTAGAGAGGGGGAAAACACGAGACGACAGAGCTGTTGATTAGATGGACTAAATGCGGCCCGGGATTTAGGAAACATTTTCGCACGCCGTCATTTTCTACCGCCCTCGACAATGACAAATCACTCATAGTTCTCGGGAGTTCACAGAGTCGAAGGACACAGCCCTAGACTTGATGTAGTCAAGCTTGGTGGTCTAGGTGGAAGCGGAGTGCCACCGTGGCTGCCCGCTGTCAGCTCGGCAGCGATACGAGGGTCGGCGGACGCAGTGGCGGTTGAAGTCATTAGACTAGAAGTCTTATGACTTCTGCACCAGCCTAGAAGTCATTAGACTGGGACATAGTCATAGCCTCTGCGGATATTTCCCCGGCGACACACTCTCCCCTTTGGTGGGTTGAACGGCGAAGCGTTTACGCCCCTATAAAAACTGGCACGGTCGGTAAACATACTGTCACGCAGGAAATTCCGTTTACCCCAAGCGAAAAGGCTCTTAACGCTGCAATGAAGAAGCCGGTTTGCGGCCAAACTGGTCTCAGTTCAGGATAAACACCACTCCCCGTACGCGTCGTCCCGCTCCTGCATCACTTACTGCAGGTCAGGGCTAGCCTCAGACCATGGGCAATGGGAGCGACGAGGGGTCACCGTTCTGAGGGGACAATGCCAATCAACCGCACTACACCACATTAGCATCAACTCCTCCAGCTTGCGGTCAATGAGCGTTTCTCGATAAATCTGGTCCCAATCCGACTGCAGGCGCTGCAGAGAGAGCGCGTCCCAGTTCATCCTGCGCCACTGATGAGCAGCGAAGGACGTCGGACGACAGCGAGGGCGGCGTTTCCTTTAGAAGTGCTATTCGTTTCCTTTAGTAGTTTAAATGCGCCGGTTACATCGATGGCATGTATTTACACCAGTAAGCAGCTTGAAAAACGCCGTACACGATCATACAGATGTACTGGGACCACTCCTGATACACAACAACTGCGCTAATGAAATAGTAGTATCTCTGGTTGAATCCACTTGTTACGTCATCGTCTCTGGATGTGGTGGCGTCCTGTCCTGCAGCCGATGGTTTACAAGATAACCGAGACGACGAGAGACGAGATAAGCTGCGCATGTCATGAACGGTTTCGCGCAGTGCACTGCTTCCATTTTCGGTCTCTATCAGCTGCACCTCCTTCCCGAGCCAATTGGACGCGTCGGTGACGAGCTGGAAGACCCGCGGGCTGCCGGCCTCTTGCGGGTCTCTCTTGATGCTGGTGGCCAAGTACAGAAGCCGAATATCGACGATAGAATCGATAGTACAGAGGAGCTGGAACGCAATAGAAAAGAACACCCACACGTCCAACGCCTTGACGAATCCGCCGTGGGGACTGTGGCGCAGGTACACCGTGAGCATGCTGACCAGAGACAAGGTGGTTGTGCAGCTAATGACGCAACGTCCCTGGCACACTTCCTTCGGCAAGAAAAACGCTAGCCATGCTATGACAAAATGAAGAGAGCTTGGCAAATAGATCAGGAGAAAGTACTTCAAGACATTCCGCCGGAATACCAGGGTTGCGGTTAGTTGTGGGAAGTTGTAGCCGCTGTAATTGATCGCGCTGGGCTTCTGGGCAATGGCTGTGATGGTGTAACCAAACAGCGTGAACTGGGGGCCAAGTTCAAGCGTGGTGTCTTCCCACACCATTCCAAGGTCTTCTGCAAACATTCCGTAGCTCTCTATTGTTATGTTGCACGACTGGGTGTCAAATGGATACAGCGTAAACTCCATCGGACATGCCATGGACATCACAATTGTAACAATATTCTCCATGACTCTGTCACTTGTAAGCCTCAGTTCTTGAGGTCTAAGGAGCATAGTCGGACTGCTGACATCCATGATGCCCTTCAAGTAGAAGTCTGGGGTCCATATGTGGTCTGCATAAAAGGATAAGGGCTTTAAAGTAAGCATGGTTCTTAGCGAAGCTTTTTGGAAACACTTTGGATTCATCACAGGTGGCAGAATGATTCTATCATCCTTCCATTTCTCATGGTATTTTATCGCCATTCTAATAAGATTTTTGCTGACGTCAACTGCCACCAAATCGACGAATTCCATAGTTATATTTACTTTAATCGCACAAGGTGCAGGATGAACGACTTTTTGGTTTTTATCTTGTGGAGGCAGGTTCTTTTGACATTTTCTTATCTTATCTTGATCTGGTAGGGTATACACGTCATATCTGGCGCTTATGATTTCTAAACGGTCATTCCTACAAATTTCTATGCCGTCTTCAGATGCATGATCTGCAGGCATTTGTTCACCGTGTGTTAGCACTCCTTGTAAAAATGCATGCACATAAATACAGTAAACCAGTAAGCGCATATCCATGCTTTCAAGCTTAATAGAACTTGCCTTCAGAACATTTCTGCACCACTTCCTTGTCTTGCATTGCGATCTTTGCGTAGTAATCGCGATACATGCCATACTATGCGATGCATTTTAGAAAATATGCTGGTTCAAAACATGCAGAGTAGCAGTTCTTTGGTATAATGACAACGACACACAGAAACAAAGTCGCGCTTTTGAGTTTTGGAAAGCTTTTGATGGTATATTGAAGTAGTGCGATTAAGTTGGAACTAGGAAACCCTTTTACTTGTTTGGTTTATACAATCACTGGTTTGGATAATGACTTTTTTCGCTTATGCACTACGCCAGTACAAAACAATGAGCCCGCAAATGGTATTAATAAAATGTACATTCGCGTGCGAATGATGTCCATTACACTTCTATATTTTGGAGTGCCGTGTGCTGTTCTTATCGTATATTAATCTCATTGTAATGAATATACGAAGTCACGCGGTAGTTTTTTAGCAATACTGAAACACAAAGGGTTTCATTATTTTTTAGCCATATCTTTACATGTCATGTCAAAAAACAGCATCCTTTCCAGTCATATTCTCGTCTCCATGAGATAAGGTTTTAAAAGTTAGATCAGTCCTTGCGGCAGTCCTTCTTGTGTTCATGAAGACGACGTTTTCCGTCAGTTAAAGCGTTTGTGTGCAAATGAGTAAAGTATGTTAAAACAATCCAGCAAAGCCTTGCGGCAATTCCCTTTTCTTTCACAAGCCCAGTGAACAGAAAGAAATGTCGCTGAATTATTCTGCCTAAACTAAAAAACTTATCATTATCATCTCCCGCCTGCATACTTTGTTATTGCGTTTCCAATAGCACTAAAATCAAAGCAGTTTAAAAATGATGAGAAAATGAAGAAATGAAAAATGCCCATTCGACGGAAAGGAATGTTGTCCCTGAATTACTGTGCCTAAACTAGAAAACCAGTCTTTATCATCCCCCCCGTATACTGTGTTACTGCGTCTTAAATGGTTCTAAAATCAAAGCAGTTATAATTTTTTTTTGTGAGTTGATATGTCGCTCACTGCGCGTAAAAATTTGGGCCGGAGACGCGGTTTTCGGCCACGCGGTCGGCGCCCGACCATACTTTGTACCTTGGCGTCGAATAGCTGGAAACAATACCTCAGGAGCTCGAATTTCCCTCCAAGCGTCTTCAAAGTTTCAGGCCGATCAGTTAACCCTATTCCCGGCAGGGAGGCTGAATCCGCCCCCTCGGGTTTTTTGCTTGCCGATTCCAGGCTTTTTGACGCAGCTTCACGAAAATTGCTCACTTTTCCTAGCTATTCTTTCTACGTGCCATGACAAAATTTCAAAATTCTGTTTTGCTCAGGGGCGGAGCCAGGCAACGTTTTTGAGAGACACCTCAGAACATTTTTGGCCATGTTGAGGGTAAAAGGAAAATGTCTGTCAAAAACAGCGTTTTAAGATAGAACTTAAAACGTTATATGGATGTATAACTAAATAGTTCGGCAATGAACAGATATAATTTTGTCCATCTGAGGTTACTTTACAAGGCCAGGTCAAGATCAAAAGTCAAAATTTGGTTTTATTGCAATAATTTCGGCGCAGCTCTTTCAAATGGCAAACCCGCAGTACATATGACGTGGAACGTTACCCTGTACTTGTGTATCAAGTTTCAGCTTAATATCAGGTCGGGTCACGGAACCATGACCTAAAATGTCACTGCTCGTTCCCTATATCACAATAGCCATGAAATGAAATTTTCGAAATAGAGTGAATTCAAATGATTGAAAACGTTTATAGATAATATTAAATGCACACGAGATCTTTCCAAGTGAATCCAAGGTCACTAGAGGTCATTTAAGGTCAAAGGTCACAAGTTGATCTGAAGAACATGTGACCATAGCAGTTTCCCCTTTTTCATGTCCCTGGCACCGCCTATGCAAACATTATACAAATATTGCAATGCGATTTGTACTTCTTTAGCATACCATTAGTAGCATAAGCCGAAAAAGTGTTTTTGCCTTTTTTGTTCACTGAGTTGTTGGAAAACTAATCCTCCTATTTTTGAAACCCTGTGAACGCCCATGAATTTTCTCGAAATTTCAGATGTGTGTACAAATGGTAAAAGTCCTAGCCATAATCTCTCGATTCATGCCATCCAGTTTCATCGAAATTGGTCCATAGACAGCAGATTTATTAGGGGTCCAAAAATACCCCTGATTTTGACATTTTTGCCCCCCCTCCTGTATCCACACCTTTCAAAATTTAGAATATATGTATATTTTTTTTAATGTAGTTCACGTCATGGCAAGTCGATTGTCGTTTGTTGCGATGAAGTTGGATCTCGAGATCTCGGATGAAGTAGTTCTCGAGATCTCGGGGGGGAGGGGCCTAGTCCGCCCCCGCCTGCCGGGAATCGACCATACCGTGTAGCCCTCCGGGAATGGGGTTAAACCTCGCCCGGGCGGGGGAGGCCGCCCGCCTAAGGTTTTCCGAGAGAAGCAAAAAACGGAGGCGCGCAGCGCCGCGAAATTTCGTCAAGGTACCTCTTTCTATTCCATTTTGCGTCTTGTGTTCAAATTTGAAGTCCGAAATAGGTCAGGTCACTGACCGATGTCAATTCAAAGAGGTCAGCCTCCCAAAAATTGCAACCCTCATAACTTTTTAGGGTTGGACGGATCTGTATGAGACTTGCCGGCGTAACAGAATGCAATAAACGCAACGACTTGTATATTTTTTGGAAAATTTAACGTCATTAACTTTAGGTCAGTCCGTTTTGGAACTTTTTGAGATTTGACCTAAATTTCCGCGAATTTTTACGGGGTTTTGTTGCTCCGATATTGTCAAAAAAACATGGACAATGAGACACACTATCAGCGCATTAACAGAGCACGCCTGATCTTGGCTCAGGTCATGACCCCGGAATGGGTAACTGTTTCCCGCAACACAAAATTTTCATAAAACCAGAACTGTCCGCCTAGAAATAATATAGAAATAATAGTTTCATGTTTTCTGGGAAAGAAATAGACGATGAAATTAAATTTAGTTATAATAGGCCTATATCATACCCTCAGTCAAAATGAGCTCATCAGAGATCATCAAACGTCAATGGCCTCTGATAACCTCACTTGACCCAAGCTGGTCTTCAGGGCAGTAACAAAAACTTATCAAGTGTTCTACTATACTACAGGCATTATATGCAGTCCAGCTCTTTACTAAACCACCGAGTAAGTCGAGGCGCGATATATCATAACAGTGCCGCAAATAACAACAAATCGTAAACAAACAGGCCGCGGCTTGACGTGACCTGATTGATTAACTGGGTCATTTGTGGTATGAATGTGTTCGACGTGTTGTAGTCATCTGGGTATTCCACCAAAACGAAAATCACTTCAACATCCTTTTGAATCTTACTTCCACCCCAGCTCGTTCTGGCATATCTTTATCTCTGATGGCCTCATTATTGACTGAAGTAAGAAGATTGCGCTCATTCCATTCACCTTGCTGAATTCTCTTTACCTCATTCATTTTTCTTCTGTGCTCCGCACAGAACTTGAGATCCTAGGAAGGGGAGGGGAGCGGGCAGATATCCCTCTCCAGCCGGGCAAATGGCATTTTGAGGCTCCACGGGGCGCAAGTTAACACCCGCTCGAATGGCCACCGGCCGGTCACATATAACGTGCTGGGTTGGGATGGGGTTAATTTAAGCCCCTCCCCTCTAAGATCTCGAAAACGAAGGGACCGCCAAATTTACAGAACAGATGGAATCCTAGAGGAGCCTTCTTGTGTGGAAGTTTGGCGTTTCCCATTTTCTAACATTCAAAGTCAAATGAGGTCAAATAAGGCCGAATTTGGCGAGTTCAAAAAGAGCCAAAAAGGCCTTGAAAGACTGCTCCATTTTTAGTGATGTGCCATCAGCTTGTTCATGCGTTGTAGCATGAGCCTAGCGAACACCATATGTTTGCCGGTGGAGGAGTCCAGGAAAAATAATTACACGATGCTTTAAAGATTTTCCAGTCCTGATCGGTCGAGTCGATCGCGGCTCGAAAGATGGCCGCATGGGTGGAGATGCTAACTTTCCCTGAGGCGACAGTGCAACGGATCGCTACGAAAATGTTCCAAAACCCGACCGACAGAGAGAAGAGCATTGGCGGCTCGCGGTCTCACAAACACCTAAGGCACAGCGCAGTTGTAGCACCAGCTTGTCTTATGTACGGCTGTCTGCCTTGTATACGTTTTAAACCGTAAATGATACCCGACCCTCATCAGGTCGACGTATATAGAAGAAACGATATATTTTATGGCTCACGGCTTTTGATATTTTGCCTAGCTGCAAGGAATTTGTGCTCCACGCCCTCGCCACGACGAGCTCCCGCGACAAAACGATAGCATCCAGCGTGCACGGCGGACAGCTCTCTCGTTTCAAGGACAGATAATCGTCACTGTTGGGGGCATGCAGTCATTCTTTAGTCGTCTGCATACAGCTCCAAAACATACTTCTAAGATTTTTAACTAATACGAAATGGAAATATATTTAAATGAATAGTTATCCTACAACCACATTCCTTTCTCCGCCACCGATGCCAGCTCGTGCAGTCGAGTATCCTTTGTCGGTTAGCCCGATGGTGGTGCGGCGACGGCGGCGGCCAGCGGCAGTTCTACGTCTCGCCTCACCGGGCCTCTGTCAGCTGCGTTGGTGACGGCAAACGTGCTATGTCGCGGACACTCACCAGGGGCGCTGTATGACATGGAATTCTAGCATTGACTGAGGCGGATGAGCTGGCTGCCTCCACGGTCCTGCGCAGCATGCTGGTATGGGCAGCAGGGGCAGAGGGTGTCTTTGCAGGCACGGTTCCAGCTACGTTGATGAATGCGGGAACAAAATGAGCACATTATTCGAGTTTAATCATGCATTCAGTTTTACGAACGCTGTTACAAACACATCACGCATGATTTTAATCCCACATTTCCCGGAATTTTTGGTGAGGAACTGCCTCAGCTGCCTCTAATGACGAGTCGCCACTGGAGCAGTGGCCAAGTGGGGATGCAGGCCATGTGTTGAGGGGGCCAAATCTTCATCCTTGTAAGCTTACCTACCCGGAGATGTCAAGTTCTCATTGGCTGTTAGCCAATTTGTTTTGTTATTTTGGAAAATTAGTCTCTTTTGTGTAGCTTGGACGTGACGAAGACCAGCGTCACTGACGCTAGTCTAGACGATGGCGGCCGGACGGCGAACTAAACGGTTCATGTAAGGCAAATTTCGTCCCGACCGGCAAATGCGCATACAACTCGCTTTTAGTTGTGTGGAATGAATGCGAGTGAAAAAGGCGCAGCTCCGCAGTCAGATCCGGAAACTCTTGAACATTGCTGTAGGTTTGGAATACATCACCTGTTCATCTTCATAAAACTAATTCGTTAAGGCGGTGAAGCATTCCTCCTTGGACTGCACCAGATATAAAATTAAATGCTTAACGAATATTGGTATGTTTGAATATTATTCACAAAGCAATAATCTAGTAATTTTGCTCCGAGCATGGGCGATCCAACAGGGCTACCACAGAAGACGCACCCTACAGCCGATCTCTGTTGATTCAAGTCACATGTTCCCCTACATAAAAACAGTGGATATAGTCTTCGGAGTGAGTTTGTGGTGCAGGAAACAGTGACCTGGGCGGATGAAATTTCGCGGGTAGGCAGACCAGCACCAGGGCTATTCAGCGTTATCCCGTGTCTGGGCGGGTACAACGGGTCACGTACAGCGCGCGTTCGCCTCTTTTACTCCCCTGCGTTTCACATGGGCCTATTGCCGGGACGCAAACAGCACATTTCGGAGCGATGATGGATTGGAAAGGTGGACGGGCAGCTGGACAGTTAATTTCGCTTGATTCAGGCCGAAACGGGGGTACAATTTACACGTGAGGCGCGAGACGCGATTTACGATTAACGCGCCGCCTTCATTTCGGTAGAACTCTTACCACTGGGAGACTAAAAATTGGCGGCCAGGATCACGTAATGCATAATATTCAGTATATAAGGCTGTTCTGTATGTCAATAGCTTCAGCCTGGTGTGTGCGGGACGCTCATGCTGAGGTGTGTTCGTTCGACATTCAGGCCTTTGTTTTGGGGACCAATGATAATGGGGCGTCAAATTTTGTGGCGGACTTCAAAATCACAGTCGCCATCCAGGACGAGCAATGTTTAGGGTATCAGTCGCAAGATGCCGCCAATGTGAGCGTGGAGTTTATTGCACAAGGGACCCTCCGTTTGCGAGAAGGCGCACGATTTATTTCTGCATGCATGACGAGGACGGCAGGTGTTGTTTCTCAGCGGTAATGCTGGTGCTAAGCTGGTGCACCGGCTCTTGCCTCTAATCACCGAGCCTTATGTATCACTAAAACGCACGTCGCCACCAACGACGTTTGGAGATGACGAAGTCGCAGTAGACATGTTGCGATTGACGTTCCCGATGATCGCCTCGCACTTGCTGTAAGGGATTAGTGCCGCCAACACGTCTGATGTATTCCCGCGTGAGTGGAAAATGGCAACTGTGGCAAAAAAATGGCAACCCATCTTCACGCCCGGGTGTAAAACTGACCCTGGCAGCTACTGACCAGTGCCATTCCTCCCTACAGAGCCGAAACTTGTTGAGAATGTGGTTTGTTCCCAGCTGGTGCAGTACTCGGCGTCTCACGGCATCGTATGTGACCAGCAGCATGGGTTTCGGCTGGGGGATCCACTGAGTCGGAGGTGCTGCGAATGCGGTCAGCAATCTCACCAACAGCACAGGCCGAGGGCTGATCAGCTGCCGCACGACTGACACGTCCAAGACATCTGACAGCGTCCAGCATGGCCGGCTCTTGGACAAACTAGGCTGTCACGGCATACATGGACACTGATTCAGGGACTGGCTTAGTGATCGCCGCCAGAGGGTTCGCGGAGGCTCCACGACCGTTCCGATCACTCACGGCGTGGTGCAAGGCTCCATTTTAGGACCAGTGCTCTTTTTACTTTTTAGGAACGATTTAACATCGTTCTTAAGTGATATCAAGATTGTGTTATACGCTGACGACAGTGTGTGCTGACGACGGTATGTTAAATCTTGTCCAATTGAACTGTTGGTTCCCGGATTTCACAATGCCCATGTTAATTAAACAACGTCCATGTTAAACAATGTTCATCTTAACATAGCGATATATCATTTGTATCACAAGATCTATAGGCACCTGGCACGACCGAATGTGTCCTACCGAAGGCTATCATATTTTACATATCCACGCACCTGCACACACATGCACACACACATGCACACCAACACGTACCTATTCACCCATACCCATGTATGTATATATATATATATATATATATATATATATATATATATATACATTATATATATATATATACAAAGATCTGGAAAAAAGGTTGTGCGCAGCTCGTGTTGCGAAAAAGCTTATTTACCTTATTTATTCCCGGAAGGCTAGACGATAAGGACGATTCCTGGCAGGAGGGCGGATTCGCCCCCCCCCCCCGATCTCAGAATCTACACACCGATTTCATTGCAACCAACCGCAATCAATTTGCGATGACTTAAATAACGTTTTACTACAAAATAATTCTAAAAATTTTGAAAGGATTGGATACAGTGGCAAAAAAGTCAACATGGGGGTATTTTTGGACTTGTTATAACTCTGTTGTTTATGGGCCGATTTTGATTAAATTAGCATGAATCGAGAGATTATGAACGGGGCTTTTACCATTGCTCTGTATATTTCAGATTTTGAGAAAATTGATAGACGTCCACAGGGTTTCAAAAATAGAAGGACTAGTTTTTTATCTGAATTAACAAGAAAGCTAAAAACTCCTTTTTCGTTTCTACTAGTCATGTTATGCTTAAGAAGTACAAATCGTATTGCAATGTTTGTGTAATGTTAGCATAGGCAGTGGCAGGGACATGAAAAAGGGGAGCTGTCATGGTCACATGTTCTTCACATCAACTTACGACCTTTCACCTTAAATGACCTCCAATGACCTTGGAATCATTTGGAATGATCTTATGTGCATTTCATATTATTTGAAAACGTTTCAAATCATTTGAATTCACTATTTCTAAGACGCCATTTTACGGCTGTTGTGCTGTAGGGTACGCGTACTAACATTTTAGGTCATAGCTCCGTGATCCGACATGATATCAAACTGCAACTTGGTGCACGAATAGAGGGTATCCTTCTACGCCATATATATTCCGAGTTTGGCATTTGAAAATTAGCGCCGAAATTATTACTATAAAACCAAATTTCGACTTTCGACCCTAACTCGACCTTGTAAAGTGACCTTAGACGAACAAAATTGTATTTGTGTGTTGCCAAACTATTTACCTAAACATCCATATAAAGTTTTAAGTTTTATCTTAAAACACTGTTTTTACAGCCATTTTCGTTTTACCCTCAACAGGGCCAAAATGGCCTGACATGCCCCCCCCCCCAAAAAAATTGCCCGGTTCCGACCATGAGCAAAACAGAATTACAAAAACTTGCAATTCTATTTATAATACATAGAAATATAATATAATAACAAAATACATAGAAAGAATAGGTAGGAAAAGTGACCAAGTTTCGTTAGGCTACATCAACCCATGGGATTGGCAAACAAAATACCCAAGGGTTACTTTGGGAATTCCTGCCCTGCCGGGAATAGGGTTCATACGAGATATGATGGGATTTAACGAAACATATACGCTATATACATATGCATGTATATGCATATGTATATATATATATATATTTATATACATGATATCTCTGGAAAGACATCAGTTGTCGGCGACGGTCGGCCGACCGCTGCGTTCGCTCGGCCGGGACGTCTCAGTTTCTCCGGGTCCCGTGAAAGTGGTCCACGTTGCAGCGTGCCGCCGCGACCGCTGCGGTCGGCGTGGTGAGCGGGCCGTCCTGTCAGTGGTTGGCGCGAGCTCGTCTTGTGTCGACGCGGGCCGCTGAACGCGCGTCAATCCGGCACGGCCGTGCGGCGGCACCATGCGCCTGCTACTGGGGCTCTCAGCGGCGGCGTGGCTGGCGGCCTGGTGTTCGATCTCGTCCGTCCACGGCCAGGTCAAGTTCCCCGGCAGGTGCCCGCATATCCCAGCGCTCAAGCCGTTCGACACACACCGGGTAAGAGAGCCGCGAAATGCTGTCGCCCACCAGGTGGTAGTAAGGCGAGCTAGACGCCGACTGTTCCCAGTATGAGCTGGACGAGAGTCATGTCACGGTCTTTGCACAGGGCGATAAGGCAATCAGCCGTCCTGATTCCCGCTCATGGCTAGTTACTCCCCGCGTCCGGGTGGTGGCGGTGAGCTGCAGAGTCGGCTGCTGGCTGTCTGAGAGGCCTCGCCTGCCGCCAGTTCCTGGGAAAATGGTTCGAGGCGGAACGGTTTCACGTCGGCTACCAGTCGCTGGCTGGTCGCTGCTGGGGTGAGCGGTACGTGCTCAAGAATGGACGCCTCAGCACGCTGCTCGAGTGGCGGTTAGCACTGTAAGTAACTCTCTCTTTCCACCTCTCTTCTTCTCTCTTTCTCTCTCCCTCCCTCTCCTTCTCTCTCTCTCTCTCTCTGTCTGTCTGTCTGTCTGTCTATCTGTCTCTCTCTCTCTCTCTCTCTCTCTCTCTCTCTCTGTCTCTCTGTTTCTGTCTCTGTCTCTCTCTCTCTCTCTCTCTCTCTCTCTCTCTCTCTCTCTCTCTCTCTCTCTCTCTCTCTTTCTGTTCTCTCTCTCTCTCTCTCTCTCTCTCTCTCTTTTAGTCACTCTCTATTTTGCTTAACAGGTTGGCGCGTGGTTAGAATTTCAATGCTCTGAAAATGCCGCCAATGGGGATGGCGCCAGAAAAGAATGGAAACACATTTCATGCAGTTCCTAACAGAAACAGCATAAATTGAGGCGGTTCTCTTGGGATTAGTTAGACTTATCCAGACCCGCAACATGCTTTACGGATTCAAATCGAGGCAGTTTGACACGGAACGGTCGAAGGGGTCCGGCCGGGCAGCCCGAGTGACGCCGTGCTGTGCTCTGTCGACAGACTGGACTCACCGACGTCGATCCGCCAGCGGCTGGATAACCCGGACCCGTACGACCCGGCCCGCTTCTCCTACGTGGTGGCCCGGCCCAACGTGCCCTGTGAGTTCCCCAGTCGGCGGCCGCTGCCGTCATGAAGCTCTGTGTTGTTGAAGCAGATCAGACAAGAGCAGACCAGCAACCCGGAAGCTGTGACTCGGATTTATACGAAATGTGGACACTGCTGCAACTAGAAGAAGCGGCGCTGCATATCAGGCGGAAACGGCCACAGTGACAGTTCAGACGACGCCGACTGCATCAGACAGCTGTAGCTGCCTTCATTTTGATGAACTCTTTGGAATAATTGTTGACAATGTACCCTGAACCTCATTGTCGCACGTGCCTATGTTTACACTGGCATTATTTTCATGGGGTGTCGTTCGGTTTCAGTTCTGCGAGGGGAGTACAAAATCCTAGAAACTGATTACAACCATTTCGCCATCGCGTGGCAGTGTGAAAACAAGAAGCATGGAGTCCATACAGGTAAGGAATCCAGGCATGTGGAAACACTGCGGCTTTATCGCACACGGTACTTAAGAAATAGTAGTGGATTGCGTTGACCTACAACCCAGCTACCCTGTTCCTGCCGAGCGATTTCATCATGGATTAAGTGTACAATGATACGTCTTGCAGTAATTTTTCACATCGGTTGCATTTTTCAGGCTACTCTTTGTTGCGCAAGGACGAGAAAGTGCAGCTGACTGCACATCCAGAAATTTTGTTTTGGTCTCGTGATCTGGCTTTTGAGTAACATAATCGGCTTATCCCCGGCCGTGTCGTACATTCTTCGCTGCGCGGCTGCTCCGTCGTTCCGCGTCCCGGTATGACGACATCTTCCCTGATCTTCTTCTCCAGAGATCGCCTGGCTGCTGACACGGGTTCGCCGGCCGAGCTATAAGGTCATCAACGCGGCGAAGGCGGCGGCGAAGGCGGCGGGCCTGGACATCACCAAGTTCCGGGACCAGGACAGACGCGGCTGCCACCCGCTCTGAGACGCCCCGGGCCGGCTGTGCGAGTTCGGAGCCCGGAGAGGCGCAGACCGCGCGCAATGCTTCACCCACCGTCCAGGACCAGCTGACGAGGACGGGGCGGCCGGCCGTCTGCCTGTGCCGCGGGTCCCGTGGTAGACTTGCATTGGCTCGGTTTGGCCGTTCAGTGCGTCAGAGCGTCGAATGTATGGTCAAAATTTGTAGCCTGACAACTCCATCACCGGATCAGAGTGCAGGCGAGTGTGGGCGACTGCGCTGCGTTACCGATGGGGTCAAGAAACGTGTAGCGCATGGATAGTTTGAATCTCATTCAGTATCTGGCCTCGGGAAAATCAAATTGCATTCACCAAGCCATGATGGGGACGCGGTATTTTCAGTAGGGAAATAAAGCCAGATAGCACTGGGCTCCAAACAGTCAAACGCTTTATGCACAGAAGTTTCGAATGAGGCACACTTCCCAAACATATCTGCACACACATTCATAACATGGAACGTTTCTACTTTTATAACCATAAAACATGTGGGATCTGGCGAGAATACTCTATGTTTACAAAGTTCAGTGTGCGACTCCTTGAAATGAGGCTCCTTGCCCGAACTTTGAAAGCCACGATCTTCACATAATGCAGGTCCAGAAATGCACTTGAATGGACTTTCTTAAAAAAAACGGAAGCTAACTGGGACGTGGGAACAGAAGGGAAGGCACGGGCAGCTGTCCCCCATTTATGGTTTTTTAGTTTTCATTGACCCTAAACCGTTGACGGGAAAGGGTTCACCCAACATGCTTTTCTACTCCCCCCCACCCACCCTCCCAAATGTGGAGGAGTTCTCGCGTATCTCGAAACTAATTGTTTGTTTGGTTTGTTCGTAATTGGCTGATCTCCATAATTTTCTTCTCGTATCACAGAGTAGCTGCAAACAAGGCACTGCTTTATTTTTTTGAGTCATAGAGACATGTGATAATTTTGGAGAGGGAAAAATACAGCAAATGATTTTCACCAATAGCTGATGATGACTTGCCCAGTAGTTGCCTTGCATTTGCCCAACAGCTGAAATCAAGACCAAGAACGTAGGTATAAAAACCGCGTCTTTTGTATGAATATATAAAAATGCAAAACTGTAATGTATGAAACCGAAAACTGGACATGAATATAACCTGTGAATAGATGCAAAACAGTTTTTTGATATCCATGGTATTCTGATGCCTAGAGCCGTCTGATAGCTAGAATGTCACTTGAACGCCCCATAGCCCACATCTTTCTCTCTCTCTCTTTCTGTCTTTCTTTCTTTCTCTCTCTCTCTCTCTCTCGCTCTGTCTTTCTCTTTCTCTCTCTCTCTCTCTCTCTCTCTCTCTCTCTCTCTGTCTCTCTGTCTCTGTCTCTGTCTCTGTCTCTGTCTCTCTGTCTCTCTCTCTCTCTCTCTCTCTCTCTCTCTCTCTCTCTCTCTCTCTCTCTCTCTCTCTCTCTCTCCCTCTCTCTCACCCTCACGCCTTCTCTCTCATATGCATATTGCATGTTGGTCGTGTTGCGTCTTGTGCTCCAAACTGATCGAAGTCATTGCTGTCTGTCTGATGGTGTTAGTAATGTGTACAAAAGTTAAATGCTGAGTGGCGTGCAACATGCGTACCTGCGGTACGTAAGTTACGCTTTTTAACCCTACAAATGAATTGAGTAACATGAGGCCAGAGCGCAGCTGATTTCATATGCCTTTCAAATGATTTTTTAACTTGCCAACTGTAGCAGCCAAGACCAAATGTGTCTGTACGCAGGTGATGGCGTAGTGGTTGTTAGTGCTCGCCAGATGGCAGCGCTGTGCTCAATAAAGATGTCGGTATTGCGAGGCTCTCACGAGACCGGCAGCGCGATATGACGAATTATTGTCTTTATTTGATAGTTGGAGGATGTCATTTCAGGACAGCCTTACGCGGGAAATCGTCGTTCCGCGAATTTCTACCGGGATAAACTGGTAATAAAGCCGATGTCATGATATGGTAATCGAGGCTTGATGTGCCGTTCGGGAATGGCAAGGACGAAAGAGCAAACACCAGTCTCTGAGAAAGAAGAGCGTCATGAATTTTTTTTTACTCTTTCGCGAATTTTGTGTCTTACATGTGCAAAAAAAAACGTGCGGTATCTCTTAATGAGCTCCCAGTTTCATGACTGGAAGGAAATAACTCGGCAACAATATTCATTTTATCTCCTGCAGCAAACCATGGCCCAAATTGGCCCACCGTACGTCGTATGTGCCATTTCATGTTGGAAGCGTAATGAATCTCCATGTTTCGTCACATTCAAGAGTTTCGAAATACCTTCAGTCTTCGAAACATTGGTTTCTAATTTTGCGGGACTTCTGAGTGCGTCTAAAGGCGGTTACTAGTTTCGTACAGGAATCAGGATGGATTACATCGTAAACCAAATTTAGCATCACCTTGCAGTGCCTACGAATGAGACTAGTCGCTTTAGAATGCATTGACAGACTGAAACGTCAGATAACCGTCAGCTTCGTTTTAAGTTGCTTGGTCGGCCACAGCATTTATGCGCCTTGCACGTCCTCATTTTAATCCCGCACAAACGAAAAGTAAGCACGTCATCGGACTTGTAAATTGGCAGCAGGCAAAGCATCGTAAAGCTTCAAAGGTGCTGTGCGCCTGCGCGGGGCCTGGAAGCGGTACGAAGGCCAGGACCCTGCACACACCGCTGGCTGCCGAGAGCAGTTACCGCTTCCTCTGTACTTTCGGGAATTTTATTTTTCATGTGATGTAAGCTGTGACAGGCTTCTCGTGCTCCTCCTTTACTGCATATTCCACGTTTTGTTCTAATGAGTAATTATATTCCATACATAGGCGTTCTGCGGCTTAGCACTGCCCGACTCAGCAATTCTCCGGCTTTATAAACTCCATCAGTTGTAAATCTGATGACATTGATCTGGCCTCTTGCCCTGCCACTGCTAGTGCTGCTGCTAAAGTGCTTATCTACTTTGTTCGCTTGGTGATTATATTTTATTTACATTTTTTAATTATTAATTATGATCATATATTGTATTATACTATATTAAAACATATTATAATATAACCTGTTTAATTATTTCCCGTCGCAATCGCCATTTCTTTTTCCATTAGCTCATAAGAGATTGGGATTACATTAGTAATGAGGAATGGGCCACCAGCGTAATCCGGCAACAATCAGGAGAGCAATTGCCTCACGTTTAGCATTACTACTCATGGCTAGCACGACTTCATGGTTCGCCTCCGTGCTTGTTAAATGTGGGCAGGACGGTCGTCGACTCAGCTCGGCTCGCAGCCGGGAAGTCCCGAGCCAGCTGAAGCTGGCGAGATGCAGCGACCGCAGGCCGGGACCGCGTCGAGCGTGGAGCGGTGACGGTAGCGCCTGGTGCCCGAGCGGCCCAGCGCGGTGGCAGTGGTGGGGCCGCTGGCCGACCCGGGGCGGAACTGGGACGGACCCGGGGTGGTGGCAGTGGGAAGTGGGACGGACCCGGGATGGTGGCAGTAGTAAGTCCGCTGGCCGACCCGGAGCGGTGTCGGGGGCCGCCCGGGCGACGCGGCCCCTCGAGTCGGTCCGCTGCTCACACGACATCGATCATCGTCGATAATATGGCAAGACACAGCCGGTACTGTGTCGGCCGCGTCCCCGCCGACGAGCGACCGGAGCATCGCGGCGGGGGGGGGGGGGGGGCAGGCGAGCGCGCGAGGACCGCGGGGAAAACGCGGGGGGAGCAGGAAGAGGCGGGTGATTCATAATGGAATGTTTCCTGGTGCCAGGCCAAGGAAGACGGACAACCGTGACCGGATTAGGACGCCTGTCGAACGCTTCTCTAACTGTGATGAAAATATTATTTTGCAGGTCGGGTATGCTTCACGGCTGGGTATACGCACCAACGGTCTTGCGAAGCCCCTAAAGCCCGTTTTATCATGTAAAACGGGCTAACGGGCTTCGCAAGACCCATTTTATCATGTAAAACGGGTAAGTCATAGTTTTATGCTCTCAAAACACCATAGTATTCTGGTTGAATTCGAAAAGAATCTTTGTGTATCAACGGAGAAACAAAAGTCACCAAACAACGGTGCATGTAATTTTCCAATCACACACTTATCTAATAATTAAACAGGAACTGATCTGAAGTTCGGACAGGCGTATGGTGGAATGCAATTACGTTCCATTTTGTTTTTTGGGGTGCTGAGATTATCTGTACGCGAGTAACGTCTCTCAGCGGAATAATCAATTTTAGCGAGTACAAGAATGTCATGATTTATGTCAAGTGAGATGTTCGCGTTGTGCTACACATTAAAATCCTCACCGTACGTAAGGATTGTCATCAATACTCGGAACGAGACGGCCGGGTGCCGCCCCGCCTAACTATTTTTCATCTAATCAAGGTGGGATGAACAATCAGAAACGAGTGTGTAGCACATTTCTTTCTGGTTCGGTAGCTTCTTCCTGATTCGACCTGATCTAATTGCCCCTTCAGATAGCTTGGTGAACTCTCAGGCTGCAGCGAAAGAGAGTAGGTACTGCATCATTTGCTGTCTGCTAGCATCGTAGTAGTAGTAGTAGTAGTAGTACATTTTGCCTGGCAAATCACGCTTTTTAGTGACACGACTTTAAAGCTCTGATCAATCGTTGTAGTCAGTGAATACAATTCTCTCGAGGTTAGGCCAGATCATTGCTTCTTTAAGCCCCTAGCACGCTAGCAGTGTCAAAGGTCGTGCTTGGTCACCAAGGACTGGAGTCCTCACCATTGGAAATGGAAAATCATTGCTATTATTGATTCAGCGACCGACTTTGCCCTTAGAGCGATTCAGAGTCATTTTAAGGACGTGTAACGTTAACAGCTTGACGTGATCTTACATAGGTCACCAATTTTTCTCAAAATGTTCCTAATGGCGCGCTCAGACAGGACTGCATCGCGAAACGACTTCACTCTCATCACATTTCTGAGCAAGAAGGGAAAACGTGACTCAGACGTAGAAAGGAGCTTGCAGGTCTTTGAGAATGACGTCATAACTCGGTAACCCGACATGACCAGTCATGGCTTTGCCTCACTTTTTCATCAGTGCATTTTATTTTTTTGTCATTCATTTTTGCTTATTCTGTTTAGACGTTTGTGGTTTACATAAGTATAAAACCATGTCTCAATACTTAATAATCGAAATTAAAGAACATACAACATAATCTCACTGATGGGAAGAGATGTTTCGCCATCTGCTGATGTGGTTATGTAACGTCATTATGATAACATCATGACGATGACACGTCATCTGATGATGTCACGTCAGCTATTTTCTGGAACTCAACGATTGGGTGTCAGGTTCAGATACCATAAATTGCGCTGTGCATGGCATGGGCTCTTATTCCAGACATCACCACAGGAAATCGATCATAGAACGTCATCGAACGCCGGACTAGTTGCGTTCGAAAAGTATCCAGATAGATAATGAGCCTCGACAAGCAAGCGTTCAAAGCGAGCTCACCCAAGCTGTTGGGAGACTAGTGTGCGTCTGCAACACCCCCTAGTTATCTGGTAGGGTTATGAGTCATGAGTCATGGCTTATGCTCCGAAAAATGTCGGGATAGTATAGAGAAAGACGGCGTCATTTTGTGCTCTCAAACAAACTGTTCTGCGTCTGAGGGCGATTTTCATATCAGGATATATCAGGTAGTCTCAGTCAGGTATTTGTCGAGGGTGAAAAAACATTGTGACTGCTTTTGATTAAGAGCTGCATAAACATAACTAAACGAAAGCAAACAAAGCACAAAGCTAGGTTTTTGTGCCGGCCTTTATGATGCATATGATAGAATAAAGGGCGATAGAGAAACTCAGACAGTTCCTAAGTTTCAAGTAATCTTTAAGCATTTCTCGCGCTGCAGCTTTCACGGCGCAGTGCTGGACAGCCGTTGTGAAACAATGTTGTCTCTAGGTTTCTGCCACCCATCATGAATCTTTCATTCTGCGCACAGCCAGTCTTTCCTTTCATCCATTATACCGTCTTTCAAGAATGATATTACGCTGAACTGCAACCGTCTACGTCATTTCGTATGAGCTCTGTTGCCGCTCGGCATTCCTAGCTTGAATGTCGCATGCAGACGAAGGCTGATGTTTTGTGTACATAACTGGGGGAGGGGACAGCTGAGTGCCCGGTAACGTAACTTTCCCATGTGAATTTCTTAACAGATTTGGCCCACTTTATTTTGACCGAGGGTAATTTAAACTTTTTGTTATCATTTATGAAACCACAGGGTCGTATGTCGACCTGATCAACTGGCGACCATAACAGTTTCCCTTTTTCCATGCTCCTGACGTCACCTATGCCAGCATTATACAAACCATTTAACACGTTTTCTGCTTTTTAAGTACAACATGTCTAGCAAAACCAAAATATTTTTGACTCCTCCTAATTCGTTTTTTTTAATCTCCCCATTTCCCAAGCCCTGTGAACGCCAATAAATGTTCTCAAAATTCTAGACGTACGGACCAAAGGGAAATTCCCATTCATTAACTCTCGATTCACGCCGATTGCATCAAAATCGGTCCACAGACATCGGAATTATAACAACTTAAAAATGCTCCTTTTGAACTTTTGCCCCCTGTATCCGCCCCTTGTCAGTTTTTCAATTTTTTTCATAAAGACGTACTTACGTCATGGCGAATCGATTGCCGTTTGTTGCGATGAAATAGGACCGGTAGTTCTTGAGATCTCAGGGCGGGCAAAACCCCCTCCCCGCCATACAGGAATGCGCCTTTGCGTTATGGGTAAGGACTAGGGCAAATGCGCGATCATAGGGGCTTTTTCCCCCACTTCGCTTGCCTACGATAGCAGGTAACCGAAATGAAACAGAGACTTGAAATTTTCATTGTGTTCCAAGAAATGTCTAAGACACCATATATGAAAGAGGGATGTGAAGCAGCGTTGAAGACTTGGCCATAAGCTAAAAGACATTGTGAGAGGGGCCGCCGAGTTCACCACAACGGCGGCCGACGGCACGAACTGCTCCGGCTGATGGCAGCAGAAACAGCAGGCATGGATCAGGGGTGATGGAAAATGACTAGGCGTGGAACCAGGGCCGGTCCCCAGAACGCTGTGCTTTAAACGCTTTGTTCTGGGGACAGGTCCTGGTTTAACCGCCTGGTCGTTTTCCATCATCCCTGACCCGTGCCTGCGGTTTCTGCTGCCATGTGATTAAACTATTACGTAAAAGTGACGTCACCTCATTTGATCCTCAATTCGTGGCGTCTAACGGACAATACAATCTAATGGACCTGAATATTTGTTTCAGATCTTTGAAATGGGTACCATTGCTGTATTTGGGAACCCAGCATTGCCGGAAAATTATTTTACATCACAATGAATGAATTAGGAATTACGAAAGAGTACTTTTGGCGAGCTTATGAGGAAAACAGCAGAATTTCAGTAAATCGGTGAGTCGTTGAGCAAAAACAGTAAGACATGAGTAAAGCTGATTAGCCGATAATTACGGCCTGAAAGTAACATATGGCACGCATGGTAGGAGCATTTCTGGATGACATTATCACTGTCGGCATGATTTACGAACGACACTGCAGAGAAATGTATATGGTGTACTCGCATGCAATTACAATCACGATTAATTTTCCTCTCCACGCCAGATAATCTTAGTGCACTGTGAAATACAATCACGCTCCGTAAAAAATGACTACTTGCTGTTGTCCTGAATTGCTTTTGTCTTATCCTAATTGCTTTTTTCCTAGGATGGTCCAAAAGATTCTATTTTGGGTTCAGGTCATTTAACCAAAGACACATAAACACCAAAACATCTAAACCTACTCTTATGGCATCTATGGAATTTTTTTTTTTGTTCAGTGGTGATGCATGTCTACGAATACGCCTTGGGATGTCTCCACATATTCTAGACCCCGACGTCTCATTTTGTGGTCACACGCACCCCGCGACACATATCAGCAGCTTAACACTTGAACAAGTGTGATGCATTAACTCGGCACTCGCTTGGGTACGCCATCACCTTCACTTACTGTGGAGGGGGTGTTAGAAGTCCCCGCTCATAACTCCGCGAGTCACTGGATGCGAAGGTATTGATCAGTTCATTAACCCCGCACTGACTGGGGTATTTCGCCATCTTCCAGTTCCTGGGGGAGGGGAACATATTTTCCCCTTCTGTCGCGCGGACAGGGAAAGGAAATGAACATCTGACATGCGCTCACCGGATCCGCATGTCATCGTTGCCACTTGCTGTCTGCGACGTGACACGGCGACTTCAGTTTGTTCGTCGTGTCCGCGACGTCCTGGCCTGCAGTGGACATAAACAGCATCCGGGAACCGACACTTCCGCGTTGTCTGCAGACCTACCAGAATTACTGGATTACTCCATGAGAGAGAGGCAGGGCCGTCCAACATCCTTCGGCATTCCGCCTTCGACCCCTGAGACGGCTAGTGGATTATTCATACGACATGCCCTGCCACTCGAGGCTGTCGAAGAGGACACCGTGGTCAGCGCTGTCAAGGACCTCACAAGGATCGATCGGTGTCGGTGACACCACCTGCCCAAAATCAACCACTGTTGGACAGCGTCGATCAGGGCGTCCACCGTTGAGTAGCCTGGTCAGTGTGCGTAATGATACAGAGACAGCACATGAATGTAAAAGAGGCAAAAGAGCAGCTGCGTACAAAGAACCTTTTTGGTTGTTTTGGAATTGAGTTGCAATTTGGGGTAACCGTAATTCAGGCACGGCGCCGTGCCTAAATTTAGGCACGGCGTGCCTAGAGCGGAACCTGTGCTCAAGCAGGTCTTTGTTGTACGTCCAAGGAATAAAAACAAAATATAGATATGAAATATAGATCCACGTAATTAACCCGCCCCCGACTGGGGGGCGGTTGGCCGTCCCCTTGAGATTCCTTCAAGATTGCGAGAGAACGAACAAACGCAGCGCCACAAAACTTTGTGTACCTTTTGCTTGATCATTTTTACACCTTTTCATCGACTTTTGATCTCAGATCAAATAAGATGTTTGACCTAGATGAGGTCAAGTGGACCTATGTCCAAGAGCGTTTAGCGCCCTGTAACTTTTTCGGAAAACGAGATATCACAATAATACTTTCAGGGATTAGTGATCTTGGTAGATGCAACAAATTTGCTATCTCGAACTTTTCGGAAACGTCCGGGTCATTGACGTAAAGTCAAGCCTCTTTTCCTCATAAGTCATCGTTTTTCCGAACACTGAGGAAATTTTTATAACAATTTGAGTGTGGGAGATCCAGACGTCCGGTTTCCGTCCATGAGCAAAGTTTCAGTGACTTCCAACCACTGACCTAAAGTCAGGTCACCAGTAACTGTTAGGAGTCAAAATGCACTGCCACCAAAATTGGTGATGAATGACTCAGATCGAGTAGAAAATGGCAGAACTAGCTCGCCCGATTGCTAATAATACCATGAAGTTCAACAAGTTTCCAAAAACCTCAAATTTTGAAATAAACAGGCTCTCGCGAATAAAGATCCACCAGTTGTGTAGATTGGTAACTACCAATTTTTTCGTCCCTTAAGCACGAGAAACCATCACAAGAACCACTAGAATCAAGAAACAACATTTGAAAAGGCATAATTCTAGAAAATAAAAGAGTAGTTCCATTTAATTTCATACCGCGCTCGCCTATGGGGCCAACTCAACTGTGTGTGAAAATGTGTGTGTGTGGTGTGTGGAAAGGTGTGAAAATCGCCGTGTCTTTAACTCAGCATTTCCACGTATATATTAAGCAAGTCAGATAAATTAGACGTGTACCGGTATCTGCGGACTTTTACCTGTCCGCTGATGCCTTTATCTAGACTTTATTAGTCACAGCCCTTGAGATCCAGGCCGTTTCTCGGTCCCATGTAGGCGGCTAAGAGTAGACATATATAGGGCGTAAATGGCTTACATATTATCCGAAACTAAAAATGAGACCGGTTTCGAGCTCTACTCTTCACGAGCTTTCCAACAGTTTGCTTATTTTTATTGTACAACCAGCTGTTCTTGAGTTAGAGTGGATGGTCATCCCCCCCCCCCCCAGTCGGGCGTGCATGGCCCCGACCCACAGTCGGTCGCGGGTTAACTGAAGCAATAACAGGAGCGACAACAATAGTAGTTAACCATTTAGCATGCACATGATGGCTGCTTACAGCTGTTGCAGTTGTTACAAACTCAAAATCATTGCAGATATACGTATATGATGGCAGAACCATTAGGCGGCGACCACCAGTGTCCATATCAGACCATGCCGTGTCCAAGCGTGTCCCAGTAGATGGTATGACGTGGCTGGAGCCGGAGCAGGAGCCAGCATTCTGAAAAAGACCTTGCAACTCTTTGTCTGGGCCACACAAGAAGAATGGAAGTGGGCCAAAAGTTACTGTGATCAGAACAGTCACCAGACTTGTATGCGGGGATCATTGGAGCTCTTTCCAACAGCGTAGGAAGTGCTTCCTACATGACGAGATTGCGGACCGATGACAGCAAGAGGTGCCTTCATACGTATACGGCGGGACGTTTTCAGATGGGGGGAGGGGCAAAACCGATATTTGATTCCATTTTCCCTGTGCAGAGTCATACGGTTAATACTGATTTTTTTATTATGGGAGGCGATTAGTGAAACAGGTCAAGCGGGGTAATGCGACACTGGGAAGATTTTTCGTTTGGAAAATAGTATATTGCTCGTATTCAGCATTGCATGACAAAAGGCAAGTAGAAGAAACAGGGGCAGATCCGGAGGCTCGGTTCGGGAGGCCAAACCAGAATTTGCTGGATATGGATAGGGATGGCTGGTCGACGAGTCAGCGTGGGGGGAGGAGACACGCTAGCCGTCGCTTTGGAGTGCGTCAGCAGCTTCAGGCTCTGGTTATGGAGCAAAAGCCAAGTGTCGGAGTGAAATGTCTATTTGCCACCCCCTGTCGCGGCTGGGGAGGTATAGGAATACTTGTACTTCAACTACCGCTGCGCGATGCCAGCGGTACTATGGGTCAAGGAATCTACTAATAGTTGTAAATTTCACCAACAGATGGCAAAATGACGCAATTTAGGTAAGGCACTTCCCGCCGAGACATGGAAGATGAATGCCGTTGTTATGAAGAGTCATTGCATGTTCCATGAATTCAGCGGATTTGATATAAAATTAGTATTGTACACTTTTTCTTTCTAGCATCGCACATTTTTCATCTACCGTATTACATAACAAAACAGCGCATCGACTTCAAATTTTCGGTACCCCTCGGCAGGTTATTTCTGCAATTCTTCATTTTTTTGCCGAGGTCATCCAAGGTCATGATTTCCGCAGTATGTTTACATCGACATGCTAGCATGCACGTGCACGATACCCGACTGGCAAAAGACCGGGTCCTTTATGATGCGAATGATTCGTTCGTCCCATCGAACATGAACGTCATCCTGCCAAAAAGCCTTGCGAGTTGTCACGCCACCTCGCACGTCTTGACATACGCACCATATGCATTAATTTGTATTGCTATTGATTTTTTGGTATGCATATCCAATTTTAGCCGCGTTTGCAAAACATCGAATGATGAAAACATTGGGTAACGACAATTCTCTTACCAACGATAATGATATGACTGGCATTCAGGGAATCAATTTGCCTTGTAATTATTTCCCTTTTTCCGGAACGTAAAATGCGTTCCATCATTTGTCGGCCATTAAAATTATTCAAAACGCTGTACCAGAAGATTCATTCCCCTGGCAGTGCTTATAAATTACAACACTGCATTTTATATATGTACCAAATATATAATGAAACATAGGTGAGATGTTCGAAAACAAATGTAAGCCACAGGTGGTTTTCATCTTCGATGATATAGGTATCACCTCACACAATGTTATCATAGGTCAATTTTAGAAGTTCAATCATGCTGGAATCCAACATGACGCCATCAAATCGATGATTTTGCCATTTTTCGAATCTACATGATCTTTATCTACATACGACGCCATATGATGCGCATTATGTGATAATAAGACGAGAGGTCTATGCATGCCTCATAATCTCACACAGGGTCATTATAGGTCGGATTTTACCATTATTGTTTCCCAAATACAATGTCAATTTACGCTGTAAAACCAGCTGTGGCTGCCATTTGAGGATTTCTTGGTGTCAAGAGGAGCATTTAGTAGCCTTAGATGGAGTTGAATGGCGTTTTTGGACATTTATGTAACAAACTACGCAAATGTAAACCTACCTCTGTAATGTATCTACGCAAATGTAAAAGTGACCTCTGATACCGCATGCCCTCGGCTGATATCTTTCACGATTTTGACTGCATATGGGTGTTTTGACATTCCATGAATACCTTTTTGCAGGAACGTAGCATCCAAAGCGGGGTGGCCAAAGAGGTTTTGCCCATAGAGCTAATTGTAACAAAGTTCACGTCATGGCTCTAGATTCCCAGTATCCGAAAGCTTTCAAATTTCAATGTTTCCTAAATTTCTCTAAATCTTCGAGATTGTTTTTCGGAAATCTTTGGTTTATGACGACTGTCTAAGGCTCCCAGGTGTTTTCAGCTCTAGTTCCCAGAGTCGGCACCGAATGAAATCAGACAAAGACGTCTGAAAGCCATTAACGCCTCAAGTACATCAATCGTGCCGCAGTGCCGCTGGGTGAATCATACCCGCAATGTTAAAACATACTTCGGTTTTTACATTCAGATGGCTTACATCCGCGGAAATTTCTGAGCTCTTGCATCCGCCTTATATCAGCCAGTTGCCGGAATTTCGTGCATTCTCGCGCTCGTTCATAGGTTTAAAGTCTAACCTTCCCAGAATATTCGGGTTGCAAAACGCCTCGTAATTGGTTGTATGTATAATGTGCACTATCCCCTTCCATCACTCCCGTTTAAAGGTGGTACATAAACAGGCCCGGTCTTCGTTCAGTATCTATCGATCTATCGATCAACAGATAGCGCTCTCGATCCGGCTCAACATGTGATGGACCCCGTGGCGCTCGTGACTTAGTGAAGTGCTAGTGCTGTGAGTGGTCGGTGTTTGACTTCAAGAATGTAAGTGGTGAAAGTGGAAGCTCTGTGTGTCTGACGAATGAAGGAAGAACTCATTGGCAAGGCGAACTTGCAAAAAAGAGAAGTATCCAACAAATTGGCACAAGTGAGGTCGCCAATAGTCAAACTATCACGCCATGCAGAAAACTCTGCTACACTGATGTTTAATTTCCAAAAAATAAGAGTCATGCCCCCCCCACACACACACAAGGCACCATTCCGTTCCAACGCCTTTGTCTTTTTCCGTATTTCAGCCTCAGATGATGGCTGTAATCTCCGATTCGTCTCCAAAAACGGCACTCTATTAATCAGTCAAATGCTACCCTTTTACGGAACCTGTGATCTAAGGCACAAACTGGAGGGCCAAAGGTATGACATACCCAGGGTTGCAGCATCAAGGGCATCTGACTGCGGTTTGAACCAGTCAAATCGGCCCATTGGTTGAGGAACCACTAGGTTACTCAGTGTTACTGAGTGCTGGCGTCTAACACTGCCCCAGCAAGTGGAAGACCGCCTTCTTTTTGCACTTGGCATTTCGCCACGTTGCAGAGTCGGAATACCCAGGAGCTGCCGAAATATTTTTCCGAATTTACGCCTGAAAATCACAGAAAATGTCCTTCAACAGCTGAGTTCGATGATAGGCTTCGAAGCCTGTGATTACTTTGCAAACTGTAGAAAACGTTATTCACGCAGAAACTGACTTATTTTTGTTAGGGTAAGAGCCATCTTGAGGTAGTTTCTTTCTACGTCATGCGATGGGGTTTGCCTGTAAATTCTCAAACTTTGACAGGGCTGTGGTCCTATCAGTCTTGTAGCCTACTACACAATTAACACGCGCCCACGTGGGGACCGGTTTATCTCCCAGCCCCCTTTAAAGTTTTTCCAATTTTTTTCCCGCACGGTACAGCACAACCACACCGAATTTAGCATACTCATTATGAAAAAATTGAGCAGCTGACCTTTGATGGAAAGAAAAATCGGGCTTTTCAAGGTCACTGAGCTCAAACAGGTTAAAGTCATGTCAATGTTTTCAGAAATGGCAGTTTTTAGGATAAACTCCAAGCTGCTGCTACGAAGACTAAAAAGATTGGATAAGAAAAATAGAAAAGATAAAGAGATAAAGGTCAAAGACAGACTTTCAAGCTTTGCATGGGTGCGTACATAATTATCTTCAAAATACTAGAAAAGTAGTTTGGTGGGTGCCAGATTACGTCGCGAAGTCAGGTCAAAGCCAGAAGTAAAAATTACTTCTGAAAATGCAGCTTCTGTTCTTACCATTTAAAAAAATGCAACACATGTAAAAGGACACTTCATTGTCTACCGGTGTTCCCAGATTCAGGTTGATATCAGTTCAGGTCAGGAACGACGAGCAAAAATGTGCTTGCGCATACCCCTTTTCTGAAGAGGTCAAAAAACGACACGCCGCTAATCTCTTGTTCAATGCCTAATTCAAAGCAATGCCAGAAAGTGAACGGAAGTACGTTCCTGTGTTTTTGGTCGCTTTTAGGTTATCTGAAGTCATTGACCTACGATGAGCTTGGCTCACTTTGTACGCCTGTTCTGCAAAACTTGCCTTCTGGGGTGTTTTATTTTTAGGTGATTTCGAATTCAGCACCAAAAATTCTTGAGGTATGAAACACGTTGGGGTAAATGTCAAGGAGAAATGGATCAGATCGGCTTTGCCTTTGATCTAGCTTTCCGTGCCATGGCTGCGTACTATTCTGAGGAAGCGGGAGGACGCAATGAAGTTTTTATTTACCAGTGCCAGATACTAGATTTAGCGGTAGAAATGTATCTTAAGACAACAGAGGGCTCTGTGAAGTACATTTTCGCGAATTCTCCTTTCGAAGTTCATTTTACGTTAGTGGCGTAAGTTGACTTCATACGATCTAAAACGACCTTTGAGAGGAAAATTTGACCGGGGAGGTATTTTTGCATGAGAAATTCGAATTTATTACCCAAATTTACTCTGAAAAGCCGCAAAACAAGGCATATGGCACTTCGTGAAATTATGGCCACATGGCTTAAGTTGACCTGAAGCAGGGGCACAGCCAAGATTTATTTAAGGGAGGTGCAGCCAGAATTTACTTAAAGGGGGGAGCCCAGTGTGAACTAAAATCATACGAAAACCGCTTGCTGGGAAAACGATGTGCAACGGTTCTCACAAAAAATGCTAGCCTGAGGGGAACGGTTCCCCCGCCTCCCCCCCCCCCCTGTTTGGCTGTACCGTTGACCTGAAGTAATAATTTATGCATAAGTACTAAATCAAGCTTCCCAAATGATACAATATCTATCGCAGTTTTGTGTACCCTACAGGAAGGATATGCATTGGCATACATTGTTGCTGTGACCAACGGTTTTTGCGGCGCAAGGAAGTCTGCCGAGCCACACTGAATTTAATCCTCTTTGACCTTATTTGACCTCGAAGGTCACAATCCAGAAACCTCAAATTTCTACACAAGAGAGTACCTTTTAAGCTGTATCTACGTGGTAAATATGGTGGTCCTTGCCCGTTATTTTTGCGAGATATTATAGGAGAGGAATCAAATTAATCCCCTCCCTCCCGAGTGCGTTATATTTGAACGGCCACCAGTGCAGGCGTTAAAAAGTAAATCACACGAGACTAAATCGGAATGTGTCTTCGTGCAACACCATAATCTTCCGAAATCGTACGCACCACGCAATTCGTGCGCTTCATGTAAGTCACACGAACGACACCAGCGTCTTTCCGCTTCACGGACGATCTGTGGTAGCATGCTGACAAAAATGATGCTATGGTCATCATGACAACCATAGTGTCAGGCGGGGGTGTAGCCAAGTGGGAGGGGAGGGGGGCAATGGGACTCTGCTTTCTGTCCCCCTCTTTTGGGACAGAAAATGTAACGTTTCTTTGGATGCCAAAAACGAAAAGAAATACACAATTTCCAAAACTCGGAAATAAAGTATACGAAATTCGGGGAATTTCCAGTTTTGAATGGGCTGTAAGTTTGGCCTTGCCCCCTCTTCGGCGAAATCTTGACTCCCCCCCAGCCCTCCCCCCTCGCCCCCCCCCTCCCAGGGTTAGGGTTAACCAGGATCAACCAGGGTCAGGGTTATACAGATCCAGCCATCTTTGACCAGAGGGCTGATACCTCTGGCAATCCTCGCCCATCGAGCAGACTCGTCCGTCGGCCAGCGTCAGCCTCTCAGACGGGCTGGCCGGGGAACGCCAGCTCGTGCGGTGTCCAGGTGTGCCGTCAGATGGTCTTCCTGTCCGGCTCCCGGGCCTGGCCTCCACTGGGTCCGCCTCCGCCGCTGCCTCCAGCGCCGCCGCCGCCGCCGCCGCCGCCTGGCGTCAGAGAGCTGACGGCGCCAGTGGTGGGTCGGGGTCCGTGGCGCGAGCGGGTGCCGACAGCGGGCCAGGTAGCTGCAGTCGTGTCGGTAGTCGTGAGGAGGTGTCCTGTGGAGTCTGAAGACTGCAGGTGTATCAGAGAGGGGCGGTGAGAGAGCAGGCGGCAGCAGTGACGATGGCGGCCAGATGCCGACGACTTTACTGATGAACAGGTAAGGAGCAGAGTACGCGGAATATGCGTATTCCTCGAATTTTTTAGTTTCGTAAACGACGTGACAAGCCGACCATATTTTGCGAATCATATTCTCCGTAATGCGAAATCTGAACAGTAAGACAATTTTGAACTCGGTGATAAATTCCAATACATGTTTTCACTCATACTAAGTCAAATTAGACATAAAGGGAAACGCACTAAGGACGCTAAAAATCCTTTGGTATTTAGGCAAAGGAACTGAAGATACTTGCTGGATTGGAAAGATCATGACTCAAGAGAAATTTCCCATAGTATTACGAAGTCGTTTTTGTGTCTCAAAGGAGTTTGCTTTGGTGTCTTTCGTGTCTCAAAGGAGTCTGATTTGCAACTGATGGCTCACAGCATGTTTCTGTCCCATGTACAGCGGTTTTAGATTCGTGTTTTACCACCAAGTTATTCGCGATGTGCATGCTCACAAAGCTCTAACGATGACGCTGGTTGGTCATGCTTACTAAGGTGCTCGTCACGAAACTGAGCAGCACGTTTATGACCGCCACATGTCACGTTTACGGTGTCATACGTCATAATGCCACAGCTAATTGGTGTACACACATACCCGCAGCCATGTCTTGTGAAAGATGACAATGGAAGGAAGGCTTTAAGAGCATTGGCATTTTTTAAGTCCCAGAGATGCAGCGTATTCGTCTGTGTGCGTTGTTGTTTTTTCGGAATTTCTTTCATCCAGAGGTGTCGATCTGTATTCTTTTGAGAGGGCTCTGGCCCATTCAATGTGTATTTGGTCCCCCATGTTGCTTTGGGCCTCCAATATTATCTTCCGGTTTTAAAAGAAAATGAGTAATAGTAACGAGAAGATCGGCCGCGATAGATAAGATATAGGCAGAAAGTAAAGAATGAAGTTTAAAGCGATGTATTCATCTGCCTTTCTATCTTCTGCCTATTTATCTATCTATATATATGGCCATATACATGGGAATAAACGCAGTTTTTATGTGATAAACAGCGACAAAAAAGTTAAAAATTTACGCTGGTCAAAATAAAGTGGTCTGAATCCGTTCAGAAACCCATATTTCCGGGGAAGTTAGGTTCTCGGGCCCTCGGCTCGCCCGCCCCCAGTCGATGTAAAAATCGACGACCCTTCTGTCACCTGTTTCTGGGCTCGTTTTTTTTGTGACACCAAGCGGAAACGGTTGAATGTTGCGTTGTGAAGTGCTGCGCGTGTGAACGCAGTCATCGTTGCTGTGTTTATCAGTTGTGTTGCTCCAGCGCACATGCTATATGTTATCCAGTTATTGCTTTAGGGCTCGAATTGAACGAAAATTCTAATGAGGTGGAAAAAGAAATATGGGCGTATCAGGAGGTCTTGTCACGGGCATAACACCACTTAATTATATGGTAACCCATTTAAGTCCGCTGAAGACGACTGCTTGATTGTAAGATCACGAAAAACGCGTTTTCTTATATTCCCACGACTCTTCATCCTTGTATCCATCGCTTAGAAATCCTGCTCCGCGTACACTCATTTATTGGCTGAGATAAGCTGTTCAATGTCCTTTAGACCCGGAGGTGAATCAAGGCGTTCATCACGTTACTCGGTCACACATACTCAGGGTGGGAGACGCCGAAAACCGTGCAGTGATTACTGCGGATGCAAAGATAGTCCGCTATCAGTGTACCAGTATACATACTATATATATATATATATATATATATATATATATATATCATAAATACATATGCATATATCACAAACATACAGAATTCCCAGCCATTCTGGCTACGTTCTAGCCACTAAACATCGGAAGGCGACCGATACCGGTGCATCTCCGGCTGGACTGCGTCGGTCCGGGAGACGCAGGAGGCCGCTGCGGACCTCCTGATGTCCTCCTCGGTCGCCGCGCCGCCGTCGGCAGGCGGGCCTTCACACCGACCGGCCGGCGCCAGTAATAATGGGCCAGGAGAAAACCCGGACCGGCGATCGACCATACTCTGCATACGATTAGCCGGGACGGAGGGCGCGCGCCGAACTCGCCCGGCCTCCTCCTCCGGCGAGAGACGACCGCGCCGAACGTCACGGCCGCTGACGTCAGCGGCAACGTCGAGGCGGCGATGTCATCCGAGCTAGCGATGCGGTTAGCTGTGGAACATGACTTGGGTGAGGGTCTGGAGTGATTGCTGTTATCGCGACGCCGACGGAGATGATAGCTATAAGCGCCAGGCTGACGAAGGCATGAAGGGCCTATAAAGGAATGGATTGAAGGCGTTTCCTCGTGTCGCCATGAGGAATAGATTGGCTGTTCTTTTATTCCTGAGTGTTGATTCTTAACGGGTAAATGAGTTTTTTTCTAAAAATTGGCGCTACCATTGGAATGTATGGAAATTGGTGAACGCCTGTAAAGGGTGTTACCAAATGCAAAGATTAAAATGCGCCAGAATTGCCGACTTTGTGTCCTTGATGGGCCATAAATATTAACCTCAGTAGTCCAATAATGTTCAGTCGCTGTATCTAATATGAGAAACCTCAAGGGCTTGGCTGTATTCGGGCCACTTTCACTGAGATTTTCGACTGAAGTCCATTTTCATCGATCCTTATGTGGACATAGCCTACGCGGCAAAATTTGTTCCGCGAACCACAGAAAGACTCGGGTGCCTTTTCTGCTTTGCTTGTGGCGTCTTCATCTCCACGCAGTCCGCAGACCGGACAATGGTCCGTTCCGATATATGTTGTGTCATGCGGATGTCCGGACCATCACCCCCCTCTGACGTCAGGTCCGGACCGCCACCCTCATCTAGTCAGCGCCGGCGGCACCTGCTGGTGTGGGTGGATATCGCCAGCCGGCAGCCCCTCCCTCTCAGACTCCCCCCCCCAGTCAATCCCTGTCCTCCCCGCGGGCGGCCGGGCAGCCGGCGCCCGCGGGGCACAGCCTTGTCTCGGCAAGGTTTGCCCGGGGCAGTGGTGTTTGGTCAGGCCGTTTGGGCGGGGAAGGGGAGACTGTCTCTCGGTGTGAAGGCGTGGCGACTGTCTCAAACTTTGAGAGTAGGTAAAAACGATCGCTAAATGCTTGAAAATTGAGCAGGACCGCAGCATATTACTAGATGTGTTGATTGTATTTCGAATAGTCGGTGCGTTTTCATGCTGCACACGAACTTTGAGTGCATTGCTGTTCTTCGTCACTATGGTCCTTTATTTCGTGATCTTTCTGCATCAAGTTTGAGACTTAGCATGTGGGACAAAAAGATGTCAGAGAGAACGTTTTACAATGCCCTTGTCATACCTATTCCTTTTGATAACTAAGTAGAAAAGCCTGAGCAAGCTCAGCTTGATCTGGTTTTCTTACTTGTCATCGACGCGTAGTTCGCGGCATTTCAGTAAAAGATCTTTTGAACTGCGGCAAACTAAAAAAATGCAACAACCTCATCGACAATGTATATCAAGCTGATATGGAATGAGAGCGACTAGTTTGATGCCATATAATGTAACGCACAGCAAGGTAACTCCTCGATTATTCTATGGTGTCATTTAAAGTAGGTTACAGCAGCACAAAGTATTTCTGAACAGTGCTTCGTTTTCAATATTCCATTTTCATAATTAATCACGGTCTGGAATAAGAGCTAGGTTTTATCTTCAGTTGTTTTTGAAGACCTTCGTAAAACTATTGCCTCTTTCTATTTTTAAAGCACGTTACATAGGCAGATTTTCAATAGTTTTTTATCTCACGTGGTTGGGAGCTGCATTCGGCACGACAAGGAGCAGTTATGTCGAAAGACGTTCGTTGCAGATGTTCACGTTCTGCGAATAAATCGCATGTTGGACCAGTTTGGCTAACGAACTTACCTTTTCATCGATTCATCTGGTGTCGCTGCAGAGCGCCTGCCGGCGTATTAAGGTAGTATTGCTGTCAGGTTGTTGTACGCTTTACGGCCCCTTGTAACGGCTAATTAACCTCTGCACAGCGCGCATTTTAGCGACTTACCGTGAACAGCACGCGGCGATAATGACGCCAACGCCATTGTTTGACCTGGCAACACCTGGCAACACGCCTCACCCGCCGTCGCAACACCACTGTGCAATCACGAACGGTGCATTATTCATGCTGTAATTAACGATCGGCCCACGGATGCGATTCGTCACAGGACACGCTCAAGAGGCTTGCGGTCTGCTCTCCTCTGCGCAGTGGACTTTGGCGTGTGGTCCGGTCCGGGACCAGGATGTGGCGTGTGGTCCGACCTGGGACCAGGCTGTGTCATATGGTGCGGACCGAGACCAAGCAGTGGCATGTGGTTCAGACTGAGACTAGACCAGGGACGTAGCCAAGGGGGACATGGGGACCATGCCCCCCTGAGCCAAGCGGTCTACACTAGATATATAGCAAGATCGTACGAATACGGAATAGTGATCATGCATATGTCGCAAAAGCAAATATTTTGTGTTTTCCTTTACGTTAAATATGAGGTAAATTGCATAAAATTGCCGCTTTTTCCTATCATTTTTGTCATATACCAGTGGCATTTAACAAAATTCGACATTTGCCCCTCCACCGAGGAAAATCTTGGCTACGTGCCTAGACCAGACTGTGGCGTATGGTCCTGCGAGACTACCCTGAAGAGGCGTTCGCAGTCAGTTTTTGATGCCATTGCATTGGGCTTGGCAAAAAGGCGCGAACCACCTCTTGGACGTAATCCAACCGGACAGTGCTGCCCGTTTTTCCTGGAATATCTTGGTGGATCAAGGAAGAAGAGACTATGGGCATATCACTCTGCTCTGGCCTGTCGGGCGCATAGAGAAGTTTTCCCTTCACTTGGATGTGGCGTGGACTAAACGTGTAAATAAGGGACGGAGGAACCATCTACGTACTGGAACCCTGCGCACCATCCCTCCCTTGAATGTCACAATGTAACATTAACCATTAAGCGTTGGCTATAAAAAATGGCATACTTATGGCCTTTGACCATTATCCCTAGAAATGCGGGGGTTCGTCGCCAATGCTGGTACACCACAAATGCCCTTTCAGAGTAAATGTCCATAGCGGCTCAGATGAACATTCGGTATTCCATGGGCATGGAAACCGGGGGGGGGGGGGCTGGAGGTCCATGCCTCCCCTGCTCTCTCGGAGATTTAGTCATTACTCCTATGGGAAAATGGCGCCTTTGACCCCGCTTCGCTACTACTTTTTGTGCTCCTACGTTCCTGCCGCACTCCCCATTTAATCGGAAGTCATCAAAAGCCGCATGACAAATGTAAAAATCAGCATGATGAATCCATGAGACCGGAAAATGGGAATGTCGGAGGCTTGACACACATCTTGGATCCATTCAGCTCGTGAGGGGACAACACACATTTGTCACCTGTTAGTTACGTGTCACCCCACAGTCAGCTGTTCTGCATAAAACTTCCCACAAGTGTTTGTTTGAATTGATGGTCGCACGGTGAATGCTCTTCTCGCACCAGCCTAGCCCTGTTCTTGGTCGTCCCAGTCACGAGAAGATCGTACTCATTGGGGTCACGTGGGCTTCTCTCTCTTCCCCTCCCTCTCTCTCTGTCTCTCTCTCCCTCTCTCGCCCATTTCGCCAATCTCATTTCTTTATTCCTCTTCCTCTGTTTCTTCCTCCCTTTTTCCCTTATTTCTTCGTACCCTGTCCGCCCTTGCCTCTCTTACCTCCGTCTTTCTTTTCCTTCCCTCTACTCACTCTGTCCCCGGTTGCGTTGATAACGTTGGACGCCACTATGCCGTGACGAAAGTGACGCCGACGGCGCCGCTAATGGGGCCGGGACGGACCGCCGCGCCGCGCGGTCGGCTGTGACGCCGCCGCCGACGGATGGAGATGTCGCCGCGATAGGTGACGGCGCGCCACATCTTCCCGCCACGGCGCGCCACGTCTTCCCGCCGCGGCGCGCCGTCTCGCCACGACCGGTGAAGAATGGCGGCGGCTGAGCGGCGCGACGTTTGCCGCCATTGTGTCCGCCGTTTCCTCGCGCGGCGTTTCCAAACGAATTGTGGTCAGAAATTCGCGCTGATGAAATCCTGTTCTGAGGACGCCAGAATGGTTGGGGCATCCCATTGCTGCGGCAACAGGATGAGAACACACTCTTCCTCATGTCATTGTTGTTCATTGGCGTATACCACACATTTTTTGACGTGCTCGAGATGGCAGAATGAGCTCATGGAGCAAAGGATTCAAAGCCGTTGGTTGAATTTTCAAAGTGCTCCACCGAGGCTTTTCTTAAAATACTCCCAGGGAGTTATAAACGTAAGGGAATCGACTAATTCAGTTCAGTCCCACCACCGATGTGCCTTATACTCACAAGCGTAGTCCTAGCAACCCAAACAAGTTATGCACGGTGGAATCAAACACATCTGCACTGACACAACTTTGTTTTCTTGATGCCCTTCGTTTTTAAAATTAAACTAATAGTTGTACATTCTGTTTTACCCTGTTAATATCTGGGGAGGGGGCTTATGAACCCTCTCTAGTTTTTTTGTTCGCCGTTTCCGGCTTTGTAAAACAGCTTCACAAAACTGGCTGGTTTTCCATCTACACTTCCTGCGTATTATGCCAAATTTTCATAATTTTATTTTGTTTAGGGGCGGAGCCAGACCAAGTTTTTGGGTGGCACCTCGGACCATTTTTGGGGCCGTTGAAGATAAAAGAAACCTTGTTGCTTAAAACTGTTGCCTTTGTCTAGAGTTTTCAAGATACAACATAAAACCTGAAATGTCTGTAAAAATACATAGCTAGGCAAACATAACACAAGACTTTTGTTGATCTTAGGTCACTTTACAAGGTCGGGTAAAGGTCAGAAGTCAACATTTGGTTTCATGTAAATGTTTTTACGCTAATTTTCAGAATGAAAAATCCAAGACACACATGACTGCACAGTGCCCTCTACTTGTATTGTAAATTTCAGGTTTATGTCGGATGGGTCACGAAGCTATGATCTAAAATGCCCGCACGCCTACTTTATATCACAACGGTCATAAACGGGACTTTGGGGAAATGTAGTCGGTTTAAATGACTGAAGACGTTTTCATACAATATGGCAAGAACTGAAGGCCATTATATGTGACTCTTAGGTCATCTGAGGTCATTATAGATCGAAGACCAGAAGCTGACTTGAAGAACATGCGACCATGACAGTTTCACGTTTTCCATGCCCCTGGTGCCACTCATATTAACATCATACAAACGATCCAACACGATTTGTACTCCTTAAGTTAAACACGACTGGTAAAAGGTAAGAAATATTTCTAACTTTAACGTTAATTCAGTTCCACCAAGAAAAAAAAACTTCTCCCATGTCCCAGGCTCTGTAATGTCTATAAATTTACTTAAAATTCCAAACGTATGGGTCAGCGGGGAAGTTTGCATCGATCAGCTCCCGATTCATGCTAATGACATCAAAACTGATACATCAGCCGTGAAGTTATAACAAGTCAAATAATACTCCTCTTTCTGATTTTTTCCTCCCCTCTCCCCATATCCATATGTCCATCCCTTTCAAGATTTTCAAAACTTTTTGTAAAAACGTAGTTTACCTCCTGACGAATCGCTTGTCGTTTGTTCCGATGAAATCGAACTGGAAGTTCTCGAAATCTTAGTGGACGAGGAGGCCGAATAAGTCTCACCCCATACGAGAACGCGTCTGGGCGCTATGACTACCGGAATAGAGATGAATGTCGAATAAGTGTCGTAAGTGGATTTAATGAAGGGATTTGATTAATCAATGGATAGATCAAACGAAATCAAGGCGCGGTGCCTGGGGCAAAATTACTCCACATTTCAGGCCACTTATGTTGCAGGGTCAAGGTCTGCGAACAAGCTTGGCCTACCATGGACACTGGGCCCAACGCTGCGCACCTCATAACGTTGGGGCTAAAAAAAAAACATGGTGTCGTTTCATGCTGTAAGTGCTATTAAAGTCAAGGGTTTTTTATTCTTGAGGGTACTCACCGAGGTTATATATCATGCGCCTCAATCATGCGCCTCAAAAATCCGTTTGGACAATTTCAGAACTCGTAGTGATTGTGACGCGAGTATCCGAATTTGCTTAAAACTGAAATAAAGAGAATGTGGAAATACTATCTATAGTTCCATTGCACCCATTTAATCATGTATGCCAAATCAAGATAATCCCTTTTGCGAAAAGTAGTCGAGTTTGTCATGGCCAGTTTAATGGCCTGCAGTAGGAAACGTTTTGCCGTCTTGATCAGACAGACGGACGGATTTTGGAAACTGTTCCGCACTCTGACAGATGCGAAAAAGAAAACTCCAGCCGATGTCAAATTCACGGCGATATCAAATAATTCTAGAAAGTGCGCCGCCATTCCGTTTACCACCTGTCATATGTCTCGGCGGTAACAGGTGGCAAAATTGGATAAGGACCATGAGTGGGTCACGAGTGCACAGCGCAGAGATGTGCAGTTCAGAGGTTTCAAGTCCACGTGGATGCTTTCTGCTCATGCCCTTTGAAGCTGCTGAATGATAGTCTGGACCTGTTTGATAGGAATGGAGGAGCGTTCATTTCGAAATATGTGTAAGAGGAGTACCGACTTCACCGTCACGACCACCGTAGGTCTGCTTTTATAAGGGTCTCAGCAGATACGTCTTCATCTTTCGTCGTTTCCCTTAGCCTATCGGCATCTTTAGTAGCAGTCATCGTCTGACAAGGTCAGAACCTTCCAGCAGCCACCTGCGTCTGATCTCAGCAATCAGCTGATCGAATCTGGTATCGCCTGGCATCGTCGGCCATCACCTGGCATCGCCTGGCGGCGCCTGTCAGCGTCGGTTACAGGCCAGTCTGTCGCTCGCAGGCTTCCCGCCCTCCGTTATTACACTCGCTTCATAGCCGCGCCACCATTGTCTCGGCGCCTTACGAAACGCCGCCTACGCGGTATCGCAGGGATCTCGTTTCTAATCGGAGGGTTCCAGCGTGAAATATGATGGCGACAGGCGGGCGTCGCTGCCTTGTTGGCGACCCCGGCTGCGTGATGAAAGAGGTCAGCACGGGGTCAACCACCGTCCCGGGTCACAGCCACACATACTCCTGTTCAGAGACGCGCGATGTTTACAGCATCACCGCTGGTAAAGGCCATTCGGGCCAATTACAGGGGAAAAGGCAACCTAAGCGTCTTGGCCGCTCAGTTGTTTGCGTTACGGATAAGCATGGTCCGGCAGAGAAAATAATGAAACCTGAAATGTCTGTTAAGGCCTTGCATCCATGATAACGAACAATGCCTTGCATGTACGTGTCCAAAAAAGATACCCCTGGAGCCAGTCGATAACGCCGGTAATTATCGACAACAAACTTGTGCGTATCTGATGTATATGTGTCTGAAAAAATACTCCATACAGTTTTATAAACATGAAAGTGGAAAACATCAACAACAAAACATGATACAAATGCATCTAGAGGCTCCAGCTGTGCACAAAAAAAAAAACAAAGTTGCTAGGAGAAACTGCTAAACAGCATGTGCTGCTATCCTTACGTCCGTGAACCTTTTTTGGAGGCCCCGTTTCATGTACTCATTTATGTTTTTAATAGAGGTAAAGGCCCCACGGGGATAAACAAAAGTTAGCTATTACGAGGATGAATTCATTGCATCCCAGACAACTGGCCACCGAGCGCCGGAAATTCCGGAATGCATTCTACATGCGATCACATCAGGAAGCATATCAAGTTCACAGGTCATTCAAAGTGTGGGCATTCAGATTCTTTGGGTCCGACAGCGGCCTGGAAAAAATGTTGCAGCTGACGACTTGTTCTTGAGAAAGTGATTTACTCGGGGAAGCATGCTTAGTTCGATCTCGTCACGTGCGTCATCGTCCGGAGGTGTCTTTGTTTTGCAGATTTAGATTATGGCAATACAGTGAAAAATGGAAGTCCGGCCAGACCACAAAAACAACACGGGGAGACCACAAAAACAACATGCAGCCTCATGCAGCTATTCAGGATCACCTGTGTCTCGACACAGAGCTCAAAATCCTTAAGCATTTTATTTGAACTCACCTACCAGTTTCCTCATCGCGCACCTTTTAAACATGTCTTTTTTTGGTAGTTTCGCGGTAGGCGGTAACATTAATCGAGCCATTTCTGCTAGACCGAACGTGATTTCATTTTGCGATAGCGGGCCGAACTTCCGCACGCGGTCGTAATGACTCCTGAACCTCTCTTTTTTATCGACCTGAGCGGCGCATCACGATGTCGATCGTATCGCCATGGCGTGTCGACAATTGATTGCCGTAAGATTGAGGCTTCAATGCCGATCGGTCAACCGCGCCCGGCGTTTCAAAACAATGGCGGCGGAATTCGAGGTCGGTGACGTGGTCCGAATTTTCGCGGCGCGCCGCGCTGTACCGCAGTGTTGAGCGCTTCGGTTTTGGCTCAGGGGCCCCGCGCGCATGGCCGAGCGGGAAAATGGCGTCTCCAGGAAATCTAAAACAGGCCTTCTCGCGAGCAACGTGATACGGAATATGTCACATAACGAATCTTAAAATACGTAGCGTCGTCGTCGTCGCAATATCTCTTTCCAGTCGTCTCGAGTGGTGGCAGACGGCGCATTCAACCAGATGCGAGTCAGGACGAGGAGGAGCACACACAGCTGCACCAACCTACTCGCATGGACTGTCCCCAAATGTCTTCAGTCTTGAAAACCGCCTGTTTATTTTAGATGCTCATAATGAACACGGGTCAGAGCACTTTTAGCTTTCTCCATCGGGAGTTGCATCGAGAGAATGCATGTGCGCGCGTAGATCGCTGACCGAGTACTCCCCTCCCATTCGAAGCATTTCCATAGCCGTGGCACGAACGTTATTCTATGCAAATACAGACCCCGGCTGGGTTCCGGGCCATTGTCCTGAGCACGGCCGAGCGGTTCGTGGTATGAGGAAGTCCGCTCTGAACGGCCGAAAGGGGTCACAGCGCGTGGGAGATCGAAACATTCCGGCTCCTACGACGCCCAGCGACCACCTGCGTTCCACGGCCGGCACCAGTCCCGCCCCATCTGGGTGGGCGGCAGAGTCTGCTGGCTATGGCCGTGCCACATGTCCGTCCGATGCCTGTGGTGGGAGGCAGCAACGTCCTGTCGTTTCGATGTCGCCTAGCACCTGAAAGACAGTGGGCGGTAACTGCCTTGCTGTGTGATGGTTCCTGCGTTTACAGAGAAAAAGAGGGGGATCTTGGGATATCACTTACACTTCCTAGCCTTTCATCCGTCTTAAAAACGATCTCATACAACACGATCCGTATCGTTAATTCAGTCAGCAGATACATGCCGCGTCAACACTGGTTCTTGATTCCCACACCCGCGTCAAAAACTGGACGTGACCTGGCCTCCACGGTGACTTGACGACGGACGCGGCCCGCCTGAGTCGTGAGCCCCGAGCGGACGCCATCTCCGCGGCCGGCGGGCATTGCTCGCTAATTGGCCGGCGCCGATCGATCACGGTGAGCGATGGAGCCGCCACGAGCTCGGCCGGCACCAGCGACCCCGGCGGTGTCGGTAACCGCGGCCCTCTGACTCCGCTCCGTCTGCTGCGTCAGACTCCGGCGGGCGCACACGGACAACACGAGGTACGGCTCCAAACTGACGCACGTGCGGGCACAAACGCTTGCGCGCGCGTCGATAGAATCCAGGAAGCGTTTCTTAGCTTCCTTTATCGGACATCAGCAGCGATGATGAAAATCGGACTCAGCTGCGTGAACCTCTTGACTCTGTGAGAAAACCTGAAGTACGACCATTGTCTGAGCACACCACGTTTACACAGTTTCTTAAAAACTCCTGAACGGAAAAGCGAAGCTGCGGTGGCCCAACCATGGACATGCACGACACACGACAATAAAATCTTCGAGCACGCGAAGACTCTAGCGTGACTACTAGAACCTCGCTCACGCTACACACACGTCGCGCACTCGGGGGCCGTGCTGTGGCGGCCTGTCGGGAGCCGCTGACAGCCCCCGTCACCGTCCGACAGCAGGGCAGGCGGAGCGCTGCCCCGGCCGGCTGATTAGTTCCCAGAGCGCCGGGTCACCTGCGGCTGACCCCGCGACCGAGACGCCCCGCCTGATTGGCTGATGACATGGCCCGGCCGGCGCGCTGGCGGAATAACACGCCCGCAGTGGTCGTGAAATTCGGCCGCAGCGTTCAAGGTGACCGGCACGTGAGCGGAGCGCCGCCAGCTGGCCGCACGGTCCGGCGTGGGCGATCATTCGCTTCCTGCTGTCGCCCGTTTCTGAAATCCCTCGGCACTGGATGGACGGAAAAAAGAAACGTGGTACCTCTGGGTATACTTCTGTACGAACTGGTCATTATTTTACGACCGCCAGCTGCATTAGTCTGCAAAATGGCCTCACTACGTCGGATCTGGTTCGCTAAAAGCTGTTTCGACGTCTGAAAACAAAGGCATTTATTGCGCAGTGCAGCCTTTCTTGCTGACCCGAGGCTAATGAGGACCAGTGGCCATTGGCGCCGGTCCAAAGCACCATTGTCGACTGAGAAGCTGGGCATTTCGCCACGCACGATCTCCTGGCCGCGTGGTCACGCCAATACCTCACGCGCCGCTTACATGTGACCAGGAGCGGGGCCATGTAAGGCTTAAGAGACCCACGGCCCCTGCGAGGATAACCTAGGCCGAGTAAAATTTCTCTTATTTTCTTCTTAAATGGCACGTAGTGATGTTTTAGTTTGAAACGGTTTGTAAAAATGCTGGAGAAGCACACGTACGAGGTATACTGCGCACTTTACGTCGTGTTTTAGAACCCATTCGACTGTTCGCCCCGTAACCCAAGCAGTTCGGTTCCTCCCACGATGGTTAGATGGATCCACCTCTGTGTTCAGTGGGTGGGGCCGGCCGTTCGCGGGGCCGGTTCTGGAGCAACGCAGCCGTTCACGGCGCCGGACATCTGAACACTGCATAGCACTCTGCGGACTCGGTGCCCCTCACGGACTCAGACCCGGTTTCCAGGCCTTGCACCGATGTGAAGGTCTGATGGTGCAGTGCTTGCCTGTTTGCTGTGTGATGGCGATATTGGCTAACAGGGTGTCAACGGGCGTGTCTCGGGAGGCAGTAAAGGTTTTAAGGGCTGTAAAGATGCCTTATTCTCATTAGGCGCCCGCGCGTGCCGGAGGAAGGGGGGGGGGGCGTACAGTAGGCAGTAGCGCACGGGCTCCGCAAGAGGAAGGGACATAGGAGGGGCCTGCCAGCATTTCCGTGAGAGTGAAGAACGGAAAGAAACACCGTAGAAACTTCGACGTCTTCTGTTTTTTTTTCTTCCGTCGCGGAGCCCCTGCACCGACAGGTTGAAATATTGTACGGAGCTTTCGCTGCTTCCAGGCAGCCTCATTACATGGCTGAATATATGTGCGAGCTGCCGTCGTCTCTTGACTGGTCCCGACTGGAAGGCATCAGTGGACACGCACGACTAGCGCCACTCAAATTCCGTTCGCCGCCGCGGACAGGAATGCAGCTGCTTCGCAACCCACAGGCAGACAAAGCCGCGCTGTCCGGCTGGATCATTATAAGAGCAGTTGTAAGCAGCCGTAACATAAGTCTGTTCCATGGCATCTCGTGAGGTCAATAACTGACCTTCTTGCGAAGGAGCAAGCCTATTGCCGCTTGGTCCACGGCCGAAACTGGCATGGTGGTATGCCATAGCTTTTGTCCTTTTCTTTAGTCAACGCGATAAGAAAATCCGCAAAAAACTCGGTCAGCATGGTGAGTCCGAAGCACAGCTAAACAGACGATTTCAATTCACGCACCAATTAAAGAATATATGGCCAAAGCATCTTGTTTAGTCTCCTTTGCAATTATCGCTCTAGAATCACCAGCTGCCTAATGAATGAACTGCGTAACGATCCTATCTTACAAATAAAATAATGATTTACGCTGCTTGGACCGAGGTATAAATAATACCTGATAACATCTGATTTTTGCATAGGACTCTGCTCAGTTTTACTACAGTGTCTGCGCCAGTTTTCCGCGATCTGCGACCGCCGGCTGATCGGACGAAACCGGCCCGAGCTTTATCCCGGGATCAGCAGACAACAGTTTCATCAGCAGCGCAAAGCCCACAAGCCGCAGCACGACAGACCGCGTATGAGGCTGTGACGGGGCGCCGGACGGTCACGTGATTTAAACATGGTGCTAAATAACACAGCATTGCTGGCGTCAGCAGCGTTTGCAGCTCTAGATCAAAATAATGCAACCAAAGCAAACGAGAGGGTAGCGCGATATTACTGCTACTCCAGTACTGCTAATAACATTACTGTTCTGACAGTACTGCTTATGACATAACTGCGAACGACGCCACTGCTTACGACAGTAGTTCTACACAACACTACTGCCAACGACAGTACTGTTACACGACACCACTGCTAACCACAGCACTTCTGCACGACACTACTGCTAACAGGACTGTCGGCAGCAGTGCTGTCGCGTAGCAGTAACTTATTGGCAGTAGAAGTAGCGACGTGGAACCGACGAGGTACGGAGGCGTTGGTTTCCCATGGACGTCTGGGCCTGTGCGGCTATGTGCCGTAGCTCTGTAAGAACAAGGTCTCATTTTCCGACCCATACTGGGCCACCATATGTTCCGCCCATTCGCTCCTCAGCAGTGCTTCTGGATCGATGCGTGGTCGTATGTTCATCTAAACAATCCCTCCCTTCACTTCACAATCAAATTGGCGGGATTTTCACCTCTGAAAATATCGGTCATCTTACATAGGTTGGCAGATATTCCGATGAACTGGCCTTGGGTCACTGGTTGCCAGGAACCCACGCCTCCGCTCCTAATACCTACAGGACTGAAGCTGCACTCTGCTTGTCCTACAGCTGACTTTTCCTGAGGATCAGCCTTTTACCGCTACGACTAATGCCTGGTCATGCCAGCTGGTGCAAAGTCCGCCTCCAGGTGATCCCCTGATGATAGCGGCTGCAGATCTGACACAGCCAGCCTCCGATCTGGACAGCTGATCAGACCTCCGGCGCTGATTGGCCGTCAGCCAGCTGCCGCCGGCGTCAGTCGCTGACCTCCGGTGACCCCTGTTACAGCGCGGCGCGGGCCATGTGCAGCCGGGGAAGCCGTTGACGCCGAGCAGAGCCACCAGCCAGTCAGCATGAGGGACGACGAGTTGGAGGTTGCCGTCAAGGTGAGGCGGCGTCCGTGAACTGGCGAAGCAGTCTCGCTCCTCCGCCAGGTGTGGCGAGGGTGTTCCGGTCTGTCCACTGTGCACCTGACTCTGCGGTCCGTGCCGATTGCACGCTGCATGTCGAGAAGTGACCGCAAGCCTCAGTCACTGAAAGCCGTTGCAATCTATTACATCTGAGGTATATGGATAAGACAAATATTTTTCTTCGCCCGTGTTGTGACACCAAAGCGGGATTCATTTTTTCGCTTGGCTTTGAAGCACTTAATTTCGGCGGAAAAATAACTATCAAACCTTATACCTGAATAGCAGTTATATTCTTCTCACGGACCAAACGTAAAAGCTGCTATGCCTTTACGTGAAAGGAATGATTTTACGGTTAGTCTACCGCGGGCTCGGTTATAAGGATTATGTTGCGCACTACGGTGTCATCGACACAGAATAGGTTGGTGACATTTGATACAAATGCGCATATCCAAGAACTCTCGAGATCTGTTCAGGCAAGTGATGGGAAAATGCGACAGGTAGGTCACAATGCTTTATCCATCCGGGAAAATGAAGGTAACTTATCCAGCATATATTTGTTTAGGAAACTAGAAAATAAAAGCACTGGGATGCTGAACTTAAAGGCGTTCTATTCGACTTTAGGACGTAAGACTGAGGAGTTCGCTGCACACTGATGACGTACCGTTTAAACGAGCTTTAGCTCGGGCCATGTCGCAACGAAGCCATCAAGTCACGAGCTGGACGACAATGTCAGCAGCATCGGGATGACTTCAGGACTTTCCGTGTTGCGCGGAAAACCCACGCTGCGTCTTCCTCGTTCCGGCGCTCAGTCTGCTCTGTCGGAGATCGTTATCTGGACCGAGCATTGCCATCGACTATGGGGCGCTGGCACGCACCAGGTGCGGAAGTAGCGGTCGCGCCGGTACGGCGTGCAGCCAGCGGCGCCCGTCGTGACCAGGCCCCGGCGGCCGGCACGCGCGCCCCGTGCCGTGCCGGCCTTGTGCCGGATGGAATCACTATCGCGCTGGTTGGGGCTCAGAGACGCAGCCGGCCGTCAGCCGGCCACAGGTGCCGGCGTCCACTGAAGGGAGTCCGCGGGTCCTCGCAGTAGCACCGTCCCGGACGGTGTCCTCTGCACAGCTGGGCAGCTGGCGGCTTCCTGTGAAATCTGTTCACGTTTTGTGAAGCCACGTGACCTGTGCGTTCCGGTCGGACCGCTGCTGGTGGACCTTGTACCCAGTTGCCCCGGAGTGAAGATTCAGTGGTGGCAGTGGTCCAGCCGGCCGCCAGGCAGCGTCCCTGTCCGAGAGGATCGGATCAGTTGGCGGAACTCGCCGAGCCCAGTAACGGGACGAGGTCAGAACCGCCGCCGTATCGCCGGAACCGGAGGAGTGTCGCACGGGGAGGGAAGTTCTAGAAACGTCCGGAACAACCTCTCGACGAGCAGCCTCCGTATTGATCCACGGGCACGTGATGCGACACCAAGTGGCGCCTCCAAAACACTACGGTTTGGATCGCTTCCAGCGAAACCCTCCGGAGAAGTGGTAAAATATGAATCATTTCTCAACAATGCGAGAGCTTATTCTGCTACAGCAAGTGTTCCGTCCAGTCTCGAGGATCTGTCACGTCGTAATTTGATTTCGTGTCTCAGGGCATGTCTCAGATCTCGGAGAGACATACAGAATCACCTGTACCTTGGCCTGGCCGAGGAATTTGTAGCGTTTTTTCGTGTCTCTCTCATCCATTCTTCACAAATCTTCGTTGAAAACAATGCCAGTGCTCAAAAATGCAACCAAATCTTTTGGACAAAGGACACAAAAACGGCGCAAAATGGACAGCATGCCATGACACATGACGCACGCTGACGGCAGCTACAGGAGGCGTTCTTCCTGCCGCGCTCAGTTCCAGTGGACTTTGGCCGGAATTCGGCGAGGGCGGCGGCGCGATGTCCTCGCCGACCGGGTGGTCCGTCCGGTGACGGCCGCTCGCGCCGGTACCAGTACCCGCGTTAGTGCAGCCCTCTCAGTCGAGTGCGCTGTCCCGTGCATACGGCGCGCGCGTGATGCCCAGTCGGCGCTGAGTCACAGCAAGCCGAGCGTCCCGGCCGCCGGCGCCTCCGCTGCGCAGTTGCGGCGACACGCGGACACGCCCACCGCGACGTCGGTCCGAGAGGACCTCCTCCGAGCCGACGGCCCCCTCTCCAATCGGACTCCACTCCTGGCTCCACTCCGCTCCACTCGTCAAAGAGGCCGCCGGGGACGCGCCCCCGTCCTCGAGCTCGCGTTAGCCGACAAGGACGCCGCTGACATTGACACACGGGGCGCGCAGGTGCCTGCCATCAGGCTGTTGGGAGAATGACCGTGTCGCGATGGGCCCGGAATTTTCGCAAAGCGCACCTTTCAGTGGTAGCGATTGTTATGATCTAGCAATGGATATTGTGTCCGCTGGTGTCAAAATCGCCAGTTTACTGGCGTGCTTCTGTAAACGTGGGTGACGCGGTTTTCCGTAGATGTGGGTGATAAAGAAAACACTGGCTGGACTTTGCTGAGATGCAGCTGTGGATCTCAAATGTGGTGCTGCTAAATTCGGACAGTAGCGTTGCATGCCCGTTTGCAATGCCTCACTCACTGACGGCGAGGATCAGACGTGCTGGTCAAACAGCTGCACCGAGTTCATTTGTCACTGCCTCCAGCTGGTTCCATCAGATTACGCAAAGTGGTATCAAAGCCAACTGGTTAGCGATATGATATCCACTTTCACCCTGTAGTGGTCGTTCCAGAGCTCTCGCCGTGAGCAAAAACGCCCGCGGTACGTATCCTGTTTTGGCAGTGTTGGCAGCCGGTCGGTGAACGGGTCTTGATCAGCGGCAAGCTGGATCTAATCACGGTCGGCGGTCAGCCCCGCTCCAGGCTGGCTGGCAGGCCGGGCCGGGGCAGCTGGGGCCGGTCCGCCGGGCGGCCGAGCCGCGCCGGCCGGCGCTGCGGTGGGCGGCAGTGGTGGCTCCGGTCCGGCCCGGGGCCCGGCCGGCAGGGAGGCGGCCGGCCGCGGCCGGGCGCCCAGGGCTCCAGCCGCCGAGGAATGTCGAGCGCGGGCGGCCAGAGGGTCGGCAGGGGCGCGCTCAGCCGCCTCAGCAAGGGGGGCGCTCCCGGGCGGTCGGTCAGCGCCGCGCAGTGGAGACACAGCGCGAGACACGGAGGTTAGGCCTCGGGCCGTGTCTGAAGTCGGGGTCGCCGCGAGCTGCACGTCGCCTGCGGCTGCGGCGCGTCGGCTGCAGCGCAGCGTCCTGTCGCGGTTGTGCCTGCCTAATTCCCGATCCGACCCCGGCCGCACCGTACCGCGCTCTGCCCCCCCCCCGCAGCGCCGCCAGCTCGGAGCCGCCGCTCGGGCGGGCTTCGGCCACAGCCGCGACCGTGACGCAGCCCGCAGCCCACGGCCCGGCGGTATCAGGTGGCTCCGGCCGGCGGCCGCGCCGCGCCACGCGTCATCGCAAAACCGGTTGCGGTGACCATGAAGGCTGCGGCCGAGCCTTGTCGCTCGGCACAATGGTCCAGCGGCGGCGGCGGGCGGCGGCGGCGGCAGCGGCGGCCGACCCCGGCGCCGACCTTCCGAGAACTGAGAGCGAACGGAACGAGGCTGCCTTTGATCGGAGCGCCGCCTCGGATTAGCCGGGCCGGCGGATCCTGTTTGGCAGATTGTGGCCGCCCCGCGTAGGGCAAAAACGGTGTCTTACGGGATGGCGTGTTACTGGCATATTACACTGTTTATAATAGACACGGCAAGATATTTCAGTTTTTGGTTTTTGTTTCCATTCGGAGGTTGACCGAAGGGCATCCGAGAAGCCATTAAAGATGACGTTTGAATGATCAACATATTTGTTTAGACTTGTGAAGAAAGCTGTTATGCCGTCACAAAAGTTTGAAAGCAGTATTCAGTTTCGCAAAACTTACTCAGTGAAGAGCTCATGCTTTTTAACTTGTCTGTGCAATATTCCAAGGAAAGTATGGATAAATGTCTTTGGCTTCTTGAAAGGAAAAACAAATATATGTTTAATAATATTAAATCTTTTACTGCGTGTTAAGCCTCTTCCTCCGATTCTTTGCTGTTGCTCGGACTACCGTCTTGCCATACAGCGGTGACCCTCCCCGTTACCGTTTCATGTCATCCAAGCAGTACCGGTACCTCACCCCGTGCTGCCGACGCCCGTCTCCCTCCCTGCTGCCGCCGCCGCCCCTGCCGACGCCGCTGAGGACGACGCACCGCAGTGCGCTGGTCCCGGCCCTCCGGACCGCACTGTCGTCCATCATGGCGGCGCTCTCTGTGACGCGCGTGTCAAACGTAATCGATATATGGCACCACAAAACGGCCGGCTATCGCGGCCAGAAAGGAAACTTTGACACGCTTTGAGGGTGTAATTGTGGCCGGGCCATCTGCTGGACGCACGGCTCGTTTTGACTCGCTTGTGCCGCACGCCGGCCTTTGTTTACGCGGAGTGAGGCGAATCCGGCGCACCTCGTCGTGCCGTCGCTCAGCTGATCGGCCCGCGTGCGCGCGGATGGCGCGACTGTGCGTGATTAGAGGCGCATTGTGCCAGGCAACATGTCCGGAGTGCCAGGCGAGCGCTCTGCGGTGGGCTGCGGGCTAGGCGGCCGCGGCTGGCGCTGTCTCAGGCTCGGTCGGCTCGTCCGAGGTGCGTCGGCAGTGTCGCGGTGGTCGGCTTCTGACGCGTAACAGCGTTTGAAGGGTCTTCGGTATGGACAGCTGCCAACGGTCAGGCTGGTGACCACACACGTTTCAGTTAATTTTTGTGGGCGTTTTTGCGATCCCTGCGTTGTTTGTGCACCCCTGCGTTTTGAACGAAATACAACGTACTGCGCCGCTGTGATAACAATGAGCGCTGGATATCATGTGAAATTTTCCGCAGGCTCCTCGGGCACTGATAGAACGGGCTTGAAATATCTGTAGTGGCTGGGAGCCCTGCGGCATTATTTAGTTCCGTGCTTGTAGTTTTCCGTTTTCACCTTGGGTGTGGCCGCTGGAAAGAGAACAGGTTGCACTTCAGCATGACTGACGGCGGACATGGACTCCACGTCCGGTTTCCGGACCATGTGGATGAGCGCCCGCAAAAAGCTGTTAACAAGCCCCAATGAGGCGGTCAGTGGAAAGAGAGAGAAAGTGAGCAAGCGACAGCGAAACCAGCAAAGTTGACCGAGTGACGCCCAGCGACGCCGGGCCGTCCGCTGGCGGTGACCGCTGAACGAGGCTCTGTTCCGCCGGAGGCGTCAGTCGGCGGCCCCGGTCCTGCGCCGCGTGGCGACGGACCGGCAGCCGCCGCCGGCGGGTCTCCCCGCTGGACAGTTGGACGGTGATCCGTCTCCAGCGGGCCGGCTCCGCTGGCCGCGGAGTCTGGCCGCGGGACGGGCGGCCACGTGCCGGCGCCTCCCGCCCCGTGGCCCGCGCTCCGGCGTCCGACGCTCCACCTGAGCTGGTCAGAGGTGGCCCGGGGTCGACGGAGGAGACAGGCCCGGTCCAGCGTACCAGTCCGCTCGCAGAAAACGAGACCGGCCCGCTTCATCGTCCAAATCGCAGAGCCGGGCACCCTGATCTCTCGGCGTCGTCGGGGACGGCCGCGGCCGCCGAGGTCACGCGTGACGTCACGCCGCTGACACCCTCGTAGCAACGGCCGGGCGCGGCGGCGGCGGCGGCGGCGGCGGCGGCCGAAGCTGACCGTTCCGCCTGACCGGCTGCGTGCAACGCCGATCCGGGCGCGGCGGCCGCCGATCCCGCGCCGCGCCGCCGAGGTCGGGGAACCCGGCCGGGTTCACTCCGCCGCCAGAGCCGCAGCAGAGACCGCCGCGGCCTGACCGCTCCGCGATCGAGCTGCGTGTGGGAAGCGTCAACGGGCGAGAAATGCGGCCATTCTAGTTTGTTCGGACGCTTGGGACGGTACCGAAGCTGCGACAGCAGTCTGGAGTAATGGCTAGCAACTTCGGTGAAGTGGAAGACAACAGAGTCGTTTAATCTTCGTGTTGAACGATTCCTACTGAGCTGATCGGAGGCGGGTTAAACTGCCGCCGGACAGGTTTGAACTGCCGGACGGGAGTTTGTCCGAATTAGCCGGAAATCGCGGCCGGTAGCGGCCGGCGCCGCCGTCAGCCGTTCGACACGGTGTCGAGGCGTCTCCGGCATCCGGACAAAAACAGCGTCGGCCGGGCGGCCGGCCGGCGCCGTCGGCCGCGCCTGAGGGCCCCCCTCGTCCCGCCACCCCGCGCGGAGGCCGCCGCGGCCAGCGACCTCTGCCGGCCGGCCGGCCCGACCGTCGCCCCGGGCGCCGCGCCCCGGGAGGATCAGGTTCGGAGCAGAACTTGACACTCCTGCCGCCAGCTGGACCGTGAAGGGCTTGCTGTGAAGACCGCCTCGTGGCATGTTCGATCATGTGCCTTGTGGCTGTTTAAGGAAAGGTAACAGTTCACCTCGTGGACTGCCAGATGAATGGATTATCTTGATGAAGTTAATCTCAGATACGGGGCGTCTGATAATAATATAGATATCTGATATTGTTAGTTGACTGATAGCCTGAAAAAAATTGAGGCAGAACTAGGTTGGACATTAAAATGGGCGAATGTTAATCGGGCATTATCAGCCCTCCCTCTTTGGGAAAGAAACTACGTGGGTATTGAAAAAGAAAGGAAGCATGAAAAAGTAAAACAGAACATATGGTCCTAAAACAACGTGTAGGCTGGGATTTAGTGAGCATTTGGGCACGACTCAGCCCACAGTCGAAATGTTTCTCTTCTGAATTTCAGCGGTAGTGTGCGAGGGCTCTTCTTGGTGTGTCCGCTCACGACAACAGGCGTGTGGTTTTTTATCTTTGTGGGTGCCGGGACACCCACAATACGACTTGGGCGCCCACAACTTAGACTATGTTTAAATATCGAAATATACTTCTATTCCCAGTCCCATGACGTTAACCATCTAAATCAGCTTTGTAAACAATAATTGGAACTCATTTACTTCATTGTCACCCACCAGTTGCTTCTCCCCACCACCCTCTACGCAACATCGTGTCATTAATCCGGGTTCTGGAGAAAGGTCGTCCATTAAAGGAAGTGTATCTACTCAAATCACGATTTTTAACTGTGCACGTACGAATGAAGAGGACATTTTTATGAACCGAAGTGTAGGTACGATTCATTCTTGCCAACTCGCTCTCGTTTGCTCATATTTTACTGGGGTAGGTGAGTACGGTGGCTGCCAGCACAAGGTTAATCTATTTATCCCATTTTATTTTCAACACTAAAGTTGCCGACGAATCGGGTTAGCGTATCGTTAGCCTCAGCGATGTCGAAGCTTACATCAGTTGACGAACACCAAAATTATGAAGGCAGCCATCACGGATTCAGGCATGTATCGCTGATGTTCCTCGAATCTCCCTTGCGGGTATGTATTACGTGAATAGGTGGAAATACGTTAGTGTTGCTTGTCAAAATAATCGTCGCTGCCGTTTGTAACTGCATCTGGTACAGCAAAGGAGAGTGTTGGGTAAGCTTCGGGTGCGTTCAATGTTTACGTAAGTATTTTCCGCTCGCCGATTGGCTCCTTTCTCTAGTATTTTGTACTGTATTTTGCCTACCGGTATCACTGTCTATAAAATACAATAACTAAGATGCATGAAATGTTGGTCTAAGATGACCAAAATGCGCTTTTCATTTAATGATACTCCATAACCAAGTTTAAATATTCCCGGGAGTGCGTTTTTGGGATACCGGAAAAATCAGATACATTCCCTTTACGGATGTCGTCGACTTAAAGCTATCAATTACGGAAGTCATCCTTCCCTTACTTACCTCCCGTTATACCTTTTTAAACTCATCTCTTTGAACTTTAGGCGTAAACACCTGCCACGACCCCCTCCCCCTCCGATACGCAATGTCCGGATGTTCGCATACGTGTTTTGGACACCCGCAGTCATTTCCCGAAAACCGCACCCGTGCACGACGGTAGTTCCCAGTCGACGGTATTTAACCCTATTCCCGGAGGGCTAGACGGTATGGTCGATTCCCGGGGGGGGGCGGATTCGCCCCCCCCGAGATCTCGAGAACCACACGTCCGATTTCATCGCAACAAACGGCAATCGATTTGCCATGACGTACACTACATTTTTATAAAAATGAATTTTCTAAATCTTGAAAGGTGTGGATACTGGGGGCCAAAAATCTCAAAATCAAGGGTATTTTTTGGACTTGTTATAACTCAGTTGTTTATTGGACCGATTTCGATGAAACTGGCATGAATCGGAGAGACTGTGGATAGAACTTTTACCACTGGTACACACATCTGAAACTTTGAGAAAATTCATGGGTGTTTACAGGGTTTCAAAAATAGGAGGATTAGTTTTCCAATAGCTGAATCAACAAAAAAGGCAAAAACACCTTTTTGGCTTCTACTAGTCATGGTATGCTAAAAAAAAGTACAAATCGCCTTACAATGTTTGTATATTGTTAGCATAGGCGGTGCCAGGGACAAGACAACGGGGAAAATGTCATGGTCACACGTTCTTCTGATCAACTGGTGACCTTTGAACTTAAATGACCTCCAGTGACCTTGGAGTCACTTGGAATGATTTCGTGTGCATTTAATATTATCTGTAAACGTTTTCAATCATTTGAATTCACTCTATTTCAAAAATTTCGTTTTATGGCTATTGCGATATAGGGTACGCGCACTGACATTTCAAGTCATAGCTCCGTGACCCGACCTGATATCAAGATGAAACTTGATACACAAGTATAGGGCACCATTCTACGTCATATATATTTCGGTTTTGGCATTTGAAAAAATAGCGCCAAAATGATTGCAATAAAACCAAATTTTGACCCTTGACCTTGGCCTGCCTTTGCAAAGTGACCTCAGATGAACAAAATTATATCTGCACATTGCCCAACTATTTAGCTATGCACCCATATGAAGTTTTAAGCTCTGTCTTAAAAACGCTATTTTTGGCAGACATTTTCCTGAAACCCTCAACAAGGCCAAAAATGTCCTGAGGTGCCTCCCAAAAACGTTGCCTGGCTCCGCCCCTGAGCAAAACAGAATTTTGAAATTTTGCCATGGCACGTAGAAAGAATAACTAGGAAAAGGCACCAAGTTTCGTGAAGCTGCGATAAAAAGCCTGGAATTGGCAAGCAAAAAACCCTGAGGGGGGCCGACTCAGCCCCCCCCCTTGCCGGGAATAAGGTTAAGCAGCGCACGATCTGGGTCATCGGCACTGGTCTATTTCGGGGCGACCGCCCGATCCTTGGCCGGGGATCGGGTGGACGCCAGTGACAGACGCAGGCGTCGGCTCAGCGACTTCCAGCAGTGGATGTGTGTGAATCTCAAATCATCTTGTGGGTCAACAGTAAGATTTTGACCGAGCGCTTACTTCGATGGAAAATAATCGTAGTAGTGGTTGCATAACGCTTCAAATGCAATATTGATAAGTACTGCTTACGATTTCAGCCGGAAAAACCTGAAACACACATTATTTCCCCGGAAACAGATTGCGTCCTCACTGGTATGCTAACCGCCAGACGCTCGCGCAGGGATTTTTGACGTTTCTGCGTTAAATAGTTGTTTACGTGAGATCTCGACGCTGATTGGTCGTCGGTCGGACTCAAGATCCAATCAAGAGTAATAGAAAAGGTTGGAGAAATAACTAATGCGATATAAATTGTCTTTAAAATAGAAAAGTTAGTCATTGTGTAATAATAATAATAATAATAATAATAATAATAATAATAATAACAAAATAGTAGTAATAATAATAAACAAACACCAATAATAATAAAAAAGTAGAAATATTACAAAGATCGAAAAGTGAGGTTGCAATTTAAAAACACAAAAAAAAAAAAAACAATGAAATAAAATATCTGAAAAGTAATCACGGAACAAAACTGAAAAATATTAGGAAGTGAAATAAAACAATAACTAAAAATTTACCCTAGCCTAACATAGTAACCTAACCTAAGCTAACTTAACTTAGCCTAGCCTAGCCTAACCCAACCTAACCTAACTTTATCTAACCTAGCCCAGCACAACCCAACCTAACAACCTAATGTTATCGAACGAGTATTAAATGTCATACTGTAATAATACTAATATCAGATATCCCAACAATCATTTAATACAATAATATAACGGCGTAATAGTTCAGCAGTTCGTCCAAGTTCAGTTTGTGGCAACAAAATAAAACTTTCATATATATGACGTCAATTAATTCCTTGAAGATACATGCAGGGTCTACACATCCTTGATGTCAATAGCCTTAACCTTGGCGGCACTACATTTTCCGCCGTGGAATAATGTTGTTCTCCGCCAGTCGACTGCAGCACGGTATTACTGAGTGGTACGTTATTGTTACGATTTTGTCGTTATTTTTTAGACAATCAAGTAGTGGAAAGTATGGTTAGCAACAGGATGATACATTCTTTACATTGGTGGCAGTTATACAAAGGATCGTTTGCGATTTCGTCGGGCAGAAACTTACCTTTAGCCATCTGGCCGAGTATGAGTGAGTACTGTTTGTGTGTGTGAAGTTAAGTTTTTATTGGGTTATATTCTGCGGACATATCTCCGGTGGAAACCTGAGCAAAAAGGTTCAAATACGTTTGGAGGCGTTCGCTGCGCAGATATGTGATTAGTCGGTTAGAAATGGATAACAGCGCTTCCTAGTTGAAACCTAGAAATCAGAGGTCATATGCGCGCAAAATCATCCATCCATGTGCGTATTTTACTGTACTGTACTGCAGGGAATGGCGCAACGATGTCGATCGTATTAGAAGATACTTGTCGTTATGACGTTATGACGACACTTTTTTCGGAAACAGCTCGTCGGTGATAAGATAGCTTATCGTCTTGAGCAACGACAAGTTGTAGCTGAAAAGAAAATTGTCATATTTTCGTGGTTTTATAAGCTTATGTAGGCTTGGGTTTTAAATGAAAATGTCGTAAAGGTATTGTATATTGTTTCTAACTACCATGGTTTTTGATTTTTTTTAAATAAAAAAGTTAATTTTTTTTATATAAAGATGAATTTAAAAAAATAAAATAATAAAACTAAAATATAAATTGCAAAAATAAAAAATCGATTTTTTTCAGATAACAAAGTGGCAAAGGTATTGTATATTGTTTCTAACTACCGTGTCGTATAGATATACTAGTAAACACTATAATCATTCATTTTATTTTTTAGCATCCTTTTGCCTCCCAGCAGACGACTTTTTGCAGCTGTGCCAACCGATACACATTGACCTTGTAAATCTTTTCAAGTTTTACGCCACGCTATTACGCGTTCAAAGTTATCTGCGATGAAACTTGATGGGTTACAATTTCCATCACCAAAATCCTAAAAAAAATCACCAGTAAGAAAGTAAAAAAAGACCCAAGATGCCAATCTTACAGCCAACACACAAAGCATTAGGATTTCAGGTACAAACTAAGTTTTCTCCAGCGTCTTTTCTGTAAAGGGTTAATTATCAGACAAAACCCTACTATGCAACATTTCAGTTAGAAAGAGAAAGTTCACCTGTCTTGCTTGGCCGTAATCTTGAACTCGTAATGAGGAATTTTCCATCCGTTATTCAGTTTTTGCAAAACTTGCATTCTCGATGTTCGATAGCTCTGCCGAAAGACCTCGACCTCAGCTGCATGGCCATTTTTTCGCCATGTGGACGAGGGTTAACGATATCGCCGTTGCTGTTTTGTGGTGGTTGGCAATAGAAATAAAAAATGGTCAGAAGAGCAAACGAGTGATGCAAGCGATTCGCTTCCGTTCCGTGCTTATCACGTTGCGATGCACTCAGTTGCACTTATGATGACCATTAGATGCGGTCCACCTAGAGATTGTAAGTCGCCCGTCGGGTTTGTGCAGGAGCGCAGCCAGGATTTCCTTAGCGGGGGAGAGTTCAGTGTAAAATGAAATCATACGAAAATCGCCTGCCGGGAAGACGATGTGTCACAAAAAATGCAAACCTAAGGGGGACCGGGCCCCCCCCCCCCCCCTTGGCTGCGCCTGTTGGTTTGTGTTCTCTATCTCATGATCCATGGGCGTCTGTGAGATGACCTTAAATGGTTGAATCTGAGTCACACATTTTTGTTAAGTCTGGCTACCACGTTTTCACTTTTAAACTGAATAACGATAAGCGGTTCTGGTCTTTGTCACCACTGGCCAGATCTTTAACCTTTGACGCCGTGTTCCGCCAGGTGGTGATAGTGGGCAACGGCGCCGTGGGCAAGTCCAGCATGATCCAGAGATACTGCCGGGGCACCTTCACCAAGGAGTACAAGAAGACAATAGGAGTCGACTTCCTGGAACGGATGATTGAGTGAGTGGCGCCAAAGCTAAAGCCGTGGGACATCCAGCCTTGGTGATGGTGGGGGCTAAAAAAAACGTTTTTCCGCGACGCGCGAAACAACGGCTTCAGCTATTGGCATTGACATTGACATTGACGACACTGATAGATTCTCGACAGCTGTTACCTTGCGAATATGACGGAACCGATTTCACAGCGTACCCCACGAAACTGATTTTGCTCTATGGAATGCTTACATTCATTCTGGAAAACTCGTCTGGCGTCGGACATGCAGCGCCGCCGTACAATCCACCGGGCACTCATAGTTTCTCACCACTGCACCCTTATTGTTTTGAACTGGATGATGAGTGATCCAACATTCCGTTGCTTAATCGAATAAGAATTTAATTAAATCAGATTGCTGGCACTGTACACTTTATCTGCATTGATGGTAAGCATGTTATGCGACGGCGGTTGTCGGTTCAAAGTGAGCAATTTTAAATACATGGGGGATCGTACTGTTATGTTTGTGCGTTGTGAACATCACGAACGCACCTCATACGTCAGTCTGGCAGATGAAGAGGAAATGACTTCAGTCGCGAATGTGGCAGAAAATAGGTTTGATCATGTCTTTTTAACCATTCTTTGTTGTGGCGCACGTTAGTCAAGCTGGGTCTTTTTTGTCTTAAGAAAAACGCGCACACGTATATGCTCAGAGATCATGCGTCCAAATTCCTACTTAGAGGGGATTTCTGACTCCAGCGGCATGGAAAGAAAAACCATAATCTCATGTTGCGTTACATCGGTGCTAACACAAGACTGAGATTAATGTATGTCCACGGGACTGACGAGTGGCGAATATCTGTGTGAAATATTTTGGTACAACTCGTATTCAAGTTTCACTGCAACGTCGCCGAAGTGCTTAGTTCCACCATTCCGTTGAGATTAATGTCTTTTTACAAAAGCCTGTCCTGGAATTACGTATGTACAAGAGACCAGTTAGACGACGTTCACTACCACAGTGACGGACCAATGCTAATGGAGGTCAGAATAGGGTCGTATCATGGTTGTATCATTGTTGGCTGAACGTTTTTTCGGAGATACCGGCGTTCAGGGTTTCCAAACTAAATATCTGCGTTAACAATGTTCTTAAGCAACGAACTGGTTCGTGGGATCATCTACGCATCGTCACAGATCTTTTGATGTGCCGACATATTGGTGTCCCCTGACCCTGCCCAGTGTATCGCGTCGCTCTGTGATGCTGATGTCCCGTTACGCGGTGTCTCAGTCGCGAGGAGTTGTTATTCTCTCTTCACACCCTCGCGTGTAGGTCACAAACGTTCGCCGAGGAAACCTTCGCATCCCATGGAAATTACGCTGCTCGCCGACTTGAACGTCTTGTCTGGCGAAGCTTTCCAACGTGCGCATGCATATGCATGGAGGTGTTGTCGTAACGCGACGTTTGCCATTTTCACTCCCACAGCTCTGACTGTCCTGTCACCCTGAATTCCTTTCCTGTCTCCGACATTTCCCCACGCATCCCTCCTCCTCTCCTCCCCATCCTTCTCTGCTTTTCCTTCTCTGTCCCTTTCGCCCACTATCTCTCTCTCCCTTCACGTTTAGGACTAAATTCACTTTCGGTGCTGATAGCCGATCGTTTAGGCGCCACGTTCTTCAAACCGTTCATCCTTGGATGTGTGTATGCGTGGCGACTGCAAGTAGACCCACCAGCCGACAATTTCGAAAGAGCGGAGCTTTAGTGTGTCTCCACATTTGGTCCTAATCCATGCCGTTGTAAATAATAGATAGCATCAATGGTAGTGAAAATCGGGGTCTGTATGCTGGCCGTAAATTAAAGAGACATAGCTGCCGCATCTGTTTGATTTAACGAGTAATCAGTGGCACTTTTGTGACCGGAGAACACCTTTATGGCTGCTTTTTTGGCTAAGGCGAAGAAAAAGCGGGCAAGATGCCTTGAATAAAGTTGCTATGTCCACATGGCTGTAAAACTGTCTGGCCTGCGAAAATGCTGTCAAGTCTTATTGGTTTGGAAAAAGAATACGAAATGAAGTATTCTTTCCGTCCCCGTCCTTCCACAGTGCCAGCAGCGTTAACTGGCAACGGTTTCGTTGCATCGTGCCGTCTTGCCGGGCCGGCAGCCTGTGGTGCTGTGCGGCGATCGATGGCCCGCTGAGAGGCTGAGACTGAGACTGAGACTGAGACCGATACCGTGACGAACGCCGGCCGGCCCGCTCCGCTGCAGGGTGTACGATGACCCGGTCCGGCTGATGCTGTGGGACACGGCCGGTCAGGAGGAGTTCGACGCCATCACCAAGGCCTACTACCGCGGCGCCCAGGCGTGCGTGCTCACGTTCTCCACCGTGGACCGGGCCTCCTTCCAGGCCGTCAAACACTGGAAGAAAAAGGTGAGTAATGTGCGGCTCAACGAGGAGAGGCTTGTCAGCCCATCGCCGAGTTTCCACGAGAAACAGCGCAGATTGTAAAGCTTGAATAATTGGGGTTGAACGCGCCAGGGCAGGTGCATTAACGTTAGCATCAGGAAAAATGCGCAGTATTCCAGAAATTTACGTTATTCGTCTGACAGAGAAATGTTATAGGTCTCAAATTCTTCTCTCCGAAATCCACAATCGTGAGGGTGTATCGAAAATGAAACTAGCGTTAGTCGTGGGAGTGTGACTCATAGCACTCCAGCTATGTTTTTGTATTAGCCACCATGGTCCAGAGAAAAAGCCACGTAAAAAAATCGGGTCAGTTGGTTAACCGCTTCACGACTTTATGTGGTCTTTTCGCCTCGTTCCGCTCACTTGCATGTGCGTTTCAAGGGAAGAGTTCCGACAACGAATTAAATGTTCCGGGGATTTCTGACGGAACTAGGAAGCTACCGAGTCTGACGGCACGACCAACCACGCTTCGGTTGGGTGGAGCCTCAAGGAATCCCTTCCTTTTGTCTGTTGACATCGAGTCAGCTTGACATTGCATGATCTGGTATGTGTTTCATACAGTCGAAACTGACTTTAGCGTTTCCATCTTCGGCCTCAGTGACCACGCTGTCGTGGTCAGACTGGAGGAAAGGTAAATGTATTGTTAATTTGCTAACAAGAGTGGAGTGCTTAACTGCGATATCGTGCCGTGGAGCTGCACGAAATCATTTCGGTGTTCGATGGAAGAAAATAAACAGAAAACGACATTTTCCGGAATGCCTACCTGACGTCTTATTCAACACGACTCTTGACGATAATGTCAGTTGGCCCTGGTATATCGGCGCCCCAGAAGCACGTACACCCAACCCGTTCTACTAATCGCTATGATTTTAAGCAGCGGTGGCCTTGCTTGTTGATTATTCTGTTATCTATTACCATTCCAGATGACTCGCGGCAATTACGCTAATTGAATCCCATCATTGCATAAGCCTTTTCACAACCATTTATTACCGACCACTTTTCCCCACCTCTCGGTTCGATCTCAATCATTCATGGCTTTTGCCTTCGACCCATCATTATCACCTGCTGGTCTTTTTCCCTGCGTCACGATCGCCGTCAGCATCACGCTGCGCTCTCCCATCGCGGCTGGGACTGCCGCAGTCGGGCGGCCGACTGGCATTGACTAATGACGGCCCCCGACCCCCTCACCGTGACGTGCAGCCGGAGCAGTCCGTGCCCGGCCGGGCCCGGCCCCGCCGTCAGGGGGGGGGGCACCGGGCGGCTGTCGCCACACAGCCGGCCTTGGTGGGCAGGCCGCCGGCCAGCGACCCGCTGCTCGTGCCATTCGTCAGCGTCCTCTGACGCGACGTAATGGGCAGCTGACCCGGCCGCGACCCGGCCGACCCGGCCGACCCCGGACGGTCGCGCTGCCCTCCGCGTCTGAGGAAAATCACCCACGAAAGTGGGTTTGGGATTCGGCGCGCAGAGGGCCGTCGCTGAGCCCCGGGCCCGTCAGAGGCGAGTTCAGGTGACTTGTTTTCGAGAGAATGGCAATCACGCAAACCACATCTGATCGAACGTCTCCTCTTGTGTAGTGGCTCTGGGCATACCATCGGACTAACACGTTTACGAGAGTCTGATTTGAAAAACATCGGATCTTTGTCATTGACACGCCATTGATAATAACGAAAACAACGGAACTGCCAGTTGCCTTGCTCAGCGGGGAAGACGTCAGCTGATGGAATATTCATCCGGACTTGGAATATTTGTAACGCTGACCAGATTCTTCGTCCCAGTCTTACAGTTTCTCCTTTGGTGCCGCAGCCTTCTATTTGATTTTGGAGAACATTCCGCCCCCTCTCCTGTATTTTGTATTAGTCTACAGTGGATGAACGGATACGTTTTCATAGTTCTGAAGAATTGTGTTCCAAGGCTAATCCTAAGGTCTTTCGTCACACAATGTCTTGCTGTAACATTGTCCAGCATATCTGTCAGAAACTCAACACGTTAACAAATGAAGTTCCATAAACAAGGCAGTTTGGACAACAATCTTTCCGAATCGTCTCAAGCACCTGGAGAGACTTCATATTGTTTTTGCGCAGAATATTTGGTTGAATGCGTACGTTGGTTCCTTTCTTCGTGATTTTTGACACGTTAACGGCGTTCACAACATGAAATCAATATGCTTGCGATCCGAAGTTTTGGTCTTTAGAAATCGATTATTTCATGATTATCCGAGATTGTGCTAGGCTGTGATGACCTGAAAATAACTGAATAAGAAACGACGAGACAAATACGAGGAAATGGGAGAAACAGGCGGATGAGGCGAGGAATGGAAAAGAACGAATCAGAGATACGGATAAGGCAGATGTACAGATAAAGATACGAACGGAGAGAAGCGGAAGAGATGGCAGTCCCACCAGACGACTCAGTCTTTGGGAATCCCTCTTTGGGAATTAGGTCGGCACATATGTACAGCACACCGTCCCGCAAATGCACTGGCAGCGAAAGAAGCACCAATTTCTGTTCATCTTCAAACAAACCATCTTCCAGACCAACTGGTCTGGATTCCACGACCTGAATGGCATCACCCTGACCAGAGCGTGGCGACGTCTAGTTCTAACGCGAGCCAGCGTCGTGTTATCCGACGGTCCACAGGTCCACAGGTCCGCTGGTCCAATTGCAAACGCGGCACCGAGAAGTCCACCCACATCTGCTTGCGATCAGTGCTGGATAAGAACCAGCGAGGACCACATTGGCGTTCACTGCAGTGTTTTGGCCAGTGGTGACCAGTTCAGAGCTGCTGCATTGGAGTTTAAGTGGCACGTTACTGATGTTTGAAGGCGGCTGAACAGGGGCGCATGATTGGACATTACTAGCATGGGGAGAATGTCGACACTGTTGGTGGTGTCGTGACGGTGGTTAGAGGCCCACGGACCAGTTGGGGGGATTTCAGAGCTGCAGTATTAACGGAGAGTGACTTAGTCTCACGATGCTGGCGCAGGGAAAGCAAGGTGAAGAGAGGAATACAGGGTCAGAAACTCTGGAGAGCGAAAAGGCGAATGCCGGCACTGTTACCGGGTGGAAATGAAATCCATCGGATACTGTGCTGAACTGCAGGAACGACTTGAATGTAACGACGTCCAAGATGTGTTTAAGATACGACTCAAGAACTGCCGGTGGTCGCGTTTGTTATTACCAGAGGGATTTTTTCGTACCGTGTGCTGGGTTGTTGCCAGATGAACCTGAACCGGCTGACAGTGGTGCCATTTGTTGCCAGGTGGAGGATGAATGCGGCTCTATTCCGATGGTGCTGGTGCAGAACAAGATCGACCTCATCGACCGTGCTACTATCGACGCGTAAGCATATTGGTTGTTGACATTAAAACTTTTCCGCAGCATGCGATGTGGACGACGTGGTGACCATGACCAACCATATGCGATTTAATGAAATTGTAAAGCAAGGCGGCTTTTTGTCTTGTGCAGCTAAGCAAACCTCTCAGCATTGGTATGTACCATCGTACAGCGCTGTCAGCAAGTTGCGTTACGGTGACAGAGCTTCTGGGGAAATCGGAATTTTCCGGCATGTGTCCGACTTTTGATTAATTGCCTGCCCCGCACTGATCCGGCCAAAAGAATATTTCCCCGACAAAATCGGTCGTTTAGCCTTTCTTTCCTCATAGGTTTTCTCTTTACGGAAGCTTTCCTCATACGGAAAAATAAAGTTATTTTAATCGCTTCGGATACCTTAGGGTGTGCAAAGCTAGTTCTGTCTGCTAGGCTGGACTAAAACGAGGCCGAGCCACTTTGCATTTCGGCCAAGCTTTCTAGGAACGCTCAGACTTTAACGCCACATCACTGAAGATTATGATGACAGGCTGCCGATAGTACTTCAGATACAATGGCATGCCGATTCGGCATGGCGTGTGGGACTGAGATGATAATCAGCATCGGACACGGAGACTGCAGTGCCACTATGTCAGTATCAGCAGAGACTTCGATGCCAATCTGCCGACAGCACCAGAGATTTCGATAAGGCTCGCCATGGAAGATCGTGATGCGTCGCTGCACGAAAGCCGCTCTCCGTCTCCATGGCCCATCTCTTTGCCGATGCGCGAACTTCCACAAAGGGTATGGGCAAGCTACACCTGATCAAAGAGCGTACTGTGCAGAAGCACCGGATTTCCGTGAAAGAGGGCCTGTTTACCAGTCTCCGTGTGTGTTCCAGGGAAGAGGCGGAGGCCCTGGCGCGGGAGCTGAAGGTCCGGCTGTACCGGACCTCGGTGAAGGAGGACCTGAACGTCAGTCAGGTGTTCACCTACCTGGCCGAACGGTACCTGGCCGAGATGAGGACCTGGGAGGAGGACGAGTTCGAGCCCAGCACCGTCATCACCACCAGTGAGTGGTGACGTCACTCAGAGCCATGACGTCATGGACTCGTGACAGGTTTACCGTCCCATCCCGCTCTGCGCACCGAGTGATGGCTACCAAATCCACGAAAAAAGGGCCCAGGGAGGCGTTTGGTCGGAAGAACGCCCAGGGGCACTTTTCTGACGTGTGTGTGAAGGCATATGCCGTTCGTGCATTGTAACAGACTTATCTCCTGAACATAATGCTATTTTTCGTCCCCTGAAGATGTCCGTGCGGTGCCTGGTTATCACTTTAGCAGGATTAGATTGACGGTTATGGCTGACAAAATGGTAATAATCTGATAGCGTGTTTTTTTCATTGTGTGGCACGTCACCTCCATTTTCAGCCAGAGTGTTTCGTGTCTCCATTGTTTCGAGTGCGACTCGAGATGAGATAATTGTCACTGTGCGAGGGCCTCCTTTTCTTGGGATCACGCTTACGAATTTATGGGCTACTGGAAAACTTTCGGATATACCTTTTTCTGATGAGCTGTTGTACGCCTAAGGCCCTACTCGTTATTAAGGACTCTGTATCTTGTCTCGGAAAAACGGTACCTGACATGCAGAAATGTAAAAGCCATCTGCAAAGCATTTGTTTTCATTCTAAGGAGTGAATTTCGATGTGATACATGGAGGTTGCCACTACCATTTTGAATTAGTTGATGAGGTCATACATTCTATAACCAAAACTGGCGTATTTTACGGCTGCTTCATTGTGATTCTCTGAATGACATTTTCCGGGTCACAATACTTGTACACCGTTTTTCTTGGAGCTCCCAATTCTGCCACGTGCTCCTAAACGTCGTTGCGAAATACAATATGCGTTTGATGTTATCCGTGACACCCTCCCTAGTAAATATTGTTACGATCTGCAATAAAGCTCCTAAAGCCACTCTGATCCGTGGTGGCGTAACTCATCTGGGGTGTTTCGCCTGCACCACCCCACCCTGCAGGCCAAGGCAACAGGGGGACCGTAAGACATCCCGACACGGTGTCATGGCCCGGCTACATCGCCGAGCGGTGTAGCCGGGTCAGGCCCACGTGTCCGGACCACGTGGACGGCTCTCTGGGGACTGTCGCGCCAGCCGCGCCCCCACGGCCGGCCCGCCCGCTGACCGGCCGCCGTCCGTCCCCAGGCATATTCGCGCCGCAAGGCTACAAGTTCCACGGCAAGCCGGGCCAGTACGACACGGGCGTCATCTCGCTACACCCGCGGAGCCGCAGGCGCTGCCACAAGAAGAAGAACCTGTGGAAGAACCTGTGCGTCACCTAGGTCCGCGGGTGCTCCGCCGGTGCGGTCTCGGTCTGAAGCGGTACCTGTGCCGGCAGACCGGGCGGTTTCCGGTGATCTGCCCGGAACGTCCCGGGCGCTGGCCTGGGGTCGGGGGTCAGGTGGCCTCGAACGGCATCGAGCGGGTCACATGACTGGGGATAGTGCGGACGTGGCGCCACCTGTGAGCCCAGAGGTGCCACCTCTCTCCGTGAGAAGGCAACGGGCGACCGGCGTCAGCAACCAAAAGCGGCCGTGATGCGGCAACCGTCGCGCGGACGCCACCAGCCGAGCCGCTCGGTTCAAAAGTGTGTCACAAGATGGCAGGACGTGTCGATACTGGGTCAGTGCGTGCCAGAGACACGTTTGCGTCAGAAGGGACTGGTGAGAAGCCGGGGTTGTCCTCCAGAACGAACTCCGCAGCCAAACAGAACTGAAGTCGTTGTGTGTATGTGATAAACCGTGCGTGTTTTGTTAAGCGTTAATGTGCCATGGTCCTTACTTTAACCAGTTGTGGTAAAAACATATTCGCTGTCCGCGCTCAACAATGCCAGATGCATCGTTCTCGCCGCACCTTGACGTAACTTTCGTAAATAAAAAGCCAGTAACATTCCTCGCCCAGTACATGGGGAGTGGCATAAACAGAACAAGCCAAAAGTAAACGAAGCGAATTTTTCTTTCTTACGGAACGTTTACAAGTTCTGGAGAAAACGAACTGCCAGCCATTCATGTAACAACTTGAAGGGAAGTGAACAGGTCCCTATCCGGTCCTCACCACTTACAGAAATGGCCACTTGGTGACTTGAGCTTGGCAAGCGGTGCCACTGAACAATTCCTCTTTGCAGCTCGGCAAAACGAACTCAGGTCTCCTTTCCACAACGGAAACAAACCAGCAGCGCATCCCACGAGCGGCTATGGACAGTGCCAGGCCGCTACAGGGGAAGCACGCTCCCAACACGATAAAACATGGGCCGCTATAAGGGGCGGGGACGCGCCGCTCCCACCTCCTGGGGAAAACAGTGCACCCACAGGGCCTCTCGTGGAAAGCAGCCTCGACGATCTTCCACCGGCAGCTTTTGAGAGCAGAGTTGCTCTCGCAATAGAGGAATTACGGACGTATTATGGCACGTGTCGTTTTGCTCGGAATAAAGGTTCTGAAAACCAAACTCCACATTGACAATGAACACAGAGACTGGATCGAAACCGGAGGCTGTTTTGCCTGAATGTGGACGCTGAGACTGACTGCTCAGCTGGGGCATCAGAGGCTGTACCTTGCCTGCACAATACAGAGACTGCTGCTATACAGAGGCTGCGCTGCTGAGCACTGGAAGCAGAAGACGTCACAGACGCTGGAAGGTAGCGATCACGCCGAAAAAAAAACAGAAGCAGCCGACGAGTCATACAAGACACATGTTACTGCCTATGTCGCATTGCACACCGCTGACCAAACTAGGTCACCCGGCTGGTCACCTGATGTGTGTGGAGGAGCAGGGCAGCTCACAAAAAGTACATGAGTGCGAATTTCAGGACCCATCTCGATCTTCAGCTGCTGAGGTGTGAAAACGTGAGGTTGTAAACGAGGGATGTGGGTTTTACAAGAAAGCATTGTTCTAAATACATTGAAGGAAGGGCAGTATGTTTTTCCTGGTATCGGCTTCCCGTATGCTCGGAAGATAAGCCAGGCAGAGTCGAATATTAGCCTGCGTTTGTCGCATACAAACAACCTTTTCTGGTCACACTTGAATTTAGCTTCCTAGCAAACGAAAGACAAAGACATTAATAGAACGACATCCTACTACCGTAAACATCACAAGCAGTCGACCACACCGAAACTCACACTTACTGATGTATTTCACAACACTTCGGTCACATAATTCACCACAAATTCATCGCGCACGTCCTCACACACCTGATACAAAAGAAATGTTCGTGGCTACCCGGGGGCCAGCGGCGGCGGCGCGGTCACCACTGGTGCGGCTCCCACTTCCCGTCGTCGTGCCACTTGACCTCAGGCTCCCGGTGCGACCAGTCCTTCTTGCCCTCCTGCCAGCCGCGCGGCGGCGCCTGCTCGTAGTCGAACGTCACGCCGCCGTCCTTGCCGGCCAGCCGCGCCTCCAGGTCCACGTGCTCTCTGAAGGTCACGGAGGTCACGTGAGGTCAGGCCATGACGGACGTCACATGACGTCAGGGCACGAGGGAGAAATGCCCAGCTGCGCCTGCGGGTCCGCATGCTGTTTGCGGACCGTACACGTCCGAAGAAGTCAGTGGCCAAGAGAGGAAAATTCATCATCAAATAAAGATCATATTATGACCCACGCCGAAAGGTGACATGCAGACATGCCACCACTACTGTATTGTGGAAAGTTAACAAAGATATCCAGAGCTCGCATCACTTGCAGGTTGCCCATGCCTGCGTTCGAGGGATGGAAGCGTCAATGACTGGGATTCTTCCGAAGCGTCGTCAAGGACGCAAGTCGAGCCAGTCGAGCCCAACATCTGCCAGATCAGCAGGAAAGAATCTACCAACGACTCCTAATACCAAACCAGCTTCTAACTCAATGGCAACAATTAAATACTTGAATTGGGGCATCTGTTCATCTGGCACTGAAGAAGAGTTGATGAGTCTTGCTATCACAATATGAATCACACGTTTTGTCAGATATTTAAGAATCAATCCATCCTAGGTGAAAATGCATGCATTCCAACAGAATGCTGCATTCACAGAGCAGCCTTCCAAGCCTTCCACCTGCACCCTGCCCAACTAACATATCCCACCCATTTATCAAACCCGGCCGCGCCCGGCGGGTATGCTGCCGCCTCCTGGCTCCTGCCCGTGACCAGCCAGCCGGCCGGCCGCCGCCGCCTGGCGCGCACCTGTACTCGGTGCCGACCACCGGACGGCCGGTGATGGGGTCGCAGTTGTCGCCTAGCCGGTAGACGGTCTTGAGCAGTTGGTACTGGACGCGGCCGAGCGTGCCCTCGGGCAGTTGCTCGATCAGTACCGTGTCGCCGGACTTGCAGCGCAGCTCCGGGTCACGCACCTCCAGCGTCGCGTCCTCCGGGAAAAACTGCCCACCACAGTATGTCAGAGTTTGGCACAGCCAACAAGCATCTGACATCTTTCCCAAAGCCTGCATTTACATCATAAACAATATGTCTTTACCTTGTGTTAAAAAGAAGGATTTTCCTTTGCAAATTTTTATCAGCAGGTTGTACCAGCCAGCCATAAAAAAGAAATATCACTCAATTTACTTTATTTTATTTTTTCAATTCAATGTATTTTTTGATTGACTTTTACAAGGGAAATGTTAAATATAACAAAGCTTTGCATGGTTGTTGCTATTTAATAAGAATGAATGGGCTACATTACCCTAACACACATCAAACACTCAACAAACACAGAAAAGAAAGCTACACAAAAACAGATGCAATAAAATGATGAGCTATCACACCTCATTCATTAGCTAGAAATGTTGACATGTAGACCAACCAATCATTTAATGGCCAAGGGATGGTGGATGCTAACCTTGAAATTTCTGCTATGGTAAATGCATCAAGATCTTTACATCCTCTTTTTTTCTATCAAAGTACAAACTTGCTTTGTGGCCATTTAGAAATTTGGTTTAAAAAATCTGAAGATGTGATGCAAGATTCAGACCTTGGCTTTGAACATGAGTAATCATAAATGGGAAAATTTATACACAATGCATTCTAAAATAAGCACCCCTTGAGCAACTCACATTCTGCCATAACATGCACCAATATTCCCAGTTTAAATGCATATGATCACAAAGGACAAAATGTGCTATTCAGCAGCTACATTCTGATTGAAAATGGGGAACTGCAGGAAAAGCAGCTGTGAACATATTTAACAGCAATTCTTCCATGCACTGCTACAAGGTTCATGCTGAAAAGCTGCCAAGTGTGCAGTAGCATCCTCCTGTTTCACTCCATCTTACGCCAGTAATATAAATCGATGTTTACGCAAATATTCGGCAGAATAAAGACCAAAATCAGATTCCACTCTTACCACGTTCAGAATTTCGTCACGTTTCAGGGTGCGGACTGTAACCTTGGCCACGCCTTCAATGTTTGACGGTAGGCATTGACCAAGGTACATTGTCAGGCGTCTTCCAGCCATTGTGATGAGACAATGCACGCTTTTCTTCCAGGATCACGTCTGTGTATTTGTCCGGCTTTGACACCAAGTTGGCCCACGTGAATACCGACAACGGAAATATTTCGCGGATGATACGTCTTTTGTGCGTCAAAAAAAAGGCTCGCCAAGATTTGGTAGCTGCATAAACATGGGAAGGGAAGCTCCGAAAATCCGTGATAAGGTTTTCTTTGTTTTTGATGAAAAGGTAGAAAGTTTATATTAGATAATGGAAGGATACGCGAATATAGCTATCGTAAACGAGTTTCTTTTAGAATTACTAACAAGCAGGGGACTTTTTATCCTTCTTTTAAGTTAAGATCAGTGTGCATACAGATAAACCTTCGGAGATCCCCAACTCATATGGAAACACTCGTGTTAAAATGAGAATTCGGCCACTGGGATGTAAACAATCCTTCGAGGCTCCGTGGTTTGCATCATCGACGAGCACGGAGCAGTCGCCAAAAGAACGTCGGACGAACTGGCTGACGCCCGACGAGATACAAGACTTGACCCAAGACTTTGAATACCTGAGCCCAAGAGGCTGTGTGTCCTAACTCACAAATAAACAAAGAAGCCAAAGGAACGTAGGTTATCACCGGTTTCTTTTCATCTAAGAGAATCACACATTGCACTATTGTGTGGTTCATTTTAAGAGGCATTGTTCGTTTGTTATGGCAGAAATCCAAGGTTTTCATCTGCAGCAATTTTGTTTTCAAGTAGTCTTGCACACATGTAGGCTTTGTTTTTCTCTGGCAGGTTATTAGTTGTCGTTTTATGCAACATTTGATGTGCCCATGCCTTACTGTTGAGAGGCTGTCTTACCATTTGTACTAGTTTGTTTGATTTGACATTATTTCCAGGTAGCTGGCAGTCAGCAACAGTCATGGTTACATTGCAAATGGAAGTGCTTTCAGTTTTCAGAGGTAGGCAGAATTATTCAGCCATTTTTTAGTGTTCATATCTGAACCCACTCTTCAGGAGCACACTGCCACTTCAGAAGAAACTACGGCTGACCAACTCTGACCCAGCTATCAGCTGACCATGCTGAGGGTTGGAGTTGTTGGTGCTGGAGCTGCTGGTCTGGTGACTGCAAGGCTGCTGTCAGCCAGCCCAGATGTTTTTACAGCACCTGTAGTGTTTGAGCAGGCTTCCACCATTGGTGGGACTTGGGTATACACAGATGAAGTGGGCACTGATCATCATGGCCTGCCTATCCACTCCAGCATGTATCAGAACCTTAGGTGAGAGTACATATAAAGACATCTTGAAATTATATCAATGCTACAGCCAGGTGTTTGTGTTGTATACCAGTGCTTCATAGTATTTGTAGATGACACAAGCTCCTTGGCCTTCATCAGTTTTTGTCATGTACTTTCTTCCAGTTTGATGTAAATGACTTAATTTGACTCTGTGACTTTTTTCTGAATCACTGTCAAGATGTCCCACATGCTGTTGTAAATGTCATTCTTTGTTTTTGGGATATGATGATATTGGAATGTTAATTTAGACACTTGTGGGAGTGTTGTTAAATTCATGGTCTGATCAGATGCATTTAAAATGTAGAATTTCATGTTTGGGCAAAACTTGGTCACAGATGACATGCTTTACCAATGTTTTACCTCTGATAGCTCTGCAGTTATACTGCCCTATGTTTGTTCTTTTTTTTAAGTCATAGCTAATGCCTTCCCTCATTGCATGTGTATTTGTTTGTTTGTTTTTCAAACACAGAGTACATTTATGGGTATCAAGAAAAGGTGAAGCGTAGGAAATGCAGAATGTTTTTGTCAAAAACATTCTTATTTATCTTTAAAGCAACATGCCTTTGCTCTCTTCATATGTTCATTAAATGTTGTTAGTGGTTTTTGAAGCATTGTGTCTAAAAGTCTGTGGTCATTACTGTGTTCTTTTTCAGAACAAATCTGCCAAAAGAGGTGATGGGGTTCCCTGACTTCCCATTCCACCCAGATAGTTATGGTGGAAAGTCATTTATCTTCCATGAAGAAGTATTGGATTACCTATGCAAATATGCAAAACAGTTCAGTTTGGAACAATTTATTAGGGTAAGTTTCTTGGATGCTATTTCATCCAGGGAGTCCCACAACTTGTACCATTGTCTTTGGTTTGCAATTTTGATTTCCTTGAAAAGTTGATGTGAGGTTACTCACATTGTGGTGGATTGGGGTGGGAGCATCCTGGCCACCTGATAATAGGTGGTGGTTACACAAAATGACTTATCTGCATGTCAGATGATTAGACTTTCCTGGGAACCAGTCCTCCAGTTTCTTTGATTCAAACAGCAATTCAATCCTGTGTGTCCCTGAGACCCTAGGCATCCACCTTTTGTGAACTCAGGTTTGTCAGTGACATTGAAAGATTACATCAAAGCCCTTGATTTAACTCCATCACCTCTCCCCCTCCTCCCCATGAGGCTTTTCTGAGACTGTTTGTGAGTGACCAGTGTCGAAAACCTGCCATTTGCAAAGCCAACCATACATTCTTTTGCTGTCTTTCCCCCAGAATATAAAAAGGTCATGTAAGGTCATGGGGTTATGGCATCATTCTTGAGGTCTTGCAAGTAGATCTTCTAGACCTGAGCTGTGCTGTGGCCTTTTTCATAGGGCCTTAATGAGACATGGGGTTAGTGTTGTATGCAAAGCCATTTCATCATATGCTTGACAACATATTGGCCTTTGAAAGGTCATTGTCCCTTCCAAGGTCAAGTGAGATCAGTGGCATTATCGAGCCTCAGAATGCACATGAACTGGATGATCAGAACTCCATTGTGTGGGAGCAAAACATTTTTTCTTGGCACCAGCAGCATCATAAAAGATGATGCTGATATTTGATCTCTCATTGACCTGGCCTTGACTTGCAGCAGCAAAACCGACCAGTACAAGGGTTGGTCAGTTTTAAAACCACATCACTCAAAAAGCATGTTTTGCTTGCCCTTCTGCCGTAAAATTGTTACGATGACGGCGGAAACAGCAAACGGCGTCATCACGATCTGTCACTTCAGAAGCACGTTAACAGGGCAAGAATGGCCGGCATTGGCTACACGTAGTATCAAATGAACCTGTTTTGCCACGATAAGCAGTATGTTTGTGAAACGCAACCTGAGGTCTTCATAGGTCATGAGGTCATATTGGGTCATGACGTCGTCGGTGACGTTTCACGTTTCACGAGTGTAAAACTTCATGAGGTTAAATAGCATGTGTTTCCCTTCATCGGCAATGTTGTTGCCGCTACAGCTAAGTTTGTATCACAAATAAGACTAAATCGACAATGTGCAAAAGTAGCGAATGACGGCCAAGGCCATCACTAGAGATCACTTATGATTTCCACAACCTGATAGTTTGCTTTTTTGCCATCCCTAATAAACTTATTGCGAACTACGTTCAAAAGAATGCTGGAGTCCTAATGTTACCTCAGAACCTTACGTATGATTTTACAATGCTATACAACCTGACCAATAGAGGCTGGGCCAGTTACATTTATGGAAAGGTGGCCTTGTTGCTCGGCAAAGGTGCAGTTTGGCGTCGCTGGCATTTGTCCTAGAAAGTTATGCCAAAAAAAAAACAAAAAGGAGCGAAAAATTCTCCAATGACTTGCGGGTTAAAACCCACCATCCAGAAGACCCGATGCTTAGCGGAGGAGCCGAAATGGCATTTTCTCGATAAGAATCTTTGCACCGTAAGCCGTTTTGGCCTGATCGCTGGAAGCTTGCTGTTTGATCCGAGCAGCGTAATCAGCGGTGAACTCGTATGAAACCATGCAGCTGGACGCTTTTATGGTGTTCCAAGGGATATTTGGTTTTCGTCATCATGTTTTGCAGATACTTGGGTGAATTTCTTCAGTGTCGCAGCGACGTGGCAGAAGTTCAAAATGCGAGATGTCATTTCTTTGAACTCGGCTAAATTTATCTTTTGTATGGATGACATCTTTTCGTTGTGTACGGTATACCTTAATGGTTATGCTGCCCTTAATTAAATACTGAGTCGTGTAAACAACTGCTAACGTTGCATTACATTCGTGGGTACGTAGGTTTGATGTCGAGACAACGTAATGAATCGTTAGATTGAGGTCTGTAAATGATATGACCCTTATGGAATTAGGAATGCATGAGTAATGCCCCAGAAAGGAATCAGATGTTGAAGGCTCTTGACGCGCGATCTGTGATCTGTTGCCTGCGGTTTGGTCAACGCGTGTCATGCGAGTATCCGCAGTGAAGTGCGTTGCGCAAGGGCATCATGAAAGTTCGCTGGTCACTGTCTCGAAGAAGTAGGGACCCAACAGAAGTGGAAGCATTGGGAGGCAAAATAGATGTTCAGTAAGTTCTTGCCATGCAACGCCACAAATCTGGCGCTTTAGGTTCCACAGAGTCCAGGGCCAGTTGCCTCGTCACCCCAGTGTTACGCTTGTGTTCTGCTGCTATTGCCACGTATCCAAAGGGTCCCAGGGCCTCCCGCCCGTACTGGTCGTGAAATGTCTCCGTTGAAGGAGCACTTGGGGAACAAGGTCTGGTGTAGCTAGCAAGTCGGACATACCGGTTCTCCAGTGCCATTCTAATCTGTGGTGCTGTGTTTGCTGACATATTGATGGCGAAATGAAGTAATGAAATTGAATCCGAGGTCAAGGCAGATTGCCAGATCTTGAACTCGTCAGACTCGGCAAAGTGTGGTATTTCCTCCAATTCGACAGCACGTAAAACGTGAGAGTTGAACATTCGCACGCTGATAAGCTGTATCGGACAAGATAAATCGCTGTAAAAACTGACAGCCTGTTTTTGCTCACCTCTGCAGGGTGAGAGAAGTAACGTTTCACGGGGCAAAAACTAGTTTGATCTGCGTTCGGCGTTCAGCAGTCGTTCCTCAGAAACGTCTTCCGACCCTGTCGCAGTTACATCAGATGTGTTATTTTGATGTGCGTTTTTTCTCGTTTCTCATACTCGGTGTTTAGCGTCACGAGCGCAGTATGGATCAAGTCTCAGGCTGGTTTCCTTTACTTCCCATTACTGATGCATGCATGCCATGAATTGACTCGTGTATCCCACAAAGCTGGTGCTCTGTATGGGGAGATGTGTGTCAGGCCGACGCGTCAGTAGACGAGTGACGCGTCAGTGACGCGTGTTACTCCGTTCTCCCAGTTTGAGACCCTCGTGGAGAGCGTCAGTCCTCTGAAAGTGGGTGATCCGCTCTCGGGCTGGAACGTTATCACGCGAGACCTGAACACCGACAGCACCAGCCAGCACCAGTTCGATGTCATGATCGTCTGTAACGGGTGAGCGCAGAATTCCCCCCGTGTCCTATAGGCCACCCACCCGTACGTTGTACTCCGTCCAGTTTTGTAACGAGACATTTGTGGCCGATGGGGAGCATTTGCGACGGCCATCAGCGATTATGTTGTGTCCGTTCTGTCGACGATTCGTGGGATGCGTTCGAGAAAGGACCTATTCGTGGAGGACCTGTTCGCGGAAGGAGGACCCGTTCGTGGGGGTAGGACCTGTTCGTGTTCGACGCCGGCAATGACGAAAAGACCGGGCAGCCTGGGAAACCACGGGATGGAGAATGCGATGCCAGAGAACTGTCGTGGGGTCTGCCGCGACATTTGATGCTAGTGATGAAATGCTGTTCATTTTTCCCTGAAAATGACGTCACATGGCGGGATTCCGAACCGTGGCGCAAACTGAAATGCTGCGTTGGCGCCGGTGCATCGTGTGCCGTGTTTTCGCAGTCACTATTCGGTACCGACAGTTCCGGACCTGCCCGGACGGGAAGAGTTCGGGGGACTGATCATGCATAGTCACGACTACCGCGTCCCGGACCCCTTTAAAGGTGCGTTTGACCAGTCTGCGATACGCTTTCCGGCGGTGCAGCCGTGTTGCAGCCGTCAGGGCTCGTTTCCGCCTCTAGTCGCTGCAGGGTTTAAGAGTGCCATGCCAGGCCGTCTGTCTGTTGTCTGTTAATGTCTGGCTGCTACGGTCCACCGTGGCGGTATGCTGCGTGTCTGCAACCCTGAGACCCCGTACTGGCCGAAACGGACGGGGCGATCCGAGCTGGTTTTTATTGCGAAGACATTTTGAGTCACCCCTCTCGGTATCAGAACATCTGGGGCTCACACCGCACCACTGTCGAAACTGCCTCTGGAGGGGGGGAATGACGACCGCGGCGGGCGGGTGACTGACCGCCCGCCGCCGTGACGGGGACGTGACGTGACGCTCCGTCCGGCTGGTCCCAGGGAAGCGCGTGATCCTGCTGGGCGGTCGGGCATCGGGCATCGACATCTCGGTCGAGGTGGCCACCGTCGCTAAACAGGTGAGACGCGGCGGCGACGCTGGCGCTTCCTTGTTACAGGCGCCGGGTGAGACGCCCAACAGACATTGGAACGATGCCGTCAGATTCGCGAACAAAACGTTCCCGGCAGAAATGGCCGGGCGGTGGCTCAGAGTCAGTGTCTTCAGTGTCCTCGCGCTAGCTCTGTGGCAGTGTTACGGAGGGCGTTTTCCATTCGTTTGTCGTGTTGGTGGTTTTTGCCGCGAGCCCGGCTTGAAAATGGCTCCGGTGGATGGGGTTTGACATCGCACGGCAGTGATTTGTGTCGTCAGATCGCCGACGTGGCGTTCCGTTGCGCCTGACTTTCGCCGTGATTTGTCATCTTGACTGGGCGTGGATTGCTCAACGTAACCCGATCTTGTTAGTGGTCGGGAACACCTCATTGCTTAATGGAGGTGAGAAGTTTCGCCTTTGGAAACGAAAATGAGCACGAGGTCGACTGAAACCATTGGTAGGGAATTTCATTGCGGTGAGCGTGTGTAAGTCAAGCGTCTGCGCCCGTCCCCAGTTTACTGAGCACCCTGTCTGGGGTGAAGAGCTCTCATTTCCGTACGTTCAGCCGTCTGTGCTGTCTTTTCAGTCCGTCCGTCCGCCCGTCCGTACGTACGTACGTCCATCCGGCCGGCCGGTTCTGTCCTTCATTCTTGAGCAGTTTGGTGTTCTGTTGTATCAATCAGGTTCTGTTGTAGCAATCAGGTGTTCCCGACCACTAACAAGACTGGGTTACGCTGAACAAGCTACGCCCAGTCAATATGACAAATCACGGCGAAAGTCAGGCACAACGGAATGTCTGTTTGGTATCTGGTGTTCTGTCAGGTGCTGTCTGTCCGTTCCCTGTCTGCAGTTGTCCGCCCTCTCCGTGTGTCTGTCTGTTCGTCAGTCTCTGTCTGCAGTGGTCCGGCCTGTCGGTGCGCTTGTGTGTCCGTTGGCGGTCCGTGCGCCTGTTTGCCCGCTGGCTGTCCCTGTCCGGCCCAGTTCCGACCGTCGGGGGGCGGGGGAAGCGTCGCCGGGCCGCTGCCTGACCGTCGGCCGGCCGCAGGTGTACCTGGCCCACAACAGGCCGCCTCTACCGGCGCCGCTGCCGGCCAACATGCAGCAGACGGTGGGCATTGAGCGGCTGGAGCCGGGCCGGGCCGTGCTGCTGGACGGCCGCCGGCTGCCTGTGGACGCCCTCCTCTTCTGCACCGGTCAGTGGCGCCGGCCGCCGCCGCGCGCGCTCACCGCCCGAGCCGGGGCGGACCGGCAGTAGCCGATACCAACCCTCCAGGGCCTGATGCCTTACTGATGTGCCGGCCGATGCGAAGGGTTCCTTCGTGTGGTCCTGGACCTGTATGGCACCTCTCGCTGAACCTTAGGACACCCGTCCACAGTTATGCTCGTTCCTGCTAGCGGGCAGGTAACCGTGGTATTATTCACGGCCTCAGCTGCGCTTGCCATAAGCTCAGGAGCCCCTTCATGTAATGTCACCGCTTATTATATGCCTGACTGGCTGCGAAAAAGGGGAATTTGGCGTGTGATTTTGACTCCTGATGTACTGGTCGCAAGCTTTAAGAACTTCTGGCCCATGTGTTTATTGTTCACAACTTGTGAGCGGCTTCCGAAGGCCCCTCTGCATGGACTGCAAGGCTTGTGCGTTTGCAGTTTGACCTCGGATACTTTCACACACTCTGCTCAAAGACATTTTTACGGCGTAGTCCGGAATATTATTATTCCATCGGAGATGGAGAAAGTTTCTCATGTTATTACTGAAGATCGATATAACTAAGGTTATGCGATCCTGTTTTTGTGTGTATTAATGTCCTAATGTCCTCGACTTGAAAACATCTCATCGTCACACGATGTTTCCATATATTTGACATGAGATGTCATGGGCATCTCATGTGTAATATGTCGACTCGTGTGTAAATGTGCTGAGTTTGCAGTGAATGCTGGGCATCCATGTTGCATGTCATACATGTGTCGGATTGCTCAATCTGAACTGATGTCATCCCCGGTGGAAAGTGGCACTGAAGATCACTGAGATGTTGCAAGCCTCTGGCTTAGTCTTCTGCGCAGCGTTCTGTTGCCGATTGCATAGCAGAATTTTGTCTAGAATAGAGCTCCCTTTGTTTGTGCCGAGTCGGAATGGAGCATCAAGCAGTCACACGCGTAACCCAGAATCGCCTTTTCGTGAAAATCATTTGTTTGAGCCCGCCGGGTGTAGATCCGTGCTCGATATCAGAGAGCCATTGACTGTTCTCGTATGATCGTGTCCGTCCGCTCTGGCACCCGGCCCGTGCTGCCCGCGCCTGCCCTGTGCCGCCACCTGCCGGCCATCACGTGCTGGCGCCGCGCCGCCAGGGTACGAGTTCTGGTTCCCGTTCCTGTCGGAGCAGTGCGGCGTCTCGGTGCTGGAGCGTCAGGTGCGGCCGCTCTACAAACATGTGGTGCACACCGGCTACCAGCGGCTGGCCTTCATCGGACTGCCCACGGTCGTGCTGCCGTTCCCGCTGTTCCACAGACAGGTCAGAGCCGAGCGGCCGTCCCGGTCCTGACCTGAACTGACCTGATCTGACCTGACCTGATCGTGCTGGCGTTCCCGTTATTCTACAGACTGGTCAGAGCCGAGCGGCCGTCCCGGTCCTGACCTGAACTGACCTGATCTGACCTGACCTGACCTGATCGTGCTGGCGTTCCCGTTGTTCTGCAGACTGGTCAGAGCCGAGCGGCCGTCCCGGCCCTGACCTGACTGACCTGATCGTGCTGGCGTTCCCGTTGTTCTGCAGACTGGTCAGAGCCGAGCGGCCGTCCCGGCCCTGACCTGAACTGACCTGATCGTGCTGGCGTTCCCGTTGTTCTACAGACTGGTCAGAGCCGAGCGGCTGTCCCTGACCTGACCTGCGTCTGATGGATTTAGAGCTGAGCGGCCGCCCTGACAAGATCTGATCTGACCTAACCTTATCGTGTCCTATCCGACGTAATCTGGTCCGATCTGACCTGACCTGACTCGACTATAAACCATTTGGAGTCGAGTGACCATCTTGGCCTGACTTGAACTGACCCGACCCGGCCTGATCTGAACTAGTTTAACCTGGCTTGACCTGATATAGCCTGACCTGGCTGGTCAAAAAAAAAAAACGGCGCAACTGGGAGAGAGTTCTAGCCCTGTCCGACCTGACCTGACCATACATGTGACCTGGCCTGACGTGATGGAGCGGACTTCTTCCGATAAGTGTAAGCCGAGCGAAGCCCTTAGGAGCCAGGCAGCCGTCCTAAACTGACCTGACCTGACCTGACCTGGCGTGATGTGACCCGGCACAAACTGATGTGGTACTGTGTCTGCGATATATCAGATCTTGTCCGTGTGATTTCTCACCGTGTTCGCACGATGCTGGACCCCGTTGTGACCGCTGCCACCAGGTGCCTTTTTTCCTGGGCAGTCTGTCTGGCCGTCTGACGCTGCTGTGGCCGCTGCCACCAGGTGGCGTTTTTCCTGGCCAGTCTGTCTGACCGTCTGACCCTGCCGAGTCGGGCCGAAATGGACGCGGACACGGCGCGCGACATGGCCGAGCGGGACAAGATGGGCCTGCCGCGCCACTACGCCCACATCCTGGGACCGCTGCAGTGGGACTACATGGATCTGCTGGCTGACGAGGCGGGCACGGAACGCGTGCCGGACGCGGTGCGCGAGCTCTACGACGAGGTGCACGTGCAGCGTACGCACGATCTGCGCGGCTACAAGGATCGCGCCTTCCGCATTACCGGGCCCGACTCGTTCACGGAGATCACCGGCGGGCAGGTCAACGGTGACGGCCTCATCGGGGAGGAGGTCGACGGCGAGCTCAGCGGCGGCGAGGTGAACGGTGTTGAGGTCGCTGAGGAGTTCGGCGGTGAGGTGAACGGCGGTGGAGAGGTGTGCGGTGTGAAGGTCGCCGGTCAGGCGGCGGACGGCGTGGCCAGCAAGTTGTGACGGCCGGCACGGCGTCTCTGCTGTTCTGTACTCTTCGGCGCCGTCTTCTCGACTGGCGCTGGCGTGTCGCCTGCTGCCTAGGGCTGGCTGGCAGGAGCGGGTTGAAGGCTGTCAAGCCTGTTCCGTGTCGTGGGAAAGTAGGCGTGGTATGTCCGGCACCTGTTGTTGACCAGTGAAACGGTCTGGAGCTGTTGGTCTTGAGGGTGGAGCTGGTGATTTGTCGAAGGACATATCTGTTGAGCATGGGCTAGGTGAGCTAATCGAGAAATTAGGGTGGCTGTGCAGATGAGCTCCTGTTCGATAGCTGTAGTACAATCAGAGCAGCCACTGGTGTAAGTGTAATGCCTTGTGGTAGCACCTGATGCGTTACGCCTGAGGTACATTTCACATGTTTATTGACGATTGTTATGGCATGTGCCAGATTACCTCAGAATGGAGCTTCTTATGTCGAATAATCGAGGCACATCGGAAAGATGTAGTGGATCGGGTCTTAAAGATTTTGGATTATGTATACACCTGATGGCAATATATGTCACGGAACGTATGCAGTCAGAGAACTGAGCAGTCACAGAACGCACGTTGGTCGTGTTTTCCGACTATTTCTGTGACACGACCTGATTTTCTACACGGCTACTATTCATGTATTTTTATGTAAGCCTCCCTGACATATGTTAGCGTAAGAGTTGCATGCCGATGTTGCGTGCATTTACTCCAATTTGTTCATATTTGTATACGTGTGAAATGGTATTCTCGTTTTGATATTCGGTAATTTGGTTTTCCATTGATCCGAGACTGTCAGGATAACATGTCCATTCTGCTGTGGGGGGGGGAAATATGCAGTGAAATAGCGCCCGGAACAATACATTCAGTCCGTCACAGATCGGTCGGCCTCGAGCCCATGTCTGAGAACGCTTAGCCCCCGTGAGAGGCGGTGTGGGCAATTTCCTCCTAGCCTGCACCATAAAGACCCCTCGGTGCTTTTCGTGAGGACTAGGCCATGTGCCGGCACCTTGGCAAAACCAAACGTAAAACATAACCTAAATTTCTTGTTTTTCAGGAGGGTTAAAAATAACAACTGGCAGTAGTAGAGGCGACGACTCCGTTCCTCTTCCCCCTGCGCGTCTTGCCTCCGCTTCACGGAGGCCCCACACCATGCCGATATTATAACCGACATAAAAAATTCGCTCACACACATACAACCCAACGTAAAAAAGCACTTGTATCCGCCATTCTTTCGCCCTATAACGTTCAATGAAACATTTGCGCTAACCCTAAAATCGCCGCATACACCCTTAACGTAGCGTAGCTCACACAGACTTGACAGGTGGCGCATAATGACCAATAGGCCGAGGCACGCCTCTAAACCCAATATCAGCCAATCAATCATCCATGTCTGAGCCATCTCAGCGCACTGTTCTGGAAACTGCACAGGTCGGGGCGGACCGCGCTGCCGGCCAGTGCGTGACGTGACGTGGCGCGGCGCATTACGTCTCGCCGGAAGCGAGCGATTCAGCGGTCTCTCGCGAGGGGCTGAACCGCAGGGCAGCAAAGACTGAATGATCACTGAAAACGCTCAAAAGATGACACCAACAATTTAACATCTTGGAGGCATTTACTTCTCCGTCTTTTACGCAATTTTTGGATGGTAAAATCAATATTCATGTTATAAAGGGTAAGACCAATTTTATTAAGCCAGAGGCACACATTTTTTAAGGAACTACAGGTAAAACATATAACGAAATATTTCCCTCTGGTTATTTTTCTCCTCCAAGCGGGGCGTGGCTCGCGGCGACCTTCCCCTCTGGGGTGTCGATTTGTATTCTTTTGAGAGAGGCCTGGCCCACTCAATGTTGATTTGCCACCAACGCCATGTTGGTTTGGGCCCACCCAATATCTTTTGCCGGTTGTAGAGGGAAATGGGTAATAACAAAGAAAAGAACGGCCGCAATAGATAAGAGATAGGCAGAAAGTAAAGAGAAACGTCTAACGGCGATGTATCTATCTTGCTATCTTCTATACATGTATAAGTATATATACACATATACATGGGGATAAGTGCAATTTTTATTTGATAAATAATAACAAAAACTCATAAATTTCCTTTGGTCAAAATAAAGTGGGCTAAATTTGTACAAAAATCCACATTTGGGGGAGGTTGGGTTGTCAGATCCCCAGCTCGCCCCCCCCCCCCCCAATAATGTACAGAAATGATTGTGGGGACGCCTGCTGCTGCAGTTCTACGTAACGGAGATGGGGAACATAGCAGGTGTAGGGGGCGCAGGGAATGACACGGAAATCACGCTGAGCTGAAACACATCTGAAGTTAAGATCCCTGCACGCCGTCTCGTCTTTCGCTCATTGATTTGCATACTGTAGGACATTTTGCACAATTCAGCGCCATCCGTATCAATGAAAGCTAACCAAAATGCACAGGTCAACAGTAATAGCACTTCACAGTGCTATCTGCAACATACTTTAAATGTTCTTTACTGGACCAACAAAGGCTACATAGAAGTAAAGGAACAAAGAAGCCAAATATGGGGTGTTTCGTTTCCGTCGGTCAAGAAATATGTTGGCCGAGTTTAAAAATTTCGTAAAATAGGAAATAGATGTGGTAGGAAGCCGCTAAATTGGCCATGGACACGTAGTCAAATAGTTCTTAACCCGCCATAGTCATATTTATCGAAGTCTGTTATCCTAGATGGATCCGGTGTAAGATGAACGCCCATTGGCATCGTTCTGGATGCGTTCCATCACTCATATCAGCCGACATTTGTTACATGCCGTCCGAAGTCTCTGCACGCCTTCCTCATGGGTTGCAGCTACCCGTTTTGTGCCGAAGATTGTGTCCGGTTCTTGGAATTCATTCATTCACTGGTCCTGCACACAGAGAAAAGTTCGGCACGCAATGGGTACTAGACCAGCTGCAGGAAACCACACCGCACAAGATACTACTTAAAGATCCTTTTATGTACTTATTGGCGATCTGCCCTCTCTTAGGCACTTTGCGGAACCTTCAAAAACACCCGAGGGTTAGCGGCGAGAGTACTAACTGTGCACCCCAGGTTCTACACGAAAGTAAATTGGGTGCTAATGCAAAAGTACCAATAAAGGTGTCTGCAGGAAACCACACCCCACAACGTACTAAATGGAGATGGGACTTTTCGTAGTACCGAAAAAGTACCTGGATACCCTCGCAGGAGGTTGGTTTACACCACCAGATGCTTTTCGTAGTACCGCATAAGTACTCAGTTACCTGCGTGGAGGGCTGGCCTACACCATAATAACCTTCACCTGCATGGTAAATTGGGCACCAATTGCAGCCACTAAATGCACAGTAAACACGTCGATCAATGCAACGAATCGTATATTGTAGTCCGCATCATACATATCACGCACACAGGACTTAGTGATTTTGTTCAGACATGTATCACTCCTCTGCAGAGGAGTCCAACGCTCATTTGCATTAAGTAAAAACATTCGAAGCTACAAGTATGCCGGTTTCATGCACAAAAGGAAAAGACTTCTTCGGAAAAACATTACAACACGAACTAAAAACGCTATGCATCTGCACACCGCACGAAAAAAGATCAAATACCCGGAACTCACAGTATTCCGGGTATGCTTGTACATACGGCCACCGAACCAGGTTTTCCATTTATTTCCAACCTGTTATGAACGCCATAGGGTTTCGCCAGCGCTCCTGCATTGATGTTTCCTGATGACCGATAAGACGATTATTATGATACGACGATATTTTGAGGGCGGAAATGGCCGTAATGACGCTGCCCATGCGCCGTTTGCAGTCTGAGCCGTGAAGGCGGGCCTGTGCGATGGTCGTATAGAATTTTGTTGCGTCACACCTATTATCAGTAATATGTGGCCGTGTACCGTGTGACACTGTACTGAACTGAGTACGTACAGCCGCTGTACGTACTCAGTTCAGTACAGTAGTCAGTATCGATGGACAAAATATTGAGTGGCGAAATATCAAACGTCAAAATATGGAACACAAAACATGGGACAGAAATACTGAATACGATAAATGTTACGATGTCTTACATCATCCGGCTAAAGAATCCAATGGAAAATGTGATGAATGATTTCTAAACGAGCCCGATAAGGATTGCCATGTAAATTGTTGCAAGCACGGCCAATGCTTGATAGTTACATGGAAGTACTGCTTATTCTAGATAAAGGAATGCAATCCTATGCTCCCAATAAAAATAGCACAACGAAACAAAAACGAACCTATACCTCGCTCACTGCTTTCGGGTTTGAGCGAAATCTAAGTCGATCGATACGGTTAAACCGGTAACGTCTCAGGCAACCGTGGAAGATCGCATTACATCGTTTACGCTTTCCGCTGTCATCGTGTCATTTTTATAGCATTCCGGGCAGTAAACCGTGCTTTTGGAGCGATCCGGCTTTAAAAGTAATGGATCGAGATCAGTGACCATTTTCTCTCAAGTTGAAGGTCAGATGTATGAAAGGCTGAATTTTTAAAGCTCGGATTTTGTTGCTAGTACCCCACAATATGAGCTTCGATTATTACAGACAAAATTTCTGAACAGTGGTAAAGATAAATATCATTGTTATAGAAATCGGCAATAAAAATGCCCTATGACCGGCTTACAGTCTTTTTAATGTCATATGTAGTCAGTAACCCACATCAGCTTGGAAAGGTCCTACACCTTTTAAACTCCGATATGTTCATTTGTCCAAAAAGTCTGGTATCGAAAACTGAGTCAAAGTCTCGTCAAACCACTGAGGAAGAAGCCAAATGTGGCTCAGATCTAAAACAGAAATGGCTTGCAAGCCCTCAAGAGCAAGTCATGATTCAGTGACCTGACATGACCAGGTAATAAGATTTTAAGGCCAGCTATCGCATATCTCATTTAAGCCAGCTTGTGCATGACGCAGGCCGTTCATCGGGAATCTAAGAAAAACCTCATGGAGGATGACAACCATTTCCGTCCCGGCGAGGGCTAAATTTAGCTCGCGAGAATTGCTTCAATTCAACCTTTTATTCCACTTTTGGCATAGGTTCTCCACAGCAATAATAGGATTTAACAAGCGTTTAGATAAAGAAAACCATATCAGAAGAAACAGGAAAGTGGTCCGTCCTCCTGAATTCCTTCAGTTTCATTAGATAAAAGTTGTGACGTTGCATTTAATGAATCTCCCCGAAATTTCCCCGAAAATCCCCGATTTTTTTTCCATTTACGACTATTCCAACATTATTTCCAAATATCGATCCCTGTGTTTCTCCGTCTCAATAAAGCTATTACCGCAAGCAGGTTTAAATATTCTCTATCAAAGGAAGTAAATAAGTGTAAGTAATAAACAAAATCCTCTATGTAACGTCTACTTTTAAAACGTCAGCAGTTACTAAAAGAAACAACACGTCACACTTCGCGTAGACGATGAGGTAAGCCTGACCTGAGACGGTTCTAAATCTAGATATTGGTTTATTTGGTGAATGGAAGCATTCAATGACCCTGATAAGAAACTGTTGCCAGTCACATTGTCAAGTAACTTTTCTACGAATCGGCCGGCTGATGTAAAATCTTGCCAGTGTATATCTGGAGCCCGTGCCTAATGAATGCTCAAATATAATTTGGAATATGTCAATTAAGTGATTTTTCATGGATCTTAATGAGAACACTTCAAGTACCCCGGTGGGGAAGCTACTAGATTACCTTCAGCTACCGGCGTTACCAACCCGGCTGCTACCATGGCTTCAGGAAAAAACTTTTTAGAAAGTCGCGTGGTTTGCTACGCTCTTCCACTTTTTCGACGCATCATTACGAATTTTCTACGCAGGAAACTTCACTTTGCTTGAAATTTTCGTGCAATGTGCTAGAGAATTAGGAAAATTCACAAACTTTCAGCGTTATACTGCTAATAGTTTGGCATCTGAAAGCTGCTGGGGGGGGGGGGGGGGGGAACAGAATGTCCTCTCGCATTAAAACGCGGTTAAGTACTGAATGCTATTTTACCAACCACAAAACAACGAAAAGCACTACCCGTGACCGAATCAGAAAGACACAGAGAAGCCCTTACAAAGAAAGCAGGTGCTTACAAGCTCACGTAGGTTTCCTAGGTGTTACCAAAGCTGGTGGTGAGATTGCAATGAATAACGCAGTATATCTAGATGCAATAAAAAAGTGTCAGTAAATGTAGTATATTGCAAATATGGAGGTATGAAGACGACTGTCAGAATTTCGTATTGTAGCGAAGCCGAGTCTCTCTGAGAGACAATGCTATGGCTGGCAGTGTCCAGGGGTGGTGCTTAAGAGTCTCTTCACCACATTCAATGAAGGTTAGGAGGCTAAGTTGGACGCACGTCTCGACGAAATGTTGAGGAAGAACATCAAAGGTCCAAACAGGGGCACCTGGAGAAAAACGGTGTATGACGTAACAATGCGTAATGCATCCGATGGACAGCGACGTGTTGTCCTCTTTATCAGCTGACACCCTGCACACGACTATGAGGTGATAACACTGCGAAACCCGCACTGCATAACGATAAATCAAGGTGAATCAATGTGCGTTCATATGAAGTTTAATCAATTTCTCTTCACCTGTTACCCGCACGAGCCGTCGGTAGCAGATTTAGCAGGTGTGGTAATTTGGCGGTCTGACGCCAGGTTCTTCCACAAAAACACAACACAGAGGTTGTCAGCGGCAGCAGCGGACGCACGCACCCAGCCGGCCGGCGCTGCGTGCGGGCTGGCCGGTTTCCGGGAACGGCGGCACGGGCGCCCTCCAGCGGCAGCCGGCACCGCTGAGTCACCGTCACTAACGACTAGCAGCGCCGCGCCGGCGGCCAGCCAGTCGCCGGCGACAGCTCGTCCCCGGAGGACGGTGGCCCGACAGCACGGCAGCGGACATGGCGGCTCTGGCTCTCCTGGTGCTCGGTGCCGTGCTGGGCGTGCAGCAGAGCGGCTCGGCGCCGCTGGGAGACGCACCTGTCGAGGCGGGTTAAGCTCACCATTTTAGTAGTTTTTCTTTACCTGATACAACTTAAATATGTTGTTTTTACTGCGAAAACAATTTTTTCGGCGTACTGTAATGCTGCAGTCGGTATGAAGTATCGTTGGGTTTAAATCTTCAAGGTCAGTTGGCCGTTAATTTAGATTTTAATCTTTAACATTTGAGGGGTCCAAATACCTGGGAGGAAAAGACTGTTTATGTATTCGTCATGAAAATGACTGTTTCTTTTTCTGAGGGGGTCGCAACAGCTTGGTGAGACGTGCCATAAATAAACTTGCCGTACGTCGTGGATGTAACAGTTTCTGCGTTTCTGGGCAAGGACCTACGAAACGAAAACCCTCCCGTGAAAAAGATATGAAAAAGATATCCCTCTGAAATCTCCCTATTTCTGATATCTTTGGTATCCCTCTGACGTCTCTCCCTCTGAAAAATACATCCGTCTGGATTCTGAGTCATTGTTTTGTTGCATGCAGGGGTGTAGGACCCTATACAGCAGGGGGGCTTCACTACCCAACTTACAGTTGCCCCCCCCACCAACCTAGCGGCCAGTGCCCCATTTTTAAAAACAAAAACAAAACAAAATGACCCAAATCCCAGTAGAAATAAGTATTTGGGTTATCCCGGGTTGATCGACTCAGGGCTGAGTCCCCTCCCTCCTCTCAACTGGTTTTGCGATCCTTCACCCCTGGTTGCATGCCATGGATAGTCGGCCCGTAGATGTTTGGTTTGTGCTATGTTTACCAGCGTTTCCGCTCGACAGACTGCTGTCTTCCCTGGCGTTACATGATTATTTGAAAAGATTGCAATGCTCATTGCTCGCAGCTTACACTAGAATGTTCTTATTTAGAACTCATGTTCACCTGCGTGTTTTCGTAATCAGATAAATTTGTCCTCGCAAAGGGAGCAATACAGATTGTTTTGCAGTTGCAGGTTACAATGGTCCCTCTTCATCTGCTGCCTATAAGAGGCATTGCCCTATGTCCTCATCCTCACTCCATTCTGGTTCCTGTTTTGCCCATTCTGGCTTCCTGCCTTCTGGTGTGGCACATTTTTCCCGCATTACTATTCCTCCATTGCAGCTCGTTATCCGCTGACCCTTGGTTTTGTTCTCTTTCACTTTATGTTTAACTGCCCTCTCTACTTTCATGTCTGGTTCTGAGCGTCACGCTCGTCCTCCGTGAGCTTTTTGTTGTTGGTTCTGTTCAGAGGTCTGCCCCACGAGGAATGCACTGCTTCCGTGAAAGTGGTCGATCGTCGCTGCCGCCGGTCAACGACCGTCCGTTACCGGATGTCTGCCCCTGTAACGGCCGTCCGTTACCGAGTAGTCGCCCCTGTCACGCCCATCCATTACCGAGAGGCCGCCCCTGTCACGGCCGTCCGTTACCGGATGTCCGCCCCTGTAACGGCCCTCCGTTACTGAGTGGCCGCCCCTGTCACGGTCGTTGCGGGATGACAAGACAAGACGACGCATGTTGTGTGCAGTCGGAGGCCGAGTCGAACAGGGGACCCACTTCACAGCTCTGACTCGCTCATCTCCACCCGCGGGAAGGGCGGCCATGACCGACAGAGCATCGTCAAGCATTCCCGAGTAGGACAGAGTCGAGCGATCTGTCTGACTGCCGGCTGCGCTGAGACTGAAAGACTGTTTTTCCGGCAGACGTTCTTGGCCGAGTACGGCTACTTGTCTCCGGGCAGCACCAGCGACCGGTCCGGCTCTCTGGTGCTGCTCTCAGAAAACATAGCCGCGTTCCAGCGCTTCGCAGGTCTGGAGGTGACAGGTGAGTGACCGCTGGCTATGCACTGTTGGCCTGTCCTCCGCTGGTGTTGTCTAGTGTGGCAGAGTTCTCTGACCGACCCACAGGAACAGGCGCCACCCAGCTGTTCGGCCAGTGCCCCACGGCAGACGGCAGACGCTAATGGTATGTCCCATGTGCACTGCCTGAAAACGGGTACCTGGACTTTGTGTGTAGTCCTGGTGTCAGGCTATCTGTTTCTGCTAACCGAGTTGACTTACGTTCCCGCCGTAGGCGATCTCAACGATGCCACGCTAGAGAAGATGCGCCAGCCCCGCTGTGGAGTCAAGGACAAGCTGGGACCGGCGCACCGTGCCCGCCGCATGAGGCGTTACGCTCTGCAAGGTGGGTGGTCGTCACCGGCGTGGGTGTGAAACACCAGTTTGTACGAGAGGCTGCGTCGCAGCCGGGCCCGCCCTCAGAGTCGTGCTCGAGCGGTGGCCGCCGCCGCCGCCGCCGCCGAACAGGGTCGTCAGTTCCGGCGGCGATGCCGGCCTCGCCGGTGTGTTTGCCGCCGCGCTGATGCCGGCCCGGGGGTCGGGCCAGCTCTGGTCGATATTGTGCGCTCGGCACACACAGTTGCGGGCGGCGCCGGTCGCAAAATGGCGTCAGCTGCGTTGCTGCTGGCATGTGCGACCACGCTGCGACCCGATGTGACCGGTGGCGGACTGGCGCCGCGCCGTTCACCGGGCGGCCGCAGTTCGACCGATGGCCAGAGAGAGTCGCGGCGGCGGGAAACTGATCGGGGAAACAGGGCCCCTTTTTATAGCACACATCCCGCTGGAATCGTGTGGGTACCTGGACGCCATAGGGTTTCGCCAGCGCTCCTGCATTGATGTTTCCTGATGACCGATAAGACGATTATTACGATACGACGATATTTTGAGGGCGGAAATGGCCGTAATGACGCTGCCCATGCGCCGTTTGCAGTCTGAGCCGTAAAAGCGGGCCTGTGCGATGGTCGTATAGAATTTTGTTGCGTCACACCTATTATCAGTAATATGTGGCCGTGTACCGTGTGACACTGTACTGAACTGAGTACGTACAGCCGCTGTACGTACTCAGTTCAGTACAGTGCGAATTATTATGGTTACATGTTTATCGAGTCAACTTACGACGTTTGACCTCTAAAGACCTCAGATGATCTCGGAGTTATATGGGATGACCTTGGATTTAATTCATGGTGTTTGAAAACGTTTCAAATCATTTGAATAGACTACATTTCTAAAACTTTTGTTTATGACCGTCGTGACGTAGGGTACGCACGAGGCCATTTTAGTTGATACCTTCGTGACCCAGCTCCCTATGGTACTGACGTAATTTGAAAGCAAATAATGAACAGTGTTTTGAGCTACATACATTTCGGATTTTTAATTAAGACAATAGCGTTGAAAATATTTGCATGGAACCAAATTTTGAATTTTGTTCTTGCCCTGCCCTTGTGAAGTAATTTAACCCTATTCCCGGCAGGGGGGGCGGAATCCGCCCCCGTCGGGTTTTTTGCTTGCCAATTCCAGGCCTTTTAACGCAGCTTCACCAAACTTGGTCACTTTTCCTAGCCATTTTTTCTACGTATCGTGGCAAAATTTCAAAATTCTACTTTGCTGAGGGGCGGAGCCAGGCAACGTTTTTGGGAGGCACCTCATGCCATTTTCGGCCATGTTAAGGCTAAAAGGAAAATGCCTGCCAAAAACAGAGTTTTGAACATAGAACTCAAATTTTATATGGATTTATAACTAAATAGTTGGGCCATGTGCAGACGTAACTTTGTTTACCTGAGGTCATTTTACAAGGTCAGGTCAAGGTCAAAAGTCAAAATTTGTTTTTTTGCAATAATTTCTGCGTCGTTTTTTTAAATGCCAAACTCGGAATATATATGACGTAGAAGGGTGCCTTCTACTTGTGTACCAAGTTTCAGCTTGATATCAGGTCGGGTCACGGAGCTATAACCTAAAATGTCAGTGCGCGTACCCTATATCGCAATAGCCATAAAATGACATTTTTGAAATAGAGAGAATTCAAACAATTGAAAACGTTTAAAGATAATATTAAATGCATAGGAGATCATTCCAAGTGCCCCCAAGGTCACTGTAGGTCATTTAAGGTCAAAGGTCACAAGTTGATTTGAGAAACGTGTGACCATGACAGTTCCCCCCTTTTTCATGTCCCTGGCACCGTCTATGCTAACATTATACAAACATTGTAATGCGATTTGTACTTCTTTAGTATAACATGACTAGCAGAAGCCAAAAAAGGGTGTTTGCCTATTTTGTTCATCCAGTTGTTAGAAAACTAATCCTCCTATTTTTGAAACCCTTGAAATTTTTGAATTTTCTAAAAATTTCAGATTTGCGGACCCATGGTAAAAGCCCTATTTATAATCTCTCGATTCATGCCAGTTTCATCGAAATCGGTCGATAAACAACGGAGTTATAAGAAGTCCAAAAGTACCCCCCATTTTGCCCTTTTTGCCCCCCTGTATCCACAAATTTCAAAATTTTCAAAATTTCTTTTTATAAACATGCAGTTCACGTCACGGCAAATCGATTGCCGTTTGTTGCGATGAAATCGGATGAGTAGTTCTCGAGATCTCAGGGGGGGGCCGAATCCGCCCCCCTGCCGGGAATCGGCCATGCCGTCTAGCCTTCCGGGAATAGGGTTAAGGTTAACGAAATATCTTTGGATGTATCTATGCATTCATGAAATGTTTTAACCTCCACCTTAAAAAATTGCATTTCGGCAGTCATTTTTCTTTTATCTCCAACAGTACTAAACATGACCTGAAGAGTTTCCCAAAAATTCCCGTCCCTAAGCAAGAAATGAACATCTGAAGGATATAATAATTTGAAGGGTGAATAGGTAGGAAACGTGCTCAAGTTTCGTGAGGCTGCTTCAAAAAACCATGGAAATGGCGAACAAAAAGCCGGATGGAGGTTTCTGAGTCCTCCTCCCACTGCCCATACAGGAATATGGTCAACGACCTGTATCTCCTACAACAGAGGACATATATTAACCCGTCCTGACTGGGGGGGGCAGTTGGCTGCCCCCCTGAGATTTTTCTGGGATTGCGAGAGAACGAACAGACACAGAGTCATGAAACCTTGTGTACCTTTTGGTTCATAAATTTTACATGTTGTGTCAAAATTTTGACCTCAGGTCAGGTCAGGTCAGGTGCTTGACTTATGTCAGGTTAAACAGACCTATGTCCAAAAAAGTTTAGCGCCATCTAACTTTTTCGCAAAACAAGATATTTCAATAATATTTTCAGGGATTAGTGGTCGTGATAGATGCAACAAATCTGTTATCTCAGATTTTTCGGAATTTCCCGGGTCATTGACCTAAAGCAAACCCATTTTTAGGACATGTCGTCGTTTTTTTCGGAAATTGACGAAATATTTCATAACATTTTTAGTGTGGAGTGAAGCAGACATCTAGTTGCCGTCACTGCGCAAAGTATCAATGACTTCCAGCCATTTAGCTGAGGTCAGGTCACGAATAACTGTAATGAGCCAAAATGTACCACGGTCAAAATCAGCGATGAATTACTCAGAATGGGTAGAAAATGGGAGAATAATCTTGCACAGACGTAAGTAATACCAGGAACCTCAAAAAGTTTGAAAAAAATGCATATTTTGGAAATAAACGGGCTCTCGCGATTAAAGCCCCGCCAATTTTGTAAATTGCTAACTAATGAATTTTTCCAAAATTTAAGCATGAGAAACCATCACAAGAACCACAAAGATCAATAAAACTGACATGGATCGTCTTTTTCGCGAAAATAAAGGAACGTTAAAATTAGTTCCCGTCAATTTGGTACCGCATACGGCAGCGACGCACACCGACAGCTAGCGGGAGAATTGCCGTGTCTTAAATTCAATGTTTCGGCGTATATATTGAATAAATCTGGGGAAGTTAGACGTGTATCGGCATCCGCGGACCTTTACATGTGCGCTGGTGCCTTTACCTATGCGTTATTAGTCACAGCCCTTGAGATTCTGCTTTGACAACGTACAAACACAGAAGAAGTCGACCTGGGCTAATGCAAGGCAGACATGTGCCGGGATCCGGATGGAATGCATGCTATCCTCGTTTTGCGTCGGATTCTGAGCTGACCAAAATAACTGTTGCGTTAGCTGGGCAGGCACCGCTTTGCTCCGGAGGGACACAACCTTTCCGAGATGACACAGTGACCCGCCAAGAGGGTTAGCATAAAGAGGGTTAGCATAAAACACGGGATAACCCGCATTCCATCAGGATCGAGACACATATCTAAACTGCAAGGTACTGGTATTTGTGGTGCCTGAGGTACAGTCGCTGTTTTCTTTTTTAGTTGAGCTATCAGGTTTTTACAATTTTGTTATGTAGAACAGAAACAATTTAGGTCTCCTCGAATCAGTTTTTGACTGTGTAACAAACAGCTATAGAAGAGCAGGAAGCTGAAATCGTTCCATGGTTATGATGGCAGATAACCGTTCTGGGTATCACTGGTTCGAATCCAGGTGTGAGCTTACAAATCAACTGAGTTTTTCTCGTGATTCAGTACCTGAAGTGACTGCGAAGGAAAATTGTCATCGTGAGGTACGCCATCGACGGTGGAAATCGGTCCATGCCGTATTTGCATCGTGGCAAAAAACGCGTATGGTTCCTTCATGCATTCACCCCGACTCCGGCCGATCCCTCCCCCTCATCCTATCCACGCCCATCTCGCCACACACAAGACTGGTGACAAAATGCAGTCCACCGCCTCAGGACGGGGACGTCAAGATGTCTTTTTGCCATTTTGTCCCACGACGTAGTGAGCCAGAGACACGAGACTGTGGAGACGACTTTCATGAGCGGCGCGTGGCGTTCAGCGCGCGACGAGTGGACGACAGGCGGTACAGCTCACTGCTCCGTCCCTGGGCTGCTCGAGACCGGGGTCAGCGGACGGCCTGGCAGCGGAGCTCACGGCGCGTTCCGCCGCGCGGCTGGCCGGCGTGGTCCCCGGCGACCCCTGTTGCAGTTATTGCCGCAGTGATGTTACATCGCAATACGGCGCTGGTGCAGCCGCCAACAGCGCAGGACGCAAGGTGGCCTGTGACTCTGGTCAGTCTGCACTGGCGCAACATTTATCAGCGGTTATCGATAATCGAGCACAGATCAAAAAGCTCTGGAACAGGGACGGATCCAGGATTTCGCCGGGAGAGGCGAATGGTCAGTGTGATGCCTCTCTCCCGGCCAGACTCCACCATTTTTTTTGCTCCTATGACAGAAACCCCGTGATGCTCATACAGTGCACATTCGGGGCCCCTCTCCTGAAGCTCCTTCTCAGACCTCGGGAGAGATTTTCCCATCCCTCCTTGGATCTGCGTCTGCCCTGAAAAGAGGCAGAGGAAGGTTGAGATAGTTGCGCGACAGCGTAAGAAAAAAGCAGACTCAATAACAATGTATGTGTGAAACAGCATTCATCCTTTGGTTTAAAGCGTGTTCTTGACTTGGCCCATGGTAACTTGTTGACCACATTTTGTCGAAATATATCCATCCTGTTCAGACAGTAATGCTGCAAATTTCGGCATGTTTTATGTTATAAATGTTGGACGGAAAGCCAGGGGAGGGGTAAAAACAATAAACAAAAAACTCGAGCACCAAGCCCATTTTCCGAGCATTCCTGTAGGACTCATGTCGCATTTTCCTCAACTAGGACAACTGTCACCGTTGCCCCTCCCCTTTCGTTCTTGCCGCCGACGCTGGGAGCCCCTCGTCCCGTGTTGAGGCCGTTCTGTGCCACCTGTCACCCCTGATGTGTCGTTCTGTCGCTATGTTCCAGCTGGCAGGCTGTCCTCACTGTCTGCCACGACCTGAGGCCGCTGACTACGAGGCCGTCACGATGGCATATTTTCCACCCCGTCTCCGCCTCGAGGATCCCCACGCTGGAATCATCCCCTTCCAGCGGCGGTTTCGACGTTCGCCCGACTTGCCTGTCATGGCCGGAGATCGCCAGCTGGAAGAGAGACAAGCGCGATTTCTGCCGAGACCGAGGTCGTGAATCACTGTATCTTGCCCGGAAGGACAGGCAATGTGTGGTAGATGGTGCTGCAAGATTTTTGGCGATGGGAACGACGCCAGCAATTTTTTTCCACTCCTATTTCCCTTTTAGCTTTCTCTCTTGCTCCCTGGGAGGTCATTATTGAGTGTGCACGTATAGCGCGAGTCTCGTGCCTTGAATAAAGATTGTTGTCGGCTCTTTTTGATCTGCCTCATTATGATGCGGCGAGAAGTACTCATGAAGCAACATAATACGTAGAGGGACATTGAGCGGAAATTCAACGCGTAAATTTACCTCCAGATGAATATCGAGTTAGTCGCAACACCGCAAGGATTGCATTCGATGCCAGCGAAGGACGAACTGTGATCGTCAAGAATTTCTAGCAGTTCTTTATCTTTAAAGTCGGCGGTGGTCCTGGGTCTTCACGCAACGATTCCCGACTAGACTTTGCCAACACTTGTTAGTGGTTATTGATAATCGAGCTCAGATCAAAGAGTCCTGGTATGGGGAAGAGGAAGACTGAGATAACAGCGTCACGTTCCTCGAAAACAACACACTCATAATAAATTATGTGTGAGACAGCATCCATCTTTTGGCTTGAAAAGTCTTATTGACCTGGCCCGTGATAACTTCCCAAACCACATTTTACCTAAAGGCATCCGCCCTGTTCAGACAGAAATGCTGAAAAATTCAGGTGTACATTTTTTACTTGCAATAGCTTTGTATAATTCACCACTGTTACTTGTGAAATGATGATCACTTCACTATGCGACGGTCATATCATGGAATGCCCAGCAGGTCATAGGCGTTTCGTGAAAAGATGTGAGTTTGGAAACTTGTTTTTGCCAGTTCAGGCAGTGGGGCGTACATGCTTCGTTTTTTGATAGTATTTGCGAACATAATGGATGAATTATTTGGATGTATCTAGGAAACGGTGCCAAAAAGGATATACAACCGTGACATGTTAACATAAGAGGTCATGCTAGGTCACATGCATGATGGCAATTGGACTGATTCGCGTTGTGCTGGATGGAGTTGTTGCCGTTGACTTTCTCCATCGTTCAAGTCAGACAAGCACATCTGTATGTGTTTCTTAGCAAAGTTCATCAAATGCAACGTTGGGTCATGTTAGGTCAGGTCACGTCATAGGTAGATGTCAAAACGAAATGAAAAACAACATTGTCACTGGAATATCGTTCAGTAGCAGCAGACAGCAGTTATAGTTCCTCGACAGAAAAGGAAAAATGTTTTTTGTCCTGACCTGGCTTGACCTTGATCCGATAAAGAGCAGACAGAGCATATTTAAATATCACGAATGCTATTGCAATTCTTTACTTGACGCAGTTCAGAATCGCAGCGAGTAATGCTTGCTCTTTGTCAAGAAGAATAATGCAATCTTATCTGATCTGGCCTAGGATGACACTGACCTGGTGAAACGCAAATAATGCAAAACTGGTCATAAGAAGGTTTCACTTTCATTCGTCTTGTCACGTAGATCAAAACGGTTCCGAGTATCGTTCTTTGGCATGTAAAGTAAAATCAATATTTCGCTTGACCTAGGTTGAACTTGACCCGGCATTTTTTACATTTTGGCACGCATTTGATACAGAAGATCGTGACCTTTCATCTGGTATCCAATGGAAGGCTCTAAGACCACTATTACCGATGGTATGAGGTACAAACCGACGTCAATTTTTCCGACGTTGTGTTATGCGTTTTGCGTGACCTCTGACGTCATCAGTCATCAGTCATCAGGGAGCACCCTATTTGACACGATCAAGGCGGTCGCGGGTACAAAAAACATGCCAGACGGGGCTGGGTTAATTCATATTTACCATTTCAAAGCTAGATAATGAAATTAAATGTGCTTTATTCATACAGTTCGAAGTCCATTGTTTCGCACCTTCTACGAGCATAGTTTCTTATAAATTTCCTGTATATAGTTCCTTAATAAAGTGGCTTTCTAGCAACTTCATTTAGTACTTGCGGTGAATGACATCGTGCTCACCTGAAAGAGCATTCTTCAGAATTTCTGAAAATATGTAAATGAGATGGCTACGACCATCCAGTGGAAACATATTGTACAGCAAACACAGGGGTGATATTTTTTAGAATCACCCTGTATTTCAAGGTCATGGCACAGTCTGAAATAAGGAGTCAGCAAGGCAGATGGTAAGCACATGCCAAAACAATGAAAAGGATTGAGGTAGAAGAATAAAACCGTGGGGCAAAAGGAAACCTGATCCAATTTTGAAAAGCAAGACTGCTGGTCCTTAGTCTGGATGCAGGCTGGAAGCAAATGGGAGGAGTGAGAGGAAGAAAAGAGAAGAATGAGCTGACGAAAAGGAGAATGAAAGGCTAGCTACGGACTGGGTCCGTCATTTCCACCGCGCGTTCTCCAGCGCTCGCTGCGGTTGTCAGAGACCAGCGAACTAATCCGAGAACGGTCAGCCACGAGGGACGGACGCAATAACGGACGATGCGCGAGGACATAGCGGGGGCGGCAGGGACGCGCCGGCCGAGGGCTGGCCGTTCCCGCTGTCCACAAGCACTGAGCAGCGTTAAGCTGCCAGTTGTAGGATGTGTTCGTCCAGTGACCAGGGCTGTGATATTTTTGGTGTGGCGTTTCCTAGATTACCTGCGGTGCCACGAACTAGGTGTAGAATTAAGACAAGGCATTCGTTCTTGTGAAAAAGCAATTCCGGGTAGCCATTGGGAAATATAGAAGATTAAATTTTCTTCAGGCCAGGCAGCAAATTATTTTACTTCAAGCACCTTAACCCTCGCAGGACGTATTTTTCCTTATACGTCAGACAAGGGAGATGGCTATCAACCCCTCCTCTCCTCCCCCGCCCGTTTCGTTCCTAGTTGAGACAGAACGAAGAAACAAAATAAACTTGAAGCTTTATTCTTTCTGATTCTTAAAATATCTGACCTGACGTGTTCAGGTCACCTAGTGGTCTCTGAGGTTAATGAGAAAGAGAATACCACTCCGTTTGCCATCCCCATCGTTACTGTAGTAGTTTTATAGCCGAAATGCGCGCAACGACGTACGTGTGATGACTTGGTATGAAAACTGATTAGTCCTTACATTCAGTGGTTGTTTTTATTCTTGCAGGCCAAAACCAGGTTAACGAGAGGCTAAATATCATTATATCATCGGTTATTACTAGGCTAGTGCTACTACTGAACAGTGTTTTGATCATCGACAAGGGTAAAAATAGTTGTCATGACTGGAATCAGCGTGAAAAAAGCTCAAGACTAATTCAAATGCATTTTTAGATTAAATAAGACTAATGACCTCATTCGACCTTGGAAAGGTCACTGGTATTTCTCGTGAAGGTACGCTGTCAAACATATGTTAAAACAGCCATGCATCAAATACTAACCCTGTATCTCTTCGGACTTCTGAGAAAGAATCCATAACGCAGCTCATACCTACCGAATCGGTTTGCAAAGCCACGAGACTGATGTAACTCGGCGACTTGACATGGCCCGTTAATTGCTTCTGAGCGGAAAGATGCGGAAAGGATGTTAGGTCAGCCATGGCAAAGTCTAGGTTCGCGATGCGAGCCATTCGCTGACAGTCCCGGAAAAATAACGTATGTAGAGATGGCAACCATCATCCCTTGCCCTACGAGAGTTAATGTTTTGAATTTTTTGACGCTTGTGCTCATGTGTTTATGATTTGGAACTAATGCTGATAGTCAGAGCGGGTCACAATAATTCAGTTGTTGACCGCTTTAGGTGGTTCCGGATCTTTCTTTGCGGCGAGCTAAGCTTTCATAAAAATTGCTGCACCAAATGGAGTCAATGGAACACGTGATAACTTGATGCAAACAGTGCATTTGAAGTACTGACGGTAACAGTGCAAAACAGCTGTTAAAGTCATCCTGAGGGACGCAAAACCAAGACTGGCAGAGGCCCGCCACGTACGGCTCCATGCAAACAGAATGAAAATGCCGCTATCATCTGCATGTGGAGGCGGATTAGGAAATGAACCGCTTGCCCTTGAGGTTGCAGACAGCAGGCTTCATGAATATGAGGCGCGGCGCGGCGTGCTTCGTAGCGGTGACATTCAGCCCGTCCTTTCAGGCGCGCATGCAGAAGCCGCCAGCTCAGCGGCCGCCGCCGCCCGTCACGGGGCCAGGGTATGCCGTTACTGCCGCCTGCGATCTACCGCAGGAGGGCTGTGCGGAATTCCATGATGGGCATCCGCGACAAAGCTCTCGCTTAGAAGCGTCAAAATGATTGACCAGGCACCGACCGCAATATTTCGCCTACAGATTGTTCCATTTACTGTCCCACCCTTTGTCTTTCTCGTTAACCAACAGTCTGATTCTGAGGATTAAAGCTGGAATCGATGGCCCGTCACCATGAAGCTCCAGACATGTCCCATTTGCAGGCCTCGAGGTCACGGATGACGTCGTAGGTCAGGAAAGGCCCTAAAACAAGCAATTTGCTGCTGGCTTCGCAGGCATATTGACAGGGTGAACATGGTAGGAATGGGCTATATGTATTATCAAATAAATTTGTATTGTGCGCCGGACGTTGTTTTTGTAAAGTCACCTCAAAGTCAACCGAGGTCACGAAGCCAAATTACGTCCCTTACCTGATTTCTGACCATTACCCAACCACCTTTGAGCATGACCATGCATGTTTCTGATGGATTACACGAGAGAATCTCACAACGACTTTTTCTCTACAACTGCCACACTTTAGTTGCTATAGAACCAGATGTGTTTGAGAGAAAAAGTTAAATCGGCACTGCGACTACTGATCTACGTTGACGTCACTCCATGACGCGTACCACTTGTGTGACTTGATGTTTACTGTGACATTGATCTGGCTACGGTTCGATAAATGTGACCTGATCACAACGGGTTTGATGGCTGAATCGACGTTAAACATTAAAAATTGCATTTGTACAAAACTTGGCTTGTGATGACCTTTCATGAGGTCATGAGTGGGGTCCATTTATTTGCCATGGCATTATAACACATGCGGCCAGTATCAGCTATTTTGCAGCGCCAGTGTATTCGATGAAGGTGAAACACACTTGGAGAATGTCGGTTTCACTGGCGCTTCACCAAAAAGGCGTAATGAATATACCAAGGGTGATGAGAATTTGACGGCGTTGCGCTTCCGGTTATGGTGTTATACAACGCAGAAAAATACGAGGGCGTCCAACGAACTCTCCCCCTCAGCCTCCTTCCACATCTCCCTCCCCCTGCCTCGCAAATAAATAGTTATGAATCACAAGCGAAGGTGAGTTGAGCAGTTCTTTTATTACGTGTTAGGTAGTAACAGGTACAGATTATTCATCCAAAGTGCTGCTCTTTTAATATCGTTTAACTTTCGCATTTGGTGGGTTGCTAAAAATCAATTTTTTTAGCACCTCCGGACAGCCAGCTTAGGCGTATCACGCGTTCGGTGCCTGTTACGCAATCACTTGACGTCGCATGGTGGTAAAGAATTCATGGCACGTTGAAACTGGGGCTTTACAGAACATGTCGACCATAGTCAAACACGTTCGTACCCCAGAGCTCAATGGAAATTAGTGCATAGGGTTTTCTTAGATGCTGAACCTAATGGTTAAAATTTTGCTTCGTCAAACCTGCAGTTTGTCTTGTAGATCCAGGAGTTCCTGGTGAGTCACGCGGTGGACGTGGTTTGTTGGCGAAAATTCGACATACATACTGTTAAAAACCTCTGACAAAGGATGTTTTTGCACTTGCAGTCCATCAATGATTTGACATCTGGCAATGCTTTCCATATAAAACATTGTTTAAAAAATGGAATGACCTGGTTACCTTAGGCCATCAAGGATTTCAAATCAGAAAAGGTGTTCCGGCTAAGGTATTGCTTTTAACAAACCAAATAACTGGCTTAGTGGTAGCTTAGTGCAACCTCTAGGCATCTGAGAATGATTTTTTGGAATCTTTAAAACCACAGACCGATCTTTTATTTGTGTAACGTACGAATAAAAGCTACATGGTAGTTCTGGTGAGTATGTTTTTGGCATCTTAAAATGGAACGTGGTTTTCAAAAAAAAGAAGACGTTTTTGCACGTCTGTCGCACTTCCAATGACGCAAGCTTGTAATGCCACGAAAATGAGAATCGGTGATCCTGGTAACTGGCAGATACATGCACACACGAACGAAAAAGTAACCCTAGCGTTTTCATTTCTCTTTTGATTTTACCTGGACCCTTTACTAGACGTCCTTGTCCCTGCACAACGTACGCATTTTCACCGTACCATACATGGGCAGCATACTGGTATATTGGCCGCGGCACGAAATGCCGATAACTCTGCAGATGGCCGTAGAATGCATCGAAACTGTTGCGGAAATAACTACAAGCGTACGATAGCATTTATTGTTCAGCTCGCCAGCCAGCCATAAACTGAAATCCGTCAGGGTTTTTGGTTATTGGTAGGTCACACTACGTAACAGTGACCCATTTACCTATTTGCCAGGCCATGGTTGGACTAGATACCAGATAATATAAATGCAGCTAAAGTCATCAAGGTCCGTGAAAACACACACCTTGTTTCCATCTAGCAAGATGCGACTTACCTTGCCATCTCGCAGCCCACAGCTGACCGTGGTAACTGGCACTACGCCATTGACTGAGGGGGCAAATATACCGCTCCCCCGATGTCTTTTGAGCTGCTAGACGGATCTGAATGATTCAAACGCTAATCAATATCCCTGTGTGGTATGACCTCGGAACGTTGGAAAAACTTCAGTCCCAGGACAGTAGCGAGATCACAGGTGAACCCGCGCACGACCGTCGGTCAGTTACGATCATGCGCGATTGCAGGGGGTCAGTTGGCCGCCCCCCTCTGACTCACTAACGGCTGGTCGCACGGTAAAAATAAGCACACCGTTGGAAAGCTTGTGACGAGTAGAGCTCGAAACTGGTCTCATTTTTAGTTTTAGATAATGTCTAAGCAATTTACGTCCTATAGATGTTTTCTCATAGCCGACTCCATGAGACTGAGAAACGGCCTGAATCTCAAGGGCTGTGACTAATAACGCATAGTTAAAGGCACCAGGGCACAAGTAAAGGTCCGCAAGTGCCGATACACATCTAATTTCTAGGATTTGTTCAATATATACGCCGAAACGTTGAGTTGAAGACTCACCAGTTTTCGCGCCGGCTGTTGGCGTGCGGCGCAGCCGTGTGCAGTAAGAAATTAATGGGAACTAATTTTAGCGTTCCTTTATTTTCCCGAGAAAGCCTATCCATGTAAACTTTATGATCCTAGTGGTTCTTGTGATGGTTTTTCATGCTTAAATTTTGGAAAAAAGTCATTAGTTACCAATCTACAAAATTGGCGGAGCTTTATTCGCGAGAGCCCGTATATTTCCAAAATATGCTATTTTTCAAACTTTTTGAGGTTCCTGGTAATACTTACGTCTGTGCAAGCCAGTTCTGCCGATTTCTACCCATTCGGAGTAATTCATCGCTGGTTTTGATGGTGGTACATTTTGGCTCACAACAGTTATTCGTGACCTGACTTCAGGTCAAAGGCTGAAAGTCATTGCTACTTTGCCCGATGGCGGTAACTGCTCCACTAGAAGATGATCGCTAGATATCTGCTTCACTCCACACTAAAAATGTTACAAAATATTCCCTCAGTTTCCGAGAAAAACGACCTATCTCAAAAATAGGCTTGGTCTTAGGTCAATGACTCTAGAAATTCCGAAAAATCCGAGATAGCAGATTTGTTGCATCTATCAAGATCTCTAATCTATGAAAGTATTGTTTTGATATCTTGTTTTGCGAAAAAGTTACAGGGCGCTAAACGTTTTTGGACATAGGTCTGTTTGACCTGACCTAGATCAAACACCTGACCTGGCGTGAGGTCAAAACTTCGACACAAGGTGTAAAAGTAATGAAGCAAAAGATGCACAGAGTTTCGTGACTCTGTGTTGGTTCGTTCTATCGCAATCCCAGAAAAACCGCAGGGAGGGGCAGTCAACTGCCCACCCCTAGTCGGGAACGGGTTAAGGTTAAATCCAAAATTAGGGTGTCCTGTGATGATCACCAAAGGAATGCCATCAAATTTTATTCACATTCTGTCATAGATTATTTCAGTGCTTCAGGTGTGTCATGCTCATCGACATTGCCGATATTTGTTCAGATTCAGGTCATAGGTCAAACAAGGTTAATATCCTATGCAGGGCGGCGACGCACAGTATTGAATGTGGAGGACGGGAGATGGGTCGGGCAAGGCTAACTTCTCCTCCCAAATAAAGAAACTCACCAGACTTCGATTAGTTCGTTATTGCTGGCAACCATTATCATCATTTTTGAACTGTCTCCATGACCAGAGGTGGCGTTTTCCCCTTTTCGTCTGAAGAGTCTGATGTGCTGTCTAAACATGCTGAGGTCTTCGTCGCATTCACATTTTCTCCGTTTCGGTAACAACTGATATTTATGAGCGATTTCGAGCATTTACCTTCCTCGCCAGAATGCGCTTTCGTAACAGAATGTAAGTTTACTCCAAGGTAGTGGGGGATAGTCCCCTACACTCTGAAGATTGTAGGGGACGCGCCTCCTACGTCCTACAAGGTGTTGCCGCTCTTGGTCCCACTGTTTATTATCTCAAAAACTACTGGATCAGTTTGATCAAATGTAACATCAGTCGATAGTCCTTCATTAAACCCTCGCCTCAAAATACGTTTTTTTAAAAGAATTAGAATGGGTCTGGTCCAGATGACGTCAGTACGAAACAATTAAAAATCCGTGACCCAAAAAATATGACCCCTGATGATTAAGATGAGGACAAAGGTGTTCTGAAATTTCGAGTCATAATGGAGCCGACATGTGGTAGCTCATTTGTACAACATGATGGAAAACCTGAAGAAAAGTGCTTTTCAACGGAGTGCAGATTACAAGAAGAGGCTGACTTTGCGAACAATGTCGTCATTTGACATTAACCGGACAACTGAATTATTTGAGATGTTTAGGCGCATGGTAAAGGAAAACCGCACACATGAGCTGAGAATGATGCCACAGGTTCATGCTGTCACCGAAGGCAAAAAGACACGATGGCAGACGAACAGCGGTAGAAAGCCTTCTATGAATCTTACCAAGTAATCCGTATGTGGCCGTGTAAATACGATTGTGATGCAATCCAAGGTGCAAAGGGCAAAATGTCAGAGTGCAGAAGGGACTACTGCTGGAAATCTGAGAGAATACTTTCAACTGTATGACAAGTACAAGACGATCCCAAGAATCGGGTCTTCCCCATTCGTATCTCTGAGACTGATAAACTGTGTATGTCCTAGTAGGAGTCATACAAAAATCTTACGCTCACTGCTTCCGGTGTCCAGGATTTCATTTACCATGGTCTGACTGACCACGCTAATTGTGGCTAACAGTCACAACTGAGTGTGACAACTGACCACGTGAACATGGTGTCAAACCCGTGGTGGGCCCGACAGGGTCTCAGTGTGGTCAGCCCGCTCTGGAGCTCCGTGGTGGGCCCGACAGGGATTCAGTGTGGTCAGTCTGCGCTGGCGCCCAGAACGGGGCCGCTGCTCTGACTCCCTCACAGACGGCCGCCCGGCTGAAGTCTCCACAGAGGACGGCGACGAACTCTGCCACTGAGGTGCAGCCGCTCAGTGCAAGCGGTGCCAGTCAGGCCAGTTCCGAACAAGATCCTCATTGGACTCGCAAATGGCGACGGGCGTCGTCCAGCCTTGGTAGCAACGTCAACGTCATTCCCTGCCTTGTCGGGGGCTCCGCACGCTTCTCTGAACGTCCAGTGGAAAACATTATAATTTTACTCTAGGCTTTATGGAATGAGATGGCTTAGGAAATGAGATGTTTTCCTCGTCGTAGGGATTTCACCAGAGGTCCTTGGAACGCCCCAGTCACCTTCTGTGGGACTGCGGCGGCATTAATGCAGCAATGGCAAAGGCTATCAACGGTTATTATTTCCATTCCATGCAATGACTATCGCCGCTTTTTACTTTAACCCCCCTCCCCCACCCCCTCGTGATGTTTTAGGTCTCTGAACCGGCAGCACCCGTTCGGTAGCCAATGGCGACGCAGCCTTTGGAGAGAGGAACTCAGCTCTGTTTTACTGTTTTACTGTCTTCTGTCAGTCGACATTCACAGCAAGGCGCCCCTGCAAGACCCGGGCTTCTTCCGAAGAATTGGGAGTTAAACGGTGATAGCAGCTACGACCCCTCAAAAGCTAGCAATTCCGAGCATGCGGAGAGGAGAGGCCATCCAGCCGCCTTCTCCATATGCCCGGATTTGGGATACACACCCTCTCGTGAGTCATGGAACTCGATGAGCCAAGAAACCCATTCCTTTATAGCCCAAACGGCACTTGCTTGCTTTAAGCTTTAAGTTGGCTGCCATGATCTTCCGGAAGACCCTTACAAATGCCCGTGTCCATTGTGTCCATATCCTATCACAGAACGATTTCACATGTGCTGTAACAGAATGGCGCCTTTTTATCCACGAACAATTGTCCGTGAGTGACTTCCAAGCTCTTATCCGTCCTTGGCGGCTAACGGCGCCAACGGCATGTGGCGCCGTCACTCGCCGAAGGCGGGCAAGGGCGCCAAAATGTCAAGGAGGGCAAAGCCATCTCGCTCTCCCATTGGGATCAAGGAGGGTGGCTGCCTCGCTCGCTCACACTCCCCTCCCCCCAGGATCCGTCCCTTCCCGTGCCTGAAATATTCCATTTCCAAGGTGAGCGAATGCGTCATTCGGAGGTTTATAGGGAGGTTGACAGGTGGCAGCACCATATACAGACAGATGGCGCTGACTCTCGTGGTTCAAGCTATCACAGGCTAGAAATGAGTTTCTCCCTAGGCGAGACCTTAGATATGTCTTTGAAGTCAATATTTCAGTTGTTTTTACTTTAGCATAGCGCTTCGAGTATGGAAAAGTCGACTAGGCTGACTCCAGTGCGGGGCAGTCGCCCAAGTCCATTTTCGGGGAAGAGGGGAGGGGGCGACGAAGGCGGTCTCCGATTTGGATTGTTGTATGTTATGTGTTTCGGCAGATATTTTTACCAGGAGTGATGGAGCCTTACTCGTGCCGTCTCGGCACCTCCATGGGGGCGGGGTTTTCCCAAGCACAAGTACAGACGTCCAGTAGAATATCAGCACTAGCCCCCCCCCCCCCCTCAATAAAAAGTACATTGTAGGCGAGCCCATTGGACCTCCCATCCGAGTGATGAAATGCCAGCTATGCTGTTAGACCCGGTGAGGCTTCCCTGGGACGCCGCGACGCTGGACTGTTACCTGGGGTCAGGTTGGTTGTTTCATGTTGAATACTCTGGGTGGTACTTCGCCGCCGGTAGTTCTGCGCTTCAGGCTCAAGGGGACCAGAAGGAGTTTAGTCTTATGCGGACTCAGATGCTGGCTCCGGCGCTCGGACCACCCGAACGGCCACCTGATGTGTCGTAAATAAATTGCAGTATATGATGATCAGCGTTCTTCTTGCTTGTGCCTACCGCCCTTGACTCGTTTCCACCAGTTTTGTATTCCAAATATGTGTGAGCTAGGGTAAGGAAACGCCTCGCTTTGCACTCTGTACCGCTGTGAGTCGATGAGTGACGCAATGAGGCTTCTTCACACAGGACAGTCAGGAACTTTTTGGAGTAAAACTGTCTTGTCTTTCAGACAACCGTGAGCCGGTTTAATCTAAACTTCGCGCGTTCTCTTGACCTCAACGTGACGTCCATAACCCTGACCTCCGGGCAATGACCCAATTGGTCGGCCCGAGGACAAGACAAACTTCATGGCAACTTGACGTCAAATCAAATGTGGCCAAAAATGTCGCATTATAAAAAAGTCACTATAAAAAAGTCATGCAAACATTTATGTGCACCATCTTTCAAAACTTTCGGAAACGTTGCAGGGACAAAGTTTTGATCCTAGCTACGTCACAGCCAAACATGTGCCGGGATCCTGATGAAATGCAGGTTATACTCGTTTTGCGTCGGATTCTAAGTTCACCTGAGAAAGTGTTGCGCCATCTGGGCACTGCTATGCTCTGGAGGAACACAGCTTTTCCGAGATGACGCAATGACCCGCCGAAGTCAGCGAAGAATTGAATAAAACACGAAGATAACCTGCGTTCCATCGGGATCCTGGCACATGTTTGGTCTCAGCCACCCTCCTCCGGACAGAGAGTTCAGATTCCTAGGTTGGTATAAAATGGCCATACTTACTCCCTTTATAATATTTACGCTATTATGGTACCCTTTATACAGATCTTCGTGTTGGTGGTGCTCATGATCCTTCCTGTTTCATCAAGAACTAAACTTTTCGTTGGAGCGATGAGGAGCTAAATAACGCACGTCACGTGCAACACAAGAGCTGTCCCGAAGGCAAAAGCTCCTGGCTTTGATTATGAGTCTGGCAGACTGAGACGCTCCGAATTACCGCTACTGAAAGAGAAGAGACTGTCGAAAGTGAGGATCGGCAAGAGCTATTTGGCACATACATTCGGCAGAAACATTGCTCGTCGGTTTATGTGACACATTCCTTGTCGGAGTTTAGTTCGATATTAATATCTAGATCAGTAGATACCTAGATTATTGCTTGCACAAATCAGAACCATGTAGGGGTCAATAAGGTTTTGAAATGCATGGTGGAAAACAACACAACCCTGAAGTTGAAATGCTTTTGGAGAGGCATGTGCCTCTCCAATATTTGATTTTTTCTCCCAACAATATCTTTTCTTCTCCCGGTGTTCATGGCTAAAATGAAACAAGAAAAATCCTAGAATAGGAGGATTTACGCCTAACAAGGAGTTTGCACCCCTGAGATAAATGATCAAGTTGTCTTTTAAACATGCCTTAACCCGGCATTGACCAGAATATTTCGTCACCTCCCACTTTGACTGGGGGACGTTTAACGCCCCTCCCCCCACCTTCTGTCTCGAGAACCAATCGTCCGATTCGGCTGATTCAAAAAACAATCGATAGCGCCGAACCTTGTAATCCTGATAAAGGTACATTTTTTGACTTAGATTTCACTGATGGCGTTACAGGTCAGGTCAAACACGAAAATGTGACCATTTTTCCAGAGTCACCTAAACGCAATGAAAAACAGGGTGAGGGTAAACATTGCTTGGTAATATGTTTCTGGTAGCTAAATTTCATATTGTAAGTGCCACCTGAGCTAAGGTCATGCAAGGTCAGGGTTACAGGTCAAGTCGGATCTGACCTCCGTTGTTAAGTGTTATGCGATGTATGTGTCCGGGCCAATTTCATACGGAGATTCTAAAAATGGGGCTTTCGAAGAGCCTTGGGCGCAGTAAAATCCTTTAACCCTGTTCCCGGAGGGCTAGCTGTATGGCCGATTCCCAGCAGGGGCGGCGGATTCGACCCCCCCTCGAGATCTCGAGAACTACTGGTCTGATTTTATCGCAACAAACGGCAATCGATTTGCCATGACGTAAACTACATTTGTATAGAAAGAAGTTTTCAAATTTTGAAAAGGGTGGATATAGGCGGCAAAAAGTCAAAATTGAGGATATTTTGGACTTCTTATAACCCCGTTGTTAATGGACCGATTTCGATGAAATTGGCGTGAATCGAGAGATTATGCATGGGACTTTTACCATTGGTCCATACATTTGAAATTATGAAGAAAAATCATAGGCGTTCACAGGATTTCAAAAATAGGAGGATTAGTTTTTCAACAACTGAATGAGAAAAAAAGGCAAAAGCACTTTTTTGGCTTCGGCTAGTCATGTTGTGCTAAAGAAGTACAAACAGTGTTACAATATTCGTAAAATGTTAGCATAGGCGGTGCCAGGGACATGAAAAAGGGGGAACTGTTATGGTCACATGTTCTTTAGCTCAACTTTTGAACTTTGACCTTAAATGACCTTCAGTGACCTTGGAGTCACTTGGAATGATCTGGTGTGCATTTAATATTATAGGCTGGCGGCCCGCGTGCCCTGGCTGCGGAGGCTGCTCGTCGTGGTCGGTGACGTAGCTCGAGTTGAACTCATCAGCGAATGCTTCTCTATTTAAGGGATATAAGCCAGCGGCATTGAGCCCATCTGTAATGCTCTTGTGTGTAATTGCTGAAGAGTTGACGAACTGGTTAATTACGGATGCAATGGAATAAAATTTGAAGGCTTGAGCTATTTTCTGATGAAAATTTCGTGCTTCGAAATCCAGTGGCTGCGGAGTTCCCAAGAGCGGTAAGGGCCAGTCTGGCGCGGTGCCGGCCGACCGATCAAGTGGATTTTTTTGCTATTTGAAGTACTGCTACTCGGCCTTTGGACGCATTTGTGAGAACAACCAGGGCTGTCGATTTGTATTGTTTGAGAGGGCTCTGGTCTACTCATTGTTGATTTGGACCTCTTTCAATACTTCGTGCCGTTTTTAAAAGGAAACGAGTGATAATACCGAAAAGGACGACTGCAATAGACAACAGACAGGCGGAAATTAAAGAATAAAGTCCAAAGCAATCTATCTGTATATCGATATATATATATATATATATATATATATATATATATATCACTGTACATGGAGATAAATGCTCTTTTTCATTTCATAAATAGTAACAAAAAACTTGTAAATTTCCATTGGCCAAAACTAAAGTGGGCTAAATCCATTCAGAAACCCAGATTTTGGGGAAGATTAGGTTGTCGAGCCCTCGGGTCGGCCCCCCAATCATTTACAGAAATCGACATTCCTGAAAACATCACATGACTGGCGTGAAGTCTTTATCAGGGCGCAAAAGCGAAACAATGTCATATACTAATACGGATTTTTTGCAACACTGTCTATGCATCCCTACGAAGGGTTAACCCTATTCCCAGCAAGGGGGGCTGAATTTGCCCCCCCCCCTCGGGTTTTTGCTTGCCAGTTCCAGGCTTTTTGACGCAGCTTCACGAAACCTCTTCACTTTTCCTAGCTTTTCTTCCTACGTATTGTGACAAAAATTTCGAAATTCTATTCTGCTCAGAGGTGGAGCCATGCAACGTTTTTGGGAGACACCTCAGGCCAGTCTTGACCCTGTTGAGGGTAAAAGGAAAATGACTGTCAAAACTAGCGTTTTTAAGATGAACCTAAAACTTTACATGGATGCATAGCTAAATAGTTGGGCAGCATACAAATGCAATTCTGCTCGTCGGAGATCACTTAACAAGGTCAGGTCAAGGTCAAAAGTCAAAATTTGGTTTAATAGTAATGATTTCAGTGCTATTTTTTTAAATGCCAAACCCGGATTATATATGACGCAGAACGGTTTCTTCTACTTGTGTATCAAGTTTCAGCTTGATATCAGGTCGGGTCATGGAGGAGCTATGACCTAAAATATCGATGTGCGTACTCTATCATAATAGCCATAACACTCAATGTTTTAAATAGAATGAATTCAAATAATCGAAAACGTTTCCAGATAATAGTATATGCACACGAGATCATTCCAAGTGACTCCAAGGTTACTGGAGGTCATTTAAGGTCAATGGTCACAAGTTGATCTGAAGAAGATGTGACCATGACAGTTCCCCTTTTTCATGTCCCTGGCACCGCCTATGCTAATATTATACAAACACTGCAATACGATTTGCACTTGCTTAGCATACCATGACTAGCGGAAGCCGAAAAATTGTTTTTGCCTTTTTTATTCATGCGGTTTTTGAAAAACTTATCTTCCTATTTTCAAAAACCTGTGAACGCTTATGAATTTTCCCAAAATTCCAAATGTGTGCGCCAATGGCAAAAGTCCTATCCATAATAGCTCGATTTATGTAAATTTCGTCGAAATCGTTCCATAAACAACGGAGTTATAAAGAGTCCAAAAGTACCCCCATTTTGATATTTTTGCCCCCTATATCCACCTCTTTCAAAATTTAGAAAATGTCTTTCTTTAAGTGTAGTTAACTTCATGATAAACCGATTGCCGTTTGTTGGGATGAAATCGGATGAGTGGTTCTCGAGATCTCAGGGGGGCGAATCCCCCCTGCCGGGAATCGGCCATACCGTGTAGCACTCCGGGAATAGGGTTAAGACTGGAGTTGTTAACTGCCCAGCGTGGCATCCTACTGGATTCTATGTGCAAAAGGTAAGCGAAATGAGTCGACTTGTGCGGAATTTTGCTCATATCGTCTGTGCCATAACGCCGGCGTACTGTCGTTACCAGATTGCCAAGTTATCGTGCACATTTCATCCAGGTGAATTCTTAACCTGGGGGGAGGACGGTGGGATCGTTCTCTGAAATAGCTATGATTCAGTTACTTGTATTTAAAGATAACAGCAATTCAGGATTTGTCCATACTACGGAATTTTTATGTATCAGAAACCTATTAGCTATGTCATATATGCCCATTCAGTTGACTTACGAGTAACTCGACACTTTCTGGGGTATTTCGCCACCTTCCATTGACGGGGGTGAGGTGTTAATGCCTCGCTCCCCGTCTATCCCGAGAACCAAACGTCCGATTTAGCTGGTTCAAACGGAAATTGATAGCGCCAAACCTTGCGGTCCAGTGCTATGTATTTTGTTATTTTTGGGTCACTGATGGCGTCACATGATGGCTTAACCATGGAAAAGTGACGATTTTCTCCATTTTCGTCCATTCACAATGAAAAGATGACCAAGACTGAAGCTTGCGTGATGATAGCTTCCTAGCAGCCTAATCACATATTTTAAGTGCCACCTGGCCCAAGGGCATGAAAGGTCAAGTCTACAGTTTGGGTCAAATTTGGCCTCCGTTATAACGCGTCATGTAATGCAGGTTAAACGGAGACAAAAAAGACTCTTTCAAAGAGCCTTGGGCACAAATGAGCCTCGAAATGGTCCAAATTATCGTGCATATGCAACATTGCAACATTTTAAGTCTCAAACTCGGAGTAATACGAACACGATAGTGACCTCCATCTGACATCTCTGGATGACCCTATAAATCAATTTTTCCTATGTTGAACCATTCCATGAAATGCTGCACAGCATTGCACAGGACGGAATCTCCAAACTGGTCATCCAGAACGTCAGACACCTCCACTTTGCTCGCTGAACTGAAATCCGTAGAAAACCACCTAATGTCAAACTGCCAAAAATACTGCAATGTGTCAATAAAGTCTTGGGCAAGTTTTACGTGCAGTTTCTTGCAAGAAAATTCAATGCTCTATCTGGCTGTACCCCAAAAAATCGATTCATTTAGTTCCTTTTCTAAAATGTATTCTTACTGGACCCCGAAAATGAAAATGCATATTTCAATTAGGATGTCCTAGCATGAGGTCACATGTGATCCATATGAATTCTCAAGTCATGTTGACATGCAATGCAAGCCAGAGGCACCATACACTGTAAAGGCAGCGACAGTGCGGCAGTAAAATAAAACTGAACGCCGAATGGCGCAAAATTTGGTCATTTTTCTGACGTCATTGGGGGTGACCTAAGATGACTTCGCTTCCAACTTTTTGTCAGTATGTGCACAACTGATTTATGAAAAGGTACTAAAAGTCTCATTACGCTACTTCATTTGTCTGGAAGATGTTGAAGGACTGCGCCAGGGAAAGGGGCGGTAAACGCCCCCCTCCTCCGTCATTGGTGGGTTAACCCGCCCCCCTTGTGTGTGTGAGTGGTGGCTGACCGCCCCCTTACGTTTTTCTGAGATTGCGAGAGAACGAACGAACACGGCGCCATGAAACCTATTCTGCCTTTTCCTTGATCATTTTTACACCTTGTACCAAAGTTTTGACCTTAGATCAGGTCTGGTGTCTGACCTAGGTCAGGTCAAACGGACCTGTGTCCAAAAAAGTTTAGCGCCTCGGAAAACAAGATATCACAATAATACTTTCAGGGGTTAGAGATCTTGATAGATGCAACAAATCTGCTATCTCAGATTTTTCGGAATTTTCCGGGTCATTGACTTAAGGTCAAGCCCATTTTTAAAACATGTCGTCGTTTTTTTCGGAAATTGGTGGAATTTTTCATAACATTTTTAGTGTGGAGTTAAGCAGACATCTAGTTACCGTCACCGGGCAAAATATCAATGACTTCCAATCTTTGACCTGAGGTCAGGTCACGAATAATTGTTGTGAGCCAAAGTGTACCACCGTCAAAATCAGCGAAGCATTACTCACAATGGGTAGAAAATGGCGGGACTGGCTTGCACGGACGCAACTTATACTAGGAACTTTAAAATGTTTTAAATAATTGCATATTTTGGAAATAAACGGGGTCTTGCGAATGAAACTCCGCCAATTGTGTAGATTGGTAACTAATTAATTTCCCCAAATTTAAGCATGAAAAACTATCACAAGAACTACTAAGATCAGTAAAATTTACATTGATAGGCGTTTTTCGCAAAAATAAAGGAACGCTAAAATTAGTTCCTATTAATTTCTTACTGCGTACGGCTACGGCGCACGCCGACAGCCGGTGCGAAAACTGCCGTGTCTTTAACTCAACGTTTCGGCGTATGTATTGAACAAATCTGAGAAATTAGATGTGTATCGGCATTTACGGACCTTTGCTTGTGCGCTGGTGCCTTTACCTATGCGTTATTAGTCACAGCCCTTGAGATTCAGGCCGTTTCTCGGCCTCATGCAGTCGGCTATGAGAAGGCATATATAGGACGTAAATTGCTTACATGTTATTTAAAACCAAAAATGTGACCAGTTCCTTCCTCTACTCGTCACAAGCTTTCGAACGGTGTGCTTATTTTTTGTCGTGCGATCAACAGTTGATGAATTAGAGGGGACGGTCAATCCCCCCCCCCCCCGGTGTAATCGTCCCCGACCGACGGTCGTGCGCGGGTCAAACTGCCGCCCAGCACTCATCTTTGTTTTTCGCATAAAACAGCAGAAAAAAGTCCTCAGTAACAGCATGTCTGCATTGGAAACTACACGGTTTTGCAGGTCTCGGTGTCGTCAGTACTTGATGGCCCTGGTAACGATCGACAGACGGAGCGCTGTGATTGGAGCGAAGAGCTCGAAGAGGGTGAAAAGGTACGAGGAAAGCTGGAAGGGGGCCATTATTGAGGAAAGGGGCGGAGCTTTTTGTTTTTTTTGGGGGGAGACACCTGCTTACCAGTCTTTGATTTTAGTGCATCCTCATGACAAATTTGCCCTCCAGTGTTCATGGATAAAACGATTATGGATGAAAGCGTTGTCCCCCGTCCTCGCGGTGTTTGGGCCCGTCATTTTTTGGAAAAAATTCAAAAACGCAATAACGTTTACTGCCTATTGCCTTACGTTGGTCAGTACAAAGTTTACCTAAATATCGAGATAAGGTGTCCCAAATACGGGACTTTTCCGTCGTTGGGAAGGAAGGGTTCAGTGATCTCCAGCTGGCCACCCCAGTAAAAAAAAAAAACGGCAAAAAACCGGCCCCTCGAAATACTGCATGTTACAGTACCGAATCATTCGCCCTCAGCTCGTTTCTGCTGGTGTGAAAACACCCTCTCATTCGCGCTCGCCGTCGGGAGAATCTCGCACTTCCCAGAAAAAATAACCTTGTACATACAAACCGCTACCTGCAGTGGCGGAGCTTCCAGTACTTTTGGTAGGGCTCACATTAACAACTTTGCTTAAACTAAATGAGCATAATCAATAAAAGTCCACATATAAGTTAGTTTTATGAATTGTACCCAATGTTATGACAAACACAAAGTTAATTTCAGGACTTGTTTATGCCATCCTGGTTCGAATATTAGGCAGCGTTAATTGAATAAGCAGTAATATTGCAGCTGAAAATAGGAATAAAGTAGCCTAATCCTCATCATGGAATGAAAAGTCGGGAAAAATGTCTATTTATTTCGATCTTCGGCCTTACTCAGTACATACAGGCTTCATTCTGGTTCTGTGTTTGTTTCACATGAACGTCAACTGTATTTAACTAACAGCATGTTGGTCTTGTTAAAAATGTTAACCTCTATACACCAGTGTGCACCACAGACCCACGTTTTCATTAACAAGTGCACGTATGCCATAAAACACTAAAATGGAACAAACCGTGGGCCAGCTGATGGGTTAATCATAATAATGAGATGATGGGTTTGTGAACTCGGGATATCTCCAAGCCTGTGGTTGTTTATGAAAAAATGATGCCCATTTGACCACTTACTTGTTTCAGGCACAAACCTTCAAAGGACCTGAGCACAGATCGGAAGATCTCTTTGTGTCATTTGTTTTTAATGGCCACAATCATTTTCCAAAGCCATGATTTGCCATACATTCCTGGTGCATAACCTTTAAAAACAAGCTATTCAGACCAGAGGTAACAAACGTAAGGAAAATTTCTATTCATTGCAGACGGTCGTATCTGCACATGTAATGATGAAAACGGTAATGGGATGAGAAACCATAAAAATATGAAACTTCTTTGACACTTACAGGTATGTATACTGGTTTTTACATTTCTGCATTTTAGCCATTTTAGCATTTAGCAAAGCATAGCATAACATAGCGCATACCAATTTTTTATTGCAAGGATAAGGGGTTCCTGAAATGAAGTCTGAAATCCGACTTCAAAAATAATGGGGGGCTCCGGTTGGCCGCTGACGACGTTTCACCTTCGACGAAAATCCGGCTTTAGCCCCACCAGCATTTTTTGTCAAGCTCTACGCATGGCCGTCAGCCGTTATGTCTGTAAACGGTTTGCCAGTCGACACAATTCGCAGTGACTTAGCGGTACATTTGATAAACGTTGCCTCCGTCTGGCTCAAGAGGCGGTTTAGCCAGAAGACCACATTGCGATCGGCGAGTATACTTCCTATCCAAAAACGGCAGTAACAACTATTGTATGTACTTCTCTCGGTCTTCTTCGTCATTCGTATTTGCCTCTCTGGAGAAATCGCCGGCTCTGTCAGCTCCCGTGGGCTGAAGGCGATTCCTACCATACACCTTTTTTGGAAATTTACTTTCAGCCTTGAACTGTACTGCAGGAGGAAACTCACCGCCAGCACTTGCGTAAAATTTGCCGCTTGAGGGCATCGGAACTCGTGTAGGTAAATCACGATTCGTCATCCATGACGACTTAACCGACACAGATTTTCTTCAGCTCACGTTTGATTTCATTTCATTTCATTCATTCATTCATTTCACAATTCATTCTTCATATCACGCATAATAATCTACGAAGTCAGTGGAACCTGGCCTTACTGATAAATTACTTTTGGTGCTTCTGCTCTTTTGCGATACTTCAGGCTAGCCTTGCGAAGAATCTGATGGACGATGGTTTTTGAAATTCGGAATATCTTGGCCAACTTCCTCGGGGTCATGCCGAGCTCTCCTCGAGCCGCGTGGAGCAACTACTTTAGTAGGTTGGCAGATTTTTTAACTCCTCCCTTTCCCAGATTGCTGAACATTTCTGTATTCTGATAACTTATCTGTAGTTCTAAAGATAAAAGACTAGGGTATATTGTGTTTGCTGCAAATGTGTGACAACGCTGTTTTTTTTTCAAAGTCGGTTTTTGTTGTATGAATCCGGCGATGAGATCTTGAATCTGCTGCTTGCTTTATCTGCTGTTTGGCACCACGCTCCTGACAGTTGCAACATGAAACAAGATTTTTTGTTTGTGCACGTACATGAATACGAACAAGAACGCCACCCCCTGTTCAGCCCCTGATAGGGAGAGGGGACATCGCCCCTTTGCCCCATTCTTGGCTACGACCATGGGTCGGAGGTATCTTCGTGGTCCCAGGTTTAATTGTATAGTTTGAAGTATCAGGGGAAAGCATTTGCGGTTCCCAAACATTTTAAGAAGACGAAATACTTTTAACGAAAGGTAAAGCATTATATGACCGAAATGAAAAGCAGAATAAATATATCAGCGAAAAAGTAATTAATTCTCTTAACAAACTCAGATACACGCATCATTTGTTTTGCCGAGGCGACTTAAAAACATGCTTCTATGATTCGGAGCGATCTAAGTCAGCACCAGACCAGCGTCAGTCAACGTCCGAATCAGCCAGCGCCTGGCTCTGGTCTGCTGTGCCGCTCGGTGTTGCGTGCCGCCTCCCCGTCCTGCGGCGCCCCGTGCCTCACCCGGCCGCGTCACGTCTGTCCGTGTTCAGCACGCTGGGGGTCGCACATCCCGGCCACGTGACGAGACGCGTGAGCACGTGCCAGCCCAGGTGCCGCTTCGATGACGCATCTGAGTCGGGGCTTGTCTGGCACGCGCAAAACCAGGTGACGGAACCGGTTATGCGGTTGTCGTAGCGCATGCGTTTTCTTTAAGCCGTTGTAAAGGCGAAAGTAGATTTTCTCCTCCCATAGGATGCTTCCGTTTCCTGAGGTGCATTGCGCTTCCTTGCATGCTGAACGGCAATATTTGCATATGATTCGCATAACGATTTTTTGCTTCTTGCTTCTGGCTAAACTGTGCAGGTTTCGCAGTCCGATCCAGAAGAGGACGTGACGCAGCTTACTGACGTTTCCAGAAATATCCCCTCGCCTCTGAGGGCTGACTGTCAGTACTTCCCCGACCAGTCTTGAATCTGAGCCACGGTCTCACTTTTCCCTATAAAAACCCTGCCCAAGACTTCGACTGCGCCATATGACAACGATATCAGTTAGCGCATATTTACGAATTTTCTTTGCAAGCTGCACCAGTTAGCGGGGCATTAACGCCTTAACTGATCGGTACAGCTTAATCAGCCGGAAAGCAAACGGCAGCTTTTGTGTACCGGTGAGATTGCTAAAAGCTTTGTGCCATGACGCCGACTTACGCTGATGAAAGTGACAACAGAATACTATGGTAACCTTCAAGAACTCACAAAAGTGAGTTATTGAACAGTGCACTTCCCTTTGTGAAGTGCATTGTATCAGTCTGTGAACGTAGCCATCACTAACTCTAAGTCATAGTGATCATTCATTCCTGACTTGTTGCCTTTTCGTTACCAAAAATATTAAAATGCAATGTTTTGTGTAACAAAATGCAAAGCATTGCAAAAGAATGACCCTGCTATTTCGCATTCCGGGACCATCAGTGGGTCGTGAACGGATGGTTCTCGGTGCCGTTCTCAAACCTTATGAGAATGATGGGCCGCGTCAATGTATGACGGACAGACTTCACCCCGCTCTCGGCCCCAGGTTCACTCAGTCAATGTCTACACCCTCAGAGTCTGCGCACCTATGCCAGCCATAGCCTACATGAGACCTCCAGTCCCTGTGTCCGTCCATTTAAGCCTTACATAAAGGCTTCCGGACCCTGTGGCCCCTCCGTTCATAGCCTACATGAGGGACAGGAGTATGGTATCATGACAAGATATTTAAGGTACACTGGTTAGCTCGGAACCAACAACATCCACGGACAAAGTAATAAAAATTTTGCCGAAAGCGAAGCAGGATGAGATCAATGGACATGCTGGGAGTATTTTTTTGCCACTGGAAGCACTGAAAGGAAAGTCGTTTCGACCATGGCACGATTCACACGTCGCACCCGTGTGTGCGACGCTGCGGCTGAGAAAATTCATAGGAATGGAGGACACTATAAAGATATTTGTCTGCGCGCGTTTAGTCACATTCTGAAAGCCATGTAGTAGGGACAATAACCGCAGACCAAGGTCTTTTCATCGAAATGGCCAATTAGAATGGTGGACAAGCTGCTCGAAGAAACCTAGCCAGCTCGCAAGCCGGTCAGATGCCAGCCTTTGTATTAATGAAGAGGCGCAACGTTACTTACGCCCACTTCCACGTTGGCCATGTCCTAATTAAGCTGCGCTCCGTTGGCTGGCGCGGCCGGGATCGACTGCGGTAACGGCTGCCCCGGCGTCGCGGCGGTAACCCGGGAGTGCGGTGCAGCCTCTCTGGCCGAGGTGGCCGGCGGCGGGCCTGGACTGACGCTAATGACGTGTTTTTACCGCCGCCTGATTCACTGCGGCGTCGGAGGCGGAGCTGGTTCCCGACCGGCTGTTATTCCACTCGGCTCCGGGCTCGGATAAGTGGCTTGAACACACGCCTGAAAATGTCAGGGCCACGGCCACCCCCGCGACACGGCGCTGCCTGAAACCTTGCAGAAGCAACAGGAATTCGGTGCCGGATGATTGTTTCTGAAAATGTCGCGCCTACCCGGGCGGCGTTAACGGAGTGGCCCACTGCGGGACCCAGCAGCGGGCAGCTGACGCTAAATCACGCACAGGCGAGTCGAGCTCTGCACGTCCGGACTCCAGGGTTCCTCATCTGAGCCCCAGGTTCTGAGCCCCAGATCTTTCTTTCTGTTTTTCCGTCTAGTGCGAAATGTAGCAATACCTCGTTACGTTACATAATGATCAAAGTCGTCCAAAGTGGTGCTTCTTTTACGAACTTTTATAGGCTTCGCGTAAATGACTCCTCATCTGAGCCCCACCTTTCCGCAGTACCGAACCTGTCCATACCCTGCGTCTGTTCCACGCTGCGGGAACTACCCGAGACGCAATTCTCGGTAGTGGACCTGCCCGACGCCGCTTTCCCGGGGCTGTCCTAAGTTCCGTCTGAGCCGGCTGGGCACGAGGGAAACCGCAGGTGTGGTCCGTGACCAGGTCTCAGGAACGGTGGGCGTGGCCCGTGCTCCTTGGCGGGGCCCCGGGGAAGGTGGGCGATCTCCGCGGTGCGTGGCCGGGTGCTCGGGAGGATGGGCGTGGTCGGTGGCTGAGGCGCCGCGTTAATAAGCGGCGCAGTCGAATGTCTTCGGCTGCTCCGGGTGCCCAGACTGGACTGGTCTCCGGCCGGTGTGCCGGTCCGGGTGCCCAGACTGGACTGTCTCCGGCCGGTGTGCCGGTCCGGGTGCCCAGACTGGACTGTCTCCGTGACTGTCTCCGCCCGGTGTGCCGGTCCGGGTGCCCAGACCGGACTGGTCTCCGGCCGGTGAGCCGGTCTGGGTGCCCAGACTGGACTGGTCTCCGGCCGGTGTGCCGGTCCGGCTCCCGGTGCCCAGATACTGCACCGTCACCGCCAACGGCAGTCAAGGCCACGCTCATCAGGAACCTGTCCCCGATCACGAGAACGTGCAGCCGCCTCCCGGCTAGAGGTGCTTGTGACAACACGGAAGAAAATTAAGTATAAACTCGCTCATGTCGTCTATTTTGTTCTTTACAATATGTCTTGTGCATAAAAAAACGTTTCTTTTCCTGGGGCTTGTTCCGTGTGTAAAGTTTTTTCCTGGGGCTTGTTCCTGAAACAGTACTTTCCACGTATGCAATAACGTGACCTTGCATGCAATAGGACTGTATTCTTCTCGCAGCAAGTTTACTCGAAATCAAGGGCTGTGAACAGAAAAATGTGCTTGATTTCCACCTTGCTTGCTAACGTTCCACTGCGCCCCAACACGGTATAGGAGTCACCGCTGCTATTTCCACGTGTGGCGCCGCATAGAAGTAGTGAAACTCGTCTCTGACGAAACACGAGACGGGCGGATCCCCCAGGCGAATTAGCCTCACCCGCTAACGCCAGTGATCATGACACCTGCCCATAACACGCCTGCGATCGACAGGCGACCTCGCACCTCTTTGCCGTTCAGATTCGGAGCCGTGCGGCTCTCTGAGAGCGAACAGACCGCAGGCGGCGGTCACTCCGGAACTCTGAGCGCAGCTCTGCTTGTGCACGGTCCGCCGGGCCGCCGAACGATCGTCCCGTGCCGTCCCTGAAGGCCGGGTCAGACAAGGTGGCACGGGAGCGGCCCCCGCCCGGACAGGCCCTGACATCATACACCAGCTGAGGCTCCGGGACGGCTGGGTCCGTGACGGAGGGTCCCAGTCAGCTGGGTCCGTGACGGAGGGTCCCAGTCGGCTGGGTCCGCGACAGAGGGTCTCGTTCGGCTGGGTCCGTGACAGAGGGTTCAGGGACGGCTGGCGTCGGCGACAGAGGGTCCCATTCGGCTGCGTCCGCGGCAGAGGGCCCCAGTCGGCTGGGTCGGTGATCGAGGATCCCATTCGGCTGGGTCCGTGGAAGGGGGTCCCAGGACTGCCGGGTCGGTGACAGAGGGTCCGCGCAACCTGTGTCCGTGACGGTGACGTCAGACGCCGCCCAGGCTCCGGATTGGCCAGGCCGGTGACGTCACAGCGTCTCCGACTCCAGCGGTCCCGGACCGGCAGCGCCCGGCGGTGTCTTGCTCGGTCCCGGACCCGAGTTTGGCCGGATCCCAGACTCGGATCCGTGTCTAATCGGATCCCGGACTGGACCCGAGGCTGAACAGATCCCGGACCCGGATCGGAGCCCAAGTCGGTGAGCCGGAGCCGGGCGGCGGGTCTCTCAGAGCCTCCGTGCGAGGAGGCAGCGCCAGCCCCGTCCCGGCCCGCCTCAGATGCAAGGGTCGCGAACCTCCGCCCTGCGGCGACCCCCGCCTCAGGTGCAGGGGTCGCGAACCTCCGCCCTGCGGCGACCCCCGCCTCAGGTGTGGGGGTCGCGAACCTCCGCCCTGCGGCGACCCCCGCCTCAGATGCAAGGGTCGCGAACCTCCGCCCTGCGGCGACCCCCGCCTCAGGTGTGGGGGTCGCGAACCTCCGCCCTGCGGCGACCCCCGCCTCAGGTGTGGGGGTCGCGAACCTGGCACCCCGCCTGTGGCGGACCCCCGCCTAGGTGTGGGGGTCGCGAACCTCCGCCCTGCGGCGACCCCCGCCTCAGGTGTGGGGGTCGCGAACCTCCGCCCTGCGGCGACCCCCGCCTCAGGTGTGGGGGTCGCGAACCTCCGCCCTGCGGCGACCCCCGCCTCAGGTGTGGGGGTCGCGAACCTCCGCCCTGCGGCGACCCCCGCCTCAGGTGTGGGGGTCGCGAACCTCCGCCCTGCGGCGACCCCCGCCTCAGGTGTGGGGGTCGCGAACCTCCGCCCTGCGGCGACCCCCGCCTCAGGTGTGGGGGTCGCGAACCTCCGCCCTGCGGCGACCCCCACCTCAGGTGTGGGGGTCGCGAACCTCCGCCCTGCGGCGACCCCCGCCTCAGGTGTGGGGGTCGCGAACCTCCGCCCTGCGGCGACCCCCGCCTCAGGTGTGGGGGTCGCGAACCTCCGCCCTGCGGCGACCCCCGCCTCAGGTGCGGGGGTCGCGAACCTCCGCCCTGCGGCGACCCCCACCTCAGGTGTGGGGGTCGCGAACCTCCGCCCTGCGGCGACCCCCACCTCAGGTGTGGGGGTCGCGAACCTCCGCCCTGCGGCGACCCCCGCCTCAGGTGCAGGGGTCGCGAACCTCCGCCCTGCGGCGACCCCCGCCTCAGGTGTGGGGGTCGCGAGCCTCCGTCCTGCACAGCAGCCCTGCTGCGACTTTCTGCCTCCCGCCAGCGACCGTGACAGGAGGGCGCGGGCGGTCCAGTGGTCGGCCGTGACCTCCCGATCGTCACTCCGACTTTACACAGGCTCCCCGCCGGTAACGGATCACGACAATCCGACGTCCTTACACGGACGCCCGGTCGGTAGCGGATCACGACAGTCTGACGCCTTTCCACAGGCCCTCCGCCGGTAACGGACCACGATAATCTGACGTCTTGGTTGGTTATTGGGGATTAGGGGTGCACCGACTACAGGGTCATTCGGCGCCCAAATCTGACGTCTTTACACAGGCCCTCCTCCGGTAACGGATCACGACTAGCTGACACGTTTACACATGCTCCCCTTTGGTAACGGGCCACGAAACTCTGACGTGCGCATGCGCGCGACAGAGGCTAACCGGGCTTTAACCCTATTCCCAGCAAAGGGGGGCTAAATCCGCCCCACCGGCCTATGGCACCGCCTATGCTAACATTACGCAAACATTGTAATGCGATTTGCACTTCTTTATCATAAAATGACAAGCAGAACCCAAAAAAGTGTTTTTGCCTTTTTTGTTCAATCAGTTGTTGAAAAACTAATTCTCCTATTTTGAAAACCCCGTAAACGCCTCTGAATTTTATCAAAATCTGAGATGTGTGTACCAATGGTACAAGTCCTATCCATAATCTCTCGATTCATGCCAGTTTTATCGAAATCGGTCCATAAACAACGGAGTTAAAAGAAGTCCAAAAATATCCCTAATTTTGACATTTTTGTCCCCGTGTATCCATCCTTTCAAAATTTTGAAAATTTATTTTTAGAGGAATGTGGTTCACGTCATGGCAAATCGATTGCCGTTTGTTGCGATGAAATCGGATGGGTAGTTCTCGAGATCTAAGGGGGGGACGAATCTGCCCCCCTCCCGTGCCGGGAATCGACCATACCGTCTAGCGCTCCGGGAATAGGGTTCATAAACTTTCGGAAAGGACACGATAATGGTCTTGGATGTACATACTTGAAGAATGGTTTTTGAAGGCAACTGACAAAAAGATAAAGAAGTAAGAACCAAATAAGGATTAAAAAGTAAAATCCAAGAAAAGCAGTGTATTCTCATTCTCTTACCTTAGAAATCAAACAACAAAGCCATGTTTTTTACGCTAAGAGACGTGCTTCTCATGGAGATTTTTATTCTTTTCATCATCAAACATTTTTACTGCAGCGAACTGATGTAGCAACACAACAAATTGCCAACACGCTAAACTTCAGCCTCCAAAAAAATGAACGAACTACCTAGAGCAACCTAAACCAGCTGTAGTGCAATGTCGAAATAGACCACTGTCAGTATCAACGTCGAAAACGTCCGGCAAACGACGTAATGAAGCTCCGACTTTATGGGGAGGATCAATAAATTTACGACTACATACGAATATCATTCAAATCCAGCTGGCGTTAAACCAACGGAAATGGTGCAGCTAGTTACATGATCTCCTTAACTTGTTTGCCACCAAAGACGCATCCAGGGTTACCCGTCCTCCCATTTGCAAGAGAAAAACGGACATCGAGGGGCAGAAATCGCGGGGGGAGGAGCCAGCCTGATGAACCTGATGACCTGATAAACTCAGGCAACCCATCGTTCCACTAAGCGCACAACCATAGCCACCTCATTTCATTCCTCACGTGACGAAAACACCAATCAACGTACGAATAACCACGGTATTCGCATTAGAAATCGACATTGAACTCATCGTTTACCACCAAGGAGCGCGTAACATTCCCTGTCATTTTCGTCCCAGCTAGCAATGTTCTTTTCTGGATAAGCCGATTAAAAGTGAAAGGGTGCATCTGGGGTAGTAGGGGTCTTCCGATGCATAACCACTTGTGGATCTGTTTATGGTAATATGAATGTCATGCATTGGAACGGCTCTCAACCTTCCGGTACTGATCCATAAGCAGGTGAAAGGGTGTGCGACTACCAATGTTCGCATTCCGGCACGCTCCCGGAACGCGGCGCAGCGACATGATTGGTCGCTATTGGAGGTCACTGGTGACGTCACTCGTCGGCTGACGTCACGCCCTCGCAGCATCCGCTATCTTCGGGATGCCCCGCTCTTTAACCTACCTATACCTTACAGTCTCGACAAGGCTGTGCTCGACAATCGACCTTGTCTGTAGCGGATACAAGCCTGATGAAAATCCCCGTCGTGTTGGTGACCACTGGTCTCGCGTGGTGGGTGTTCTATTCTGACTGGGTCGCAGAAGCACACACTGACGCGCTCTTTGCGGGGGTGCCGGTCAGACTGCCGCGACCGGCCGCCATGCCCGCGGCGTCAGCTGGCGCGACCTTGCTCGATCTTCGTAACACAACAGTGGGAGAGGTGGGGGACGGGAAGGGAGGTTCCCGACCTGTGCGTGCGGTTCGGCCGCCTCGACCGGCACCTCCGTGGCCCGGTCCTGACGTCACGCATGCCGCCGCTAACCAGCGCAGGCGGGGCCGGCAGCGGCGAGGGAGCATCCCCTGCAGCCGGAGAAACCAGAGGCGGGCCGCAGCCGGCTCCGCCGCCCCGACGCTCCGCGCAGGCCGCGACAAAAGTGCCGCCGTCGCTGACCGCGGCAAACTCGGCGCCAGTTTGTCATCTCGGGTCGCGCGTGTGCGAGGAGTGCCCGGGGCGAAATACGCAGGAATGGGAAGTCGTCGCTGCGCACATTCACGGCGAAATCAGGCGTGCTTCGCTTGCCAGTGGCATTCCGCCACTGGTGCATCATCGCAGAGAATGTCACGTGCAACGGGTCAAGTCACGACAAACAAGAGCCGTTACGACGGCAGTTTTCGTTTAGATGTTTGAGATGCCGCGTTTCAGTGGGACACTCCTCAAGGATTCTCAAAACATTTTCGTTGTAATTCAAAATCAAAGAACTACTGAAAACTGTTTCACGTCGTTCCGCAAGCTTGGCCGTGTTCAGGATGTGCATACAACGCAGAATATAGCGCGCGCCTTCCTCATGGCTGTGGCTGCTGAACTGATTAAAGAATCGTCCAATTGGCATGATCATTTGGAATCTTAATCAAATGATAATCCAAAAATAGTAAAAATAATAAAATCAATTCGAGTGCATCGCAATGATTTTTTTTACATTTCGACAGGTGGATAGTAAACTCACTATGCTATAACTGGACCACTTAAGATACAGGGTTTGGAGTGCCTATGGACGGACTATAAGTGGTGGAGCACCATACATGAGAATTAAATGCTTGCAAAATATAGCCCATTCAAAGATTGACGATGATTTTCGGAAAGGAGGTTTAGGCCTTGTACATCTGGGCCCTGGCATTTCCCAAAGAACCAACCAAGGTGGCACTGCGCAGCGATTGTACAGTCTCTGCTTCAGCTTTAGAAATTTTATTGTGACCTTTATGCTGTTCAAACTTCAGTCATGCATATCAAAGATCAGCCGCGAGAGTAACAACTGAATCTAGAGGCCGAATCGTCTAGTGTTACTGTTTGATACTTTCCAGTGGCAAAGAAAGGCCAATGTTGCGCAAGACCTTCGCATTTTCGTTCTCCTGTACAGTTTGCAGTTTCGAGTGGTCACCTTTTCAGTGAAGAATTTAACTGGAAGTTTCTTGTTACATTTTGACATCACTGTACCGCCATAACACAAAAAGGAAAATGATCTGCAACGTCGATGTATTCTTCGATCGAACTGCAGCTTCAAACATGACAATAAAACGTTGTCGATTCACGCTGGTGACTAGACACCTCGAATGAATATATTACAGAAACACAACATAAATAAATCATGAATATAACGCCATGCTGATGCCTAGTCCTTTGCTTGGGAAAGCGACACCATGACAAAATGCAACGTTTAACTAGATTTCCGGTAACGTTAAATACTTGAAGATATTGCTTGCGCGCGTACCGTTCGAAGTACACAAAGAAATAATGTAAAGCAGCCATTCCCCGTCGTCACCAAACATCATCCAACAAGCGCCGGGCTTGGTCAATAGCGAGTTGCACGTTCCGGTGCTGGCTTGATCGGGCCCAGCGCAGGGCTGGGAGCCGGCCTGATCTGAGGAAGGACGCTCTGCCGGGTCGCGGTCGTTCTGTGGCCAGAGCGACCTGACCAATGCGGCGGCTTGTCAGCCCTTTCCGGGCCCATGTGTCCAGCACACTTCACCGGGCACAGCTCTGCGGTGAAAAAAAAAATAATCTAGGTCACCTGGGTTGTCTTTTTCAAATACCTAAGCCGATCTCAGACAGGACATTTTACTCTTCCTATAAGCAATGAGTCAAAGGTGAACGTGTTTGGTTTGCACAAATGATTGTCGTATCACATCTAAGGCCTACCACTGTTCACAAAAATACGCGTGTCAAAGTAATTCAAAGGAATGATTTTGTAGGCCACACTGCTTGCTTTTATCGACTAAAAACAATGTTTCTTTTGCCATACCTTGTCGTTTAAAGACTGTAGCTACGGATAAGGCAGACGATGTAAAAAATGCGAAATACCAGGTAACTGATGTCACAGCTATTAGCAGTATTTAAGTTCACGGCTAACCTTTGGTATGGTCGAGGCAGGTGGCAGGTACCGGCAGCCGGCTCTCAGATGAAAAATACGTCGTCGCCGTCGCTGTCGGTGGTGACAGACAGGGGCGGCAGAGCGCGCAGACTCCTGGGCTGGCGGGCCTCGGCCGGCCGCGGCCGCTCCCGACTCCTGCTCCTGCTCCAGCGCACCGACTGTCGGCAGAGAACGCCCCCCACTGTGACTGGCAGCCTGGGAGCGGCAAACGTTTCATGCTTTGGAACGGAAGGAGCAGGAAAAGTGGCGACAGCCGACTTTCAGTTTAGCATCTGGTCTACGGTGGAGCACGGGAGAAATGCCCTCCAAATCCCTCCCCCCAGATTTTGAGGAGTTCAGACGTCTCTGCTGACGTCGCTGCACAGCGTCCTCCGCCAGGCACCTCCAGTTCACGGATACTCGAGGCTGTCGCTGTCATTTATCGGTGACCCTGGCTTTACCATATGTTCCACACTCATGACGCAAGGTGTCCAATGGACGTACATTGAAGCGCGAAGAGGAACTGCTTTAACGAAGGCCCTGTTCACAAATGCTGTGATGCAAACGCGCTACGAGAATTTGCCACTAAACGCGTGCATATCGGAGTATCGCTTTAATCACGTGGCATGTTTAGAGTTGTATTTACGGATGTAACTGAGGATGTGTCCAATAACGCAAATAATCCTGCGATGGACTGATCATCTTCATCCTTCCTAAACTGTAGTTAATAGTCCTGGTTCATCACATGTGGTCTGCTCCGTTTCATGGTTGACGCTTTTCTTTTTAGACCCATGCATGTTCGCTTTCATTACGTAAGCAATGCTCACTTTTTCACAAAAACTAACGAAAGGGACCAGTATTTCCCTCGTGGAAAAATCTGTAAATCGTACAACTGCAAATGCCTACACTTTTGCTGAATGACACGCCACACGCGTTGCGCTGCTACACGCTGCAGTTCGTTCGCCGAAACCACTGCCTTCGCCGCCGAGCTGACCCACACCGGCCGGTTCACCCTTCCCACAGCCGGCCGGCCGGAGCGCCTGAAGGCACGGCACACGCACCAGGAGAAACGGAGCGGCCGGCGCCGGCCTGGCCCAGTTCGGCACGAGCTGGCGGTCATTACGAGCAGCGGCCGCCAGCTGTGACCCGGCGGCCAGGGCCATTTCCGGCCGCAGACGGCCGTTACAGCGACGGAGCGCGCCGCCGACACCTCACGGCGGGCGCAGACCGACGCGCCGCAGGAAGTCAGAGACAACGAACACGGACACACTTCCACCGCCAAATTCACCGGGACGGACAATCTGGGAGCGAGTCAGAAACGGACGGACACGGACCCTCGACACGGACGGACACTAACGGAGAAAACCGGAGGCACTGGAGTCGCACCAGCCGGCACAGGCGGACGTTTCCTCTCGACAGAGATGAACGCCATCCATCCAACTGACGACGGCGGATAAAGCTGACCAACACGGCGGGGACGGTCGCACTTCTAAGCCCAGTTCAGAACGAAGGGCACTCCCGGGCGCAGAATGGAACAGATAAACGCAGCTAGACACAGATGGAAACAGACGGACCCAACAGCCTGCGGAGATGAGCGTAGACAGGTACACAGCTACACACTGATTTCGCCCCAGGAATGCGGAACGCGCAGGGAAGAGTTAAACCATTCGGAATCGGTTTTTGTATCAGTCTGCTGTACGTCAAAGCTACGTCAAAGTTAATCAGGAGAGTTGGTGGTCATTAACAGCGGAGGTGATCTTAGGAGTCGGAGTCGGAGACCGTGCTAAGCATGACTCGCTCCATAGGCCTCGACCCGTACACCCCGAGCATTTCCAGATAACGGCTGACTGTGGCGAAAGTTTAACGTGCCGCCAAGAGTGCAACAGGACAGTACGGTAGCCAGTTTGACTCTCTTTTGGCCAGCTGCCAACTGACCCGCGGGCCAGATATCGAACGCCGGGCGACCCGAACCCGTCTTGCCAGGACGGGGAGACCAGCGCTCTACCAACTGAGCTGCCGATCACGGCATCGGTAATCAAAAAACGATAAGAAACAGACCGAGTGTAAAGTAACTCTCTGGGCACAAGATGACACCATTGAAATCGCCCGCATGAAACGCACATGTTCGCTGTGTGGCCGATCTCGCGGTAACCTCCGTCCGACAACGCTGGCGCACCAGCCGTCTGAGGGGGAGCTCAAGTCCGCTCACCAGCCGTCTGAGGGGGAGCTCAAGTCCGCTCACCAGCCGTCTGAGGGGGAGCTAAAGTCCGCTCACCAGCCGTCTGAGGGGGAGCTAAAGTCCGCTCACCAGCCGTCCGAGGGGGAGCTCAAGTCCGCTCACCAGCCGTCTGAGGGGGAGCTCAAGTCCGCTCACCAGCCGTCTGAGGGGGAGCTCAAGTCCGCTCACCAGCCGTCTGAGGGGGAGCTAAAGTCCGCTCACCAGCCCTCCGAGGGGAACTAAAGTCCGCTCACCAGCCGTCTGAGGGGGAGCTTAAGTCCGCTCACCAGCCGTCTGAGGGGAAACTAAAGTCCGCTCACCAGCCTTCCGAGGAGGAGTCAAAATCCGCTCACCAGCCCTCCGAAGGGAACTAAAGTCCGCTCACCAGCCCTCCGAAGGGAACTAAAGTCCGCTCACCAGCCCTCCAAGGGGAAATGAAGTCCGCTCACCAGCCTTCAGAGGGGAACTAAAGTCCGTTCACCAGCCCTCCGAGGAGGAACTAAAGTCCGCTCACCAGCCTTCCGAGAGGATCTAAAGTCCGGTCACCAGCTCTCTGAGGGGTACCCAAGTTTGCTATGTAATGCAAGATGTGTTTTATGTCCTTATGTTGTACTGACTGGGCCCCAAGAGCCACTGTGTGGAGGAGCCCTTATGAACAAATGCAGAATGATACAGAACACAGGATGGTCCGCTCACCGGCCCTCTGAGGGGAATTTCAGTCCGCTTACCAGCCGTCTGGGGGGGAACTCGCGCCCCGTCCTGGGCGTCAGGGCCAGCCTCTTCCTCAGCACGAAACAGCAGTCGGATGGCGAGCTCCACTCGCGCTGAACCACCAGCGGGCAGTCGTCCTCCGGCAGTTTACGCTCGTAGTTCAGCGTCCGGCACACCTGGAACACAGCGATTTAAAGACGGGCCGAGGCAGCGGCGTCCTGTCGCCGGCCAGGCGGCAGCGAAACAGCAGGTTTGTTTACATCTGTCACCAAGATTTTGCATGAGTCATTTCAAGAGTGCTGGAGGATCGTACGTATCACTCAATAACGAATAATCCATCGATTCGTTTCTAGTGAACTCGTTATATCAAGTTCCGAAGGCGTACGCCGAAGCCTCTTGCTGCTGCGATGCAGCTGTACGGATTCCAGCTAGCCTCGGGCTCGACTCCTGCAGTAACAGCTCGGCTGGGCTTTTGCGTACCTCGTACAGCGAGTAGCCGGCGGCCTTCTCGGCAGAGCTGTAGCAGTTGAGCAGCAGTTGGATCAGCTCCTGCACCGTGGTCCGCTGCGAGATCAGCAGACTCTTGTACAGAGACTGAAACGGTGGGCAGTCATATCACTGTTTTCGTCGGAAAGTATGTAAACTGACAAAGGGGCTGTCACGTTTGTTAAAACAATGTTTTCTCGTTCTCATAGATTCTACCTGTTTACGGAATAGTGTATTGTTTTAAAGCAATAATGATAAAATTAATAGTTATATTCTATTACTCATTTTATAATTAATGAGTCATAAATTATTACTCATTATTACCATATCATATCACATCATGCACGGTAATTAATACTCAACCATGACCATATTGGTGATAATTCATCGATTCTGACAATGGGCGTTATCTTACCCCAGCCATTAGAATGTTGTCATAAACCTTGACCAAGCCACCTTGTCTGCATCGTATGGTAAATCTGAAACGAAGAAAGAGGCAATTCGCCGTCAGCCTTCGACAAACGTTTATCACCAAACAGCCACAAATATGTCGATACAGCTGTACTATCCCTTTGATCAACTGGTAGTGAGCACGCTGTGTATGCGTGGAAGAGTGACCATTTATGCATGTATGTTAGTCCAGAATTTTCTCCATCATATTCAAAACAGCACAAACACGCACGTTGCCGGAGCTAGAACCACAATGTCTTTCAATCACCACGCAGCAGCCTCGGGGCGGCGGCGGTCCCCCCCCCCCCGCCCGACAGCCCGGTGGTCAGGGAGGCGGCGGCGGTCCCTCCCCCACCCGACAACCCGTTCAGGAGACGGCAGCAGTCCCGACTCCTCCCCCCCCCGCCCGACGGCCCCGGTTAGCTGTGTAGGACTGCAGCCGCCTGTTGCCGCACTGCGCTGACTGGACGGCATTGCTCGCGGCGCGGCCCGGCGGACGCGCGCCGGCCGCGGCAGCGTTTTTGCCGTGAGTCGCGTCTTATCGCGGCGGCGGCGGCAGCGACGACGGGAAGCGCTCGCTACGACACCACTCACCGCCGGCCGGCGCGGCCGCCGAGGACTCACCTGGAGTCGGCGCGCGGGTAGCAGGCCTGCAGCTGAGCCGGACACGAGTCGTCGTCCAGCACCAGGATCGTCCGCACGGAGGCGCCTGTCAGAGGAAAAGCCGGTCAGAGTCGCCGCCGCCGCCGCCCAAAACGTCGCCGGCGTCGACGTTTTGGACATGCACAACTGTCGGTCTCCCGCGCCTTGCAGCTGGGGACGCCAGGCATCAGGTAATCAACAACAAAGCCGCGGATCAGTTCAGTCGAGGATTCCGCGTTGTCGCGTCGTCCGGAACAAACGTCTGCCGTCGGCGAGAACAGGCCCGCCTGGCGGCCGGGGCATTACGGCCAAAGTGGCGCAGTGCCGCTCACGGACGGCGGTGGCGGCCGGCACCGGATCGCGCCGCCGCGACCCCGGCGACCCCGACCACGGCATCCAGTCGGCCCGAGCGCGACCCTCACAGAGCCGGCCCGAGCGCGACCCCCACAGAACCCGGCCCTCACAGAGCCTGGCTCTCACAGAACCCGCACCTCACAGAGCCCGGCCCTCACAGAGCCGGACTCCCACAGAGCCCGGCCCTCACAGAGCCGGACGTTACAGAGCCCGGCCCTCACAGAGCCGGACCTTACAGAGCCGGCCCTTACAGAGCCGGACCTCACAGAGCCGGACCTTACAGAGCCCGGCACTCACAGAGCCGGACCTTACAGAGCTCGGCCCTCACAGAGCCGGACCTTACAGAGCCCGGCCCTCACAGAGCTCGACCCGCACAGAGCCCGACTCTCACAGACCAGGCCTTCACAGAGCCCGACCCGCACAGAGCTCTGCCCTCACAGAGCCGGACCTTACAGAGCCAGCCCTCAAAGAGCCGGACCTCACAAAGCCCGGCCCTCACAGAGCCCAGCCGCCACAGAGCCCGGCCCTCAAAGAGCCGGACCTCACAAAGCCCGGCCCTCACAGAGCCCAGCCGCCACAGAGCCCGGCTCTCACAGAGCCCGGTCCGGCCCACTTAAGTGGCCGCGGCGGATGCCGGCAGCGCCTGCTCCGTTTTCCGCGTGCGAAGTCGCCCACGTTGGCGCGCTGCACGCCGGGACGCCGCACGGTGCATAAATCACGTTCGCCAAGCCGGTCCGGAATGACTCGGCAGGTGGAGGCGTGGGTGGCGGGCGTGCCGCGGCGGGAAGTGGCACCCGAAAATCCCAGGAATGCGGGACGGTTTGTGAGGGCCTATGTGGTCTGCAAACAAGGCGCTCTGTAAACAAACTCACAAACCATCGCAGTGCTGAACTATGACTCGCGTTACTAAGGTAGCAGGACTGAAGTGTGCGGTTCGTTCTGGGAACGCTTATTTGGGGCAAGCATGGCTGAATCACGCCCTGTCGGCATGCGTTTGGGAGAAAACAGGAGCGTTTCTGGACCAGATGTGGTCTGATACACATTTGGCGAAAGGCAACTGGGCAATACGTCAAGCGCCATTTGTTTTCCGGCCTCCTCGGCATTGAAGTGTTCAACGAAGCATTTCCATTTCCTTGCTTGGGAGGCGCGGAGACCTGGGAATGTGGGAATGCTGAAGCCTAAAGGTAACCCAGTAAAAGGCGCCAACAATAAATGCCCTCTTACATAACACCCCTTACATTAACACCCTCATGAATACGCCAAAATCCACTTAGCTCACAATATCGAGCAAGTGCGACAAAGTGTGGCCACCAGACGGGTGCCTGGTTCCGGCTCGCTCTGGTCCAGGACGCCGAGTTAAATCTCCTCGATCCGGTAGCCTGGGTCCGCTTCGAGCGGCGCTGTCCGAGAGCTCGGCCAGTGCGGTCGGCCACAGACGGAGACACATCCGGCCCGCAAGGCCACACCGCGGCCGCAGCCCCGCGCCTCGGTCTGGCAGTCCAGCACCACCAGTGACGGCCGGCGCCGTCCCCGGCCGCTCCGCACCGCCGCTCCCCGGCCGCCGCCGGACCAGAGACGACCCGAACGGTCCGGGGACGCCGCGCGGTCACTGGTCACGACCGAGTGACCGCCGGCGCGCCGGTCACCTCTCGCCCGTCAGCCGGTCACCCCGGCTCTGACCGCCGAGCGACGATCGTCGCGGCCCGAACGCCCGTCAGCGCGCCGCAGCCGTGCCGGGCCCCACCCGGGCACGTCCGGCGCCAGCTCCCGGCCGGCTGGGCAGCGCGCGGCTCCCGGCGGCGAGGCAGGCACCCCAGCCGGGCACCAGGCCCGTCTCTCGGCCGACGTGCGGGGCGAACACGTGCGCCAGATATGTGGTCCGGCCGCAACTATAGCTCTCACGAGAGAGTACGGGGCTCGTGATCTGGCTCGGAGATGCGTCGTGACACCAAATCATGAGGCTACCTCTGCCACGACGAGGGTGAGCGAGTGACGACCGCGCGGCCTCCGTGACCTCAAAATGTGGCCTGCTCCGAACACATTGTTCGCTGGTGGTATCAGTATGCGAATGACGGCAGCTATGCCATTCGGACGCTGTTCCCCGCGCCACGGCTGCCCAGATTACTGGTCGCGTCTTCCTGTGCACCCAACAAGGAAGATGACCCACAGACCGGCGGGAGCAATGACAGCCTAATTTTGCACGAGTGTCGCACCCACATCACTGTGGCAGAACAATGGCCTCGGCCGTGGAAGTAGACCAGGTCCGACCGGAGACGGGCGAGTTCCTCTCTAGCTAGCAGACCGTCCGGGTCACCGCCGGCGTGACCCGGCGTGGCGGCCACCCCGTTCAACCGACCTGTGCTCTTGGTGGCCACCTCCAGGGTCAGGTAGAACAGGTTCGGGTCGCGGTGCGTCATCCGGTACTTGGTGAGTAGCTGGTGCACCACGTCACGACACGTAGTCGTGTATTTGACGCACATGGTCTTGTACTCCAGGTCGGCTCGCACGCAGCGCGTGTACAGCCGCAGCGTTGTCTGAAAACGCATCACGCCAACGAATTAAAAGCCTGCTCGTCACATGCCGTCGCAATGGTGTTCCGGCTGGGGCGAATGAGTGCACTTAACTAGGAAACTGGAGGCGAAACGTTAGATCTTACGCAGAGATTATAACATTTCACATCTCCCAGGCCGCAGCAGGCAGAATTTATAAGCCACCGTGTGTCAAGTGTGCGTCACGCTAAGTTATCCGATTCATCGCTATCGGCGGAGCAACGGCGTGACCGGCTGCAACTCGATCCGCCGGTTCCGGCTTCCGACACTGGAACCGGCGCATTACGCGTTATCGCGTTGCAAAGCTGCGAAAGGTAGAGAGTGGCTCGCTACCCCGACGAGTCCGACGGCGGCTGAGTGAACTGCAGAGCAGTTCTGCCGGTCGCGCTCCAACCCTGCCGCCGCCGGGCTGCGAGGGCGGCCGGCGACACCCGGCCCGCCCGCCTCCCCTCCGGAGTGGCACCCTTTCCCCCGGACAACTCCCACGGGTCCTCAGCCCCCTCCGGCCAGCCACGCGGCGCCCCCAAACACACGGCGGTGAAATTCCACACCCGATCACCCCGGTCCCGGGAGGCCGACAGTAAGAGAGAACACACGCCCCCACGGCGCGGCGCAGAGCACCGGAGAACGGAGTCTCACGGACAGCGCTCCGTAAAAAGCAGCGCCACTCTCCACCAAACAGACCCGAAAAAAGGTGGGAACCATAACGACGGACATAAAAACGAGGATATGAACTGGCGGAGGCAACATACCAATGTGTCCATACATGGAGGAAGATATGAAGGAAGTACAAGATGGGCGCAGATATTGGCCTTGAATGATTTAACTGGCGGATAAATGTATGTCTATTTGCTTTCCTTAAATGATTGTTTACAAAGGACGGTTCGTCAATTTTCTCTTCTCGATCCATTTCACTTGCTTAAAATGTTAGCTGATATACCAAGCAAATGGCGCGTCAGTTTCTTAGACAGGCCAGATCTAAACACTGACTCATTGCGAAACGCATCACCAACTGAAATCGACTCATTTGCAAAGTTGCCACATGCAGTTGTTTCTCCAAAACTGAGAGTTTTTGTGTAAGACGCCCGAATGTCCCCGCTGTCCATTCCTTCGCCGCCAATGATTTTTTTTTTGCCGACAGTGTTTCGGACAAGTCGACAGTTGGGTTCGGGACCACGTCCCTGTTCTCCTTCCATAGCTGATCCTGAAGTCTTACCGTGGGCGTGGCCGGCACACTGGCGCTGCCCGTGCTGCTCTGGGTCTCGTTCAGCGATGTGTAGGACGAGGAGCGGGATGACAGAGCCGGCTCGTGCAGCGAGCTGAAGCTCATCGTCGACGTGATGCTCAGAGTGTCGGCCTTCTGGCCGGACCGCGCCAGGGAGGAGCGCAGCGGGCTCATCTGCACGTGCTTCAGCATGGTCCTGCAACAGACGCTCCTGATAATCGAGGGTGTTTACGTGCTAATGACCCAAATCATCGGCTATAAATACCCCGATCGTTAGGTGATATCATTTTATTTTATGCGACTGTCAGACGAGGCAAAGAATGTTACTGGGCAGACCCAGTAATGGGAAGAGTTGCAATTTGAGCAACCGCTGGCACGGCGCCGTGCCTAAGCATAGGCGCAGCGTGCCTAGAACGGGGCCCGTGCTTAAGCAGACCGTGCCTGTGCCGTGTCTCCAAGGAATGAAAACAAATAATGTATATGAAATATGGAGCCCGTGACAATAAAACCTGCGACAAAACAATGACAGTTCATCACTTGGCATGCATATGATGGTTGCTTGCGGCTGTCCCAGTTGTTATGAACTCAGAATTACTGCAGATATGCCTGTATGATGGCAGACTATTGGACGGCGACCAGCCGCATCCATATCGGGCCCTGCCGTGTCCGAGCGTGTCCCAGTAGATCTATGCCGTACTGAGTAGACCCGGTAATGGAGGACCGGTAGCGGGCAGACCCGGTAATGGAGGACCGGCTTCGGGCAGATCCAGTAATGGGGACCGGTAAGTCACTGGAGCGGGCTTAATATCGGGAACCAATGCCACCAGTTCCCCTACATAACTGACTTAACATTTCTTTATGAGGAACTTATATTAATGGAAGCATGAGTCTGGGGCCTCAAACAAAGAGTATGAAAGTATTTCTCAACAGCAAAACCTAAAGACTGAAACAAAGGTTAAATGAAGCCGATAAGAGTCTAGGAATTTATGAAAAGGGATCTGACTATCTCTGCACGTCCCCATCGGTTTGTTTTCCGTTTGCAGTCCGTCACGCTCTGGAGATAATATCCGAGGGCAGACAACGGCTCGCCGGCCCTAGGGACACGACCTGCGGCACCTTTCCCGCATGAACCTTCCTTCAGCTCATGAGCGCCTCAACACCGACGCCCGTTTGTTCATCCCATGTCGTATTTCATGCAGCGGACAAAGACAGCTGGAGTTCAGTCAATGTGAGTTCAGCAACGCACAGGCGTTCCTCTCGGTTAGCGTTGCGACACGGTTCGTGTTTTGAAAGCTTGGCGTAGTGTCGGATCGAGCTCGTGAAAGAGTGCTGACAAAGTGCATCGGTTTCACCAATGTTCCGTGGGATATCACGTTTGCGGACGTTTAACACGGAAAAGTGACCCGACCTTCGCATACACGTCACCGTATTTCACCACGTACGCTATCTGAAGCATACGCTTACCTCACGGACACAGCTTAGGGGGAGGTTTACTTGATTTATACGGAGACGCCGTCGGAAAGTATCGCAATGAAGCATCATGATAGCGGTCAATGCAACATTGCGGTCACCAATACCAGTCAAGTGGAGCGTTTGAGGTTGGTATCATGACCGACATGGTAATTCGATACTAAACATATGGTTTCTTGTGCGAGTGAGGCAATGCTACCACATTTCACGCAGCAGTAGGTGCGACTTCGGCATAAAAAAAATGTCCGCATACACCTGAAACAGATGGAGGGCTGTTTCACACAGAGTACTTCATCCCATGAGTTCGGCTGCAGCCTAACAAAGTAATCATCACGGCCGCAGACATTTATTTGTTGGAGTAATATGGGATCCCAAGGATGGGACCAGGAGTCATGAAAATGAGAGAGCGATGATATCCAGCCTGCTAACAGACCAGGTCCTAAATCCGACGGATTTAGGACCTGGTCTGTTTGATAAAAAAATAGCTCAGAAAACAAATCATTTGGTGTCATAAACAATTTACCAAAAGCCGTAAATTAGTGTTTGGCCTAGCGCTGGTTGATGAACTTCCGTTACAGTTACAGGCAAGGAATTTCTCCTGGGTCAGTGGCTTCAGCTGTGCAGGGTGGCCTAAAATGCCTTAATTTAATCCTCCCTGTTTAAGACGAAGGATCTTTCCTTGCTGCAAAAAACTAACTTCAACAGACGTCTCATTGTCACTAAGGATATTTTGGCGGTCCGTAGCCGTCGGGTGACATTCCTTGGCGACACATGCATTTCAGATGACAAAGTCAAGTCCGTTGGTCCGTACCTCGGCCGAATTTAAGGGCCTCAACCCAGCTCGAGCCTAAGAGTCTGTCGCAAACTTTCCGTAGACCGAAAGTGTTGTCTTTCCGAAACATTGCTGTTTGCCTGGCAAAATGCAGTGACGGAACAAGTGAATCTGGGCGAAGACAAGGTAACGCCATTCCCGGTGTCCTATGAACAGGAATTGTCTTGACCTCGCTTGTAAGATTCTCCACACTTTTCTATAGATACAGCAGATATTGTCGCCACGAATCTTATCGTTGTCTCGACGCAAAATTAAGCCGCGTACGCAGGTAGCGAGTTCTATCACATTAAATTTTTAAACGATCAGTTCAAATAATATATCTGAAGCACCGAAGCTCCATATCGTTGGTTCCATGCTGACTAAATTAGGCTGAATGTAAATCTGAAATTAAACAATTGTCTCAAGCTCTGAAAAATAAATGAAACGTATACCTCACCTGAACCTCGACTCCTCTCTTAGGTTGTTGCAGTTCCCGTCTCACGCAAACTGTTGATTCTTCACAAGGTCACAAGCTCCTCCGACGAGTGCACTGTTTTCACAGAGACACGCCGCCGTCCACCAGGACCCCGGAGTCTCAGAGTCGTCCCAGCACGACTTCACACCCGCTCCTGCGCCCTCACGGAGGGCCCTCGCTCCCGCCGACTGCGGCTGATTCACTGGCCCGGTATCCGCGGAACTGCAGCTGTAGTACTCGCGGCCTGCCGTGACGTCACAGGGGTGAGGCCCAATCGCGACAGGGATCGGCGCCGCGAGAGGCCCGGCGCAGTCGGGTCGACACCCCACCGCGAGGAGGAGCTGCGGCTGGCAGAATGTTGCGGCTAATCATCACCACGGTCATCTGCTTACCACCCATGGATGGAGTTCGTTTGCTCGAGGATCCCTGGCAGAGCTGAGTATCCGGACTCGGGGGACACGAATATTCGGATTCGGCGAATCTTCGGAGCTTGATTTTAAGATTCCAATATTCGGCGAATACTCGGTTAACCGTTTTTTCATCTGAATGTCAGCCGAATATTCAAATGGCAACCGAGCATTTGAAAACTGTATGTATTTCTCTGCAGAACCTAAATAAACATGCTAGCCAGATCATGCATAATCAAACGGAATGCCAACGCGGGCATTGTATAGCGTTATTTTGCTTCTATGACGTCACATGATGTACAGAAGCATGGACAAGAGCAATGCTGAAGGTGATAATGAGATGTGCTTCGCCCGTCCCCACTGGGAACTGATCTGCACATCATATTTCGTGCGGTGATGGGTAGCCTCGACAGTCATCTCGCATTTGTTCCGTGTCTGGCAACGACGTGCAGATACCGGTTTGGTCATCAGTCATCAGTCATCATTTGGAGAGTGAAGCTGGACGTTACCGTAAAGTGCATTTGAGCTTGTCTGCATAGCCTTTTTATTTTCGTCTTTTAAGATTAACACAGAGAAATGGCTAATCTCTCAGTAAATTAACTGTCATATTATGCATAATGAGCTTTTACACATGAGCTGATTTTCCACACTAAAGATGCCTTGCATTCATAAGGACGTCACGACATACACCAGTGCAAAATCGAAGCGAAGACGGCACAGCAGTCCCTCAGAGGGTTATCCTGAGGCTAATCATACCGTTTTAACCTACAGCGGACGTCAGGAGTTCCACCGATGTCCCGGACGAGGAGGGGCTGCCGCCCCCAGCCCATTTCGCACAATTGAACGGACGTACGCATGGCCCGGTAACTGAGATCTGCCGCATAAAAATGGACATTTTATGGTTTCAAAGCGGGTTTGGTTCCAACGAGCTTCCTCGGCAACCAAAAAGTCAGAAAGTCTTGAAATGGATATCGTCTCGAAGGAAATAGCCCAATCACATAGCATCATGCAGGTGCAACAGGAGACAGCACTTGCCACGTTCAGGGGATTCTACTGTGAAATGCATAAAGGAAAAGTGTTGACAACGAATGGCAACGAACAGCAACGAATGGCAACAACCCATGGAAACGAATTAGGCCTCGCTCGTCATGCTGTTCTGATCACTGAAAAGGATAAATCACAATTGTCTTCATTGAAATAGAAGAAACCAGTCTGAACTGAAAATTGAGTAAGGTCACTAAAATTACGTATGAAATAAAAAACGGCTGCGACCGAACTCCCTTATGATCGGTTAAACAGCATTTCGAGTCTGCGTAATGTCAGTACCTGAGGCCCACTGCATAAAAATTGGACGTTTTCCGTGTTCAAAACGGTTTTGTTGCTTTAAGCGGTTTCAAGGCCAGTGATCTCAAAAACCTAGGAAACGCCCTGGCATCTGAGACCCGATATGCTGCCAGATACATGCCCAAACAGTCCTGCATCGAAAACTGACCCCACCTCAGACTGCTAGAGAAGAAACCGAAATATGATTCAGATTTAGATAAACGGTTTGCAAGCCCTCAGGAATGACGGTGCGACTTAATAACTCGACTACTGTTCGTGGCCTGGTAATATTTATTTTCCTAATGTGCGGAAAGATGGTAAGTTCAGCTGTTGCAAACTTCAGGTCTTTTGACGTGGGCCGTACACCAGCAGTCTACGAAAAACTCATGGGGGTAGCCCCCCAGGGGGTTAAAAGGGTGGTGAGGCTGGTCTGTATCAGGCAGAAACAGTCATTAATGGCCTTAAAACCGCCAGGAAACGTGACTTTACGCTTTGTCGCTGAATGCCTACGTCAATTATCGCGCGCAGATTTCCGCTCCAGTACCCGTAATCTATGCCAGCCGTCTCTTCCTTGGTATGAGGAATTACGCGATTATGGAGGGTGAATTACATCCGACCAGACCCGACCGATGAGGTGCACATAACAACCATTACGGGCCTGGGGGGTCAGTAGTCACTACCCACCTCTGAACAATATCCGCAAAACCGCCCAGAGGCGCTTGTTGTAGGTCGTAATCGGCCACCTGGTTGATCGCTGTCTGCGTGTTCCGGTTGCTCTTCGGCGACTGGGCAGGAGGTCCCCGGGGGTTGGCGGTTCCCGAACTGCTCTGAGAACCAGTCCCAGGGTCGATTTATGTCGCGATTCTCCACGGCTTATCGAATCGCAATGGCTTGGGATGGACGTTGCGATGCAGAGGTGGAATTCTGCAGACGGTCCCGGTCGGGGGTGGCGCTGGACTGGTGTTGTACGTTGGGCAGGGGGAGAACTTCTTTGGCAATGTCAGAAAGTGCATTGGTGGAGCCGAAACAGGACAGAAGTCGTTTGAAGATCCAACATGGCAATTAACACTCAGGATGTGACAGATCTCCAAAACGTCAGGGGGCAACTTTATTTTTAGCTTGGAAAATTCGTAAATCAAAAAATGTGATGAACAAACATTGTTTTAATCATTGTTTGGGCCTCATTTGGCCGTGAACAGATGTCGCACTGCGTTGTGCCGATGAGCACTGTAGCCCACAAGACTGCTATGGCATCGCCAGGCTCAGGTAGGAGCACGGCTCAGACGTCACTCTGGTTTTATGGGTATGGCCTTGTGGCTAGCGGTACCGGTGCACGAGATGGCTCATGGTGTTTATTCGTTCTTGAATAAAACCTGAACTCAAAATAAAAATAAGATTATCAACGAACGCAGCCGACGTCACGGACACTGATGATAAACTGTCATTACAACCGTCGGATCGTTTTCTCAGCGAAGCCGGACCTTCGTGATCCTGAGGCGCAGCTGGTGGCGAGTCGATCGGTTGAAGGCCGGCTGACCTGACGGCGGCGGATGGCCGGGGTCATGACCCCTAATGCCGGGCCCTGCCACAGGTCCGGCTGCAGCCAGACACGCCGTCAGGGAGACGGCGGGTTCGGCCACGGCCAGATCACTATCCGTGCCAGACGCCATGTTGGCAGGCACGTAGTCAAGTGCCGATCGCCACGACAAGAGTGAGATCTGTTTTCGAATTTTTATACATGATTTTGATGTGAAAAGAATGAAATGCCAAGCAAAAAGACTATGCAGCTGAGGTGTGAAGATCAACTGTATATATATATATATATATATATATATATATATATATATATATATATATATATATAAGATCATAAGGCAATCCCACCCCTTGTCTTCCGTCTTGTTTCATCAGAACAATCATGACTGCTTCCCATCTACACAGCTGTATCACACCGACTCGTGCTCTATCGTCTTCTTCATTTTTCAAGGGCATTGTATGATTTGTTTACACGCCCACCAGAAAATGTATTTAGTTCTTTTTGGTGCCGGTTCCTTTAACTGACGTCATACAGCGGCCAACCTGCTGGTTTCATCACCGATATCAACAGTTATCTCAGATTTGTGTGGAGACAGGCATCGTTATGTGCTAGCTGTGCCAGCCAGTGACCACTAGCGAAAATCATATATTGATCTTCCGGCGACAAAAGATGTAGAATTAGCACTGTTGTCGAATGGATTTTGATTAAAGCGTTGAAGAGTCGAGAAGGCTACGAGGAACAACGTTTTTCCAGTGAAAAGGTCATATGTTCCTCTCATAGGAGCAAATTAAATGACACTATTTACACCAAACTTCTTCTGTAACCGCATCGCAACGTACTCTACCACCAGCCTGCCGCCATTTCCAAACTGTTTCAGGTCAAACAACGAAATCCACGCGTTATCTACTACTGCGGTTCCACCCATCGCGGCTATTCACTTGGAGCCGGTTCAGCGTGTTACGGGCTGTATTCACCAGGGTCCAGTATCGATGAAGAATGTCTCACCACTGGGGAAGCTCGTCATTGTGTCCGCGCCAGCGGGCCGCAACTCTCGCCATGATCGTTTTGTGTTTGAACCCACCTCGTTCCTTGGTCACCGCACCCTCGCGCATTTCACTGTCGATTTGCTTCTGGCCCGTGTTATGCGTAGTTAATGGCTTGTAACCGCCGAGACTCAGACGCGCGAGATCAAAGACAGAGCACGTCTGAGCGGTCCGCGCTGAATTCCTCCGACCAGACCTCGTCCCCCCCCCCATGGGAGAGAGCGCGCCTTTGACGTGCTCGGCTCAGGGAAAGGGTGACAAAGGTCTGGCGGTGCGTCGCAGTCGAGCGACAGAGCGGTCCCAGGCGCCGGTGGACACCCAGCCTGCAGGGAGTGCTCCGTCGACTCCATCTGACAGTCTGCGGCCGCCGCTGTACACGGCTGTACACCGCCGCACGGGCTACTGACGGCGTGTTCATCGAATGTCATCGCTGACGATGACACATCTGTTATTGACCGCTGCCGAGCGGCAGTGAGTAACGCATTTTAAAACCGATGTGCTGATGAAATATCTGGTCACTCATCCTCGATACCCCAACAGTTCAGTTTTAGGGATAGCAGAAAATGCAAGCCAAGTGCAAGAATGCTGGCGACATGCAAGTCTAAGATTGTTATACTACAGCTACAGTGATACAACACATACTACCGTCAACAGTGATACTACAGTAAATACACTGAAAGGTGGTTACTACAGTGAAAGGTGGTTGTTAATCGCCGCACAACGGCAAGCATTTCAAGAGCAAAGTGATATCGCAAACAAACATAACGTGCATAAGTGAAAAGGAGAAATAGGGAAAATACCTCGAACAATAAAAAAGTCCAGCTTCGGCCTTTAACCGGATGGCGGCCAGCCCACTGGACCGCTATAACGCTTAACAAACTGACCAAGATCAACAACTACATCTTCGAAAACTGAACACAACAAATTTCGAAACTGCACAAACCAGGCACTTCGAGAAACGACGGCCCTATCGGAGACCCGTGTAGGAGATTCCACCTCGAGCTGGTCTCCTCGTCTCTCCCCCGCCGCAGCCGCCGCGGCCGAGCCCGGGTAGTCGCCGTAGGTCCCGTTATCCAGCAGCCACTGCCACAGTCTTGAGTCAGCAATAGGTGTGCGCAGAGCAGCTGCACTGGTGCGGAGGCGGTCGGTGTCCCGCCTCCAGCTGAAGCGCGTAAAACCGATGGCAGTCTGCGGTAAAGGCACCACTATTCTCGTCAGCTGCACCGATAACGCTGTACGTCTTCAGCCCCCCCCCCACACGAAAAAAAATGGACGCAGAACTCTCAAGAACCTCACGGCTTACTCGGAGACGTATCACACAGGCAAACCGACTCCACCTGAATTCCAGCCGCCGCGGAACCCGCAGCAGCATGACGCCATCGCGAATGACGTCACCAATCGCCGTCCAGCGCGCGGCATGACTCAGAACCGGTTACGTCATACCTGGAAGTCAGGGCCAAACCGGTCCCAGCTCCGGACAGTCATGGACTTCGCGCGAAGCAGCGGTAGCATTATCGGAAATCACGTGCTTTCGCAATGATTTGGTATTAGCTGGCAGCTGTTTTTTGTCATTTCATAAGGCTGCCGTCCGACGAGGCGGTCTGTAACGTTATTAGTATGCGGCACACATAATTCGGGAGAGCTACTGTTCACTGTTCTCGAGAATCAGTTATTTGTCATCATGTATTGTCCATCCATCCATTTTCCGAGTGTGGGAGAGAGAGAGAGAGAGATCACTGCCTGGAGTATGCTTGAACGGGGTGGGAACCGGCCGCAGTGAAGTCCCGCCGTTTGGGGCCTCGAAGCATGATGCCCACCCACACAACCCCAGTGCCAGACCGTCCGGCACCAGTGGACGACTCATCGCTGCTGCCTCAGAACGGCGACTCATCTGTGGCGGCCGCCGACAAGGCACGGCCGGCAACCGTCCATTACACCTGTTAACCGGAATTCAGACAGCGTAGATTAATCCAAGCATCGGGAAACCATTTGGGCTGCTTTTTACGTTCCCTGAACAAAGGTAAACTGAAAGGGGTTAAGACATCAGAGCACTGTTTCGCTCATTTGCGACCCTCCACATAAGGAGATGACACGCCCGTTCGGTTCATGTTTCGACTGTGGCTACACCGAGACGCACCCCTCTCCACCATATAAGTTTACAGATGACTGATGCGCATGCCCTCTGGCGCGCCACCCTAAGAACCAAGGGCGTCATTTTGTATTCTTTTGAGGCGCACTTGCCCCTCATTTGATTTCGCACCCCTCATGCCGATTTCAGCTCCCTCAATGTTGAAGTGGGACGCACAGTACTATGCTGGGGCCAATCGTTAAAATGACATTTTAATCTGATGTATTGACGGATGCAGGGGATGGGGCTATGTGCAGGGGTGCAGTCAGGGGCTCCAGGGGCCCCAAGATCCCCCCTCCCGCCCCGAAATGTTTGAAGGTGACCGGCCCCATTAAGGGTAGAAAATCACTCCTTTAAAAACCGAGATATCGCCAAAATGCTGTGAGAACGGTATACGAGAGAAAATAAAAAAGAAAAACATGTTAAAAGTTATAGAGGAGCCACTATCGAACTGAACGGAGCCCCTGTCCGCCTATAGGGGCCTCCTGCCAACCTGTAGGGCCCACTGCCGGCCTGTAGGGGGTACCTGACAGCTTGTAGGGCCCCTGCTGGCTTGTAGGTGTCCTCTGTCGGTCTTTTGGGCCCCTACTGGCCTGTTGGGACCACCTGCCGGTCTGTAGGATCCCTGTCAGCCTTCAAAGGATCTCTGCTAGCCTGCTGAGGGAACCCTGCTGTCCTGTGGGGCCGTGCCGGCCTGTGGGGGTCTCCTGCCGGCCTTTAGGGACCCCCTGCCGACATGTGGGCCCCTGCCAGCCTTCGGAAGACCCATCTGACCTGTCGAGGAGACCTCTGTTGTTCTACGGGGCCATGCCGACCTGCAGGGGCCCCCTGCCGGCCTGTGGAGGGGCTCCCTTACGGCATGTGCAGGGGCCCCCTGACGGCCTGAAGAGGAGCCCCCTGGCGGCCTGCAGTGGTGCCTCCTGACGGTTGTGGAAGGCACAGGTGTGGTTTTCTAAAAATAATTGTGGCTGCCCAAATGCGTGTAATATTTCATGTTTTTGATATAAATTTTGCCATCGGCTACGTGACCCCAATGTCTTCGAGACCATTCAAGTGGCTTTTTTGATTGGCGTGATCGACTTTTCGCCCGTAAGGGCTTCTGGATTCTGTATAAATTTCGTACAGGATATGGGCGGGTAGCACAGGCCGGTTTGGTGCACCTTTGGTAATGTATTTACCTTCGCTCTCAGAAAATTTTGTGGTGCACCTCGGTGGACCATATTTTAGGAAATCATTGGTAACATTTTAGGCTGTGGGTGCTCAAGCTGAACTTTGGGTCCCCATTCCAATTTTGTGGGTGCCGGGGCACACACAAAGAGATCAGCAGCGTAGCCAGGAAGGTCCTTGGGGTCCTGGAACCCCCTCCCCCCGAAAAAACTGGCATATGAAGAGGCCCATGACATATGCCTAAAGGGACCCCTGCCCGGGAAAGGCAAACGCACTCCTCCGCAGAGGGTTCCCAGACCCCAGGCAAAGACCTCGCGCAGCGCAGACCAGAAGTCATGCACATTAAATTTCCATATGTTTTAGTGCCATCGAGCACTCTCATTGTTAAAGACACTAAAAAATAAATACCAAGTACCCCTAGCGTTCTAGCCCTGGGGGCCCCATAGTGTTCAAGGGGTCCGATCAGTGCTGGAACCCACTCTCTAGGACCTCCCTCTCCCACGAAAAACAGTCATGGTTATGACCCTGGCGATGGGGGCGATCCCCTGGCCCCTAAGGCCTGAGAGGGCCCCCTCACACTCAGAAAGGGCCCCGTATGAGTTTCACGAGATCTCTGTAACAACCTGACGGTATTCTGATGCAGGCAGGTGGCTTCCGGGAAGGCTAGATAGCCCCTGAGACGGATAGAAGAGCCCCTGGGCTGAAACTCCCAAAGGGCCCTTGAGATCGCAAGAGAGCCCCAACACAGTGGAGTGCCTCTGAGGCTACCAAAAATGTTAAGACTCCTGAGACGGCAAGATGGGCCCCTGCAAAGCAGAGGGTCCCTGAGGCTGCCAGAAAAGTTGGAGGGATCCCTGCGAGGGTAAAAACGATAAGAAAGCCTCTAAGACAGCATGGTGATCCTGGAAGACCAGAGTGCCCCCAGTGTGTTTGGATGGTTTCTGGCACGGAAAAGTTCCCTCGAAACTGCCAGTGAGGCCTGAGCAAGAGCAACCAAGAACCCTGAAGCACCAACAAAGGCTCCTGATACGGCTAGAGGGTCCTTAAGACTGCCAGGTCCCATGTAACAGAGGAAGATCCCTGATATAGTCATGGGGACCAACGGAAACGTTCAGAAGGCCTATGACACTGCACTGGGACCCTGAGAGAGTTAAAAAAAATCTTTTGTAACTGCCAGACAGCCCATGAGAGGGCAAAAATGTTTCAGGGACGACAGAAGGGGTTCTGAGAGGATCCCGAGGTGCCAAACGAAACACACAAACAAAAACTGATGGCAAGAGAGACGTCTAAGACAACAGGGAGTCCACTGAGTCCTTTGAGACTGCTAACCAGCAGTTACTAGCAATAGGGACCCCTGAGCCGACCAGAGGGTCCTTGGAACTACTAAATCCTGAGACGTCCTGGATGTCCTGTCCTGATGTCCTGGATGTCTTGAGGCCTGAGAGACCCTGAGACGACGGCGTCTGAAACGGCCAAAGGACCTAGAGGACTGGCAGAGACAACTCTGGCACGGCAGAGAGAGACTTATAGAGGGTCCTTGTTACTGCCTGAGGATCTCCAAAGACGGTAAAAACGTTCCGGGGACGACAGGAGAGACCCCAAGATGGCCATCCCTGACACTGCCAGATGAGTCCCTGAAACTATCCAAGGTGCCCCGAAACTGCCAAAGAGGCGTCTGAGACGTCCCGAGGGACACGTGGAACTGTAAAAAGAACCTGAAACCATTAGAGGGTCCTGACACGGCAGACGGCCCGAGACCACCAAAAGTGCCCCTGGAACTGCCGGAGGGAAATCTAACCTAAGCCAGCCTAAGCTGATAAAAACGTTCCCAGGAGCTATGAGGGGGCAGGGGGCTCTAGGCCGCCCCTGGCCAAGTATTTAATAACTGTCAGATACGGAAGCTAGATTTCAGATAGATTGAGGTACGACAGCCGTCTAAAATCCCGCCGTTTTTTGTGATATTTTGGCCACTTTGTACGACAACAAAAAGCAAATTTTTCTGAAATAAAATGATGCGCTTGAATTGCTTTCGATACCTTTACGTGGTAACGAACACAGAGCTATATCATTTTTCCCTGTCCCTGCGGGATGCAAGTTTTTTAACATCTGAAGAGCAAAAATGGGGGGCATAGGAGGAGTTCTACGCTGACCAATTCCCCGGCCCTGGCGACATCCTGGACCTACCCCTGACCTGTCAAAACATTTTGAAACTATGTAACATAAACATCTCTAACTTGTAACAAACGGCAGTACTGTCCAGTAAGCAAATTCAAGTCGTATGTATGTATGTATGTATTGAAGGCGTCCACGACGTGGCTATTCTGCCCTCTCGTCAAAATTACAAAAACGATGATACACAATCACTTGTCAGGTGAAGTAAAACGCACTCATTTGAATACGAACGGCAGTCACGGTGTCAGATGTCTCAAATGTTTTAAGAACGATGCGCGTGAGGCGGCATTCGAGACTGCCGGAGGCAGGCGGTTCCAAGCCACTGCGGCTCGGTAGGAGAAGAGCAGCTGGGTCGCCGCCAGCCGCACGCGAGGCAGGTGTATGGCACCTGTGCCAATAGCAACCGCGCGGGTGCGGCGGCAGCAAACCTGGGCATGCGTAGGGAGCAGAGCACGTATGGCGGACGGGCACGTGGGGGAGCGCAAAGCGTTGTAGACCTTCAGGAGGTCACGCGTTCTGACCAGGTCCTCCACCCGACTCCACCCCAAGGCTTCCAGTGACGGGGTAATGTGGTCCCCGCGTTGCGCCCCGGTCACCAACCTCGCAGCAAAGTTAATCACCTTTTGCACTCTGCTCAGCTGGCAACCGGCGGCTCCTCCCCACGCAGTGATACAGTAAAGGATGTGAGGGAAGACGTGGGAATGGACGAGGAGCTTCATGACGTCTGGAATGAAGTAGAAACGAATTTTGAATAGTGAGACAATGATGCTATTACAACGCCGAACAATGGTGGATATGTGGTCTTCCCAAGTAAGATGTCGGTCGATGATTACACCAAATACCTTCATAGACGTTTTTGGAACCATGACGATACCCGAAATGTCCATGTGAAAATTTTTCGTCTTTTTTTATGGAGGTTCTGGTGCCACTGAGCATGAAGTCCGTTTTTCCTGGGTTCATTTTTAGACTGTTGGACCGAAACCAGTTTTGAAGGCACGAGATGGAATCCTCGATTCGGGTCTTGAGACATGATAGATGGTGGGTGTCGGGTGCGGCGTGGTCCAGAAGCTGGGTGTCATCGGCATAGGAAAGGAGTCGGCCATTGGGAAGGAAATTGGATAGGTCGTTCATGAAGATTAGAAATAGGATAGGGCCAACGATGGAACCCTGGGCCACTCCATGGGACAAGGGTAAGGTAGCCGAGCCACCAGCGACCACCTGCCTCCGGCCACTCAGGTAACTGGCGAACCAGTCCTACTCAACACCGTACCACTCGAGCTTGTTCAGAAGGGCGCCGTGGTCAACGCTGTCGAAGGCCTTGGTCAAGTCAATTGTCGTGAGAGATACGACGTGACCGTCATCAATGATCTTTGCTGACCACTCGACCGCGTCGAGCACGGCGTCCTCCGTAGAGTGACTGGGTCGGTAGGCGTACTGAGACGGCGACAATACATGGTTACTAAGGTAAGTACGCCGACAGTTGGGTGCACACGACTTTTTCAGTAATTTTTGACATGACTGGTAGGATAGAGATTGGTCGAAAGTTGTTGAGATCGGATCTATCGCCTGATTTGTACACTGGTATGACACGGGCAGTTTTCCAGGAGTCAGGAAAAGTTCAAGTTCTGATGGAGCAATTAACTATGGTCAGAATGTGTGGCCCGATAACAGAAAAAACATTTCTTCAAGGCAAACAGTGGGCCTTGGTCTGACTCAGGCGCGCCACAGCCGCGGATAGCTCCGGCAGCGTCACCGGGCGCAGGGTGAGCGCTGCCGCACAAACACGGTGGGGTCGAGGCCCAGCAGGTGGCGCCGCCGTTCCAACAGGCATTGCCGCTGCCTCGGCCGCGATCCGGGGGCCCACAGCAGCGAAGTGCGCGTTCAGGTCGTCTGCTCTGTCGGCTGTGTCAGCATCAGTTGGCTTCTGGGCGGGCTGTAGGCCGAACCGTTTGAGGCGGTCCCAAAATCCTCGCCCGTCACTCAGAAGGCCATCGCACAGGAACGAGCGTCGCGCGGCCGCGAGCAGGCACGGTTCCGGCACTGTTGATACGCGCGGCGCGACTCAGGGGTACGCTGACGCTCCCAGGTCTTCCGGGCTTCAGTTCTTTCTTCCATCGCTGTTGTCACTTCTGGATTGTGTCGTAGCCATGGGCAGCTCGGTCTTCGTGAGGTCACCGTAACTAGTGGACAGTGTCTGTCGACCGTCTCGTTCCAGATCTCTGTGAACGCAGAGACCTTCTCATCAACGGTGCTAGCGGAATGGACTGGCTGCCAGTCTGCTGCCAACAGGTCCAGCGAAAGGGCATCCCAGTCAACACGTCTCCATGGTCGTCCGGTAAACGTGGATGGCCGTCGCCGCTCTCTCGGGACCGCTGCACATAGCAAGACTGGCTGGTGGTCAGCGATGGGCTCGGTTAGGACCCTGGCCGAGTTACTGAGACCGGTTTCATTGGTTACAATCAGGTCCAGTAGGGTACGCGTCGGATGAAGATGAGTGGGTTTTCCACCAGCTGCTCCAGGCTCAGGTCGTCCAGCATGGCATGAAAGTTGCGCGTTTCTGGACTATCTCTGTTTAAGGTGTTGATGTTGAAGTCTCCCAGCGCCAAGACGGGTTTGCCCATTGCGAGCGCGGCTTCCATTTGAGTTCGGATGCTCTTCAGTCCTCGGGCTACTGATTCCCCAGGAGGCCGGTAGAGGGCGACGACCACCACGGTACGTCGACCGGTGGCGCCAACAGAGAGCCACAGGGACTCCACCGTAGGATCCACGCTCTTTATGTGGAGCACCACTGTGCGTAGTCCGTCAGCGACGAGTATGACGACTCCGCCCCCGCGTGGAGGAGCATGTTGCGTGGCTGTGGTCCAAGAGTCAGAGCGATCTCGCCGAATGATGGTATAGCCGGGAAAAACCAGCACTCTGCTGAGGGTATCTGGTGACAGCCATGTCTCGGACATGGCAAAAGACGTCAATGTCGTGCTTCTGGAGAAGCTGGTTAACTTCATCCAGTCGCGGAGTTAAGGAGAGGGCGTTGACGTGCCCAATGTTGTAGTGGCGACGCGTTGTCGTGACGGTGCCGATAGGAGCTGCTATTGGAGTTCATTGCTGTGACAGTCTGACCGGCACCACAAGCGTCCTCGGCCGATGTACTGCAACAGCAGTGCGGTGGGGCCGCACGGCCGCAGAGCAGACGACCCGGATCGGCCGGCGGGTGTGGGCGCCGGCTCGTCTTCCTCGCCTGCGGCGGACTAGGAACGACAGGCGCGAGGGCAGACCGCGCTGGATGACCTCGGTCACCGGTCGGACCGTCCTCCCACGTATCCTCTCCCGTACCGCCAACAGGTGCGCCAGAGAGTATCCGTGCTTGGTAGAGGCGCGATTTGATGGTCTACTCTCCTCTGGACGGTAGAAGTTGGACTCAGCCGTCAAGGGGAGGCCATGGTCGCAAATCTTGCAGGTAAACAGACATGGCAGCCGCGGCGGTGGTGGCGCGCAACTTGAAACCAGTGCAGTCCAGAAAGCCAGGTATGTCAGGCTTACACAGGTCAGAACGTGACCTTCAGTCGTACCTTGCCATACGGTATTCATCCTGGTACAGTGAAGAGTCCCTCTCCAGGTCTGCGACGCATGCAACACTCGAAAAAACGCGGAGCGTTCGAGCGCAGTGTCGCTGCTAAGCCAGCGCCATCTTTACAAGTCGCAGACATATTTATAAAGTTGTTTAAGAAAATCATCTCCTGAAAGCTTGAGGGTTCTCTAAAAATAGTGAGGGACCCTCAAAAGCTTGAGGGTCCCACAGCATACTCCAATAGATCTTGTAGATGAATTCAAGGAAATAATCCGGAGGAATCCAATGGGTCCTCCCACGGGCCTTCGGGGTCCTTTTGAAACATTCTTAGGGGCGTTGAAATGTCAGCGCTCAGCTATCGACATATTTCGGTATTTTGCGTCCAAGGAATTGAAAGTTTAGACGGGACGCGGGACCATTATATTTTTGCCATCGTGACCAGTTCGATTTAACGCCATAGATGTGATATGTATATGAGGAGTATATATATATATATATATAGAGAGAGAGAGAGAGAGAGAGAGAGAGAGAGAGAGAGAGACGCAGTATCTTCCACCAATATTTTTTAGGAAGGAAATAAAAAACTGCCGTCGGTCAAAACAAAGTGGCCTAAATCCGTAGAGAAATTCATATTTGGGAACAGGTTGGGTGGTGGAGCCCCTCGGCTTTGCCCACCCCACAATCATTGCACAAAATGACGCCCCTGCTCAGAGCTGAGTGCGGTTTGTAATGTACAGCGATTCCATCGAGTCGGAGAGAACCATGAGCCGTCTTAAAAGCCGTAGCTTCTCGATGCGTGTTGTTGCCGTTTCTGTCCTAACCTGCAAGCGTCAAGATCTGGCCCTGTAAGTCCCGCTGGCTTTTGTAAATGTGAACGGCGCGGCCCGGTCTGGCCATTTCTCTGCTGCATGCGTGTAAGAGTGTGAAATATGATCTGGCTTGATTGTTTTCGTTGCTGCAGGTTCATACGGTTATAGCTTCACTTCCAGTTTCCGCACTTCATGTACGTGAGGTTATAGCTTCATGTTTATGCGCCACGGCATGGTGTGCACATTTTTCGCCGACTTGGGTTTGCGTAGTTGTGGCATAGCTGTGAGTGCTTCTATCTATCCAGGTATGTTATTATACCATATGTCCTTTCAGCTGTGTACAGCTATACCGCGTTCTGACTGTTCATTGGCTGTATTCGGTGATTGATCTGTTCCAGATTGGCCCGATGACCGGTTTATTCCGGACCAGCGGAAGTGTTTTGCACCTTGCTCCCAACCGAGGCCTGAGACGTAAGTGACAACTGCGACGCGGGGACCCGATGAAACCAAAACAGCATGAAATCCGTTCTCAGGAGTAGCCACGAGACCGCTTTTTGATCTGGACATCAGCCCTAGCTCACCTCGATGGCTGTCTTCAGTTCGCCAGCGCTGTCGGGCTCCGGGAAGCCGCCGTGGCGACCGATGGGATCGAGCACCGAGTAGATATTAATCGTAGCTCTCTCCGAAAAGTAGCATTTTAAATCGCGTGACTCGAAAGCCCCACATCTCCAGAGTGTGAAGGCAGTTGTGAATGCTGGCAAAACAAGTGAGCCGACAGTGACATCGCTTAGCGCAGCACATGCTTCGAAGCAGCGTTACAACAAATAGTGCGGATGCAACATTTTATTTCTGCTTTTAAAAACGTCCTGGGCAGAGGCGTGCATACATAAATATTTCAGAGAACAAACTCGAACATTTGAAATGCTATAACATCATTCACATCAGCTAGACGAGAGCACAGTGATAAATATGGTTATCATGAAAAGACAAAGGACCTTAAATAGAAAAACAGTCTTAGTACATTGACCGCAACCCCGGACGACATTTAATAAATTATTGAAAGCCTTCTCCAGGCACACAGCTATGTACAAATGTTCCTTTACGCCCTCACGAGTACGGAGAGCCGTTCACACCCGAAGGGAACCACCCATGAAGTCCCACGCCAGAGCATCTGTCGGCCAGCAGGCCGGTCTGAGCCCGAGAGAGCAGCCCGTTCCTTCGCCGTCACGTCTAGTGGTAACCGCCAGCGCCGTGCTGGCCGTAGCCGTAACCCGAGTACGTGACGTCGGCGTTGTAGCCGCCGTAGCCGGCCTGGTCGGCGTAGTACTTTACGTGCTGGGTGCGGCCGTCGGGCAGCGCCACGCTGTAATAGCCCTGCGCCGTCTTGCCGTCGTTGTGCTCGCTCTGCGAGAACTGCGGCCCGTAGTGCGGGTCGTTCACACCGTACTTGAAGCTGTAGGCGCGGGGTGCGCCGTATCCGCCGCCGCCGTGTCCGCCGCCGTATCCGCCTCCGTGTCCGCCGCCGTATCCACCGCCGCCATGTCCGCCGCCGTGCCCGCCTCCGAATCCGCCTCCATGTCCGCCACCGTATCCGCCTCCGTGTCCGTCGGCGCTGGCCACGGCAGCAACGGCGGCGAGGGCGGCGAGGAGCAGGAGCTTCATGCTGCTGCGGGCTGTGGGGCTGTCGACCTGACACGGCTGACCGATGACTGATACTGTCTTCGGGCCCGGCCGCGGCCCTTTATACCGGCCGCCGGTCACGAAGGACGACCGGGGCGGTGGAGGGTGACAGCGGGTGGCGGCCGGTGCCTGCGCCCCAGGGCGGGGCCTCACGACCCCCTGCGGCCAGGTCACGCAGGTCACGCCGGCCCGGCCGCCGGCGCCGCTGGCGGCGGCGCTGCCGGGGGTACGCCTGATGGGCGCGCCACGCCAGCCGCCGCGTCGTGACTTATTATAATGTCGTGTCGCCGTCCGTGTCCCGACACCAAGTGGTAATTTGTGGCCCGTGAGTTGCATTCAGTTTTGAGACCGTTCGTTTAGCAATGAAGGCAGATCAACCGCAGCCTTTAGAGCAAAATGCTGCTTACTTGGCTGAAATCAGCGTGAATAGCAGAACCCAATAGAACCTGCTGTACACCAGCACATGCATTGCACATCACGGAAACTGCCTGAATTGAACTACCGCGAACAGTTTCTTGCGGCCACGCCTGGGGAATGGTTAAAAGTAGTAACGTAGCCAGGGGGGTCCCAGGGTTCCTTGGACCCCCGAAATTTTTCGAGGGGCCCCTGGCAGTTGACTAAAGGGGCCCCCCTTGGCCGGGAAAGGCAAATCCACTCCTCCGCTCCGCAAAGGGCCCCAGACCTCAGGTAAAGACCCCTCTGGCAGAAAGCGGGATGCCATCTGACCGGAAAAGGTAAGTGGGTACCCCGGCATATACTTATTCAAAAGGCGAGTACCGGAAGGGATGCTCCTCTACAAAGGAGCCGCCAGCCAGGAAAGGACCTCCTGCCATAGGGTGGTGTCAGTGTGTCGGGAAGGGCCCACGAAGGGCCCCTGGCATTTGCCAAAAAGGGGCCTCCCTGGCTGGGAAATGCAAATCCACTCCACTGCAAAGGGCCCCCAGACCCCAGGCAAAGACCCCTCCGGCAGGTAGCGGGGTGCCCCCTAAACGGTGTCCATGGGAAAGGTAAGTGGCCCCCCTGGCATATACCTGCCAGGACATATGCGAGGACAGGAAAGGATGCTCTGCAAAGGAGCCGCCAGCCAGAAAAGGTCCCCATGCCATGGATGGTGTAGGTAAGTCAGGAAGGGAGCCCCAGTGACGCAACGTAAGCCAAAGGACCTAGTCCGGAAAGGGAATCCCTTGGGCCGGGCCCCTGGCATGTCCTAAAGGGCCCCAATGTCCACTGACCTGGAAAGATCAGTGGACATTGGGGCCTTTCCAAGATACCTTTCCTGCCGGACAGCTCCTGGCAGGAAATGTATCTCTGCCCTGGCGTGGCTGCCGGATGCCAGAGCCGGGCATCGTAGCAGCGTAACTAGGCGATCATCAAAGCAATTCAGTGGCATTGTAGGCAGGTGGGCCCCTGGCAGGCTGCCTGACCATTTAAATCCAGAAAAAGTGGGAACTCGAGCGTCAATGGGGCCCCAGTGACTAGAGCAGTAAATATAGATAATCCAGGCCAGCTTTCTTGATAGGAAACTTGGTTATTATAGGGAAAGAAAACAGGTTCTTACCAAATGTCCCTTAGTATTCCGCCATGGACAGGGATCTCATTTCAGATCCTTTTGAGGGGGTCAGCACACTTCCCCTCAATGTTTATTTCAACCCTCTCCCCCAATCTTGAGATGGGTCCCACAATGGTATGCCGTGGTCCAGAATTGAAATGACATTTAAATTTGATGAAATATTCTGCAACATTTTTCAGATGGCGGTGTTAGTCAGTAACCAAATCCAAGTTACAGAAAGGTTTCCTCGTTTGGTTGAGATAATCCTCTCCTGGAAGTTTGGGGACTTTCTAATCACAGTGCGGGCACCCTCAAAAGCTCGAGAGCCCAACAGCATGCTCCATGGACTCTCCAGATGAATTCAAAGGGATCCTCTAGAAAAATCCAGTGGGCTTTATTCCGGTTTTAGAGGCCCTCCTTAGACATTCTTAGGGACCCCCTCGAGCAATCAGAAAATGATTTTTAAATTAATGAGGAAATTTAAATCAACGAGGGGCCTTGAGAAAATCTTTGAGAGGCCCTCATAAAATATCAAGAGCTCTCTCGAAAACTTGAGGAGTCTAAAAAAAACTCTCCGGGGCCCTTTGGATGAATTGACGGAAAAATCCTCTCTCAGGCCTGAGAGCTCCCTTTTGAATTCATTTCGAGGACACGTTGATTTTCTGCGACGCCGCCAAATTTTTTAGATACTCCGAACATTCAGAAAGGGAGTTTTGGAACCAAACGCGGCATTGTTTGAGATGCCCTCTGAAAATATCAAGGGGCCTGTCGAACCGCTTGAGGCCCGACAAAATTCCAAAGGGCCCTTCAAACTAGTTCAAGGAAGAGCTCTTCCCTAAGGTCTAAAGAATTCCTTTGAAATAAAATTACTTCAAATTGCTTGCAACGAAATCCTTGAACTCATTTGCGGCGCCTTGGTATTTGAAGAGGGCACCTGAAGCATAGAAAAGATACACCGGACGAGAAAATGCTTGAGGCCCGTTTGAAAATTTCAAAGACTCCCTGAAAAGATCGACAGACAAAAGCAAGGACCACAGCAAAACTCTAAGGGCCCTTTAGATGAATCCAAGAAGTGGCCCCCTAAAATCCAGGGGACCCTCACTGAATTCCTGTCGAAGACTGATTGGAGTTTCTGTGCGGCCCTCAAATATCTGAGAGGCCCATGGTTATATCCAAGGGTCTCTGAAACATCCAGGATGGTTTTAAATCGGAAGAGAAAACGTCTGAGGCGCCCTCCGAAAACATTAACGAGCTTCTCAAACGGCTTGAGGTTCCACATAATTTCGATGAATCCTTAAAGAAAGGAAGGAACCTCCATGGCGTTCAGGGGCCCCTCTTTAAATTTATTCAAAATGCCCTTGATGTTTTCAGAGCCACCACGAGTAAATGTTTCATGGGCCCTCTGAAAATATGAAGGACACCCTTAAGGGTGCTTTTGGCCTATAATAAGGGAGACGCACTTTCCGAAAGTCTATTTGAATTCATCTTGAAGACCCAATGAAATGTTTGTGGACCCCTTACACCTTAAAAAAGAGAGAGGACCCCTTAAACCTAAAAACCTAAGAGAGAAAGCCCAGTTTTAGAGCCCACATTCAGGAACGTAGTTTTAAGCCAGACAAGGAAATGTTTGTGGGCCCCTTAAAGATACCAAAGGCCCTCTAAAAAGCTTGAGGTCTCCACGGTAAACTCCAATGAACCCTCGAGATGAATTCAACGGGGTTCCCTTAACACCACGGGGAAGGCCCCGTCTTGAGCTTATCTAAAAGGCCCATCAGGGTTTTTGTGTACCTTTAACTCCCTGAGTGGGCCCTTAATCATCGTATTTTCAGAATAATTCTTAACAGTGCCCTAACGTGGTTCAACGATTTTTCCTTAATGTTTTAGGGGTTTTCTGGAAACATCAAGGACCCTCTACCTGATGGCACCACAACAACTTTAATGACGCTTTGGATAAATGTTATATATATATATATATATATATATATATATATACATATATATTCATACAGAAACCACACCACCGTGAACACTTCATTTGTTGCACCATCACCTCGAACATGAAGATCCAGACGAAGGCAACTGATAAACGGCGCCTAGCGGCCGTTTCTCGAAGCCATATTCATTCGGGATAGGGACTCACGAATTAACCGCCAGGTTAACGCACCTGGGATCTTGCAGTTGTTTGAAGGGCCTCCAGTAGGGCCTAGATTATGGATATATGAATAGGTGCTGTACTGATCTTTTGTGTATTGTTTCAGCGCTGCTTGTCCATGTTTAATTATATGTGCGAACCAGAAGATCCATGTCTTTACTAACCGCGTGCTTTATTTTTCAAATTTAAACCAAACGTGGTTGACCCCGCACTTATATCTGAAGATGTCTCATGTGTCGACGATACATGACATGATTAGATACATGATACGATACATGATTAGACCGATGACAAAATGCGAATTTTGTTTCTTCTTTATATTATAATGAACATTGGCAACGTTCTTAATAAACACTTATTAGAAACGGAACGACTTATATGAACAATCGAAGCCACACCAAAGATCATCAATGCCAAGTCTGCTGTAGCTTTAATGTAACAATGTATACGTAACGATCTACTTCCTAGGTTTACTAATATATATATATATATATATATATATATATATATATATATATATATGAAAACCAACCAGAATCTATAAAAAATCAAAAAATTTCCAGATTAACTTCCGTCGGTTAAACCGTGCCCTAAATCCGTTGAGAAAGTCGCATTTGTTGGAGGTTAGATTGTGGATCCCCCCTCTCCCCTAAATCATTTACGCAAATTGACATCCCTGGCAATGGAGTCCCCGTGGTGTTTAAGGGACCCCTGTCATCCTCTGGGACCTCCCCGAAAAAAATCTGGCTGCACTACTGGTTAAAAGTAACCTCTCCCCCTCAGTTCTCCTCTGATGCTGTGATGGCGTCCGAACTATAAATGACAAGACCACCAAATTATCAGTTCCTGTCAAATGACCAGTTTGGCACATCGTGACGTAAAAATGCTCCACATGGATGGCAGTTTACGAAAATCAAGTGCAAAATAGTATCATGAAATCGGATGATTTGCGGCCGCGCGAGTCGGCCGCGTGCGGTGAGCTTTTATTCGAAAATGCATGGGTGTAACCGCCGGGGAGACCGGGAGGGGTCTGCCCCCTCCAATTTTGGCGAAATGAACCTTTTTCCTCCCAATATCGATAGCAAGTGAACGATTTTCCCATTTTCCCGTTGAAAAATAAAATTTGGGTCGGATTGTCCCCTAGATTTCGACTTGTCCTACCGCCATAGGCGCGGGGGCTATGGGGCCAGGGGGCTTCAGCTACGCAACGTTTTTCTGAAATTTAACATTGATCCTATGGGCGTTGACTGGAAAAACTGGCCCAAAATACTTCTCGGCCCCCCTCCCTTCACCCAACTGAGGAGTTCCTGTGCCCCCGCCCACCGCCTCAGTTTCTGGGGTGTCGTTACACCATGCGACAATGCAGCTATGCCTCCCACAAAAACGTAACGGAATGCAAACCATATTGTAGGGAATTCAACAGGCAATCGAATGGTGCCAGTAATTTCTCTTTCTATGATCAGGCATTGCAATACAAGACCAATAACTTCAGGTTAAGCTTGTCCTGTACATATTGTATCACACCAGATACACAAAATTTTGATCTTTTGGTTGATATCAGTTTCGGAATTGTCACTCAGCTGATACACTTGCTCGATCTTGCTAAAGGATCGCACATTTTTCAGTGGTTAATTCTATTTCGTGACCTGTGACGTCACAACACAACACAAAGTCGAATTTTACAACTTAAATGAGAAAGACACGCGCTATCGACTGCCGTTGGAATCATGTGGATCGCATCTTAGTTCTTGAGATAGGAGGGGGTCAGTTTACCTCCCTCCCGGCTGTCGTGGGAAGAGGAAGATCCCGGGCGGTGCCGGGTTGAGCACAGCGGCGATCACTGCCCGTTTTCACAGTTTTTCTCCATTTTTGTAGAACGTATCAGTTTCGCAGCCGTTCCGGCGCGCCAGGCAAACTTCGATATTTTGTATCAGCCTCGTGACAGAAGCTTATTGGAAACATCTAACGGCTATCTAAAGGCAAACAAGAAACTGCGTAGTTTTTCCATCTTGTTTTTTTTCCTCACGCGATGGTAGCCTAAAACCACAAAAGCAGCGCAAAGGGAAAGCCGTTCGGTTTTTTTCAACGTGGAAACCGTTGCGAAAGGACCAAACTGGTTTCCCCCGAAAAAATAAATCAGGCTATAATCCCGAGCCCATGCGCGCTAACAGTTGTACCTGTTTTGTGATTCAGCGAAGCCACAGAACCAAAACAGAGAAACTCATTATCGTAGCATGCGTTTGAGACTGCAGTGACGTTAAACATAAAAGTAATTTCTTCAGCTGGAGCGCTAATGCTTTGACGATGATGCAGACGCTCGCATGCTTCGTGGAAACCAACAGTTTTTTTTTCTAGTGGCATAAGCACACTAACGTGACGAATGTATCGTGCTTGTTGACTGTCACGTTCGCCTCGAGTGCGTGGCTCCCAGCGAAAACGCTCAGGAACGTTTTCGCCGGGAAAGGCGAAATCTCGACACAGCCAAACACGAGACGAAAAACGTTCGAAATTACGTATGTTCACGATACGCCCACACCTTCGTGCGTAATCAGTCTACGTTCTCAATACTAGCGGGCAGTCAGCGTGCTGAAATTTATTAACTCGCTGTTTCCATATCTCCCGATAAAACGTCCCGGTTAACCAACACTATATTCGGCCGCTATTTTGCACGTGTTGACAGGTGCACCCTTCAACAGCCCAGTCAGGTCAGCGCATCGCTCCGACGACTCGCCAGTGTTAGTGGCACACGATCTTAATACAGGAGCTACTGATTAAAACGTCATCAAGAATCATGCTCCCTGACGATATGCTGCTGCAATCAACTGTCCAGCTGTCCTACGAATACTTACATTAATAATTACTTTCATCATACGCCATTAGAGTATAGGGAACTTTGTTTTCCCACGGCCTGAATGTCATTTTCCTGTCTACTCATGCAAAGGACCTAAAAATGGAATGTTGCCGATAGCTTAAGCCACAAAACAAGGCATTAATTACGAATAAAACAACGGAAACCGATGACAGTGACATCAGTCGAAGCCCGTCTCATCACTAATGGCGTGACCTATTGTATAAATGTAAGAAAACAATACAAAGGACCAGGCATCAATAATTCAATGGGTCTGATAAAATACACACTACAAAAACAAGCTAATCAAAGTTCGGGCATCACGTCTACATGATGACGTTTCTTCCATCCAAACATTAATCTCATTAACACATACACACACACGTACTGCAGCTGAGGTCTCTAGCAACTATATGGCATGACTGGCATGTCCATTGACCTGGATCTAAATGCTTCACATATCTTAAAATATTTGCATCATCCCTACGATCTAAACAGCCCCTTCCCTCGATGTCGACAATGTCACTTTGTCAGCAAGGTACAAACACCGTTTCCACCGCCAGGCAGCTGCCTTCTGCAAGTTCCAAAGCAAGGAGCAGAAAAACGCAGGTTTGATAGGCAATCTGCGACTGAGTGCTTGGAGCATCGATTAGACAGTCAACAGGCGATTCCGGTGACGTTTAACAAAACGATTCAAGACTGAAGCCGCCGGTGATCCATCAACACGACCACCGTCCTTTACAACACGAGGCACGACCCAGAGATACTCCACCATGTCAGCACAAACCAGTAGTACAGATGATCAGCACAAAACAATGCGTTCACCATGGATGTCGCAGGCCAGAGACTTCTCGTCTCCGTGTATTGCGTCTTCACTTGGCCAGCAGAAGTTCGTTCTTCCATCCGCAGAACAAGGTCGCTCGAACTCGTCGCTCATGCACGTGACGTCCGGTGGCGGGTGCCTCGTGCTGCGCGGACAGTCGCAGCCGTTGTCGTCACACTTTGTTGGCGAGCACCGAGTGGACGCGCAGCAGCTGGAGGCTGCTGTTGGCCAGCAGGTTCATGGTGGACGTGTGGGACGGCATGGTGTGCGCCTCCTCGTAGAAGTCGGCGTCGTCCTCTTCCTCGTCGTCCCCGCCGTCTCCGTCCAGCTAAGGTCAGGGGGGTCACAGGGGTCACAGGGGTTGACAAACGAGAGCTAACATTTTTCCGACACTTCATACACAGAATCTGGATCCGTGGGTGATGAAGTTGATCCCTGGTGAGCTCAAATAATGCTCTTCCAGCTGGAATGACACCTGAAAGTCGTAGCTGGAGCCTGCCCAAAATTATCAGGGCGTGGGTGGTCTACATAGGATTTTTGACAGTTTCTTTCCAGTCATCCCATAGCCCCATGATCTTACCCTCCCCCAGTATCTTCATCGGTGCCAAAAGTGTCACTGGGCCGTCGGCGTGGACCCACTGAACGGCAGATACTGATTCGGTCCCGGTCCTGACCAGGTCAGTGGCTGCCCCCTCCACACACGGGTCAGATCGGGTCCAGCTGGGGACCGATCAGTGGCCGTCCACTCCACACACGGGTCAGGTCGGGTCTAGCTGGGGACGGGTCAGTGGCTGCCCACTCCACACACGGGTCAGATCGGGTCCAGCTGGGGACAGATCAGTGGCTGTCCGTCCCCAGCACGGGTCAGGTCGGGTCTAGCTGGGGACGGGTCAGCGGCTGCCCACTGCATAAGCGGGGCAGGTCGGGTCCAGCTGGGGACGAGACAGCGCAGAGGCCACTCACCGCGCAGATCTCCGGCTCCGTGAAGATCTTGGGAAGCACGATCAGCCGCAGCGGGATCAGCATCGCCAGGAAGAAGGGGAACCCGATGGCGGCCGGCGTGAACTTGATTCCCAGCAGGAAGCCGAGGCAGATCAGCTGGATTATCGTGTACAGGTGCATTCGCCACGTGCGAACCTGGCGGTGGATCGGACCACTGTTACAAACCACCCCGTCTGAAGCCGTGTCGGGAAAACGTGTGTGTAGCAGAGTGGCGTAGTCGTCAAGGTCACGGCTCAGAGATAAAAGAAGCCACACCAGCGTGCAATAAAAAGTCCAGTGAAACCAGTACCAAACGACACGAATTTTTGTTTCGCACCCCACATGATTTTTGCAAAGCAGTTGGAGCGCACTATTCGAAAACCACATTAACAAAACGTCTGTTTACCCCACGCCCGGGTATAAATTCGGTATCATTGTCTTTGACCGTTTCGACACAAAAACCGGCATTACTGCCACAAAACTCCCGACACTGGCCTCAATACTGGACGCGTCTCGCCCGGAACGCTCCTCACCCGCTTCACGTATCCGGCCTTGTCGTGGTGTTTCACCGGCTTGAGGAAGAGCACGCACCGCTCCAGCATCTGCACGCCGGTCATCGAGGACACGCCCATGTACATGAACACGCCGAACACGACCGCCACCGGGATGGTGGACAGCACGTCCGACAGCGCCACCGACAGGCCGAGCAGGATGGAGACGAGCAGCGCCGACAGCCGCTGCTCGTACACGCCCACCACGCTCGGCTTCTCGCCGGGCGCGTACGTGGTGGAGACGAGCGTGAGCGCGGCGGCGTGGCTGACGCTGCGGATGGTGGCGGCGCACATCCAGGGCGCACCGATCACCGCCGACACCAGGTTCATCACCGAGATGATCACGATGTCCGAGTGGAAGCCGGTGCCCTTCTGCAGGTTGCGCTCCGGCTTGGCCATGATCAGCTGGCAGACCATCGTCTCCATGTAGATGACGATGAAGATGAGCCCGGCGGCCGGCAGCGCGCCGACGATGGCCACCCACGAGATGTTCTCCTTCAGGCCGAGCGGCGAGATGAGCCAGCCGCGCAAGGTCGGCAATGACGGCGTCAGACCGGGCGGCACTCGCAGGTGCTGGGTGTACACCTGCCGGGCACGAGCATTCGGCGCTGGTCAGCTGGGGCTCAGACCACAGAACGCAGGTCAGCTGAGGTTCAGACCACAGGACACCGGTCAGCTGAGGTTCAGACCACAAGACGCAGGTCAGCTGAGGCTCAGACCACAGGACGCAGGTCAGCTGAGGTTCAGACCACAGGACACCGGTCAGCTGAGGTTCAGGCCACAGGACGCCGGCCATCTGAGGTTCAGACCACAGGACGCCGGCCATCTGAGGTTCAGACCACAGGACGCCGGCCAGCTGAGGCTCAGGCCACAGGAAGCAGGTCAGCTGAGGCTCAGACCACAGGACGTCGGCCAGCTGAGGCTCAGACCACAGGAAGCAGGCCAGCTGAGGTTCAGGCCACAAGGACGCCGGGTGCTGTCAGCTACTGTAACACATCGCAGTTCGGCTCTGGGCGGCTGAGGCTAACTTCATAGCACATAGGGGCACGGTCATTTCTCACCAATATCATCACGGGGAAGTATCACGTGCTTTAGATGTCACGGATCGGTCGCAGTCATGTGCGCTGGCCCTGGTACTCTCGAAGGATGGGAATTTCATCCAAAACGCAACATAACGGTATTTAATGACAAAACAACACCATCTGGGAATCAGTTTCCGCACACTCCTCCCCACCTGCGGGATCAGCTGATCAACTCCGACCATCAGCAGGATGGCTATGGGGACGCCGAAGTCGCCCAACATGCGGCGCACGCGACGACCCAGGAACTTGCTGTTCCGGAAGTGGCGCAGGTAGTTGGCGATGGCGAACGTGCCGAACATGAGCAGCGAGGAGAGAAGAGCCGTGTTGGGCTGGTACAGCGGGTCAGCGAGAGGAGCGTCCTCTGGCAAGGTGCTGTTGTCCCTGCAATCGCACATGACAGAGGTAAAAACCCACTCAGAGATCCCGCACACGAAACTGGGCAGGCAGCGCATCTGCCCTGAGAGACAAGGTTCTTCAGATGTCTCTGAATACCTTCCCCGATTACAGAGGTGATCCACGAAAGCGTGGGTTGTGAGTTTTGAATGTTTAGCTAGCCATGGCTGATCCCCGGCGGCGACCTCCAGCCCCGCCGGAGGTTGATGCCCCGTAACAGGACCAGGCGGTCCCTCGCTCCGCGGGCTCGCGCCGTCTGCTCACCCTGCGACGAGCGGGTCTGAGGCGTTAGTCTCGGCCGGCTCCAGCGAGGTGGTGTTGCTGTCGATGTTGCCGTCGGCGTCATCCAGACCCATGGCGGCGAACAGCAGCGGCAGCGAGCTCAGGAACAGCGGCTCGTCGCAGTAGTTGGTCACCAGCGGGTGTTTGGCGAACACCTGCGGACAGTGGCTGTCGTGTTCACGATGACCTAGAGAGGCAGTGAAATCGGCGCTCTCTGGTTGGAGATTGGCCGACACACGCTGGATGGCTGTCTTTTTTCGTACGTAAACGGTGTTTGGAGTTCAGCTTATGTGTCCCAGGATACGGTTACGCGACAGCAGAGCTAAATTTGTTTTATGAATCTACTGTGGTGGGTAGACTGAGCGGGAAACTTTCTGTCCTTCACACCACGTCACGCACACCCACCGTTGCCAGCTTGGAGAGCGACTCGAAGATGAAGAGGATGGAGACGAGTGACGAAAAGATTTCGGTGGTGAATCGGGTGAACTTGCGCACCAGCACGGAGCCCTCCAGGCCGACGACAACCAGGCTGATTAGCAGCATCCAGAGGGCGATCCAGATACGCATCGGCAGAAACTCCAGCCCGTTCGACTTGGCAAACTGTGGGATGACAAGAAAGGGTGTCTAGCTGCTGTTGTGCGTTGCTGGCAAGTACTGTTTAGTTTAGTTTATTTTATTTCATTTTCTATTTTTTTTTGTTTATATATCACATATATTATTATATTTTACTACATATTTATTTTTTATTTGTTATGTTATTGTTATATATTATACTATTTTCATTTATTTTATTTATTTATTTATGTATTTATTCATTTCAGTTCAGTTCAATTTATTGGCGAATCCTTCATCTCACGGATTAATGTCCGATTCAAGACGATTTAACAGTGTATTAGAAACAGCGATGTAAACAAGCAGTGCAACACATACGCAATTGTCATACAGATAAAACTAGGCAAAGGCAGACACGTCAAGGTATAGAAGATAGCTCGTCAAGTTTCCGCGCAAGCTCTCCACGGGTTCGAGAGGCGTTGACGGCCGGCGGCCGGCGGTTCCAGGACGAGGCCGCGCGATACGAAAACGCCTTGCGGGCCACAGACAGACGGAAAGTCAGCGGCTCTAAGGTGCCGGCCTCCGACGCCCGGGGGGCACGCTAGGACATAGCGGTACGTAGAATGAACAGGGACCGGACCGCCACCGGAGCACGCGAGTCGTTCAGGGGTCGGAAGACTCCGATGCTGTCGCGACTCGAAATTAGGTCACGTACGACGCGCCAGCCTAGCGCCCTCACAGTAACCGACACCGAATCCCGCTGACGAGCCCCGGAAACGATCCGGCCCCAAAAGTCCACCACCTTCTGAACTCTGTTAAGGTGGCACGACGCGGCCTGTCAGAAATATCGCAGGTTAAAGGGTGTGATAGCCATCGGCCTGTCGTGCCACCGCGGTAGATGCATCAAAGTTATCTCTGCTGCTCTAAAATTCCTCTGTTCCGTATTCCTTTACACTAGAATTCTACAATTCTAATTCAGGGTTGGCTCGATTGCAGCAGCCTTACATCAGCCAGTTCTCGGAATCGCAAGGTGGTTCGAAGTTCTCTGATTGGTCAGAATGCTGTTTTTGCGCCACGTTGGGCAACCATTGTCGTCTGAAGGCCGTATAAAAAGCACGTGGCGCGTTGTCTCTGTCTCTCGGGGCGGCTGCGTGACACGTGGAGGCTCTCTTTCTATGCTACCCCGCGAAGCTGTCTCTCGTTGTGACTGTGCAGTTGCTGCAGGTGGCAATATAGTGTCCACTAGTGAACCGACTACTCTTTGTACCACTGAAGACAGACTGAAAGGCTTTGACTTTGGCACAAGCGAGGTCGCCAACAGGCATAATATCACGCCAGTCAGAAAATCACTGCCACATCAGACTTCATCTCGAATTGCACAGCTATGAAACAATTCATCTGAAACATGACGACTGACGCTGTGTTGAGTGGCAGGCTGACCTGATAGAGAGCCTCGTCGAAGAGCAGCACGGGTCCGGTGGTGCCGACGATGATGAGCGGCTGACAGGAGAACAGGGCGAACACCACACCGGTCGCCGACGTCGAGATGATCGTCTCCGAGATACCGACCTGGAGCTCTGTCTTGTCCACTGCGGTGCACGAGAGTACGCAGTCCGGTCAGCGGTCAGCAGCGGACCAGAGCACACAATCAGCGGTCACCGACAGACCAGACCGCACGGTCCAGCCAGCAGCGGACCAGGGCACACGGTCCGGTCAGCGGTCAGCAGCGGAACAGAGCACACGGTCCAGCCAGCGGTGGCCCAGAGCACACGGTCCAGCCAGCGGTGGCCCAGAGCACACGGTCCAGCCAGCGGTGGCCCAGAGCACACGGTCCAGTCGGCGGCGGACCAGGGCACACGGTCCAGCCAGCGGCGACACGGTCAGCCAGCAGCGGACAGGGAACGGGCAGCGGTCAGCGGCGGACGCGGTCCGGTCAGGGCGAAGACAGTGCCAGCGGTGGCCCAGAGCACACGGTCCGGTCGGCGGCGGACCAGGGCACACGGTCCAGCCAGCGGCGGACCAGGGCACACGGTCCGGTCAGCGGCGGACCAGAGCACACGGTCCGGTCAGCGGCGGACCAGAGCACACGGTCCGGTCAGCGGCGGCCCAGAGCACAGGCTCCGGTCATCTGGAGGAGGAGGTAAGGCTGCTGCCGAGCACAGGTCAGTCGACCCGCTCTGCTCAGGCCCGGGCCAGGTCCAGGAATGTGGTCCGAGAGGCGAGAACTAGAGCTGCCCCGGGTAAACTTTGCTTCGGCGAGGATCGTCCATAGAAGTTATAACGATAATCACTGGGTCAGAGAATTTTGGAGACTTGTTTGCAGGCCTGTCTCACAGGGGAGCATTTGCAAAAATCACAACCGAGTTCTATATATATATATATATATATATATATATATATATATATATATATATATATATGTATATATATATATATATTTATATATATATATGTATCTTTATATATATATGCTTGATTAAGACTCCATACAATTAAGATATCTACATATCAAATGGATATACTTGATATATGTGCTTGTTCTATATATACTGTATTGAGAGATTTAAGACTCATAAACCTGATCCGAGCTTTTCTGAAGTGGACGACGTTGGGATCAGAGTCCTTACTAGACCGAGCCTGTTGAGCACACCCTGATCCCGCCGCCCAAGTGCACCCAAATATGGAATAATTTTGCCCCAGGCAACGGACTAGCTAATGCCGAGGGATCTTTCACCTGCCGCCATACCCACGATACGGACGCCTCGTGGTCTGGGTGACGCGTTCTATTTCGGGCCAAACAGCGCTGGCTCCCTGTGAGTATCGAACCCACGGTGCCTGCCACACACCGGGTATGAGCCGAGTATGGTACCACAGAACCACGAATATATATATATATATATATATATATATATATATATATATATATATGCCGAGATTTTGAGGGCGCGCTCCCTACCACCAAGGAGACAAAGATGTTACATTCAGCAACCATCACACACGTCCAGCGCTAGGTCTCACATTGAGAAATACCCTCTTTTCGGAAAAATTTGTTAGCTTGAAAACTATGTGACTGTAAGACCACCATCATTTTGGCAGGCCCCATGAAAATGGATAAGCTACAGATAGGCTGATACCAATGTTGTCAGTCTGCCTGGTTCCTTCCTTTTAACATAAACTTTCCACAGGATGAGCTATTTGCACCAGAACACCTAAACACGGAAAATTTTCTATTCTGAGGCACGGGACGTACTCATGAGTCCTCCGAAAGTGATTGCTCCTGCCAAGGCGGCGAAGAAGATGAAGAACGCGGAGGAGAGGACTGCACCATTGATGCCGTCCTTGAAGTCCGAGATGTAAAACGGGTACCTGAAATAACATTGTAAGTAAAATTGTCTAGAAATTATACAAAGGGAAGAACCCATAACATCAAAAACGCCTCCATTGAATTCCGCAGAAAAAGTCCGTTCGACCTTAACCTTGGCAGTGCCGGTCAATGAACGAAGCATTTTATTTTCAAAAGAGTATAACCTAATTCAAGAAAACCACAGACATGGTCCTTTGCCACACAGCGACTGACAAGGAGAATCTCCGTACCAGCGAGAACCCTAACACCCTCCTCCGTACCAATCAACAACTACGAGACCTCCTCTGCACTATCCAAGACCGCCGGGGCAGCCTCCTCCCCCCCCCCCTGGGACCGGCCCCGGACAAGGAGGCGCTGTGCCGGCGCCCGCCCCGCCCACCGGCCGGCGCCGGCCGCCCCAGCGCCGGCCCACCTGCGCTTGAAGTCGCGGACGAAGCCGGCGAACGGCCATCCTTGGCGAACCAGCGGGTCGTCCGGCGGCAGCAGCGGCTCCTCCGGCAGGTTGGGGTTCACGCTGGAGCGCCGCCGCGCCGCCGCCGCGCCACCGTCGCTGGGGACGAGGCCGCCCCCGTCCCGCGCCTCGCCGTCGAGCGCGGCGCGCTCCAGGCGGTCCCGCTTGCGCTCCTGGATGTCGCGCGAGCGCATCTGCAGCTCGCGCACGTCCAGCACGTCCGGGTTGGCCGCCCAGTCGATAGGTGGCAGCACCAGCGTGTCGTCCAGGAACTCCTTGAAGGCCCACATCAGATCGTTGCGGCTCTCGGCCTTGTAGGCGGCCTCGTGGAACGCCTGTTGAGAAGAAGGTGGTCAGAACCATGGAAAGTTGGAAGGGCAGGCAGAAAACTCAAAAGCCGGGGCGTTAATCAAGTAAACAAAAATAGGCGAATTCCAATGATCAGAATATGGGCATCATACTGGAGTCACGGCGACAGTCACTTGCAAGAACTCAGCAGCTGTTGGTCAAAGATGCTGCACCTTCATGCCAATAGCATAGCCAATAGGATGGTGTTTCCGACACAGCAACAGCGGCGGCGACGGAAGCGGCAGCGACCCGCACTCACCGGACTTGACATGAGCGTGGCGAAGGCCCTGCCGGTCTCGTGGAAGTCCTCCTCAGAGTCCATCGGTCCCACCAGGAAGAAGATGAACCGAACCGGCAGAGGCATCTGGCGGCGACACGCGAAGTGACAGTCTCGGACTGCTGAGGTTTCCGACACAGTAGCCTGGGCCCAGTCCGACGGAGGCAGTTACGGGGCACATGTTGCAATACGTGTACGATAGTGCTCGGGAAATCAAATGCGATTTCTCTAAAAGAGGGAATAGTGAGGCCTGCTCCTAACCAGGCTTTACTCTGCAACACAGCGCTGAATGCCGTCAATCTACACTGCTCTCGTCACATCGCCCTCGCTTGCGTGGCTGAGCACATTTCCATGGCTTTCCCGCAATGACCCTGGTAACAAAACGTTGATCTCTTTTCTTCGAGTTTGACATTTGCGATCCAGTAAAAGCATCTAGGATCATCGGGAAATCTTTGCAACCCTACGTTCGACGGAGTCCTTTGTCTGTCACCACTGATCTCCATTTCATCGGTCCTGACGACTGCACTTGACGACTGACCTCAGTGATGCCCGGCAGGAAGGTGCCCTCGGCCAGTCGCACGAAGGCGGCGATCGGCCGGGTGGCAAAGTCCACACGGCCGACGTTGACGCTGAACACCTCGGTGCCCGGCGCCATGTGGCGCAGAATCGCGTGGTGGGCGAGGAACCGCCGCAGCTCGTCCCCGCCCGTCTGGCTCTCGCCGCCCACCTGGCGGCCGACGTGAGAACTAGAGGTTCGGCGCAAGGCCACTAGGCTCTCGTGCGTGTTGTTCTGAAAGTTTTGCGACCGTGGGTGGCGGAACTACTGGGAAACCCCTCCCTCTACCCCTCCAGCTGAAAACCTGAATTTGTCGTTAATCCTCTGACTTAATGATCAATATTTTAAAATGGCCTGCGCACACCCACACATAGCACACTCAGTTGTCTGCTCCCGAGCTCCAATGAGAGACCATTCCCCGCTCTAAATCTGGACGTTTCCTGCCAATGCTCGCAGCCTTCCACTAGGTAGCTGGATGCTTAATTATTTTCACAGGCCTGACATGTTGGAGGTTTCATGCCCCTTCATCAGCGCTGTGATTTTGACCTGGGACTTTGAACCAAAACGCCAAGAAACATTTGACAAGTGACAGGTAGGCTGCCTCCACCAGCCTGCGGCCGATCTTGGGCGTCACACGGGCAGGACCGCATACCAGCGGTCCCAACTGACCGAGTTCTGGCGCGGGATCTGGCCGGTCGAGCCCGTCGTCGGGTGCGAATCCTTCTTGTCCATGTCGGACAGAGAACGGCCCGAGTTGTTTCTCATGTCGGCCAGACTCTGTGGACGGACGCAACACGAGTTGACGTCCGGATCGCAGAGAATCACATCAACCCGACTGACAGCAGGGCTTGCAGTTCGCGAAAACAGGCGTCGTACCCATGTACCGTGACTGCCAGTAGCAGTGCTGTGAGACGGTAGCCATTGCACCAGCGCATTCAAATATTTTGCACAGGTGCTGTGCCATCGTGAACTCAGACAGCGTATGACAATCATTTCAATATGAATAAACAAAACAAAAACGAGAATCAAAAGCAATGCCGTCACACCGAGATAACACCTTAACGATGGCGAATCAGAGACGTCATTTAACCTGCTAATAAGAAAGGGAATGATCCAACAAGGAACGTTTCAGTCTCGTACATTCGTCTTAAGGCGTTTCACGGACGGAATCACTTCAAAATACACAGCAGGACATCTCGCCCTGTTCTTTTTCCAGTGCTGATGAGCCCCTGACATCCCGGACCGCCTCCCCTGTCCCTCCCTGGCACCTGCAGCGTGACCTGGCGCCCCAGGCCACCTCCCCTGTCCCTCCCTGGCACCTGCAGCGTGAGCCGGGAGAGGTTCCGTCCGCTGACGTAGTTCCTCAGCCCCCGGCTGCCGTGGTCGGCCACGTGCTGGCGGCGCAGCAGCAGGGTGCGCATCACGGCGCCGAAGTCCTGCTGCTGGATGTGGTCCTCGGTCACCAGCTGGGTGGCGATCCGGTGACTGATGGCCACCGAGTCGTGCTCCTCCACGTCCAGAAGCAGCACACCTGGCGACGCGGGCACGGGCGGCTGCGTTCAGAAAAGGTTCTCTTGAGAGAGCGGAGGTGGAGGATTGTTAACGGACGGTCGCGGCCTGCGAGGAGGGGCATAGGCGATGGAAGAGTGCGCCTTAGGAGGGAAAAGGAGGAGATGCGGCGGCGGCACGTACGGGGCGAGGAGACAAAGCAAACAGGAGAAGTACGACTCATGCGATGTTTGTACGAGTCACACGGTTTATGTGAAGCATTGTGCCGAAACAACTGGAACGACTGTTTCAGGTGTTCGAGGATATTTCAACGGCTCGCACCCTCTGCGACATAAAACATAGTGCATTGCTCTTTCGCATTGTTTTGAATCTGTTAAGTTTACGACAAAAAAAACTCGTCTAGTTCTGCGTGTGTCATTCACTGTCGGTGATAACGTTAAGTTTACAATACCGTGCCATATAATACCACTACAGCAGGAATAAAAAAGATTCCGTGTACTGAGGCGCAGAATTTCAAAAGTCTCCAGGCCGGACCAGCTGTTACTGAACGCTACGCCACGCTGGCAGAACCACTCAGTCTCGCAGAGTGGTGCTGCGGTTTGTACCTCTCTCCAGACAGCGTCTGAGGTGCATCAAACTGAGGAAGGAGAGCGTGGCCAGGTGGGGCTTTCCCCAGCGGTTGCTGCCCTGCTCAACGTCCTCCTCGTACTTGATCCAGCGAGCTGTCTCCTGCCACTCCAGATCTTTTTCCGTGGCCATCAGCTCGTCCATCTCGACAAACATCTGCCGTAGCGGACAAAAGTCGTAGTTCAGTACAAGACAAAACTTGAGCAAGCAGGCGAAAAGAACACGGCGGTTGGGTAAAGAAACGTTGACGTTCTTTGTTTGAACAAACAACATGGTTGCTTCGAAAAACATTAGTGCTATTTTCTTTAAATTGCGCAAAAAAGCCTTGACAAAGGGCGATATGGATAAGACTGAACTCATAGTAAACGATAATTAATGTGCAAATTCATGCAAAGTGCCCCAAAAAAATTAATACACTCAGGCATGTGTAGTCATTACAGACAAGTGCGGAATGTAGATCAGGAAAAGCAAGTGAACGATGTTTCCTTTTTCGCCGCCAAATAGAAATGAGTCAGATTCGGCTGAGAAATTTTACATTTAAATGATAACATCCCTCTCTCACGTTGGCACGGTTGGTTTCATTTATAATAACTGTTCTTGTAAGAAAAAACTGCCGAATTCCAAACCATTTTCTGCAAACGGATCCCCAGAAAAACATTGACGTCATAAAGCAGCTTTCTTCCTCCACTCGGTGACATGGAAACAATGACGCACGGGCTCTGCACTGCGCGGCGCGGATCAAGAAATCTTCTGATGGCGAAAAAAAAAATGGAAGGCAGTGCGCCGTGCAAGCCGAGGTGTCCTAATAACCGTGGGACAAGCGGTGAAACAATCAGTACCATTAAAGCGCAGTCAGTCATGGTTTGTTGTTTGTCCCCGGAAGATGCGACTTTTCGACGCCGTCAATCAAAAATGAAAACATCGTCAAGCTCCCACCCTTTGCGTCTGTGAAGATGGTTGACAGTACATATTTTTACCCAAATTAAGATTACGGGGCGAGACCGGATGACGCAAATACAAAGGTAGGCTTTGGAAACACCAAGGCTTGGTGGTCCGACATAATCTGCGAAAACGTTGTGAGTATCGTGCACAGAAAAAGAAAACTGGTTTACTGGAGTGTCACACACCGCATTGTATTTATCTCGAAGAAAACTACACAAAACGATCTGCACTGGTGATGTGGATGTAATGCAGAAGTTTAGTCCCTTCTGTAACGGCTCTGTATCGATGTATTCATCCGTGGGAAGCCAGTTCGTTTTCCCATGAATAAAAATAAACAAAGGCACAAAACGGGTAGGAGATAATGGTAGAACAGGTACCCGTCAGAACTGGTGATAAGACATGCTCAGTATTTCACCCAAACGATCTATAAACACGAAGCTTGTATAAGACTCTGTGTGGCTCCAATGTTTTGGCGCGAGAGAGACAAACTGTAAGATATTTCTCTCACGATTAGAATGCCAAACATCCCCCGGTTTCAGTTCAAATGCAGGCTCCCATAAACAACTGGCTTTCTCTTCTGAAGCCACGCTAAGGACATATCGCCGACAAAAAACTACGAAAGCTCCGCGTCCCTTCAAAAACTCCTAAATGTCAACTTGTGACGCATTTCCTGCAATGACGTTACTCGTTTCCAGTTCTCGTCTGACATCGCAGCACCCGGATACGTGTAAACACGCCGCGTTTCCCAGCGCGTGGACACAAACTCACATCATGCGGCGTGTGGTCAAACGTTTTTTTGCCGAGCAGCATGGTCTGTCCTGTGTTGACGTCGCCCAGGTGCACCACGTTCGAGATGTTGCGGTCATCTTTCTTCTTGATCTTGTGCCGTCGCGGGGCCGGCTCGTCATACCGGTGACCTGGCACCGTGACGAAAAGGTCAAGGCACTGCTTCTCGGCCATAATTCCGGCTTGCACGCCTCACTCACCCGTTGCCTCCCTCTTATCCAGACGAGTATGCCAGGTCAACCACCCGCCCCATCGGAACTCCGTGGGAGCCGCTGGAAGTTGTGGTCCCTCATGGGGTCGGGCCTACATGTGACTCCTTCTTCTTCAGCTCACTGACAGCTTACAGCAGAACCATCAACGCCAAGACGTCACTAAACCGGACCAATCAGTACACAGACAACATCCCCCGGCCCGCTGGTGACGTGGCACCACTGACTGGTGGTCTCTCCACGCGCAGTTGTCCAGAACCCCCCACCCCTGGCCGCTGGTGACGCGGCACCACTGACTGGTGATGTCCTCCATGTGCAGCTGTCCGGCCGAGGCGCCGTCCTGCAGGGGGTCGGTGTCGGCGGCGCGCGGCGCCGGCCGACGTCCGGAACCCTGCCCGCGTCTCTCGGCCGCCTCCTCCGGCTGGCGGTGACGACGGTGGCGCCGGCCCAGCGCCGACGACGGCCGCGAGTCGCCGTCGTCGTCGTCGGCCTCCTCGCCCTGGCCTGGCCGCGGTGAAGGGGGCGGACGTTATGCGCTGACGCGGCACACTCGCTCATAACGAGGTTTGTTTAGCTGTTTCGGTTCCAAGGATTCGGATGGTTTTACTCCCTGAAGACCATGCGCTATACAGCCATGTCCTGTTACATCGCAAATATACCCTTGTTTCAGCCGCAAATTTCCCAAACCAGACAACTTTGCTGAAAGAGCGCACCGCCGATTCGGCGCAGCCAGCTCACCGACTTCGAACTTGACCCTGTTGTCGCGTCCGTCCGCGACGTCCGACTCCGGCACGTAGGCGGCCCGCTGGTCTCGAATGGGCTCCTCCGCGGACAACACCAGACCGGAGACGGACCCCGCCGCGCTGCGAGCAGTTCACACGCCGCTCACGCACAACATCACCGGCCAGGTCAGGTCGTCAACGGCTGGCAAAAGACATCTGTGTGCTGCTGTTAGGCGCTGGCATCTGTTTCGTCTCATTCGTATCAGGATGTTGTCTCTTTACGAAAGTAACAAAACGCAAAGGGGAACGGGTTAGCAGATTTCATGACGGTGATGCTGGTGGCGACTTACTTGTGACGCTGGCATTTCCATGAGCATATGGGGGGAGGGTCCGAGGGCAAAATTAATAGATATGTGCCCCAGTCGTCCAAAAAGCTTCCCATGAAGTGGCAACTGTGTACTGGTTCTGCATTTTAATTCACGTAAACATACGCAAAAATTTTCCGACAAGGGTCTTCTTTAACAAGCGGGCCGGGGCGGTCTGCGGTCATCACTCACGAATCGGCCTCTGCTGCCGCCTGAGAGAGCGGGTCCGTCTCCGTGGTCCCCGCCTTCGTCTCCGCCTCCGAGTCCGCCGCCGCCGGCTCGGCCCCGTGCTCGTGCTCCTCAGGAATGCCCTCCTGCCGCCCGGCCTGGTCGCCCTTTCGCGACTCCTGCCCCTCAGGGGCGCCCTGCCGGAGCGCCGCGCCAGGTCAGATCAGGTCAGGTCAGGCCAGGCCAGGCAGGACACGGCATCGTGACGGGACGGAAATGCCGCTTCCGGCGATGTTCCGCACACATCATTTCTGGAAAAAACGAATCCTTTCCTTCGCCAATTTAATGTTGCAATAACAGGAAACCCATAACTGAATTGGGGTGTCATAACTGGTCATTCTTAAGTGTACTACTTCGCAGGAAAGACACAATGACCAATTACACTTAATGCGTTGCAAACCGACACATCGTTTCATCGAATGGAAAAGATCAACTAATATTTTTTACCACCAAAAAAAGTTTCTACGTTATTCTTCCATTTTTCGACACTACAGAAGACAAATGCACGGACGGGTAGTCTGTGTAGTTGCAAATGACCCCCCTACACGCAGCTCACGTGTTTTGAAGGTTGGCCGGGCGCGTGGCTCCCGTCGCCCCTCTTCTTTTTCTTCTTCCCATGTTTGAGGGGTTCGTGGGGCCGGGCGAACTGATCTTCCTTAAAGTGACCTGGAACAATAACCGAGAAACGGGTGTTTCTTTAATTGACAACAAGCCGTCAGTCTGGCATATTTATTCCTCGCTCACATATTCTCTACCCACAAACAAGTTCTAAAGCTTCAACTGGGATTCAGAACGCGATGGACCGTTCCAACTGATATCGTTGGCTCAAGTTGGGCAATTCCTCTCCATCTTCTGATATTTATATCCACATCTACGACATCCATCAATCCATATTCATCACACCTCTTTTGGGGGCGTCAACAGCGAAACGTATGCCCGTAATCCAGGCAGAACAGGGGTTCGAGTTTGTCGCTACCCCGCACCGCCCGTCGTTTTCGGCCAGCTCCACGGTCGGCAGGGCACGTCTGCCCGGCACTACTGACGGCGCCTCAAGTCCTGATGAAAAGATACCGCCTGTGCACGCCCACGGGCAGAGCCTCTCCTGTCTGGTATGCGGATGTAATTCGTTGCGTCATGCACGTGCGCTGCGCAGAACTGCCGGCGGCTATTGGCCGTAAGGTCGGCGCTCCAGTGTCGGCGTGACGGGACTGACCCGCTCTCGGCCACAGATCGGATCAGCACGTCCTACGGAGACTGAGTGAGGAAGGAATGGGGACTTCATGGCACCTCAATACATATATATATATGACAGCCTGTACAGAAGTAGTCCCTTAAGATTTACATGGATAATACATGCATATGAATTGGTATCAAGAGACTGCCTGTAAGAAGCGGTGTAACACATCTGTTCTAGCTGCCGTTGCTCATTTCGCGTCCATACTCGGACTAATCGCGACCAGAGCGACCCCTGTGAACCCTGGCTCTCTCGATGAACATGGCGATATCTGTGAGATGACCGCCCGTCCATTCAGCGGACGGCACAGAGTTGTCGCGCAGTATCAGATGACCCGTGCAGACCGTGAAGGGCTGGCCGCGGGCCGCCTGCGCCTCGTGCAAGGTGATTGCGGGCATCAGCTAGATTGCGATGGAGCAGCGGCTGACAGTGGCCGGGGTCGGGCACCTGACGAACAGGCCGACGGCGGGGTTGTTGCTCATCTGCGACAGTGCAGTGGCCGGACAACAGCCGACAGCCCGGGGCGCCGTGTGCCGGCCGCTGTGCCGGCCGATTACCCTGGGCCGAGCCGGCCGAGCGGAGGCCACAGCTGTGTCCAGCCTGGAGCGGCGGCTACCGCTGTGTCCGGCCTGGAGCAGCGGCCACCGCTGTGTCAGTTCTGGAGCGGCGGCCACCGCTGTGTCCGGCCTGGAGCGGCGGCCACCGCTGTGTCAGTTCTGGAGCGGTGGCCGCCGCCGTGTCAGGTGTGGAGCGGCGGCCACCGCTGTGTCAGTTCTGGAGCGGTGGCCGCCGCCGTGTCAGGTGTGGAGCGGCGGCCACCGCTGTGTCAGTTCTGGAGCGGTGGCCGCCGCCGTGTCAGGTGTGGAGCGGCGGCCACCGCTGTGTCAGTTCTGGAGCGGCGGCCACCGCTGTGTCAGTTCTGGAGCGGCGGCCACCGCTGTGTCAGTTCTGGAGCGGCGGCCACCGCTGTGTCAGTTCTGGAGCGGCGGCCACCGCTGTGTCAGTTCTGGAGCGGTGGCCGCCGCCGTGTCAGGTGTGGAGCGGCGGCCACCCTGTATCCAGCCTGCAGCGGCGGCCACTGTTTTGTCCTGCCTGGAGCGGCGGCCACCCTGCGTCCTGCCTGGAGCGGTGGCCACCGCTGTGTCAGTTCTGGAGCGGTGGCCACCGCTGTGTCCTGCCTGGAGCGGCGGCCACCCTGCGTCCTACCTGGAGCGGTGGCCACCGCTGTGTCCTGCCTGGAGCGGTGGCCACCGCTGTGTCAGTTCCGGAGCGGCGGCCACCGCTGTACTCGGCCGGCACGTCGGACGCCGTATCGCCGCCACAGCTGCGTGTCTGAGTCGATTCTAATGCACCAGAACACGGGAAGTCCGTATGACGTCGCGGCGATAACCAGCGAGAAGGACAGTGGCCATGACGTTGCACTCTGCCGGCTCCAAAGTGAAAAGAAGGGAAAATGGTGCAAGCTTGGAGGAAACGAAGCGTGACACTTTGTGCGTGATTTGCTTGGCTTTGCGATTGACGCAGCGCTAACTGAAGATTTAAGAACGTTAAAGAAGGCAGATTAGAATGATGTGCACTGAATCGATGTATGTAAAACTGGCATCTGGGGCGCATGATGACCGAGGCTTGCAATGTTTTTCTCCCTATTTGAAAGTGTGATTTGAAATATTCACCCAGTTTTCACGCACATTCAATGTAAATTTGAAATATGATGTGACGGTATTAAGCTAGGTCGCTCCGTTCGGAGCAATCATTTAACCGGCCATTGGGTCGTGTTTAGGTTCGCCGCTCCGTTCAGTGTGACCATTTACATTGCGGAATAATTCTTCAGCTCACCGAATTTTATTCAGACCCCACCGATTTCACTTCTGGGCGTACCGACATCATCGACAATGAATGTAACTAATCGTCTCACCACTTCTGCTCATAACCTCATCTTTTCTTGATCTGGTTTCTTGCCAGATGTGCATCAGAACGTACTCATTTTAACATTAGAGCGAATTGCCCATTTGACCACCAGAACAAGTCATCGCTACCTTTTCTCACTACGATCCCATCATTGCGAGCATTAGTTGCACAAAGCAGCGAAAGAATGTCGCGCAAACTGGCATGGACGGAACAATGTAGTGCTTTTGTGGCATGGTCGCCAGCCCCGAGAGAACGCTGAGCAGAGAACCCGGGCTCCCTTCGGGGCAGACGGTTAAGGCAAACAGTCCACAGAAACCCCACATCAAACTGACATGCGGCACTCAACAGGCCACAGAAACCCCCACATCAAACAAACTGCCATACCGCATTCAACAGGCTCTACGCGGACTGAAGTGGACGGCACAATAATTCAGTGAAATACAAGCTGCCAGTCACTTTTTAGATGGATGGGCAATAAATATACCACCACATTGCACCTTGAAATGTGCGGTCATAATATCTACGTCACATGGAAAAAGTTTTTTCTCCCTGTTTACCAGATTATAGCGTTACCTAGGGGAGGGGTTAGAGTGATGTACACATTCTTCAGCAAGGGGATAATCGTAAAAACACAACAGAAATACTGGAGATCCTGCCGTGGGCCAATGGCGCTGCCGATTCCGAAAAATCGCACATCAAGAGACACCTTGACAAAAAGACATTCAGCTGGTGGTACCGTCATATAAATATCATATGTCTTCTCACACCCGCTACTCGCATGTTCGAGCTTCAGTAGTGGTGATTCTTTTATGACCTGTTGATAACATTTTTCGTTGTTGCGGCCTCTAATGGAGAAGTTCATGGTGAATGATACATCATACACTTCCTAATGACCCCATGAGCTTTACTTTACATTTTAATAACTACAATGGACATAATGGTAATTTATTTATTATCAGATGGTTTAATTAAATACAAATGATTTGTAACAGGAACAGTATTGACTTTAAAAATATATCTGAGTTACCTGTGCAGTCGTCAAAAACGAAACTGCCCACTGTTGCCAGCGTTGATGCATGCCCAGTTCGCTTGGTCGAAATCTGGCCGCTACGGAGCTGATAATTAATGTCCGTTTACATAGGCAATGCGACCTGTGATAGCATTTATTCGCTAATAAACGCATGTGTGGCATCGAAACATGAATGACGTTGTCGACAACGGCGACCGAACGTTCAAATTTGAGGGGGCGGCGCAGACCACCAGCGGAGCCAGGGGGCTATGGGGGTCATACCCCTCTTTCGTTGGAAAACCTGGGGCCAACATGTTCCCCCTCTCCCTTTGGACAGAAACTGTATGTCTTTCGCTTTGGAGGCAAGAGAGGCCTGTATATGCGTGCCCGTTTTGGACAAGGGTAAAACAAAACAGCTGAAATCCAAGAATTCAAATTTGGGGTTAGGTTAAGTGACACCGCGGAGATTTCCCCATCCCGTTCAGCACATATTCTGGATCCGCTCGTGGCCCAGGCAATGTCACAATCATTTCTTTATGGTCAACGTGATTTGTCATTTGACGCCAACGTCATTTGACACCAACATCATAGGGCTCATGTCATACTTAAGTGCTGAAGGGGAGGCGTAGCGCCCAAGCGCCTCAATGGCTCCGCAGCCTATGGTTTTCGACATTTCTGGCAAATCACTTACACCAGGTTATTGCCATCCAATGACCTTCCTCTACCAAACCAATCTGCTACTGAGGTACTGATATCTGAAATGTCAGATCACGTGTGACGTTTGTTTCTATCTGTCCGAGGTCTTATAAGAACATGGGTTAAAGCCATTCTCGTCTTTCTTTCTTTATTCTCTTTCATCAGACTTGTGGGCATATAAATAGTGCTACTAAGATCTGGCACTGCCACCATTTCAGCTGCCCTGCACTTGATCGTGTTGCTTCTTGTGTTGCTTCGCACCCAAGACATCTGGGCTAGGCTGTGTTCGTCACTGACTCAAAACAGCGGATATACTTTTCAGCCGGAAAACAAGTTCGGGTGACACTGGTTTAAAGGCCGGTCAGTGGCGCCAGCCTGTGTGTGGCAGCCCCTACTTTGGGCAGGGAAGTGACCTTATTAAGTTGACGGTGTCCGTATCAACTTCGAATAACTGTATCATTATCTTTATTGCAGCATTACTTTCATGATGCTGCACGACAAGAAATTGCTAGAAAAACAGATCAGGCTTTGCCAGCTTTGAAAACGCTTCTCCAGCGACGGGCCGCACAAGTTCAGTCCCCATATATCTCAACATAAGCAAAATAATACTACACAGTATACGCATCACAGTTCGTCCCTGATTGTTAGATTAACTGTCGCGCGCGTCCATGACCGAGCGGTTCAAGAACACCGCAAAAAAGTCCCCGACCAAAACCAAAATTTTTCGAATAGCTAAGTCGACAGTAAACTTACAAGCCAATGCATTCCTGATTGGCACGCAAAACTCCAAACCTGTCTTCCGGTGACAACCGCATGATTCAAAATCCAGTAACTGCAAAATTATAAGCCTCTAAAAAGCATACGGGCAGGTTGCGACCGACCGGCGGCACAATTTGGTTTTGAGCCAGCTGAAAGAAGACTCAGTCGGATTACGGGCCTCGCTCATCACTAGAACCGGTGCTTTAATGATAGCTGTACCTAATTCGAGCAGTCTGATGCTGGTGACGAGATTTTGAATTCAAAGCCACACTAATCCTTGGCCTCAAAGGTGGGCAAATGCTATCGGAACACTCTGTATCCTCGTTGTGGCTGTGCATGACCAACTGCAATTGGCGGCAATAATGTAACGGATGCCTGACGATTAAATCGACCGCCGGGAATTGACCGGGCCACGGAGACCAATCGCTCAATGCACGGGCAATCCTTTTAACATGCTTAAAGTGCAGCCGATGATTCAGTCTTTGTTGGGCGATGGCCTTCGTAACGCAGATCTCTCACGCTAAACTGGTGATGACCCTCCCCCGGACACGTCGGCGGGGACGGGAGGGGGGCACCCATCCAAACTAGACCAAGGGCGGCATGATCTGGAGAGAGCACCATCCCCGGGCGTCCTCATGACTTGCTTCGGCGTAAGGCCAGCCGTCCGTGGGCCCGGCCATCCGTCTCCGCGAGGGGGGCAACGCTCAGCCATCAGCGGCGTCTCCGGCGGGGGGTCGTCCCTCCTGGCCGCCGCCCCCCTCCCCCCCCCACACTTCCCAGGGCCGGGCCTCACGCGGACGCAGCGGCCGGCACGCGGCCCATGCATATTCCGTGACCCAAGGTCGGCGGCCGCCGGCGGCTCGGCCGGTGGCCGCTCGGGCCTGGTTTCCTGACTGGCTATCGTGCGGCGGCCGCCCGGCGACGCCGGAGAAAAACTGCCCACCGCGCCGAGAGCGTGAACGGCGGCCCAAACAGGGCCGGTCGACAGGACCGGGTCATGGTCTGCGGCCGCGGCCCGCCGCGGTAGCCGGGCGCCGCACGAGGTCCGTGCCGGCCGCGCCGCCGACGTGGAGGGACCTGGATGACGTGGGCTATGCCACTGCGCCGTGCAAAGCCACGCCTGGCGCAGAGCCAGAATGACCCACCCACCTTGGAAGTCGTTCTCAGAAAAGCGCTTTGGCAGCTTAACCTCCGGCTCGTCGGCCACCAGGCTTTTGAAGTTGTCTCGCTCTGTGGCGCGGAACATGCTGTCCAGTTCCTCCAGTGCGTCGTTGTCGGCGGCATAGCGGTTGTAAGGCTGAAAGAGAAGCAGGTGTTAAAATATGTTTTAACTTTTTTCTGTAACTAGAGTTAAAGACCCTCGTCACAAATTCAAGTACGTGCGTCGGCCACGGGCAAACCACAGTGGTGGTAGAAGTAGTTCGTCTTTGGAGTTTTGCGGAATGCGTTACGCCTTTGGGCGTTGCCTGAAAACAAGTGATGCTATAAAACCGGATTTCGACCTCCCGCTCCCTTTCCCAGAAACTGTTTTACTGTTTAGCCAATGCATACACAGCAGTCCAAGAAACTGATTTGTATTCCGTCGAAACGATGAAGGCAACGCCTATGACGTCATCGTACCAAGTACGATTTAGATCCAAGAGATATCGTCCATAATCCGATAAAGAAGCTGTAAGGCATATAACTACAGCCAGCTGCCAAGAAAATCGACCCAAAGAAGCAGAGAATCATGAAGCTGAGACAAGTCAACACAGAAGATCCCTGTTTATCCCCAAACCTATCCCTTTCAGGGGCGCATCCAGGTCTGACCTTAAGGGGACGGTTCAGTCCCTCACCAGGCTTTGGTAAGTAAAAAACTGTGGAAGTTTGGTTTTAGCGTACATGGCTGCAGAGGAAGAGGGATGGGAGGGCGACTCATCCAACATTAGAAGATTTCATCGTCAGACTTATGACGTCCCCCAACGGTTTTTGGAAGTTTTCACCTACGGTAGTGTATGTTATTGTTACTATTTCGTTGTTTTCAATAATGAAGCACCAATTATCATATAGTCCATAAATTGCGTTCACGAAACTTATTTTCGACATTGTGACCATCCGCCTAAGCTGGCCTACGGGAACGATCGCGCCGGGGTAAGTCGGTGCCCGTTCTCCACAGTTACCCGTCCGGCTCTCACCAGTGATGCTGCACGCCCTCTCCAGGGTTTCCCGGTACGGCCGAGCGGTGAACGACCCAACAGGGGTCACCACGGGGCCGGCTTTCTCCGGCGAGACAGATCAACGAAACGGCCAACCCTGGCGAAACGGATCAACAAACCTCTGACCTTGAACCAGGTCAGCCGGCGGCTGACTGTAACCGGCGCTGGACGCTGCACCGTTTCGCAACGGTTTCATTAGGCCGTCTGCTGACCGACGCCCGGGGCGCCGGCGGCGGCTGGTCGTGCCTGCGCGGCAGCTCCCACTGCACGCGCCAGCTCTGGGGACCGGCTGAGGTCGGCGACAGCGGCACGCCCTGTAGCGGCTCTGTGCTAGGGAACTGTGCAATGGTTTATTTTTAGGGATTTTAAACCATGGAATGAATCATGATCAAGCCGTCTTAAACCCACGAAGGGTTTACTAAAACGCATGTGTAAGCATATGTCCAAATTTAACATGTGATATGTATTGCTCGTCGTGAAATCAATTTATTTCCACACGTGTTACGCCTATTTTCCCTCTGTAACTGTTCACAGATCTCACACAGCAGGGTGATGTGTTCACTTGTTCACCATTGTTTCGTGCTCTTTTTGCAGGATCTAAAAAAACTCGTTTCTCCTGACCCGTAGTGTTTCCGAGGCCTACGAGGACATTCGTTAGTGGGTTTTCTGAACAGGGTTTGCAAGGAGCCCAGATTGTTGGTTTTTACCTGGGTGCGCTTTCAGCATCTGTTACTTGGAAAACACTGATACAAGGCGCATAAGTGCCTTTTGCGCTGAAGGTGTTCTGTCTACATTTCTGGGTCCGTGCCAATGAACCGTAATTTTGTTTCTAATGAAATGAATGTTTCTTTTTGTTTTTCGAGATTCTGAAAAACATCACCGCGACATTAAAAGATGTTCTTGGCACAGATAATCCCGTCCGAGCATATGCACGAGGCCCGTGAATCACCCATGTTGAACGCCTCGTTGTTACCTTATCAAACGGCGGCGGCGACGCCGGAGGACTGTTCTCCTCCATTCCCGTCCAGAACGGGACGGGTACAGCGGTACTCGTACAGCGGTACCGCACGCGGCGCTCAGCGGCGCCCCGCCAACGGCACGGCTCGGTCGTCACCGCGCCGGTCCACTGTCCGCCGGACACCTGTCCGGTGCGCCGCGGACCACCCCTGCCCCGCGGGGCTACAGTCGCAGCTGTGAACCCCCCGTCAACAGGCCGTCGTCAGCTGTTGGGAATCTGACTGCTGCACGCGCTCATCAGCGCGTGATTGACGTTCTTGTGCGGTTCGGCGACAGTCGTCAGTGCGTCAGCGCTCGGTTGAGGTAGGACGTTGCTCGGTCGCTGCGCAGGTGTTACACGCGGCGTCGGCCGGACAAATACAGCTGTGAGTCAGTACGGTTGGTGCAGGACGGTGTGCCGCCTTGCCGCGCGCGGGTACAGATAGCGCTATCCAGGGGTGTGGTTTCCTATCTCTTTCTGGGTGCCACGTCACACACAAAGTGGAAATGGGCACCCACAATACGATATGGACGCCCACAACTTAAATTATGTTTAAATATTGAAATAGATTTATATTATCAGTCCCATGACGTTAACCACCTAAAATCAGCTTTGTAAACAATAACCGGTATTCATTTACTCCACTGTCACCCATCAATTGCTTTTCCACACCACCCTCGAAGTAACATTTTGTCAAGCCGGGTCCTGGGGAAAGGTCTTTCATTAAAAGGGTGTATCTACTCAAATCACGATTTTTTAATTGTACACGAATGAAAATGACATTTTAATGAATCAAAGCGTAGGTAGCCTTAATTCTTGTCAACTCGCTTTCGTTTGCTCATATTTTACTGGGGTAGGTGAGTACCCTAGCTGCCAGGGCAAGTTTAATGTATTTACCCCATTTTTTCAACACTAAAATCGCCGATGCATTGGGTTAACGTATCGTTAGCCTCAGCGATGACGAAGCTTACATCAGTTGACGAACACCAAAATTATGACGGCGGCCATCATGAATTCAGGCAAGTACCCCTGCTGTTCCTCGAATCTCCCTCGCAGGTATGTATTACGTGAATAGGTCGAAATACGTTAGTGTTGTTTGTCAAAACAATCGTCGCTGCCATTTGTAACTGCATCTGGTGCAGCTAAACAGAGTGTTGGGTAAGCATCGGGTGCGTCTAAGGTTTACGTAAGTATTTTCCGCTCGCCGATTGGCTCCTTTCTCTAGTATTTTGTATTGTATTTTGCCTACCGATACCACTGTTGATAAATTTAATAGCCAAAATGCGTGAAATATTGGTCTAAGATGACCAAAATATACTTTTCATTTCCATGACAATCCATAACCAATCTTAAATATTTCCCGGAGTGCGTTTTTGGGATACTCGAAAAAAAACGAATATATTCCCTTTAAGGGTGTCGCCGCCATAAAGCCATCTATGATTTACGTAATCTTACTATACAATTTAATTATAAGACAGAATTTACCAATAATTCCGTAATTCACCTCTCGTAATACCTTTTTAAATTCGTTTCAATGAACTTTAGGCATAAACGCCTATCACGACCCCCTCCCCCTCCGATACGCAATGTCTGGATGTCCCCATATGCGTTTTGGGCACCCACATTCATTTTCCGAAAACCTCACCCATGGCGCTATATGCATATTGTCTGCTGGTGTTCGCCAGCCTGTCGCTAGAGCCACCTCTCGCCCCCGCTACGGAGCCGTCACGTGACGTCTGTCGTTACGGGCGGCGTCAGAGGAGGCCGCATATTACGACGTCAGCCTGTTATCTCCAGTCCCCACACTCGGGCCTGAACTGGGCCGGCAGCCCGAACAGAACGTCAGCGAGAACGGGTCTAAGAATTTCCGCCCGCCGCCGCGCCGGTGGGGAGACGGTCGGACAAACGACCTCACGCCCTCCACAGGCGACAGTTTGTCCCCGAGCGGCCGCCGACACCGGGCGGGGATCGGCGACGAGCGAGGGAAGAGCGCCGAGAAAGCCGCCGATGGCCGATAACTGGTTTGTGTTTCGCAATAAATCAGACCATTCACGTAAACAGGCTCATGACGCTTTTGACTGCTCGGCGTTTAGACCATTTTCAATTTCCCTCTGACATCAGCAATCACCCATAACGTAAACCGGATGCATACATGTTTACATACAGTCTGATAAATCACAGATATGGCTGGCATGTGACGTGCAGCGGACGCCCCAAGAGGCCCAACATTTTCATGAACTTCTCCTGTGTTGTTCTGAAGTGAAATTGCCAGAGTTTCTCCGGCTTCGCAGTTTTTCAGTAGTTCTATGGCGGTCTTTGCAAAGCCATGATAAAAGGCATCACGCTAATTAAATGAGAGGTGGTCGAGTTACACGATGGCGTGGCCCGCAGGGGCACACCCAGAACACGCCTTCAGGAAATATTCTGCTGAGAGAGCCTTGGTGGCCAAACTGGTAAACGTATTCTAGAAAATATATGCGCAGTCCATGAAACAATTAATTGCATAGTACATTAATAGCATGCAGCTCATTTGTTTTCCTCATTTCAGAAATTACGCCCAGAGATTTCGCACAAACCCACCGACCAAGAGTAAAGGGCCGGGACCCCAGCGTCTCCAGCTATGGAGATACGGTGCGACGCAGCTGATGGGATGCCGTCCTTTGTTCTCGTTCAGTCCGTCGGGCAGCCGCCGAAACAATAGCATAGTAGCCGGGCGGACGGCACCACAAGTGCACGAGGATTCACGTGAGCGAACGGACACCTGAGTCCATCTCGACCCCTCTCACGGTCCGACCTGCAGCGGGGGAGATTACTGTGGATTTCGGTCCGTCCCAGTTCATTCTGATGCGACTCTTCACCAAGAAGTATCGGGCGGCGACCGACGACGACAGTTTGCCGTCAGCGAATCCTTTGAGAAGTCGTCTACCGGCCGCAGGACGTCTCAGAGAAAGGACGGGTCAGCATCCCTCCCTCAGAGCGGACCATTTCAGCCCGGCGCCGCAGCTCCCTCCCCCGGCCGAGCCGCCGACTCCGATCACCTGGCGGCCGGCGGGCCTCCCCCGCGGCCGTGTCATCGACCACGTGGCCTAGAGCGGGAGAAAGTGGTCAGGGAAAAGGCTGGCCGTGGTCGGCCGCCGCTGCTCTGCCTCACGGCTGGCGGCGCCCGGTCCTCTCACGTTCCTCACGGCTGGCGCCCGGTCCTCTCACGTCCACCGGCCCGCCCAACAGCGGCGGTCGGGGGTCGTCCCGGGCGGTGATCGGCCGAAAATGCCGGCACACCGCGCACACGGTCAGGGCAGTGTACCGGGGCAGACTTGACTGGGAGCTGGGGCGAGGCTAAAATTGATTGTAACTTGGCTTTTTACAGGCTATACCACGTGAAAGCCAGTTCTAAGAAAATATTCCTTGGCCGTAATTACCATCCTTACGTTCTACAATAATACTTCGCTTTCTTGTGAATTCGATTTTCCGTTGAGTCTTATCCAATCCTCTTACTCGAACAAAGTACCCTGAACTCCCTAAAGAAGCCAGGGCGATTTATCTGTTTCATCTCAGTTATTTCTTCGGATGATGTTTGGCATCAGAGGCCATCCTAAGCAGAGCCTGTTGTATGCGAGGACTCTGCGCACCATACCCTACAGTGTGGGGTGTGGCGCGCAGAGAACATCTGATTCTGTGTCGAACGTTTAACGTGCCGTCAGAGATGCAACTCAACCGTTCGTTGTTGCTACGACCATCTGCTGGTTACTTATCGGCCACATAGCGAGTGCGGGGGCGACTCTAAACCGTCTTGCCAGGACGGGAAGGCCAGCACTCTTCTAACGAACCTGACGATCACGGCAGAGAAAAAGAAGACTGAAACCTGCGTGTTAAAAACGCGATGAAATGAAACCGAACCCCTACCAATAAACAAATAATAATGGAAAAAGTCTAATGTTTCGCAGCTGACAATCCGAGCCTTCCTTTAACTAAGCAGCTGCCTTCATCTGACGACCGAATAGATTTCCACACACGAAGTTTTCCAAACCATAGCATTGGCCACCGACCGATGTTTCAATGGTCCCATGCCATATTATTTCTATGCCATGTTTTAGACAAATATGCAAATGGCATCGCAGAAAAACCATGTGGCTCTTCCGTTACTTAGAGTGATCCATAAATGTCCACCATTTTCCAATGTGCGAATCTGATCTTATGAAGACAGTTCCTAAAATACCATGCTTTTTTCTGTCGTAAAGATTTTGCATCTGAATGCCAACATAATGATGGTATTCCTTTATTTACCCTGTGGATGCAAACATCGCATTTTTACGCCACAGATCTCACTGCAGCATTCAACTCATTGCATGCTTAGGGAACTTAGGAGGCCTATCAAACCTTTAAAGCGTTTCTTTCCGTGCAACGTAAATTGACTTTAATGTTAGCGCAAGGGAACAGAGGGGAATTACTCTGTTCCTCGCCTGCTGACATCTCCCATGCTCATAGTAAATGATCATGCACTTTGCGCAGTCATCCTGACGCCAGAAAAACAGGTGGGCACGGATGCACACAGCTCTGTGTATGTTCATGTCGTTTCTCTGGCAGCAACATTTTGAAAATGTCATCTGGCCTGACTCACACGGATGCAGTACCACGCGAGGTGGCTGAAATGCGCCTGAACTTTACGCGTGACATTACTCCGCCAGAGACCTTCAGGGCACGAAGCAGCCGGTGTTCGTGCCTATTTTCATCGCCCCATGGAGGCAAACCAAGACAACTTAACAGATCAGTGAGTTTGCCAACTAGGTACGGATCTATTTCAAACAGAAGACCTTGATCGCATCACGAGCCTGGCCTGTGTTCAGCGGCCAGAGGCCGCTGAACACACTGACGTGAACCAGACGTCGATGTCGATGGGGCTGGTGCAAACGCAGCACAGTGAGCCTGGGTGGCAGAGAGCATGGTTCTGTAATGCACATAATGTATGACAGAACCAACAGAAGGTAAGGTAACGCACGTACTGCACGGCTCAGTGCGTACTGTACTGTCCTACGGCTGTATTGTACAGTACGGCTATACTGAGCCGTATTGTCGTACGGCTCAGGGCGTCATCACCCCGTCATCCTGACGTCACGTCACGCCACGTCACGTCAAGTCATCACGTCAACACGCCGGCTAGTTAATGCGCATGCCTCTCATTTCGGATGTAGTTTTGTTTGACCAAGTTACGGCCAGTTTCAAGGTGTTCAAAGGAACGTTCCACCTTGGTCGACTTTTCATCAGTAAACTTTGTTGATCTAGCAAAAATATCGCTGATCAGGTTGTCAATGTTCATTTTTCTAACAAAAATGTCTACAAGCCTACAAGCCAGTGAACACAAGCGTTCATTGACCTGCGCCTGCTCATGACATCATGCATCAGCCGTAAATGGGGTACGACCGAATGGGATAAAGGGAAAAACGGGAAACTGATTTGAACTTCTGTAAGCATAGAGTTTTGACACGCCATGTATATAACAGATTGGTTATGAAATTACAGGCTATCACTCGGCAATCTGAGATCAACACATGGGACAGGGTGCAAGAATCCCTTCAATGTAAGCATTGAAACACCGTGCAGTTTTAAAAAGCTTTTCTCATCCCCCTATGCCGAACAGAGCCAGACGTTAATGACATGTTTCGACCAATTTACGAACTGATTCGTTTCATTAGCCCGCTCGATCGCCAGGGAATGTGTCTTTGGATGGCACCTAAACGACGCTTAACGAATTCAGCCATGCGCTCATTGGTGACCAAATGTGATAATGATTCCAACTGTCGACGTACATGTGCGGTCACGCTGAACAGAGCTGTGTGCCTAAAGTGGATCCGTTCCTGGCTGAAATTTATTGCGAATATCTATGTACGCGGCCACGCCAACCGAAGTGACGCGGCTAAATACTATCTCATCCGACTTCCAATTTATTCCAAACCAATGCAAGTGGCACCACCAGTGAGCGCGTTAACAGTTGTTTAGGCTACCTGTTACGCTACCGACAAAGATGAAGGCGCTACTTCTTGAGAGCGAATCACCTTTCCTGGGATATGAGATCATGCTTCCATTGGCAAACACTTCGCTCTGGAAGCACACCAGACCTGCGCTGCATCGAGACTCGCGGGCTTCCGGACTCCGCCGGAGCGGAACTGTTTGGAGTCAGTGCACGCGAGGCTCTGCGACACCGACCGCCTGAGCTCGAAAAAAGGCGTGACCGTTCAAGGGTCAAAAACACCGCGCAAGGTCAGCAACGGTCCACTGCCAGCGGCCGATGCATTTCTCGCTGTCATATTTAATGATCGCGTCTGTTATCAAAAATCGGAGTTCATGCGAGGCGAGATTCCGAGAACCGCGTGGACGCAGCCAATGACATGCAGCAGGGCTTCAGCTGGAGTTTACTTTCATTGGGAAGTTTTGCACGGGAATGACTTACGGTATACGAAGTTGGTATCAGTTACAGATTATTTGTAGTCATTTGATCGTCAAGAAAGAAATGCCGAATGTTCGATGTAAAGTACCTACTTAAACACTTATTCCAAAAAGGCTGTCCATTTTGTTGTCTTCTCTATGGTTACTTGCAAAAAGGGACATGACAAGTACTAGTAAAATAAAATATCGTAAATAAAACCTGTCACAGTTTCTTGCCCGTGTACAAAGGCGGAAATTAAGCACATGCGGTCTTATCGTGCAGCAGAAATGCAAGCGGATGCGCGCCTCCGACAGCTGTCTGTAGCCCAGGTTTGTGCACAAGCGTTCCCATGACTGCAAAAGTCATAGCAGTGAAAAACATCATCGTGGGACGTAAGAACTATCATTTGTAGGGTTCGCTGCACATTTCTTTGACCAACGAAGTCGAAAGAAGGAAAAAATATGGCCGGCGTGCATTGCATATGTGAAGTATCTGTCTTTTCACGTTACGTGCACTCCGGTGCAAGACACTCGACGAAAAAAAGTTAAACATGTGGCTGGTAATAGAACTCGGACGCAATATATGGAGCAACGAACCTTCAGACGGAAAGCAACATTGGGTATTGAGCACATAGGGAATTAACACTTTTAACAAAACAGGAACTAAGGCCATTAATAAAGCAAGAACAAACTGCATATTTTCAAGCCAAATGTCTTAAAAAAAAACGGACGACGACTTGAAGCATTTGAAGCTCCATGACCATCCGTGTTTCATGTCATCACCAACTATTACTTTCACCCAGTCCTTATCCCTTACCTCCCTTTCCCATTTCCTATGCAGGCCTGTTGAGCGCAGCGTCTCGTGGCCACAGCGTGTTCCTGAGGCACCAAACCGACTTCCCATATACCCAATAAAACTCACATCCTTCCATATCCCTGCCCACATTATCCATTCTCTTCCACCCCCTACTGATGCCGCTTCCGTTTTCATCGCGATGGTACTTTAATAGCCTTGATGTCCGGAGGTTATGCCGGCACATGAATAAATAAATCAACGATCAGATCAACAAATAACTAAATAAATAAATAAACGGAATGCATGGGTTTCGGGAGCGAAGCCCGAGTGCAGATTGTTAGGGTTACCGATTGTTAGGCAGACGATTCATATGTATATGATCCCGATTTGAGTCATGCAGTACGTCGAGTACACGTGCTGGGGTGACGACGAACGGAAACATACATTGTACTACAGTGACCTTATGTTTCATTCCCTCTTCTTTTACCGGGCGTTTTCCGGGTTCAACGTTACCTAGCCGAGCCCCGTCAATCAAAACGACCGCGGTCTGCGCTTTAAAGGGCGAAAGGGGGGTAGCAGGTGTCTGAGCTGGCAAAACAGTCCAGTGAAATCCAGCAGGACAGTCTTATGCAATCTGTATGGGATCATGTGTAATAATCCTATAGGAACCCCATCAGAAGCCTATAGGAAGCCTACAGGAAGCCTATAGGAAACTTATGGGAAGTCTAGAGAAGCTTATAGGGAACCTATAGGAAGCACATTGGAAGACTATAAGAAGCCTACAGGACATCTATAGGAAACCTAAAGTACAGCCTTGTATGAAATCCCGACAGCAAAAGCGTTGTTGGATTCGAATCCGCGACTTCCACTACCTTACGCAGACTGTCTCCCATCCCCCGATACTGGCACGCATAATACACCGGCAAACAGAGCTGGACTAAAACAACGGACGGGAGCAGGGAAGCAGAAATGGGGACCTAGTAAATCAGGGATAGCGCACCTCAGCCGGGGACCAGGATGGGGACAGCGGCCGCAGCGCACCACGAACGGGACAGGGGACATGACTGACACCGGGGCAGGGAACCGGGACAGGGACGAGGAAAGTTACAAGGGACAGTGGAAACAAAATTGAGTCCGGAAAGGCTACAAAAAAAACACTAAGAGGGCCCGGGACATATGCCCTGCCCGAGACAGGGACAGGTGGCCGAACGACAGAATCTCGGACGGGTACATGGGAGCAGGGATGGGAACAGGGGATTTGGACAGGGGACCGCGGCAGGGGTCAGGGATAGGGACAATCACCGCGTCAGGGGACGTAGGCACCGGAGCAAAATAAGACCAAAGGGTCTTCGCGGCGCTGCCGGCAGTAACTTCGTCGTCTCTAGCAAGCGGGAACCTCAACTGTGATTCTAGAGCTCAGGAGATAACAATGATACAGTTACTAGGGATGATCTTGTGGGATTACTATTTCTTTGTGTTTAAATTAACCGCAATGTGCGTGTCTGCATCGAACATTTACATGCAAGCATACTGCTGAATATAAAAAAGGCCCTACATGAGCAGCCCTGTAGAACATCTATAACAGCCCACAGGGCCTCTATAAGGCTACTAGGGAACCTTTGTCCTATAGAAGTCGTATAGGAATCGTAGTCCTGTAGGATTCTCTCAGTATTCCTAAAGGACTACTCGTATAGGACTTTTGTCCAACAGGACTCGTAGTCTCATAGGACTTAATTCCTATAAGGCTCTTCCAGGAGCCCTATAGCACTACTCGTTTAGGACTTCTGTCCTGTAGGAGTCCTATAGGGCAACTCATATACAATTTTTTCTGCTATGGGACTCCTATAGGGGTACCATAGGAGTCCTATAGTACCAATAACATAGGACTTTTATCCTATAGGGCTCCTATAGGAGTTATGTAGAACCCATAGGACTTTCGATGGGTCCTACAGGACTTTTTTCCTGGCGTATAGCCTTGATCACTCTCACTGCCGGGGGCAGCGGGCGTCTATAGCTCTGATCACTCTCACTGCTGGGGGCAGCGGGAGTCTATAGCCCTGATCACTCTTACTGGCGGTGTGCAACAGGAACAGGAGCACGTACGGGCCGTGGCGCGGAGTACCCCTGGCGCCGGTCGAACGGCCGCTAATGGTGGGGCAGCGACCGGTTCCCCAGACCGCGGCCGGACGAGCCGGCCGCCGCGGCGTGCCGACCAGTCCCGGTAAAGCCGGAATAAAAATCCAGATAATGACCGCGTGCGGCCGTGATCTAGAGTCGGTCGGCCGGCCGTTCGCCCTTCGGTCGGCGGTCGGCCGGTCGGCGGTCGGTGGCTGGTGGTCGGTGGGCTGGGATAGTGGTGGCCGGTGGTCAGTGGTCGGTGGGTTGGGATGGTCGGTGGTCAGTGGTCGGTGGCTGGTGGTCGGTGGGCTGGGATAGTGGGTGGCCGGTGGTCAGTGGTCGGCGGGTTGGGATGTGGTCAGTGGTCAGTGGTCGGTGGGTTGGGATGGTCGGTGGTCAGTGGTCGGTGGGTTGGGATGGTCGGTGGTCAGTGGTCGGTGGCTGGTGGTCGTGGTGGGCTGGGGGTGGCCGGTGGTAGTGGTCGGTGGTTGGTCGGTGGTCAGTGATCGGTGGTCAGTGGTCGGTGGGTTGGGATGGTCGGTGGTCAGTGGTCGGTGGCTGGTGGTCGGTGGGCTGGGATAGTGGGTGGCCGGTGGTCAGTGGTCGGTGGGTTGGGGTGGTCGGTGGTCAGTGGTCGGTGGCTGGTGGTCGGTGGGCTGGGATAGTGGGTGGCCGGTGGTCAGTGGTCGGTGGGTTGGGATGGTCGGTGGTCAGTGGTCGGCGGGTTGGGATGGTCGGTGGCTGGTGGTCGGTGGGCTGGGATAGTGGGTGGCCGGTGGTCAGTGGTCGGTGGGTTGGGATGGTCGGTGCTCAGTGGTCGGCGGTCAGTCGGGCGGTCGGCCGGGACGGTCGGTGGTCGGTAGTCGGCCAGTGGTCTGCGGTCGGCCGGTCAGTCGGTCGGTCGGCCGGGGTGGCCGGCAGTCAGTTGGGAATAGTCTGCGGTCGGGGCCGCGACCATGGCCCGCCGCTGTACGCCGCCTGCACGGAGCCACTTCCGTCACCGCAGGGAGCGGCGCGATAACAGCTCCTCCCTGACTCATCCTGCCGTCCGTGACAGCACCACGTCCATCCGTGAGGCGTTCTATGGAAGCCGGGTCACGCGCGAAGGTGCGGCTGAGCGCACGTGACGTCTAGGCTGGCGTCAGCGTTTTTCACGAGCAGAAGCTGCTCGGGGGATGCGGGTATGGGGGTCGGTCTTATGCCCATCAATGGCGACACTGAGTTCATGACGACTTAACGCTTGTGAGCCCTGGCGTCTAAGCTTCCCGGCCTTACAACTTGGCAGGATAATCTCCCTACAACATATGTCTGGTTTCGTACAAAGTGCAACCGTGATTGGAAAATACGGTTGGTAGGCTTCGAAGTTCCGACTTTCCGATGAAGCGGTCTTCAGTGGATTTTACCGACACCTTATCCATAACGAATATCTGTATTGATCGATTCATCATATTTCTTTTATATATTTATATATTCGCGTATTACTAGTCTGATTAATTCCCCAGAAAAGAAATGAAACACCAAACGCAACAGATATCATGCATCCATAAAAGACATGATGAGAATGTGACCAACCCGTTTCGTCATCCATGAGTGGCTTTCTAAGCCCTTTTCAAGTCAAATAGATGGAAAAGGGAGGCTAAGAGGCGTCTTTTTCTCCGTCCCGTATTTCAAAACTATTGCAGCTTAACTGGATGCCCATCGGCATCAGTTTGTTTCTGTATCACCTGTTCAACGTTTCCTAGAAAACACGCGAAGGTTCATTGTTTTCGGACGCATGAAATTGACGTATCCAATACCCCGTATTTTGAAGCATTAATTTATGGATTATCACGTTGCCTTTGCCACTCTTTATCGGGCTGCCAGGATCTCATGCGGCCAGACGACCGTCTGAGAATACAGACGTGAGTCGACCCACCTGTGACACGGACCGCACGAGCGGGGGGCGAGAGGGCCGCGGGGGGCGCGACGCCGCCGGCGCCACCACAGGCCGAGGCGAGCGGCTCTCCTCGCCCAGCAGCGCCTGCTGCTCCTGCGCCTGCTCCTGCTCCTGTTCCTGTTCCTGCTCCTGCTCGGGGATGGCCTGCTCCAGACGGAGGCCGCGGCTGCGCCAGCCGCGCTCGCTGTCGCCACGCGGCAGACGGCGGGACGCCATCTCGCCCGTGCAGAGACGCTCGTGCACTGGCCGGCGCGGTGCCCCGGCAGACTGAGCCGCGGCCGGCGCGGCGGCGCCGCCGGCCGCCCCGAGCCGGCGCGGCCGCGCCCGCCGCCGCCCCGAGAACGTCCGACTGGGCGGCACGGCCGGCCGTACCGGCCCGCCGTGGCCGGCGCCACCTGCCCGGCTGACCCCCGCCGCCCGGCCACCCCCGGCCGGCCCCAACGGCGGCGGCGGCTCGGCCGGAGGCAGGTACCGAGCTGCACTGGGGTGTGCTGCCGACCACGTAATCTCAGCGATCCGGAGCAGGGGATGGACGCAGAAGTCACGGATGTGTGGAACGGCGGAACCTTGGACGAAACGATGGAGCAAAACGGACGGATACAAAATCCTCATGCAATTTTTACCTGTACGAAAATTCATGTGTGTTGTCCTTCGTGTTTTAGTGGTCGTAAAAACATGGCGGCCTAAATACCATGTCTTCTGAATATGATAGGTATCCAAAGAATTAACCACACGGAGTTGAGCTTTTAAATGTTCTGCGGTTCGCTCGAAAAACTGCGACTCTGCATTATCTGGCCTTTCCCTTTTCCTTTTATCTTTGTAGGCAACGGACGTTACTTTTGTCCCTAAACACACTGCGGGCCATTGATTTATCCTAAGGTATGAATATCAGGCGCGATGTGTTCAGGGGCTTTAGGCGGGAAATGAAGGCTGGCATACGCCAACCATAGGCTACCGAGCTGTCTGTTATTCCAAACGGAAATCAAGAAAGAAATGTGTAGATTTTTTTCGGCAAAATGCATTACGTTTGTGTGTCCGAAGTGCACATCAAACGAACGATGACCTGGGCCCATGCCACTGAATTACGGACAGTTACTGTTCCAAATCGTGCCGGAACAATTGAGTCGGCTGATCTTGCCCGGCGAACTCATGGGAAGATGCATGTGATCTTGTCGGAAGCACGCGATGACCGCAAAGCGCAAAGGAGCAGGGCAGCACATCATGCAGGGTTCCATGGAGTGGGGCTCGCCAACGCCATGCAGTGTCTCTTGAGTTCGAGAAATTGGCCTAACCGTCGCTCTTGGACTATAGAGATAGATACCGGAATCAGATCATTGTAACCAGACATGTAGATCATTCATTTTTTCCTGAAGTGGAATATGGAAAATGCAGGAATGCCATGCACATTTTAACTGTGAAAGAAAATGCCAACTTGTGTTTATTTTGCGACAAAAACGCACACTTATTTTTCATGAAGGATTTTCAACAACGCATGTAGCCATGCCATTTATAGATGAATCTGAAATACAGAGCTATCTAATAGGCAGTGCGAGCGTCGTTATAAACAATGCATTATTTTAATAAGCCTTTCTTTGCGTAGGAAAAATACAACCAGCACAATGCCCGGTACTGCATTTGCATAGTGCCTATGGAAAAGAAAAGCAAGAACAAAGCTGACTTGACCTCTTTCCCGACAAAGTATTCGCGGATTAGGACGGAAGCTGGGAGCCTGTCAGCAGCACAGGGCGTGCGATCCCCTCCCGAGCGCCACCTGAGTGACGGCCTGAATCAGAGGCTACTGAGGTCGGCTGGGCTGCATCCAACTCCGCCGCAATGCCAGTGATCCGAAGCCGCCGCCGTCAGACCGGAATTCGGTCGGCACTGTTGTTTATGTACCGATCAATTTTAGTTTCCTTTTTAACTCGCGCAGTCCCTCGCGTCTGAATCACCCTTTGCTTACGGGGGGGGGGTCCTTCAGAACCCCCATGATCTGGAGACCAAAGAGAGCTACGGAGATGAGAGCGACACCAATCGCAAGCTCGTCGAACTGTAAGAGAAATGAACGAATCTTTATTGACTCCAAATTCGTGTTCATTGTCAAGATGTCTAATAACGTCAGTCATGACGTCCAAATCTGTTGGCAATAAAAGCAAATATGGCGGTCCTGTAAACACATATTGAGTTCTAAACAGTCCAGCAATGGCCAGAGATGTTTTTTCATTGTCAAAAAAGCAATTCTCTTCTCCTTGGGACTTGTCAGGCCAGGTCAACAGCCATTGCAACACAACACTGATTTATGTCGAAACTGGCTGAAGTACAGTTACTACAAACATACGTTCTGGAATCACCATAACGAATGACTGGTCAGATACGGCAATTTTCATCAGAACCTTATCAGAACATTAATATGGGTCATATATGGTCATGTCATGTCAACTAAGGTCAGATCTCATAAAATTCGCCTCTCGTTATTGGGTCGAGCATGTATATGTGAGTATAAATAACACATGTACATGTCAAATACAAAAACGTATACGAATGTCAAACAAACACCATTTGATAGTTATATTCATGTTAATGTGTTCTTGAATTACATGGAAGTCAAGGACAGGTCAGGTCAGGGAAGGTCACAGAAGGGAAGGCAGTAGGCAAAATGCGTCTGTCTCGTTCGACAAATCACGGTATCACAGAATAAAAAAAGTATTGTAACACGTCCGACGTCATAAAAATGGCCTGAAGTCACTAAGATAAGATCTCTTACGGTCAAGACAGTTATGCAAAGTTGACGTAGGTTAAATGAACAACCATTTTTATCTCAAAAGCAAATGAAAGCAAACATGTGAAAGCAGCTATCTACGTGGCCTTAAAGCATTTCATGAAATTTTACGGCGTTACAAGTGGCAAGTAACCTTTGAAATGACATTAAGTCATATCAGGTCGCATCAGGTCATGGCCTTAACGAGCATAAGCTAAAATGTGCAGCTATCATACCTCACCAGACATAGGTCGTAAATGCATTTCATACCCATTTTGTCTGACATTCGATTTTATAACCAAGTGGCTTGACCTCAGGTCACTGGCCTTTCACAAACAGTACGCTGCATCATTTAAAAAGCGTATCAAACAGTTTGTATCCCTTACCTCATCCAGGAAAGTCTCCTGTAAAGCGTAATTTCTGGCAGAAAGACCAAAACAGCATCTCAGTACGGTTGCCCTGACGTCACGTCAAACATTTTCCCGAAAAAATGGGAATGCACATTTCGTAGAGAATGTATTGCGGATTAGAACAGCCTTCTCCGTTTTCGCTATCTCTTTTTGGACTGGTACACGATTTAACTTGTTTTGATATCCTTCGTTTAAAGCTCATATAGGTCAGCAGCCCCACAAGGCCCGATTCCGAAATGTTGTGACAAGATGTCAAAACCATGTGCTAACAGCTACTGAAAATTTCATCCTTTTACCTATGTTCTTTTTGCGCTATGTTTAGAAATCCCAAGGGGGTCCTCCAGAACCCCCTCCTTAGGTGAGCGAAGGTTAATTGCTTCTGCCGAACACTGCTCGATAAATATGGGGTGCACGTGAGGTATTTTGAGACCTTCAGGACCTGAATCACAAGCGAAGGAATGTTTGCGAAATCGGTGGTGTCATTTTAAAGTAACATCGTTCCATACAGAACCATAGGGACAGAACAAATACTAAAACTGCGAGAAACCGGGATGCAAAGGTATACTTTTACCTGTATGTCGCTCTACTTCATTTTTAGCCTCATCAGTTCACACCTCCCGAATATTCCGCATTTCATATATCATTGTTTGGAAGCTTTATGCATTTATGTATTGGCATTTACGTATTGGACACCTATCCTACATACCTTATGCTGTTCCTCTAAAATGGTCTCGGGTTTCACTCCGAAAGACAAAAATGCTTCCCGGCTCTTGTCCAATGGGTTTCTCTTAAACAAGCTGCCAAAATTATCTTTGAAGAAATCCAAGTTGGGTTGACCGCTGTACGGTTTAGGGAAGCGGCGAGAGCAATGATTGCACCTACTGCCATCTATTGCGCGTAGCCTGCACCAGAGCTTGCAGAATCAACGCAGCATCGCCAGCTGCGACCGGCCGTGCCCGACACCGGCCACCGCGCGGCGGGCGTCCACTGATTTCTCCGGCCTCCGGGGTAGAACGGCCTCTCGGACGGAGCGACGGACAGGCGCGAGCAGAAAAAGCCCGGGGATGTTTTCTGTGCTGGAACCGGTCTTGTAGTCAGCCGAGACGGACCTGGCCACGGCTGCCGTCATTACGTTCGAGGCCGGACGCAGCGTGGCCATCTCCGATTCCCCGAACCCAGGTCATGCAGCGTTCTTCGGAACGCAAATCAAGCATGCCGTGACCATTGCTCGTCATGTGCTGTCCGGGCTTTCTCCTGCCTACTGGAAGTCATTACTGTCGGCGCTTGGCTCTCATAAATGGGCGAACATGTAAAAGGCACTCCGGATTCTGAACATGCCCATGAATGGCAAAATATTGTCTTGCATAAGTTTATGCATGCACATAACAACGCTTAACTGTTTTCTTTTCGATGATTTCCGTATTCAGCATCAGTGGAACCTCTGTCTCACTATGGGTACCTGGGCACCGGACATGTTCTTGGATCCCCATGGAGTGCAGGTTATCCCCGTGTTGCCTGCTACCCCTCGCTGACCCGGGCGGGTCATTGCGTCATCTCGGAAAGGCCGTGTCCCTCCGGAGCCAAGCGATGGCCAGGTGACGCAACACTTGTCCTGGTCAGTTTAGAACCCGACGCAAAACGAGGATAGCCTGCATTTCGTCGGGATCTCGGCATTGTCTGCTGTGCATCCGTACAGCTAGAGCTGACGAATGTCGTCTTTACCTATTTGGTCTCGGTTCAACAACATTTAATCTCGTGCATATTCATTTTGTGAGCAAATTGGGCAAAACAACCACATTGGCACCACTGTAATGCTATACACTGAAATTCGTTCACTGCGCACATTGTATACAAACGTCCTGCTTGCGTCGTTTGGCATTCAAGGACATGTTAACCAGAGCCTCTTGCACGGACTCCAAACGACGCACTTGATCTAATCATTCCAGGTTAACGGCCGACTGTTTGGCCAGCAGCCTGGCCCGGGGGTACGGCGTGGCCGGTTCCTGGCCCGTACGGCCTTCGTGGCCAGATTCCAGCCGACCTGTAAGCCTCGTGCCGTGCGCCGCAGCGCCGCAGCGACGCAGACCCGCCGCACTCGGTCGAGGTGCAAACAAGTCACGGCTCACACATTGGCTTTAATGTGCAAGCAGGACGACCAGGAAACGGCCCCGCTGAACGCCGCATTAACCTTTTATGGTGCCGTCAACCCCTGTGAATGCGGAACAACAGATCGACAGCGCATGATGCTGGTCTGATGGTTGCATTTCTTGTATTTAGGTTATGTAGTGCTTTCGTGGGTGGTGCACGACGGCAAGTTGCTTACACCCCATCTGCAAGGTTTAAGGCCAAGACATGCGTCAGTGTCAGACTTGCCAGTGAAAAGACTTTGGTTGCTTGTGTAAACAATTCCAGATGGATCCATGGCAACGTCGGATCCACACTTCTGTACTGTTTGGAGGAAATGCCGGGCTCGCCATAATTATTTAATTTTTTTTCGAGCCAAACTCTGTATCTGGCGGTTGGCCTCACAGAGCAGTGGTCTCCCCACCCTGACAAGGTGGGTTTGGGGCGTTTCGGTACTCATGCCTGGCGGGGATATCTGGAAAGGAACAAAGGAGCGTTATCTGATCTTCACGACATGACGTCAATTTCTGCAGCGAAATTAGCAGTTACTCTGAAATTTTGTGACGTGCGTGTGTGTGTGTGTGGTAGGCCGTGCGACGATCTTTGCTTTCCGCAGCTGACAAACGGAACTCAAACCAAAAATTCGACGTGAATGTATCATTGCAAAATGTGTACGCAAAGGTGTGATGTTTCCAAACGGAAAGAATGAATTTTTTATTCGCAATGAAAAAATGTCTGTCATCAGTGCATCAGTTTATTTCGTCACCTTCTGTTCTTCAAGTGACGAACACTGCATTACCCGGAGGAATCGCTTAGGTCGCAGGTTATAACTCTGTGAAACAGAGGAGCGCACACACCTTAGATTAAGAACCTCTTATATGTTAAGATTCACGGAACCTTTCACCAGCTTCATACACCTCTCAGAAATGCCACCGCGGTCTCATGCGGCCTCCCATTTTGACGGAACGTTCTCTCAACATGCAACCTTTTATCTGGGTATCAGGAGAGCCTTCCGTGTCGTATATCCAGCTGCCACGCAAATCGCGTATCACCAGATAACGTGCTGTCGGCTAGCAGCTGACCGCGTTCATGGACGAAGTCCAATGCCAGGTTTGCAAAAACGGCAAACGCTTGGTTCGATGTAGCATCAATTGTTATGTCGAACAAATGCAGACGAAACCCATGAAGTAAGGGTGTGGGATGCGGGGGGACATGGGGGAGGGCACCTGCCCTGCCCATTTTTTCTTTATTTTCTTTATTCATAAGGCCAATGGGTCTTATGGGCCTTATGGGCGTTGACTGGAAAAAATTCGCCCAAAATGCTTCATTGCTCCCCCCCCCCGCCAACTGTGGGGAGCTGCTATTAGATTTCGTACAGAAATAGTTATGTTTAATTAAAAAACACCTAAACTAAAAACAGCACCATTTAACCATTATCCTTGCATTTTTCCCTTGCCCTTGTTTCCCAGTTTTTTTTCTTCCGAAAAAAACGAAAAATGTTAGCATTTGAATCAGACTGTTGTCAGTTACGGGTAACCGCTGCGACAACAGCTGTTTCCATCCACCTTCGGGCCTGCGTAAGGTAACCAGGTAGTTTTAGGTTGATTAGTGCTCTGGGTGCGAAGGGAAATGGCCAAAATCTGGACAGACATCAACATTGATGGATCAATTCTGTGACGTGAAAGGGAGGCTGCTCTATTTCTCTTTACCAGGCACGTAGACAGCATTTTCCTCGGGGGGGGGGGGCCAAGTGCAAAATTCTGTGTTATGCTACTGACATATGACGAAATTTATACAAAAACAGCAATTTTATGTAACTGTCTCATATTTAACGCACAAGAAAACACTTAATGTTTGCTTTGGCAACATTTATATGGCCACTATTACGCATTCCTGCGACAACGCGACATATCTAGGGTAGACCACGTGGCTCGGGGGAACCATGGCCCCCATAACCCCCCTTGGCTACGTCCCCGCTTCTTGCAGCACATGGTCTGAAGCTACTGGTATTTGTGAATGTCGAAGGAACTTTGAAGCATCGAAGCCGAAAATACATGGCTGTTTTCAATCATGAGTTCGAGTCCTGTTCATTAACTGGCCTACTTTGTCTTCCTGATCACCCTTTTTTCCAAAGCCTTGTCTGACGCTGCCTGCGAAGTTGTGACGTCACAGTTCACTCAACCCAGTTCACCTCGCCAGGAGGTGAAAGAAGTCTGGGGGACATAACGGCCTCAGCGTGGGTTGGTAACAACCAGCCTTGGTAACCACTGTAATCAACAGGTCGTTTCACCTGCATCGCGCTTCCAGCGAACCGAATGATTTGCCTACGACTTGCAGCAATTGACAGGGCTGATGGCACATACAAAAACTAGCCGACCTTCACGCCTCTGGCCCGATTTTTCAGTGAATGAGGCTCCCGAGACCCGAACGGGACCAGGCCTTCAGGTGGACCGAAGGCCATCCGACGTTCAGAGCAAATGTCGAGCTCGATTAGCTCGATTCGATCTCTCAAACAGCAAAAGATTTGATCCCAGGTTTGTCCTCCATAGCGCACGGCGATACACCTCCCCCGTTCCATCCACTCTTCCAAGGCTAGGAGGGCGGGGCAGACGAACTATGGGGAGGCATCCGGCGGCACCCCCGCCCCCTCTCCTCCCGGCAAGGCGGGCGGGGCAAACCCTGGAGAAGATCAGCCTCTGTGGGAAGGCACCCGACGGTTCCCCTCCCCTCTCCCCCCGCTCCCATCCCTCCGCCCAGGGGGGCGGGGCAGACCAGCCCCTGCTGGGAGGCCCTCGGCGGCCCACCTCCCCCCGCTCTCATCCCCCCCCCGGCCGGGAGGGCGGGGCAGATCAGCCTCTGCTGCGAGGCCCCCGGCGGCCGGCCGAGGGTTCCTGCGGCGACTCGGCGGGACGCAGTTCCCGGGAAAACAAGCGAACAAACATCACTCACGGGCGCGAGGTCGCCAGCTCCAAAGAAGGTCTCCGAGACCTTCCCGGCGGCGCCCGGCGCCCGGCTGCGTGGCCTGGTAGCCGGCTGGAAACGCGCGTCTGTGCGTACACAGATCGCCACTGACTGTTCATGTCATCGGAGAGCTGCCGTCAATCTTCCATCGGCCACTCTTTCACGCGTGAGCAGGATTGCACACACTCCAGTCGCCTTTAACGCAACGTGCACCTTCCTGACCTTCCGCGCAAAGCAGAACAACGTTAAGAATATGTAACATTCACCGTCGTCTTTCGCTTCTCCACACCTTTCGTCCGATCGCTCTGGCCGGTTCAGGTCATAACCCACCACGCAGTTTCGCGCAACCAGAGGTTGGTAGAAGCCAAACTGTTTCTCGTGGTGGTCGCAGCGCATGCTGGTGAGGATACGATGAACAAAGAAAAGTACGTATCTTTTCATCAAACTGACGGTGAGTGGGCGAATACTCGGAGTTCGTGTTCGTCGCGCATGCGCGAGCCACTAGCGTTTCTCTCTCGACGTCAGTTTTCCCGGCGTCACCGGATGACGTGACTCCCTGAATCGACGAGAGCTAAACTGACGGCCGACCGATCACTGTCGCCTCGGCTCAGTTGTGCTGCCTAATCTGTCGCAGCTGGTGTCCACTGTGTTCACTCTGCCACACTTAAAGCCCTACCCGAATGGCATTCACTTTCCCCAAATCCACCAAGCCTAGCGCAGCTTGGCATGTTATTGCGAAACGACTACAAAATGTCGTGGGCAGTAATCCATCACGCACATACCTGAACAGTACCGCTCATCTTCGTATCCTAAACGTTATGGATTATTTCGCTGCGTCATTTTCCTGTTTTACTTGGGCATTGAATTTGCCGGTTTACGCTGTTCAAACCACACGCCGATTCTCTACGCATCGCCACTTGAGAAAAAGGTGGCTGCTTTCTAATTAGATCCGGAGGACCTTCCGGATCGCTCTACGATGACGCACATTATCCCGGTTTGCAGCCTGCCCCACTCGTCCCTGTTATCCGAGACTGGGAGACGAATTATATGATGTCCCGGGTCCTCCATCGAAAGAATGTGGTTCAACTGTCCCGTTGTTCAAAGATTTCACAAAACGTATTCACAAAAATAATCTTCATGACAGGCAAGCACTGGCCTTGCAGCTTGTGCCTTTGAGGGCAACGCCTCTCCCTGCTCGCAAGCACAGTAAGTGCACTTTTATCTATTAACATAGTAATGCAGAGCACATCGTGAGTGATAATTTTTAACTATATCTGGCGAGAAATTGTGAGACAGGCCGTGGACTGAAATGTGGCTCTGGCGAATGGCTGCGGCTTGATATTTTGTGCATACGTTGTATGCGTTGTGGAGCCAGTGTCTAGGAAACGTAACTGCTCCATAGGGCAATCAGAGCAGAAATCGATACATGGTTAACTGGGACACTTGGAACATCACAAAACGCCCGGCAGTCCCCTGCATTTCGTGCTTCAACATTAAGTAGCAGGGAAGGAGCTATTGCTGCTACCTTCTGCGACGACGTTAGCAAGCATTGTCAATTCCGTTTATGTGGCGCCGAGCACGGGGTACGAGCTGCAACAACAAACAAACCAATAAATACCGCCGGGATGATTATTTGGCCCCAGAGCATTCGCTGTATATTTATTTGTTGCTTCACTTCAGCTTTTCCCCTGTATCCTTGCGTGTTCAACTAGATGACGCATCGAGGAGAACCATAGGAAGGTGCTGCTGCTCTCTCTCTCTCTCTCTCTCTCTCTCTCTCTCTCTCTCTCTCTCTCTCTCTCTCTCTCTCTCTCTCTCGCCCTGTATCTACGCATCTCTCCCAGCTCCGGTCTTTACGGGTGTTTTGGTCCGATAAGGTGCACAAGCCGAGGCAGGAACTTAGCCGCCGTCCGCTGCCTATAAACAGTCTGCGGGACCGTCACGTTACCGAGTGAGACAGGTACCGCGATCGCGCGCACTCCGGCAGGAGAGGCTGCGACGTGGTAATACAGCGGCCAGTTGGCGGCGCAGAATGAGGGGTGCGAGGGCGTTTTAAACAGAGATGCCCAGCTGTCATCCCGTTGACAGTCGTTTCGCTGTGTCAGAAACGTAATGACCACCTGGGCCAGCAGCGATATGGTGACGTTGTCCGCGCACGAACCATCACAAAGCAATGAGGTATTTTTGCCCCAGATAGGTACGTCAGTGGGTATGACAAAGATTCACTCGGACAGGTGTATGAGGAAGTTGCGACCAGTTTCAATTACATCATTTAGTTTACACTCCGCTACCGTTTAATGCAGATATCAAGCGTCTGAAATGATGAAAACCCATAGGCCAAATCGAGACCCTTCACGCCAATAACAAGGCCAGATCCATGCTCCCCATAATCCCAACAACGCAGGCAAAGCCCTCAACCGTTACATACTGAGCCAAATTTTTACTCGGAGGTCCCGCCGGTCAAAAAACCCGCCGATCGACGGGTCAGATAAAGGTCACACCAAGGTCAGGCTGCGTAACTGTTACTCGTCTCTTGTTGCATTATTTTTAAACAGAATACAATGGCTATTATCCCAAAGGTTGTTTGCTGGTCATTTTCACTATTGTGACGCTTACAACACGGACATGACGCACAAGTTTCAGGCTACATTTCACTTCCGTAACACGTGTGACGGGCGTGGTGTGTACCGGACCTAAGAGCACAAATAAACCGGCCTTCTTACTGTTTCACATTTTGGAGTCTGATTATCGTGTTTTCTTCACAGCCCGCCCAAAAATCGCGATTTTGTCGAAATGGACCACACAATCCCGTGTTGGATGGTCCATACTCAGTGATTCTCGAGTAACGTTTGATCGCTGCCAAGTCGTCTCATCCTAAGGAATGGCACCTGACGGTATCGGAGAGATCAGCCTCGTCTTCCGACCTTGCCTTGAGAACGTCGAACAAGGCAAGTATCCACTAGATCGGTACGAAAAAGGCAAGGCACGGCAATAATGGAGACATTAGGGAACCGGACACACATCAGAATACTAAAAACCCTGGTCTGGAACAGACTTACGTTTCTGACCTGCATTCTAGTGCCTACCTCACAAAGTCGGAGAGAAAAGAATTGGCAGCCATGACACGTCACCCCCGACGTACGGACTCGGAATACGCGCATATGCATTCATTTCTCCAACAAAGCCACCAGTATATATATATGGGATATCAAAGGCCACGATACCACCTCCCGTTAACAATGAAGCGGCCCCTGCTCATGACTGCAGCACCTGTGTGCACACCTGGAGCATATTCTACTGCGACGTGCGGTGGCCGACTGGGGTCTTCATATCGCCTAAAAATCTGTCGATGATTATCATAGAAAAACGCCTATCATAAGCGCAATATTGACGACATCCGGCGACCGAATGAAAAGATTTTAAACCAAAACTGGTTGATACCATGATGGCATGCAGGAAAACATACCCTGCAGGCGAGGTCGGATATTTATGTGTAATGATTTGTTTAGTGGTCAATGGTCAGTGGTCGGTATTCGGGGTCCATGCCTTTCCAGTTTTGTCCATTGCTTGCCAATAAATCTTTTAAACCCTCCATAACTGCCTTTGTGTATCCCTCCCTCAAAATTTTGTCCGTCTTATAGCAACGTTTGGTACGATGCATGAGTTTCATTAAGCAATGACCTAAAAACATACTGTAAATTTACCCAAAAATCCCAACCGAACAAACACTATAAAAAGACACAATGATCCAAATACGTGCGATAAAAGAAAGGCCAAATGGAATGCAATGAAATGGAACACATAGCAGCATCTGCATAAAAGGGCTAATTAACATAAAATATGAGAATAAGAAATATTCCACATGCCAAACGCAAGAGGTATCAGCAATAGTACCATGCAAAGAAGAAAGTGGCAGCAACTAAGAGAGAGAGAGAGAGAAAGAGAGCAACTAAGATTTGCTTTTGGCAAATCTCTTCTAATTTCGGAGCGTGGAGACAGGCATCTGCAACTTCAACGCGCTCAGTTAGTTTTTTATTGGGTGGCCACTGTACACAATATTTATACACTTCTGGAAATCATCGACAAAGCCGAGTCTGCGTACGTCATGTTTGAAGTAATTCCAAACTAATGAATTTATCGAGGGATTTTTGTCTGTTGCATGACATGCGCACGTTAGGAATGAAATGGTTGCTGCGATGCTATCAGATCGAACACATTGCACTCATTTTCTCCTATGAACCTCCCCCTGGTGAATCCGGTTTCTTGTCGACATTTGTAACGCATATTGAGCTGTCCACCCGTCTTGTGAACATCTTAACGATAAGTTAAGTGCGTCGATATAACCGTTTTCGTAGACGGTTCAAAACTTGTACTGAACACTTGTATGCTGTTTTGAACGGCTTTGGAAAAAAAATTTGAAAAAAGTACCGAAGACTTAAATTGAACTGCAGTAAAACACAGGTTATCTAAAATGGAAGCCAAACGTTAGAGACGGAACGCACGCTTTTGATTGAAAGGATCTTGGTTCAAAGGGTCCCATAGAAACAGACAGAAACAACGGGAGAAAAAGTGAGCCCATCTTGACGCTGTGGCGCGGTGGAGTTCGGTTACGCAGATATGATCAAAGTTTTGAACAACAAAGTGAAGCACAAGTGAAGGCTGCAGAGGTGACGGCTCTCTACAGCAGAGTGCACCTTGTAAAATCCGACGGAATGTCTCAGCTGACGTATATGATGTCCGTCTACCCGGTCAGCGGTGTCACACAGCTTCCCGGCCAAATTTGTCAATTATTGTGAAAAGCTTCCCCTAAAAAAAACTGCTGGTGCCGATTAACGACGATTACTGTTCGACAGAAGGGTCACCATTATTGTGCATTTTTCGTAGCTGGCGATTTTCACGCTATCGCCGATAATCGTGGAGCCCTAGCGTCGGCGGCCTCCGCCTCCCCAAGCGTGCCAGACAACGTCCCCAGCACCCGCTCTGTGCCATGAAATATGTTTCCACCGTGTCACGTGTAAACCCTGACTAGCAGAAACGGAAATGATGTTCACGAAACCTCAATCCTTTGCCTGTGCGCACTCTTCGTGTTTGTCCGCTGATACTAGACTGGCCACTGAGGGCCAGAGAAACGGATATCCTCAACTGGGACCGACCAGCGAAGGCAAAACCGCAAGGTTGGAGCATGGCGATAATGCAAGGTGCCAGTGGCCGTAAAATTCATGAGCCGCCTCTTCACGTTCCGAGCCACGACGTTTCTCGGCCGGCGGCCAGACCCGTGACCACAGTCTCCGCCGCGGTGACCCCGATACCGCGGGAACTCGGCGCCTAGTCAGTGTCACAGTGACCTTCGAGGCAGCGCGGTGGTGTTCAGACGAGGCCAGCCGTATCCAGCGCCCCGACGCTGGTCGGAAGTTCGACAGACGTCCAGGCTTCGAGGCTTCTGTTCACGCAGCGCCGCGACGACGTATCCGATGTAGAAAAACGTGGAGGAATGCATCGGGGTGACGTGACCATGGCCTCCTCGTCTGGGTACACGTCGGCCCTGGTCCACCGTCACACTCGAGCGGAAACAACCCGTTGGGCAGAATGTCATCGATCAGGTTACCGCCTCACTGAAGCCTCCCTGGACCGACCTGCGTCTCCGCCTCCGTCGGCGCACTGTGCGACATGGCCCTGCCAGGCAGACCAGTGGGCGGAAACCGGCGGCTGTACGACCGGCAGGGGGACGCAGCAACCGGCCCAGCCGGCCACTGACGCCGTACTTCAGCTTCTCCGCAAAGTCGGAGCCGTCAGAGCTCGAACGCACCGCTGCCACGGCATGACCGTATCAGCGGCTTTCACCAGCGATCGTTCTTTCTTGGTTACTGGCGTTAGCTGCAAAAAGTCGCGTGACAAGCGCACGTTGATTGATTTTTAGATGATGGCCTCCTAAGAAAAAGCAGCAATCTTGAGTGAGCGGCGCATTGAGAACCCCGTCTCGCCTGGAGCATCATTGGCTCAGCTCAGCGTGCTTGCATACATTAGCTGCATTGAGAGGACAAGAGAGTAAAGCTTGTGGGTTTGGACTTGAAATCCTGAGATCCCGAAGGTCGATTCCTGCCATGAATATACGTGTTATTGCCATGTCATTCCTATAGGCATAGTTGGGCACGATAAAAGGTTATTTATTCATTGTAAACGAAGAATTAAATGTGAATTTCGGAGGCGTCGGCAATGCTGCAGGATATGGCCTTCACATACCAATGATGTCAGGAACCGCAATATGTTTTCCCCTGGGGTGTTTGACTGCAGAATGGAAGAGCTACCTGGGTGAATCATATACGCGGACGAATCACTAACTGCAAACGACCTATGCATATATGCACATATATACATATGTGCATATATAATATATATATATATGTATGTATATATATGTCCAGGGGGTCAAGAGGCCATGGGCCCTGGGGAGGAGGTCCTGTCGTGATGACGTTGACCAGGGGCCCACCCAACGGGGTTCAAGAAAACCATGACACCCTTTGGGTCTAAAAATTTAACATTTATTTACGCACCTTACGCACCAAGGACGAAAAAAAATCAAAAATTACGGAAGCCAGAAAAGACCAAAACTGGAGCAGTTATCAATTATGACCTTGCCTGACGTGTTTTTAATCCCGTGATCGCTTGTGGGTGTCAAAAAGGGCACCCCCTGCTATCTCAGAATCTAACCGTCGGATCTGAATCGGTCTACCGCCTCTCGATTGCCCTGAGTCTTGCCATTCAGAAAATACTGTGTTAGCCCTGGTCACATGACTGATGACATCACAGGTCACGTAAAACGCATATCACGACGTCGGAAAAACTGACACCGGTTGGTACATCATATCATCAGCAATACTGATCTAAAGCCTTTAACTGGGGGTCAAACGAAAGGTCACGATGTTCTGCAACGGGGGCATGCCAAAATAATGAGTCAACTGTTGAGTCAAGGTCAACCTAGGTCAGGCGAAATATTGGTCTCACTTTACATGTCAAAGAACGATGTTTACTGGAAGTCTTTTTGATTCACCTGACAAAAAGGACGGAAGTGAAACCTTATGATCAGTCTTGCCTTACCTGCTTTTAATCCAATCAAGGTCAGTCTAGGTCAGGCCAGATAAGGTTGCATTACTCTTCCTGACAAAGAGCGATAATTACTCCCTAGGATTCTTAACTGCGTCAGGTGCAAAGCTGAAATGATACCTAGTGATATTTAAATCCGCACTGTCTGATCTTTGTCGGGTCAAGGTCAAGTCAGGTCACGAGAGATAGTCATTTTTAATTTTCTGAATGGGAACAAAAATTGCTCGCTCCTGCTACTGAGCGATCTTCCACTGACAAGTGTTGTATTTCATTTCGTTTTGACATCTACCTATGACGTGACCTGACATGACCTCACGTTGCATTTGGTAAACCTTCTTAAGAGATGGTATACCACTTCTTTCGCCAGCAATGCAAGTCAGTCCAATTGTCATCGTGCTTGTGACCTAGCATGACCTCTAATGTTGACGCGTCACGACTGTATATTCGTTTGGGGAACGTGTACTACGTAGATCCAAATAATTCATGCGCTATATTCGCGAATATTAAAAAAACAAAAAACAGGCACGTTGGCGCCACCATACGAAGAGACGAAAACATGCATACAAGGGTTCACTTATGACGTCCATATATCCATGATCCGCTCTAGCATGGACATGGCTCTGGTGTCAAAAGATGTAAATTGGATTGGTAAAAAGGTACTGAAAGTTTGGCTTGGCTGACTATAACTATTTAGAAGTTATTCCAGAAAATCGAGGGGTGGCCTGTTTGACACTCCCCAGGCGGTAACAGGTTAAGTTTGTCTTGGCCTCCTCTCAGGAAACATCTGGTCTACGTTCCTGATATATATATATATATATATATATATATATATATATATCCACAACACTCCCTACCTCCGGAATTCATTTTCAGTTCCTCGTTTAAGGTGAGTTTAGCATCTCTTACCGTGATGTAATCCCCCTCTTTGGCAATGGCATGGCAAAACTACGTCTAAAGCATTGCATTTATACACGGATATGTATATTCGTATGTATATATATATATATATATATATATATATATATATATATATATAATCCCGAGCCCTCAGGAGAGCGCCAGCCTCTGTCCCAGCTGAACATTAAACAAAGGAGCCACTCTGTGTCTCTACGCTCACCTGAACAAGTTGATGTTCTGTCGATGGAATGGTCTGGCTAACATGCCTTAGCGTCAGTCCTCCATATATAGCCATACTGGACTGTAGCACCATAGGTTTGGTGGATGAGACTGGAGTGCGTTGATGAGATATAACGGCAAAGCTGGCGTGGCAAAGGCGTTGATCGATATTTTCTAAAACTCAGTTCTCAGATGAGGCCGAATAACACCTTCCAATGGCTTACTGTCAGAGAAGTGTGCAGATAAACCTCACCTAGGCGGGAGCAAAAGTCCTATTCCGACCAGACTGTAAGGTGTATTAGCCAGACCTCCATTCCATCACTAGGACATAAAGCTGGACAGGCGAGCGCAGAGACACAGAGCGGCTCCTCAGTTCCATGTTCAGCTGAGACAGAGCTGGGCGCTCTCCCCAGGGCCCTCTCCCCAGGCGGACCACACCGCCGCCTGAGCGGCGCTCTGTGACGGGAGCCTGCCGTCCGTCTCTTCCGTCTCCCCAAATCTTCTCCGAGACTGAAAGGGGCTGGACGAGGCTTCTCAGAGGCTGGACGAGTGCCGGCCGGTTTCGGTCGCGCCCGGGGGCGGTCGGCGATGTCTGGCACCCTCTCAGAGGCTCCTCCGGCGTCTCGGGGTCGTCGGTGAGACACTGCTGACGCCTGACCGGCCGGCGGAGCTGCACGAGACCGGAGTTGGGGGGGGGGGGGCTCGGCGGACGGCCGACGCACTGCTGCGCCACAGCAGACGGGCGGCCGCGTGGAAACGGTGTCGCCATCGGCATGTCCGGGATGCCCAAATGGTGTGTGATCGGAGAAAACTCGGCGAGCTACGACAAATTCAGAACGCCCGTGGACCGATGGCCGGTCTAAAGACGACGGAGCAACGACGAACCGAGGAGACAGGCAACTTGCGATAGGTGAAAGAAGGCATGCTCATTGGAAGAACGAAATCGCCTTGTCAGTTTATGAAACATACCTCTAAATTTTGGTTTACGCAAAAAGGCTTAGATTTCTCGCTAGAGAGCAGATGCGTCAGCCTTTAGTTAGGCTAGTTTCCGTCAACAAATAAATAACCCATGTTTAGCATCATCTTAACATGGGCATGGGCAAAGAAAAAAAATCAGAAAAAGACCAAGACACGTATCAAACCAGCCTTATTTGGACCAAAAAAATAACTAATATGTTTGTTTTTTGCTATTAGTCTGTTGGGATTTTAACCTTATTCTGACATTAAAAAATCGTCCGTATCTCCAGTTTCTACCACAAAGGAAACGTCTCGTTGGAATACGAAACTTTTCATGTAATCTCACAAAGAGCCCCTTATTCATTTTAACGATATTTTCTAAACCATTTCACCAAACCGTATAAAATTTATAAATCTTCAGTACCTTTTTTGCCTTTTTTTGTTTTACGGAGCTGGATCAAATGTATGTGGTCCTCCTGGAAATATAAAATTCGTCTACGGCAAGCTGCCTCTTAGTTACCTTTAGTTCAACATAGCTGTTAAAGTCGTAACATTTATTTTGAATTCCGTCACCAGTAACATCTGCCAACATCATCTACCTGAAATCTGCAAACCTGGCAGGCTGGATCAAACAGCATTCCTCTCTGAATATTTTTTAGTACGTCTAAAACCAAAAAAAAATGTGGGTTGGCCTTCCCCAAAAGTCCATTTCTTTGTTTAATGAGCAGGTAACGAACAATTCTGCATAAAGTTTTATTTTAAAGAACGCACTTATTTTTGCAACAATTCGCTGGGACTTTTGGGTATCTTGGAACGCTATTGCATAACCTGATTCTGATCTTGGTAGCGATAACGTGTCACAGTGTTGAACTGATTGATCGTTAAATCTGATCAAACGAGACATTTGACAAGTGTCTTGTCGAGAAGCAACTGGTTCTCATAAAGTTTTAATTTATCTATGGCGCAATATCGGAAGGATGATTTCCTACGCTAATTTGCATTCGACGATAACGCAGTTTTCAATGGAAGCAATGTCCGTGGTATATACTCGTTTTGTAAGTTCAAAATTCCTCTGTTTACGCTGTGTAATTTCTACAGGCAAGCGGCACAAGTGACATAAAATGGCGGATCACTGTAGGAAAACGGAACTTTGAATAATGATAGTAATCGTGTTTCCTATGTTTTGGTTATCATAATTTGCTATATAATGGCATGCTTATGAAATGTATTCCGAATTGTACTGATGTCAAAGCATAATATCTGAATACCCTCAAGCTATTCTGTAGGTCGACTTTTACTTCCAGCGGTTACCAATCCAAAGTTGATAAAATGAAATCTGCAAGGACGATGAAAGTTGCTTCGCCAAACTTGGATACACCAAAAGATGTTCCTGAACAGCATATCGGTTCATAAGGAACACATCAAGTCGGTCTTCGCAATTCCCGGGAATGCGTCGCCAATCGACATCCAAATGTTTTTCGTTTGGAGCACCGTGCGTGCGACTTGAAATGCCGCAGCGACATACCTTAGATCGTTTGAGTAAACAGGCCGTCTATCCATCGCCTGCAGCCATAACGGAGTTTCACATAGCTGACGGCTGACCGCAGAAACGATCGCGACCTCTGAAGGTGGCCTAGACCGATGGCGTCTTGGCGGAAGGAGGGCTGTGCGATTTACAAGGTCAGACCTCGGAGGTGTGTCCGTCAGTGACGTCAGCAGCGCTACCGTGTGGCTTTCAGTGACATAGTTCGGAGGTATGCGCATGACATGACGGCAGTGGTGCGGTTATGTCGTGTCTAGGGTGTGGTCACCTTGAAGGTGTGACCGCCAGTGGCAGCAGCGGTGCTACCGTGTGATTTTCAGAGACCTGTCTTGAATGCGTTTCCATCAGGTGAGGGGTCATAGCGGTTACGTAATTCTCAGAGACCTGCCTCAGATGTGCGTTTTTTAGGTGACAGCGGCAGCGCTACCGCTTGGTTTTCAGAGACCCACCTCTGACGTGCACCGTCAGGTGACGGTGGCAGCGCGGCCGCGTGATGCCTTACCTCAGTCGTGTCGACCGACTGGGGCTTGCTGCGGCCGAACGAGCGCCGCTTGCCGCCGGCAGACCTCAGCAGCTTCTCGTCATCCATGGCTGGAGTGGCTGGGAAAACCGAGAGACGCTGGCGCGTCACGTCAGCGCGGGCTCAGCTCAAACACGCTCAAGACATGCCAACGCTTTGCCGTGATGCCTGTCCAGATGCGTGGTCAGCTATATCTAGGTCTAATCATGTATTTGTCATGTTTTCAGTTAGTCGAGCATAGAGGCAAAGCAGGCACGGAAGGACCAACTGCATGTGTGTATCAATGACCCATAAATGGCTCAGAGCTTGGCAGGAATCAGCAGCCATCTTTGCGTGATGTTCAAAGGTGGCCGTTTATATATTTCCTTGAGACTCTGCGTTCTGTTTGATTAAAGGCGTGATCATAAATCGAAAGCAATCGCGAAACCATTTAAGGGTGGTTTTGGGTTTAAATCGAGGCACGCTTTAGAGGATGTATCGGAAATCTTCAAGGAACTTTGCTCGGACTGCACGACTTTTCGTCTGCGGTTCGCTGAGGGTAAAGTGGACTCATGGTCGATGCGTCGTAGACGGTACTACGTGGGTTCGGAGTCGCAAGCTGCAGCTAGTGGACACCTGTACGTGTCTCGGCCATTTCCTCACATTGTACGGGAAATACGCATTCCTGTCTTTTGATATATGACACGCCTTTTTGCATCAATATTGTTAAAAAACGCCGGACGTGCATTGAAGGTGCTCGCAAACGGGAAAGGACAGCGTATTAAAAGTCACCCAGAAGCCCGTGACCTTGCGTGCTGAAGTGCGAAATCTAAGGAAGTGAAATATCCGGTCATCTGGGCAGTAAAATAGTCACCCAACGCTACGCTTAGTTCAATTCATGGTGAAGCTCGTTTTATCTTAAGGTCAGAACACGGAAGGTACAAAGTGTAGTTGAATCACCTCTACCATTCCACAAACTGACCTTGCTAATGACCAGTCATTAAACTTGCGTAAATTTCAATACAAATGTCATGTATTTTCGCAACCAGGCAACAAAGTTCCATGCAAGTTGGGATGTCCGTACTACCCCGCTCTCTCTCTGATATCGTGATGCTTCTGGTTAACATATTTAGCAGCAGGGGCGGATCCAGGATTCCCCAAAGGGGAGGCCAATGGTCAGCGCGGGCCTTCTCCCGGCCCGGCCCACTCCCCCCCTCACATTTTTTGCCTTTCAGAAGTGAAAAACGCTGATAAGCGCTGGTCCAGGGGAAATATCTGATGTAATTTTGCGTTTTTTTAACTATATTAAGTAGCCGAAAATATTCAGGCCCTTCACGTTGAGAAAATTTTGCGTTTCGTTACCGTAAAAAGTGGAAGAAATATAAAAAAACGGCGGGATTTTAGGCGCCTGCGTCCCTCCCCCATTTAAAATGTCGTCTCTGGGTCTAGTACAGGACACCCTCTGCACCTCCGTGGTTTCTGGAGACTTTTTCCCAGCTTAGGTAAGGTTCCCTCGTGTAGTCACAGGGGCACTTTTAGTGGTCTCGGGCCGTCTGCTGTGTCAGGGCTCTATGGTGGTCTCAGGTTCCTTTTACAGTTTCAGGTGTCACTCAGGACGTCTCAGGCGTCCCTCTGACAGTTTTAGGAGCATCTAGGGTAGTTTCAGGGACGTTTAAACCATCTCAAACTCCCTGCTGTCGTCCCTGAGACATGTTTGCTGTCTAAGGCGCCCCTCAGGCATTAATAAATGCTTTGTATAAGTCTCCCACTGGCGTGACAGAGGTGCACCTGGCAATCCTGTTGGTCCTTTGGCCGTTTCAGGTCTCAGGAGTTTCAGAAGTTTTTTTATTTTAGCTTAGTTTAGTTACGTACAACAGTATCAGGAGCTGTCTGGACGTCTCAAAAGTCTTAATAGTTTTAGGGGCCCCTCTGGTCGTCTCAGGGCCCCCTATCGCTAGAGATCGCTAGTTAGCGGTCTCAAAGGCCCCTTTCTAGCAGTCTCAGTGGACCCCTGCTGTCCTAGGTGTCCCTCTTATCGTCTCTGAGGAACATTTTTTCCGTCTCGGAGCCCCCTGAAAATTACTAAAGATTTTTGGTGATTTCAAAGCCCCTGCAGTGTCAAGGGCCCTCTTAACGTCTCCGGTGGTCTCAATGGTTGTATCAGGGGTCTTCCTCTGTTTTACACGGGATACATCTGACAGCCTTAGAGCCCTTCTAGCCATGTCAGGAAACTTTTCTGGCGTTTCAGGGGCCTCACTATCAGTCTCTGGGGGACTCTTTCCGTGTTAGGAGCCCGCCTGACACGCTCGGGAAGCCCTTTGGCCGTCCAGAGCCCCTATACACTTTTGGAGTCCCTCTTATCGTCCTTGTCTCGCAAGGGACCTCCAACCCTTTTGGCAGTCTCAGGGGCCGTCTGCCGTGTAGGGGCCCATCTTGCCGTCTCAAAACCCACCTGACCTTCCTGAAGCCCGGTGAACCCAGTCAGGGGATCCTCAGACCCAGTCAAGGGCCCCTGGCTGCATCAAGAACCACTGAGGTTTTCAAAAAGACCAGAGTAGCCATTTGGGGCCCCTCTGGAGGTTGAGGTCACCGATGAATCCCCGTGCAGGGGACCCCTCTGGTTGGCCAGGGTTTCCTTGTACTGTGCTCTTGAGTTCTTGCCGTCTCAGGGGCCTCTGGCAATTGTAACGGTCTCATGGAGTCTTTGCCGTGTTGCGGCCGCTCGCGCGATCCCAGGGACCCTTGGAGAGTTCTAGGGGCTTTTCTATTCGTCTTAGGGGCTATCTTGCCGTCTCAGGGTCCCATTAACCCTCCAGGAAGCCCTCTGACTGCATCAGGAGCCTTCAGCTTTTCGCACAGACCCGTGAAACCCATTAGGGGCCCCTATGATATTCCAGAGGCCTCCATGCCGTCCTATGCACTAGATCCCCGTCATGACCCTTCTGGCGGTCTCAGGGGCACTCGGCCGTGTTGGAACCCTGTTGTGGTCCCAGGGGCCTTTTAGGAGCTTCAGAGGCCCTTCTACACGTTTCAGGGTTATCTAGTCTTTCCAGCCTCCTGACTGCATCAAGAATCCAGTTCTTTTCACTGAGACCCGTGAAGATCATACGAGGCCCCTTCGGGGCCCCTCTCAGACTCAGACTATCAAGACCCCTCTCGTGGGGCCCCTTCTCGGACCTCAGGGGGGGGGGGGCGGTGCCCCATCGCTTCCCCCTTGGATCCGCGCCTGCTTCCTATATTTGCGTTGCGGACGCCATTAAACGAAAGATAACAGCAAGTGCTTCAAAATTCGCCGGTCAGGACTACTCTGCATAGTTTGCGATCGTATGGGTGTATTTGTAACGAGGCCACAAATATTGTCCTGATCGTAACTCCTTTGCTGTAAGTGCGTACAGCGAAGTACTGTATTTTCTAGCTTTGGCCACAGGAACGAAGGAACTGCGTTTTCACACGAACATCTCACTTCCCACAAACGCAAACGCGAATCGAAAGTAAAATCAACTTTCACCTGACACCAGATTCTTATCTTTTCGACATAAGCGTCGGATGGATGTTCATGAAGAGTGACGAGTAGAGGCCTCCGAGTTTTTCCTCCAACGTCAAGAAGTAAGCAACTAATATTTTGTTTATGTTAACACTGACGTTGTTTATGGAAATTGTTTGACGGACAGTCGGAGGCTTCTTGGCCGAGACTACTTTCTCTCATGTTGATTAGCACATACTAATACGGGTAATGTTTTGCATATGAGTGGCTAGTTTTCTGTCCTATCTTAGGGAGCGCCACGACTTGTATTGTTCTCTTTGGTTTATAACTTTGATTTCTCTGGGAGTTAACATAAGGCGACCTGCTTCGTGGTGGATTGCGTCGGGAGCACTCCTGGCCACCTGATAATAGGCGGTGGGTAAAAAAATGGTGAAATGAATTTGCAATACATGGATTTAAGCATATGTCATTAAAAAAATTATAAGCAAACAAGTAACAATAAAAAGCTAACAGAAAACACAGACCATCCACCATGATATTTACTTACCTTCACTGCCGGGACTCCTGAGCCGTTTTCACCTCAAGCCTTTACGCGTTTAACCAATATCCAATGCCTGCACGGCCGCCGCACTTCCTGCACACCGAGACGCGCCGCACGGACAACACCCGCGCGTCGGCGGGCCACTGCGGCCGACGCCGGCGGTCCGGTTCGCCGGGTCGCCGCCAGAGACGGCCGGCCGCGGCCGACCAATCGGCGCCGGCCGCGCCGGAGCCTGGCGGGAAGACCGGGCGCCGGCGGCCGCCGGCCGCGCCGGGCCCCGCCGCGCCTCCGCCGGCGCCCGGTCTCGCCGGGACGGATCGGCCCCGAGGGCGAGGCGCGGCGCCCCGCCGGCCGGCCGACGCGGAGGCGGCGGCGGATGCGCGCAGGATGCAGTGCTGACGTACGCGTGAGATTAAGCTACGTGCGTGACTCTTGCGGTAGGACAGGCGCCTGAGGTGGCGGCCGAGTATTTGTTATGGGTAGTCAGTCATGGCCAAAATGTCACAAAGGCGTTACGTTGGGGAGAGTCGGAGACTGGCCGAGCGTTAAGTGACGCTTTCACGTAAAAAAGAAGCTAATAGCATAAGACATAAAAAATAGTCAATCCACGAACTCTTGTACCTCTAGCTCCCATTCTCCTGTCAACGAGCTAACTACAATAAGTGATGAGAAAGGTGTTTTTTGTGGGTTTGTGCGTGAGTGGGGAGGGGATATTGGTGTTATGTAATTTTCGGAGGAGGGTTTGACTGACTGTTACGAAACGTCACAAGAGGGCAGGGTCGCAGTCAGGATTTTCTTAAGGGGGACGGAGCTCAGAGTGAACTGAAAGAACGAAAACCGCCAAAAGGGAAGACCATGTGCAATAATTTTCACAAAAATGCGGGCCTGGGGGGGGGGCAGGCCCTCCGGGCCCCTGGCTCCGCCTATGTAAGAGGGTGGGGGCTGGGAAGTCGCTGAAATACGTTACGTAATTTGCGGACGGTCCCTTGTCAGAAGTGTTTATGCTGGTATTAAATTAACCTGGTGCGGATCCAGAAACTTCGGAGTGCTTCAGTAAAATAAGGGAGCAAAGGGCGTGCTGAACCCGAAAGCATGCAAGACCGAAATTGAACAACGCCCTGGGAATCCGTCGCAAAGCATCGGAAAAAAGGAAAGCCTCGCGCCTAAACCTCTCCCCTCCCCCTCAGACTCGCATCTCTGGCGCAAAAAGAAATGAACGATCAGTACAGGAGTGTCAATATCTTACATTTCTTCACACACAGTTTGTCCAGCTCGCATTAAGTGCATTTCACGCGGTGAAAACGTTTCGCCTGTCAAGCGGCTCGGTCTCGCATGGCCTTCACGTGCCACCTGCCTAATGCGGACGTGTCACGTGCCCGCCACGTGACTTCCCAGATACGCGAGTAATGTCGCGTCTTTTTGTGGAAGATGTTTGTCACTTATTTGAGCATGTCATGTAGCCAACGGCCCCAAGAGGATCTAACCTTGGCATTACTATGAACGCATCTGAATGACTATGTCCTATCCCTGTAAAGCACAGGAATGTTTTTAAGGTGATCTCTGGATGAATTATTCATCATTTTTAACCTCTCGGCAAATGACCTTGCTTTATTTCATTCATTACGTCTTCCACTCATGTTGCCTCCATGTCTGAGAAGAAACCTCAACCATAGTTGACACATTTATCATTCCTGTATCTAAAACAGATTGGGCTTTAAACTGCCTAATGCATTTGTGTCTATCACAAAAATACAGCAGAATACCTTTCCAAAAGTCTACTTCATTTCCACGCCACTGAAGCCGTGGGACGTACGGAAGGCCCCGAAGACATACATAAGCCCACAGTGGCACCTGCCTCCCTCCAGCGGTGAATGATGACGGGGGCCGCTGGACGGTTTGCTTTGAAAACCCAGGCCAGCAGTCGTTCACCCTCATCCACTCCGCACTTTTCATATCCCGGTTTTTTGCTCCGAAACCTAATCAGATGGTTCGCTACCAGTTACCGACTTCTGCTGAGTCACTGGGGTCGCTGAAAAAAAGATATGATGACTAAGCGTCACTTGGATGGGACCCCGCAAACAGTAATGTTAAATGCAGATTCCTTGTTTAGGTACTCTTTATTACGCTGGCTAATTACCAGTTCTTAATCACGATTCTTAATCACTTATTTACAAATGAATGACTAAAAAGGCATGGAACGCATGGCCGGCTTTCGTGGGAGAGCAAACGCAGACTCGCGGTTTTGCGGCAATCAACGGCACAGTCACTACAATTCCTCTATTGCTAATCCTTAAGTCAATTTCGCGGTCGTCCGTTAGACTTTTAGCAATACGCCATTCAAACCGGGCAAGCATGCATATTTCTTTTCAATCGCCTCCGAAGAGAGGAGCACCAGCAGCCACACCAGTCTGGGGCGTCGCCCTGCTGCCACGTGCGGCGGCCCACCCGGGGATCCTCCGTGCGGGAGATTCCGCCGTGACCTGGACGTTCAGACTGCTCGGCCGCAGGACGATCCATCAGCCGGCGTTCCCAGCGTGATCCCCGATCTGTCTCCGGCCGGGATGTCGGCTTCAGCCAGCCTCTGCTGGAACGCCTGACTGCTGATTAGACCAGGCTGTCCAATTAGGACCGCCGACTCACGAAGAAAACACCAAACGCTGGTTAGTATGCGTGCCACGTCGCGCCACGTCAGAAGCTGTTTACAGCAAAAAGCCTGTCAAAGTGCCCTATATTCATTTTAACAAAAAAAGAGATGATGGCTGCCTGGCTTGACAGATACTCATCGTCTTGCGGGGAGGAGTAGTTCTTATGTGTTTTGGGTGTATCCATTTGTTTGTCGTTTTACGTACGTTTAGTTTAGAAGCTCTGAATGCGTATTTTGATAACTGTACATGAGCTGGTTGGAGGGCGGGATCATGGGCCTTCATATTTCTCTCAGGCTGCCATTGGTTAAAAGGGGCCACCCCTTTACTAAGTACCGGGTGGGTTTCCACGCGTCTTTATTGTATGGAAGATACAACATGGCGGGGGTTCAGATACGCAGAGTACAACGCATATCACGATATAATGATTCTATATTACATTCCATTAGCCACAGAGCGCTGTTGGCGACCCAGACCAATTCAAAGCTTGCTTTCTCAATTGTTAGCACAAAGTGACGAAGTGTTTTTTAAAGAGCGGGTCACTCTGAACCGGGTTCTAATTTCCCAGAGCCCGGCCTCCCTGTGCTATTTTCCTGTTTCGGTGTTACAGTTGCTAGTGCTACGTGCTTGTGTCTAGCGACAGGTTCCGCTGAATTGGTGAGGGATCATTACGCAAGAGCAGAGTGCTAGCACAACGAGGTGGACATGCTGATCGTGATTGCATGCATACAAAAAACCTGTCTGGAAAAGAATGTCCGACGGAGAAAACTGAGTTGAAGTACATTGTCAGAGGTGTGCATTGCAGCTGACTGCCGGAGGGCTTCATCAGTCACAATGCTTTGCGGTTAGAAAATATTATTGGAAACATACCAAAGCGGTGCAAGCATGTCCAGCATTGTCAATTTCCAGTGGGCATCGAAACGTTTTCGTTCGTAGTATGATTAATTTCTAGCCGAATGTCATTGGTTGGGCTCGGAAAACCTGAAAAAATCAACGTAAGGTCGCAAACGAGATATTGTAAAGCCACAAAACAACAGAGGGGTATCAAAAACATAATTTATCTCACTCATGTCATTGCGCCAGTGGCCAGCTTGTCATCAAGATCACTTCCAGAAGCCAAGTTCTCAATAAAACTTCACCCCTGTATTACTGACGAGCGTCGATCACGTGAGCCATTTCCCGTCTCCGGACCCGGCGCGTGGTCAGGTTATCTCTCCTAGTCCGGCCCGTGGTCAGGTTATCTCTCCGGACCCGGCGCGTGGAATGGCGGCCCGGGCCCTGCGGCTCGCGCGGTGCGGCGCCTCCAACGCGGCCCGACGGCGGCGTTCCCGCGCTCCGCCCGCATACCGCCGTCCCGACCAACCCCGCGGAGCCCCGCTCCGCCGTCCGCTGCGCTGGTCCTGTCCAGTCGGCGGCGGCCGGCTGCCCGCCGCCGCCGCCGCCGACTCCGCCGCCGTCTGGCTGTTGTTTGGTCCGAAGATTTCCGCTTCTTAGGCGGCACCTAAAGACTGGACATTATCTTTCAATTTGCTGTGTTGCTGGTGCGTCTTCTGTCTTCTTGACGGAGACGAGTGTTGTAGTTGGCCTTAAATGTTTCACACAGGGCGACATACTGCACAATTCTCGCGAGTGGAGGCCGTAGCCGACTTCTTGGTGTTAAAAATCGCCTCCATTAAAGTCATTTAGGGCTTCTTAAATCGTTTAGGAGAAGTTCTTTTCCGCAACTGAAATATCTACAATCCAGTAACCTGTCCATTATCGGCTTCACGTCAAAACGGGATGGCCTCTGTGGCCCAGTGCCAGCGCCTAGTGATTGGTTAGGAAAAGTGACGCATTCAGAGTGACTACAAACGTGAACGTCCAGACATAATCCAGGAGACAATGTGCGCGTGCAAATGGTTGAAGAGAGAGAAAAAGGGCGTACAGGACCGTGGGAGCATGAACAAACGAGGATCTTGACCAGACTGCTTCTGGCACGATTAATGGGGCGTCGTTTCCGCGTAAGACTTAACAGTATTCAAAGCCTATAACGGCCAAACTGAATACGTCATGACGAGGCTCGAGCTTGGTGTTCTAAGGAGAAACCTCGAAAGGATTAGATCCTTCCATCTATCTGGCGCTGAAAAGCCATCCTACGCGACACATAACGGTGCTGGGACTCTTGGCTACCCGGCACTTTCTCCTTTCCACAGGCTTCCGATCCGAACGGTGGCACACTTTCGGGTCAAGCGACGGCTTTCTACTGGTCCGAGCGGTGTTCGCTTTATTTTAGGCTTGACGTCTTGTTTGGCCGAAGCCTAGCGCATAGGGGAGGAGGGTTGTTGCATGGGACAGAACGTCAAGACGTTTACGCAGGCATTGCAAAATGGTTCGTGCATGTGCTCTGGCAATACCAAATGCGTTTTGTACAAAATACACGATATAGTGCGGCAAATTTCCAAAATGTTTCGCGGATCAACGTACGCACTGGATAAAGCGCATTTGGCCACCTTTCTCACTTCGTTCGAAATGCGAACGTGGCGCGAAGAGAGATAACACACATCTCCACAATGGGCATGACACATTTTGCTTAAACTTGTCGCAGCCAAGGGTGTAGGAGTGCGACAAAAAAGTCGGGGACCATTCCAGGAGCGGCGCCAACTAGCTCGAATGAGCTTCCATTTTTTTACTTGGAGTGAGTTGATTTGAGGACCAAAAGAGTCCAATAAGGTGGTACGACGTTGTTCAATCTGGTGATATACACTATATCTGCGTTTAAAATGAAATTCCGGCTGCGAAAAAAGACAGCTTCGTGACTCCTCAGGGCAAAAAATGCTATCCCTCCAAGCGATGGGTGTTGGATGTTTACCTTCCAAGCGACGAAAGCAGGGTAACTTTTAACAGTGACATTGTAGGCGAGTTCATAATTTCGATCATTGTCTCTTAGCATCGAACATTAGCTTCATGTTCCTCCTATTGCTAGTATTTAAAAGACGGCGATTCGTCTCAAAAGCCCTTTTTAATTCTCGGTGGAACATATGCGTGAAAAGGGCTGGGAGAGGCCAAAGGCCCGCTTTGGTAATTACTCTGCCTTACGCATAAAAAAACAATCATTTGCCGCGCCGGAAAAAACAATCACTCTCCAAAACAACCAGCAACTGATTGCACAATCCGAGAAAACATAACCACCTTACTGTTATCGCCTGCTCACAGGCCGTATGAAGCCCGGAGAACAACATCATTAGCCGAGGTCATTGCGCCAAACCAGCGCCAAATGTACATTCCTTGAGCTAGATGGCATACTAATAGGCATCAAACAAACCTTGCGAAATAGCCAAGAAACCGGAGAGCAGACTGCATCAAGACGGGAGGAACTATTAACAGTGACCATCGACATTACAAAGAGCATAATCCAGTCTCGCAAAAGGTTGCTGTGTATGAGCATATATTGTGAAGCAATGCCGAGAAAATTGCTTCATTAATTAGAGCACTATTTTCAGGTCACAGCTCCATTTATTTGGGGTACGGATGCGTGGTACGTTGAGCCCCGGCTTTATAATGTTGTCTGTGCACATCAGCATGCATTGGTCGCTCATTTGCTCGTCTTTTGCTCGGGCTGCGCTGCAGACAGCACTATCTGTCGACGCCAACGGTGCTCTCTTTAACATTGCATGTTCACAAAGAAATTAGCATTATGTATATACCGCTCCGTGAGAGGAATGAACTTTGAATGTTTTCCGCCGTTGACTGGACTGTATCCAGTGCCTTTTGATGCCTTATTGTGATGCAATCGCATCGCCGGGTGTTTTTCTTCGCGGTGCACACACTGCCTCAGCTAATTCTCCTCCCACGCTGCTGTCAGCGGCTTGTTCTGTGCGGTCGCAGACACGAGCAGTGTTCGCCCACACTGCTGCGGAATTTCAGGCTCCGGCCGGAGACGCTACTCAGCAGCGCGTTACTGAGGAGGCGGTATGTCTGCTGTGTTTACCCCTCTCGGGGCCTCCGGCAGCTGCACGCGGTATCGGAACTGTGGAGGCGGTATGTCTGTTGTGTTTACCCCTCTAGGGGCCTCCGGCAGCGGCCGGCGGTGTTCAACAGACGCGACAAACCTTGCATCCCAGATAACCGTGGCCGTTGGCCGTCCGGCGCACGACGAAAACACCCGATACCGATCTCTGAGAGCCGGCGCGCCCACTTTTACATTAGCCGTCCGATGGGCAAGGTCAACGCATTGCCGGGTGAGGCGGAGCGGCCCGGAACTCCTCCCCACGTGGCGCCGGTCACGGCGGGACCCGGGACTCCCCAACCCGGTGCCGGTCACGGTGGGACCCGGGGCTCCTCCCCACCCGGTGCCGGTCACGGGGACCCGGGACTCCTCCCCAACCCGGTGCCGGTCACGGCGGGACCCGGGACTCCCCAACCCGGTGCCGGTCACGGGGACCCGGGACTCCTCCCCAACCCGGTGCCGGTCACGGCGGGACCCGGGACTCCCCAACCCGGCGCCGGTCACGGGGACCCGGAGACTCCTCCCCAACCCGGTGCCGGTCACGGCGGGACCCGGGACTCCCCAACCCGGTGCCGGTCACGGGGACCCGGGACTCCTCCCCAACCCGGTGCCGGTCACGGCGGGACCCGGGACTCCCCAACCCGGTGCCGGTCACGGTGGGACCCGGGGCTCCTCCCCACCCGGTGCCGGTCACTGGGACCCGGGACTCCTCCCCAACCCGGTGCCGGTCACGGCGGGACCCGGGACTCCCCAACCCGGTGCCGGTCACGGGGACCCGGGGCTCCCCCCACCCGGCGCCGACTGCCGGGACCCGGGACTCCTCCCCACCCGGCGCCGACTGCCGGGACCCGAGGTTTTTCCCACCCGGCGCCGACTACGAGGGACCCGGGATTCTTTCCCCATCCGGCGCCTGCCGCGGGATGCCCGGAAGTCCTCCCTACACGACGCCGGACGCGATAGGACCGCCCTGCGACGGCTGGACGACACCCAAGGGGACTCAGTGGAGGTCTTCTGATTACAAACGAGTCAGAGTGGCTGATTGCTAACATTGTTTTTTTTTATTTGTTAACTATTGTTTAATTGTTAACTAATGATGCTTTTGACAATGGCACTGTCGAAGAAAAACAAAGAGACGAGAATAATCCTCCAATAAATATCTCATGATCTTGACGGGCGTCATTGTCTCGCTGTCTACCCTTCTCGAGATCCTCCACAAAATGAAACAACGCTAGTGGTGGGCCCTGCAGAAGAAACGGGAACTTGTGTGAGCCGACCCGAAACTTTGTGCATGAATGTTTAAACTTAGTATGCAACGTAACTGTGTCACACAGGCACGGAAATAAACTGCCAACCCATCAAAGGGAAGGGAGGTTAATTTTTTTTGCAAGTCTGATCCGGATGGCTGCTTGGGTTGGGTAATTTGAAACCCCTTTTCTACTTTTCGGATTTTGTAGAAATGTAAGTGCAAGCCAGAATACGGAATAGACATTGGATCAATCCGGTAGATCTCGCAGTCCGATCCAGTCTGCCCGGCTGGATCCGGATTGGAAGGACAGATGTGTCCGAAACATGGATTTGGATCCGATTTGGATCTGAAGTCCCATGAACGATTGGTATTTAATTAAACGACAAAAACCGTCTGAACATTAAATCAAAACAAGTCAAAGTTAAGTCTACAATCAAGCATCTGACAGCATGTTCTTTGGCATAAAAGATTGCATTGGATTGGACATAGACGTTTCCCATTCGGACCTCTCTAGCTTTTGGCCTACTGTTTGCAGCGGATCGGATCCGGATTGGATCAGCCCTGGGGGAAATTTAGGGATTTGAATTAGACCTGGATCCAGCTTAGCCGGATGAACTGGATCGGATCGAACTGGATTTGTCCGTTCCGTGGTCTGATGCAGGCTAGCCTGCTACTTTGTCCTTAGTGGAGGATATTCTTACAGTGTCAAGGATATGCGGCCAATGTCAGATCGCAGTCTGGAAAGGGAAATATTCCTACCCCCGTGCCCCTCCTCCCATCCCAATGCTTTCTTTTAATAAAATGTCTCACTAGAATGGCGTTTGAAGTTTGCACGTCCACGGATTTCATTTCTTCATGGCGTGGTCTGCAAAACTTCGTGAGTGGTTCAAAGCGCGTCGAATTCCACTCATCCAAATGTGATACCATTCAAATACAAAATGTACGAGGGTCGTTCCAAAAGTAATGCCTCCTATTTTTTAACTCAAAAAGTTGATGAGATACGAGGAGGGGGGTGGCACCATTAAAAACGAGCGGACTTTCTTTGCCCTATGTTTATTTTTCTACGTAGTCACCGCCATTCTCAATGCACTTTTGCCAGCGATAAACGAGAGCCTTGATGCCTCGCTCGTAAAAGTCAGTGCCCGCCGAGGCGGTCCACTTTTTCACGGCGGCGATGACGGCGTCGTTGTCTGGGAAACGCTGCCCACGTAAGCCGTCCTTCAGAGGCGCGAACAAATGGAAGTCGGACGGTGCCAGGTCAGGACTATACGGAGGGTGGGGCAGCACCGTCCAGCCAAACTTTGCCACACATTCCGTGGTCTTCAGGCTTGTGTGTAGCCTGGCGTTGTCATGTTGCAAGCAGTGTTTCCCTTTTTTCTGACCTTACGCGGGCAATCCGGGCCTTCAGTTTTGTCAACGTTTGAACGTAACGATCAGAGTTGACAGTCGCCCCTGGTTCCAGGAAATCCAAGAGGATGACACCTTTCCTGTCCCAGAAGACGGTGCACATTACTTTGCCTGCTGATGCCTGCGTCTTGAACTTCTTCCTTGCTGGGGAGTTGGAGTGGTGCCATTCCAGCGACTGCCTTTTGGACTCCGGCTCGTAGTGGTGACACCACGTCTCGTCACCAGTGATGATGCGGTCCAAGAATCCGTCACGTTCAGCCTCGTACCGGTCCAACAAGTCCTGACAGACATCCCGCCGCCGGTCCTTTTGGTCTTGCGTGAGCATCCTTGGAACCCACCTGGCACAAACTTTGCTGTATCCTAGAGATGACAACATCGTTTCCAGTGCACTGACACCCACATCCAACTCTGCACGCATTTCATTCACCGTTATCCGCCGATCGGCGCGAATGAGTTCATCGAGGCGCGCTTCGTTCTCTGGGGTGGTGGCTGTGTGTGGACGTCCGGAGCGCGCTTTGTCATCGACATCTCTGTCTCCGCTCTCAAACCGGCGGACCCATCTTCTCACTGTGCTTGCATCGACCGCGTCTGCTCCGTAGACCTTCACCAGGCGTCGGTGAATGTCGATGGGCCCGTTTCCTTCTTCATGCAGGAATTCAGTCACGCACCTCTGCCTCTGACGAGCTTCCATGACAGAGTTTGTTTGTCAAGGCGTCACGCCGTCAATATCTGCAATAGAGGGATGAAACTTTCAGGGAATGTGCGCAAAGGTTCAGTCATCATACGGTGCAATTTTCAATCCCTCTCCGATCATTTGGGGCGGAGTAAAAAAATAGGAGGCATTACTTTTGGAAGGACCCTCGTAATACACGGCACTGACGTGTGAAACTGATATCTCGCAAATACAATGACCGCCGAGGTGGCAATTTCCATGAATGTTTTCAGCCTGGTGCTTACGGATGTCATCTCTTCGCTTCGGTGCTAGATCTTCCGGTGAACGATCACCATGGAAGCGTGTGGCATTCGACTGAGGCATCATGGCCTGTCTCACGTGCCCAAACTGACAAACCGATTTAAGCTGTCACGTGATTATGTGTCGATACACTGCCGACTGAAAGAGTAGTGGCAGATTTGCTCTCTTCTCTCTCTCTCTCTCTCTCTCTCTCTCTCTCTCTCTCTCTCTCTCTCTCTCTCTGGCGCCGTCGTTCAACAATACAAGGTCTCATGAATATGTCAGGGACACAAACACATCGTAATAATGCATTCAGTGACGCCGCCAGCGACATTTCGTTATGGATAGAGAACAGGGAAACGTTAGTTGTATTTTCACTCGCCTATGGCCATCGACATTACCTTATGGCGTCACTTGTCTTGCGCCGGTCCCATTGGCTCATTACGGACACAAGCGCTGTGTGACCACGTCAGCAACGTCCAATGACACGCGGCCTCGCACGTCCTTCGATGCAGTTTCGCAGCGTGGGCTGCGTGTGCTGGTCTCATCCCGTGCACACTGGTGCCTTCCGGCGTTCGTTAATCTGCGTGCTGCTGCTGAAAACAAGATCGCTCAAACGTTATTGCAATGTTTAACGCGTGCATGATGACTTTAATTTCACCTCAGCATTTACATGTGGACTCCACATGCAACCAGGCGCAAAAACACAACTGATCATCGCAAACTGCTACTCCCTGCACCCGCAGACGGCGTTGGCGCGAACCGGGACGCAGGTGTCTCGTCACGGCGCGTCTGAAGAGGCTGCCGGAGACACCTTCATATTCTGAGCGAAGAGAGTTTAGGGACGTTCCAGGACAAATCGGCCAGACACGTACCAAAATTAACACACTACAGTCTCAAATTTGGATGAAATTTGGTCCAGTGGGTAATCTGCCGCCGAGGCTTCATATTTCCATTTATCTAGGTGGGACAAGCGGTTTTTGTGCTAGAGCAATTTGAAATTTTGGGCTTTGACGATTTTCGGGCAAACCCTTGATGAAATTATATGTTTTATTCCAGTAACCAATGACCACACTTTCAAAAAATGGGCATTGTCGTGAGGAGTACAAAATGATGTATCTTTTTACTGTTCGCATTTTCTGAAATGTTGTCCTTTTTATTTGACCTTCAAACCTATTCCCAATGTCAGATTTTGAAAACGCGGGCGGTGATGCTGATTAAAACCTTTGTCAAATAAAATGCCTACGAAAGAATTCTCATTTGTTTTAACCCTATTCCCGGCAGGGGGCCTGAATCCGTCCCCCTTGGGATTTTTGCTTGCTAATTCCAGGCTTTTTAACGCAGCTTTACGAAACTTGGTGACTTTTCCTAGCTATTCTTTCTACGCGCCATGACAAAATTTCAAAATTCTATTTTGCTCAGGGGAGGAGCCAGGTAAAGTTTTTGGAAGGCACCTCAGGCCATTTTTGGCCTTGTTAAGGGCAAAAGAAAAATGTCTGCAGTAAACAGAGTTTTTAAGATAGAACTTAAACCTTTATATATATATATAAATATATATATAAATATAAACCATTATATATATATATATATATAATGGGATATGTGCGGGTGTCATTTTGTTCATCTGAGGTCACTAAACAAGGTCAGGTCAAGGTCAAAAGTCAAAAGTTGTTTTTTTGCAATAATTTCGGCGCCGTTTATTCAAATGCCAAACCCGGAACGTATATGACGTAGAAAGGCGCTCTCTACTTGTGTACCAAGTTTCAGCTTGATATCAGGTCGGGTCACGGAGCTATGACCTAAAATGTCAGTGCGCGTACCCTATATCGCAATAGCCATAGAATGAGATTTTTGAAAAAGAGTGAATTCAAATGATTGAAAACGTTTACAAACAATATTAAATGCACACAAAATCATTCCAAATGACCCCAAGGACACTGGAGGTCATTTAAGGTCAAAGGTCACAAGTTGATCTGAAAGAACGTGTGACCATGACAGTTTCCTCTTTTTCATGTTCCTGGCACCGCTTATGCTAACATTATACAAACATTGTGATGCGATTTGTACTTCTTTAGCATAGCATGACTAGCAGAAGCCAAAAAAGTGTTTTGCCTCTTTTGTGCATCCAGTTGTTAGAAAACTAATCCTCCTATTTTTGAAACCCTGAGAATGCCCATGAATTTTCTCAAATTTTTAGATTTGTATACCCATGGTAAAAGCCCTATCTATAATCTCTCGATTCATGCCAGTTTCATTGAAATCGGTCGATAAACAACGGAGTGATAAGAAGTCCAAAAGTATCCCCATTTTGATATTTTTGCCCCCCCCCCGGATCCACACATTTCAAAATTTTCAAAATTTCTTTGATAAAAATGTAGTTCATGTCACGGCAAATCGATTGCCGTTTGTTGTGATGAAATCGAACGAGTAGTTCTCGAGATCTCAGGGGGCCGAATCCCCCCCCCCCTGCCGGGAATCGACCATACCGTCTAGCCCTCCGGGAATAGGGTTAAATCGAGAAAAGTTCCCCATTTAAGTTTGAATGCTAGAAACTGCACTTCAAATTCGCGATGCTTTCACCGAAAACGTCCTTACCGGGAATTTCTGACCTGGACCAGCAAAAAACAGTATGAACGACTGGCGAAGGTAGTTCTGAACACCCCTAGGTCATTGTTTTTTCCATGTGTATGCCACAAATTCCGTAATCCCCCGTAATCCGTAATATATATTGTAATCTGTCGTCCGCTGCGAAGATGTAGTTTTATTCTTCTCCACGACAGATGGCTGTGCCGCGTGGCCTTTGCCCACATGATAAGCCACGGGGAAGTGCGTCGCGGAGGCGGTGAAGCGTGTAAGCTCAGTTTACACGGGCGGTAATCCATCGCGGACTGGACCGACGCCGACTGGACGGACAAACGGAATGACGTCACCTAGATTTCGATGCCGTAACAACTCGGCGGACTCGACCGAAAATGCAGTCGGCTGACTGCGCTCAGCTGATGATATCCTTCAGTTTCGTTTGCTTATTTCTCCTTTGAGGTGCGAGACTTTTAAAGATTGTCGATTGCATCAGTTGGGAATATTTTGTGCTTCTTTAACCCGCCCCGTACCAGTCGTCAGATCCATCTTTCTCGTACCAGAGGGCGTCTGAACACCCTTCCTCCTCCCAACTCGCGAACCATAGCTGTAGGAAAATACGCCGTAAAAGTAGAGTTTACATCATGCAAAAAATCAGTTTCACTAAAAAATCTCGTTGTCATTCACAAATAAGAGTTTGTGGTTTTACAACGCGCTCTTCTGTCCGCGCCAACCAGTAAGCAGGCAAAGCCTTCCAGGCTTTGCTGCTACTATCTCTATCTATCTCTATCTATAGCTATCTCATCCTGTCAGCCCAGCCGTATTAGCAGAGGAGATAAGCAGCATTCTTTGTTCCAAAAAGCATAATTCTAAACATGATTTGCAGGACACTAATGAGCGTGGCTTGAAGCGCACACCACCAACCCCCAACAAGCCAAAATGTGCAAAACTATTGAATAAAAACATTTTGCGTGCCTTTTCAACTTCCTAACCGAACTCTTAAAACTCGAATTGGCCCTTGAATTGAGATGACCTTCAATGGCTTCAACTAACCTTGACCCCCTGAATGCGATAAGTGGTACACATCAAGGCTATTTGGAGTAAAGAAGGCAATTAATCTAATCATGAAATTAATCTAGTCATGAAACTAAAAAGAAAATGTTGTCCCAAATGCTTGCAATTAACTCAGGGGCGACATGAAAAAAAAAACGGAAAATAACTTTGACATCGGCCTGATCTCCGGTGCATTGAACTGAGACCAACCAAACTCATGATGCGTTACTATAGCTCTCTATTTCCAAAATGCGTTTTTTTTAACGAAAAAAAATACAGAAAGTTAAATTTGTCGAAAATGGCTAGAACTTATATTTACCTTAGGCTGTTGACCTAACCTTTTCCAGAAATTCCAAAGATAAACGTTTTAAGGACATTGACAGTCTAAGGTCATGTATCAAAACACAGTCTGACATCTTTGAACTTGTTAATGTCATGACAGTCTAAACTATTTTTGACACGGGTCCCTTTGAGCAGACCTTGGTCATTGATTTGATTCGACCCAAAATTAACATTTGCCCAGAATGTGCGCAATAGGTGTGTTAAAAGGTACTGAAAGTTTGGCAGGGCCACGTGCCGCCGTTTTCTCCCTATTCTGAAATGCCTAAGGAGTATGTCCAAACATCAGCAGCGTCAAAGACGCCGTTTTCGACCGCCGGGAAGAGGATGGACAGTTGGTCTCCCTAGTGAAACAGTTAAGAAGTGACCAAGAAGGCCACTTCAGGTATTTCCGCATGCCGTGGAAAACATTTGATATCATACTGAGTCAGAACTTGCCGACGGATTTATCTGTGTTGCCCACAGTATTCGAAACGAATGCGGCCACCGGTCTGAAGCTACGGTGTCAAACGCAATCGTCATCCTCACTCAAGTCTATGAAGAATATTTCAGTGATGATATGATGACGAGCATATCAACTACTCAAATTTCCGTACTTAGCTGTCCATTTCGGCATCCAAGCTGACCTCCGCACCGCCGCACCGCACCACCTGCCCACTGCCCAGTCTGCGACGGCATCGACTGCAAACTTGGATTTTTTTCAAGTTGGCGGTCGATTCCGTCGCGAACGACACCGGGCGTTTCTTGTACCTGTATTTCTATTCCTTGTCTGCTCATAACAGCATCATGTGATAATCTGACACGCATACCATAAACCATTTATACCTGTAATTTTAGGTCATTTTCCGCCGGTAACGGACGAGGCAATGCCCAACGATGATATTTTTGGCCAATATGCCGTAAATTATACGAGTGCGTATAGCGTTAAACATAAAACTGTGGAACTTCTTTCGATTTCAAGCGAATCAAACCCCTTTGGAGAGCATTTTAAATGTTCACAGATTCAATCAGAATTACTGGCCACACCCCCAAAATTTTACTTTGAAAATATGTTTCAAGGGCAAACCAAAAATCGCACAAAATTTAAAATAGCAGAACATCACAGCTTTTTGTCCTCATCAGAACTAGACCCAGTTTTTTTGAAAATGCCATCATTGGTTACTGAAATAAGACACATTATTTCACCATGGGTTTGGCCAGAAATAATCAAATTAAAAACAATTCTGATTGCTCTAGCGCAAAAACCGCTCGTCAGACAGAGCTGAGAAGTAAAAATCTAACATCCCAGCCACAGATTACCCCCCGGACAGAATTTCATTACAATTTGAGACTATGGTGTGTTACCCCTGGTCGATCTCATGTGGTCGATCTCACCCCTTTAACCCTATTCCGGCAGGGGGGCGAAATCCGCCCCCCTCGGGTTTTTTGCTTGCCAATTCCAGGCTTTTTTTACGCAGCTTCACGAAACTTGGTCACTTTTCCTAACTATTCTATCTACGTGCTGTGACAAAATTTCAAAATTTTATTTTGCTCAGGCAACGTTTTTGGGAGGCACCTCAGGACATTTTTGGCCATGTTGAGGGTAAAATAAAAATGTCTGCCAAAAACAGTTTTAAAGCTAGAACTTAAAACTTTATATGGATGTATAGCTAAATAGTTGGGCAATGTGCAGATGTAATTTTGTTTATCTGAGGTCATTTTAAAAGGTCAGGTCAAGGTCAAAAGTCAAAATTTGTTTTTTTCGCTATAATTTCGGCGCCATTTTTTCAAATGCCAAACCCGGAATATATATGACGTAGAAGGGTACTCTCTACTTGTGTACCAAGTTTCAGCTTGATATCAGGTCGGGTCACGGAGATATGACCTAAAATGTCAGTGCGCGTACCCTATATCGCAATAGGCATAAAATGAAGTTTTTGAAATAGAGTGAATTCAAATGATTGAAAACGTTTACAGATAATATCAAATGCACACAAGATCATTCAAAGTGACCCCAAGGTCACTGGAGGTCATTTAAGGTCAAAGGTCACAAGTTGATCTGAGAAACGTGTGACTGTGACAGTTCCCCCGTTTTCATGTCCCTGGCACCGCTTATGCTAACATTGTGTTATTTATATAATACATTACATTATGTATTATTTATATATGCTAACATAGTAACATTATACAAACATTGTAATGCGATTTGTACTTCTTTAGTATCACATGACTAGCAGAAGCCAAAAAAGGGTGTTTGGCTCTTTTGTTCATTCAGTTGTTAGAAAACTAATCCTCCTATTTTTGAAACCTTGTGAATGTCCATGAATTTTCTCAAAATTTCAGATTTTCGGGTCCATGGTAAAAGCCCTATTCATAATCTCTCGATTCATGCCAGTTTCATCGAAATCGGTCCATGAACAACGGAGTGATAAGAAGTCCAAAAGTACCCCCGATTTTGACATTTTTGCTTCCCTGTATCCACAAATCTCAAAATTTAGAAAATGTCTTTTTATGAAAATGTAGTTCACGTCACGGCAAATCGATTGCCGTTTGTTGCGATGAAATCGGACAAGTAGTTCTCGAGATCTCAGGGGGGGCCGAATCCGCCCTCCCCTGCCGGGAATCGACCATACCATCTAGCCCTCCGGGAATAGGGTTAAATAGGAGGCCTTCCCGGTCACGACCTGTCTCCTGTCGGTCATAGAGCCACAGGCAGAGGAAAAGACGGCAAGCTGTCCTGTCTCGTGCGCCTGTCACGGTATGGACGTTTCTTGTTCCGGGCAAATAGCTGGTCAATGGCAGAGAACTGACGGTTCGGTATTTTTGTGCGGCAGTGCTAAGTGTCTGGAATGTGAACATGTCCTGGTACTCTAGGCAGCCCAGTCCTTCTCGCGCGCCAGGCACTTACATTGTTCTACGTTCTCTTGCCTGAAGTAAGTCTAGCTGCAGATTAATCAGTTTTTTTGTGACTGAGCCGATTTTGGTCGATCCGCTGGCGAAAATAGACAGCAAAGGACGTGCGAGAAGACCAGGACATATTTGCTTACAGGGATAGTGCCAAACGGAGATAGCGACGGTGGTGACAGATTCCAGTCAGAATTCGAAAGCACTTTCGTGGCAGGAGGCTTTCGTCGTCCACGTGACTCTGAAACTTTTAACACCAGGGCAGTGGTCGGAAGGGTAACTTTGGAACGACAAGATAACGAGATGGACGCTTACCCTCGCAGGATGAAATGACCTCTTACCCTCGCGAGACCCAGGCAAAGGCTCCTGTTCGGACAACCGGCAGCCCCGAAAATGCAAACAGACACGGCGCCGACACCAAGGGGCACGGCGCACCCACGCTTCGGAGCCGGGTGCGAAGTTTTGTTATACCCTTCCCCTTCCTTTCTAGCTCTTGTCTGCATGTTCATCAAAGACTAAAGTAATATATTTCGTAATATCGAGTGCCATATGAAAATGATCTGAACTGTGCTTGTGCCGTGCTTCATTCATACTGCTCAAAAACCCATGATTATGCATGATTATTGCCTGTTACGTGCATTAGGCGGAACCACTGGGTGCTTTTGGATGTGTGGTGTATTTATGATGTAATCATTTCAAGCTTTCTGAGGCTTTTTCTGATCGTTTTATTTTTTTCTTCGTCTTTTTTCTGGACTTTTTTTTAGTGCAGGATTAGAGATTAAAGCTGATTCAGCCTCGTGAGTTCAGAAAGCAGTTATGAATGAGTTGTCCAGCAGTATAAAAAAATATTAAGCTTAGGTTGTCTTTTTTCCGAAATAATGAAGTTCTTGAAAAAAATATAAAATCCCATGTACCCACGATTTTCGTTTCGCTATATGAATCGTTCAAGACGTCAACGAGTATCTTAACTTGCTTCTATAATGGCATCATCACTTCTCGCGAAGGACAAACGCCTTGGATGCCATCAGATGTTTTGTAAGGCCCGGTGGGTTTCGTAAGGTAACCTACTAACACGGATGACATTTTGCACACTTTACTGTTTTTTGTCTGTCTTCCTTAGCAGGGAGTGCCACGACTTATATTATTCTCTTTAGTTTGCAATTTTGAATTCCCTGGAAGTTAACGTAAGGCGATTTGCGTCGTGGTGGATTGGGGCGGGAGCACTCCTGGCCACCTGATAATAGGTGGTGGGTAGAAAAAAAGGTTGCATTGTCATATCACTCCAGATCCCTCGATTGCGGTCAGCGGTAGTTTGCGTGTGGCGTCATCAGTGTTCTCACTCAACCTGAAGCTCAAGCCAATTGTTGTGACGCTTAGTAGTCTGATGCGCCAAGGCGTTCACGATTCGGCGTCGTAGACGGACAACGCAATTAAAGCGCTCCAAACGAGATCGACTTTACAATGTTTTCGCGGTCAAAATCCAGAATGGAGAGTCGATCTTGGCGATGTTTACCACCGAAACGATACGAAAACCGGTAACGGCTATCATATATTGCTCAATCACATGTTTCTACCCTACATATCTCCATTCAACACTAATCTCTTGTTTCCTTTTTAATTACTTTTATTTAACGGCTTACTAGGCCATTGGTAACCTTATGTAGGCAGGACACAAAGCGGACAGTTTTTGGGGGCCCTCTTTGCGCCGTAAATCTGACCTCATTATGCACGGACGACACCAGCAGCCCTGGCCGGTCGCCTGGGAGTCGCCTCCCCTGCGTCCACTTGCCCTCGCGGTCTGTTGCGCCACGCATCGCCCTGAGCGTGGCCGGTCCGGCGCATTTCGTAAACGGATCATAACGTGGCCGGTGAGGGGAACACCGACCGACCCGCCACCTAATCCCGATTGGAGCGAGATAGGCCAGAAAAAGCCAGTCACGCGGCCGGCGGCAAGGTCAGCCAGAGGTCAGGTGACGCGGGGCCGGTCGGTCGGCCGGAGCCGGTCGGCCGGCCGACCGGCCTTCGCGCCGCTGCTGCCGCCACGCATGGGACTGGCGAAACGAACCCCGCACGTGCGCGCAGCCCCGCCAACCAGCCACACGTGACCGCCGCATTCCTGAGTGGTTGTTGTTTGTCGTCTTCTAGGCCTCGGACAATGGGGGATTAAACGGAAGAGTGATTGACGGACGAGGCAGACAGACGTCGGCTGCGGCGGGGCAGGGGTTGAGACCCGGCGTGCAATCTTTGCAGGGGCGGGTGCTGAAGAAGTGGCGAGGGGGCATCCCACTCGCTGATTTGGTTTGCGCAACCGCGCAAGGCCAAATCAGTGAGCTCGAGGCCAAACCAGTGAATACGTGGGGCTGGTACCAAAACAGTCCGCCCAACTTTGTCAGATCTGAATTTGTTCCTGTTTTGGGAGGACGCACGACTTGAGAGCCATTTGGAACAATTCTCCAGCGGACAGGAACAGTCGCAACTACGACACGCACTTCTCAAAGTAAACTTACTAGCTCCGCCTGCAACGAATTTGTTCGGACTACGGAACGTCTGCCGCACCCCACGCTGGTAGTGCATTTGGGTAGAACTTCATGCCCTTCCTTGAATTGTTTCTTTTTTTGCCTAAAATGGATTTTCGGGAGCGAGCATTTCTGCTGATACGACCAGGCAAACCGATGCTTTCGATACCCTTCATATGACCATTTAGTTGAATGTTTTAGGTGTATGAACACCACCCGATTTCTTCGCGTCTTAAGGTCTGACTATTATAAATGTGTTTACATGGTACTGCGTTTGCTGCCTCATGAACCCCGATAAAGCTGAAGTTCACTGATGCCACGCAGGCATAGAGTTTGCCAGCATAATCGCGGGAACAGTGTCTCCAGAGTCTCCAACTCACCACCACGCTGCCCAGCAATGGGCACACCAGACGCGACAAGCTGGTAGAAGACCATGTGAACAGCACGAGCAAATCAATCCCCGTCGTAAAGACGGGAGCCGAGCTGAGGTGACCAGCACCCCAAGTTATAGCTTAGCTGACTTGCCTCATAACAATAAATGGGATCGTGGGAGCCCCATCTCCGTATCCACTGCTGGACCGAGCTCGGTCTACAAACCTGCTGGCTGACCGGGGCGACAGGGCGCGATGACGTCACTGCGGCGGGATTGTCACCAGGCGGCGCTGCAGACCCTGACCTGCCTTACGTGCCGCTGCGTTGGGGGCCGACCCGAGCGCGGGCGCTGACCGGCTGAATCGGAACGACGCGGGCCTTGCGGCGATCGCAGAACGCCAAGGAGGAGGCCGGGAAACAGGAGTCGCAGAAAGAGCCGAGCGGAGGGACGGCAGCTGGCAGTTTATCTGCCTCGTTGCATCGTTTGGTGCGGAAAGGAGTGATTTTTGTTTAGCACGGTCATTGCAGTGCTTCACCTCTGAAATAAGGATACATGCACTTGAACCTTTAAAGCCAGAGACGCACCATCACCATCGTACCTGTCGTCTTGCGTTGCGGTTACGGCAAGCTGTGCGTGGCTTTGCCCATTCCGTTGTTCCTTTTTAACCCGTCCCCGACTGGGGGGGGGGCAGTTGACTGCCCCCCTGAGGTTTTTCTGGGATTGCGAAAGAACGAACAAACACAGACTCACGAAACTTTGTGTACCTTTTGCTCCATCAATTTTACGTCTCGTGTCAAAATTTTGACCTCAGGTCATGTCAGGTGCCTGGCCTAGGTCAGGTCAAATAGACCTATGTCAAAAAACGTTTAGCGCCCTCTAACTCCTTCGCAAAACAAGATATCTCATTAATACTTTCAGGGATTAGTGATCATGATACATGCAACAAATCTGCTATCTCAGATTTTTCGGAATTTTCCGGGTCATTGACCTAAGGTTAAGCCCATTTTTAAGACATATCGCCATTTTTTTCGGAAATTGACGGAATATTCCATAACATTTCTAGTGTGGAGTGAAGCAGACATCTAGTTAACGTCATTGGGCAAAGTATCAGTGACTTCCAGCCATTGACCTGAGGTCAGGTCACAAATAACTGTAGTGGGCCAAAATGTACCACCGTCAAAATCGACGATGAATTACTCAGAGTGGACAGAAAATGGCAGAACTAGCTTGCACAGACGTAATTAATACCAGGAAACCTCAAAAAATTTGAAAAAGTAGCATATTTTGGAAATAAACAGGCTCTCGCGAATGAAGCTCTGCCAACTTTGTAGATTGGCAACTAATCAATTTTTCCAAAATTTAAGCATGAGAAACCATCACAAGAACCACAAAAATCAATAAAATTGACATAGACCGTCTTTTTTCGCGAAAATAAAGGAACGCTAAAATTAGTTCCCGTCAATTTGGTACCGCATACAGCAGCGGCGCACACGGACAGCTGACGGGAGAATTACGGTGTCTTTAACTCAACGTTTCGACGTATGTACATAGGTGGGCATCGTTACTAAAAAATGTAACTTCGTTACTCGTTACTACGTTACTCAAAAAAGCCAGTCCGTTACTCGTTACTCCGTTACTCTGCCTTAAAAAGTAACGGAAGTTACCGTTACTCCGTTATTCCGTTACTTTTTTAAATGCAGTGAAAACCAAGCGAACGCGGGTTTTAAGTCTTTTATGCTGCTTTGTGGTTGTAAAACGCATTCCATATACAAAGGGAAGAAACAAAAAGCGCTTACCCCAAACACTCCGCTAGCCGCCCACTGCCCTCACCAGCCGTTGTAGAGTCGGCGGTGCCGGAACAACAGCCGCGGCGGGTATTCTACCACTGTGTTAGCCACAATGTTCAAACCAACGAATTCCTGTTCACTGCCCGCGGCGCCGACGGAGCGGGAACAACCGGCGCTGGAGCGGACGCATGCAAAATGCGACAAACAGCTGACATCTATCGACTGGGTTTGATCAACAATGCCTCTCGAAGTATCCGCCCTGAACATAATGGTCTCCGTTCAGAGCTCGTTTCGGTCTCGCGAACGTCTTGTTTTGTTTTGAAATTATGTGTGTGTATTAGTTTGTGTACGTGCGCGTGCGTGGAAGTAAGATTCCTGATACCCCTGACGTTTTTTTAATACCAAACGACGAAGGACTCAAAAAAACATGACTGACATGGATTTTATTATTGTGAAATAAAAGACTAAAAAAAGGTGCTTTAGTACCTCTTCAGCACCCTTGAAAAGACAAATTAGCTATAAAAACATGGTCATAAGTAAGATGCAACGGAGGATGTTAGCCGTTCACAAGTGGAACATTTTGGAACGATGACGTGACCTGACCTGACCCCTGTGAAAGGCCAAAATTGATATCAATGAACTCGCTATTGTCTTACGGTTCAGTATATGTCGCTTAAGTTCAGCTGTTCAGGGACAAGGCATTGTGTCTATTTACCTAATTCCAAGGACGTGTTTTGACCTTTCATGGCGTCTGGTGGCCTCAAAATTGACCTGAGGTCAAAACTCTTGAATGCTTTCGTCTCGGTTTCACAAAACCTTTCCGCCGGTGTTTTCCTTTTTTCCGTGCGATATATGGGAGCCGAGATCCTGGGAGGTGCGGAAATCCGCGCTCCCCCTCCGACCGGGCAAAGGGCATTCTGAGCCCGGCCGGAGACGGATTAAAAACACTTCATTTAACCCTATTCCCTGTGGGGGCAAATTCTGCTACCCGCGTCTTTTTGCTTGTCGCTCCCACACTGTTTGCCGCAGCGCCACAAGATTTTCTGGCATTTCATGGAATTGATCACACGTGTTTTGTCAACATTTAAAAAAAAAATCGGTCCCGCAGAGGCGGTTCCAAGCCCCGTTTTCGGCGGTAATGTGCTGTGCGTGAAGCTGCAAAGTTGTGCGGTTCACTATCGTGACATTCTGAGTAGAAATAAAGGTCACTGACTCATTGATATAGTCATACACATCATAAACAATGCGTATGCACACACATTTTCAGGCGAACGCACACCCAGGTACTGAAAAAATGGGGGAGCACACTATTGTGCTTATGGTGCCCTCCCAATTTTGTTTACCTGGATCCACCTCTGCGCTACATATAAACTTAAAGTGGCTTGCTAGTTGTACATCTGATGTTTATATCACCCAAAATAAACAAAAACAAAGGAAATTTCTTGTTTCAAAAATCACCCTTCTTGCCCTCCCTGGAACTGCCTATGGTTCTCTATTTTAAATTTCAGCTTTCGGTATATAAAAGACTTGGACATTCCAAGCTGAACCGTGTTATTCCCATGAAAATTGGTTGGTAAACACGGCCGCAGTGACCTTTCAAAAATCCCCAAATTTTGGAGTTTGTTTGCCCCACGCCCTATTTTCGCAGTTTTTGCATTTTTGGGCTCCGGAATTGGAGATCTCGTTGAAACATATTAAATGGCATTCATCTCATCAACACTGGACGAATGCATCTCGAGATCTCTGGAAGGGAGGGGAGGGGAGGGGGAAGAATTGGTAATCTTCACCTTTTCGTCCAATGCATATTTTTCGAAGATGCAAAAGTGGCAACGGCTCATATCATGTTTGAGTTTGGGTCCTCACTTCTGCGTCTACAAAAAATAATGTGTCAGCCGAAAGGTGTTTCGGCCAGCTGATATTTTTTTTCGGGAACGCAGAAGTGGTAACTCGAATCGCATGGACAATGTAGCCTGTCCTCAAAGTTAAAAATGATTTAACCTAACCTAACCTAAAACCTACTGTATGGTTGCAGGAATTGCCCTAGACGGGCATGTAAAACTAATTTTTTGTTAGGTTCAATTTGCCTGCTCTTTGGTTTGGTTAGCTCGTATCGGCTGAAGGCAAACATGTGTCAACTGAATCAAGATTCAAGAGTTACCTAACCAAGTCAGTTTACACATCCAGTAGGGGCCAGTGCTTAGAAAAATACCTGAATGGGCTAAATTGTTCACACAACTTGTGTTGCCACTTCCGCGTCTCCAAAAATTACGCGTAAGCGTCGGCCGAAAGGTAGATTACCGCAGATCTGCCCCCCCCCCAGGGTAATGTGAATCTCACTGCCTGCAGAGAATATGGTTAAGGCAAATAGTCCAAGCAATAGTCGACAAGCTTCATAATTATGCTTCACTACTGACAACTTATTGAGCACATTCTGTTCTCACCTGGAAATACAGTAAATAATGTTTCCTCTTGATATGTGCCTTTAGGTTTGAAAGGCTACTCTTGCGACCCTTGATTATAACCTCTTTCGGTCGGCACAGGACATACGTAAAAATGACGTTTTTCCCCTCCTCCTTAAACTCAAAGTACGTTTCTAGACGTGGCCATGGGTGACCAAGACCGGGCTCGTCTTCTGCCTCCGAAGCTGAGGCACCGTCGGACTCGGAGTCAAGGTTTTCGACCTCCAGTGGCGGCGTAAAGACGCCTTGATGGGACATTGTAGTGTCAGGTAGTTAAAATTTCAGGCCAGTCAAGAATCAGTCACCACTCCATCGCCCCATGGACATCACAGATCCAAGGCCATGGCGGTAGTAATCATGTGCTCAACAGCCTTGAGTGGTCTTGGCGGGGAACCGTTGGCGGTGGTAAGCAATCCGTGACTGACTTGAGACAACATTGAAAACTGCCGTCAGCTGGCTGTTCCAGTATAAATTACAATAACTTTGATATCTTTTAGCCTGAAAAATGACGACTGGTTAATTTATAATTTTAAGTCATATCAAACTTACGCATAATTCAATACTTTTGTCCCAAAAGAGACCAAAGTCAGCTGGCCTTTATACTGAACCATTGCCGCCAGCTTGCCGTCAACGTTTATCAGCTGACGAATATTGTCAACAAGTCTACTCTGGGATTGTCAGCTGAGTGCGCGCCCAGCCGCGCTTGTATCGCCGCACGCTGTTGGGTGTTGGCTATTCAAGTAGCCAATGGCGTGTGTCGATGCAAATAAAGCCGGGCGTTGTCTGTAAGGAGTTTAAAAAGTAACGGAGTAACGGAGTAACGGAGTAACGGACCAAAAAGTAACGGAGTAACGGACCACAAAAGTAACTTCCGTTACTCAGTCCGTTACAGTAAAATAAAAGTAACGGGTCCGTTACTCCGTTACTCAAAAAAGTAACTTCGTTAGTAACGGAGTAACGGAGTAACGGACCAGTGCCCACCTATGCGTATGTATTGAACAAATCTGAGAAATTAGACGTGTATCGGCATCCGCGGACATTTACTTGTGCGCTGGTGCCTTTACCTATGCGTTATTAGTCACAGCCCTTGAGATTCAGGCCATTTCTGGGTTTCATGCAGTCGGCTATAAGAAAACATATATAGGGCGTAGATTGGCTTACATATTATCTAAAACTAAAAATGAGACCAGTTTCGAGCTCTACTCGTCACAGGCTTTCCAACGGTGTGCTTATTTTTATCGTGCGACCAACCGTTCGTGAGTTAGAGGGGGACAGTCAACTGCCCCCCCCCCCCAGTCGCCGATGTTCGGGACGGACCGACGGTCGTGCGCGGGTTAAATTTGTTTTGCGAGTCCTCAGAAATTATCTTCTGTATTTGCTTCAGTTCAATACCCTGCATTTCATCACAATGCCGTCCCAACTTGAAGGACAAATGGCTTTCTCAGTCTCAAGGAAATCACGCAAACAGCCCTATTCCTGTATAGGGGCAGCTTTACAAGCCACCCACCCTTCCCGGCTTTTTGCTCGCAATTTCCAGAGTTTTTAAAGCAGTTCCGCGAAATGTGGTGATGTTTCTTGGCCAGTTTTTCTCACATGCCAAAGCTGCGTAGTTTTATTTTGATCAGGAGCAGAGCCAAGCCAGGTTTTTTGAAGCACCTCAACCAGTTTTGGCACTATTAAGGATAGAAGAAAAATGGCTGTCAAAAAGGTTTTTAGGATAAAGTTTAAAACTATGCATGGGTGTACAGACAAAAAACTGGGCAAGCACACAAAAACATTGTCTGTTCATCTGAGGTCACTTTTGAAGGTAAGGTTCAAGTTCAAGTTCAAAATCTGGTTTCATGTAAATATTTTTGACGCAAATTTTCCAAAAGCAAGATCCGAAACATACATGACTCAGCACGGTGCCCTCTACTTGAATTTTACGTTTCAGGTGTATATTAGGAGCTAAGACCTAAAATGTCCGTGCCCGTACCCTTGTATCACTACGGCCAAAAACTGGACTTTTAGAAACGTAGTCAATGGAAATCAATGAGAATGATTTTCAATCACTATGAAACAACCGCAAAGCCATTCTATCTGACTACGAGGTCATTTGGGGTCATTTAAGGTTAAAGGGTGTGAGTGCACCTGATGAATTTGCGACCGTTACAGTTTTCATTTTTTTCATGTCCCTGGCACCGCCTATGCCCGCAGTATACAAACAACGTAATATGTATGCACCTTCCTTTAAGATTTCAGTAATTTCTTCTTACACAAAATGTAGTTTACGTTATGGTTCATGGATTGTTGATGGCTGCGATGAAATGCGATAAATGCGATGCGATGCGATGAAATCGCGTCGCATATGCGATGAAATCGCACGGATAGTTCTCGAGATCCTGGACTGGCGACGCATAAGCCCCCCTCCCATTCCATACGAGCATGCGCCCTAGCGGTATGGGCACGGGAATATGGTTAAGGTGCACAGTTCTTTTTCTGGGCTCCTGGCGCTTTCTTTGTTGGCGTTTATGCCCACTAAGTTATTGAAATATTAGCTGGGCATGGTTGTAAGGACCAGCACGGTTGTAACTGATGTCAGCGGGCCGGACCAGGCTTGGTAGCCGGGCCGGGCCGGGGCTACGGTCACCCGCCCGCCGCCCGGGACCTGATGTGACGTCATAGCCAACAGGGGCGGGCGGAGATGACGCTAACACGCCCCTGGCCTGCCAGGTCAGGACATAGTGAGCAGCCGATTCCGAAAGTGCGATCTCACTGTCATGTTTGTCATTATTACATCCTTCTCATATCTATACCAGTGCATGATTGGTTTTGTTCTCCTCCAATTCAACCGCGGTTTTTCAACTACATTGAAATGTTCCATTACAGAAGGTACTCAAAGCCTTTTAGTTTTCTTGAAAGCTGGTGATAACTGGTTTGCGTTGTTAGGTATTCCGTTGTCGCATCTGCTACGCCTGTGCACTCCCATATATCATGTTTGTGTATATATATATATATATATATATATATATATATATATATATATATATACTGTATATATATACTGTATATATAAATATGACATCACATGTATATGAATTGTCCCAGGACTATGCAAATACAATTACATCCGGCCCGTCTTCATCCGCGGCAAGCAGCACCAGAGCAACAACGGTGGACTAGGGGTACCTTATTCTTTAAATGCTCCCGAATGCGCTATATGGTCTCGCAGAGCCAAAACACACGAATTAACTTTTCGTTGGAAGCTCACAGAGGCTACACGCATTGTTTTTTTTTTTATCGGGACGTCTGGATGGCCTTCTGCATGCGCAGTTGTTTGCCTTTCATCTGGGATCTTCTTGGCTCCGAAACAGCTGTTTTTAGATAATTCTATATGCCCAACGGACAGGTTTGTGTTGGCATTGGAAGTCGTAAAATACGTTTGTGTTGCGGGAAAGCATCCGAAAAATTCCCATTTATGTCCACAAGCTAGTTCGTTAGGAGACACTCCGTTTGCAATGAAATGGTACTAAATACAGTGCCGTACGTTATTTCTAAGCTGCCCTGCAGTTGAAGCACGTCATAACACAATTTGACTGTATTGTATTGCATTGCATTATACCCTACTGCACATATTGTGTTGTATGGCCCGTATCCTTGGTCGTGTGAGGACGTCATATCAATTTGAATACAAGCTATTACACAGAACTGTAAACACAGTAGAGTGGACGGATCGTCACGACGAATGGGCAAGGTATTGGGCCGTGTAACAAAGTTCACGTCATGGCTTTAGTGTGCCCGTATCAAAAAATCTTCAAGTTACAATGTTTCCTAAATTTCTCTAAATCTTAGAGGTTTTCCTCCAAAAGTCTTTGGTTTACGAAGACTGTCTAAGGCTACCAAATGCCTTCAGCTCTAGTTCCCAGAGTCAGCACCGAAGGGAATCAGACAAAGACGTTTGAGAACGCATTAACCCCTTAATTACATCAATCGTGCCACAGTGCCGATAGGTGAATCATAACCGTAAAGTTAAACGATATTCCCTTTTTTTACCTTAAAATAGCTTGCACCCGCGGAATCTTCGGAGCTCTTGCATCCGTCTTACATCAGCCAGTTCTTTGAATTCAAGCTTAATCGTGAGGTCTCACGCCCGTTCATTGGCTAAAGCTTAATCGTTCCAGAACATTCGGATTGCAAAACGCCTCTTAATTGGTTGTATATGATATCTGAATTTTACCATCCCCTTTCATCATATCCGTCTGTAGGTAGTACATAAGCAGGGCTGGTTTTCCCTCAGATCTATCGGCTCAACATGTGGTGGACCTCGTGACGCTCGTGACGTAGTGAAGTGCTAGTGCTGTGAGTGTTTGACGTCGAGAACACAGGTTTTGAAAGTGGAAACTATGTTTATCTGACGAATAAACGAAGCATTGGCGCGGAAAATCCGTGAAAAGAGGAGTATTGAAGAAGAGGAATATTGACTTTTACTCGATGATATCGGCGCAGTGGGATGGACGAGGTCTTGCCACCCGCCTCTCCGTTCTACCGGTTATGGCAGAGGTGTGGCGCTGAGGACCACCAATCAGCGCACCGATGTGCCATTCAACCGCTCTCTGCCGAATCCCGCTGCGGTGGCGCGACCGTGACCTAGCGTTGGGCCAAAGCCAGCGGCCGCCGCTGCGGCCTGCCTGGCAGACCAAAGGCGGGCTCAGGCCGTGGTCGGCTGGGGTGGTCGTGCCGCGCGCGGTCGCGCGGGGCCGTCGCCACGATCGAGCTGCGCTGGCACGAGAACGGCGGTGCCGGCGCGAATGCCGGGCCGGGCGACGTCACCAGATGCGACGTTTCCGCGTCAAGAGGGGCACCTGCCGACGCCCGTGCGAGGGGATGATGCCAACCTCTCGGGTGCGGCCGCGTTGCGGGCCGCTGACGCGGTCCCGAACCCTCACCGTACCAGCTCGCAAAACCATCAGGCAGACTCAGCAGTTAAACTACGCGACGCCGACGAACTCTACTGGGCCGGTACGGAAATTGGTCATTGGTCACTCAAACGTCCGGTCTCTGGTACCCAAGATGAACTGTGTACTCCGGACTCTGCAGGACCATCACCTCGATGTGTTGTGCGTTACCGAGACATGGCTCTCCGATCCAACCGCGGACAGGATTATTGTGTTCCCCGGCTATAGGGTGGCGCGCCGAGACCGGCCGGCTCGGCCCGGCCGTGGCCGCGCCGCTGCGGCCCGTGGCGGCGGTGTGGCCATTCTATGCCGAGACGAACTGAGCACAAACGTTCTACCAACTACCAGTGCAGGGTCATCCTGCGAGTCGCTGTGGGTCTCGATTGCTGGTGGTGGGCGTCGCTCGGTTGTCGTTGGCGTGGTGTACCGTCCACCATTCGAGCAGATGTCAGCCGGCCTTGATGATCTGTATGACCAACTGCATGCCGCCGTGAGCCTAGGTAAACCAACGTTTTGTTTAGGCGATTTTAACATTGACCTCTTGCGTTACGGACGGCCCTGGTGTACGCCGATACAAGTCAGTTTTAAATGACCTTAGCCTGTCTCAGCTCATTCGAACACCGACGCACCTTTCACCGACGGAGTCGCTCTTAGATCACATAATCACGAGCATGCCACATTTGGAGTCGGCCGTCCGGGTGCTCTCGGAGCCGATCGCTGACCACTTGACCACCATTGTTAGCGCACCTTTCTGCCGTCCTCGCTGTCGTCCGACGCCCTTTGCTGTTCGTCCGTGGCGTAAGGTGAATTGGGACGCGCTCTGTCTGCAGCTTCTGCAGTCGGACTGGGACCAGGTTTATCGTGAAACGCTGATTGGCCGTAAGCTGGAGGAGTTTATACGTGTGTGGTGGAATGCGGTTGATGTGCATTGTCCTCTGAGAACGGTGACCCCTCGTCGCTCCCAATGCCCATGGCTTGAGACTAGCCCTGACCTGCGGCAAGGAGCGGGACGAAGCGTATCGGAAGTGGCGTCAATCCCGAACCGAGACCGATTTTGCCGCATACCGACGCCTTCGTAACAGCGTTAAGAGCCTTTTCGTTCGGGCTAAGCGCAACTTCCTGTGTGACAGTATGCTTGCCGACCGTGCCGCTTTTTGGAGGGGCATAAAAAGCCTCGCCTTTCAGCCCGCCAAGGGGGAGGGGGTGCCGCCGTGGAAATGTCCGCTGAGCAGGCTGATCACTTCAACCGCCACTCTGCGTGCGCCGGTCCTCGTATTGATGCCGAGCTGGCAGCGGGCAGCCACAGTGACAACCCGCCCCCACCTAGGCCACCATGCGTGACGACGTCAAGTCTAAGTCTGTCTCCTTCGACTCTCCTTGAACTCTCGAGAGCTATGAGTGGCTTGTCATCGTCGAGGGCGGTAGGACATGATGGCGTGCCGCTGTATGCGCTGCGAAGATGTTTCCCCGCTCTTGGGTCACATTTACTTCATTTGATTAACTGCTCTATCGCCACTTGTGTTTTCCCTTCCTCCTGGAAGATGGCATCTGTTCTCCCTCTTCACAAATCAGGCCCGCGTGACATCGCCAGCAATTTTAGACCCATATCTATCTTACCTGCGCTGTCAAAGATATGTGAAAAGACTGTGTGCTCACAGCTGTCTTCTTATCTCGCTACCTATGATCTTTTAGCTCCATCACAATATGCATACAGACCATGTCACTCGACCGAGGACGCCCTGGTGGACGCTGTTGAGTGGATGGTGCGTCGGATTGACGGTGGCCACGTCGTCGCCGTCACCTCGATTGACCTCAGTCGAGTTTTTGACAGTGCCGACCATGACTCCCTCCTGACCAAGCTCCAATGGTACGGCATCGACCCTAGGTGGTTCGAGAGCTACCTGGCTGATCGGCGGCAGGTGGTGAGAGGTGGTTCTCTTTCCCTTCCTCTCTCCCACGGTGTTCCGCAGGGGTCCATTGTCGGTCCTATCCTCTTCAGCATCTTCACGAACGACCTTCCATCCTATCTGCCTTACGGACGTCTAGTATCCTATGCCGATGACACCCAGCTACTAGACTCCGCACATCCCGATCATTTATCCATCTTAAAATCCCGGCAAGAAGAGACTCTCCTTGCCGTCCAATCCTACTTTACATCCAACTCCTTGAAAATGAATCCATCCAAAACAACCCTTCTCCTTGTCGGCACAGCCCATAACCTCAAGAAGACCACATCCTTCCATCTTAACTTTGCCGGCCACATACTAACCCCTTCTTCTTCCGTGAAGATGCTGGGGGTCACCATCGACAATTCCTTGTTCTGGGAGGAGCACATATCCAAGGTTGCCAAAAAGTGAAACTCCATCCTGCTCTGTTTATATAAGATACGTCACCACCTTACGCCAGAGGTCCTTACACTCCTAATCCAGTCACATGTTTTCCCCCACATCCTTTACTGCCTTTCGGTCTTGGGCGGGGCCGCGTCGTGCCACCTTAACAGAGTTCAGAGAGTGGTGAACTTCGGGGCCAGGATCGTCTCCGGGGCTCGTAAGCGGGAGTCGGTGTCGGCGACCTTGAGGGCGCTAGGTTGGCGCGCCGTACGTGACCTAGTTTTGAGGCGCGACAGCATTGGTGTCTTCCGAGCCCTGAACGACTCGCGTGCTCCGGTGGCGATCCGGTCCCTGTTCATTCCACGTACCGCCGTGTCCCAGCGTGTCACCCGGACGTCGGCCACTGGCGCCTTAAAGCCGCCGACTTTTCGTCTGTCTGTGGCCCGCAAGGACTTTTTCGTATCGCGCGGCCTCGTCCTGGAACCGCCTGCCGCCGGACATCACCGCCTCTCGAACCTGTGCAGGAGCTTGTGCGTAAACTTGACGAACTTTCTCTTATAGCTTGACGTGTCTGACTGCCTTATTTTATCTGTATGACTATTGCATATGTACTGTACTGTACTGACTTGAATCCAACAATAATCCACGCGGTGGAAACATTCGAAATAAACCGAACATGAACATGAACATGGCTACATACGAGGCCGCCAAAAGTCAAACTATCACGCGAAACAGAAAACTCTGCTACACTTCGGAGACCTGAAAACATGGAATGAAAGGCAAATGTGCTCGATGAATACACATAGCAAAGGCCGTGTGTTTATGAACATGCTGAGAATTGCACAAAAAGACGCTCTCTCGAGGGAACCTTGCAATTAAATGGTGAAAGATACTGGTACGTGGCTGTAAGATCACCGCGCGTGTGAATGCGGCACACGGGTGAGTGGGAATCTGTGCAGACACACAGCCTGAAACTCTGTCCCCGATACGCAGGCGGAACAGCTCCGTACATGGTCCGGCCCATGGCGGAGAAACTTGCGCCATTAGCTACCCCAGCGGCTTTTGGACGCGATCGCCGTGTCGCAACAAAAGGCCGATCAAGCGTGACGAGATACGAAATCTCCCCTCAGTGGGACCGTCTGACCATTACGCCACCTATATAGGCGACGCCACCTATGAAAAAGACCAGTTTTGGTCGGTGCACCCTACCTTCAGCCAAAGGCGGGTGATTAAGAGACAAGAACGTCTTTTTCCGGCCTAACCTGAATCATTATTGGTTTCAGGTTAACTATTAGTACTCAACTTAAGTAACCTAAGTTAGGTTACCTAAGTTGAGTCCACGACGCTAAGTTGAGTTCCACGACGCGATATATGACATCACCCATAGAGACGACGGGTCTGAACAGAGACCAGTTTGAATTTCGAGTTCAATATTGTCATTTGTTCAGGCTTCCCCTTGCCTTCACGCGAGAAAAGTAGCCAGGCCTAAGAGTTTTAGGATGTACGTGCTGTTATGCACGGTTTAAGTCAACTTCTTTGCAAACTTGTGTTCACTGAAATCACTGAAGTCACTGCACTTGTATGTGAATGGACCCAATGCCTCAGTTTCTAAGCAGGGAACCAATGCTTTTTAAAACACAGTGGGTACTCAATACGCGATGAGGACCCCAGATCTGCCAACCTGCATACCAGCGTGAGTAACGAATATCGGGGGCGTTCCACGATGAAGCAACCAGGCACCTACCAAAATTAACACACCATAGTCTCGAAATTAGGCAAAATTTGGTCCGGTGGGTAATCTGTGCCTGAGATTTAATTTTTTCGCTTCTTAGCTCGGTCGAACGAGCGGTTTTGTGCTAGAGCTATTTGAAATATTGAGATCTGATGATTTTCGGCCAAACCCTTCGTGACATAATGTGTATTATTTCAGTAAACAATGCATACACTTTTAAATGATGGGTATCGTTGTGATCAGAACGAAAAGCTTCATCTTTTTTGCTATTCGCATTTTGAAGATACGTTATGCTTTTAATTCGACCTTCAAACCTATTTTCAAGGTCAAATTTTGATGGTGTGGCCGGTGATTCCGACTGAAACCTTTCACAGGTAAAATGTCCTCCGAACAATTTCCATTTGTTTTAAATTCGCGAAAAGTCCCCCATTTTAGTTTTTTAATGTTACAAATTGCACTTCAAATTTGCGATGCGTTCACCGAAAACGTCCTTGTCCGGAAATTCCAACCTGGACCGAAAAAAGTAGTATGAACGATCGGCGAAAGCAGTTCTGGATACTCAAGATCATTGTTTTCTTCCATGTGTTTACCACAAATTCCGTAATCTCGTTCTGTTTATTGTCATCTGTCGCCCGCTGCGAAGATGCAGTACAATAGATGGCTGTGCCGCAAGGCCTTGTCCCACATCATACGCCGCACAGAAACGCGAAGCGGAAGCGGTAACGCGTTAGAGCTCAGTTTACACGAGCGGTAGTCCGTCGCAGATTCGACCGACGCTGACTCGACGGACGAACGGAATGACGCCACCCAGATTTCGATGACGCGACATCTCGACGACTCGACCGGAAAATGCAGTCAGCTAACTGCGTTCAGCTTATACCCGCAGTTTCGTTCGTTGACTTCTTCTTTGGGGTGCGAGATTTGTAAAGACTGTCGATTGAGCCGGTTGGGAAGATTTTTTGCTTCTTTTAACCCGCCTCGTACCAGTCGTCAGATCCACTTTTCCCATACCAGAGGTGTCTGAACCTATTCCGTAACAATAGGAAAAAACGCCATAAAAGTGGAGTTTGCATCATGCAAAACAAACCAATTAAACTAAAAAATCTCACTGTCATTCGCAAATAAAAGTCTGCGCTTCTGGATTGCGCTCTTCCGCCCGCGGCATACAGTAGCAGGCGATGTAGCCTACCTGCTGTCTCATCCTGTCAGCCCAGCCGTACTAGCAGAGGAGGAGACAAGCAGCATACTGCCTTCTTTGTTCAACAAAGCATAATTATAAACATAATTTGCAAGAAGACACGACGGCGTTGTAATTGACACACATCCTTTGTAATGGGCGCGCTTGGAGCGCACACCACCATCCCATAATTTGTATATTTATAGGCCAAAAGATGCCAAAGCTTTACATGAGAAACATTTTTACGTGCCTTTCCAATTTCCTAACCAAATTTTCTAGACTCAAAAAGGTCCTTGAATACAGAAGACCTTCACTGACTTCAAGTGACCTTGACCCTCTAGAGCGCGATAAGTGGTATACATCTATTTGGTATTTGGGGTGAAAAGGGCAATTCACGTCATAAAACTGAAAAACCATATTTTCCTACAATACTTGCAATTAACTCAGAAGCGAGATGAGAAACGGAAAATATCTTTGAACTCGGCCTGACCTCCGGCGCATTGTCTATGGTCAATTATCTTTTTTCGTTTATGCCCATGACGCTGTGCAATAACTCTCTACGCCCCAATGTGATTTTTAAAGAATAAAAAGAAGTGCTGAAAATACAATTTGTCAAAAATGCCTTAACCTTTCCATGACTTCGGTTTATTGATCTAACCTTTTCGAAAAAATTCTAAGACAAAAGTTTTAAAGCCATTGGCAATATAAGGCCATATACTGAAACACAGTTTGATGTCTGAATTTTTTTAAATGTTGTGGCAGTCTAAACTATTTTTGACAAGGGTCCCTTTAACCAGACCTAGTTCATTGATCTGACCAGAGCCAAACTAAACGTTTGTCCAAAACGTGCGCAATAGATACGAAAAAAGGTACCAAAAATTTGGAAGCACCACGCGCTGCCGTTTTTCCCATATTCTGAAACATTTAGGGCGGTGCGTCCAAACACATCAGCAGTATCAAAGACGTCGTTCTCGGCCGCCGGGAAGAGGATGGAAAATTGTCCTCTCTTGTGAGATAGCTAAAAAACAACCCAAAAGGCCATTTTAGATATTTCCGCATGTCGTGGAATACATTTAATGCCATACTGGGTCAGAAGTTGCCTACAGCTTAACCCTATTCCCGGAGGGCTAGACGGTATGGCCAATTCCCGACGGGGGAAGGATTCGGTCCCCCCTGAGATTTCGAGGACTATACATCCGATTTCATCGCAACAAATACCAATCGATTTTCCATGACGTAAACTACACTTAAAAAAGGAGTTATTCGAAATTTTGGAAGAGCTTGATTCCAGGGGGAGAATATCAAAGTCGGGGGTATTTTTGGACTTCTTATAATTCCGTTGTTTATGGGCCGATTTTGATGCAACTGGCATGAATCGAGAGACTATGGATGGGACTTTTACCATGGGTACACACGTTTCAAATTTTGGGAAAATTCATAAGCGTTTACAGGGGCTCAGAAATATGAGGATTAGTTTTTCAACAACTGAATGAACAAAAAAGGTATAGAGCTTTTGGGGTTTCTGCTAGTCATGTTATGCTAAAGAAGTACAAATCGTATTACAATGTTCGTATAATTGGGCGGTGCCAGGAACATGAAAAAGGGGGAACTGTCATGGTCACATGTTCTTCAGATCAACTTGTGACCTTTGACCTTAAATGACCTCCAGTGACCTTGAGGTCATTTGAAATGATCTGCCGTGTATTTAATAACATCCGAAAACGTTTTCAATCATTTCATTTCACTCCATTTCAAAAATTTCATTTTACGGCTATTGTGATACAGGGTACGTGCACTGACATTTTAGGTCTTAACTCCGTGACCCGAACTGATATCAAGCTGAAACTTGATACGCAAGTGAAGGGCACCCTTCTTCGTTATGTATATTCCAGGTTTGGCATTGGAAGAAATAACTCCGAAATTATTACCATAAAACCAAAGTTTGACTTTTCGACCTTGATCTTACCTTGTAAAGTGGCCTCAAATGAACAAAATTGTGTCTGTACGCTGCCCATCTATTTACCTATACATCCATATAACGTTTCAAGTTTTATCTTGAAAACGCTATTTTCGGCAGCCATTTTCCTTTTACCCTGGACAGGGCCAAAAATGGCCTGAGATGCTTCCCAAAAACGTTGCCTGCCTCCGCCCCTGAAGAAAATAGAATTTCCAAATTTTGTCACAGTACGCAAAAAGAATAGCTAGGAATAGTCACCAAGTTTCGTGAAGCTGCGTCCAAAACCCTGGAATTGGTAAGCAAGCAAACCAAGGGGGTGGATTCAGCCCTCCCCCTGCCGGGAATAGGGTTAATCTGTTGCCCACAGTATTTTGGAAACAAATGGCCACCACTCTCAAGCTAAGGTGTCAAATACAGTCATCATATTAGTCTATGAAGAATGTCTCAATGATGACATGGTGACGAGCGCATGCACGCTTCTCCCATTTCCGTACTTCTTTGTCCATTCTGGCACACAAGACTATTGGACTTGCCGCACCGCCTGCTCACTGTCCAGTCTTCGACGGCATTGACTGAAAGCTTGTATTTTTTTTTAATTTGCGGTCGATTCTGTCGCGAACGGCATCAATTGTTTCTTGTGACTGCATTTGCCTTCATTGTTTGCTCATAACAGTATCACGTGATAAGTTGACAAGCGTACCATAAACCATTTATAGCTGTAATATGTATACCATTTTCTGCCGGTAGCGGACGAGGAAATGCCCAACGATGATATTTTTAGTCAATATGCCATAAATTATGTATGTATGTATAGCGTTAAACAAAAAAAAGAAACGGGGAACTTTCTCGATTTAAAATAAATTAAACCCATTTGGGGAATATTTTACCTGTTCACAGTTTCAATCGGAATCACTGGCTTCGCCCTCGAAATTTGTCCTTGAAAATAGGTTTCAAAGCCGAACAAAAACCAAAAGAAATTTTAACGGATGCAAATAGCAGAACATCGCAGCGTTCTGTCCTCATCACGACGATAACCATTTTTTAAAATGTGGCGATTGGTTACTGAATTAATGCACTTTATCTCACCAGAAGTTTGCCAAAAATCATCAAACTGAAAATTTCAGATTGCTCTAGCGCAGAAACCGTTCGTCAAACGGAGCTGAGAAGTGTAAATCTAACATCCTAGCCACTGATTACCCCCATGACAAAATTTCATTACCATTTGAGACTATGGTGTGTGACCTCCTTGTCGATCTCACGTGGTTAAAATGGCTATTGCCCCATTGGTTAAAAGTATAGCAGACGTTTGACAAATAATCATTATTTGAGGAAAACACAGACTTTAGGAATGCAGGATAAGAAGTCGCTTTAAGTTTGCTGGCGGTTCCATCCAATGGCCCTGGAAGGATGCGATTAATGTACTATTCCGACCGGTAAGATAAAATCCGTCTGAATACGAAATGCAACAGATTTGTGGTTTTTAGTTTTCGTAAATGGCAGTTTTGACGTTTTGTGCACCCCTGAAAATGCGCATCAGTTCAATTTGGAGCCAAAATGGTTTGAAAGCAAATCAACTCTTACATCAGTCTGTATAACAATTGTTCATTAAACTCCCAATTTGATTTTGTTAAAACAAAAGAATGCACTTATGCCCAAAAAAATCTAACAAAGTGGTTTTGACAGTTCTCAGATATTCAGTACTTATTATTCTGCTATGTTTAATATCAAATAATAGTTTTTATTTTGTCAAAAAGAAAATAAGGTATACTTATATCTATAAAAGAAATGGGCGGAACAGCTTCTGCATTTTTTCAGATATTCAGTACATCGATTATTACAGCAAGGCTTTACAAGCTGAGGACAGAAATACTGTTTCCGTCCAAGCGGAACTTATCCTCCATCTGCTTTAACGCTATTCCGTGCTCCTGCTCGCTATGTACGATTCCGTGCTGGGGGGACAGATTCTGCCTTACCTCCAGCGATCTCGAAAATTATTGGTCCGATTTCCTAGCGGAAAACGACGTGCAATGGCCTGTAGCAAGATCTACGAGTACATTTCTAAAAGAACAGATTCTGAACATTCCGAAAAGGGGAGTCAGGGGATCAAAATACAGATATAAATATGGGTTTACTCATACGAGTTTTCTGACCCCATTTCATAATTGATTTTGTCCCTCCTTATGTTGTATGCTTGAAAGAGGTCAATTTTCAAAATCTATAGGCCGGTATCCAAGGCACATGAAAAGGGGTACACGGTTTTGGAAAATGTCAATTCATTCTACAATATATTTGAATCTGGAGAGCTTATCTGTGTTCGGAAAAATTACCATGTTTGTCACATGTCATAATGTATACATATGACAATTGTCATGGGTGGATCCAGGCATCAGAAAACCGGGGAGCAATAGCTTCAAGGGGATTGCTGTGTTTTATTACGTAAATTGAGTCATAATCTCCCAGGAATAAGAAGGAATAAAATACTCTTTTTACAAAACTCTGGAGCCTCCTCTGATTTTTATTTTCCACTGAGACATGTGACATCTGATCGTCGTTATCTGGAGCTTACAAAACCAGTGATACATGTCCAAATGTCTCTTAGGCCTACTAACCCTGCTATTTTACAAAAAAAAAACCCCTAAAAAAAAAACACCAAAACCCCCTCAAAATATAAATAAAGAAAAAAAAAAAAAAAAAAATGGGAAAAAAAAGGAAAAAGATGTCTATATCACACGTTAGCTTTGTTTATTTATGCAATGAGTCATAAATTTCTGGGAATAAGAGAACATAAGCATCTCCTTTTACACACCCTTAGATCCGCCGCTGACTAGCAGTTTTTTTAAATACTTCCAAGTGTGCAGATTACAAATATTTTTAGTGATTCGAACTGTTCGTGACATTAAAAATGGCATCCAAACAGCATACTCGTATGACAACGTCGAAGTGTGCGAACTCCAGGGAATGCGATATTCCTCAAACATGCCCCCCCAAAACGTGTCTTAGAACCGCCTCTGGACGAGGAAATTTTCAAAATTTCCTCGTAACATGCCAAAAACACATTAATGAAAACTCACTAAGTTTTGCGAAGAATGTCTGTCAAGATAGCCCACGCTCAGCACACAGTCAGCCCACGGTCAGCCCAAACTCGAGACCCATTTAAAATCGCCCAAAACGCGTTAGGAGATAGATGTTGACTAGTTGAGCTCATTGACACCACCAGACGTCCATCTAATCTGTTACTTTGCACTCCAGAGCACAAAACACAAAACACCACAAAAATACCGCGGAGACAAATGTACATGGAAACCCGAACAAATAGGTACTCAAAACGTTCGTCTCGGACCGCTGAGTCCAAAAATGCAGCACACATCACATTCTAATCATAACATTTTGAGTTACTGCGAAAAATAACCGTTTTTTACCCTATGCCTTATTTCGCATTGGATTTAACATGGGACCCTATGGAACTGATTTTGGCGGACCCCTTCGATTTCGCCCATTTCTTCTACACTAATACCCAGAACCGTCATACACACGAAACCATTATCAAAGCTCCATCGCATTGATATCCACATGGTCAAATCGGGCTCCAAAAGATATACGTTAAAAACACATTTTTTAATGTTATTCCAAACCTAGACAAACAGGTACTCAAAATGTTCGTCTTGTGCCGCAGAGTTCAAAAATAGCGCATAAATAACATTTTGACGGAAACTTTTTTCAGTTATAGCGAAACAAAACCGTTTTCCTACCCTATGCTTTATTCCCCATTGGATTTAATATGGGACCCTATGGAACTGATTTCGGCGGACCCCTTCAATTTCGCCAGTTGCTTTTGCACTGGTACCTAGAACCTCAATGCACATGAAACCATCACCAGAACTCCATCGCATTGATATCCACATGGTGAATTCGGGCTTCAAAAATATACGTCAAAAACACATTTTCTAATGTTATTCCAAACCGGCACAAACAGGTACTCAAAATGTTCGTCTTGTGCCGCAGAGTCCAAAAATAGCGCATGAGTAACATTTTGGTGGTATCTTTTTGAGATGTTGCGAAACAAAACCGTTTTTCTACCCTATGCTTTATTTCCGACTGGATTTAACATGGGACCCTATGGAAGTGATTTCGGCGGACCCCTTCCATTTCGCCCATTTCTTCTGTACTGGTACCCAGAACCACAACACATGAAACCATCACGAGAACTCTATCGCATTGATATCCAAACGGTGAAACTGGGCTGCAAAGAAAATGGGTGAAAGCCACACTTTGCAATCTGCTTCCAAACTGGCTCAAGCCATGACAGAAAACGTATCAACAACAGACAATTTTATTCCCGTCGGCGATCAGAGACGGCGAGATTGTCAGCACGGCCACCGATAAGGTGCCGACAGCGTTCAGCAGCACCAACGACTCGGCGGTGTGAGTCACGATGTTCTTCACATCTGGCACGCCCCCAGCCTTCAGCCCCTTGACCGAGAGTTCCGACTCTTCTGCTCTTGTCATGGCCTCCACCGTTTGTCGCACGACAGCAGTCTCGGCGATAAGCCGGCAAAACCCCGACGGCGACACGTCAAAATCGTCCTCCTTGAGGCCGACAGCGCGCGCCAGGGTCGCGTGGCCGACCAGGAGCGTGACGTTGGGCAGCATCTGGCAGACAGTGGCTGCGTGCCGTTAGCAGAAATGCGTGCCCGACAAACTGAACGCCGGCTGTTTGCTGGTTCGGAGCAGAACCTATCCACCTCTAAGGTCGTCTCCGGGTCACGCGTCACGAAACACCATCGGAGTATTCACAAGTGTCGGTACTGAGGAGAGCCAGGCTGTGCGGCAACAAGGCTCGCTCAGGTCAGCAGAAATTGGCACCGTCGATGTTGTTCACTAAAAAACGGTCTGCATCACACACAAGGTTCTTAAAGCGTCCCGTGGGCTGGTCCAAGTGCACTACGTATCTGGTGCCGACGCCGTCCGCGCTGAACAGCTTCTCCAGCCTCTAACGGAGCTTGTCGACGCCAATAGCGTCGATGAAGGCCACCCATCCGAGCTCCCCCAGAACCCGGCGGTTCCGGCGAGTGATGTTCTCCACCGAGCCGCCCGGACAGAACGACACCTGGCCGTTGCCGAACACCTCGAACAGCGGCTTCTGCTACTGGTTGGTCTCAGTCTGGTCGTCGGTCTACAGGCCACGCTTGCTCGGTAGTTCGCTACTGTTCACATTCAGCATAGGGTAGAAAACGGTTTCGTTTCGCCATAACTGATGCGCTATTTTTGGACTCAGCAGTACAAGACGAACAGTTTGAGTACCTGTTTGTCTGGATTTGGAATAACATTAAAAATTGTGTTTTTCACGTATATTTTTTGAAGCCCGATTTGACCGTGTGGATATCAATGCAATGGCGTTCTGGTGATGGTTTCATGTGTATCGCGGTTCTGGGTACCAGTACAGAAGAAATTGGCGAAATCGAAGGGGTCCGCCAAAATCAATTCCATAGGGTGCCATCTTAAATCCAATGGGGAATAAAGCATAGGGTAGGAAAACGGTTTCGTTTCGCGTTAACTCAAAAAGTTTTCGTCGAAATGTTACTAATGCACTATTTTTGGACTTTGCGGCACAAGACGAACATTTTGAGTACCTGGTTGTCTAGGTTTGGAATAACATTAAAAAATGTGTTTTTGACGTATATTTTTTGGAGCCCGATTTGACCACGTGGATATTAATGCGATGGAGTTCTGATAATGGTTTCGTGCGTATTACGGTTATGGGTATTAGTGTAGAAGACATGGGCGAAATCGAAGGGGTCCGCCAAAATTAATAATAATAATAATAAAAATAATAAAAAAAGGATAGAAGATAACATAGGTCACATGTTAAATCCAATGGGAAATAAAGCATGGGGTAGAAAAACGGTTTCGTTTCGCCATAACTCAAAAAGTTTCCGTCGAAATGTTATTAATGCGCTATTTTCGGAACTAAGCGTCACAACAGGAACATTTTGAGTACCTGTTTGTCTAGATTTAGAATAATAATAAAAAATGTGTTTTTAACGTACATATTTTGGAGCCCGATTTGACCATGTGGATATCAATGCAATGGAGTTCAGATGATGGTCTATGTGTATTGCGGTTCTGGGTACCAGTACAGAAGACATTGGCGAAATCGAAGGGGTCCGCCAAGATCAGCTCCATAGGGTCCCATGTTACATCCAGTGGGAAATAAAGCATAGGGTAAAAAAACGGTTATTTTTCGCACTAACTCAAAATGTTATGATTAAAATGTGTTGTGTGCTGCATTTTTAGACTCAGCGGTCCGAGACGAACATTTTGAGTACCTATTTGTTGGGGTTTCCATGTACATTTGTCTCCGCGGTATTTTTGTGGTGTTTTGTGTTTTGTGCTCTGGAGTGCAAAGTAACAGATGAGATGGACGTCTGATGGTGTCAATGAGCTCAGCTAGTCAACATTTATCTCCTAACGCGTTTTGGGCGATTTTAAAGGGGTTTCGAGTTTGGGCTGACCGTGGGCTGAGCGTGGGCTGTCTTGACAGACATTTGCGAAGAAGCTCCCGAATGGCGAGCGGAAAACCGGAGGGACGTGGGCAGAATCTGCCCCCCTCCCCCCGCACGGAACCGGGTTAACAAAATATCTCGGTGGAGAAGGGTATACAGTGCGTCCTTGTTTTGTGATGAGGTTCAACTCTGGGAATATAGTTCAGTCCTCAATTTGTGGTCGATCCACGGTTTGAATACCGGGTTCTGAAAGTAGCTATTGTCTTGTTTTGTTGCTCTCGGTATCTTGAAGAACAACACAGTACTTTGTCGAATCTCTAGATTTAATTATAATCTGCTGGCAGGGACCTAGGTAAAGGAAGCGCGCACAACCCGTCATCACGAGGAGCGATCCGAAAGGCACATAGCCTGGTTCGTTCCTTCGATAACGATTTGTCATGGGCTGGTAGCATAAAAAAAAAAAACGATGAAGAAAGAGAAAAGGACCGTTTGAAATCCAGCAGATGTGGAGGCCACATCCACACGGTTTCGACATTCATCACGTGAAGCACATCATCGTACCTTTAGAAAACAGTTCATTTCATAAACACACCTCAACGTCCCGATGTGAAATTTTATCATTCTAAGTCTCAACACCTTCCAAAAACGTCTTACGCCGCAGAGAAGACTAGCTAAAAACTGCCAGTTTCATCTTTCCGCATATCATGGTCAAGTACGGTGGTGGCCTTAAAAACTTTGGAAACTTTATTTATAAGCAGACATGATATTCCGTGGAAAAGGTGACCTCAACATGGATCTGGTCCTGCCATGTTCAAAAACACCCCTATGCACAAGTCACTCCTTTATCCGAATAACTTTGAGACTTCTGTACCATTTAAGGGCATTAACTATAGCGTAGTAAGCATCCAATTTCAATAGCGCTAGTCCACAACGGTTAGGCAGTACAATCTTAAGAGTCTGGTAGTAACAAGACATTCTGAGGTATGACGTGAAGGAATGTCCGGTTCAAGACCCGAAAACTGTGATGTCGAAATTTTCGGCCGCTAAACCACTGGGTCGTTTCCGACTCAACGAATACTTAGCATACAAAACCTATTACGTCTCGGGCAACGTAGCTTTGTAAACGATATTTCTGAAAACACTTCTGCATGTGAAAAGCCAGTGACCTAGGGTAATTTAGACCTCAAATTCGCACTGAACATGTGTTGATGAAGCATTTAGAGTTGTGTAGGACGACATCGCGACGTCTTCTCTTTTGCCATCTGCCCCCCGCCCTGCCTGGGAGCGGCGGAACCTCTGTGGGGAGGGGGGCATGCGTTTTTTACTTAGTTTCTTTCTATGCAACCCCATAATGTTAATGTTAAATATTGCCCAAAGTTGGGGGGAGCAGCTGCCCCCTCCCCCTCCGGTTCCAACGCTCCTGCCCGCCCCCTTCCTCCCGTGCAAAGTTAGGGAGTGAGGTTATTACAAGCTTACCTTAGTGATTATTGCCAGGCTAGGATCATATCAATGATAATTGTTTTTTCTTATGCATATATATATATATATATCCATATATATATATATATATATATATATATATATATATATATAATTCCTAACTTCGTTCTTTATTTGTCATTAGTTACCTATATTCGCATTCAATTTGCACTCTGTTTCGGTGCCGTCTGGTCAGTTCGTGTTGACCCACGAATGAGTAGTGGCTCGATATGGCGTCTGAATGCTGTCAATATGTTCTCCAGCCACCACACTTTCTACAGGTCCGCCGCTGTTTATTTCAGAGGCAGCTCAGCGCCAGTACGACCAATGGATATTGCACACGACACACATTCCCATCCATTTGCATCAACACTAAGAACGGCATACGTATCACAGGCACGCGAAAGCGTCATCGACTACGGAAAAGAGCAATCGACTACGTAACAGAACATATGGCTATCGACTACGTAACAAAGGAATGCACTTTGGAAAGGTACATACGTAAACGCCACTTCTTTAAAGGTGGGGAACCTCGACTGCTTTGTTGCAAAACACCTGGATTTTGCGGTCGTTCTGCAGCACGCGTGCATGAAAAAAATGCTTCAAACGTCGTAACAGCACGCTGCGCTGCCGTGCGACGGGACTTGGCTGGGGACGACAATACGGGAACAGGGCTGGCGCCGACGGCAGGGAACACCGCTGTCCTGCAGCCGTGACGCGGGGGCACAGGGCACCTCCGCAGCCCGGGGGTGCGCAGTGGGGGATCCAGGACAACAGGTGGCGCGCCAAGGCTGACGTGAGCCCAGGCGGTGACGGAGGACGCTGCTGTGCTCCTTTTCAGGGGGTCGGGCCGCCGCCCTGTGGCGCAGTCCGACAGGAGAGGACATGCAAAGTGCCTACGTCGGAGAGGGCGTGCCTGCGCTGTTTCAGTGGGAGGGAGAGATATCGTTTACGGCTTGGCTTCAGCGTTTCTCGCGCGCAACAGATCACCGCCACGGAACCGGCCACAGATACGACAGCAGCGGACGTCCGTTACAATGAGCGAGCCGCTTTGTTTCACAGCCCAGAGTGGGAACGCGAACTGCCGTTTGCCGCAGCGTGCTTTTGGCTGGACGGGCGCTGCTGGGCATATCAAATGACGGCTCGCCGCTCACCTCGTCTGAATAATACCGTGTACTTCGAACGAAAAACCGCATCCACACAAGACCCCGCGGCCCTTCAGCTCCGCAGGCCACTCTCAGCGCAGTCACCGCCCCCTAGCGGGCAGTACAGTCTCGAGAGGAGTAGTTCGGTAGGGCCGACCGGAACGGGCACGCTCTGGTCAACCACCAGCCACGGCCGGGGGCCGGCTGGCGGCGAGCGGAGCCCAGGTGGCGCCACCGGCAGAGAGCCCAGTCCAGGTGGCGCCACCGGCAGCGAGATCAGTCCCGGCGGCGCCACTGGCGCGAACACGGACCGGCAGTCGTCGGCCGGCGGAAGGTGCGGCACCGCGTACGGCGAGAACCGCGCCCGCCGCGGCTGGGGCTGGGGCTGGGGCTGGAGGCCGGAGACGACCGGGCCGCGCCGGCCGGCGGCGGCCAGCGCCTCTGACAGCGGCCCGACGGCGGCCAGAGGAGCGGGCAGGCGGCACAGCAGACGGCCCGGCCCGGCCGGCAAGACCGGAAACAGCAGCGGCAGCGGCGGCCGCGGCGGCGCCGGCGGGCCCCGCGTCACCTGCGGCCGTACAGCTGGCGGCGAGGGCGGCCGGACGGCGCCGCCCGGACCCGCCTGGGGCGCCCTCTTCCGGCTGGGCTGGACCTCGTACGGCCGGAACGACAGCGCAGGCCGCGGCTCGGCAGCGACCGCTGGAAAAACCGCCCGACGCCAGCGTGATGGTTAAACGTGGGCTAGGGAACAGCAAAACAGCCCGTCCAGGCACGATATCGGTAAAACAGCCTTCCGAGCACAACTTCGGCCCTTTCCTTTCCTTTATTACACATGTGCACCTTCGTGGCACCGGAATTATTACGCGCACGGAAAAGTAATCCGACAAAATGAAAGACGAATATATACATACGGCAACGTCGGTATAACGAGTGGGCATGGGGGAAGAGAAAGTGGAATTGACAGAACGCGTCCAGGCGAGTACAGCATTCGGTAAAGTGCTGCTCTCGGACACGGAGCGCCTGCTGAAAGGAAGGCAGGGATAAGGAACGCCAAGAAAAGTCCAGTGCAGATCACTGCAGCCGTTCCGGCACTGCGCTTGATGCAAGGACTCGGACTGCAGGATAAAGGGTGAAGGTTTACGAAAGGAAGGAAAACGTTAAAAGTGTAAAGGGAGTACGAAGTTATTTAACGACAAAAGATGTAAAACTCGATTCGGTCGTTGGGATTACAAATGTATTTTCATAGCGTCACGTATTTTGCGTGTCATGTGTGTCATCGTTTGATGTTTTGTCAACCGAATACAGCCTTGCGTCTTGATTTACATTGCAGTGACAATGACGATGGCGTAGTAAATTTAAGAAGACCGGCTAATACTGACAATAGCAGAAAAAAGGAGCAGCAGCGCGCAAAAAGCATGAGAATTCCCAATAATAGCAAGCCAGGAAATCAGATTTTTCTGTACTCAGTCCGATCTTGAAATTCAGTTTCCGCTGTATGCTTAATACAGTAAACGTTTGAAATCGTGCAATCCATGAACCTTTGCACGAGCCGTTTTCTTGGACCGGTTTCTTGTATTGCTTAATTTGCATGAGATCCTACACTTCGCGATTTCCGTTTCAATTAAAAGCAATCAAACCATAAATCAGTAAATATTTCAGCATAGATCCTATTAGCGAATTAATCCCGAAAGGTCGGGGGAAAATTGCGCTCCAGAGCGTAACATAATATTAGAACTGGGAGCCTATGCAACACATGCAAGCATATCAAGTCGCCGTGGCCAACACAAAAGATGATGATGTTATCTGTTAACAGATTTTATGACGGTAATTCATATTTCCTTCATTTTCGGTTGGATTTCAACTCTTTTATTCACCCCGTTAAGCCAATAGTTTTCCTTTTTCAATGTTTGTTAGATCTGTAGGATGCCTTTGCATTTTCTAATGACTTGTCAACAGGGCCTATTTTAACATGTTAACTGGGGGGGCAAATGCCCCCCCAGTCGGGCACTTTGCCCCCCCAGTCAAGAGCCTTTGCCCATGCAAAGAAAAAAAAACGGCCAGGTGTACTAGCGTAACCAGGAGAGTATTCCATAAAGCGCTGCGCATGAGAGTCTCGCGAAGCAGCTTCTTATCAGCGAAGGATGTGTGAATCATTGAGTAATGTGGGAGCACACTTAGAACCATCACTTTATAATACGTATTGCAGGCACACCTAGTGACTGCTGGCGAGCGTGTTTCGTAATTAGTACCCCGGCACCCGATGCCGCGATTGTCTGGTGGGCGGCCAAGGCGTTTCATTGCATCGTAAGCACGTTAAAAATGATGATGACCATCTCTGATGTGTTCAAGCTCAAGAAAACTGAAGGGTGAGCTGATGGGCAGGGCGGTTTCGCTGTGGTGGGATAATGTTGATATGAACGCGGCAACAGTCCAGCAGTGCTGTAGTCATCACCAATCATCCTGATCCGAAAGCCCTGCTAAAATCCCAGTATGTAAGTGGTAGAACTTCATTGAACTAGGCGGTTAAACCCGAGTTTTACGCGATGAAAACAGAAAATTAATCAGTCATATATTGAAACCGTCACTCTTGCTGCCCTTGTGCATGGGTTTGTGCATCCTATGAGCATGCTTCATCTGCTTCACGAACATGGCATAGCTCAGACTGCAGATAATGACGAGTGTTGATGATATCTCACTGAGGCGGGGCTAAGGCGAATACTTCAATTTGAGATGATTTTTATTTTGGAGCCGATAATCTGGAAATGGAGCAGTTTGTTCTGCCTGTGTTGGGACAGCTTTTGCACTTTTGCGCAGTGTTGAAAAACATATGACCAAAATTCGGTGAGAAACTGTATTTTGGGGATACATTAGACCAACAGAAACTATCCCGAACAGGCGGCCTACTGCCTCATTTAGGAAAGAATCGAAGCTGCCGCAACATCTCGTCAGTATTCTGGCCATCGTTTGCAGACTGACTTATATATCTGAAGTACGACACCCTGCCATGCCACGGTAACCCACGGAGCCGGTGTGGCAATTTCCCGCGCGTTCTTAGACGTCAGTAAATTTAAGGACCACCTGCGTCAATGCAGAAAGTACCTTTTATAACGGAAGTCTGTGCCACTATGGCTGCACCACGAGAAAAAAGCCGAACTTTGGTTGACCGGTGCTCAGAACTGCCTTCGCGGGAGAAGTGCTGCAGCAATATTTTCAGTCCCACCATGTGGATAGACTTACCCAGAGGTAGGTCAAAACACAGATCGTCCGCAAAATGATGAAGGTGTGGAACAAAGCCCGTATTCTCACTGCACCGGAGCGGAACGTCATAAAGAAGCTCAACAGAAAGCTTGACCAGTACCAACTGTCATCAAAGGCAAATTCTGGAGGTCCACCCCGGAAATTGACAAGAAGAATAATCGACAACCTCAAAAACCTTTTTGACCTTGCCCTTGTCGGCACCATTAAGACCATCAAAACCAAGAGAATAAAGACATTCTCCAGGCCCAAATGGAGCCAGGTCGCCGAGGCGTCATCGTGGTATTCGATAAGTTCCCTTCTGAGAAGGAGGAGCGAGCTCTTCAACGACAACAGTAGGCCGAAGCTTTAAAGGGCCCGCCGTTAGACTAAACAGCAGACCGAGCAGGAGGCAACTGCCCAGTTGGAATACTCGTCTACCGACAACACACAACTGACATATCAGGATGACCCGCAACCCTTGACCATGCCTTCCAAGCGGCCCTGCAGGAGAGCCAAGAACATCGCCACTCCTGATCAGGCAACAGCCTTCGATCGGACCAAACTCAATGATCGCTCTGCAATCCATTTCCTATCGGCGACGGCTTCGGCCCTCGGCCACGACTCCTCTGAACTGGCGATTACAGAAGCTCGGCCAGGCGGGCACGTAGATCGCAGAGGAAAGCCATTGCGGACGAAATCTAGCATTCTTTCTCCGTGCCACTCAACCTGGTGGTCCACTGGGACGGAAAACTGTTACATAACGATGGAAAGGAAAAGGTGGATCGACTCCCTGTCATTTTAACCGGTCCAAGAAATGCCGCCAAGCTCTTCGGCGGTGTTCCGAAGTTTGCAAGTAGAGCCGGAGCAACGCCAGCTGACGTTGTCGCGCATTGTCTGGAAGACTGGGAGGTTTCGGACAAGGTCGTCGGCATGAGCTTCGACACCACCTCCAGCAATACTGGACAAGTTGTGGGAGCAAGCACGCTTCTTCAACAGAAGCTTGAGTGACAGCCTATTCACGTCGCTTGTCGTCATCACATCTTCGAACTGGTGGCAAAGGCGGCTTTCTCCACGCGCTTCGGTCCGTCCTCGGGACCGGAATCTCCTTGTTCAAGCGCTTCAAGAAGAGATGGAGGCTCATTGACTGGAACAAGTTTGAACCCATGATGTATGAAGACCCGGAACCAGCAGTGGCCGAGACGTTTTCTCCTCCAAGGGTCGTGTTGTCGCCTTCTGCCGTGAGAAGCTCGCCGAAATCCAGCCTAGCGATGATTATCGTGAGTTCTTTGAGGTCTCGATCATCCCCTTTGGTCAAGAGCCTCCACGGGGAATCAAGTTCCCCAACCCGGTGCTCTCCAAAGTGCCAGATGGATGGGGCGCATAATCTGCGGGATCAAGTTCTTCTTGTTTTGCCATCAGTTCTCCGTGACTCTCAGTGAATTGGGAGCACTCAAGCACTTCGTCTCTTTCATGGTTGTTCTGTACGTCAGTGCATGGTTCTGCTCTTCATCGGCGGTCAACGCTCCCGTGCACGACCTGGCCGTTCTGCAAAGCCTGATTTGAATGCTGAGATCTCGATGGGGACTTTGCCAATCACCTATTATCTATTATAACATTATATATAACATATAATTTATCATAACAATCACCTATTATGGTATCCCAGCGAAGAACTGGCTGGTGTGTTGTTCTTCGACGAGGGCGTGCCATGTGAGATGAAGAGGAAGAGGATCGCGTCATTCCAGGAACAGGGATCGGAGAGGTCTCACAGCGAGCGCGGGTGGATCTCGCAGCAAAGGAGGTTCTCGTCTCAGGAAGATCATCGTCGACTTCATTACCGCAAAGTCGGTGGCCAACCTGCAAGCCTACGGCATCAACATGGACTTCCTTGCCGCCGATCCCGCTGATCGGGAGACAGCACCTGGCTCCAAGAACGCTAAGGAAGTCCTGTGCGGGATCGCGGTAGTTAGCGACTTCGCCGAACGAGCTGTGGCTCTTATCCAAGTATACAATAAGGTACTGACGAAGGATGAAGGGCAAAAGCAGTACCTGCTGCAAGTCGTCGAATAGCATCGTCGCCAGAACCCCGAGACCACAAAGAGGGTTGAAGTATCATTCCCACCTAAGCCACACTGCTGCCGACAGGACCAGTGACCCATGACCTGAGGCAGAATGTGAAGTGTCTTTCGATCCAGTGTGTCAAAAGGAGTACTATGATGTGCATTTTATGCATATCGTGCACTTGGTTTAAAAAACTGAAGCACAAAACACGTTTGGGGGCATTTCAGACACACCTCTCCCTGAACGAATCTCCCAGGGATCACAAGTCGACGGAGAATGAGTTCTTGCTGGGGATAAATGGAATGGTGTTCTTTGACTTTAATGGGCTCGGAATGCACAAAAGCCGGCGCGAATTTCATCAAAATAAAATAAAATCCAGGACAAACGACATACAATCTTCCTGTGAAAGTTGTTAAGAGTGTTGAACCAAGGCCATATTTTGCACACATGATTTTCTCCAAAAGACATATCAGTTAATGAGACAGCACTCTGTAAAGTGTTCATCGTAATGCGCCCTTATATATGTATGCCTTCCTTAGGAAAGTATTTATATATATATATATATATATATATATATATATCATTTCCCTAGGAATATATATATATATATATATATATATATATATATATAGATGAAGTGGACAAAATTCAATAAGGAGAACGCAAATGCCCGGGGGAGGGGGGGTGGTCTCGGCCAATGCGTCTCGTTCGCAGAATTGCCCCCGCAGTCAATTTTCCTTAAAATAGGCCCTGCTTCTCAATATAATTAACGAAGTTTAAATTCTCAGTAAAAAAGTCCATCAAGCTTAAATGTGGCGCACCTGAAGCCATTGTAACTAAAACATATATTGTTGGCAATTCGTAAGCGTGTATCGATCTTTTTCTGTTACTTGTTACGCATCATTTATATTACGAAGAAATACTAGTCAGCCGACTTAAGCAATTAAGGCATAAAAACGATCGCCTGTTCTGACGCAAAATCGAGGCCAACAAACTCACATAAAATTTATTAAGGCACGTTCATTGCACGCACTGAAAAATCATCACACGAAATTCTTGCGCTCGGCTTCGCCTTGTACAGGAACTTTTGAGAAAAGTTTCGATCAGAAGATTCCGTTCTCCTGGTGTCGTCCAAGAACGTATTTTAACTGACATTATTCCAAACTTTTGCAGTCTTTCTCCTCCAGTATTCGAGATGAAATGTAGTGAAACGCAGAACTACATTCCTATAACAAGTCTGTTTGTGTCAATATAAGGGCTGCCTGTAATATAAATCGCCGCCTGGCTCGCGTTTCGTGACTACGACAGTGCTGCACCCATGTCAGACGCGCTGTGCCTAGGTAGTGAACAGACCCAGAGACGGACTCCGCCTCGCGCTCACCTGCCGCCGCCGGTCCGTCCCCGACCACGTCCAGCACGGCGTCCCCGTCCTCGTCCGGCTCGTCGGACGAGCGACCCGGCTCGTCGGACGAGCGGCTCGGCTCGTCGGCGTCGCCGGCAGACTGGACAGCAGGTCGTTTCAGTACCGGCCGGAGCCGCCGCCTGCGGACAGGGCAGGACAGCGTCACACGGCTTAGAGATGGACTACTGGTAACCTGACGGGGCGTCTGTCCGGTGCTGTAGGCCGGGGTAACACTGGTCAGGTCAGAGGTGGACTGCTGGTGACCTGACGGAGCCTCTGTCCGGTACTGTAGTCAGGAGTGACGTTGGTCGGGTCAGAGGTGGACTGTTGGTGACCCGTTACCCACAGAGCTAGCTGTCATGTCCACCCAGCACAGCCTCTGAAGGGACGCAGTCGCACCACACCTCACCAGGTTTTTACACACCGACTATAGCCCAAAGCGCGGTAATTAAGTGTTCTGGACGTTCCAAGTTTGCCTGTCTCGGACCCAGTTGTGCCTGCCAGCCCGCAACGTTAGACCGAACAGGAAACCCAGATCCACGGCAAACACCGGCCCTATTGATTGTCACCGGGACGGGATTCTTAGCGCCTGTTGGATAATTCAGGGGCCGTGTCACTTTGGCTGCATTCATGCATACATCATCAAACAATTCCGCGTTCTTCGGCGTTAATATTTGATCGGGTTCGGCCCGGGTCACGTATTAAGCCCGGAATGTCGCACTTGCAGTCCATCAATGGAAATAATTAAACTGACAGCTGTCGTCACGTCCGGCAAAGCACGCGGCACCTGAGGTCACGGTCCGGTCGGTGGCGTACCCACAGCACCGTGAGACAGCGCCGGACAATTCCAACCCTTCTGTTCGACGGCTCTGCGACGTGGAATACGCCCGGCAAATCGATGTCTAGAGAGGCAAACGCGTATTGTTGGCAGTCCAAAACGACAAAGCACCGGGATGGGTCGGAATAAATGCGACAGAGTGACTGACTGTCGCAAAACTTTGACGCCTCCGCCCCGTTATCGTGGGTCTCGATATCGCTGATGTTACCGGAGCACCATGGTCCCGTGGAACCAGGGTGGCCGGAGGGCACCATGGGGTCCGTCGACCACGCTTACATGAAGCACCAACTGCGTCGGGACGACCGAGCTTTCCCCGTCTTCAGAACAATGCCCTGTTTCCTCAAACCATCCCCGCGCTTCTGACCATCAATGGCAACTGACACGGTGACGTTCCGTTCAGTGGTGACACCTGACGCGGTGACGCTCCGTTCAGCGGTAACACCTGACACGGTGACGCTCCGTTCTGCGGTGGCACCTGATACGGTGACGCTCCGTTCTGCGGTGTCAGCGGTGACACTTGACACGGTGACGCTCCGTTCTGCGGTGGCACCTGATACGGTGGCGCTCCGTTCTGCAGTGGCACCTGACACGGTGACGCCCGGTCGCCGCCATCAGACTGTCATTGGTGACGGCACCAGTCACCAGACTGTCGTTGGTGACGGCATCAGTCACCAGACTGTCACCGATAATAAGCAGTCGTAGGTCGGAGCGGACACTGCGACAAAGCCAGCTTCCTCCCCCCCCTCCCTCCCCGCGCAAGCCGATTATATGATATTTTACTGCCCGGGGTGTTTAATATTTGATTAGCCTAAGTCCGAAGTTCCTGAGCCGCGATCTGCAGCTGACGATAACTGAACGAATCGGAGCCGACTCTGTGGTAACTTATTGATGCTAAACTACGGTAGTTTCCCGCTGAATGGCATCTTTAGCACAGCGATAACGCGAAATCATCTGTCATTATCATTTATAAAATAGAGAATTCGAGCCAGCTTGCGTTTCGAATCACGCAGTTCCGATCCTACTCATTAATGAAATGCAGTGACAGCGACAAAGGCTTTTTTGCATGACAACTGCCACTAACCATTTCACTGACCCGCCCAGCGGACGCCGCTTTACGGATGTGGGTTATGGCGCGCCAATGTCAAACTGTCAAACATCGGCTGATACAGGACTGCATTTGCTGACAGTTCGAAAGGTTGAAAAAAATCGCAAAAAAGAGCATGAACACATTGTTGGAACATTTGCCATTCGTTCTTCTGCTTCTGATTCAATGGCAAGGGGCTACGTTTGGCATTCAAAGCATTTGAGTTTGGCACTTATAATTATCTGCGATCAGCGTTAGCCCGCGTCACGGAGGGGAAAAAGGCGACCAATAACAGACCGTGTTACAGCCACATGCGGTGCTCGACCAATGGCAGCTTTGAATTTCACGCCAGCACCTTGCGCAAAAAAATACGTACAAAATACTGCGGCCGGATAAAAAAACGCACAGAAATACGCACGTCCGCACGACAAAAAGTAAACACCTTGTCCTCTGCTCATTTCGGAAATAATCAGCCAACAGCCCTGGACTTTGGGCTCTGCGCCTTCAGTCGGAAAACGGTCCTCTAGGACCCGTCTCTGAGATGTGTCAGACAACATTGGCCCTGAGCTGCTGAATGCTGCTCATCGCAGCGAACGTGTTTGTCTGTCAGACACATTTGCGCATTTTTTTCAAAAAAGGTGACGCTCACTCTTGGTAACTTGTTAACGTAGCTGACAACAAACAACAAATGTTTGTTTAACCACACACACTTAAAACTACTGTTTCTTAACAATGCTTCAAAGTCATAAAAATTCTGACATATGGTTTATGCGGCTACTTAGAGGCATTTTTTATTACTACCTACCAGCGTCATATTTTTTCAACCGTGACCGCTCGTATGTCCAAATTCCGTGATTGCATATAATCGTTCGACGATGTAGGGACGTTTTACCTCCAATCTTTGCCATCTTTATTTGCGTTCTTTCCATCAAAATACTCGAAATGCGTTCCAAAGTGTTCAACGCCATATAGCACTAATCTCTAGTTCGATAACAAAACTACACGTCGTGTCTTTTGCTGTTTATAATTTGGATATGCCGCCAGCAGGCATGTATTTTGTTACTATGCACGGCCTTTTTACTTTTTTTCGTTACTTTCCTTTTCCTTTGGAAGCGTTCAGGATAGTTTTGCAGCAGCATATTATGCCTTTAGAAGCAGCAAGGGCTGGGATATCGACGTGCGTTCGCAGCTTGCCATGCGTCCCGGGCGAGCTCCTCGATACCATAACAAAATGAAATTGGTCGTGTGTCGTCGTTTAATAAAGGGGGAGGGGGAGAAAATAACGATTGATAATGCGATCTGCACCGCTTTGCAGGAATGTTCTGATGTGGAATACAGCATAATTAAATTCCCGTCATCCCGCCAACAATGTACGCAACTTAGTAGCACTTTGTTGTCGTTGGCGATAAAGATACGTTTGTTCCAAGAACTTCATAAAAACTGACGTTCATGAAAACGCTAGACAGGCGAACGCTTTCCACGTCCGCTGGAGGCAGGCGACATGAGGTCCGCGCATCGGAAAAGAAGGACTTGGCCGCCACAGACCGACGGTCGGTGGTCACGCCTGGCTGCCACCAGTCAAGCGAGGAATAACTCAGATCAACTGGTCTGCCGTCCCAGCATTGCCTGCACTGACAGCCTTCGTTGTTGCACGGCACATCATTCAAGTTGCTCACCTTTTCTCCCGCTGGCCCAATCCTGCATCTCTGAACCCTTTGGCGAAGGGGTTATTATCAATCTTCAGCTGAGTTATCTACGGGAAAAAACAAATACTGTTAAAGGCCTTGCTGAGATATGACATAATAACACCTTCGTAATGGTGATGACGGGCCTATCGTAGGTAATTGCGCGTCACATGCAGGCCATAGTTACGACAATCTACGAGTCTGAAAAACGACAAAATCATGTGACTTCAGTCACTTATTTTCCATTGGAAGGCGTGAAATGATGAATGAATTCCTTCCATGCCGGACATTAGCATGCATTGCAGCACTTGCGTAGTCAATTCGCCCGGTGCGAGGCGCCAGTCTGGTAACTGCCCGTGCGCATGTTCAACCGCCGGGTGATTACTCGGTTCATAATTTCACACCATTCATTTGCGCAATTTGGGGTGATTTAGCACCTGGAGGAGGCCGTGGCGTGAAGCTAATTCTCCACTTACGGCGCGGTTACGATGACTGGCGGAGCCTTGCGGAGGAAGGGCAGGACATGGCCGGCGGACAGGCCTGCGGACCCTGCCAGGGCTCGCCTGGCCCGCTGCAGCAGGGGAGGCGGGGCCCACGGCGCCGGCCGCCGCCCGCCGCCTCGCGTGACGTGTTCTCATACATCACCGACTAACAAGGAGGCCGAGCGGCGCCCCTCACGCCAGACGGTGACGATGTCGCGCGCGGCACACAGGCCCTACTCAGGAGCGAACACTGCACGCGTCGCTTGCAAGGAATGTCGCCGTTGTGAAAATTTCCGAGTTCAAAGCTATCGCGTAGAAATCCTTCGAGGAAGAGTATCACCAGAGGGGTGCCACCAGTGTCATCGGCCGCCACAGTGACGCAGGGGCGGCGGAGGCTATTCCGGGATGGGGGGGGCAAACCATTCACGGACCCAGCCATCCCATTCGGCTGAACATAAAGGACCTATAAATTTTGGTTTCTCTTCGGATTTCGGTCACTGTTTTCGGTCCAAACCACACATAACAAGAAATAAATGCGACGAAATTACGGTGATGATGATTAAAGAATCACTGGACTCTCAACTATCATCCGGTACAGTATGCTTAGTTTGTAATGAGGTCTTATTAATTTACCACATAAGCCAGACGAACGCAGAGATATATCGCCTCATTTAACAGACGTGGCTTGGTACAGAGCGCCGAGGGCGCGAAACGTGCCGTTTAATAAATAATAAAATAATGTTTACCGCGTTTTTTACCTAATTTCTTGTCATTTGCGCCTACACTTCATCTGGTTTAATACGCGGGAAGGACTGGGACTGCAGTGCGCAAGCGAACGTTTCAAATGAATTTATCGGGCTTGCATGCGTGTAGGATACAGCGCAAATACTTTTGGCAAAAAAGCAATGCTTGAAAAAAAGTATCTTGAACATCAGTCAAGACGGTTAAAGCCAGTGGCGTAGCCCGAGTTTCTTTGAGGGGGGGGGGGCGGAGAGTGAGGGAACCTCTTGTGAGTTACGGGATGCCTCCGTGGCTAGAACACTAGGGGTAACTGGAACCTATATTTCACTGTCATTTAGAATGAGTGTGCCCGGCAGCGATAAAACATATGGGTATTCTATGTGTATGATTTCTGGCCCGCGCTGTGCGAGGTTTCGAACCGTCTCTATTTTGTTCACCAGGGCATCCAGCATCTCAAAGACGCTGAAGACTGCAGAGGTGATTTATACGCTCAGGGCTGCTCAAGTTAGTTGTATTTTACGGCGCCACGAGCAAATTTGATTATGTTGTCCAGGGATAAGCCCAGGACCAAACACCCTGTCTCTGGGTCTGACCCACAGGTAGATAGGCTTCAACAGAAGTTGCACATAAATAACGACCAGGGCAAAATTCCTTTATGCTTATTTTACGACATTTCGACCAAATATCGGTTTGTTCCGGTTTTCACAATGCAATATATTATATATATATATATATATATATATATATATATATATTTAATGAACAGCTTGAAAGTAATGGCCTCTTTTTTCATACGGCGAAGCTGCTGACATGCCTTTTGGTAGGTACACACATGCCGGAAGGCCCACATACCTTTCTCGGCCCGGGGGGCACCCTGCTACCTGTCAGAGGGGTCTTTGCCTGGCGACTGGGGGTCCTTTGCGGAGGAGTGGGCTTGCCTTCCCCAGCCAGGAGAGCCCCTGGGCCGCCGGGGCCCTCCCTGTCTACGTTACTGGTTCAAGCGCTTGTGCAAAGAGGCATACGGTTACTTCCAGTCACTAACGAAACCATCTCGTTCTGATTCTGTTTTGGTCAACAGTCTGTCTTCCGGTCTCTGCCCTACTGTCTCTGTCCATCTCTGTTTAGAGTTTTTTTTAACGTTTTTGAAATCCCGAAATCGGAGGATGCCTCAAACCAAGCACCCTCGAACAATTTCATTTTCGGCTACACACAAAATAAGCTGGTTTGGTTCGCGATCGGCAAAAACACACCAAACGCGTACATGTAAACTTTTTAAACAGCTCCATTTCAATCAACCTCAAAGAAACCCGACCAATTATTTTCAAAGACGCGAACAGAATTGATCAAAGAATTTCGTGGCGCAACAGTGGAAGCAATGAAAGTATGATACCCAGTTCCTATTTCAAGACTCGCCCGACAAAAACCTATGCATGGCACGCCGCCATTTTTGCGGGGCAAAAAGATACGTTTGCCCCATGTCTTTGGATGGGGCCCCGTTGTCTTTCGCCCTCGTTGCCCCCGCGCTTCCGCCGCCTCTGCAGTGACATTACTGGGAATGAGTCGCCGGGAGTCGAACGTAAACAATCCAGCGGCCACTGGCAACGGTTTTGTGCGGTGCAGCGGCGGGGTTGGGTTGGGTCGTGGTTTCTGCGCGTTCTTGAAATGCAGCCACAAATGATAGCAGTAATTATAACCAATTTCCTTTTCACGCCTCGCAAGAAACTGACCCTGACTGCAGTTACTGATGAGGCAGTTTGAGATGCTAAAAAAAACAAACGCCCATGTGAACAGGACTGGATTTTGCAGTGACTGGACCCTCACGTTGATGTTTATTATACCTTACTTACCAAGATATTTGCACTATTATTGGATTGTGGGTGAGATCTGGCAGTGACAATTACCTTAATTTGAGATCGACAGCACAGGGCCGACATAATTTGAGTGATGTCTTTTGACATAGCTGCCAACGTTGTGATGTTTCTGTAGCATTTTATAGCAATTTTTGAGGCTTGTGATTGTCTTCATATCTATTTTATCTAAGTGTTGGTGGCTTATGCATTGTTGTATCCTTCATTCCACATCTGAGCTGACAAGCAAAGATGACAACGAATTGTGCTGAGTCCACCTGTTGATTGGTGACTGATGGTAAATGTAAATGCCAAGAGCTTGGCCTATCCTTGTTTTGGTTTTCAAAAAAAGTAGGGACTAGGGTAGCATGGGTGTACAAGTGTTCTAAAGGAGACAATTTTAAACATAGATAATGCAGCGGTTTGTTCGTAACACTTCGTTGAAGTCTGTGACCCGTTACATTTTGTGAAGAAGACTGGTTGCCAGTACCAAACCAGTGTTGAGAAGTGTTGCAGTGCCATCCAAAAATCCTCCATCATGCATATGAAGGTATTAGATTTGTGGCCCAGGGGGTGAATTCAGAACGCTTGTTTTCGCCGGTTCAGGGATCAGATTCCAAGAAAGATACATTGATCTAAAAAAAACCTCATAATTTGCGTCCTTTTACCCCAAGGACAGTTTTAAAACAAACTCTCCTCATTAAGTTGAGGTTTTCTTCGAATTCCAGAAATGTGTCAACTTTTGCGAGATTTTGGCCATCTCGGGAAGGGGCCTTGGCCCTGCTGGTCGTTCTCCCTGGATGTGCCAGTGCCTGTGGGACCGCCTGGGTAGCAGTTGACGTATTTCTTTGGATGTGCTCTTGGTAGCTTAGCTGCTCATTTATTTGTCATGCTGGGAAAGGTCCACTCTTCTCTTGGCATGGCAAGTTTTTGGTGCTAATTTGCAGCTAAATATCATCTACCAATCCTAGCAGATACAGCACACTAAGAACAATAATGAATTGCATACATATTAATGTGGCCTATGCCAAAAGGCAAGGAAAAGGAGAAAAAACGAAGAAAAAGGGGGTGGGACAGGTTGCGACGCCTATAAGCAAAAGGCCTCGTACAAAAAAATGACTGCACATCTCGTCAAACTACTGAGGGTGAGATAAAAATGTGACTCAGCTGAAGCAAAAACGGCTTGCAGGTCCACGAGAATGGCAGCATAACTTGGTGACCTGAAACGACGTGGCAAGCATTTCCTTGGGAGGAACATGCAGAAACGTTATAACAGTTAACTATTAAAAATTTCCGGTTCTTGACGCATACCGTTCACCAGCAGCCTTCGAAAAACTTCGGGGGGGAACGGGTCCTAACCCTCACCTCGTCCGTCGACGATTAAGGATGGATAACAACCGGTACTACGTTGGCTTGGCAGACTCTCACACGGAGAGCTGCGACGGCTCGCAGAGAAACAAGATCGCGGAAAACGGTGTCACGGGCTCACCTTTTCGTTTTGGTAGGCGGTGACGGCGACGAACTGGGTCTCGCTGAACACGTAGGTACGGAAGGTGGCATACGGCAGCTGGCAGATTTCATCAGCCTGGACCAGGTGAAACCGCGGCTGGTACTTGTGCATCGAGTTCAGGATGGTCTGTTGGGACAGAGGAGCATTATATGAGCCACCTATCTGCCGAGACAGTGGGAGTTCTGTGCGTTTATGTGACTCATCAACGTGCTCAGGCGTGTGGAACGCCGTGGCAGCGCTGGGGTTTCGCAGCGGGGAAATGTGGGATTTCTTGACTTGTTTATTACGAACAGACTCTTATCAGCGGTGTGGCGCTACTTGCAGCATAAAACGATGTCTAAAATCGCGCATATCCCAAATTCCCACTGGCCAAGAAAGTAAACAGACGATGTCAGGACCGGCGACAGTCCTTCAAAACGGCGTAAATAAATATTTAAAAAAATCGGAGCTTGTGCCTTTCAATTTCTATTATTCTTTCAATACCCTTCATGGAATTTCTTTCGTGCCGGCATTTAAGTATTTCACTTGTCATTCTTCATCACACCTTTCCACGGATTTCGGTAAACATTTGGAATATCAGCTTGATAAAGTTCATTGCACTGGACACATGCAAACGCATCGGGCTGTGATAGCTAGCCCTGCTAATTTAAATGCGATGTGCTTCCATGGAAGAGGGGTCTTGTCTGCTTTGTGTAGAATTTGACCAGACCACATGTTTCACCTACTCCGTCCGAAAGTTTACTTGCACACTCTTCCTCAGCCTTGTGTTGGCAGTAAGCCATTCAAAAACCACCGCAGTCCACGGACTTAACAAACATAACCAATTAAGATTTCTTCGCTACAAGACGAAGACAACCACAAAAATGAACCTCGTTACAGGACCACGGCGGCCGCACAGAAGGACCTCGTTAATGGACCAGGACAGCCACCCAAGACGGACCTCGTTACTGGACCAGAACAGCCACACAGACGGACCTCGTTACTGGACCACGACGGCCACACGGACGGACCTCGTTACTGGACCAGCAGGGCCACACGGACGGAGCTCGTGTACTGGACCAGGACAGCCACACGGACGGACCTCGTTACTGGACCAGGACGGCCACACGGACGGACCTCGTTACCGTTGACCGCCGAGGCCGTCCGGCCGGTCAGCCGTAATGGACGGCAGGCTGCAGCGGCAGACGGGCGCCGCCGGCCGTCGCCCTGTGTGGTCCGGCCGTTTACAGCCGCTCGGCCGCGCAGCCGGGTGGTTAGCGTCACGATAACGGCGTGCTGATTAGGCAGGGGCGGCCGGGCGGCCGGGCGGCCGAACAACCGGCGTTCGTCCAGGTCCCGGGGCGGCGCGGCCGCGGCCGCGGCCCACCGTCCGCCGGCGTGTCAGACTCGGTATCAGGCGGGACGGTCGTCCATCTGCCGGCGTGTCAGGCGGCGGGTACGTCCCTGCCGCCGCCTACGCCGGGTTCGATGTCGTAATAACGAGCTGGGGAGTGTGAAGCAATTCCGACACGCTAAAGAATGAAATGTTTTGTCGCAGCCCTGGCAGTCATTGCAGTGGAAACCACAAATGTTGCAAAAATAAAGGGAACGCCATGCAAACATTTTCCCATGGGGATATGCGCTCATTGCAGAAGTGTCAGGGCCGTCCCAATTAGTACGTTTTGTTTTCGATTTCTTCTTTATATCATTACGAGTGAGCCCAAAAACCGAGTGAGTCTCAGTTCAACGAACAGAAAAAAGTCAAACCGAAAGGTCCGAGCCGACCCGGCTATGATGGTTTCTGCAGGCTGCTGACGCCACAACCACCGGGCGCAAATCATGGAATTCTGACCTGGCTACATCTCATTTCCCCCATTTTATGCAGTTGCATTTGCAAAATGTTAGCTTGCAAGCCTTTTCTTCCACATAACTATTTAAGGGACTAACGTTTTCACTACTAAACATATTTTTTTATTCATGTGTTTGAACCGACCAGTAATGGCAGCGGACGATATCATGGGCGCGTGTGACGTTTAGACTTGCAATGCTTCGGATGCAGCATGCTACAGCAGATTAACAGATGTTCCTTTTGTGCTGCGGAGTCATAAAGGGAAAGTAATGATGCAAGCGGCAATGAAGTAGGCCCTGCTCAACATACGCCCCATAAGGCGTCTGACTAGTTAAAGACCGTTCAGATATTGAAAAGCGAGACGATAAGTCTCCAATAATACTGTAAATCTGTACTTCTCTGCGTAGTGGCAAGCTCCTTGCAACAAGACGACTCTTTTTGTCTGAAAATGATGACTGTGCTGGATATGTGGTATCTGTTCTGGATCTGGACTGGTGCCAAATTTCGGAGCTTAGACTCAAGACTCTCCACCAAGGACTGCCACCCTCGGGTATCATCCAGGCATTCTTCTACGCTATTCACAGGACGCAGGACTAAGGTGTTTGACAGGCAGCAGCCGGCCTAGCGCCACGGTGCAAGTCTTGCACGGTCCGAGCATACGCCGGAAGAATCGACATCAACAGAGTGCGCCTTTTTATACTGGAAAACGACCTTAAATCTTCCAAAACACGCGCAATCTTTCATCACGAGCCCGGTATCTGTCTCCGATGATTTCCGTCCCGAACAATGAAAGGTAAAAGACCAACACGGACGGCCAGCAGGGTCGGGACAGGTCAGCGGAGTGGCCGGACCGGCGGCCGTGTCCTGTTCTGAGCACCTCGAGAGAGACCGAGACAGTTCGCACACTGACGCCGCACCGACCTGGGCTGACAGGGTCGGGGCGGCGCGACTGGCGGCACAGCTGGCCTCAGCGCCATCTCACGGGTCAGGATCGTAACGTTAAAAACATTATGGTAAAGGGATGCCTCTTTAATCTTCTAACAACCAGTGGGGATAGCGCCACCAAAGGCTGATACTTGCAATGAATGTCCGCGAAGGAATCGTCCAACGTTACCAAGAGAATGGCAACACCAGTTATCTACGTCTGCTTTTCTTCGTTTTACCTGGTTGATACTGGTGACAGAACACGCATCGAATAGCGCTTCGTCATGTGATTGCTTGCGTACGACGCCACATTTGCTTTGTCTATGCCCGCTGCTTCTGATTCACGTAGTCCAACTGATGACGTAGTGTTTTAAGGTGTAATGACAGCTAGGACATTTAGCGCCGAACTGATTACAGGACGAGCTGACGACTGCCATTCAGCCCCTCTGACTTCTTCATTACGGGCCAGAGCACTCCAAGTTCTGGGCGCCTTACGCTGCAGCTCACAACGCGTGGCTGTTCACTTCAACAACCCACCCGCCAATAACAGACCACAAACAACGGCCGTATTCGTCTGCTACCGTTCACTCGACTGCACTGCTCACTGCGAGCAGCTTTCGAGGAGAGCAGCGGTTACTCACGTAGCCGTGCTTGTCGGCGATGTTGTTGGTCAGCTTCAGCTTGTGGAAGGAGACCACCTTCTGCGTCCAGTGCTGGCCGGGCGCCGGGCTGTCCGGGTGGACGTACATCCTCTTCGGCATCTCCGGGTCGGCCTTGCCCGCCGCCACCCACCTCCTGAGGCCGTCAGGGGCCACGGGGGGTCAGTACCGGTACTGAGACAGCTCGTGAATAGCAGAGGCTGAGATCACAAACATTTTGGGTATGATCTTTGGTTTGCTTTTCACTGCAACTGCTTAGTACCTCTGCAGTATGCCCGGTTAGTACCAAATTGGTTAGTACATTTTACAATAACTGGTGGTGCTGATATTCAGCAAGTTTATTTGCATGCTCGAAAACCATGTCTATCGTTAGGCGGTGAAAACGATGATGACGCCTCGCCCTCAGTGACCCCAGCTTGCCCACGAAGGGGGGGGTGGCTCCGGTGCGCAACCACTAGATCCGAAAGACCGTCTTTTTTCAAGGACGCCGAAATCCAAGCAGCAAGAACTCACCTAACTGCGAGTCCTCGCAACCCTCCCTGCGCCCCTGAACTGGCTCACCTGTTGTTGAACTTGTACCTGCAGTCGTCGACAGCGATGACGTCCAGCAGCAGGATGTACTTGGCTTTCGGGTCCAGTCCAGACAGGCGGAACCTCATCTGCGGGAAGATCTGCCTGAAAACATCAGAGCAGGGTGTGAAGTCTCGTGGCCGGGCATATCAGAACCATACCTGCACGTGATATCCCACGCAGGTTTCGGCTTTACGATCTTTTCCACGAACGCATTCGGTGAGCCTCTAAGTGCATACACGCTGCATTTAGTCTTGAGTCCTCCCAAAACCACTGACGTTGCCAGGAGAACTCAGTCCATTCTTCCCATTCATCACCATAGGCGAAATGATAAATTTACATGACGGCTGGAGTTACAGTCGGAACAACGAACGCCCAGCACCATCCACCAACGGGCTGCATTACAGAGCTGTACGACCCCGACTAAATAGGCACTCACAAAACTTGATGTTAAAGACCGCTCTGTGCACGGCTTATCGGCTCGAGGCACTTCCCGTCCGACGAAATGGCGTTTGTTATGACCCATTTCGAACACGGTACTGCGCTTTGCACGGCTGGGCGCCTCCGTTGTTGACAGCTTCGTCCGGCCATTTTGGCCGAGTGTGGCCAACTGCACGTCGTGCACGTGGTTGCGGTCAGGGGGAAATGGTGGTCCGGTGACCTCGCCCCGACCGAACGAGACCGAATGACCGACCTGGCCGTCCGAAACGACGTCTCCGTTTAAGTCCGTGAAAAAAGCTGCGTTGTTCATCGCGCCCCGGCATCATTTAAAACTTGAGTTTGTGACCGTTTCAAATGACGTGACGTCAGACGGCTTGTCTGAACGTCCAGGAAACCTTGATTATCAATGACCTACCACACTATCGCCTGCCACGACAGATTTTCCGAGATTTTCAGTCTTTCACAAGGGCCAATATTTTGCTTGTTTATGAAGGGCTTTTTCAGATTGTAATTGCCGGCACTAATCAACATCAACCAGCGTCCACTAAGGCGGCGGTGTATCACTTGCGTAAAAAAGAACTACCGGACATTTTTCCTTTTCTTCTTTTATTCTTTTTTCCTTCTCAATGATTTCTCAGCGTTTGTTCCTATTTTATATGTTTCCCAATTCATTCATCAATCTTTAGTCACGCATTTCAAAATAAATTTATTCTGCCTTGTTATTTTATGGTTTATGATAGTCAGTTTCCTGCACTCAATATTGCACGAATAATAAGTACATTATTCGAATACGGCTGCGGCACGTGTCTGACAAATTCCGATTTTGTTACGTATACGCTTCGTGAAAATCTAAACTTTTTAAGAGACGCCTTTTTTGGAACTGCTGTTTTTCGTTTCCCAAATAACTGGTTCTCTAAATATCAGGCATAATGTTAAAGAATTGTTTTTGCAGTTTGCCGATGATGAGAAATACGGCCCCAATTCGTTTTTCAGAAACACCCCGGGGCTCTTGTGGGACAACCACATGACATGAAGTCGTCTCGAGTTATCTTGACTTCGTCTCACCTTTAAAGATATCACGTCACTTAAAGTAGTGGGATCATCTCCCCTACCTCGACTGACATTGCGTGACGGGTGGTAGTGGCTTAGTCAAAGGGCGCACATCTCTGCATGAGGGTGCGAACAGACTCCACACTGAGACATTTAACCCGAGCCCTACTGGGGGGAGGGGTTGACCGCGCCTCTAATTCACTAATGGTTGATAGCATCGATAAAAATAACCATACCATTGGAAAGCTCGTGACACAGCATAGCTCGAAACTGGTCTCATTTTTAGTTCTGGATAACATGTAAGCCATTTACGTCCTATACTATGTTTTCTCATTGCCCACATCATGAAACCGAGAAACGGCCTAGATTCACTGCTGCAGCCAAAGGGGAGCCCCGGGGCCCGGCCCCCCGCCCTAAAACCGCATTTTTGTGAAGAATCATTGCACACAGTCTTCGCAGCATGCGGTTTCCGCACGCCTTCAGTTCACAGTGAGCTCCGTCCCCTTCCCCCTCTTAAGAAAATCCTGGCTGCGTCCCTGCCCGGATCTTAAGAACCATGATTAATAAAGGCTACGTAAAGGCACGAACGAATAGGTAAAAATCCTCAGATGCCGATACGCGTCCAATTTATCTGATTTGTATAATATATACGCGGAAGCATTGAGTTAAAGACACCACGTTTTCGTGCCACTGCATGGCGGGCGCCGGAGCCGAACGCGGTATGAAATTAACCGGTACTAATTTTGGTGTACCTTTATTTTCGCGATAAGGGCTTTTCCATGTACCATTTCTTAATTCTAGTAGTTCCTGTGATGGCTTCTCATGCTTAAATTTTGGGAAAATTCAGTAATCAATCTACACAGCTGGCGGATCTTTATCCGCGAGTCTGTTTATTTTCAATAAACGCAGTTTTTTAGACTGTTTGGACTTTTTGGTATTACTTGCAACTGTGCGGTAAAGCAACAGTTTTGTCATTTTCTACCCGTTCTGAGTAATTCACTTATTTTGACAGCGGTGCGTTTTCACTCATAACAGTTATTCGTGACCTGACCTCAGGTCAATGGCTGGAAGTCTTTGGTACTTTGTCCGTCGATGGTAATTTTTAGGGATTTCTGCATCACCTAACATGTTGTTAATGTTATGAATGTAATGTTAAAGTTAATGTTAATGTTAATGTACACAAAATGTCACAAAAATTCCGCCAATTTCCAAAAAAACGACATGTCTTGGAAATAGGGCTGACCTTAGGTCAGTGGCACGGAAGTTTCCGAAAAAAAACTGAGACAGTAGATTTGCTGTATCTATTAAGATCTACTCTGAAAATTTTATTATGATACCATGTTTTCCGAAAAAGTTGCAGGGCGCTAAACTCCTTTGGATCCACTCGACCTGACCTTTGTCCGACACCTGACTTGACCTGATGGCAAAAATCTGACAAAGATGTAGAAATGATCAAGCAAAAGGTACACAAAATTTCGTGCCGCCGCGTTAGTTCCCTCGCAATCTTGGAAAACCTCAGAGGAAGGCGGTCAACCCACCCCCGTAGGGGTCGGGTTAAACACACGGCGGTCTAGGTTTGCACGGGTACATTACGATAGCCGAGTCATCTGTGGGTGTGCGGCCGATAAGCGAAATATGTAGATCAGCTGTGATGGCGGTAAAAGCCACCAACGTGACACAGCAGACATCTCCATGTCCCGTCTGCATGGCTGAGTTCGGTCTAGACGTAAGTCGGCTGACTAGACAAGTCAGCAGTGCCCTCCTCGTCCCGCTTGGCAATGGCTTCTGCAAGTGAGCGAACTAGACGTGTAATTGCACGTGGGCAAACATTAGCAAACCGCACCTCGTTGTGTTAATTCAACACAATGATGGGGTATCTGCTATTGAAACAAGATAGCAAGTATAGGGTTTGACCCTATGTCGACGTTCACAACGGTGTGGCATTGCCGGGGCTCGCCGGGCCCATCGCAGCTGAAATGGCCAGGGATACCAGTATCCATCAGGGGCACGACAAAACGATCAATCAAGAGACCACAGCCCTTGTACTCGACGAACACGACACAATACACGGTATCATGAAGGCAAAATATTTACAGACAACACGCCGCCTCATGGTACGTGCGGCCTTCGTCGTCTGAATAGTAACTATTCACATTTGCAGGACGTGAGCCTCACTGATGTAAAAAAAAAACAGGGAAAAATAAAACATCTCGCCCTTATTCTGGCCCAGTTCGACAGCGTGGGCTTTCTCCTGTCCGTTCATGTGGTGTTTCCAGTTCCTAACTGACATCAGCCTGGCAAAATGGTCCCCTTGCAAAGGTTGATTTCTTGTCAGAAAAGGCTCCATCGCGTTTTTATTTAGATTATTTGTATCAGATATTGTACCTTATATAGATATCGTTTATATTAGATATCACATAAATTATGCAGCTCGGGCTTTCTCCTGTCCTTTCAAGTGGTGTTTGAAGTTCCCAACTGACATCAACCTGGGAAAATGGTCCTCTTGTAAAGGCTGATTTCCTGTCGGAAAAAGCTTCATCGTGTTTTAAGCCACACTTAGTTTCAATGCAACTTCCCAAGACCGCGACCAGACAGCGCTCAATTGGTAGAGCGCTGGTCTCCCCGTCCTGGCAAGACGGGCTCGAGTCGTCCCAGCGCTCGATATTTGGCCCGCGGGTCTGCTGGCAGCTGGCCAGTATAGGGTCACGCTGACTTCCACACGGTTGTGTCACACTCTTGGAAGCACGGTACACTTTAGCCACAAAAGCAGCCGTTACCAGGAAATGCGCGATCGGGTGCAGGGGGTCGGAGCCTGCGCAACAAGTTCTACTTAGCACGGGTTCCATCCCCTAACATGACCTGTCAGTTCACTCTGATCAAATTTAGCGTTATAAACGACGCTGAGCACTTCAGTGTTGTCCAAAACGTCATAGTTTGGCGCTGGCTTTGCCTTTGCCTGATGCAAACCATTCAAACGTGAGAAAAAGGTTATGGACAAAATGCCCAATTATAACAACAGCCCATGGCCAGCAGGTTATGGTTTTGGTTATGGTTTTGCGTGGAAAAACGGCAGGTCCAAACACAGCGTGAACTCTCGCGGCTGGAGCACTCCTTTGTCAGACAGTCAAGAAAAACGTCCAGGTCGTTCACCGATCCGTAACACCAGTGCTCAGCAATTGACAACAGATCATAGTGTCGTTCGCTTCTGGCAAATACTGGACGGCTACGCTACTCGTTTTAGCAAATACTGGATGCTGTCGTGTTACCCGTTTTAGCTAATATTGGGCTCTGTGGCACTGTTCGTTTTATGTACTGTATTAGTATTAGTATTGGCATTGAGATCTGTGACATTCTTCGTTTTTGCAAATATTAAGATATGTTGCAATATTCGTTTTAGCATTTATGAGGGACTGTGACATTGTCTGTTTTGGCCAATAGTGGGATCAGTGGTGCTACACGTTTTGGCAGATACCAGCATTTGTGTCACATTTCGTGTTAGGATATCCTGGGGTCTGTAAACTCTGTTCATATTACCATCCTTTGGGGTATGAGATGCTTCATATCAGCTGTTACTGACCGACGATTTCTCATTTCAGTAGATACACAGTCTCCATGAACTGGCTGGTCAGGCAACAACCCTCACCCCTCGGTGGCCAAATCACCAGAGCATTGGTTATCTTGTTACAGTAGGGCACACTCCCATTGCTGTGCTGGTATAAGGCGATTTTTTAAAATGAGTTTCTTGGTTGCAGAAGTGAGCTATTTTTTTCGACGGCAGTTGTTTCATACAATGCAAGAAGCTGCACATTCATTAAAATGCCAGCAGGTACGTGTGGGGTCTGCTCAGGCCTGGCCACTGGCGGTCTGACTGCCCGTTTAGGCCCAACAAGTTCCACAGATGAACAAATTACGTGCAACCCGACTGCCTAAGAGCACACGTTTAGGCCGGGCCACCCTGCCGATGGTGGAAATGACGGTGATTATCCGGCCACCCGGCCAGACGGGAGCGGCACGTTAAACGTCAGCCGGCTCAGAGCTCGGGACAGAGTTCACGCCTAGCCTGGGGACAGGCCCGGGGCCTCCGACCAGCCGCCTACGCCGAACACCGAACAGCTGCTGTCCTCTTCCAGCGGCACTCAGACACGGCAGCGGCCGAGTGGCACCGAGGCACACCGACCAGTGATCGGCTCGGTGGCAGCCGCCGCCGGGCTTCTGTACGAAATTTGTATTGTCGCTTGCATTTATCGCACCTCACGGAACCGAGTATGCCACGGCCGGACAGCCGTCACAGCTCACGCTGGTGACTGCCGAGCATACGCGGGGCGCGCTGTGCCCGCATTGCATGTCCAACGAGGTCCGGATGGACCTATACGAACCCATCTCTGACCTCGAAGATTCATGAGCAGTGTGGCATACCCTGAGCATCATCTTTCAGCCTTAGATGGCGACCAGCCCCACTATGATGGCATCGTGGTCGGTATTCTGCCCCATCCGGGACAGGATTATTGGACAAAAGAAACAACGAACAGAACAACAAGCTCACGACGACAACCATTCGGATGAGCAATCTTTTTCCCGGCTCCGAACCAACAAACTTCAAACACGACCAATACGACACCGATGAAACCGCCTTAAGGTTTCTAAATGGCAAACATTGGCTGCCGACACACGCCATTTACTGGGCGTGTCCGTGCACGTGTTCGGTTTGAAAGTGGAGCCCGTGACAAAGAAGCTGAGACACTTTTTAACCCATCTTGAATGTCCCGGTTCAGTGAAAGGCCATCGCGAACGACACGTGTGTAGGCGGGGTGAGAAAATGCTTCACCGACCAAATTGCGGTTAGGTGTAAACCAAAGTGGATAAATACGTTCGACGTTTTTGTCGGCAGTTACGCTTCTACTTTTTCCGGGTAACCAGGGAGACAGTCTAGCTTCCATGTCGTAGAAACCGAGGCCGTGTACGCCTTGTTTATTAATTAAAGACCTGTGAGAGGAAAAAAGCATGTGTATCGAAGATGACATAAGTCGAGTTCCCTGTATTTAACCCAGGCCGTCTTGACAGTGTTTGTGTTCGATACCGGAACCTATTGGGCATAGGTGTCGATTTGTATACTTTTGTGTGCCCCCCCCCCCCCGACTGTTAAGCTCGGCCCCCTGCCAGTGGTGCTCTCGGCCCCCCATACTTTTTGCCCTCAGACTGTCTTACACATACTGGTTTGACCCACAGTAACCCTTAGTAAAAACGAGGTGGGTTCAACCAGCTAATAAGCCCTGATCCTAGATAAAGAAACGGATATAACGAGGCGTGAGCAAATGGCCGCTTGCGTTGTACGGCGGAAGACCTGGAAGTACAGGAGACTTGTGTATGGCTATATCACGCGGACAGCACCTCAGCTGAAGCCCTCTTCCACTTGGTTCAGGACGTTTTCACGTGCACAAAACTGCAAAGGACAAACCTGAGAGGGCAGTACTATGACGGCGCCGCCAATATGGCGGGCGCCGTTCGAGGCGTGCAAGCCCGGATGAAGGCGGTGGGGCCACGGGCCGTGTTCCTAGATTGCAAGACTCATCGCCTTAACCAAGCGGTCCAGAAGGCACTTAACGGTTTCTGTGAAGTGCGCGACGCGGTCCGGGAGGTGTCGCGCCTCGTGAACGTCTTCCAAGAGTTCCCCGAGAGGCGGTCACTCTCCAGGTCACCGGCGCGCAGTCTGCCCCGCGCCCGGTTTGTCCCACTAGGTAGATGTGCAGCAAAGCGTGTCTGGCGTCGTTACTCGGCTCGTACACCGAGACGACGGCGACCTGGGAGTCATCGCCGATTACCCCTCGATCCGGCCAGGCGTCGCCAGCGCCGCTGGTGGCTTCGGAAAAGCCATGAGGCAGTCCGAGTTCTTGTTCGGCTTAACGCTGGCGCTGCTGCTGCTGGGACTGGCGACTCCTGTGACGCGGCCGGTGCAGGGTGGTACCCAGTCGGTGGCGGCGAACATTTCGCTGGTAGCCTTTCTCCGTGATGTTTTCCTCTCCCAGCCTTTCCGCGGTTTCAGGAGGAGGCGACGCGCGGTGCGGAGCGGCTGGCACTGGATCAGCCGCCACTGAGACGCCCTCGCCGGCCGACCCGGGGCCTGGACGAGGGTGCTGAACCGAAACCGGCCCGCCACCCCGGCGGAGCACTGCCGCAACATGTACGCTGAGCCGGTGGACTGGATGGCGACCAGTTTCCCGCCAGGTGAGCCAGCCCTGGCCGTGGCCGGGCGCGCTCTCCCGACGGCCGAAGAAGGAGCCGGTAGAGCTCGCCAAGCTGACCGAGTTCTACCGGCCCGATCTGGACCGCCTCCGCCTCCACACCCGCATGCGGGGTGGCGTAGTGCGGGAGCAGGGAACACCACTCTCTGTCCTCGACGACGCGCGCGCTCTGCTGCAGGGGTCTAGTCTCACGGACGTGCTGCCGCCGCCACCTGATGATACTGACGGCTCCCTCCATCACCTTCACGTTCAGTCAGCTTGTAACAATGCTCGTCATTGTTTTAGAGTTCCCGTATCAGAAAGCCTTCAAACTTTAATGTTTTCTAAATTTCCCTAAATCTTAAAAATACCCCTTCAAAAACTTTTGGCTTTCTGAAGCTTTCTAAGGATCCCAGGTGCCCTCAACCCTAGTTCCCCGATTCGGCACCGAAGGGAAATCAGACAAAGACGTCTGAAAGCCCGTCAATGCCTCATCAAATATTACAATAGTACCGCCGTGCTGCTAGATGAGTCATGTCCGTAATGTTAAACCATACTTCCACTTTCCAACCTTAAAACAGCTTACAGCCGCGGAAACCGCTGAGCTCTTGCATCCGCCCTACATCAGCCAGTTCTTCGAATTCCGTGTGTTCTCACGCCCCTCCATTGGTTAAAGCCTAGTCCTTCCAGACTGTTCAGATAGCAAAATGCCTCTTAATTGGCTCCATATATCATACTTGTACGATTCCATTTCATCATTTCCGTTTGTACGTAGTATATAAGCAGGGCCGGTTTTTGTTCACTATCTATCGATCTGTCGATCTGCAGACTGTGCTACAGATCCGGCTCAACATGTGGTGGACCCCGTGACGCTCGTGACGTAGTGGAGTGCTAGTGCTGTGAGTGGTCAGTGTTTGACGTCAAGAATTTAGGTGGTGGAAGTGGAAACTCTCTGTCTCTGACGAATAAACGAGGAACTCATTGGCAAGGCGAACTTGCAAAAAGGAAGTACTGAACAAAGCGAGATAATGGCACAAATGAGGTCGTCAATAGTCAAACTATCACGCCACACACAAAACCCTGCTACACAACTCCGTCAAGAACTGGCTTCGTTTCACACCGTGTCAGGAGCGGCTGAATCATGCGCTGATGCTGGCCGTGCACCGAGAGAAGCTGGAAGCACTGAACATGAAGGCGAAGCTTAGGATGTTAACCGTCCAGGCCGCTCAGCGGACGAGCACATTCGGCAGGTGGTGATTGTAGCCTGGCGCCGCAGCCCTGTGAGAGTAACAGCATGCCTTAAACACGGCTGAGACGGCAGTGATGGATGTTGATGCATCGAGCAGCGCGCCAGGTCCGGGGGACCCAAAAATTTAAGAGGCTGTGATTATGATTTGTTGCAGGACATGTGGCATGTGAAGATTTCGTGATGCGTACAAAGTGCGATCTCAACACTGGTAGCCGCTGACTTCAATTTTTCGACCTCTAGCTCCGCCCTCCGTCTGCCGCTTTCTTGCCACCCCCTAACTCCGTGGCGGTAACCTGCTTCACTGCTTATTCCCAACTAGCTCGCCAGATCATAGCCTGCGGCATTTGGATGGCAGCGCCATGGCAGTTCTCCATGGCCGCGACGCCGACGGCCGACAGTTTCTGGCCACGTGCCAGCAGTGCTACAGCTGTCCGCGCGGACGCAGGCACTGACTGCACGTGACCGCCATTCGTCCCAGTCTTGCGTCTAAACGTGGAAAACATTCCCTCATCGTTATGCTGTGAGCAAAGTACTGAAAGGCTGAAAGGGCTTGTTGGGAACATGAAGTCCGATATCCAATCTGCAGGGGGAGACTAAGTGCAGAACTTCGCTCGACGTGGCTCTAAATCGGAATCGATTTAGGAATTGCTTTAAAATTTTCTAAATAGAACTGGTGCTGGCCCATTTTTCAAAATGACAACGCAGAATCATGAGTAAGCACTCATTTAGTGGTATATCAAATACACTTCACCTCGCAAAATTATTCATTTCACAAGTAAACATGTGAAATTTTCACGGCATCAGCAGCATTCAGAAGGTAAAAGCATACTCAAAACTCGTGAATGATAGCAAGAACGCACTGTACATACGTTGCTTAGTTTCATTTGTGAAGTGAACTGGGTAATGGCAGAACGCATTTTCAATTTGCGTACCTCGTTTTCCACTGCAAGGGATACTAGTTGCGTCCAGAGGCGCAGCCAGGGGGGCAACGGGGCCCTCCCCCACTCTCTTACGCCTATATGTCTTTTTTAATAGGTACGCACACAGCGAGCGAGATGTTTCACAGAGCTCAATTTACGGGATGTTTACCGGTGATCGATAGGAGTGTTCTTAGTCAGACCCATTTCACGTCGTCCTCCCAGTACACGGTTTAGATTGCATGAGTTCACAGACTTAAACGCTAACAAGTGAGGTCGTTTCCTTTTCAACGGACTTTTGGTCAGAAAAAACGTAAATGTATTTGACCTTGACTGCACTGTTTTCGCGTGACGTGGGGAAAACCGGCATTTTAGCTTTGGTCTTGACATTTTATTAGCAAATGAGTTTGGCTGTCGTGCGGTTAAGCCTGTGGAGTAATGCAAATGCTTCAATATACTGCTATTTCCAACTTATTTCTAGTACTGCGTTTAAAACCACAGCATTCTCTTTGTATGATGAAGAATAGGAATACAGGTACCAACAAAATGGTGCACGTGGTGGTTCCATGTTCTTGGGTTTGGCTTGGGAGCTTTTATTATCATTATTCATTTTTATTATATACTTTTATCATATTAAATAACAAGCGTTGCCTGATGGCTATGCATGTAGACCTGATCTTGGAAAAATTGATTGTTGGTTTCCATAATGCCTGTTTTGTTGAGATTACACACTTGGTATGTGGAATTTAGGTGTTTTGGAAAAAAGTGTTTCTTGGTGGCTGTATTTGGCTAGAATTCAGCTTTCCACAGTTTTACTTTTTCAAGTCAGAGAAATCTTTCTTGTAATTATCAGTGAGGCTTAGCAATTACAAAAGGCAAAATCCAAATACATATGTGTTTTCAAATTGATATAAATGATAACTAATTCACTTCACTGAATATGAAAAGACCATTAAATGACATACTCTGCATGTTTTTCCTTTGTGAAGCTGACACATTTCAGCAAATGCTTTTCAGATATAATAATCAGTGTTATTGCAATCAGTCTGCTGAATTTCTTACAAACATGACAGGATAAATATGTGGAGATATGTGTGTATTCTGTGCTGATTTTGAGTAAATATGTTGATCCGGGCTACGACATTTTCCCTAGGTCTTTTGAACCTGCGTCCAGTAGCCATTTTCTTGATGAAGTGATACCAAAGCTGAGGCGCTCAAAGTCTCAAGGTACCCTAGATCCCTTCTTCAAGAGACGGAGAAGGAATGACTCTGAGGGGATGTAAGTGCATAGATGTATATGTTTCTTAAGAAAACCCATTTTCTTTTGTCTTTCTTTTCTGAAGAGCCATGTCTTAATTCAACTGAAAAAGTAGTTGTTGTTTTTGGCTGGCATACTATCCTCATCTTCGTGCAGTGCATAATATGTATGGGACACAGAATGCACATTTGACGTGCTTTATTCGGTTTCATGTTTACTTTATCAACTAACAAGTTATATCGACCTGCTCCATTTACTCTTCAGCCCTTTGTCCAGATCTTTCATTCATTTTCATTTCACCTATGATTGTTCTAAGGCAAAAACTGTCCAGAGCCTGGCCCCTCCAGCTCATTCCCCTCCTGAGGTGGCCGCCGCAGTCGGTGGCCCCTCGCCTTCCTTGCCCCAGCCTGGCAAATCTGCAGCTGATGATAATCATGCACGTAAGTTGGTTTGACAGCATTGTTGTTGGCAGGAACATTGTAGTTGTCTCATATAACCTAAATCATTTTTTACATAATTAAGTTACCAATTCCCAGTATCATGCAGCCAAGTTAATGTTTTGTTTTGCTGTGTTTCAGCAGCAGTTTTTAGCCAGTGGCGGTGACTGATATGTAGCGCAGTGTATACGGTCCAACTTGACTTCCTGTTGTTTTGGTCTGACATTCCATAAGCTTTGAGCTTACAAGCTGCCCTCCATGCAAGTGACGGCCCTCCATATTTGTTTTGTAACATGTATCATAACAGGCATTTCAGACATCCCATCTAGACCTGCACCCAACCACCATGCATATCGCACTAGCACCTAGCTGTGGTTGGATACAAGGAAACTAAACAGGCTCTGCCCTTAATAGGACGCCACTGTGTTAGAGCCCACCATGGGCTGATCCGAAGTGACCCCAGCTCAGCCCAGGCCGGTCGCTAAAAAAGTCATACGCTGGCCCAGCCCATGGCAAACACTGCCGTATGTTCATGATACACGATGCAGACTTGTCCATGACGCAGCCTTATACTGATAGATGGATAGAGATAAGATAAAAGAAAAAAAACAAAAGCCTGTGAAATGCAAAGGTGATTCCACCGGAGCAGGTCCAAATATGTCAGTTACGATCATCCTGCCAAGGTGTCGCCATTATCATTTCTGTAAAGACCTATTTGGCATGACAGCAAGTAAACAAAAAGATAGCGCTGATGACGCAGGGTTTGTCCAATACCATACCGTCATAATAACGTGCTGTTTCGGCGAACGTATGTCGTACTGTCGTTATTTCCTATCGATGCTTTTTTTCCCTTATAAGTTCGAGCGGGGGTTGTAGACATGTCTGAACCTCGAAATCCGTCGATTCCTCGTTTTTTTCCTCAATCCATGATCCTGTTCGTTAGCCGGCGACAAACGACATCGGACGGCTCGTCGAGTCAGCTTCATTCCTTGACCACGAGACAATGGCACAACTACTTGAGAACCCATGGGTACCGAAAAAAATCTTTGTTTTTCCTATCGTACATGACAGGGGGAAAACACGGAGGCTCCAGCGTTCTTACCTGAAAAAAATACAACTGGCCGTCATACAGCCAAGTGCCAGGAATGGTGAAGGGGTTCTGCGTGCTTTTCTGCAGGAAGGAGGTGGCCGTGGAGGTCAGCATCTGGGAACGCTAGTGACGGAGCCCCACAGATATCTGGACAAAGTGACGGGCACACTGGAGGAACACCAGAACCGGTACTACCATTTGTTCTCGTTGTCCCAGGCGGAGGCCCTTCTGTCGCAACAAAGGCAGGAACTATCCATCTCCGTTCTGCTAGATTCCCAGCAGAAGGCTGCAGCAAAGAATCGGGTAAGAGAAAGGAAGCAGTAAGCAAGGAACCTGCTTCCAATCGCAAATGTAGGGGGGCTGCGCGGCGTGGAGACGTGCTGTCCGTCCCCCTTGTGAATGCGGGGTGGGCCGCCCTGGCCGGCGCCGGGCCGGTCCGTGCCGGTGCCCGGCGGGTGTCGATGACTTTCGGGTCACCTTGAACGGCGTGGCGCCAATCCGGACATGTGCGGTCCGGACTGGTGGAGAATGATGTCACGTGATGTGCGTATCGAGGTCGGGTCGCCGGGTCGCGGAGAACTAGACTGCTGACATATGAATTGGGGCGGCGCGGGCGGCGCGGGCTGAACGGAGCGCGAGTCAGTGTATCGTCTGAACCCGAAAATGGAGCCGCTTGTGACTCAATGTGTTAACGAGGAGACTACGCTTACACAAAAACCATCATCCCCTGTGGCCGCCAAAACCTCGTTGTGCGTGGTCACCGTGATACGGGAAGAGTGAGCCAGGACGATCCCGAGGAAAACGACGGCCATTTCAGGGCCCTCCTCCGATTCCGTGTGGATCCAGGAGACTCTCATTTAAAGCAACATCTGGAATTCGCGTGTGCAAACGCACTACTGGCCAGCTGGGACATCCAGAATCAGCTAATCAGCGCGTATGGTGAGATAATCACTGAGAAAATCGTCGAAGAAGTGAAGGCCGCTGAAATGGTCTCGGTTATAGCCGACGAAACGACAGACTTGTCAACCAAGGAACAGTTGGCTATATGTGTGTGGTACGTTGACCGACAGCCTGAGATCAGGAAAGGTTTTGTCGCAATGGTGAACCTGCCTGAAACGACTGGGTCATCCCTAGCGGATGTAATGGTGAGAACAGTTCAGGATCTGGGACGTGATGTCAGCCAGCTCCGATGGCGGAGCTAAAATGAGCGATGCATTCACTGGTGCCCAGGTGAGCGTCGTTCGCGCTCAGCCACTAGCTACGTATGTGCGCTGCGCGTGTCACAGGCTGAATTTGGCCCTCTGCTAATCACGTACGCTGGCACCGATCCGAAACATGTACGGCATCATCGCTGAAGTACACAGTTTCTTCAGCAGATCTGCAGGACGCACCCAGCTTCTAGAGAAACACGTCTCGGAGCTCCGCAGTTAAGCCAAAGGGAGGCGTCGGAAGGCACTACGCCAAACAAGGTGGGAGGAGAAGCACGACGCAGTCATCTTGTTCCATGACATGCTGCTCGATGTCGTGGCCTGCTTCCAAGAGGTTCAAGACGGGGAACAGCGAAGATGCAGCGCAAACGGCCTGCCTCCTGCCTGTTGTGTCAAGGTTCGAGTTCGTGGCCGCCCTCGAGGCATCAGTGCTCCTGCTCGGAATCGCTCTCCCCCTGTCGGTGAGCCTTCAGAAGGTTGACCTGGACTCGCACAGGCGATGGGAGAGGTGGCAGCTGCCAAGAACACTCTACAAAACTGCAGAGACAGGTACGAGGCCTTGGCGCATGGCAAAGCTGCAGAGCTTGCAGACTCGATCGGTGTGAAATCTTCCATGACAAGAACTGCCACCAGACCAAGAGGGCAAACGCTCCAGCGAACGCTCCACAGGAGTACTATCGGCGGAACGTGTTCCTTCCATTTGCCGACTTCCTTGTCGCTGAGATCGTAAAGCGCTTCCCCACCAAATACCCAGCAACTCCCCTCCAAGGCTTGGTTACTACAAGAGACATGGACGTGGACGCCATTCCGGCAGCTGCAGAACGGTACGAAGGAGACCTAGAAAGTCCAACGGCCCTGCGGGGTGATGCAGCCCTCCCTGCCCTGTTGCCTTGGCAGATGAGATGGTAACTGGTGGAGGAGAATACGAATAAGAGACCAAAGTCTGCTGTCCAGGCTTTGCGTACCAAACTGCCGCCCACTAAACATTCGGATCTTACTCAGGCTACTCTGCACGCTCCCTGTCACCAGCTGCGAGGCAGAGCGGACGTTATCTGCCCTTCAAGCGGACCAAGACGCTCCTGATGATCCACCATGAATGAGGAGCGGCTTGAGGGCTTGCTGCTCCTAGCTGTCCACCGATGCATTCCGGTCAGTGCGGAGAGGGTGGTGGAGAAGTTCTTGGATAGCCGCACTCGAAGGATTTCAGAAGCGAAATACGGAGCCCCGGTGGAACTTTGGTATGTTGGTTGTTAATGGTTGGTGACTGGTGCGTTTTGCCTGGCCATGAGCTGTCTCGTTGCGCAGCGCCACTGGAAATGGCATGTTGGTTTTATATGGTTGTTGACGGGTGTTTACGTTATGAATGGCACGAACTTCGTCGCAGCGAGGGCGAAAAATCGTTCTGCGGTGTCGCTACGTTCTGTGAAGCAACAATGCTGCGTCATTTGACTTGTGCAACGGCCAAAATAGAAGCAGTACTTCACTGCTGATGACGCTGTTTGGGATCTTTTCAGTAGCGACTGAATCTTCGCCGAAATAAAAGTTAATGTAAAGGTAATACACCAGTTGCGTGAGAATATCGAGAATACAGCAGATAATACTCCTGAGTTGTAAGTATGATGGGTACCGGTGTTTGAGTTGAGAGTACATCGAATGAAGATAAAATGTTGCCACAGTCCATTGAATGAGGGATTTATTTAGTGAGCAATTTGCAATAACTTTGGCTGACGATATGCAATTTGGTTTTGAACAGCCGCGAAGGCAAAAAACCTAGAAATGACAGAAAATGGATCATGCAAAAAGATCATATAACTTCTTTGACGCTGATGGACATCCTGGAGAAATCTCCTTGCAGACCTAGAGAATATTTGAGAAGGAAATTTGTTTTGCAGAGACAGCCAAAGAAAATCATCCATTACCACAACCCGCTTGATATGGAAATGTAATGGTGTGCTTCAACACGAACCCATGCCACATGGACCATGACGTCGTTCCTAAGTTTTAACTGGGGGCTTTCCCTGTAATGATCCCCACCGGTGCTCCCTCTCCTTCACTCTTAATGAGAATTCAGTGGCTACAACTCTGACCCGAGAACAGGGCTTGAGTGTGCCTGGACACCGTAGATGGCTCCTGGCAGTAATAAAAAATCAGGCCACACCTAAAGTTGGACAATACACTGAGATCTGTCGCGACTGAGTAAATATATCCAAACAAGCAGACTGTGCCTTGATTCCAACGGAATCAGAGCCGAACCCGGATTCGCTTCCATTTGGACCGGAATTGGATTCGGAATCGATTCAGTTGGAAGTTTTGTTGAGCCGGATTCAGAACTGATTCAGCTAGCCTGCGGAAACACTGGAATCGGAAGCGAATCCAAAGGCCAAATGTCTGATGCCGCTCCTGACAGTTGAACCTACCACTTCTTTGGCATTAAGGAAATATGTATACAGCCACTTAAATATGCATGTACATATCCACTAAAGACTTCACTTCTGAGAGCAGTTTTAAGCAGTTTCATGTCTTATGGTCTATTTGTTTATGTTTGCGTGGGCCGGACATTGCCTGTTAGGTAGGCTGGTACGCCAATGAAGTTGAATGAATGTTGTGTCCCAAGATTCAGAACAGTCAACATCAGGTCAAAGGATCTCCAACTCAAGCCAAGATAAACATGGAAGAAAAGGATGCGCGAATATCACTTTTACACCAGCTTCTGGTGAGTAGGTGGTGTTACCATCTAACTGCATCCTCCACCGCCTTTTAGGTATTTTAGTAGTGACGAATGGTAATTGTTACTGACAATCAAAGTACGCACGCAGTTCTCACGGCATACTTACTTTCCTGGTTCGATTTCCTTAAGAAATAGGCATTATCAAAAGACGTACACCCATTTTTGTTTATGAAAGCGATCTATATTCAACATTTCATGCTGTGTATGACCCTCATCCTTCCCACGCCGCCTTTCCATAGCCAAAGACGACGCAGAGCTTTCTGTGGTTGCTACTTTTTTTACCGAGGCGAAAAGAGCACGCCATAATGAAAAACGTTCACTTATTGCAACAGGCGCCGGCAATGCCTTCTTATATTGAATCACGTCTCAAATCACAAGATCCAGCCTCAATCGACATATGAGGATAGTTTTTTTTTTTTATTCCATCAAATACTTCTTCACGACGTGATTTCGAATGGAAACCTTTCCAGAGCATAGACTGCTGTAAAGCCCACGCAGCGGTACTGCGATTCCTGTTCAACTGATAACTGAATAATTTTCCGCCTGCCTTAAATCCATTGATGTTAAGATTGTTCTCAATTGTTTCTTTTCTCGATGCGCGCCATCAGAAAATGCACGTCTGAAAGCCTTAAAATCTGTTTTCAGAGTTGGTTAGCATTCACTGCACAACACAGTTAAGTGGAACAATATAGAACTTTCTGTGAAAATATAGCTATAATCAAAATGCCATGTTCAAGGAGGATAACTCGATAAGCCATAACATATGCCGTGAAACATTGCACCTCAGAAAATCATGTCATTCCGCATCTATTTTCACCAGTACTTTAGCACTGGTGTTGTGTGGCAAAATGCATGGCTATCAGTACCTGTTAGTTAATGCATAGTATAATGTAAATGTTACATTAGAATCGGATTCAGATTCGGAATCAGGCATTTTCAACCACACTGGAATTGGATTCCGAATCGATTCCGCTTGTACTTTAACGCTGGGAATTATATTCGGATTCGGAGCCATCTGCCTGGGTATGGCAATGGAACTGATTCCGGTCAAGCAGAATCAAGCACAAGTCTGGGAACAAATCGAATTTGCGATCTTTCGTTTCTAGTATGATCAGGTCTCACTGGTCTCACTGAGCTGTGGGCCCCTCCCGCCGCTCCCCCCCCCCCCCTTTAAGGAAATCCTGGCTTCTCTCCTGGTTGAGTCGACTCCGCAGTGGATCAGCTAATGGGCTGCAACAGCAAATTAATGAGTGAGCCGACTAACTTTCCTCAATTTTCATTTCAGTCAGCTCTTGAATCGGCCCATATTGGTTTTGAGTCGGAATCGAGCCGGCACACAAAAAGGTAAGTCAACCACGAGTCTGGATAGTTGTGTTCAGAACACATGTGTTCCACTTCAAGCCTCCCCCGATCAAATTATTTTGAAAAACCGACACCTGTGCTATTGGGTTTCAAACGCCCATTCAAGCTACGTTTTGTAAAATTCGTTTAATAGCTGTGTGTTCCGTGACCTTTGGGCATGGCCAGTCACATGATGATGAATGTGTCGGCTGTGATGTTGAGATATTCGCTTATCATAAGCTTTTCTACAAAAAAGGCTGTCGCGATGAATTATATCTATTTATGGTGTACTAGAAATTTCGCGTGAAAAGCCGAGGGAAAATAGCTTATGAAGCCCAATTTTACTCAACAGTGCATGGAAACATGCTGCACATTTTCCTGTCAGTATTCGGCTGTGACGACCTTCCAAGGGTTCAGTAGCGTCAGTAGCAGTTCCTGATCCTGATCACTATTCAGGAACTAACCCGTTTGTTTCAATGCAGCATCGTCATGGACACAACAGACCACAGGGGGCTGCAAGTACCAGTCTTTGGTAATTTTTAACATCAGCCCTATGATGTAACATGAAAATACAGCGCCTGTTAATGCCATGCCAACTTCGAAACCCTCACATACCGACCAGCGTCGTGGTTAAGTCCAAGTGACGTATACCTGTAATAATTGGCGCGTTACATTATTTGCAAGCAATGTGCAAATGATGTCCCAATATTTGCCAAGGATGAGGAGGCGAAAAAGATACAAAATGGAGGCCATCCAGAAAATGGGTACAGCGGAAGGACTGAGCAATCGGAAAAAACTGAAGAGCATTGGAAGAGGTTTCTCAGGTTTACAGACACAATAAGGTGACATTACGGTTCACAAACAAGTAACGCAGAAAGGTGCATAATTCCATTGCAAGCGCAGAATAATCAGTGGTAGAAAAAGAACTATGTGCGCATGAAATGCAGCCTTGGCAGACAAGGTAAACAAGGAGTAATTTGAGTTACCACTATTGTGCGTGTGTCGCATGGGCGACGTAGACCGTCGTTTATGGTCATTGCCCCCTACGTCCACGGACGCGCGCCCCACTCCCGCCTGTCTCCCATAGCCAGTCGCGTCTGAGCAGAGCTCGATCAAAAGCGTGGTGTCGTGACCGAGTGGACATAAAGGGCGCACACCGCAACGTGGCGCGGTCGGTGGGACTCGATCCCGATGCCCTCGCAAAGACGTTCTCCCGCCTGACGGACCTGCTCCAAGATCAGGCCGCGGCATCCGCCAAGCGGGAAGAACGGCCTCTGACGCTGACCGAATCGGCCGCACAAGCTGGACAGCACGGCACTCTGATCGACTTTGACGCTGGACGCACCGCTGCCGCCGGTGCTGCCTCTGGTCCAGCCACCGGTGGTACGAGATGGCTGCGTGCGACGGCAACGCCCGCCCCCAGGCTGACGGAAGGTGTCAGCCTAAGCAAATTCGCCTCATGGCGGGACAAATTCGAAGGATATGCTGTCCTCACCGGATTGTATCCTCACCGGATCCTCACCGGATCATTGTACGACCTCCCGCCGGCGGGTCAAACCGCCGCCCTCGTTGCTCTACTCGACGACCAGTGGACGCAGACACTGCGTCATGGTCTGGACCTCGACGTCTCCTCGTCAGACATCCAAAGTATCATCTGCGCCATGGAAAGGCATCTGCATCGGCAGCGCAACGTCATTCTCGACAGTCGGGAGTTCTTCCGCCGACAGCAAGCGGACGGCGAGACGTTCAACGACTTTCGCAGTCGACAGACGACAGTCGCAGAACTACACCAAATCGCCCAGTTCTGCGACTTGTTCGCACTGCACAGACTCGCGGTTCCGTGACCGCACAGGTATCCGGGATGAGGACATCCTGTGTGCGCTTCCGAGCGAAAGCGACCTCACTCTGCAATCGGCAGTCAACGTCTGCCGTGCGCAGGAACATGTCCGTGAGAACTCTGCCGCCATGACGAGCGGCCCCGTCTACCCTCTGCCCACCTACCGTCGAAACAGGGCTGCCAGTGCCCGACGGCCGACTTCCAGCCGTCCAGATTGTCATCGGAGAGACACCAGCGGCTCAGACGACTGTGGGACCGAGTCACATCGGACGTCGGACAGGTGTCCCGTTTGCGGTAGCCATCCGCACCCCGACAAGCAGGTCTGCCCCAGAACACGCACGTCCGTGTTCTGGGGCCGCAGCAGGTCGCCGGCTGACACTGCCCAGCGGCTTGACCGCCTGCGCAGTGTCAGACGAGAAGGCAGCCAGCTGGTTCACTGGCCCCATCAAATTGCGCAGATCGGTGATGTTGGCAGGTGTGGGAAACTCAGCGATGGCCTTGCCCTTCCGCTGGTCGACGGCGTAGCCGTCGGAGGTTACAGTGTAGCCAAAGTGACTGACTGACGGCTCGGCGAACACCAGTTTGGCAGGATGCAGCGTGATGCCGGCAGCGTCACCCCGCCCCAAGATATGGATGACGTGCAGCAGGTGCTCGGCATACTGGATGTCGTGTGCCAGCACGTGGTCGCGTCTGAGCAGAGCTCGAACCAGCAGCGTGCGTGTCGCGCTCAGTGAACAGAAAGCGTACACCGCAACAACCATCATATATATCACAAGGCATTAAATGCATCCTCTGCCCACCTCAAACCTATCACTTGAAATTTTGGGTAAATGTAACGGGACAAAAAATTCAGGCGATTTTTGCTCCTTTACGCCTTTATGCTACATAAGACCTAGGCAAATGACTTCTGGGTACCGATGTAAGAATGTACAGAAAGATGATACAGCGGCACTGGCCTCGCTTTTCTCAATGCACAACTACGAATATCGTAGATTCTGCGCGGGTTTCAGCTCCCGATGACATCTCTCCACTTCGCATGATTAACGCCCATGAAATCGTGTCGCAAGAATACTGCGTCTTGCCCGTTATCTGATCCTAAGGGTTAAAACAAGCCAACGGAGAAACAAACGGACAAAAAAAACGAATAGCCCAAATCTGCGGTGGTGAGAAGGGTAAAAAAAGGTAAAGGTTTGGACCTTACCAAAGTACACAGCTGGTCCACTTGGTGGACAATGGGCGTGCACTGCCATCCTGATGGAGGGCAATGGCCCATGTATGAGCAGGCGGCCTCACTCACCTGACTGTGACCGACTACTGGTATCCTACTGCTTTGCATACGCACCTATCCAGCCGGCAATACAGCGCCGCCCGAAAACAACTGAGCAAGGCCAACTTGAAACAAGGAGTTCACAGCTTCGCAGATATCATGAAACGGTGCCACTGAATACGTATATCAGAACTGTGACCAGTTCACCACTGCAGTCTTTTAACACGGTGATCGGCAACAGGCCCTTATCGGGCGCTCGTGCTGGGATTGTTATTCGTCCCTCCGTTTTGTCGAATTCGCTCTCTGAGCGGTTTGGTGACGTGGAAACCTGCCCGCGGATGTCAGACGGTCGTTCCTCGGACGTCCAGCTGGACCGCCTGTCTGCGTCATGCAGGCTCGCGTGTAATTCCAGACACCCTTCGGTCCTCTGAAATGGCAATGTCGCCCGTGTGTTTACATCCTACCACAACTGTGGCACGTCGTGTTGCCCTATTCATTTTAAAGAGGTCGTTATTTCACGATTTCACGTACGCGTATGACGAGACATGGTGCCCGACGGAAGCAGGGCGCCTCTGGTGTATATGAAAACACCGCCGGTCCGTTCTTCAATCTGAGTTAGGATACTCTTTGGATCAGTGATATCGTTCTGCCTCATAAGTTTTGGAACCATTGATTCGTAATATGCAAGGTAAACCTAGAATCTAGAGATAAACCTAGAATCTTGAACTACTATCAACACAGAAACTGCTGTCACTACATCGAAATAAGAGACCAGCATTCAGGCGTCTGAGAAAAGCGAGTGACGTTGCATAGCGACGACCATGTCGTTACACTGTAAGGCAATGCAGTCCCTGAAGTAGCTGAAACCCTTAACTACAAGTATATTCCAAACGGATGACCGGCGAAGCCTAGTTTAGTCTAGCACACCCTAGGTGTGGGAGTCAACACATGTAGGGAGTTTAAGAAAGGGGACAACCCGGACCTGCAACAACGCACCGTGTACAAAAACCTTCAGCAGCGGGTCAAATCGCACCATGTGCTGGCATGTGCGACGCATGCAAAATGGAAATGGATTTGACAAGTGCGGGCAGGAGTAAGCTCATTGAACATGGATAAAAGCAGAAAAGTCTTGGAGGCCTCAGCGTTATACGATATTCAAGATTCAGAACGCCAGGTTGCAAAAGGAAATGTTCTTGGGTCCAAACAGCTGCCAAGTTTCGCTCCCAAAGCGTGTCAAGTTTTGGTCTGTCTGTCTGACTGTCTGTCACACTCCGACTCGTCACGCTCGTGTCGGAGAAAGGAGCATGAGAAATACTTCAGCTTGTTTCCTGACGACGTTGTCGAATCGAGAGTACGACGGTGCACCCGTTCATAAAAGCCTGCTTCTGCCGAAAGTCTTTTCAGCTCTTATGGCCTTGTTCGCAACATTGGTATCTCAGCACAGCATCGGAGGAACAGGCTCGGTAACACGCCGCCGAAGCTTGTGAAACGCTACCGTACGATGCCATCCAGTCAGGATGGTGAAGAACGTTGCTAAAGGTTAAAGAAGATGATCTCTGGTACCTCTGGCACTGCGATGTTTTGACGTGTGCTGTGAAATGCGGAATGCTTTCACTGGAAACTGAGTAACCCGATCTGCACTTTCCCAAAAGGCGTATGCACTCTGTGTACGAGTGCTTTGGTGGCTTCGATACACAGTGGTATGACGAGTGAGGACGATTCGGTGTGTTTCTTGAAACTTGAAAATATGTTTCAAAATACTGCCTTGAAAATCCGTTGTGCCTTCTTGAATTTCTTGCGCCACTGCAATTAATCCATATATTCATCCAAGTTCCTGATTTTGGGGTGGTATCAGTATGGTATGGTACGTACAGAAGCGCAATGACTAGTGCCATCTTTGCCAGAACCAAGGATATTTCTTTGCTGTAACTACACTCGCCATAGTGTTGCACTAAACCAACTGCCCCAAATCCATCTCTGACCATGCATTAGGAGCTATGGTTAAAGCTGCACACAGCACAAAATGGCACAACCATTTTCAGCGGCAAAACAAATTTTATTTCGCCTTGACAGATCAACAGAGCCCCATTTCTCGTGCCCTCGTTTCACCTTATTTTTTAGTACACACAATACGCCAGTTTCACATTCCAAATAAGTCGGCCAAACCGGCCCACCCCCGGTACAGGTGGCTCCCCACCCTCCGGAGGTGCGGCCGGCCGCACCGCGCTGCCCTCTCACCTGCCGTTCTTGGTGATGACCATTTCGGTGCCGATCTGGTGGAACTGCCGCCACAGTCGGCGGCCCTCCAGCGTCACACGCGGCTCGTCAACAGTGACGCCCGGCGGCGGGACGCACGCCGGCACCGGCCAGCCGCTGGGCGCCGGCACCAGCGCTGGCCGGGGCACCAGCGGCGCGCCCAGCACGGCCGGCTCGAACCGCATCGGCGCCGGCCCGCCGCGTGGCGTCACGAGACCGTCGCACACGGCACCCTCCGACGCTTGCAGCGGCGCACTGAGCGGGCGGAGGAGGCGCGGCGGCGGCCGGCCGCCATTGGTCGGCCCGCGCCAGGCAACCAATAGGCGTTCGAGGTGCGGCGCGGGCCGGTTGGCTCCGCCCATATCGACTGCGCGCGTCGAAGGGCAGGACGGGTGATGCGTCCGTGGACACTGGAGAGCTGGCGGTTCATCGATTAGGAGTTACGTTGAACACGGGAACGGCGTGCCACGATTTTTTGTGGAAGGACCCACAGAAACTGCGTTATAATGTGAGTGATGCGAATCCAGGCCATGTGCAAAACTGCGAGTCACCGGACTTCCAAGTATTGTCGTGAGCGGATGAGTGACCGTAGAGTGAAAGGTAAACAAACCTGACGCTGCCCAGTCCGAATGGAACAATGAGAGATTTCCGAAGGCAATTCTGAGAAAATATGCCTTTGGGACTATATTCGGGGTGGTGACTCTGCAGTGTAGCTCCATCCTATTTCTTGACGTCAGTACACCATTTCTTTAGTTTTTTTTTTTTATCCCAGTATGGTGTATGGAGGCGAAGCGTCAAATGGTTCACCTTTCCTCATCACCATGGGTGCATCGGGGGGACGGAGAACATATCCCGCTGATGATGATCATGATGATGATTTGAGCTCAAGGGTGCACCGACCGCTGGACCATGTGGCGCCCATAGCTTAAGTTCTATGAAGCAACAGAATGCAGAAAGTCAGCAAAAAAAGAGGCAACGAATTTCATGTGGAAAGAAACACAACTAAATAACGTCAGGGAGAACAATGCATTGATCGGCCTAGCACTTAGCTATACGGGTCAATAGATTACAGAAAGCCTGATATCTGCCAGAAAGCTGAGCACAATTTCCATATAACACCAAAGTATCAGACATGCTCAACGTCACGCTGACAAGCAACCAGCACGTGGTGCACTGCCAGTGGTTGGCAACATTGAGGGTAACATAGGGTACTACTCACTCTCCACAGGTCTCTACACACCACGGGTATCGGCGTCTGCGAAGGTGTGAGCAATACGTGGCCGGCATAGCGACACTTCATCTTTCCTCGACTTCCGAAAGCAGGACGACCATGTTGTCAGGCGGGGCTTCACATCGTTCAGTTTGGCGCTAGCATCGGTCCAGCTAACCTGACATTTTCCTAGCAGGAAGATGGACATGGTTCCGTGGTAGTCCCTGGCGGGAAGCGGCATGAGCGCGCGGAAGGAGCTTCCGCTGCTCGCTTTGCCACTGCGAACTCGTTGCTCGAGGTCCCGGCATGACTCGGGATCCAGCTCAGGACGACTGTCCTGCCAGCTCGTTTCGGCGATGTCAGTAGTAAAGAAATGTTCTAAACTATAAGATGTCTCGGATGAAAAGTAGTGTTGTTATTTCGTCATTTTCGGAAAAATTCAAACAAATTTCAGACCAAGTTCCGACGAGGAAGCCGTGCGAGGGTCCAAGATTGTCTGAGATCCAAGCTTGTCCAAGAAAATTCCGATTTTTTTTTAAAAAAAGTTTAACCCCTGCTTTCGGTTTCCAAACCGCCAGCACCATATGTACTCCTTGCATTTTTTTTTTATTTTCATAAGTATGACTTACTGTCATGGTTGAAGAAAGCAGGTGGAATGAAATGAACATGTTTTCCAATTTTTTAGCGGTCATATAGTATGTATATATAATTATGTAGCGCTGATCATCAGGCGGAATGCATGATGCTTTCATGATATCCCATAAACAAATGCCCCCATCCCATCCCTTTCCCACGCTCTGAACTTTTTCGTCTCGCACCTACGTTTTTCCTTACAGACAAAATAGTTTAGTTCAACCATTAGGCGCGGTCACTTCTAAAACCAAAAAATGTTTTTTTTGCACATGTGTAGTCTTCCTAATATTAGATTTACGTGAAATGCTATTGTTAAAAAATGGTAACTATAAGCAATTTTTCACAGTCTGGTAGCTCTTCAGCTTAACGGGCAGCCATATGACAACAAATGTGGCGCATCCTCCTGGGCTATCAAGCAAAATAGGCGTAGCGCCATCATCTGGATAGATTTGATGACCTTTCACCGCCTGAGCTCAAACGTATGATGTCATACCTGGTTGGGATTCGAAAACTTTCAGTACAGAAAATGATGCGGAATCCAGTGCAGTACGAAATGGCGTGTTAGGAAATGAATGGCAACGGGCAGCCGCCTCTGTTCGATGGCTTAGCAGATGTTACGATGATGATTACAAGACAGTGTGAAGACTGCCGTCTTCGATTGATGTTTACCTTCTTGCGTTGTTTTGAATGAAATACTCAGGCCTTAATATTTTACTCTAGTCCGAACTATGTGATATGACGGCTTTGCTCTGCTTGCGTAGTTGTGGTTGCCCGATTATGATTTTGCCCGATTTTACAGAGATATGGTACTCGGTGTGCCGAAAACAAGCAGCACGTGTTGCTACCTAACAGACGAAAACTGTAGATTTCCTTAGTCATGTTCTTTCGTATCAGACAGAAAATTTAGAAAACTGTGTTATGTTGCAGTTTTTATTTGGTTGGTGTGATATGCCTGATTATAGATTGTGTTATACGGAGCTCGGTAACATGTTCTGCAGTTTTCATGATATTAATGGCAGAAAATTTTGCGTATGATTTTCGTTGCACTTATAAGCTATTGCAACATTACAGAAATCATAGTGAAAATCATAGTCACAGATCAGTGTTGTGTGATTGTAAGCATGTGCTCTGCAATGACTACCGACTGGAACAAATGCTGGCTAGTGAATAAGGACGCTTGTTTGCCTGGTGCGATTGTTGAATAGCCTCCAGCGAGCGGTGAACTTCTTCCGTTGCATCTTTGCAGTATGACAGTTCCAGTGGGCCTCGGAATTGCAGAGCGTCATTGAGCCCTGCTGAAGTCATGACAAGGCAGCCCTGAAATCACTTCAATTAGTGTAGACCTCTGGCTGCTTAGCGGGTGCTCAGACTCTCTCCCGAAATTCCAGATTTGGGTGTGGCTCTTCCGATTTTCACCTTGTTTCTGTGAGGTTCGTTTGGACCAGGATCTGTAATGTGCATGGGACCGATTCCGTCCCCCCACCCGAAATCTGGTGAATGTATTGGCGGTTCTTCCTCGGTTTAGATCGCGAACTTTTCCTTGTGGCCTGTTCTTCACAAAAATGTCTTTAAAATTTCACATTGTTCCCAGAAGTGGACTTGGGAGCTCCAAACTGGGGTCAGTGTTGGCAAATTTCCTCAGTTCGCTGTAAACTTATTGTAACTATTGTTGCAGTTCTGTGATGAGAAAAAGCACCAGTAGTAGGTTTTGGGCATTGATGAGTTGAAATGAAGTATCGAGAACATAAATATATGAAAAACTTTGCCTGTTTGATTTTTAAATTCCACATGTTCCTTTTTCACAATTTTGGGTTGTAAACGGGGAGAGGGATATGAATGAGAAAGGATATGAAACATAAGCCTGTACCTCTCACCTTCATCAGCTCCACCACATGAGGATGTAAACATTTTAACCCTTATTCTACTCGGTAAACTAACTGGTGGCGAACAGAATATCCTTTAGGACTGTGCTAACGCCGCCTCTGCCCAAGTAAAAACAATGATGTACGTCCTAGACACGTATTTAAACACATTGGTGGAGAACATTATCACTACATTATATGTAGTGATACACTACATACTGATATCTTTACACATGAATCAGAATACACTGATGTGCTCTGGTTAGACGTCTTTTTAAAACTCTGTCTGCTTTGGGGCGCACCAGGCCTAGCCTGAAGCTGACATGGGCGTTTTCCTGACCTTAAGTGCGCCTCTGGACCAAAATAGACCTGAGTTGGCCACCGAACTGTGATGGGGGGGGCTATGCTCACCTGACAAAACTGTATCTAGTTGATGCAGGTCAAAGCAAAACTGTTTTCAAGCGTGTGTTTTCGGCGGCTGTTGCAGATAAATTTAGTTTCAACAAAACAACGAAGTACCAACCTGTCCAGACAGTTAAATGCATTGTTAAATCATAATCAATTACTCCATTCATCAGACCAACCGTTGCACACGGTATCCAGTGTATGTACATGTCTACCTATTTTATGGATTGTGTTTTATGACATTGCTAAAATACACTGTTTCGTTGCAATTTCATGTCTTAAGTGCCAGTTGGCTGGGGTAAAGGGCCTGTGGTCACTGGAGCTGTGGAGCAACCTGGTTTTGTCCCTTCTAAACAAAGGGACCAGTATTCTTCAGGAAGTTCCTCTGCAAACTCTTCAGATGAAGCACCTGGTTTCTCTGACCAGGAGGAAGGCTCAAAGGGTGAAGAGAATGCTCCTGGACCAGCAAATCTTGGTCATGCCGGGGATGATGGCAGCAATGAAGAACCATGACATTCTGCTGCTGAGGTGAAACTTGATAATCTGTAAAAGTTATGCACCACCGGTGTTGCAGAATTTTAAGTCCCACGTTATGCAAAATGCAAGTAATGGCGCACCAGTCATTAATCATTGTACAACAGAACTGTAATTGCTGTTTCATGCAAGCTATTTGAATAGGCTCCTTCTTCCCGCATCATTGCAGAGGGAGGACCAAGCAGGAACAAGCTGGCCAAAGGCTGGGAGTTCCTGCTAGTGTTTGACACTTGTAACATACTATCTAGCAAACAATAATGTCATACTGGTTTGATGCCCATTATAATGTGTAGCAATTGCCTTGAATGGAACGTTACAGATGTGAGCACAGTTTAAAGTCGTTGCAGGAAACGAATGTCTAAAACATGCATTTTCAGGATTGGGATGACTATCTCGACCATGATGCTGGGGAGAAGCTGATGACCGCTGGTGCTGTCACCAGGACAGAGGCAGTCCTCCTTCTGCTCGTCTTTTTCTTCTCCCACGGGCTGACGTTGAGTGCTTTACGTGACCTTGTGACGCTCATAAATACTTTGTTTGGGTATGATGCGGTCCCAAGATCTGTGCATAAGCTTGAGAAACTGATTAGTGCATTTTCATCTGCAGCCAAATTTCACTTCTTTTGTCCATGTTCTGTGCTGCTTCATTCAGCAAGGGAGGGATCACAGGGTGGGCGAAGGCTATGGTGTAGAGTCTGTGAGCAATAGTGTCCTGCAACAGTTGGGAAGGGGAACAACTTCTTTGCCACAGTGTCGGTCCAATCAGCTGAAGCACATTCTGAAAAGTATGGGTCCTTTGTGAACTTTACAACAGCAGCAGGTTCTGATGTCAGATATCCGTGATGGGAAGATGCTAAAATCTGATGGACGAGACAGGCACAGCCCAGGTGTTCTCTTTGCTCTTTAGCACTGATGGGAGCCCTCTTTTCAAGTCGAATGGGGTGTCATTATGGCCCATTACAGCATTCATCAATGAACTGGCCCCACAGGTCAGGTTTAGGCTACACATTTTGGCAGGAATATAGTCTAGTGCAGGCTCAGTTCCTATGTTCCTGTTTTTTATGCTTTCGTGTCTGGGATGGAACAACTATGAAAACATGGGATCAACTGGTTCCATGAGGGGAAAAAGGTCATTTCAAAGGTATGTGCTGTCTGTGCATGTCCTGGTACGTTACGTAGATCCGCTTAGCAGAACCTGATAAGATTTAGTAGTTTGTATGGCTGCTCTTGGTGCCTTCACCTGGAAGATTTATTTTTAATCAAATGAAGTACCCTACCCTCGACATTACCAGTGAGCAGAGACGTGATCGGACCATGCGGGCGGACGCGCTCAAGACAATGCAGAAAGGTTGCACCATCAACGGAGTCAAAGGTCCATCATGCTTGTTAAACCTTCCACGTTTTGATCTTACATTAGGTTTTGTTCCTGATTACATGCATTGTGTGTGTCTGGGCGTCGTCAAGATGCTTGCTGAAATGTGGCCGTCCTCCAAAAATCATGCGGAGCAGTTCTATATCGGCCAAAGAAAAAACTGATGGAGGTCAATCCTCGCCTTATAGAAAGCACGGGAATATCACGAGTCAAAGCCTTGTGCCATAATTCATTGGGACTAAAACGTTTGAACAACTGTGAGAGGTCATCAGACGGCACAACAGGCCTTGGTTAGGTACGCCAAGGGGTTTGACCCAGGAAGAAAAGGTTGCCATGGAGCCTGAGGTGCGTCTGTCGTCTGACACTGGAATATTCTTTTTTTGACAGAATAGTGCATACAGGAACGCTGAACAGCACTTCTGACTGATCAACAAAACGATGAGACTGTTTTGTTGCCGTTGAAGGTGGAAACTGCGTCGAGGCCATCGCGCTGGTTAAGTTGCTTGTCGACAACGCATACGAGTTCATTGTTTTCGGCAGACCAATGCACTCCTGTGATGCCGGTGAATACCGCCACTTACCCCACCACATCCGAGTCCTGAAGCCAGGTGGCTCCTTAATAGCCGTTAGAAGTGCCTGCCTGAAGGCGAAATGTGTGGCCGTGCCTTTGGGACGCAGAAGACAGCGCATAGGCGAGATTCCCAGCGTGGCTTGGGGCGACTAGTTTGTTGGTGGCTCAATGGCCACTTCTGGTGGCTCGGCGGCCATTTACTGACAGCTAGGTGGCCGACGGGGATGGTTTGCTACCGCCTCGCCCCAACCCCCCCATAATATTTGCCGAAATCGTTCGTCTATTCCACATAACTCGTTGTTTTATGTGCTATTGTTGTGCATTATTGTCACTTACGTGAATGTAGTGAAATGTTCCCATCGCAGCTGTGCTCCTCCATGAATACACATTGATGGTTGCACCTTGCAAGTGTCTGTTTACTCACGAAGCTTCGCAACGACCCATTGTGTGGCAGTGGGTTTTGCGAAGATGAGTTTAACATTTAGATCATTTGATATCGTCAATGCTCTGCACGCTCCACGGAAGTGAAAATGAGCCGGATTCGGACAGTACGATTCATTTCTGCGGATATGATATGTACCATTGGACTGGCTAAAACCATTAGATGCCATCAGACCATCAGACCATTCCCATTGGAGACCATTAAGCCATCCGGCCATTCCCATTAGAGACCATCATACTATTGGATACCATCCGACCATTAGACCGTGCCCATTAAAGACCATCAGAACCATTGGAAACCACCAGGACCATAAGGATTTTTCTAATGGTTTTTAATGAAATTTTTCGAAGGGCCTGACACTGTTAACCAAACTTTCAACTTAAGCACCAATGACACCAAGTCACAGTCAAGGACAAATGTTGGGACAAAGAAATGTGGGAATGCAGTCATTCTGCAAAATATAACACTGTTGTAGGGGACGTGAATCCATGGATCAAATTATTGGTCTTGTGGGCTGGGAGGGTGTACCTACAAGCAGGTCTAAAATCTGAATTCACCAGGAATGCTATCACTGTGAACTGACCACGTACCACGCTCCTGCCTACCACTAGTTCATGCACCTGCCTACCTGTGGTTACCTGCCCGAGCTCTGCAGTACTGCACCTGTCACCACCTATCTCAACACGGGCCGCGGCGCCGCAGCCCGTGGCGGCGGTGTGGCCATCGTATGTCGGGACGGCCTGAGCATGAACGTTCTACCGATTACCAGTGCAGGGTCGTCCTGCGAGTCGCTGTGGGCCTCGATTGCTGGTGGGCTGGCGGTGGGCGTCGCTGGGTTGTCGTTGGCCTGGTTTACGTCCTCCATCCGAGCAGATGCCAGCCGGCCTGGATGATCCGTATGACCAACTGCACGCCGCCGTGAGCCTGGGTAAACCAACCTTTTGCTTAGGCGATTTTAACATTGACCTGTTGCGCCCGGACGGCCCTGGTGTACGCCGATACAAGTCGGTTTTAACCCTACTCCCGGCAGGGGGGCTGAATCCGTCCCCCTCGGGTTTTTTGCTTGCCAATTCTAGGCTTTTTGGCGCAGCTTCACGAAACTCGGTGACTATTCCTAGCTGTTCTTTCTACGTACTGTGAAAAAAAAAAATTTGAAATTCTATTTTGCTCAGGGGCGGAGCCAGGCAACGTTTCTGGGAGGCACCTCAGGCAAATTTTCACCCTGTTGAGGGTAAAAGGAAAATGACTGCCAAAGACAGCGGTTTTAAGATGGAACTTAAAACCTTATATGGATGTACAGCTAAATAGTTGGGCAGCGTGCAAATACAATTTTGTTCATCTGAGATCATTTTCCAAGGTCAAGTCAAGGTAAAAAGTCGAAATTTGACCTTATAGTAATAATTTCGGTGGTATTTTTTGAAATCCCAAACCCGGAATATACATGACGTAGAATGGTGCCCTCTACCTGTGTATCTAATTTCAGCTTGATATCGGATCGGGTCACGGAGCTATGACCTAGAATGTCAGTGCGCGTACCCTATACCACAATAGCCGTAAAATGGAATTTTTTGAAACAGAGTGAATTCAAATGATTGAAAACGTTTACGGATAATATTAAATGCACACGAGATCATTCCAAGTGATTCCAAGGTCACTGGAGGTCATTTAAAGTCAAAGGTCAAGACTTGATTTGAAGAGCATGTGACCATGACAGTTCCCCTTTTTTCCTGTCCCTGGCACCGCCAATGCTAATGTTATGCAAACATTGTAATACGATTTGTATTATTTAGCATAATATGACTAGCAGAAGCCAAAAAAAGTGTTTTTGCCTTTTTTGTTCACTCAGTTGTTGAAAAACTAATCTTCCTATTTTTGAAATCCTGTAAACGCCCATGAATTCTTTCCAAAATTTCACATGTATGGACCAACGGAAAAAGTCCCGTCCATAATCTCTCGATTCATGTTAATTTCATTAAAATTGTTCCATAAACAACGGAGTTATAAGAAGTCCAAAAAATCCCCCGTTTTGATTTTTTGCCCCCTATATCTATCCTTTCCAGAATTTTGAAAGCTTCTTGTTATAGAAATGTAGCTTACGTCATGGCAAATCGTTTGCCGTTTGTTGCGATGAAATCAGACGAGCAGTTCTCGAGATCTCGGGGGATGAATCCGCCCCCCCCCCTGCCGGGAATCGGCCGTACCGTCTAGCCCCCCGGTAATAGGGTTAAATGACCTCAGTCTGTCTCAGCTCATCCGAGCACCGACGTACCTTTCACCGACAGAGTTACTCTTGGATCACATAATCACAAACGTACCGCATTTGGAGTCAGCCGCCCGGGTGCTCTCGGAGCCGATCGCTGACCACTTGACCATTGTTAGCGCACCTTTCTGCCACCCTCGCTATCGCCCGACGCCCTTCGCTGCTCGTCCGTGGCGTAAGGTGAATTGGGACGCACTTTGACTGCAGCTTCTGCAGTCCGAGACCAGGGTTATCGTGAAACGCTGATTGTTCGTAAGCTGGAGGAGTTTATGCGTGTGTGTTGGAGTGCGGTTGATGTGCATTGTCCTCTCAGAACGATGACCCCTCGTCGCTCCCATTGCCCATGGCTTCAGACTAACCCTGACCTGCGGCCACTGATGCAGGAGCGGGACGACGCATATCGGAAGTGGCGTCAATCCCGAACCGAGACCAATGTGGCCGCATACCGACGCCTTCGTGACAGCGTTAAGAGCCTTTTCGCTCCGGCTAAGCGCAACTTTCTGTGTGGCAATATGCTTGGCGACCGTGCCAATTTTTGGAGGTACATAAAAAAACTTCGCTTTTCAGCCCGCCAAGGGGGAGGGGGTGCCGCCAGAGAATCGTCCGCTGAGCAGGCTGATGACTTCAACCGCCACTTTGAGTCCGCCGGCCCTCGTATTGCTGCCGAGATGGCAGCGGGCAGCCACGGTGACACTCCGCTTCCGCCTAGACCACCATGCGTGACCATATCAAGTCTAAGTCTGTCTCCTTCGACTCTCCCTGAACTCCCGAGAGCTATGAGTGATTTGTCATCGTCGAAGGCGGTAGGACATGACGGCGTGCCGCTGTATGCGCTGCGAAAATGTTTCCCCGTCCTCGGGCCACATTTACTTAATCTGATCCAAGGCCTTCTATAGGAGGTATGGTCACCAAGCGATTTGTTTACACTCTGCGCAAGCCGTTGTGTGACGTCACTGGGAGTGACTCCGTCGGCGCCCGCCATGGGCACTGAATAAGCAGCCCAGATCTGGGCCGTCGGACGCTTGTGCTTTATCTTCGCCCCGATTTTAACGGACACAATATCATGCGGCGTGCCAAGTTTTCATGAAAACAAAATAATAATCTGTAAGAAAAGCACATGCATTATGTGACTGCCGTGTCGGTGGCTCAGTTGGTTCAGCGTCTGTTACCGCTGCCCACCATGGCCAGGTGGGTTCGAATCGTCTCGGCCCTCACTTTTTCTCCTGGAGGCCACTTAACCCTCCAAGCGACCCACAGGAGATGCTGAATAACGCGCGATCGTGTGGGTCACACCCGCACGTTAAACTTTCGCCTCCGAATTATGCAATTAGGTTGGCATAGCGCGATCCGGTGCAGAGCAATTTGTACCAACGCTGCTCAGCACGGGCTCTGGCTTCAAAGCACCCCAACGAACCATTCGTATCTTTTTTTAAATAATGATAATACATCGGGTCACAGGCGGGAAACACGATGGCCTATTCCAACATTTCTCATCACGACCACGACGTCTCCGAGTGGCGCGGCAAACGGGGACACCTCTCAAAGCTGAGCTCTCTCTCTCTCTCGCGACTCTATTCAGTTCCTTCCGACACACGCGCATGTCAGGAGAGGCAGTGCAACCACCGCCCCAGGCCACATACGGTCAACCGGTCGGCCGCGAAGGCCCGCCGGGTCAGCGGGCCGCAGGCGCCGGCGTCCGAGCCCAGCGCAGTCATGGCTACAAAACACCTCCCCCAAAGACGTGGACGAGACCAACCCACACCTCCGGCAATAGACACCACCGCAAACAGAACAAAGCAACAGCCAATAACAATGCAGTCACCCCCATCAAACCGATCATCACTGTTTGGCCTAGTTACTACTCTGCTGCCGTACCTTTCACACGTAACGATACACTGGCTCGGACCAGTTAACCGAGAGTTTTTGCGGTCGCTGGCGTCATCGCAGCCACAGTCCAGTCCGCAGCCCGCCTCGTGGGCAGCACTGCTAGAGCTCTAGCGACCATGCGGTCGCTGTCACACGCAACGCCGTCGACGCAAAGGCCGCTGGAGTCGTCATATCCAACGTCGTCAGGGCCGTCGTCGCGGCTGCCATCGCCCTTAACGCCGCCGTCGCCGAGTGGCGGCCGCTGGAATCGAGGCAATTGCCGTCGCCGTTGTCTCAATCCCTGCCGCCACTTTGCGAGGCCGTCACGAACGGTCGCGGGGGCCGGAGATACCGACTGTTGCGAAAGTATATGCGCTCGCTCGGCATACGTACCTGATAATTTTGTCACCAGCCAATGCCCATGACGGTTCCCGATCGTTCCCACAGACTCGCCTTGAGGTCCTGCACGAGGACGTGCTGTCCGGTACGGAGAGGCCGGAGCGGGCGGGCGCACATGTAGTTACAAATGTAGTTACAGGCGTTCGAGACGACATACATGTCGTTACATGTACAAAACTACACGTTATTATTACGTGTTGTCGCATTTAGAAATTTCAGTGGCATTTTTTGCGTCATAATGGCATGCATCAATTAATTGACCATTGCCTTATGATACCTTTAACGCAGGCTGCAACCAGTTTCAAACTTTGATCTGTCTGGCATGTCAATGGCAGCTGCGCAATCCAGATGTCATTACACAATCCAACCGAGCAAAGTAACATGAAAACAAGACAGGTGGCACGGAAGGAGGCAAACTCAGGAGTCACACTGCACCTTCCATGCTCTATTGTTCTCGTAAATCAAGCATACATGATAACACGTGTCTTCTTCCACATATGATAAATTCACTAGATATTACTTGCAATTAGAATTAATTCACTTCATATTCACAAATCTAGCATTACATGGTCCAGATGTAGTGAAAGACTGCACAAGTAATACTGAGATTAGTGACCTTCCAATGATTTACGTAAGACACAAATAAAGAACAAACTGGTAAAAGAACAGTACGCACAAAACACCCAACAAAAAGTAAATCAGCCAGACATGCTTATTACTTGGTGTCATCAGCACTCCGCAAGCACCGGTAGAGGTACATGCTGCTGTGAGGCTGTGGAAAACAAATACTGTCAAGACTGCTGAATGCCTGACTGACTGACCTGAGTGACGGAAAACTATTGTTTGCAGAATGAAAAGCTGCAGACAACTCAGAGGCTTATCAAATTAAAATGCATTTTCACTGGCATCAATGATGCAATAGTTTGACCCATTTTGCTTTTTGGCACAGGCCACTCGTATATCTATGCAATTAATTCTTGTTCTTAGTGTGGTGTACCTACTGGGATTGATAGTTGATATCTACTTGCAAATTAGCACCAAAAGCTTGTCGTACCAAGAAAAATAGCACACCCTTTCCAATATGGCAATAAACTAATGGCAAAGCTAGCACTAGCACATCCAAACAAATATGTCAGTTGCTACCCAAGTAGTGTCGCAAATAATAATGCATTGGGTGGGCAACAGGGCCATGCCCCCCCCCCGCACCTGAAAGACTGGGCAAGTCGATGCAGGTCTGGAATCTGAAGAAAATCTAAGCAGCTTTTATGCAGAAATGTTTGTCTTACAACAGTTTTTTAGGAAAAATGAAGCAGAGTCCAATGAGTTTTTACACTCAGTACATCTTTTTAAAATTTGGTCCCCCAAACTGGCAAAAACCAGTGCTCTGGATCCACCCTTAGCCACAAATCCAATACCTTGGCATGCATAATGAAGGATTTTTGGATGGTAATGCACCACTTCTCAGCACAGGTTTGGTATTGGCAACCACTCTTCTCACCACATATAATGGCCCACAATTTGCCTCAACAACGTATTCCATGCAAACTGCTGCATTAGATACGTTAGATTTCTCTCCCCTAACACACCTGTGCCCCTATGGTACCCTGGTACCTTCTTTTGGGAACCAAAACAAGGACAAGCTAAGCTCTTGGCATTTACCTTTACCACCAACCCGCAATCAACCCAATCAACCGGTGAACACAGCACAATTAGTTGACATCTTTGCTTGCCAGCTCAAATATGAAATGAAGGATACAACAATACCTAAGCCACCAACACTTAGATGCAAAAGGTATGGCCACAATTACAAGTCTTTAATGTTGTTAAAAAGTGCCACAGAAACATCACAACATTGGCAGGTAATGTAAGTCATAAGGCACCACTGAAATCATTTCTGCCCTGTACTGCCAATCCCAATTTAAGGCCACTGCCACTGCCAGGTCGAAGCCACACACCAATAAAAGTGGAAATATTTGGTACATAAGGTATTAGAAATGTCAACATGAAGATCCAGTCACTGCAAAATCCAATCCTTTCACATGGGCATTTGGTTTTTTGAGCATGCCAAACTGCCTCATGGCTTACTGCTGTCAAAGTCAATTTCCGGCGTGGTGCGAAAGCAAAATTAGCCTAAATAAAAAAAATCATTTGTGACAACAGCTTCTTTACAATACCCAGACAAAAAGCATATTAAGAGCACAGAAACCGCTACGCAGCCGGACCCGCCGCTTCACAGCACAATCAATCGTTGCCAGTGGCCGCTGGATTGTTCATGTTCGACTCCCAGCAACTCTCTCCCAGTGACGTCACTCCGGGGTCGTTGCTAGCACAAAAGGCTTTCCGATGGCCGATAACACTGGTGACACCCCTCTGATCTGATCAACAGCTCTATCTCCAATTGTGTTTTCCCTTCCTCCTGGAAGATGGCCTCTGTTCTTCCTCTTCACAAATCAGGCCCGCGTGACATCGCCAGCAATTTCAGACCTATATCTCTTACCTGCGCTGTCGAAGATATGTGAAAAGATCGTGTGCACACAGTTGTCTTCTTATCTCGCTATCTATAATCTTTTAGCTCCATCATAATATGCATATAGACCATGGCACTCGACCGAGGACGCCCTGGTTGACGCTATTGAGTGGATGGTGCGTCGGATTGACGGTGGCCATGTCGTCGCCGTCACCTCGATTGACCTCAGTCGAGCTTTTGACAGTGTCGACCATGACTCCCTCCTGACCAAGCTCCAATGGTACGGCATCGACCCTAGGTGGTTCGAGAGCTACCTGGCTGATCGGCGGCAGGTGGTGAGAGGTGGTTCTCTCTCCCTTCCTCTCTCCCACGGTGTTCCGCAGGGGTCCATTGTCGGTCCTATCCTCTTCAGCATCTTCACGAACGACCTTCCATCCTATCTGCCTCACGGATGTCTAGTATCCTATGCCGATGACACCCACCTGCTAGACTCCGCACATCCCGATCATTTATCCATCCTAAAATCCCGGCAAGAAGAGACTCTCCTTGCCGTCCAATCCTACTTTACATCCAACACCTTGGAAATGAATCCATCCGAAACAACCCTGATCCTTGTCGGCACAGCCCATAACCTCAAGAAGACCACATCCTTCCATCTTAACTTTGCCGGCCACATACTAACCCCTTCTTCTTCCGTGAAGATGCTGGTGGTCACCATCGACAGCTCCTTGTCCTGGGAGGAACACACATCCAAGGTTACCAAAAGTGCAACTCCATCCTGTTCTGTTTGTATAAGATACGTCACCACCTTACGCCCGAGGTCTGTACACTCCTAATCCAGCCTCATGTTTTCCCCCACATCCTTTATTGCCTTTTGGTCTGGGGCGGGGCCGCGTCGTGCCACCTTAGCAGAGTTCCGAGAGTGGTGAACTTTGGGGCCAGGATCATCTGCGGGGCTCATAAGCGGGATTCGATGTCGGCCACCTTGAGGGCACTAGGCTGGCGAACCGTACGTGACCTATTTGCGAGGCGCGACAGCATTGGTGTCTTCCGAGCCCTGAACAACTCGCGTACTCCGGTGGCGATCCGGTCCCTGTTCATTCCACGTACCGCTGTGTCCCAGCGTGTAATCCGGGCGTCGGCGGCCGGCGCCCTAGAGACGCCGATTTTCCGTCTGTCTGTGGCCCGCAGGGCTTTTTCGTATTGCGCCTCATCCTGGAACCTCCGGCCGCCGGACGTCACCGCCTCTCGAACCCGTGGAGAGCTTGTACATAAACTTGACGAACTTTCTCCAATAACTTGACGTGTCTGACTGCCTAGTTTTACCTGTATGACTACTGCGCATGTGCTGTACTGTAATAACTAGGATCAAACAGTAATCCACGCAGTGGAAAGATTTGCAAATAAACTGAAATGTAGTTTTGTTTCAGACTGTATTTGCTTATGTTTCAATGCTGCCACATTCCTACCACGTTGCAGTAAAAAGATTGTGCCCGGAAAAAGATCCCAGAAATGGATGTTCATAGGGCCAAAGTTAAACTCAGTATATCTACCAAAACCGTTTCATGCTTAACTCTTCCCCGACGGGGGGGGCCGTTGACCGCCCCCCCCTGAGGTTTTTCCAGCATTGCGTGAGAACAAACACAGCGCCATGAAACGTCGTGTACCTTTTGCTTGATCATTTTTACACCTTGTGTCAAAGTTCTGACCTCAGGTCAAGTCAAGTGTCTGACCCAGGTCAGGCCGAACGGACCTATGTCCAAAAAGGCTTAGCGCCCTCTAACTTTTTCCGAAAACAAGATATCACAATACTTTCAGGGATTAGTGACCTTGATAGATGCAACAATCTGCTATGTAAGATTTTTTGGAATTCACTGGGTCATTGACCTAAGGTCAAGCCCATTTGTAGGACATGTCGTCCTTTTTTTCGGAAAATGGCAGAACTTTTCAGATCATTTTTAGTGTGGAATGAAGCAGACATCTAGTTATCGTTATTGGACAAAGCATCAATGACTTCCAGCCATTGACTTGAGGTCATGTCAAGAATAACTGTTGTGAGCCAAAATGTACCACCGTAAAATCAGCGATGAGTTACTCAGAATGGGTGGAAAATGGCAGAAATGGCTCGCACAGACGTAAGTAATACCAAGAACCTCAAAACGTTTAAAAAATTGCATATTCTGGAAATAAACAGGCTCTCGCGAATAAAGCTCCGCCAATTGCGTAGATTGGTAGCTAATCAATTTTTCCAAAGTTTATGCATGAGAAACAAACACTAGAACCGCTTAGATCAATAAAATTTGCTTAGATAGGCTTATCTTGGGAAAATAAAGGAACGCTAAAATTAGTTCCCCTTAATTTCCTACTGCGTACGGCTGCGGCGCCCGCCGACAACCAACGAAAAATTGCCGTGTGTTTAACTCAACGTTTCGGAGTATATATTGAACAAATCTGAGAAATTAGACGTGTATCGGTATCTGAGGACCTTAACTTGTGCGTTGCCGCCTTTACCCTATGCGTCATTAGTCACAATCCTTGAGATTCAGGCCGCTTCTCGGTCTCATACAATGGGCTATAAGAAAACATACATAGGACTTACTTTTTATCTAAAACTAAAAATGAGACCAATTTCGAGCTCTACTCGTCACAAGCTTTCCAACGGTATGCTTATTTTTATCGTGCGATCAATCGTTCGTGAGTTAGAGGGGGCGGCGAGCCGACCCCCCAGTCGGGCGTGATCGTCGCCGACTGACGGCCGTGCGCGGATTAAATAATTGCCTCCCTCAGACCCACTGCAGGTTGTGAACAGCTGATCAGCCAATAAGTAGCTTGGCAGTTTTTTAGGCATAGATTTTCCGAGAGGAATTTAAGCCGGTTTTTATTAATTTAAGCCAGTTTATAGCAGTTTAAAAGTTGTGTTCATTCAGTATGCTTTGACAGATATTCAAGGGAAGCTTTTGTAATAATTTCTGTGCATTTCGAATTCAGACAGTAATGGATACTTCGGTCCCTTGTGGAGGCAAGCTCCGTTATAGGATTTTGCACACAATGGAGTACTCACGTTGGCCTGCACTCAAAAAGGAATTAAATGGATATTTGGAAGGACGAAATACCGAACGTAATAAATACGTCGGTTTTTCCTTTTGAGATCAAATTATCTTACATAAGAGTCAAACTGAATGGACAACGTCAGGGTTATCTAGTCGTCCCTGTGTAGTTTGGTTTTTCTCGCCAGTGTTGTGTGACCCTGCAAGGGCGGGCCGCAACCAGACTGAAGCGGATTGTGAAGCCGGCATTAGGATGTGATTCTGCGCGGAGTTTTTCGTTCTGAAAATTGCACTTTGTTTGTACTTATCCTTCAACTAAACTTTTAGTAACGCTTACGCTTTTTACCGAAAACTCGGTATTAAGTTTTACTTTCAGGAAGACATGAAACTGGGGAAGCACAACATAGCCGCGTCCAAAGACAAAACCACTAAGATGCTGACACGTGCGTGCAACATGCCATCGAATGTTTAAATACGGGATAAATGTCAAGTCAGGACGAAACCTTAACGAGAGGCATCGGAGTGTTCGCACTCCCTGTGAGGGGCACTCGGGCTCGTAGCAACAGTGTTTGGAGGGACGCGTCCAACGCGAACGCACCGAGCGTGCCATGTTGAAAGGTCACAGTATCACGCAACCATCTCAGCGTCTCGGCCCCTGATGCTTCGGCGGATAGGGTATTCACTGGGCGACTGGGCGTCTAGTCCAAGGCCTTTCTTCAGCTGGTAGCTCACCGGACACGCTCCTGCCTTGATGCGAACCGGACGGGAACCCGTGCCATTGTGAGTCCTTTGGGCACCACCCCGGCGCCATGTGCCTCACACTGGGAGCTTAGCTGGTTGGTCTGATTTTGTAGTGTTATTTTGAGAAGCCTGGGCTTGTGCAGCAACCTCCATTCCTCGAAGGGACAGACCGTGAGGTTCATTTCCATCTGGCTGCTTGGCATCGCACGCCGTCACGTGACATCGCAGCTGCCTGACTTACTGAGGAAACTGAGTGGTAATTGTATCTTTTTGGAATGCACATTCCATGTTATCCTGCCCACGAGTCTGTGAGTGGAACGTTCTTTGCCGGGGAGTGGTTGAATGACATTTCGAAATGGATGAGCAGCACTGGGCCGTTTTGCATTACGTTAGCGCTGCTTTTCGACATCGTACATAGCATCAGTCACGTGCACCGATCCTTTCTCAGCATTCCTTCCGTTACGAATTTCGAAGCAGGTACACTTCAATTTTTTTTTATTTTGAACATGGTCTTTCAGGGATGCTGCAGATAACGATTTGGAATCGTGGGCCCTCCGACTGCGAGGCCATATGGCGCCCTTCCTACACGCGTACGCTGGGGGCATGCATGCCCTTTGAAACTCAGATATCTCCAGCATTACTGTTATGGGCGTTGCATATGAGTAATTGCCCGAACAGCATCGTTTACATCAAAGATTATTTCACCTGAAGCAGATTAGCATTTTAATAAGCTCATATCAAAGGGGTCAACAGTAAGATTCAGCCCGAGCGCCTACTTCCAGGGAAAATAATCGTAGTAGTGGTTGCATGGCGTTTCAAATGCAATATTGATAAGTATTACTTACGATTTCAGCCGGAAAAACCTGAAACACACATTATTTCCCCCGAAACAGATTGCGTCGTCACTGGTATGCTAACCGCCAGACGCTCGCGTAGGGATTTTTGACGTTTCTGCGTTAAATAGTTTGTTTACGTGAGATCTCGACGCTGATTGGTCGCCGGTCGGACTCAAGGTCCAATCAAGAGTAATAAAAAAGTTTTGGGGGATAGCTAATGCGATATAAATTATCTTTAAAATAAAGAAGTTAACGGTTGTAAAAATAATAATAGTAATAATTATAGTAATAATAACGGTAATAATAATAGTAATAATAAACAAGAATAATAAAAAAGTAAAAATATTACAAAGATGGCAACGCGTAGTTCCAATTTGAAAAATACAAAAAAAAAACAAAAAGCAGTGAAATAAAGTATCTGAAAAAAATCACGGAACAAAACTGGAAAATATTAGAAAGTGAAATAAAACAATAAATAAAAATTTACCCTAGCCTAACATAGTAACCAAACCTAACCTAACCTAACCTAACCTAACCTAGCCTAGCCTGGCCTAACTTAACCTAACCTAACCTAACCTAACCTAACGTAGCCCAGCACAAGAAATCACGGAACAAAACTGGAAAATATTAGGAAGCGAAATAAAACAATAAATAAAAATTTACCCTAGCCTAACATAGTAACCTAACCTAACCTAACCTAACCTAACCTAGCCTAGCCTAACCTAACCTAACCTAACCTAACCTGATCTAACCTAGCCCAGCACAACCCAACCTAGCAACCTAATCTAACGAGTATTAAATGTCATAATGTAATAATACTGATATCAGACACCCAAACAATTATCTAATACAATAATATAACGGCGTAATAATTCAGCAGTTTCTCCAAGTTCAGTTTTTGGCAACACAATAGAATTTTCCTATATATGACGTCATTAATCGCTTGAAGATGCATGCAGGATCTACACGTCCTTGATGTCAATAACCTTAACCTTGGTGGCACTACATTTTCCGCCGCGGAATAATGTTGTTCTCCGCTAGTCGACTGCAGCACGGTATTACTGTGTCGTACGTTATCGTTACGATTTTGTTGTTATTGTTTAGAAAATCAAGCAGTGGAAAGTGCGGTTAGAAACAGGATGATACATTCTTTACATTGGTGGCAATTATACAAAGCGTTGTTTGCGATTTCGTCGGGCAGAAACTTACTGTTAGCCATCAAAGGCCCTGTATTTTCCTTTCATTTTACACCTCATCCGGTTCTTCCTCATCCTGCTTCCGTTTACGCACCTGCCCCACCAACCGCTCCTGATCAGTCAGGAGCAACCACGTCATCCACCGAGCGATGGGCTCATAAGCGCCGTTTCCAGTGTAGCTGGAAGGAAACGTACAGATGACTTGAGTACGACTGTCAATCTGACTCAGTCATCTGCGCCAAATGCCGGGAGGCCCGTCGTGCCAGACTTCTGACGTCAGTTCCCAAAACCGACGGAGCGTTCATCAGCGCTCGACTTCGATCGTGGAACAATGCTCTGGAAAGGTTTCTGCATCACGAGAAGACTCAGACACGCCGGTCCGCACTGACGCGTCTGAAGGAAGCGGTCATGAGAAATCCCACTTAGCTGATGCTATCGACTGGCAAACTGAGGGAGATGGCGATGGCACGAGAGGCCCTAAATTGCATCTTCGATGCAGTGCCGTATCTGGCAGGCCAAGGACTACCTTTCAGGCGCAGAGAGGAAAAAAGTGGAAATCTTCCTCGACCAAACTGAAAAGGGGAGCCCGGCTTTAAGCCTATTCCCGGCGGGGGGGGGGCTGAATCCGTCCCCCTTCGGGTTTTTTGCTTGCCAATTCCAGGCTTTTTAACGCAGCTTCACGAAACTTGGCCACTTTTCCTAGCTATTCTTTCTACGTGCCGTGACAAAATTTCACAATTCTTTGCTCAGGAGCGGAGCCAAGCAACGTTTTTGGGAGGCACCTCAGGCCATTTTTGGCCATGTTGAGGGTAAAAGAAAAATGTCCGTCAAAAACAGAGTTTTAAAGATAGAACTTAAAACTTTATATGGATGTATAGCTAAATAGTTGGGCAATGTGCACATAAAATCTTGTTTATCTGAGGTCACATTACAAGGTCAAATCAAGGTCAAAAGTCAAAATTTGTTTTTTTGCAATAATTTCGGCGCCTTTTTTTCAAATGCCAAATCCGGAATATATATGACGTAGAAGGGTGCCCTCTACTTGTGTACCAAATTTCAGCTTGACATCAGGTCGGGTCACGGAGCTGTGACCTAAAATGTCACTGTGCATACGCTATACCGCAATAGCCATAAAATGAAATTTTTGAAACAGAGTGAATTCAAATGATTGAAAACGTTTACGGATAATATCAAACGCACACGAGATAATCCCAGGTGACCCCAAGGTCACTAAAGGTCATTTAAGGTGAAAAGTTGATCTGAAGAACGTGTGGCCATGACAGTTCCCCCTTTTTCATGTCCCTGGCACCGCCTATGCTAACATTACACCAACACTGTGATGCGATTTGTGCTTCTTTAGCATAACATGACTAGCAGAAGCCAAAAAAGTGTTTTTGCCTCTTTTGTTCATTCAGTTGTTAGAAAACTAATCCTCCTATTTTTGAAAACCTGTGAACGCCCATGAATTTTCTCAAAATTTCAGATTTGTGTACCCATGGTAAAAGCCCTATCCATCATCCCTCGATTCATGCCAGTTTCATTGAAATCGGTCGATAAAGAACGGAGTTATAAGAAGTCCAAAAGTACCCCCCATTTTGGCATTTTTGCCTCCCTGTACCCACACATTTCAAAATTTTGAAAATTTCTTTTTATAAAAATGTAGTTCACGTCACGGCAAATCGATTGCCGTTTGTTGCAATGAAATCGGACGAATGAATGTCGAGATCTCAGGGGGGCCAAATCCGCCCCCCTGCCGGGAATCGACCATACTGTCTAGCGCTCCGGGAATAGGGTTAAAGGCCTTTCGATAGCGGAAGCACCATTTTACGTCACTGGATGTTCAAAACGAAATCCTCGAACTCATGGCCCACTCCATCATCCGCGATATCGCTGCTTCTGTCCGCCCCGATGTGTACGCAATCATCGTGGACGAACACGCGACATCTCTGGTACTGAGCAGGTGTCGATCTGTCTCCGCTCAGTGAACGCCGAGTTGGACGTGGAGGAGCAGTCCACCGGACTGTATGGTGTAGACTCCACACTGCCGACAATCTGGTGACCGTCATCAACGACGTCCTGCTGAATCTTGGCCTGGGTCTTGCAAGTCTTCGCGGACAATGCCACGATGGCGCTTCAAATATGTCTGGAATCTTCCGAGTTATGCAGAACTCTCCCCCCCGCCCCTCCCTCCAAAAAACAGCCTTGTGGTTCAAGTGCACCTTAATTTTGTATCACTCATATCTGCATGTGGAAGGCTGCATTTGTCTCTCGCAAAGTGACACCATTGAAATGTTTTATAAAAATGTCATTTGTGTTCGCTATTTCCACGCATACTGCAGCTGCTTAAAATGGTGTCTGTAAAATGCAAAATATCTGTTAGTCAGTCGGTCCCTTAGTCACTTAGTCCAAGCTCCCGAGCGTCTGGTGCCTGAACGCGCCTGCCGATCGCGACAAAAGTGGCACCGTCGGGTGCGCCGGCTCGGCAGACAAATTACGGTGCAGGTTTCGAAACGATTCGTGACGTGGGGCTCGTACCACGCGGCGAGAGCCGGGCCTCTGCAGAATTCGATTAATCACGGGTACAGGTCAAACGGCGGGCGCTGTAGACTCAAGATTTGGTGACAACATGGGCCGTACTTACAGGTACTCACTTTTGTGGTCAGAGCCCACGTACGATCCACGTGGTGATCCACTGCCACGTGTTTCGATTTGGACTCGAAGACCTCGTAAAGTGCAGCCAACAGTGACCTGGGAGACTGAAATTTGTTGGGTAGATAGACTAGCCCTACGGCTGTCCAACGATACCCCACTTGATGTGCATGGTGCAACGGGTCATTTACGGCGCACGTGTACCTCTTTTCTGCCCGTGTTTCCTACGGGCCAATCGACGGGACGCAAACAGCACACTTCAGTGCAATGATGGCTTGAAAAGGCGGACGAGCTACTGGGCGGTCAGTTTAGATGGATTCTGGCCCAAACGGGTGTGCGGCTTGCACGTGAAGCGCAAGGTGCCCAAAAAATAATACTAGTTCTTCACTGCAGCAAAAGTACAAAAGCTGGGATGATGAAAATTGGCGGACAGGAACAAGTGATACGTCACATATATCTGGCTGTTTAAGATTCAACAGCTTCAGCCTGGTGTGTGCAGGGCGCACGTGCTGAGGTGTATCCCTTTGCCATTCAGGGATCTGGTTTGGGAGCCGTTGATGCTGGAGACGCCAGATTTTGTGATGAGCTGCAGTCACCGTTGTTGTTTACTGGTGTTTTCGGGTGCGCCGACTAGAGGTCGGTTAGTTATTGGGGCTTAGGGGCGCACCGACTACAAGGTCATACGGCGCCCAGCTGACTAGAGGTCATTTTACGCCAATAACGAGGATGCTTTATCTAACGAGTGACGTGTATAAACAGCGTCTTCAAGAAACAAAAAGAGCTGTTTCGATTTAAGAAAGCGCGAGTTGTTTCCAACATCACAGAGCGTCAGAGACGAAGTGTGTAATCCAAAGTGAAGTGAACGCTCTTCAGCCAAGTGTGGACACGATAGGATCACGTGGTTGACAGTGAGCAAGGCACTACATCGATGGCACAGAGGCCATCAGCTCCACGCAACAGATAGCCATGAGTCGTATAAGTGTCACCGATACCAAGTCTGCACAATATTATTTCTTCTCGCCTCGCCTTGCGAGAGCAGGATAACCATAAACCAAGCTGGCGTTTTAGCATTCCGAGTTTACTGCCATCTGTCTCATCCCAAGAGCACTGCCACTTGTTATATCGGAAGTTCCTATTTGCTGGATAAAAGTCTCTGGCTGGGATTGGCAGAGAACGTGTACATGGTGCAAGCGCTGCTCGCCTGGCAGCGGCATCAGCCAACGCGTTGCCCGTGATTCCCACGTGACTGGGTATCCAGCACAGGATGATTTTCTTTCCAGTCCGATCCAGTTGGGTCAGACGTAGTAAAATCTCCAGTACAAGGGGACATGATGGATAAAAAGATCTAAGAGCAATAAGACTGCTAAAGGAATCCGTTAAAATCAGGTGTAATGATTCGTCACCAACTTCGATGAAACGTAACGCCTTGGTGATTGCTATCAATTCCAATGTAAAAACAGACGCGTGTGCAGGCAACGAGAACGATCGGGTGACGGAACCGCCCACAAACGCACAACCAGCACCACCAGCGGTCTTAGATCCGTCCATGTATGTCAGTGTGTATCTGTCATATGACGCCATGCGCTCCAGTGCCCTGGATCTCATTATCTTTGGCATGGTTTCATTCTTCCTGATTTCTGTAAGCGGTGTCTATTGAGGGTGACGTCAAATGTCAGGGAGGAGTAGACATATGGCTACTCGCTTCACCCAGCCAACAGCAATTTCGCTCTCCTGCAACAAGGCTCGCATTCGGAAGCCGAAAGGCGGAGTACGCTGCTGCGGTCCACCGCGAAGGAAACCCACTGTGGACCGTGAAAAAACGGCATCATATGTCGGGTGTAACGGGAACTATCGCAACCTCACGGCATAACGCATGCCGAGCATTTTCTTTCTTGCCGACAGACATGGCTCGTGTGACTCTGCCATAAGGCTAACAGTGGGTGATGTAAAGAAGGCCCCTGTGATGATGCGGGGAGTGGTGTGATGGATGGTGTCTAGAATGCGCTTGCTGGATTCAAACGCGCTGTCATACACAAAACATGCATAATCCAGCTTCGAGCGGACGAGTGAACGATATAGGAGCATCAGCGTCCTCCTATCTGCACCATATGATGTGCTTGACACACGTTTTAATATGGTCAGAGACCGCAAACAACGATCGCGTAACGTTTTAAAATGTGCCTTATACGTAAGGCGGCGGTCAAAGTATACCCCAAGGTATCTGGCCACAGCCTCCGTTGGAATGCACTGTTCATACAAACGGAGTCATTTCATCGCATCGCTGGCGACGACAAAAATGCATGGCTACGGTCTTATTTCTTCAAAAACGGAGCCCAATCATGGTGCTCCACCTCTCCACGCATTCCAAAGCCAGGTGGAGATGCCGTTCCATTGATGGTGTTCTTACTGTGCTCGTCCAAATCGCAAAATCATCAACAAAAAGAGCACCGCCAACAGACTGGGGGGGCACATCACCCATGTCGTTAATTATAACTGCGAACAACACTACACTTAACACACCGCCTTGAGGTACACTGTTTATCTGTGGGAACTTTTCGGACAGAGTGTTCCCAACACGGACACAGAAAAAACGGTCAGCTAAAAAGCGTCGAAGAAAAGTACCTATACAACAACGTATACCATATCTAAACAGCTCTACAAGAATATCATGACGCCAAGTGCTATCATAGACGCCCTCAACGTCAAAGAAGACTGTGCCTATATGTCTGTTCTCTTTAAAAAAAAAACCGTACGAATCATAGTGTCCAGAGCTAAAAGATGGCCTACCGTGCTACGGTTCTTTCTAAAGCCGCACTGCGCGTTAGTAAAAACGTCGTGCTGCTCCAAAAACCAGGTCAATCTGACGTTCACCATCTTTTCCATCAGCTTACCAAGTGATGACGTAAGTGAAATGGGTCTGTAGTGAAGAGGATCTAATCCACTCTTGCCCGGTTTCAGAAGAAGAACTACAACAGCTTTTCGACAAACAGCTGGGAATTCACCTCTTATTCACGAGTTCAAAACCACCAAAACAACGCGAAGTACGCAGGACGGCAAATGTCTGAACATGTCGTTGGGTATGGTATCAGGGCCTTCTGCGAAGCTTGGCAATTGCCGATTCCAACTCCATCAAAGTTAATGACTCATTGTATGCTTGCGATTCACTCGCGGAAAAATCTACCACTGTTCGCCCACATCGCGCTCCGTGCCGTAAAAACTGTGGGTTCGTGCTACCACCTTCGCTACGGTGTGACAACGCTTGGGCAACCTCGTTAACCACATCCAATGGCTGCGTCCCCGTGTGGCCGTCCACACGCAGCAAAGGAAGCGGCACAGGTGAAAACTGACCAGAAATACGCTTGATCCGCGCCCAGATCTGCGAAGTTGGCGTAAATCGATTGAGCGCGCTTACGTACACACGCTCGGAAACACGTTTCGCTTCCCTTATCGCGTGCCGAACAAAAGTTCTCGCCTTCTTGAAAGCTATCAGATTCTCTCTGCTACTCCTCACGTCAAAAGCACGGAATGCGCGTTTACGAGCGCGGATGGCGTCCCGACACTTCTCCGTCCACCACGGGACAGGGGTGCGGCGGGGAACGCCAGAAGTGCAATGGGATGCAACCGCTGGCACAATCTAGAAGCCTGTGTGTAAAATCCTCAACAGAGGTCGGCGTACCCTCACGGTCGGTTAGGAACGACGCCTCGAGCCGAGCCTTGAACTCGCTCCAATTTCCTTTTTTTCAAATTCCATCGTTGCGGTCTCACACACAACGCTCCGCTCCTTCCGTATCGAAGCCATACCGGCAAGTGGTCGCTTCCCATAGCGTCATCTGCCACAGACCACTCGAGGTTTTGCATCAGCTGGGCGCTGCATAGGCTTAGGCCTAGCGCGGACGTCTGACCGGACGACAGTGTAAAACACGTACGGGTTCTTGTGTTTAAAATATATTGTGAAGCATCGTGGATAAAATTGTCACAAAGTCGCCCACGAGTGTTCGTGTTGTCACAGCCCCATGCAGTGTGGTGAGCGTTAAAATCGCCTAAAAGTAGGAGTGGTGGTGAAAGCTCAGATATTAAACGTCTCATTTCTCCCGACGGAAAGGCGATGCCTGATGGAAGATACAACGAACAAACCGTGATGTGGCGGTGACTAAGATATAGGCGTGAGACCACAGCTTGAAGCGTAGACTGTAGGCCTAACCTCCTGGTTGGCACGCTATGGTGAACTGCAAGGACACAACCGCATGCAATGCTATCAGTCAAGAAGTCCTTGCGAAGCACTGCATATCCCTTCAACGTGCAGTGGTGTTCGGCCGCAAGCTTTGTCTCTTGCAGTGCTACGGCTACAGGGCAGTGTCTGCTGATGACAGCCTGGAGATCATTTGCATTTGCCCCTATCCCTCTACAATTCCACCTCTACAATTCCACTGTAAAAACGCCTCTAAAGGGGCCATGTTAAAACGGCATTAAAAACCAGGGCCTAGTTTCATAAAGCTTCGTTAAAAGCGAACATGCGAAAAAGCAAAGAAATTTGGCGTGGTTTTGAAAATTCAGTTTCATAAAACTTCAAAACCACGAAATAGCGGAGTAAAATGTACGAAAAATTTCCAGCGAAACTCTTGGCATTTCCAGTGAAAATACGAAGAGCCAGTTTCACAAAAAACAGAAATCACGACATGTATTGACGAAACGCTTCTTTTACTCCAAAAGTATCTATGCTGAGCACACAGGCATTGATTCTGAGGAGCGAAGTACATATGAGAGGTATAAATGCAGGATGGGTGATCTTTTTGGGTTTGGTGATGTGGAAGCTGTGGAGCAAGAGATGGAGCAACAGGCAAGAAGAAGAATATTCAAGAGAAGAGTAAACATGGTACTTCCATCAAATGAAGATTTCAGGTATGTCACATTTATAGAATGAACTTAAACAACTGACAACATTGCTTACTAACATCATGACAGAATGTTTTGGAAAAATGCTGCACAATTTCAGGAGCAAGTATTAAAATACACCACAATGCCTAACACAACATATGCAAAGGATACACAACCATAGTTTCCGGTTGAAATGTAGGTTGATGACTGATTCAAATTTCAGAGAGCGATTCCGCATCAGCCCGGCTGCAACTGAAGCCATCCTGGCTGGCATAGGGCCAATATTAAAGCATAAGACCAACAGAAATAATGCTTTAACACCAAAGGAGCAGCTGCTAACTGCCCTAAGGTAAATGCCCATAGCAATGCACAGGAATGAATTCTTTCACACATAATGGGGAAACCTGTTTTTTTTAGTGCATTAGTTCAAATTTTACGATGCTGCTGCAGATGGATTGTCAACTTGCCTAAACTGAGAATGCTTTGACTAAAAAGAATCAGAGATTTAGCAGAATACTTGTCATGATAAATGAAAGTTACCTTGGAAGTACAGGCGCACTCAGAATCACTGTACTTGCAGATTCCTTGCCACTGGGGCTTTCTACAGCGCAGTCGGCGACATGCACGACCCCAGCAAGGCAACAGTGTATCGCACAACTCTGAAGGTTTGCTGCGCTGTACGTGCAAAATTCGGGCACGCCATTCAGTGGCCGTCGTCCCCAGCTGCACTGCAGCAGCAGGCAAATGCCTTTAAAGACATGGCAGGCATGCCTGATGTCGTCGGTAAGCACAGCGGGTTTCATTTCCAAGGATGCAAATCCACCCTTTCACCCGTCATTGCTCAGCTACTTGAATTCATCTACACTGATCACACATGCCACACGCAGCCAGAAACAATTCCGCTGCACATGTTTGTTTTCTGGCTTTCTTTTCGCCGCACCTCCACCAAGGATGTAAGGCAAACCTTGCGCGTGCAGATCGCGTCACCACTGAAGCACGCGTCGCTTTAACGTCGTCAGCTTTCGTTGAGGACAGTGACGTCACTGATTCTTAGAGACAGAAACTGGTGGGATGACATTCACAATTATATACACGGAAGGTGGAAGCCATGTGGCGCTGGGGCGCTGTGCTCTCTTTTCCTTGAGCATGCGGGGCGTTGAGTCCAGGGGCGGACCCAGCGGCTCCGTTGGGGAAGAGGGGCAAACCAGAGTTTTCTGGGTCTAGATGGCAGGCCAACGGAGTCAGGGCTGTCGATTTGTATTTTTTCGAGAGGGTCCTGGCGGACCCAATGTTCATTTGGGCTCACCAAATGTTGGTTTGGGCGCACTCAGTGTTTGCTGACGGTTTTAAAGGTATGTGAGCGATAATAACGAAAAACGGCCTCAGTAGATAAGAGATAGGTGGAAAGTAAAGAATAAAGTCCAAAGCGATGTGTCCATCTATATTTCGATCTTCTACCTATTTATGCCTATATACATGAAGAGAAATGCAGTTTTGTATCCGATAAATAGTAACAAAAAACCTATAAATTTCCGTTCGTCAAAATAAAGTGGGCTAAATCCGTTGAGAAACCCGCATTTGGAGGAGGTTAGGCTGTCGAGCCCTGAGCTCGGCCCCCCCCCCAATCATTTACGGAAATCGACGCCCCTGAGCGGAGTCGTTGACCGGAGGGAGGGGGTGGAACGAGTCGGGAGAGTCGAGGGAGTCGTAGGAACGGGGGGAAAACGGGGAACCCACACTTGTTTGGATATTGAACATAAGCCCTATGTGAAAAACCCCTTTGCCACCATTCCTCCCCAAGCAAATATTTTTTTATGTTCCTACCTTCCACGCCTCGATACATAATGCGATTAAAATCTATTAGAGGTGGGAAGGCCCTTCTCAACCCCGGCAGGATCTTCAATCACCGGTGCAAAATCATCCTCTCCAGAAGAAATGATCACTGGGTTTTCGTCCCTTTTGCTTTCGCCTTTACTCCTGTCCCCGATAACTCCTCCCGTTCGTCAACCTCCTCCTCCCCTCCTCCCGGTGATGAAGCCTACGGGGTCATTTTTGCCATAGACATCTCATCCATGTCAAGAAAGCAGGCGCACGTCACATCATGCTGCCACTGACACACACCACCTTTTTCTAGGGTGCATAGACGGCACACGTCAGGTTGCGGGTGCCGGCTGACGACGAAGAAATATACCTGAACCGGCACCACCAAACATCTTTAAACGTCGTAGCCGTGGCAGGAGCTGATCTTACATTCACCTTTGTATCTGTACATGCACCAGGCAGGATGCACGACGCAAGGGTGTTGCGCACATCTGGGCTTCCTGAGATGTGAGTTTCATACCAGAAAAACATACATTTGTCTTCGTGGATTTTGCAGCCAGTACTGCTGCTAGTTCGGTGGCTGTACCACCCCTAAAAACAAACGGGACGCTTACCAATAATCGTTTTAAGAGTTTTGTTGCACTGCAGAAGAAGTGAATGCAAAGCTACCTTTCCAGCTTTCAGGACGTTTATGCATTCGTACCGTAATCTAATACCACTGAATCAAAGATACCACTAAATTTAGGATTTTAAAAACTCATGCTCATTAACGAAACAATTTTCTCAGGGTACGGACGAACCAACAATTTATTGGTCATAACGTCATCCTCGGTGACTCCGCCTACCCCACCCTTCCGTGGCTCATGACTCCGTTCGATCACCCCACAACGTTGGCAGAAAGGAGGTAGGAAGGGTTAGTCGCAGATCAAATTCTGACATGTCATTGCTTCATCTCATTACGTGGAACCCGTTGAATGATGCAAAAGGATTTCTCAAAAGCAGAATGAGATGCCTCAGCTTGTGCAATGTATGTCACAATCACGGGGATGTTGTGTACACTTTGGTGGGACCTCCGTTATTAGTGCCACGTGATGATTGACATAAACTATGAATCAAACCACATCTCTCCCACTGCAAGGTACAACGCCGTTCACGCGCGGACGCGTTCCGTCGTTGAACGGGCGTTCGGTATTTTAAAGAGGAGATGGCCAGCCATCGATGGGAAGCAGCTGAGGCTGAGAAAGGTGGAGTCATCAGCCAACGTCGTGATGTAGGTCGATGCACTTCCGCGCAATTTGAAGGGTTGAAATCATTTTCGACCGTTGACTAAAATCATAACTGCAGCAATGGTTGATGTGAATTTTCACGGCCCCTGTTTATCGTTCAGACTTTATTTACTAATTTCTTTGCATCCATTTCCGTAGCTAATTTATCAATGACCACCTCCATTTACATGGCTGATCTCACTAATTTTCTCCAAACTCAGAATCACTGAGAGCATCAGTGACTTTTCAGGGCCTGTTTTATGCTTCACAATTTGTGCACAAGGGGAGGTGATGTTGGTGCCTGGCTGCAGCCGCCAACCGAGGCCGCCCCTCAGCCAGCGGGCCGGGAGACGCCGGCCGAGGACGCCGCCGCCCTCGGTGGTCTGGCGGCGGAGCGGCGCCGCGGCATGGCGCGCCGCGCCCACATAGCCAGCCGGGTTTTGTAAACTGTGTTTAACTGCTCGTATATATATATATATATATACACATATATATGTGTGTGTGTTATATATGTACATATGTGTATATTACAAGCATGTATATATATATATATATATATATGTGTGTGTAACTGTATAACTATATATAACTATGCAAATGCTGTTTGCAAGAGTTTGTACTAATGTGTAAATATTTGTAGTATCAAACACATAAATATGTAGCTTGTTAAGTATAGTTGTGTACGTAGTGCATCATATACATAGTGTAGAAATATACTGTGTTTATCAGTTTGGGACCTTTGACTGTTTCTGCTCATGCAAGACACCCAAAGAATGAAATGCATCTAGACAGGCCCTTTTGGCATTAGCAATGCTGTCATGGAAAGTCAAGAAATAGACATGATGTGGTTCAACACCTGTAATTGGACAACTGTCATGCAACATAACACCTGCCATAAACTACACAAGTTAACAAAACTCAAAAGGTACGAACATGGTTTCGAAACAGTTCTTAGATAATACCATAGGAATTTTTCTGTGGTGGACATAATGCACAAAACAGTTAGGCACAACTAACACAACAAAATAACACGGACACACAAAATTCAAACGCACTTAAGCTTGCAAAACGCAATCCCACGAGTGTACAGCAGACATTTACAACAGGCCTGAAAATATATCGGAGAGCACCTCAGCCTGGCCGTGACTGCGGGATCTCAAAATACCTAGCATTTCCCTTAGACATTGGTTTTGTAAGATGGCGCGGACCTCCGCCCTCTCCTCCGTCGTGAGGTCTTCTTCGGGCCGGCTCATGATCTCCTGGTATCGGGCTCGCTGTGCACTGCGATCGCCGCCCGCCGCTGTGCATAGCGCTTGCCCTGGGTCCCTGTTCAGGATGAGGGTGTTCCAGTTCTGGAACGGGGCTGCCCTGATCGCCCTCCGGAACACCATTCGACGAGAGCGAAAGTAACATCTCGGGGATAGCAGGGACCTCCGGCGGCTTTTCCAGGGACGACAGAGCGCCCGGCACTCTCTCGATCGTGCTGGTGCGGCCTGCAGTTACAAACTGGTGTTAACTTACTTCAGGTGGGATGTGAGGCTTTGTGACCTCCGTCTACTTGTATTGTGTATCGATGTAATGTGCACCTGGATACGTTCTGCCGAAAAATCTTTCAATGCCATCTTGTTATCGTTAAACACAGACTAAAACGTAGCCATGAACATATGGCCCCACGCATTGCGAATAATGACCTAGGATGTTATTACATACCCGCGATGTCAAGCGCCAGATGATCGAGGTCGTCTAAGGGCGCTACACGGCCAGTCCCCGTTTTCCTGACATTCTCACTCTTTTCTGGAACATGGACAATTTCAGCGGGTGCTATCATGATCTGGTGGTAATCCGGCAATTGCAATCTTACTATTTTCAAGTTGCAAATAAATCAGTAAGCTGACGAGTGATGCCATGCAAATGCGTTGCTGCCATTCATGACAAAGCCGCACGTGTTGCTCACGATATTGTTGTCTTTTCACAACTTTAACTCAGTGTACGTTTACCTCTGCTTGCGCGGAGCTGATTCCCAACGAAAACTTTCCTGAATGAGGACAGAGTCGTGGAATGTGTTACGAGGCCTAAATCTTTGGCTTTGTTTAAAATGTCGTCCCATTCTTTCTGCCTGACTTCGTGCGCTCCGGGGCCCATCAGTTTGCCATAAAGTACCTGAAAGCATGTTACAGCCCAGTCAGGTCAATTTCAGATGGCATCCAACGTCGAGAGGGAATGATATGTTTGTAACATATGCCATGCAGTACCGTGATAACGTTTCTTGAATGTATGCTGCTCGGCACCTAGTATGTGTCCCAATGGGTTAACGATATTTGGTAGAGATAGAAACGGAATCAGTTCCCGTTTCTGGGCATATACGAGTGAATCGATTCACTTCAGGAGAATTAATGATACGTTAAGCCACATCAGAAGCTGTTTCTTATCGTGTTGGCGAAATCGTATACCGTCTAAACAGCATTTTCATTTTACTCTTAGCGACGGCAATCACGCAATTACAAGTGCAACAACATCAGCACACTAAAAGGAGAATAAAATCATTTCAAACGACAGGACAGAGAAGCTCTCACCACTTTTTTCTCCGAGATGCTCCGGAAAATCTCCAGTTTCTTTTGCCTCTGCATTTTGCGGAAACTCATCTTGGTGTAAAACGCCAAAAACGTACAGTTTCAAAAGCCCTAAACCCTTGAAAATCCTTAGAAAATCCTGCCAAAAACTGAAACGTTTAAATCGGTCCTCCTCCTGTCAACCAACGGAAGCAACGTTTAACAGGACCTGCGGGGCAAGGAAATAATTGTTGTCTGTTGCTCGTGAATTCACGCATAAATAATTGTTCTTGCCGCACGTGTAATGTGTAAGCAGCCTCTTTCACGCTATGTCCCGGAAAATGCATTTGCTTCATAAAAGGAAATGCACATTGGTGAAAAATAGTTATTTACCAGCACCACCACGAATTTTCCCACACTTCATAAATCGTCATTCAAATTCTGCAGTACAATTCCATGTACACCTGGGAAGTAATAAAACCTGCTTTCTCAAATCTCTTTTTATATCGTTTTATTTCTCATCCATTTCTTCAGTTACTACAGCCAAGCAATGTTCCACTCAATGCCAAGGACATAAACCGCATGTCAAACAGAGGGAACATCTCGTTGTCAAACGTCTGGTCCCAGCAACGCTGATCCTCAGTCGATTCGCACTGATCCCTAATGCGAGTGGTTGCGGCACACGTCATACTCCGGTGCGCGCCAAACCCTTATCCGGGGTTCTGGTGGACGCCACCGAAAGCCACAGACGTCAGTACCCTGGACCACAATAACTCCCACATTAAAGACTACGAGAGAACCGAAGCCTATGTGTAATGATGATCATGACGGTGGCACAAGGGACATTTTAACCCATTGCTTTGATAATGGGCATAAACATTCATCTTTACCGATACAAATCAAGCTTACAAAAAAATACGTTTGACTTTTTTATGCTCGTTTCTATTCCTTTAACATGACACACGCCCAAATAGCTACTCATTTCTTATAAGAAGAGAAACAGTTTGTTTAAAAATAAAGAAAGCAAATTTTTTAGACAAAAAAACAAGCATGATGACAATTCGACAGGTTCATTGCATTCTCTGGGTCACAGGCCACATAGTCCCGGATGTCGTAGCCTTTCATTTAGCGAAGCCGCGAACTGAGATTCGCGGAGCAGTCTGCACCGGGTCCTGCTCGATCCTCAGCAAGTTTACCATCCCTTAGACTTGGTGGAGATCGGCTCCATGGACATACCAGGCGTCCCATGATTTGGCAGATGCTGATGATGTCTACTACGCTCAAATAGTCGGCAATGATATGATCCTGATCAGCTGCCTGATCGGCACGCCTTTGCTCGGCACTATCTTTCTCTGGCGGAACGGGTGCACTAATGCCGTCATGGTGACGACGAGTCAGCAGACCGATTCCAAACACAGCCATGCCGAACCACACCACTGGCGCCAAGGTGAGGCAGAGCTTCACAATGCGCTGCACGCAAGGGCGTAACCAGGATTTTTACCAGGAGAGCGCCAAATCGGATCAGGGAACCCCTGTAACCAGTGGGGGCCCTCGTAACCAGTGGAGGCCCATGTGGCGTCTCATAGTGTATCATAGCGTAGCAGTTATATCATGGCGTAAAAGGGCGTTGATGACGAAAAACGTCAGGTGCGAGGGGCACTCGTCAGGGCGGCAGAATTTAATGTGTGGGAACAATGGCATTGAGTCTGGCAAATGAACGAATGAACGAACGAATGAACGAAAGAACGGAACAAACGAATGAATGAATAAAGGAACGTGCAGAGATGTGTCCAGTAGTTTAATGCATACGTGAATGAATAACCCACCATGAAGGAATCTATCCGTGTACTGGAGGATGATGTGCCCCACGGTTTCCATGGCGACGAATTTTAAAATATGCGCCAGTCGTCAAAAATGCGCCGGCGTAAACTGCGAACCTACGCCTTTTGGTGAAACTGACTTGTTTATGCTTCGTACTTTTACACGGCGTGTTTTCGCAGGTTCGTAGGTTCGCACATTTGCTTTATGAAACTAGGCCCAGGTCTTAAAACCAAGCACGATTTAAAAGAACTGGGTTCCACCAGTTGCAGGACTGGAAACCTCAAACCTGGAGCCACGGTCAGGGCTGTCTCGGTGACCGCGCTAAAATCGCTTCTAAAGGGGCGAAGTAAAAAAGTCCACAATGCATTAAGAGTAGGCGGCTGAGCCACTATTCGGGTCACACTGATCGGAGCGGCCCCAAGCGTCCGCACCCACAGAGCTGGGTCTTGTTCTTGGCCTAAACCGGGGCTGCCACCCTCCGTGGGCGACAGCTGCCACGGCAGGCCGCGCTCCTCCGGGCGCGACGGTCTCGACGGAGTCGCCGCCGAAGACGCGTCGTCCCGGAATGGAGGCCGCCGCGGAGGAGGACCCATCGGAGACGGGTCCTCCCTCGGCAAGGAGACTCTGCGTGAAGGGGCTTCCACGCGCTTCTTGGGCGCGGGGGCGGGTGGTACACTGGAGGCTGACAGCTTGTCAGTTCTCGGTGAGTGGTTCGCGGCACCTGTGTTTCCTTTCCGAGGCCCATTAGAAGCCTTGACCCTCTGCTGTTCGATGAGGCGTGCCCGCTTGGCATCATGGGCGCGTCTCTCCGCCTCCTGGCGCTCCAGAACCTCGGCCGCCCCTGTTCTACCGAGTCCAGGGAGACCCAGGGGTGGAGAGGAGGCCGGTGAGGTACGCGGAAGTCATGGCACTGGGGACGGAGCTGTGCTACGACGTAGCTGTCAAGTGATTTCGCTACCTACTCAAACTTTCTGTGAAGCAGCTTCCGCGGCCGCGATAACGCTTAAAGCGTCTGCTGCTGACGTGAAAGTTCTTTGCGAAAACCTAATATAATAGGATACTTATATTAAAGATTCAACAGCACACGGTCGCTGATGGGATTCTGTACGTCCCACGAAGGTTCATATCTCTTGTCCTATTTTCTTTTTCTTTATCAAAATAGCGTCAGAGTTATGCCAGTGGTGGTGTGGTAGTTCAGTGTAACATTGAAATTTCATACGTGGTGAATCAAGGATGTGCACCTTTCTGTTCCCAGTGCTGCATGTTATGATTTGGGTCTTATTTTGTGGTCCACCTTCCATGTTTGTCCTTATTTCGTGCACTGCCAAGTACACGAATATAAAACCAAAGGTGTCATGCACCAGACGACGAGAAAGATTAGTCTTCACGACCATGCTCCTGCTGGCGATAAAGCTGGCGACTAAACCGACGCGTAAAGAACGGCCGGTACTTTCGACTATTACAGCTGAAATCCTTCTCGTAATGTACCATACGCTAAGTGGTAGTCAAAACACTTTTCGTATCGACTCGCAGAATCCCTTGTGCAGCAACGATATGAATCTACAGCCTGATCTTACGTACGCTATAAAACATCTTGGCAACGTCCTCGTAATCATCCCGCAACTACTCAATGCAAGTACATGTTACTGCATTGTCAGTACTGCTCAAGATTCTTATATATGCGTTACGACTAAGTCCTAGTTTTTTATCTTGTAATTTGACGGCGCCAAAGCAAACCTTTGTATATGCATAAGTTTCCTTCTTCATCAATGTCTTGGCATTGTATATCGTTAATTTACAATGCAGGATTCCATGCCTGTTGTCCATCATGGTGAACTCGGTTACGGGATATTTTCAAGTACAATAACAGACCCTCCATCATAAGTATTTCGTTTGTATGGGGCACCTAGCAGACTGGAAACGTCTGCATCTTTGCGCTCAAACACCGAGCGACTTTCATTTCAACTGCGCGCACATTTCCAATGAGTGCGGTGACAGGCAGGTGGTTACGCCATGGCAACTGTTTCCGTTGTAGTTATTACTTAACCCTATTCCCGGCACGGGGGGCTGAATCCGCCCCCCTCGGGTTTTTTGCTTGCCGATTCCAGGCTTTTTAACGCAGCTTCACGAAACTTGGTCACTTTTCCTAGCTATTCTTTCTATGTGCTGTGACAAAATTTCACAATTCTACTTTGCTCAGGAGCGGAGTCAGGCAACGTTTTTGGGAGGCACCTCAGGCAATTTTTGGCCATGTTGAGGGTAAAAGGAAAATGTCTGCCAAAAACAGAGTTTTTAAGATAGAACTTAAAACTTTATATGGATGTATAGCTAAATAGTTGGGCAATGTGCACACAAAACTTTGCTTATCTGAGGTCACTTTACAAGATCAGGTCAAGGTCAAGTCAAAATTTGTTTTTGGCAATAATTTCGGCGCCGTTTTTTCAAATGCCAAACCCGGAATGCGTATGACGTAGAAGGGTGCCCTCTACTTGTGTATCAAGTTTCAGCTTGATATCAGGTCGGGTAACGGAGCTATGACCTAAAATGTCAGTGCGCGTACCCTATATCGCAATAGCCATAAAATGAAATTTTTGGAATAGAGTGAATTCAAATGATTGAAAACGTTTACAGATAATATCAAATGCACACGAGATCATTCCAGGCGACCCCAAGGTCAATGGAGGTCATTTAAGGTCAAAAGTCACAAGTTGATCTGAAGAACGTGTGACCATGACAGTTTCCCCTTTTTCATGTCCCTGGCGCCGCCTATGTTAACATTATACAAACACTGTAATGCGATTTGTACTTCTTTAGCATAGCATGACTAGCAGAAGCCAATAAAGTGTTTTTACCTGTTTTGTTCATTCAGTTGTTAGAAAACTAATCCTCCTTTTTTAAACCCTGTGAACGCCCCTGAATTTCCTCAAAATTTCAGATTTGTGGACCCATGGTAAAAGCCCTATCCATCATCTCTCGATTCATGCCAGTCTCATTGAAATCGGTCGATAAACAACGGAGTTATAAGAAGTCCAAAAATACCCCCCATTTTGACACTTTAGTCCCCTGTATCCACAAATTTCCAAATTTTGAAAGTTTCTTTTTATGAAAATGTAGTTCACGTCACGGCAAATCGATTGCCGTTTGTTGCGATTAAATCGGACGAGTAGTTCTCGAGATCTCGGGGGGGGGGGGCCGAATCCGGGAATCGACCATACCGTCTAGCCCTCCGGGAATGGGGTTAAGGGTTTCGAAAATGGACGCACTTGTCGGCCAGTGTGTGTAATGAATTTTGCTACGCTACGAAGCGGGTTCGCGTGTTATTTTACAAACGAACAATCAGAGTCTGCCGCATCACAGGCAAATTTATAGGCACAACACCTACGCGTGTATAAATAATTCGTTGTTTGTACTATCAAAATACACAATGACTGTCAAACATGCCTTCAGTCGTGCGATGCTGACAAAGCTCAGATGATCTTTTGGTCACTGGCGGAGACAGAGTGGTGTTGACCAAAGGAATTACAGTTCCATTGCACTGCCGGAGGCCTTACATTGCATTTCATGATTTTTTATCCTGTGTTTGCACCACCGAAAGCTCAAACGATTCCCGCTCTGTTTCATATCTCATTTAAAATCAAACGAGCTGAAAGCGTGCTCTGCACGTTTTTGTCGAATGGGATTTCATACATGGCATTCGCTCTCAAAAGTTCAGATCGACGTGTCTGTCTTCCATTCATTTATTTTCTCAGTTCGTTAGTCAGTCACTTCGTCAGTCGGTCAGTCCAAGTTCCCGAGCGTCTAGCGCCTGAACGCGCCTGCCGATCGCGACAAAAGTGGTACCGTCGGGTGCGCCGGCTCAGCAGACCAATTATGCTGCAGGTTTCGAAACGATGCGTGACGTGGGGCACGTACCACGTGGCGAGAGCCGAACATCTGCAGAATTCGATTAATCACGGGTACAGGTCAAACGGCGGGCGCTGTAGACTCAAGACTTGGTGACAACATGGGCCCTACTCACGGGTACTCACTTTTGTGGTTAGAGCCCACGTGCGATCCACGTGGTGATCCACTGCCACGTGTTTCGATTGGGACTAAAGGGCCTTTTAGAGTGCAGTAAACAGTGACCTGGGAGACTGAAATTTGTTGGGTAGATAGACTAGCTCTATGGCTGTCCAACGATACCCTTCTTGATCGGCATGGTGCAACGGGTCATCTGCGGCGCACGTGTACCTCTTGTCTGCCCGTATTCCCTACAGGCCAATCGACGGGACGTAAACAGCACACTTCAATGCAATGATGGCTTGGAAAGGCGGACGGGCTACTGGGCGGTCAATTTCGATGGATTCTGGCCCAAACGGGTGTGCGGCTTGCGCGTGAAGCGCAAGGTGCCCAAAAATAATACCAGTTCTTCACTGCAGCGACAGTACAAACGCTGGAATGCTGAAAATTGGCGGACACGAGCAAGTGATACGTGACATATATCTGGCTGTTTACGCGTCAACAGCTTCAGCCTGGTGTGGCAGGGCGCACGTGCTGAGGTGTACCCCTTTGCCATTCAGGATCTGGTTCGGGAGCCGTTGATGCTGGAGACGCCAAATTTTGTGATGGGCTGCAGTCACGAACGCCATCCAGAACAAGCAAGACTTACGGCATCAGTGCAAGATGCCATGCATGTGAGCGTGCAACCTGATGGACTTGGGTCCTCCGTTCACGGGAAGTTTGTGATACGTACCCTAGCACCTTTATTTAGGTAACGGTATTAAGTGGGTGCACAGGTCTGCGTGAAAACAGAGCTTCGATTTTGACCCAAAACCAACCGTGTAATACGTCATTTTGCCTCTAATCATATGGACACGCGACAGCTCACTCTAATCACACGTCGCCTGTGGTGATAGTGCCACCAATCGCTGTTATATTGTAAGGGAGCTGCGCGGCGTGGAGACGTACTGCCGTCCCCCTTGTCAATGCGGGGTCGGCCGCCCTGGCCGGCGCCGGGCCGGTCCGAGCCGGCGCCCGGCGGGCGTCGGTGACTGTCGGGTCACCTTGAGCGGCGTGGCGCCAATCCGGACATGTGCGGTCCGGATTGGTCGTGACTGATGCCACGTGATGTACAGCGTCGAGGTCGGGTCGCTAGGTCCTAGACTGCTGATAATGAATTTGGGCCGAGCGGGCGGAACGGAGCGCGAGTCAGTGTATCGTCTAAACCTGAAAATAGAGCTGCATGTGACTCAATGTGTTCACGAGGATACTACGCTTACATTGGTGGGCGCAGCAGCAGACAGAATGGCAGCCGCAACAACAAGCGTGACGACAATCAACAATCGGCGTGACGACAGCAGAGACGGCGGCCGCAACAACGGACAGCGCGGTAGGAAATTACATTTGGCAGCCATCGTGACACGCCGCAGACATCAGGCAGCGCAGCAGATGACGCCGGACACAGCAGACAGTGCAATGACAGGCGCCGTAAACGGGAGAAAGCGCAGTGGCAGGCGCCTCAGACGGAAAAACAGGAGACGCATTGGGCGCAGGAGATGCAAGAGCCAGTAGCAGCAATATGCGCCTGGGATTTTGTCAGAATTGCTGAAATATCTGAATGGTCCTGTTCCGGTCAGGAAGGCTTTTGATTGACGTTTCTTATCATGTTAATAGCGACGGAAATATTCTGCAGCACATTTTGTTACGACTTGAGGCCTCAAAATAGGCGGCTACCAATATGTGCAACGCGTATATGACTGCAGTTGGTTGTCACGATTAATGACCGACGACCTAGACTGAGTTACTTCGATTTCCTTTTGAGCCATAATCCTTCTGTGGACGCCGCGACACTGGCTAGGGCAAGCGCGATACTTCCGAACACCAGCGAGCTGAGCTCTCCGATCGTCCATCCGGCTCCAGCGAGGACGTTGGCCACCCGGTAACACACCGCGGTAAAACCAATCGGAGTTCACACGGCGCCGTAAATGATGCTTACACCGTAGTACGCTATCAAAGCCACCATCACGGCAACACATAATGCCGTCATAAGGCATTTAGGCTTATCCCAGAGCTCAGTTTGTGTCCTCACAGGTGATGGACAGCGACGTCACCAATAGCCCAGTCGACATCTCCGACATCTCCGATGACTCCGACGACGCGACCTGCCAGGCGCCACATCGTTGGGAAGTCATCGGAGATTCGGACGACTCCTTCGAGGAGGGGCTGGTGCCCGACAACCCGTCAAAGAGGCGACGCCAAGGCACAGCCACCGCAACCACCACGACCACCACCACAACAGAGGACCGCGACGCGGCAGGGCCGGCCCACGCGGCGGGCGGCGCCCGCCCCGCCCGTCGCCGGACCCACCGGCGACAAAATTGCTAACGCACCAGGCGGCTAGTGGCAGGCTGACGGCGGCGACGGCGGAGGCTGCGACGGTGGCACCGCAACCTGCGGCTGCGGAGGCGACGCCGGCGGATGCGGCTGCGCCGGAGCACGCCACAGTCTGGCTACGGCCGGCCGGCCGGCACCAGGTTCCGGCAGTGCGTCAGTCTGGTGAAGCGCCGACAGACGGCCCACCATGTCCGCGATGTGTGTCCGTCAGCCCACCACGACCTGCGCCATCCACGACAAATCCACCACGAGCTGCGCTCATACGCCGCTCCAAACGCCGCCGACCAGGTGGACTGTACATGCGACATGGTCATCACGAAGAGGCAAAAGACAAGTCCAAAAAAACAGTAGCCAGCCGCATTGGACGGCACACAAACCACCGGCGGCTGAACCCTGCCGGCCGAGAGGCCGCCAAACGCCACGTGTTCAACGCAGTCCGCCAGACCGTCGCCACCACGTACCCGGCGGCGCTGGCTACCGGCCTCCCGCTGGAGGTCACGGAGACCGTTGCCCCTCTCGACCGGCCGGAAGCCGCGCGTCCAATCCTGCCGGACACAAGCAACATGGCGGCCGACAGCTTCAGGACCCTGCGGCACGCCGTGTTCCTGGCAGAGTTTACCGCAGACGGCACACTCCAGGAGAGCGGGAGCAGGACCCGGCGAACATACAGAACGGTTCTGAGGAGCCTCCTCGAGCAAGCCAACATCTCGGTGCCGGACTGGCGGGACATTCCGCTGGACACGCAGCTGCTGAAACGGGTGGGCGTTCATTACAGCTGTCTCGTCATCATGCAATCTTTGAAATTGTAACGATTCATATATGATTGTGATGATGAGAGCCTTACTTGTCATAAACGAAATAATGGATAACGTGGCTGAATAACAGTAAGAAAGGACGAAGAAGAAAAGACATCACCACAATATCTCTACGGAACTAAAGACAATGCAACGTCCCCACGCACTCTTGGACTACACGACGAAATGTCTGCAATGAAAATGGCACTGTCAGCAGTCCAGAGACGAGCTACGCCTGACCCTGACGGACCAGCCACCGACCGACCTCTTGATGTGTGCAGCACTGAGGACCATCATGCCCGCCGACCAGGCCAACGCGGCCTTGGTAGACGACGGCGTGACGTGGGGACCCTACTGCGGCAACCTGGCGGCTATTGAAAAGCAAGAAAAATTTACTGTCGCACACGGCGTGATTTATTATTCTGCACAGTACGTGTGATGCACATGTGATACTTTCTGGTAGAAAATAGGGCATATTTCATTGTTCCACAGCCATGCTTCACGTATGGCTATGGAATATCTCGCGTATGTATTGTGGTTCAATAACTCAAGGCACAACAACCACGGTTCAGTAACCACGGTACACCAAGCCATATCTTACGCATATGTTGCGTTTTACAGCCATCGCCCGCTACGAGGCCGCCAAAGCGACCAGTCGCCAGGCGGACTCGGTGCTCCTGACCCCTGACTCGGTGCTCCCGGACCAGCGCAAGCTGGTCCGGGAGGCGGCCTTGCGCTGGCTGTACGATGTCATCGGCAGCCCGCTGCCCGCAACCGCGGCCGAGAGGACCAGCCTGGCGAAGAAGCTCATGCAGATCCTGTACATCTGCCTGGCCCTGTTCGCCGGCCAAAGAACTGAAGCTTTCACGGAACTCCAGTTCGCCGAATACTAGCAGGCCCAGGTGAGTTTTTTTTTCGCAATACCACAACGCTGACTGATAGCTGACAGGCCACACGGGGCAACTGTGGACAAACAATTTTTATACAACAGTGCCAACTGTGCTTCCGTTGTGTCCACAATTCTCAACAGCCACTGGCACCTGGACGATCGCGCGCCTCGGCGGAAAAACCGTCAAGGCCACCGGCGCCACGACGCTGGTCGTCCTGCCCGAGAAGTGGCGGGCCATCACCTTTTTCACCACGCGGCTGAGGCCGCTCATGTGCGGCAAGAGAGATAAGGATTTCACATCTGTGACAATGAACATTTTCCAGGAGTTTTAAGGACACGGCACGGCAGTTCTCCACACAGCCCGACGTTACACTTGTGTGTCAGTGTGCATGTACTCGTTCAGCATTACAATAACCTAATGTCCTCTTTGTCCCCAGGGAGGGCGACCCCGTTCCCCGGGCTGGGGACATACGATAACCTCCAACACCCGGACATCCTGTCGCCGGACATCGACTATGCGAAGGCGATCCGCGGCACCGTGGCACAGCGTTATCACACCGTCGCCACATACGACCTGGCGGAGACTGGCGCGCTGCAGGGAACGACGGCGGCGGACTTGGCGGAGTACCGCCGCCACCGGGAGGACGTTACCCGCAGCGCATACGACGTCCGCAGACGCACCGAGAGGGACGTCAGGGCCCAGCTCGCCTTCCCGAGGTCTGCGGGCGTCGCGGGCGACGTCCCGGTATTCCCGCCGCCGTCGTCGCCGCCAACATCCGACGACGACTCCACAGCGGCCGGCCCGGCCGACCAGCCGGCAAGCACCGAGAGCCGAGCAGGAGTCCGGAGTCGACATTACGTCGGACCTCCTGCCGTTCCCCGAGGTCAGACTACAACAAGGGACGGCCAGCCCACCCAGGGCCATTCCCTCAGGGACCAGGTGGACGTCGGCCGAGATGGCAACAGTCGACCTGGCCGTCTCACGCCTCGCCACTCTGAACAGGGCCGGCGTGATCCGGTTCATGGCGCACAGGAGTTGGAACTGTTACGCTCCATGACGCCACGGTACGCAGTGGTGGCCGTAAGCCCGGCCGAGACGTGTTTGACTTACTGAACTGCTGGTCAAATGCTAAATGCTACACATTTTTGGAACCTGTAACTTATGAACATAGTCACGCAGCTGAATACAAACTAAAATATGAAATTCCGTCGCTCGATGCACGCCCAAGTGTTCCAATTTCCCATCATATTGCTAAAAAGAACAAATTAGTATAATTCTTTTTTCCATGCTTGTTCAAGTTCTTCATTACCCTGTATTCATGCTAAAAACGAAATAATGATTACTTTGTACATTATCTGAATGGCATATTCACAGACATTATTTCCACACTTCTTGTTTCAGATGGAAAACCTGTCAACAAAACAGTTTTACGGAGCCCCGTCCCATAGATGAAAGTTACACGAGTATACGGCTGGTAGACGACAGTGTTACGGAAGCTGTTTGTAAATCGTTGCGTTTTCCAGTGCATGAGAAACCCACTAAATGTACCGCTGTAGTAATCCTTAGTGAGGAATCCTTGGTGATCCTTTGTGCAAAGAATGTTGGAGCGTGTCTTTGGATGAACTGCTTCACCATGGTTCAAGGTAAGATGCTTTGTGGAAGCAGCGTGTCATCAGTGACAGTGACACAAGGGATCCAAATGGTATGGATAAGAACGAAGTTGGATGCGGAAATGTGGGGCGCAGCCACATTTCGTAAACAACTCGGACGGAAAGCATGTGAAAGCAGGCAAACACGTTTGCCATGAGCTTATTGTCAAAATGACAAGAGTAAGCATGTCGGTTTGGTGATGATAATGATTTGGGCTTTAGGGTGCATCAACTGCATATCGCGCCCATAACGAATGTTTTTTTTTTAATAGAGTCAAGAAACTCACATCTCTTAGCAACTTATGTCATGAAAGCAGATCGTGCAGGGAAAAAACGAGAAACAATAAATATGTTACCGAAGACTTGTCCAAACAGGCTTTAAGACACCGCTCGCTGTGTAAATAAATGTCAGAGAATCCAATGTTCGAAAAAAAAACTGGAAGACTTGTGCGATATGACGCGAATCATCGCCACGCAAGTCGAGCAAGCTAAGCGCGTCAGGATGACAGCAAGACAACGCAATAGTTCCACGCCGAAATCACGACAGGAGACAAGCACGTGGTGCACGGTCGAAAGTAGCGCCGTATCTCCTTCCCGCACAGCAAGAAAGGATGGGTAGCAAAGTTGTTACCAATGCATAAACGACTACAAGCCACCTTCTCTCTCCTCGACATGCACGAACATGACGCCCACAGCTCCAGACGGGGCTTTAGTGCCTTCCGAATTATTTGCACCGACTGCGTCCCATCTACGCTGCCACTTACGAGGGGTGTATGAAAAGTTTTGAGCATCGTGTATAAGAAGCGTTGATGCATGGTCAAACCTATGATTTTTTGAAAGTACAACCTTTTGTAAGTATTCCTGTCAAATTTTGAGATTTTAACATGTTCCTTATTTTTTTGCAGATTTTTGAATAAGCAAGGGTCAAGGATTCAGCGGAAAATGGAGAAAACAGAAATTCGTGCAGTCATTAAGTACCTGTATTTGAAAGGCATGACTGCCTCAGAAATTCATGATGACATGTTGAGAACATTAGCAGAGAGTGCCCCTTCATATGCGACAGTCACACGTTGGATCAGAGAATTCAAGCGTGGCAGAGACAGTGCTGAAGATGACCCAAGGTCAGGACGACCCACAACAGCAACAACCAAAGATAACCTTGACCTTGCTCTGCAGATGGTCATGCAAGATCATCGGATATCATGTCGTCAGATAGCAGAGAGACTTGGGATATCCAATGAGCGAGCAGACAAAATTTTGACCAAAGAACTGGGATTCTCAAAGGTTTCTGCAAGGTGGGTCCCTCGTCTTTTGACACCTGAACAGAAACGCACCAGGCGCACTGTATCCAAGGGCAATCTTGAACTGCTTGAAGCTGATGAAGACAATTTCCTTGCTCGATTCATCACTATGGATGAAAGCTGGGTTCATCACTACCAACCCGAAACGAAAGAACAATCAAAGCAGTGGAAGCACACGTCATCTCCGACCCCAAAGAAGGCCAAGGTCGTTCCTTCAGCTGGCAAGGTCATGGCCTCTGTTTTCTGGGATTCCCAGGGTGTCATATTGATCGAATACCTTCAGAAGGGCCACACAGTGACTGGACAACATTATTCTGGGCAAATGAAGCGCCTACGGGAAGTAATCAAAGAAAAAAGACCAAGAATGCTCACAAGAGGAATCCTCTTCCACCAAGACAATGCACCAGCCCACACCTCAGTGATTGTCATGGCAACAATTCACGATTGTGGATTCGAACTTGTTTCCCATCCACCTTATTCGCCAGACCTGGCCCCCTCCGACTTCCATCTTTTCCCCCAAATGAAAAAAGCCTTGGCTGGTCGCCATTTTGCCAGTGATGATGACGTCATAGCTGCAGTCGAGGGGTTTCTTGAGTCCCAAACAAAAGAGTTCTTCCACACCGGGATAAAAGCGCTTCAGCGCCGTTGGAGCAAGTGCTCAGCCCTTGAGGGAGACTATGCTGAAAAATAAATCATCAAAAATCCCTTATCCCTTTTAGTTTTTCTGATGCTTAAAACTTTTCATACACCCCATGTATTGCGCACAAAAGCCCTGAAGACGCTGGAAAAATCCCTCGCGGGCAGCGAAAATGATCGTAAGCGAAGAATCCGCCTGGTCGCCTTCCAGCCGAGTCAGCCAGCTCATCACCAACTACGCCCACGTCACTCGTGATCCAGCAAAAGATGGCTGTCCTCCCGGTCCGACCAAGCGATGTAAGACGAAGTAAGATATCCTAAGAAAGGGGATGGCAGGGGAAAAGTTGGACAGGGCTAATAGGCTGGTAAGGGAGTCAGTAAAAACCACGTCAACGACCTTCGCTGACCTCAATGAAACGAAACGCCTTGAGGATCGCCACAAGTTCCTTAGTGTAGTGTGGCGTGGGAGGGCCAGACAGGCGAGCGTGTGCCGAGGCCATCCACAAACGCGCATCCCACTCCCGATTCGGTTTTCGAACCATCTGTGTACATGGTAGTGTATCCATGATAGCACCCAATTCGTTCCAAAGCCGGGACCAAAACTCATCTCATATCAGTCTGAACATAGGAATCGTTTTCTTAACGTCGATTTCAGCGCAAGCCTGGAAGTAGACCAGTTTGTATTCTATGGAAAGTACGTAGTCGCGTTGATGCACAACAGCATAGTTAATGCAAACTTGTGATACGTTTATAATCCAGAATGACGTTTTACAAGTGAGGAAAAGACTGTTGTTTGACATTCATACGCCACTGCATTATGACGCAGCAGCAGTTTCATTTTCAAAATCTGACGATGCGCAACTGCCATCACTAACTCGAGTGGATAACATAACATAACATAACATATAACATAACATCATATAACATAACATCATCATCATATCTCGATGATATAACATAACATCATCGAGTGAAGTTGTCCAAAATATCGCCAACGCTCAGACTAGCATCATCCTAAGATGGAACGCAGAGACTGACAGAGACAGAGACGGATCGTACTCGTGACTATCTGTCACGAGTACGGTCCTCTGGCCGCAGATCAGAGGCCTGCTCCGTCGCACACCGGCCGAGCACCCGCCGACCGGCCTTGGTACGGTGGCGACCCTCCGGGCGCTGATGGACGATGGACTGACGTTGGAACCTTCCGGGGAAACCTGGTCGCAATCGCATGACAGAAGTTCAGCGCCGCCTAAGTTGCGTTTTGTTCTACTTCCCAGTACAGTGGTAAGGCTTTCACATTTTTGACAATACACATGGTGCAGTGTGTTTGTGTAAGAGTTTTTGCTTGACTTTGTGAACGTTTTCACGTGGCGGTGAACACAAATTGTGGACAATCGGATAGTTCACATAAGCCCGGACAATGGGCGAGTTTTTCATATAGCCGGACGTTACAATCGTGTGTGTGCGTGTGCGTGTGCGTGCGTTGACAAGCACCCCGTAGTGGGGACCGGAGCCGGATAAACACACGCGAAGCGAGGACGGTCTGCAGAGAGAGGACCTTTTGCCTGTCCTCGCTCCGCAGACCTACTGGAAACTGCTCCATTTGCCAACAGATCCCACTGTTATCAAAATCAAGATGGTCCTTACTTCGGGGCAAATATCCAACTGATGTGTAAACAAGTCGTCAAATGGTCTTGGCATGAATACACAAATCCGGCGGGCCGTTCGCGGGCTTTTCTGAAATGATGCGTGGCGTCACAGAATAGCCGCAGAGTTATTGCAGATTTGGTTTGTTAAAGAGCGCATTCATACTTGTGCCCTCAATTTACCATTTGAGTATTTTTTCCATCACTGAAATTGTATCTAAGTTTTAAATGCTTCTTTTAATATTCTTAAATCGGAAAAGCTTGCATCACTACGAATGTCTTTCTGCTTCGGTTCACGGGCATTCACGGCGCTGGTTTACGTACGGGGGCAGGCGTTGGGTGCTGGAAAAGACGAAAATGGTGAGAACATTTCACACTGATTCATACTGATTTTCTGAGCTGTACATCTGTGCTTAGAAACTGTCTAGTTCAAAAGAATAAGAAGTTAAGTGACAATCAACAAGAACAGAAAAGCGGCCAGTTTAGTTTTAGCGTGAGATTAACTCTCGGCAGAATTGTGCCTGATTGATATAACTGGGTTGGACACGGTATTTTGGGTGGAATATAGAGGCTTGGACGAAGCATTTTTTAAAGCTGGTGTGGCAAAGGCCAGTTTTTTGGTCGTTTTCGCCCCAGCCCCCTGCCATTATTTTGTCATCCGATTTCAAACACTTCATTTTCGGTCCTGATGAAAATAGAAAAAGCTTTGTTTTTCCCTAGTTACAGACTGTTTAGGAGCCTTATTTTGCTAATGGACAGAAATACCTTGAAAGGCACTGGACTGAAGCGCTTTATGAAGACATTGCTCCATCATCTCTATGTTTCTGCTGTGTAATTTATTTCTGGTTTTGTACTTAATGTTTTCTCAAAAAAAGAAAACTGGCGTGTGGATGGTACCCTTTCACATCCAACTTAGGAAACAGTCCTACTTAAAAGTAGGTGTGGCATATTGAATTGAGGAAATACTAACAGTAAAAAAGCAGTGACGCTTTCAAACATTATGACAATGAGAGGCATTTTTTAGTAACTTGTGTCTGAAACAGTTTGCACTTCTCTGTTACTTTGTATGACTTGACCAGAGCAATTTGAGACTGCTGTTGTTCCCATTTCGATAATGTTTTTGATCACAGAAAAAGGCTAAGAATAAAAACAAATTACGGAAGAGGTCTGGTAAGCACTTCAACAAGGACAAGGAGCAGCTTAACGTCGGTGCGAGTAAAAATCTCCCGTCTGACGGGGGTTAAGGTCTATTCAGTCCTGTTGTTTATCCATGTTTTCGGCAACCGATTTAGGAAATTTTGGGCGACTGGCAAGGGTACAAAGGTGCATGTATTTCAAGGGTATTGCATGCTCAAGTATGACGTTTTAGCTGGAATATATGACGTCACCCAAGATCAGAACTGCGCCTGTGAATGAAGAAGATGGCTTGAGCTTGGGCTTTGCATAAATTTAATGTAAGTTTATGTATGAATGGCTCCCTTGAACGCTGTGCGAGATTTGTTACTACTCTTTGGACTAGGGCGCAGGCTTAACAGTTAAGTTTAAAAAGACTGGAAACAACTGTTCGTTTTTTCAGGTCACGCTTTTCCGAGATGGAAGTGTCGACACAGGATTTTTCTGTTGCATCAACAACGCACGTAGTAAGAAGTGCCTATGTCTCCATCCCGACGTTACAGCGTGAGACAGTAAAGGACCGCAAAAACGCTTAACTGTTTCTCACATTCAGCCACCTAAGACACTTGCGTTGTTCCCTTTCTGCCTTTACCATGGAATTACCTCTGTGCCATACCTCTGTTCTATCTCTCTCCTCAATGCTAGGGCAAATTAGATGTTACTCGCCCTGACGTCTCTCGGGCACTGAAACATTTCGAATTATAATAAAATGATCACTTTAACATACAAAATGGTGGGATAACAGCAACGAAAGCTGGTTTTTAGTTAACTTCCGTCTATCAGAGTGAGACACTACAAGACGGCTTTAGTCAGGCAGCAAGTGACTCATTTGTAGCTTCATCAGAAGCCGGCGTGCAGGTCAGTAAGACCCTCTTTTTGGCGGGCATATTAAATTTTTGTATCACTGACAGGCGGTTGCCGACCTACCATACGCGCACGTCGCCTGCATTCGTCGCGCCACGTCCCTACACCACCATACTACGTTCTTGCCACTTACGTAGTAGACCAAGAATTTTATGTGGCTCTTGCGATTATATTGGTTCCCTTGTCATTGTATTTCCTTAATCCGATTCTGAAACCTGTGCTTTACATTACATAATGCGGATGGAATCTCTCTGGCAATAGAAGTCCGACCGCTTCATTGCCCATCACCCCTGACGTGTGCCTGCTGTTTCCGCTGCCATCAGTCGTAACAGTCGGCCGCCGCCGCGGTGCCACACTGCTCACGGATGACCCGAAGGTCTCTGTGACTGTCTGGAAACGATGTAATGTCAGACCAAAAGCGTTCGTGTCAACCTGGGTTCGTGACAGTCGGTCCATTACCTGGTTTGTTCTCAGCCACGCGGCGAACTGCCCTCCCCGGCAAGTTTTCCAACTGATAACAACCGTCGGAATGTACAGTTGCTACGATTATTTTGCTCTTTGCTGCCAACCAAAAGCCACATACAGTATGACTTGGGTTGTCAGGTTAATGCTTATAGCTCCGAATGAGATTTATGTTAATAAATGCCACGTGATGCCGCTTGTTCCACATAAACCGGTTCACGTGCCTCCTGAGCAGCTGGCGACAGGTGCATCGCGCCCGCTCCATGTCCGCTTTGAACGCAGATGCCCTCGACGGCAATGATGTAAGTGTTGTTTTCGGAAACGTCCAAACCAATTTCCGCACAAGTTCCTAGGAGAAAGCCATGCGAGTGTCCATGGTTGTCCAAGATCCAAGTCTGTCCAAGAAATTTCCGAATAAAACAAGGACGCCTGCCTCCGGTTTGCAAACAGCGAAGGCTACATGTATTGCTCATTTTTTTAATCACCTAAAAATGCAACGGCATTAAAAATGCAAGTTTTTCCGGCCTGGCCTGCAACACATTCAGATCGTGACTGACACCAGGACAAGGCGCAAGACGCCGGACCTACCTCAAATTCCTGAGCCGCTGCAGACTTCCGTGACTGCTGCACGTGGCGTTCCCGACCGATCCCGAGACGGTCGGCTTCCGAAAAGCAATGACGCAAATAATCTACAGTGCTCTCGTAGAGAATGACGGCCCTTAATTCGATACCATGATCCACAGTGGACCGCTCTGACCGCCCGAAACATTACTCAAGTGTGTGAAGAGCGCCGGGGCGCACCCTGCTCCCGCTCCGAAAACGCTGCAGTCACGTCAGACGCCGTCGCCATGGCAACGCGAGCGAAGATCGCAGTGTTGCCGTGGCGACCGCAGGACTCCGCTGCGCCGCCGCGGCGTGAGACGTGAGACGCGGTGTTGCGTGTTCCGTGACGAGTTTTGCGTTTTACGTTAGTGGTAGGTTCCGCACAGTCGTAAGGCAGGCTTTACTCCTCGTTGCTAGCAATAAAACTGTTTTCGCACTTACAAACGCCCTACTCGTGACCTAATTCTCCTGCGCCTTTGACGTCACAATACCCCGAGACGGATTGTCTGGAACGTTCTGCGATTCTCGACCGTAATAGACATTCCGCTTTCCACGCTTCCGCTCACAGCCACAGACAGACCGCCGTTTTGCAGTGTACCAATGTCGATCCACACTACCGTCTTTCCAAGGACCGCCCGCACTAACCCCGTGATATGCGTACTTCCATTAAGAGAATGAAGCGGACCTCACGCCCTGTCTGTTCTCCCGACTGACTGCTAACTCCCTCTCCACAAATGCATTAACCACTGCTTCTAAAACTACCTATAGATGGCGCTCCACATAGATTCGACCCGCGGCGATGTGGCAGGCCCCGTTCAACCGTTTCTCGAGCTGTGACGTCAACCGGGCATGAGTAAATCCCTTCGTCCATGCTAAACTATTGGAATCAAGCCAATGTTTGAAGGGCAGCTGTTAGAAAACTAGGCTGTCTCCAAATGAGATGTAAGCTTCATAACAATTTTTCACTCATGAAATCCTTAAAAGTGGCATAAAATACGGCCCAATTTTTTTTCGTAATATCTGAAGAGGATGTTTCCATAATATCTGCAACACAGCGAAATACCAGAAAAGGGATCCCTTCAGCATACGAAGTACTTTTGGAAGAGGCCTGCTGCCATATGAAGATTCCTCTATGTGTTTGCGCAATTATTGCTACCATTTCCAGACCTACGGATAGTATGAAAAAAGCGTGTTTTATGAGAGCTAATTTTGGTGCACCTATGGAAAAAAGATTTTGCGTGAGGGGGTCCAGTTCATTGATACAGTGTTGCTTGAGGAATTTTAGCGCGCTCCTTTGGCTGCTTTTTGTAGATCAGAGATAAGGCGTGTTCCAATATCCAGTATCTCTCATGTCTGCTGACCAAATAAAAATGAGGCCAAAACAAATTTTTATACATTTCGCGCCAAAACCAGGGTAAGCAGTGTCAGGTACTCCTATCAGATTATAGTGTCTTAGAGTAATATTTGGTCTGAAAAGGACATATGGTGTGCCATTTGTTTCCTGTTGCCAGGTGTGATGAAGCCAATTTATTGCCTTGGGAACTTGTTGTCCTATGCTTTTTGTGTTTTCCTTTTGTGTCTTGTGTTTTGTGTTTGGTTGTCTAATAATTGCATGTGGTAACCAGCAAAGTTGAATTGTAACATGTGGCTACATGTTACAGTTTAACTTTAGTAGCCTGAAGAATGAGAACGAAACCAAAAAATGACAACAATCAAAGTGACAGGTACAATTGTGTTCTGTGCAGAGGCCAATGTTATGAACAATGTTTACAAAATGTGGATCCAGATTTATTTGTATAGTACAAACCTAAACTGAGGCTTCAGAAACATCATCATGCTATTCTGGAATGGGCAGTAGATTGATAACACTGGTCAACAACAAATTTTTTGTCTGAGTTTTTTCAGCTGATTTAGGACGAATCTGATGCGCTGAATCCAAAAATCAGATTGGTTTTGCTCAATCAGGTCAAGTTTTTGAGCTATGGCCACATGTCGTTTTTTACGTTTTTGTTCACGTGTACGCTTGTATGGAGCATTTTAGAAGAAGTTGGTGGGGGTAAAATGCCATGTCGAATATTTTTTTGATTGGAAATGATTATTTTAATGACAAGTATTCAGGTCCGATAGTTCTGGGTGATTATGTCGAAAAGGGATCAGTTTGAAGCCATAAAACCTCGAAATCTTCCAAAAATTCGTGCGGCAAAGCATAAAGTCGGTGGATCAAAACTAAGTTAATGGGGCAGCCGCCCCACGAAGTGTATAGGAAATTCCACCCGCGCATGTACTGGTGTTTTCGCCTCATGTGTGTTGCGGAATATTTGCGTTGTCGTGCTGGTGGCGGCAAATACGGAACGCGGTGGGCTGCGGTGGTTGTGTACAGTGGAAGTGGCAACTAAACGTGAAGCCGCTGGTTGTAATTTTGTGATAATGTGATACAAAAAAGTTGTATTTCTTGAAATAACGAACTCTGGAGAATGTACAATACCTACATGTGCCAACTTATGACTAATTCGTCCATATTTTTGTTTTGCATGTGAATAAGATGGCTTCGCCCAGAAGATCGTGCAGAAATAAGCCCGACGTGTTCTGCTACATATGTGGAGAATACACCCTTGCTCCTAATAGGAAGCCAGTCACAAGTTTCATAATGCGTGCTTACCATGCTTATGCAAGATGCAAAGAAAGGAACGTCATCAACGACCCTCTGGTGGCCAGAGACAGAATACTTTTCCCACCGCTGCACATCAAGCTCGGCTTAATCAAGCAGTTCACCAAGGCTCTGGACAAGGATGGTGACTGCTTCACTTACTTGTGCCAGGCTTTTCCAGGATTGACCATGAAAAAGTTGAAAGCTGGCATATTTGACGGTCCTCAGATCCGTCAGCTCATCAGAGATCCAGAGTTTGAAAACTCAATGAACGAAGTGGAACTCGAAGCGTGGAAGGCATTTGTTCTAGTAGTGAAGAACTTTCTTGGCAACAACAAGGCCAGAAACTACGCAGAACTTGTCAACAACATGCTGACTGCTTTCGGAAACCTGGGCTGCAACATGAGCGTCAAGATGCACTACCTATTTTCACATATGGACCGGTTTCCTGAGAACCTGGGTTCGATGAGTGACGAGCAGGGAGAGAGATTCCATCAGGACCTGAAAGAGATGGAGACCAGGTATCAGGGTCGCTGTGACGCAGTCATGATGGCTGACTACTGTTGGACTCTGAAGAGAGACCTCCCTGCCGCTGAGCATTCCAGGAGTTCAAAGAAACGGAAGTTCAAGCCCTGAAGTTTGAAAATCTGGTGAAGCAACATGCAATTTACGTGTACTTACCTTTATCAATGTCCACCATTCAGTTTACAGTAATCGCTGTTTCGATCAGGTAATCAATATATGTTGTTGGAAAAACATATTTGCTCATAAAAACATATTTAGGATGATATGTGTTGACAAAAATCAGCTGATAATGCCAAAAAATGTAATCGATTTTGTCACAAGATCTGATTTTTTTCAAATCAACTTAGCACAAAAACCTGACCTGATGGAGAGAAACGGATGCCATTTCCTGATTCAGCAGTGCAAAAATACCCTAAATCAGTTGTAGAAATCTAGACAACATTCAAAAAGTAAAAAATTGTTGCCCAGTGTAATTGTTGCTTGTGATAAAACATGAAAGTAACTGACATGTATTATTACAGCTGGGGTTTGATTGGTGTACACTGCTCCAAGCATGACTGTTTATATGTATATAAGAACAAAAGAATGGGCCTTAAAAACGTAAAATATAAATTTGTTGCTTGAAAATGTTTGATAACAAGTCATTGTTTGGAATGAAAAATACAATTTATGAAAACAAATTACATATATAATGCTCAAATCAGTTCTACTAACATCACAGCTCCTTACATGCAGCCCTCCTTATGAATACAGCATTTGATCATTGGAATTTTATGGGATCCATTATCAAGGAAGATGCAATGAATAAAGGTAAATCGTAAGCACTGCACATCTAAATTACATACCATTTTTAATGGGAACACAACATAAATTTATAACTGGAAAAGAGGTGATTGGCAAGGTCTTTGACCTTGCTTTGAATATAAGTATTTACTTGGTTATGTATAACAATATTGTGGCAAATGGTGATTTAGATACTTAAAGCCATGCCTATTAAGCTGAGATAAACCAAGTATGTATGTAAAAAAACAATATCCTACATTTACAACTCATATTTAAACATTTTAAAGGCCTCTGGCTCTATGCCACTATTGGTGCTCCAACCACAGCAGTTTTGGTTGTCTGGAGCTATTGACCCAAATGCCAAAGGTCTTGTGCTCTGTCTCACCATGGCTTCTGATTCTGGTGTGGCTGGGAGGATGAATGTTATGAATGAATGAATAATGTCATGTCATGAAATGTGCACCTGCCAAGCCATGTCAGAAGTGAACAGCAAACACATTTTGTGTCCATTTTGCAATATATTTGACTTAAATGGCCTAAATAAAATAAGTACATAAAATAAGTTAAATAAAACGCTCCAAGACCTCTGCTGCCACCTACTGGGCATAATCCTTACGCTTGCGCATCTCCCTGCGCCGAAGCGTCTCCTCCCGTCGATGGGCATTGACATGCCTCAAACGAATAAATGTGCGGGTCCGGACAAAAGAACGGACAATGTCCTTCGCCATGTCTGGGTGCTTGGTCTCCAGCACACGGGTGAGCCCTGCCACGACGCCAGGCTCGCGGCTGAGGTGGTCCGGCTGCAGAGCATGGTGGGCGCAAAAGTCGCTCTCGAGTTGATGAAAAGTTTTGTAAAAGCTGGAGGTGGGCAGTGTTAGCCCACCCATGCTCCGCAGCCTCGTCCAGAGCGCCTCCAGGGGCGCATCCTCGGAGAGTTCGGAGGGCAAACCTAGTTCGGCACCACCGTTGCGAGCCACGTACCCAGCCACATAGGCCATGGCGCTTGCTGTGGCCGGCACTGCGGTGGCCGTGTCGATGGCGCACGGCACAGCACTTGAAGTGCTGGTGCCCTGCTCGGCTTCAGCGAGCAAGGCGTGGATCTCGGTCAGGGCCACCACCTCCATCTGCGCCTCTGCCTCCGCTTGGGTCGCCAGCTCCGCTTCGGCAGGTTCAGCGCAGCGTGCCGCAACCTCCTCGTCCTGGAGCTCTCGCAGCTTCTCCGCCGTCTCTGTTTCTTCGTCCTCGTCTCTGTGTCTCTGGGGGGCGTAGATGTCGGTAGGACCAGGCTCCACCTCGCGCCTGCCTAGCGGGTTCACGCGACGGGGCGTCAGCATAAGGAGGGCAAGGAGCCTGAGGCGGCTTTTGGCCTCGGTCGGGGTTGGGTTGGTGTTGGCGCCACCACCACCTCGCACCAAGCTGAAGAAAGCTTCGAGGCGGTCTTGTGAAAGGCGCCTAGTGAGCAGATAAATCTCTGGACCGAGGCTGTCCCTGAGATCGCGAAGCAAACCTCGAATCGCGCGGATGCTTGTCAGCAGCCCCTTCTGGAAGGGATAAAGGTGACGAGCACTGCCAACTCGTAGCCCGGCCACCTCGTCGGCGAGTGCATCAAGTGCAGCCTCCTGTGCTGACGAGCCACTGAAGCCGCGACGCAGCGGCTTGGCGTCAGCCGGGTGGCCGGCGTTCATGACGTCAAAGCCGTTGTCCACCACTCTGAGGAATCGCGCCTCTTCTCGTCGGTCGGAGTGTCGTTCCAGAGCTAGCGCGCATGACGCGCTCAGCAGTTGAACTGCCGGGCGCACCCTCTGCCGCGCCTGGCCAGTCACCTGAAAGAAGGCAGCGCCATTCTAATGTTGCATCTTTAGTGTTTGTGTAGCAGAGGTGCTGAAGCACTCCCAAACCCGGATAATTACGTAATGAACAAAATATTTGCGAACTGTTGGCACGTCGAATCGCATTGAATATGGATTTCCCTAGTGCTACAGCCTAATAAAAATCATCTACTTTGAGTCGAGCTTAGTACGAGTGAGAAAGCTTTGGTCCCACTAGTCACACTCCACGACATATAACGTTGAAAACTAAAAATGTCAAGCTTCTAAGCGTCCATGACTTGTAATCTGTTCACCTTTGGGCTAGGAGCGTAGCCAACGGGGCACGGAGCCATGCCTTTTGGAAAACGCAATTAATCATTTTCAGACCGACCATATGCGGCCTGAAATAAACATGAATTCCGATATCGTGCAAGTTATGCTCCCATCTCTATTCCCCATCCGGACATGTATTCAAGTCGCCTCGGCACTCACTTAATCTTGCGGGTCAGCTGACAACTGACATATGGTGAAAGTCACTGACTATTGCTGGACCGTGTCGTTAATGTCGGGACGTTTATCGGATTACGCCATCGATTGAGGCATGAAGGTCCGTGCAACAGCCGCTGCTTACCATGGGATCTGATTCCAAAGTACCCTTACAAAATATTATGATAAAATGTATGTCATATTTGCGAATGTTAACAGTATACCTCAACATGCGTAGTCCAGTGAACTTTGTGCAGGACTCTAAGTTCAGCGCTTCCATCTACGGTTAACAGCTGCTGCACGAGAGACTTGTTTATTACGCCTCCCGCTTTCGTGTGCACGTCTTTGTCCAGGATATGGTTGCGGAGGTTCTTGATGAGGTGGGGAGGGTCCGCCATCACCCAGATCCGCCTACCGGCATGAAATCATGATGAATGATGTATGTTTCAGTATGTTCAGTACGTTCAATAAATGACGTTTGTAGCATGTTTTAGGACGTTTTGTTTTAATTGACAAGTTTAGATTAGATTAAGTTAGGTTAGGCTAGGTGAAGGTTAGGTGAGATTGGGATAGGCCAACTAAAGGATTTGCACGTTCAGGGTTTGATGTAAAAGGAAGTGCAAAAGCGATATGCTTTTATTTGCAAAAATACCGTGCTGGGTCAGCTGGGTTGGTGATGGAGACCTCGGCGTCGTGGCCGATGCCCAGCTGCCGCCACAGGGCCATGTTGCCTCCGCTCATGTCGCTCACGATTGAGACCACACGGCCACCAGCCGCCTCGACAGCCAAGACCGCCTCCAGCAGCCGCTCCTTCGATGCAGGCTGGTCAAATGCGTAGAGTATGGGCATTCTCCACTTCGCGAACAGCCCACAGGCCAGGAATAGCTGCAGGTGCTTGTGAGGTCCGAGGATCTGAGGGGTATATTGCATTTAAAATTAGAATGATGGCGATGGTTATTTCATTGCCAGAGAGCACGTGCTGCAAGGCTTGTTTGTGACCATATACAATCCAGATTTGTGTTGTGTAAAGAGGATGGAATTAAATCGTAAATTACTTGAGTGTGAAATATTCACGCCAGTTCCACAACAGTCGTATTACATCAGTCAAATGAATAACTACAAATGACAGCACGTCAGTAACACATTACAACACACCATACAGTGCAGGATATTTTACAAAAAGCACCAAGTTGATTCCATTTCAGTACCGTGTGAAGATGAGCTCCAAGAACACGCACCTGGTCACGCTGATGATCGTAACATGCGATGCCCATGATGTCCATTTCATCAAACATCACCGTGCAGTGACGATCCCTCACAGGCAGCTCGGCCAGCAGCTTCTGCAGCATACCTGGAACATCAAACGTATATTATTTAATTCAGCAAAAGGTTATGCGCTACACGTTTGTGTCAGGCGCCGCGTGCTTTTCTGCTTGACCGACTCTGATGATTATGACTGATGTAGTGTTAAGCCTTGGTTTTGAAATGATAGTTTTCTTCTATATTAGCCACTTCCAAAAGCAGTGTAACATCTAATCTTGATACCTTATTTCATGATTTTGTGACAAAAAGTTGTAAGTGGCTGATATTAAAGTGTGCTTGGTGGTTTAAACCACTTGGCAGCTTAAATAAATTTAGACTAGCTGGTTTAAACTATGGTTTAAACAGGTTTAAACCACGCACTGGCCGAAATCTACCAATCCTTCTTTTTAGACTCACTTTTTGCACTTCGGAAGAGTTAGGCAGCAACTCAAAATCTGCCAGCCACCTTTGGAGAGTTGTGATGCTGGGCAGAGGCAGACAGGTTTCGCGGATCCAGTTGTAGCTCCTCCTGGAGCTGTTGACCCGGATGTCCAGGGCCTTGTGCACAGTTTCAGCATTCCAGGGGCAAGGTCTCTTGCCAATTGCCAGTGCAAGGGACTTAGGGCAGAACAGACACTTTTCACATAAGGTCACATCTGATATCATACAAAATAAAATGCTTCACCTTGACATGGTTCAAATGTTAAGTTCTAGCAAGGAATTGCAACATCACTTAACATGGCTGGGGACACCTCAGCTGTGCAAAGTAATGTCACAGATGCAACAAGATCAGACATTGTGGGAATTCAGTTATGATGGTTCTGGTTGATACTGCCTTTTTGACCTGCATATTTCTATGTTAAAGCACTAGAAATTACGAAAAATATGCCTTCTAAGCACTTAAATATCAACATGTAACCACAAAGGCATCAATTTCTGTAAGTCATTATGGGGAGGAGGCCGAGCCTAGGGCCTGACAACCGAACCTCCCCCAAATATGGGTTTCTCGATGGATTTGGCCGACTTTCTTTTGACCAATGGATCCTCATGCATACATGTATATCTGGGGTTAGAAGATGGAAAGATATAAACATAGACCACATTATGTTTTATTCGATACTGACTGACAAATTGACACCCATGTGTAGCTGTTACTTTCTCTTCTATCAGTATTCCTCCAAAAAAAGCTATGACACACCTGCTGTGCTGTGAGCATGCCATGCTTCACTGCTTCAGCAGGAGCATTTGCCACCTGTAGATCTTGCAATTGCTGCTGCAGTTGAGCCACTTGCTTGTTTAGGGCATCTACTTTTGCTTGCAGCGTGGCACAGTTCACATTTTGAACTGAAAAGCCCAAAAGTTGGAAAATCATCACATCGTATACACATGACAAGGCACATGATCATAACAAAAACACAATGCTCAGCATTTGAAGCACTTCTGTGGAGAGGCCATCTACCAGCCATGGCCCAGTGCTGCTCCCACAGTCAAATTAACCTGCTTATTTCTAAAGCATCACTGGGAGAGGGGAGGGGGCTGCAGATTTGTTCCCATTGTCGTGGTGGAGATGAGCTTGTACAAAATCCTAAACCAATGCCCTGGTTTCTAATGCGTACTGTGTTGATGAACGCAGTATGCGTTAGAAATATTGTAACATAACAATAATTGTCACACATTTAACACCATTCCCTTTCATTTATGCACACCTGACATCAGCAGAAGACAATGTGGTCTCATTTCTCTCTTCCACGTAATTCTGGCAGGCAGCCTCCACCATATGCTGTTGAGCCTTCTTGACAGCTACTCCATACCGTACGTTGGGTTGTCTGAGGGTTAACAGTTACTTAATTCCGTGCTAATTCATTTGAAATCGCACCTCTACCGGACTGGGGGCCATTTTACCCTAAAGAGGTGTTTTAATTGATAACACCCTTAGGATTCGTAATTGTTTTAAAACACATGGTGTAAAGACTCCAGAATGAATGATACCAATCTTCAGGTGTCATGGAATCTACACGGCGATAGAACGGAAGTAATGTATAACAATAACCCAGCTAAATATGAAGTGAAAGCTGGTAACTTGTGATAAGGAGTGGGATTCATACCTTCCTGGATGGCTGTTAGGGATGTTGAGGACAGGAACGGCAGTTGGTCTAAGGAGCCGGTGAGCAGCAGGAACCTCGGGATTGGTCAGTTCAAACTTGAGGTCTCTCAGAAAGTCGCTTTCCTCAAAATGATTTGAGCAAACACGAGGGTCCTTGACATCATTCAAATGGCCTGCCCTTTTAATTTTAACCCACCAGAGTTTTGCAAGATTTCTGTCTTTCGGAAAACGATGGAGGTGGACGAAAGGTGATCTAGTGTTACCGTTACCTGAACCAGACTTGCAAGCAGGCACTGCGCAATATGGCATATCTCTGAAATAGTAACATCCTTTGTTAAAACTGCAGCTTATGAGAAGAGAAGCTCACTAACCGCAAACTAGTTCCGGGAAAATCTAGCAAGACGTCATGATTCTTATCAAAAAAGGTTGTGGCATAAATAAGAAATAACTTGGGCAGAATTGGCTTTGAACTACTATCATTTCATTTCAGTCCACCTGAGACAAAGTTCTTCCACGGCGCAAGGCTCCGCAAGAACCTTTACGGCAAGACAAACCGCACCAGTAGGGATACTCGTGAGGTGGGAGCGACTTTTCTAAGAGGGCCAGTAGACTCCTTCTCGATATCAGCGCCGCCTATTTCAGCGACGGAGACATCTTGTGCCATCTGCCGAGTTTTTTGCCGCCCTCCTGCACAGCGGCCTCTGCCACCCCTTCCAGAGAATAGACCGCGCCGCTGGGCCAGCACTCGGCGCTCCGACAGGCAGCACGTGCTGTGTTTCTGCCTCCGGGTTCAGCAGCACGGCGGCAGGAAAGTTTGAGGTGTCCAGCCTACGGACCAGCGACGCGACAGACCAGCCTAGCAGCAGGTAGTGCTGTGCCCGGCCGGATGGGGCTGCTGCTAAACCCCCGCCCGGCTGGCCCAGGCGGCTTAGCAGAAGAGCGCAGCGCGGACTGAACCTCTTATGCCGCGTCATCGCTGCCAGCACGCAATCCGAGTTTTCGGTCACTGAGCAGCTGCTGTCTAGGCCGGTGCGTCGGACACGCAGGCTCGGCCGGGAGCCAGAAGTGCGGGGCGGGCACCTTAACCCCCTCCCGCGGTGGGCCGTAAATGTGCAGTGCACGGTCGGCGTGACGACCATGCCGCCGGCGGCAGGGTAGGCGCGCCACGGGCCACTCACCTTCACGTGCGTGGTACAACTGGCTCTCCTTGCTTGGAACAAATTAACGCACGTGTGTCATCTGCACTGTACAGCGCATCCGTGCTCATGACAACGTAGACCAAGTAATAAATTCCGAGCCAAATGCATTATTTTGTGTGCAAAGCATGAGTTTCCAAAGCAGACAAAGCCGACAGCACTTTGTGATAAAACGAATATATTTCTTGAATTGCAGAAGCAGCCGAAACTTTCGATGTGGCTACAGCGCATGCTGTACAACATAGTATGTTTTGGTCTGCCAGGAGGATCATTCGCACTGTGCCTGAACTGAAATATGTGCTCTGACATGACCAAGTCTTGTACGGATTGATTTTAAGAGCACATGGAAGCGCCATTTACCGATGCGTGGTAATATTCGATTTCTTGCCTCCCGCAGTTTGGTGTTACCTGCAGCGGCCGTCGCCGCCCAGCATGTACAGATTGCAACGCCGGCCGTCGGTTTAATTTGATGTCAGGTCGTTCGCTCCTCACGAATGTAAGTTTTTGGGAAGAAAATTTGTAAAGGTATGTTCTTTTAAGCTCTAGCGCCATGGGATTGCTTTGTCTCACTTGAATTTGATAGTGACAGCACACCCTACAACACAATCGGAATCGCGCCTTCATTTTGATTTGTTGCGAATTTTTCCCGCATGGCGGCGCTAGTCTAAATTGGCTTGTGTTTTGCAGCCCAAGAACCCTTCCGAAAGAAATGAATGGTAGTGCAACTCCTCTATTAGAGAACATGAAATGGTGTTTATGAAAGAAATAATTACATATTGGCAGTTAAAGTCAACAAAATGCACTTATTGATATTTATGGAAATATTTTTCACATTTAGCCTACTACAAATAATATCAGTTGGAATTGGAACTAGAACTATAATAAAAATAATACACAACATAAGAACTCCGAGCTATGCCTTTATAGATTCAGCATGCTATTGTTAATTAACTTTCATGTCTCTTCGCCTCTTGCTTTCAGATCTGGATTTTACCCTGTTCGAGACAGCTCCGAGATTTCCATGAATAGTAGGAGTTATCTGGTATCTTCTATACTAGGTACCCAATTTCCAATTTACTCCCCAGCTGGCAATGCCAGCGACATTTATGATGTACCTTTTTTATAAAAACTCATTCGCCTCTTTTCGAACCGCACTCGTCTCCAGCCCGTTTTTTTTTTTTAGTTCGTTGTACTTCTGTTAAAGTGAAGGGTCAAGGATATTGGGAGTTTAAAACTGAAATTTGGACCATGTTTTAGGCCCGAGGCCCAATAATTTTTTGCTGTGACCATTGCATTCATTGCATGGTGTGATTAAGTCGAGAAGACGCTATTACGTAGATGATCACTATTACTTATTCCTGCAAAATCGTTATATATCTAGTGTACACCGCTTGGCTCAGGGGGGGAGGGCCCCATGGCCCCCTTGGCTACGTCCCTGAGTTGACCACTAGACAATCACAATTCCGAAACGACGCGACGTTGGCACTATTGCCACTAATGCGTATTGGCCGTATCGTCTCCAGCTGTGATTGCGAGCGGAGCAAAACGCAGACGACCACCTGGAGCGTTGACGTGATTGATTATTGTTATTGTTGATGATTGACACTCATTGGTGATCCACATGTGCCTTGAATATCACGCAACATGGCTTTCCTTTACGAGTCATGGGACCTCAAATGCAACGAGTCTGTGACAGGCGAACGCTGCAAGTTACAGTAGCTTTTATTTACGGTGACCAAATTATCACCTACTGCTGCTATCGCTTACGCCACACACATCGTGACACATGGGACACTAGGGCTGGCAGACGGGAGGAGTGCGCTAGAACGTGTATAGTAGTAATACGAGTAGTAGTGTGATCTCCTTGGGCCGTAAGTGCTTTTTCTTGCCCGACGTCTCTTGCGTAGAACTGTTTGGCCGCGTCGGACGTCCGAAGCACACGTCCTCTCAGCCGTTTTTTTTTCCTGAGAACGATTGTAACACCCGGATTTGAATAGTGGCTGCGGCTGCATTTTGGCATTCTGGAATAGCTACAACTCTTGGGTTTCTGGAAGTGGAGGCTCTGAGGGTACCGTGCGAGTCGTGATCACTGGCAGATCAGGGGGAGAAGGTATTTCGGCCGTGCCTTCCAGCCGCAGTTAAGGGGGGAAAATAGTTATTGCTTCCCCCTTTCCAGAAAAAAACGCATGGCTATTACTACATAGCCAGAGTTTGAAGTCGCTCGATACTACGCACCCACAGCCAGCGTCTTCGACCCCGCCTTCCCTTCGCTGATCTACCATCCACACCCAACAAATTCTTGAATTCAGCCCCCGCCCAACCGAGTCACTGGATCCGCCGTGGTCGTGATCCGTTCTACATCTCGTACTTTAGTGGTCAGCATGAGCTACGCACCTCTGGGGAGATAAGCCACCGCACCAGATTTGGCCTGCTCAGCCAGCGCCGTGAACTTGTGTGTAATAGTATACGGTAGGTCGGTAGTTCTGCTCGTTGGCAGGTGGGTCAGTGTCGTGACGATCAGGTCCTCTGGACTGGACAAATAGTCCAGTCGTCATATTTCAAACCATGATCCGTGCCAGCCAGCTCTTCCGCCGTTGTAGCGACAGCGGCACCGGACGTGGAGGAGCTGTCGCCAGCGTTGCTGTTGAGGCGCCACCGGCCAGTGCCTTAAGCACTGCACGGGGAGGAGTCACATCGCCAGCACCGGACGCGGGGACACCGTTATCGGTACTTGACTGTAGTGAAAAGGACTGATACATTGCATGGTAGGAAGGGACCAGACTGAACCAGACCAGATCGTGTCTGCCACACTCTCCCCCTCCCTCCCCCTCTGCACAGAGGTTCCACTGCTGCTGCGAGAAAAAGTATATTGGAAAAGGTGTCGGAGATAATAATCATCACAACACAGTCTGACTAGTTGAAATGCAGCCTGGTCAAAAATAGATATTTTTTTGAAGTAACATCATGCATAGCATACTGACATGAATTGCAATGTTTGCAGGCACAGAAACATAATCAGGCCTGCTTGTTAGGTCTTCACCTGCATGTGGCATATTTTCTGCCTGCAAAGATAAATCAGTAAAATAATCATCACAAAACAAATAACAAAACCATTATAAGACGCAGTTTGAAAACATGAAAAAGGGCATATATTGTTTGTGGACTCCACAGTATTCAGGCAATCATGTCAGGATTCAGGCAAATTTATGTGCTAGAACACCAAAACATGTGGATAGGTAATTCCAAAATTTAGGAGACAAATTCTCAAAAATGTCTTCCCATGTATGGGCCTGTGGCATTTCAGACAAGCATTCTATTAATAATTCCAGTTAAACCTAAGGTATTGACCTAGTTTCATGTACATATCCATACAAGGACTAAGAAAAGAGTAACAACAAAGGAATACAACAAAGTGAGTCAGTGCCTGTTCAAATGCAGCCAGCTACAACCTTGTACCACTACGATCAACAATGATGAGCCATTTTCGACCCCTAATGCACCACAATTGAACACATTGATTTTTGTCTGCAGCCCCAGCCAATCGAATTGACTAGTGCCGTCTTGTGACTCCAACAGGGCACAAGGATGCTCTGCAACTCTTAGGCCCAGTCAATCTGTTGCACATAAAAATGCACAAGAAGACATTCACCACTCGCTGGAGAAAGTTCAGTATACCCCCCAAGTACACGTGCACCTTAATTCATCTGCCAGCATTTATTCCTATCAGTACTCATTGCAGAATGCATACAATCAGGCAACACAGAGCTGCACCTGCATTAGCTGACTGTGTGACTGTAACTTTTCACCATCCAAATACAGTTCACAATATTAAAATGCTGTATTCTCAACCAGCAGGGAAAGCTTGTGAGGTAACTCTGAGTGGTGTAAATATGAAATGGTGAAGGAAGGGTAAATGCATTTCACAAGGAAAAAAGTAAGCAAACATACATAGCAAGTACACAAGATCATAATAGACATGAACATGCTCAGCAAGATATTACTACCAGTGTCAGTGTCATCACAGAACTTGCATCACATCACAATACTTAGCATTCATATCCAAAACTTCCGAACATGCAATCACTGGGAAGTCATAAGACACTTGCTATTTGTTTGCATCATGAATCTTCAGTCTTGAATTCTGACATTAATGCTGATTATAATCTCAGATGAAACCAGCAGTTCTGCATCCTCTTCAGTGTTGCTGAGGACAGGCCTGCAGGGTAACGTACCATTTTCACAATGGTTCCTGGGATGTTGAGATGGCTGATCAGTGCAATGAAAATCCCACATAATTTTATACAATTCCACAAAATCTTCATAACATGAATACCAAATACTGCATCTGAGCAAAACCACACAAAATCATAGTGGGGTATTACAACAGTTGAAGTAATTGCATCTTATAATACTAATAAGAGTAGGGTAATAAAGTATGAATGCTCTATGTAAAATAATGCAAGGAAACATGCATTAATCAAAGGTGACAGTTTTCGGACTATCTTGCAACACATCATGCTATGCTATTGCCATGCAAGTGGCAGCAGCTTGTTTGTTTGCTTGTTTGTTGTGATTTAGGATGCGCAATCTTTTGGTCTCAAGCATCCGTGTGTTGAGGAAAGTCTTGTGTTTGTTTGTTTGTATGTGGGTCAGGACACACAGCCCCTTGGGCTCAGGTGTCCAGTCTTGGGTCAAGTCTTGTGTCTCGTCGGGCGTCGGTCGTCTGCAGCTAGTTGCCATTCATTTCCCAATTTTGCCAGTACTGCGCTAGATTCCGCATCATTTTGAGTGCTAAAAACGTTCGAATCCCAACAACAAAACATGCCTTTGGGCTCCAGTGAAACGTCAAATCTTTCCAGATGATAGGCATCCCTGCAATCGTTCTTGTAACAATACGACATTGAATTCCATTGAATACAATTGTGGAATGAAATATAATGTTGGATGTCAATGGTGCGTCAAAAACTAAAACAACACAAATACTGCCAGATTACTGCCAAATAAAGGAGAAAAATCCGTGACGTCACTGGGCGTGAAGTTTTCACTTGGGCGTACCTTGTAAGTAAAGGTATCTTGGCTATGTGGCGCCTGAAGCAGAGGATGAACGCAAGGGTAGTGAGGCGCAAACCTCCCTCCGTAATCTTACCAAAACCAGGTAACACTAGATTTAATAACACAAAACATGTTTCGCACTGTTTAAAAAGGACTTCTTCAAATTACCGAAGTCATTTTCAAAAATCCTGCGCCGCCCATGGCGGCAGGCTCGGGAGAACGAAATGGCACCGGCCCTGTGACCTTGACATGGCGTCAGTCACTGGGCGGCAATATTTTATGGGGAGCATAGTTTTAATCGAACATTGGAGAGAAATTTCATTCGCTGGAAATGACGACAAGGGGAATGATTGTTTGGGATTCGTTCTGAAACTCAAACATATCTGAGCGTTTGTCTATTTGAATTCGTTTATTCTATCTAATTCAATCCGTTTATCAAGTCCGTTGCAGACGTAAGAACCGGTATGCCGCGAAGACAGCAGATGCAGTAAGAGACCTCATTTCTCTTTCGGCGAAACTTAACTTCTGGCCCCGTGACCACAGATAAATACCTAAAAAACAAACGTACCTCACAAAGAGCATGAGCGCCGACATGTCGGGTCTGCCCACCGTCATAGCCACCATCCTTGCCCTGGAGCGATTCCTGTCCAAGGTCGGACGGCAAGACAAGGGTGTCCGCACACTGCGCACTGAGCTGAGGGCCCGGCTCCTCGGCCCTGGCAACATGGGTCTGAACATTCTTCAGAACAGGGCGTACATGGCACCAACTGTGATCGACCCACTATCTATGGCGCAGTTCTTCGCCGGAGGCCAAGAAAAAGAAGATGCCCGCCAGATCATCACTGACGAGCTCACCAAGTCCACTGATGCTGAAGAGGACGAGCGAGAGGCACGACGCTTATCGGATCCCGAAGAGCACGCCATGCCACAGTCAGGAACTGCTGACGCCTTCCAGGCGTGCCTTGACGAGTCGATGTCAGCAGATGACCCCCGCCCGGCAGAGATCCAGGGGTCAAGAACAGCATGCCGCCTACAGTTCTTGAATGCTCCTCTGGTGCCAAGAGCTGTCGATCCCGTCCAGTGGTAGAAGAAGGACGCGGACCACTCACGGCTCAGAGAGCTCGCTCGCAAACTGTTCAGCCCCCCACCCTCATCTATTCGGAGCGTCTCTTTTCTGAGTTTCGAAATGTGTACGAGGAGAACGAAGAGCCGTCTGCTCCTACAGAAGGATGAGATCGTTTTGTTCCTGCACAACATTCACAAAATACAAATCTGACTGGTATCTATGTATTTTATTTTTCATATTTTGGAATAAATAAAATATGTGGCCTAAAAGGGAGATGGACCGATGGACTGTGGGTGGTGATCTGAAAAGTAGGTATTTGATCATTTCAAAATACTGATAAGCACTCTATACGAATACTAAGGCATGTCTCCCGACGTATATTGTCCCTTAATGCATTTGTATTCAAATCTTTGAAAAGATATAAAAATGTTCGAAAACATTAAGATAACACGCCACAAAATGGGCCGCTGAGGACATGCTGGCTGTCGATTCACGGCGTTGACCTTGAGCCCCAGCCTTGCAAAATACGTAACAACCCTCCTGGACTAATAAGAAAAAGTGGTGCCTCAAACGGCCCTTGCAACTTTTAATGACTTCGATAATCTAATATAACAAAGCACACTGCTCCTGCAACCGTTTCGTGCGCAGACGTTTAAAAAAAGTATCGGTCGTACACCGGAAAATTCAACAGCCAGCATTATTCGGTCAGATCACATAAATATCCGATCGGATACCGGAACAGAACAATCTCAAGTATCCGGCCGGATATCCGGCCACACCGGATACCCGGTGGATCCCTATGGTGCAGTCGCGTGATGAACCAGCTTGTCCACAAGAGACCACGTACGCTGGCGGCTGGGAACGGTATGTTCGGCACGTGGTTCAGCGTTGCGCCGCTAAGAAAGGAGAAAAACTATGGGCTTGCTGGCTATGCGCCTGATAACTCTGCATCTCGCTCTCCTATCACCTTTGAAAACGGTAATACGGACGCGGCAGGTCACGTCACTAACATCATTTATCCCTATATGGATAGCAATACAATGAGCATTGCCGAACGTTGCGCCGCAGATGCCATGTGTGTGAGCCTCGAGCTGAGGACCGTCAAAGCGAAGAGAGAAGAATGGACTTGACGGGGCAGGGAATCTCACGTGGATTTGGTTATGCCGAGGAGACCCCCGACATTTCTGAAGGAGACCAGAAGTCAGACACATTTGGGAAAACGGAACTGTCAACAAAAGACGGCCCATTCAGTCTGAAACGACCAAAATGGCTTGTTTTCCGGCTCCAAACACGTATACGCGACTGTCGTCCAATGCTGAACAAGTGGCAACCATTCCAAAAAGTCATGAAGTCTTCCTTTAGTGTCGAGCATTCCTACAGCAATGAAAATGATGTCATAGATGATTTCGGACTTTCGCGTCATTACGGACAGCACTACCGTCTACACCACATGATCCCGCAACCAGAGAAATTCGTAACTGCAGCCGCGATCCTAACGATTACCAAAAAGGCTATTGAACTTAATTTACGCCGGGCAACAAAGTGAAATGAAATCAGGTGTCTGAAAGTGACGTGACTGTCACCCTGAAAACATTCCGTCTTTTGCCAGACAAAACGTTAAAGATGATTGCTGTTACACCTGCAACAGGGAAACATTACATTTCCACTGAGTATGCGGGTCAGATCTCATCTGCCAAACACATTCATGAATTTGCCTGTCATGAGTGTCATACTTTAGAACGCCACCTACAGTGCTGAAGGACTTTGAACGCGAGGTCAAGGACGCCTCTCTGAAAAAAGTGCATCGAAGAAGGGTTCTGGAGACATCTGACAAATCCCCTAGCGATCAGAAACAAGTTAAGTATTATCATAAGTACAAAACATATATAAGTATAAATCCAAAGCGGCGGAACAACGCACTTCGACGCACTATTCCGAACCTTACCTAGAAATTTTGAGCCGAGCACAGAGAGGAAAAACACCCTGGTGTCAATTGCAGCACCTTGTAATGGTGTCGCACAGATACAGGGGGCTGCTTGCAACGGAGGATCGTTGAAATTTAGGTGTAATGGACACTGATGGAGGACACCGACTATGTTTTTGGCACCTTCAATTTATCTTGATGCATTCAGTACCTCATTCAAGTTTTATAGATCACGACGTGGCCGGTGACGCGTTTAAACAGATGACACCCCGTTCAGGTGTCGCAAAAATGAGCGACACCTAAACCGACACCCCGTCCGACCCCCCCCCCCCCTACACAGGCGGGAATGCCATGAGCGTCTCCACTGGTAAGACTCAAAATTCCAGAAATTTGAGGGACTTCATGCCATGGACTATTTGCTGTTGTGAAGGCCGACTAGGGTGCTTATCCAATTTAGTGATATGTATCTGCGAATACACGATAAACATGATAAACCATGTTTTCTACGCCCATCCGTTTTTATCCACTGCGGCAATTCTGCAGAGGTTTCACACGCCTATGTAGAAACGCGCCACACTTCCGCCATTGTTCCTCCTCTGTGTCTCGACGACAGACGATCGAACGCGCAGCAAGCCATCTCGACTGCTGTTACGAGGTAAGTTGCCTGTTATTTCGTTCATCAATGTGCGTTTAAATTGGCTGCTATTTTAGACAGCATTAGTTTACAAGCACCACTGTTCAATGATTGTCATTCGCTTGAACTCGTGATATAAACGAGGCGCGAAGAAGTTGCATATCGGACCCACATGCCAGAATACCATACAGACGACATTGACCATCGGTGGCGCTGCTACTGAGGCGCTTCAGGTACGGCCGTACCAAATCCCAGAGCCCTCTTCAACATCCTCTTTAAATATTTTAAAACCGCAGATCGAGGAAAAAGTCGGTCAGAAGGCTTTTCAGGAAACCTTTTTATGTCATGCGTACACATAATCATATCGCACGTGTGTGTGCCTTTACGATAGAAGTTTCCTTAGAGCTTTTTGATAATGGCCTATCGCGCTTCCCGCCCCATACCCAAACAGAGATAATTGTTCATCGTCTGCACTAAAGTGCCCGACCCTGAGCCCTGACCTACTGGTAATTTCTACTAAGTAAACTCTGTACGGCCGGAATCCAAGGTTTTTAGAAAGATTCTACGGCGTAGACGCCAATGATCGTGACGTCAAAAAAGTCGAAACACAGGTTTCAATGGTTCTCTGAAACAATTTTCTCCGAAGTTAAGTGGCGTCATTTTAGCAATGGTAAAAGCTGCAAAGGTCACTAGAATTATTTTCCAAAAACCGCTCTCGGGACACGTGAGATCGCAGCGTTCGGTTGACCCTAGTTTGACTCCGGGGCTCAGACCATTCCATTTTCCACCTTACTGCCCGCCTCCCGATTTGCTTGTTGGTTTGCCTTCGTGGTAGCAGCAGCGTTTGAGCTGGAGCAATAATAAGCACTGAAGGTATTTTCACTTTCCATTATATCGGCGTTTCGTTTCAGTTGTATTTTCATAGATTGTTGCTTGGATGCCTGAATGCTTCACGTTTAATTGCTTTCCTAACACCATTTCCCCCATTGCCATAGCGTGTCCAGTTCTTAATATAGCAAGACGGGTCTATGCCACACTCAGGCACGTAGCCAGGATTTTCCTCGAAGGCAGGAAAGAATGTCAAATCTTGTCATATGCCATTGGCATATGACAAGACTTAGGGGAGAGTGGGGTAAGGCGCCCACTTACGTAAAGCGCCCACCACCATCTAGCGGCGAAACTAAACGACGTACCCCTATTTTAGAATTCTTGGTAAGCAGAAGCCTTTCGGAAAGTCGGCGGGGTGGATTTTGGTGCACCTGGTGCGTTCGAGCTAGTGACGGCAAAACGATGTTTGTTTTCGTACGTTACGATGTAAAAAATAGGGACATTAAGATTACGTTTGTGTGTATCTGGCCGTTAGCTTACGCATGGCAACATATGGTGGCAAAAAGCCTTGTGTAAGAGCATGTGTATGGTATGATGTATTTGCTATGTGATTGTCTCGTCATCCTGATATGTTTGAAATAATTGCAAGTGACGCCTGTAGACAAAGCGCCCACCCCCCGGGTTGGGGTACAGCGCCCAGTGGGCGTTTTAACCGCACTTAGATGGGCGCTTTACCCCACATTCATGCAAACAAAAAAAAACATCCTTGCATCTATGCATTCCGGAAGTCAAGAGTTAGAATCGGTGCTTGGTTGGCACTGGAGCGAAAGTACCTATGACAAAACTGACCGAGGGGTAGAAGGTCAGTACACCGTTTCCCCATCCCCCGCTTCAAAGTATGGTCCTGTTTTTTTACTAGTAAAATAATGCATGACGTGACTCAGACCGGTGAGAGCTGTCACCTTCACCTAGTACAGAATGATACTGCCCCTCCCCTCGCATATAATGATACGCATAAGGGCTGCGCTGCACTGATGCACCAACTTTCAGTGATGTCAGGGGTGTACTGTTGCAGATATCATGCCTCGAAAATACATAAGGAAGACTACGTGGACAAGCTATAGTACTGAAAGTCTACAAGCAGCGTTGACTGCTCTAGGAAATGGCGAAAAGCTGAAAAGCGTGTCGACCCGATACAGTATCCCCCGCAGGAGGCTCCACCGCCATAAAGACAAGGCTGTCCGATCTCCAGGACGTCCGAAGCTGGGACGTTTCAGGCCAGACATCAATGGAGCATTTGAGGAGAAGCTTAAAAATTATGTTTTGGAAATGGAGAAGGCATTCTTTGGCCTAACGACTACCGATGTCCGGCGCCTTGCCTACGAGCTCGCCCAGATGGAAGGCATCACTCACTGATTTAACATGGAGCAGAAGATGGCCGGGCGAGACTGGCTACGTTGTTTCCTTCAACGCCATCCTGATCTCTCTATCCGGAAGCCTGAGGCGACCAGTTTGGCCCGAGCTGTAGGATTCAAGCGCCCACAAGGAAATGCTTCTTTGACATCTACAGAGAACAGCTCGACGCGTGCAAGGCGAACCCAATGCGAATATGGAACGCTGATGAGACAGGACTGACGACGGTACAGCAACCAGATTTTGTGATGGCTACCAGGGGACAACGCCGAGTGGGCAAGGTAACTAGCGCAGAGGAAGGTAGGATGGTGACAGTCATGTGCGCCGTCAATGCGTGCGGCCAGTACGTCCCACCAATGCTGATTTATCAGCGCAAGAGGATGGTAGAAACACTCTCAAAAGGTGCTCCGCCTGGTTCACTAGCCACAGTAACACCCTCCGGTTGGATGGATTGCGATTGATTCTTGATGTGGCTCAAGCACTTCGCAAGCGTCGTGAAACCCAGTGAAGAGGAAAAACACATCCTCATTATAGATGGACACCAGAGCCACAAGTCACTAGCCGCTGTCGACTATGCCAGAGAGCACGGAATTGTAATGATTACTCTTCCGCCTCACTGCATCCATCGCATGCAGCCATTGAACGCAAGTTGGTTGGTTGGTTGGTTATTGGGGTTAGGGGGGGTTTAGATTAACCTACAAGGCACTGAAAAGTGCCTACAACACTGCTGCAGACTGTTAGATGCACTGCCATCCTGGCAAGCGCATTACGGACTACCAGGTCGCGGAAATCTTCTGCGCTGCCTACCGCAACGCCGCCACCATCGAGAAAGCTATCAACGGGTTCCGGTGTACGGGTTTGTGGCCCCTGGACACTAGCGTCTTCACCGAAGAAGACTTCGCTCCGTCCATGCTAACTGAAGAGGGAGATCCCCACTGTTCGGATGGTCCCACGGGTGTCTGTGAGCAGCAAACCAGGACGTCCTCTGCCGTCCAGACAGAGCAGGACACTTCCAACAGCACCAAGTCTATCGTCTTAGGACAGCAAGTGGAGGCAACAGCGCATGCCGTGCAAGACTCGGCGACTACAAGCAGTGCAGAAGAGGACCTGTGAGCAGGCCCCGGGGTTCTGTGCGTCAACGGCTATGCCTAGCACTTCAGCTTCAGGCTTAGCTGACATCTTGTCGCCAGTCAAAGCAGCGGTCAGAACGAGAACGAGGAAGGCGGAGAAGGCCGAACTCCTCACGTCTTCACCACACAAGAGGCGTCTCGAGGAGAAGAAGAAAGTGCCAGCAGTGAAGAAGAAAGCCAAGAAGAGCACAGTTCGCAACGATAAGAGTGACGATATCACTTGCTTCGTCTGTGGCATGCTCTAGGCGCTCTTGTGAGCGCTGGATCCAGTGCACGGAGTGCAGCTCCTGGGCTTGCGAGCCGTGCACAGATGCAGACGAAAAGCAGAAGTCGTGAGTCTGTGACATCTGCCGTTAAACCTTCCAAAGCAGCCGTAACCACCAGTGGAAGTCACTCGTGCAAACAGCAGGGTCGATTTTGTTCTAAAACTTAACATTTATTCGTTCCATATGGAAGTCCTTCTCCAGTGATATACGATTGTAGACTGGCGGATGGCAGTGGGAAGCTACGATTCTGTTTGGTAGATACGTTGGTACATTTCTGAGGAACGCGATATGGTGTTCTTGTCCTCGCAGGTTGTAACGAGCGAAGAGCCTTTAGGCATTCCGTTTCTGCAGGTGGAGGGTACAGGTCTTGTTTCTACGTGCACGTATGTATTCTAGCAAGTTTACTTTGCAAAAAATGCTTGCTGATAGACTTTTTGTCAAGGAATACACACTATTACATTTGGATGACTTAAAGGCATGCAATTTTGCCAACACAGACCAAGTTTGTCTTTCTCGTGTTGCCAACGCGACGTCGATAACAGTAAATTTTGGCAGTCAAAATAAAACTATAGCTAAATTCTCCCGCTTTCAATATCGAAGAGGACGAAGTTAGGTGAGCTTTCCGTTTTGAGATGGCTAGAGTTATTGATGTGCTACTGCTTACGCATCGGGTCCAGAACTCCTTGGTTTTGCTGGCAAACGTGTGCTTGGAATAACAACACAGATGGTGACTGCTCATTCACCCTTTTGAAAAAATAGTATCGGGGTAAGGTACAGAATCGCGCGGTTATGGCGGAGCTATGGTTGGGGGCGTTTTGCCCCACACCAGCGGGCGCTTTACCCCATGTAGGGGGTAAAGCGCCATTTTAAAGCGCTTTGGGAAAAACGATTTTAATCTATTTTAGAAACATTCCTTCAAAACAGATGTTTTACAACAGCTAGCCAATTTATCAGAGCTTCTTACCATACCCTTCATTCCTTTGCAGCATTGCGACCACATTGGATATTGCCGTTTTTCCTTAAGGTGTGCGCTTTACCCCACTCTCCCCTATATGAAAAAACAGCAATTTTATGTAATTTACGTCTTATTTAGCACATAGGGAAACATGTAATGTTTGCCTTTGCAATATATATATATAACTATTCCGTATTCGTGCGGAATCGCCATGCGTCTAGTGAAGAGCGCTTGGTTGAGGGGGAGCCATGGCCCCTATGCCCCCCTCCTTGGCTACGTCCCTGGCCACACTAGTCTTGGCCCTTTTGATCCGACATGACCGTCACAGGTTACACTTGTCGATGTCCGCTATTTCCCATCTGATCCAGCTTGTTAAGGGCTGTGCAACCCCGTTTCCCGCATTGTCGTAGCATGTTCAGTTCCTGAGATAGCGAAAGGAGTCTATAATGTACATGTTTGACCCCTGTGACCTGATTGGACCGGCTAAACGTCACGTTGAGCATTGTTCAGTCACGCCATCCTGATGTACTTTGACGAGAGTTTTTCAATGCCGTTTTCTCCGTGGCTGTAGTTTCCTTAGTTTTCAAGATAGCAGGCGAGGACTCTAAACTCTCCCCTTCCCTCACCTTCATGAGGTGAAAGTAAAAAAAATTGCAGGGCGAGAGTTAACCACAGGCGAATCATCTTTCAAATTCCTGAACCATATTTGGCCTTTGACGCGATTTTCCACTGACATGGCATGGGCAAATCAATTTCAGTGGAAAATTCATTTGCCCATGCGCCATTATAGTATAGCTTTTCGCAGCACTTATTGTTTTCATAGTGGCATATGCAGTATGCACGAAAAACACAGGTATAATTCCAGTTTTTCTGGCCGAAAAAAATCGCATCATACCACACTTTTAACTTCGGGAAAACACTGCGTGAGTGGGCTGAAGTCTGGACTAGTGCGGGGTAGCATGTTGAAAAGTCCTTTTGGAGGAGCGTCATTGTTTAAGCAACGGCCGTAAATGACTGTGTCCTGGCAGAAGAAGGAAAAGAAGATAGAAGACAAAGACATCCATCTCAAGGCCTAAACCATTTCCAGCGTGATGGCGGCTTCAGACGCCAAGTCTGCTAGTCGTTTTTTGTCTCATTCTTGTCCCGTTTTCCTTTCCAGTTTGACTGTGGCGAAAGAGCACAAGACGACTTCCTGTTTGCAATATATTGCCGTACAGTAAGAATGAGGTGGCGAGCGCTGCTATACGTATTCGTCGCCGCTATCACGTTTGTTTGAGAGATATGTCCATTTAAACACCATGATTGGTTCATTTTCACGAAGCATAATCGTCCTGCTCATGAGCGCGACAAAGGTTTCTACATGAAATGCCCCCTCTGCGGCGAGCTCTTCTTCAAAACACGGAACTTTTCCAAGGACGTGCGGCACCATCAGGCTAAACAGACTCAACAACCGACTCATCAACAGACAGACAAATCGTTGGATTCAGATTCAGACCAAACTGTGCACTATCGTCCTGACAGCATTCATGATCCGATTCACCATGGCGAGTCACCCTCTTCGAGGCCAGGGCAAACCCCGTATGACGTTTGTATGTAACATCACCCCCGTGGTGATGTTCTCCTCAGGCTGAAGTATGAACAGAATGTTCCCGGCAACGTTTGCTCAGTTATAAGCGATGGAGTACGTGATATCATTTCCACCATTACCGAAGGTGCGATCTGATTTTCAGCGACACGCGAGCGTCAGAAGAATACTGTGGCCACCTGTAAAGCGTTTCGATCACCACACAAATCTCAAAATACTGTAGGCGTCGGTACGGCCACATAGAGCCCGAAACTGTCACATTGTGCTCGAAGAATGCTTCCAAAAGACACCCTTTCCAGTATGTGTCAGTCAAAAGACAGATATTTCGTTTGAAAGCAAGGGGATATTTCACTGATGACTTATTCGCTAGACATACGGCAAACGCCTCCCGGTGTACCTGGGCCTTCTGGGCATCCAAACGTGCAACATGTAGTCCACGTTGGAAGAAAGATGAGAGAACTGGTGGTATACTACGACGACTTTATAGTGACTAATCCGCTTGGCACGCATACAAAACTAGGAGTAGTGTATTTCAACATGACAAATTTTCATGCAGTAAGTCGATCAAAGATTAAGAACATTTATTTGGCGCTTCTGTTTCCAGCGATGTACATTAGGATGTACACATGGGACAAAATCCTGGCTTCGCTTATTAAGGAGATGAAATATTTAGAGAACAATGGAACAGGGGGCATGATGTACGTCACACTACGCTCGGTTGTGGCGGACAACCTGGCTGCCCACTCCATGGCCGGAATTAGTGAATGTTTTACATCTAACAGCTGCAGATTTTGGGTGATGTTCATATAAAGATATGCAAGCAGCCACGTCATGTAACGCCAGATCGCTGTTTGCTTTACAGGAAGAGGTATTGAAGGAACGGAAAAAATTCCATGAAGGTAGCAGAAGTATGTTTGTTAGAAAAACGCCCTCTCACAGAGCTTTCTTCCTATACCTTCGTCCGAAGTCCGAGGCCGAGGCGGCCGAGTCGGAACGGAGCCTGGTGGGGGGAGGGGAGGGAAAGAGGAGGAGGAGGCGACAGATCACCTGCGTGATCGTCTGACAACGAACCCAAGGTGTCTTGTTAGCGACAATGCTCAAGTGTCGGTCTACCATCTGAAGCGACGATGTCTTCCATTACGCATGCAGTTGTAGAACACCGACAGCCGTGGCTCAGGCGACGGACCTTTGTGTTCCATTCGCGAGAGTGCATTGGTGTGAAATGAAGTCCAGTAGCAGAGAAGAGCAAAAACTCTGTTCAAACCCTTTCGGCCTGCCCCAGAGTAAAAAGTTTTATAGCTCTGTTAGACCGGTGTCGGCATCATTCATCACAGCTCACGAGTCTTTACAAGACCTTCTATCACCTGGCGATAAAGTGTGTGTGAAATGCAGGAAACTAATTCCTAAAAGACTCTGAAGCCCGTTGACGTGACGAACCACAGCCAGGTCCATCGACCAGCCAGCAACACGAGACAAGATCCTTGACGTGAATCCGGAAGACAAAGAAGAAAGAACAAAGAAGCTTCATCATCTACCCCTTCAACCGTGCCGTCGTCTTCGGAAACTGAAGGAACGCCAATGAAACATATTACGACTGAGGAACTAGATACAATCATGGACGTGGTCGGTGAAACACCCGTTCGAACAGGTGGGTCGCACTGAAATGTCGGTTTTGTTTTTGTGTACAACATGTCGATACTTCATGCAAGCAGCGACTTTTGCTTATTTTGGTAGACAACTAGGAGCACTGGAAAGTCTACAATGGTGGCTGTTGTCAACACTTCCCACTTGTTAGCCTGAATGAATATTTTCCAAGATCACTAAAATTCCACAATTTCAAGTCGCAATGCATCAATTCTACGTCAACAATCATCACTTTCACCCTGTTCGTATAACAAATGGGCATGCGTTCTCGAGAGCACGGGATGATTTTTTTTGTACTGACAGTATCAAACTGAAAAAAGTTGCACTTGACTACTTTTTCTACACAGTGCTTTACACCATTTTTTAGAATAATGTTATGCCTGTTTCCCAAAAAGGAAGATTAAAATTAGTCTGAGGTGCAAAGTATTCCAAACTTGTTATCGAGAAGTGTATTTCCATTCTTATTTAACAACTATGGTGTAATCTAAGCTTTTATCGTTTTTATGCCCAAGTGTATTGGTTGGTAATATTATTTGCTCAGAGTATTTTTATTCTGAAAGGCGTAGAATGTCTGTTTGGCCGCACTGATTTACGCTGAGCTTTGCCAACTGATTATGTGCCTTGACTTCAAGAATAAATTTACCTCCGTGCCTTTGAAATTCAAAGTGCAAAGGCATCACAGTTGTAGATTCACTCTTTAAATAGCAATTTTGCACTGAGGAAGGTGCATAGGTCTGCCATTGTCTTGCGGCCACGTGGTTCAGTGCATGTGGTAGGTACTGCTGTGGTTGACGCACTGGGGCGCTGAATAAGTGAAGAGTTCTGGCAGAGGTCGAAGTCTTCGGCTGCCTCCCACACATCTTTGATAAGGTAATCTGTATCCTCACAGTGTATTGCTGTCCACTGTTAGTGTACTGTTTTCGCTGTCTCCTACACACGTTCGATAAGGCGAGGTATCTCCTGATCGGACCTGTGATTCAGAATCGAATCAGAATCGATTCTGATTCACGAGCGCTTCTTGTGCATCAGAATCAGAATCGATCCATTATTCCACAACCGTGAATCAGAATCAGAATCAGCATCCGAGGTGTACGGTCGCAAAATCAATTGCGAGGGAGGGGCTCAGCCCTGGGTCAATTAACCTGGGTTACCCCCAATAGCATGTGTCCACTTATGTTCCGGACAAAATTCAATTATGTACTAATAGCGCGACAACCGTAAGTCCCTTGAAAGCAAAATTTTGCACTGAGGAGGCCCAGGGCATAATGTTCATGCTGATAACAAATTATAAAGCTGCCTTATTTTTTAACTTTCACGGTGTTACTAAGCAAAGAGGGTGTCAGAAAAATGGTGCGCAGATTTACGGAGCTCAAGCCAAGTGTGCCGAAATGCGGCGTTGTGAGGCATTTTAAAGATATGGTGATAACTAGATGCACCGTATACGATATCCTATGGAAGCTCGAGAGAAGCGGCACTACTGAGCATGGTGGCAAGGGCAAAGCCGCAAGATCGTGCCGCTAAGAGGACGCCAGAAAGAGGAATGCGCTCCTGAAGGCGGCGACCAATAAAGCTGGTGTGTCACTCTGCCTTTTGGCCCGCCGTCTTGGGGTGAGTATGAGTTACGAAGCAAAAATTCTAAAGGAACAAGGGACTGAGTATCAAAGGCGGAGGAAGGCACCAAACGCCTTGAAAAATGAAGCAAAACAACGTCATCTGGCACGAACATCACTACCAGCATGCGAGAAATGGAGGTGGTCACGGATGATGAAAGCTATTTCACATTTTCCTACCACAACATGAAACACAACAAAAAAAAACATAGGTCTTTATGCTGGTCCAGGAAGTGACATACCGGAAGACGTGAGGTATATGCCAACCGATAAGGTTCCAATGAAAATGGTGGTCTCGATCGCCAGGCTCACAGCCGGGATTTTCCAGGGGGGGGGTTCAGGGGGTATTTTATGTACAGGAAACCTGTGTTTGCTTTTGAAGCATGTATATGATCTCTATTCCTGGTTGGTTATTGGGGCTTAGAGGCGCACCGACTGCAGGGTCATTCGGCGCCCATAACTTCTTCAAGTAGCTCCATTAAAAAGAGTCACAACGATTAATAAAATCCGACGGCGTAATATAACGCAATTATGTCAAGACAAAAAAAGTTACCTACAACAGCATACACAAAATAAAACACATGTGACTAGTAGCGTGAAAAAACCGCAGAAAAACCGACATCCAATAAAAACCGGAACAACTGTCCCGTCTCTATAAAACGAGACTCGTCACTCAGCAAATCCTGCAAAGTGCGAGGAGTCGTACTGTGGCCAAAGTGCCGCAAACGCTCTGAAGTCAAACCATTGCATGTGATCAGCACATGGTGCACAGTGAGGGGCTCACTGCAGCGGGGGCACATCCCTCTCTCTTCGCCCTTTAACAGATGGTGATGCGTTACGTATGTGTGGCCTAGGCGCAAACGGCAGAGAATAACCTCCTCTCGCCGGTTTTCGCGTGAACTTGAGGCCCAAGTTCCTAGGCGGGGTTTAATACTTTTGAGCTTATTTGGACCGAGCGCATCCCACTCACGTTGCCACAAGTCATACATATATGACGAAAACACACGATAAAAGTCCTTGGCAGGCAATGACATTCGTCGCGTCACACACATGCGTGACGCACGCTTCGCGGCTGCATCGGCTCGTTCGTTGCCAGATATCCCCACGTGGCTGGGGATCCAACAGAACGTCACTCTCTTTCCATGTCGGTCTAACGCTGTCAATCGTCTTAAAATATCCTGTATAAGGGGATGACGCGGATGGAAACACTTCAGCGCTAAAAGGCTACTCAGCGAGTCTGTAAAAAGTACGTAAAAACCATCGTCGCTTGCCTCAATGAAACACAGCGCCTTGTCGATAGCCACGAGTTCCGACGTATAAACCGATGCATGAGGTGGCAAAGTAAATGACCGAGTGTCAGGGCCACACACGAAAGCACAGCCCACACCAGCCTCCGTCCTCGATCCATCGGTGAAAGCAGTCATATGGCCAACGTAGGATGCCATGTGCTCCAGTGCTCTGCACCGTAACTCCTCCGGGGCCACGTCGCGCTTCCGGTTCTCAGCCAAAGACACGTCCACCACAGGGGACACCAGTTCCCAGGGAGGTATGTCTAGATCGTAAGAACGTGCCACGGACCTCAGTCGCACACCGCTCTCAATTAACAGGTCATGGATTCTCACACAGAAAGGAGTGGCTTTCAGAGATCGTCCGGTGCGAAAAAGGGCTATTGTGCTGGAAGAAAACACCGCCTCATATGTCGGGTGGTCGGGGAACTGAGCTAACTTGCATGCATACCGCAGCCCGAGCACCTTCCGTCGCAAAGCCAGGGGTGGCTCATTAGCTTCCACCAAGATACTAGCGGTGGGAGACGTTCTGAAGGCACCCGTAGCAATGCGCAAGGCAGAGTTGTGCACTGTGTCCAACGTACGTTTGCTGGAATCGCATACAGAGTCATACACAAAACAAGCATAGTCCAACTTAGAGCGAATCAGGGATCTGTATAGACGGAGCAACGTCACTCTGTCCGCACCGTACGATGTACCTGCGACACACTTTAAAACGTTCAGTGATTTAAAACACTTCTCACGCAGCGATTTAAAATGGTCCCTGTACGTCAATCGTTTGTCAAATTGCAGTCCAAGAAACCGCACTACTGGCTCCGACGGAATCAGTTTCCCGTACACTTGCACAGATAAAGCGGGACAGCCACGGCGAGAGCGGCAAAAGTGGCACGCAACTGTTTTTGACGTCGAGAAACGGAAGCCATTTGCCAGGCTCCACTTCTCCAAGCGGCCGACGGCCAGCTGCAACTGCCTCTCCATCGAGATAGCACTGGACGCCTTACACCATATTGCCAGATCGTCGACGAACAGTGACCTTCCTACAGAGCGAGGCAGTCTGTCTACCACATCGTTAATCATAATGGCAAAGAGTGTCACACTTAACACACCACCCTGAGGCACGCCGTTCACCTGCAGAAACCGGTCAGAAAAGTGCTTTCCTACACGAACACGGAAAAAACGGTCATCCAAGTAGTTCTGTAAAAAGACGCCCATACGACCACAAATACCTTGCCCAAAGGCCTTCAAGAGAATGCCGTGTCGCCACGTCGTGTCGTATGCACCCTCGATGTCAAAAAACACACCTCCCACATGACGTCGTTCCCGAAAAGCAACACGCACTGCTGTGTCTAGGGCTAAAAGGTGGTCCACAGTACTACGGTTTTTCCGGAGACCGCACTGAGCATTGTCAAACACGTTATTCTTCTCTAAAAACCAGGTCAGGCGGAGGTTAACCATCTTCTCCAAAAGTTTACACAAGGAAGATGTCAGAGATATGGGACGATAATCGAGAGGGTTTAAACCACTCTTGCCGGGCTTGCACAGTGGGATGACGATGGCCTCTCGCCAGGCCAACGGGAACTCGCCACGGGTCCAAATCGCATTGAACATAGTCAACAGTGTCTCAACCGCGCAATGTGGAAGGTGTCGAAGCATATCGTTATGCACTTCGTCTGGGCCCTCCGACACACTGCGCAGGGACGATATTGCTGACCTGAGTTCAGCCATTGTGAACACTTCGTTATACGAGTGCTGCTCAGAGGTATAAAAGTTCACAGGCGACCGCTCACAGCGAGTTTTGTGACGCACAAACTCAGGATCGGCGCCGCCACCCCGGCAGCGCTCTGCGAGGGCGCGGCCGATCTCGTTGGCAACGTCAGCAGGGTGAAACACGTCATGGCCGTGCACGCGCAGCACGGGCAGCGGCGCAGAGCAATGTCGGCCCCCTATCCTCTTGATGCGGTCCCAGACCTCCGAAGTGCGGGTGGAGCGGTTCAGGCCACCCACATACTCTCGCCATGACCGCCGTTTCGCCTCCAAGATAACACGGCGTGCCGAGGCCCTCGCTTGTCGAAAAGCGATCAAATTATCAAGTGTACTGGTTGGTTGGTTATTGGGGCTTAGGGGCGCACCGACTGCAGGGTCATTCGGCGCCCATAACTTCTTCAAGTAGCTCCATTAAAAAGAGTCACGACGATTAATAAAATCCGAAGGCGTAATATAACGCAATTATGTCCAGACAAAAAAGTTACCTACAACTGCATACACAAAATAAAACACATGTGACTAGTAGCGTGAAAAAACCGCAGAAAAACCGACATCCAACAAAAACCGGAACAACTGTCCCGTCTCTATAAAACGAGACTCGTCACTCAGCAAATCCTGCAAAGTGCGAGGAGTCGTACCGTGGCCAAAGTGCCGCAAACGCTCTGAAGTCAAACCATTGCATGTGATCAGCACATGGTGCACAGTGAGGGGCTCACTGCAGCGGGGGCACATCCCTCTCTCTTCGCCCTTTAACAGATGATGATGCGTTACGTATGTGTGGCCTAGGCGCAAACGGCAGAGAATAACCTCCTCTCGCCGGTTTTCGCGTGAACTTGACGCCCAAGTTCCTAGGCGGGGTTTAATACTTTTGAGCTTATTTGGACCGAGCGCATCCCACTCACGCTGCCACAAGTCATACATATATGACGAAAACACACGATAAAAGTCCTTGGCAGGCAATAACATTCGTCGCGTCACACACATGCGTGACGCACGCTTCGCGGCTGCATCGGCTCGTTCGTTGCCAGATATCCCCACGTGGCTGGGGATCCAACAGAACGTCACTCTCTTTCCATGTCGGTCTAACGCTGTCAATCGTCTTAAAATATCCTGTATAAGGGGATGACGCGGATGGAAACACTTCAGCGCTAAAAGGCTACTCAGCGAGTCTGTAAAAAGTACGTAAAAACCATCGTCGCTTGCCTCAATGAAACACAGCGCCTTGTCGATAGCCACGAGTTCCGACGTATAAACCGATGCATGAGGTGGCAAAGTAAATGACCGAGTGTCAGGGCCACACACGAAAGCACAGCCCACACCAGCCTCCGTCCTCGATCCATCGGTGAAAGCAGTCATATGGCCATCGTAGGATGCCATGTGCTCCAGTGCTCTGCACCGTAACTCCTCCGGGGCCACGTCGCGCTTCCGGTTCTCAGCCAAAGACACGTCGACCGCAGGGGACACCAGTTCCCAGGGAGGTATGTCTAGATCGTAAGAACGTGCCACGGACCTCAGTCGCACACCGTTCTCAATTAACAGGTCATGGACTCTCACACAGAACGGAGTGGCTTTCAGAGATCGTCCGGTGCGAAAAAGGGCTATTGTGCTGGAAGAAAACACCGCCTCATATGTCGGGTGGTCGGGGAACTGAGCTAACTTGCATGCATACCGCAGCCCGAGCACCTTCCGTCGCAAAGCCAGGGGTGGCTCGTTAGCTTCCACCAAGATACTAGCGGTGGGAGACGTTCTGAAGGCACCCGTAGCAATGCGCAAGGCAGAGTTGTGCACTGTGTCCAACGTACGCTTGCTGGAATCGCATGCAGAGTCATACACAAAACAAGCATAGTCCAACTTAGAGCGAATCAGGGATCTGTATAGACGGAGCAACGTCACTCTGTCCGCACCGTACGATGTACCTGCGACACACTTTAAAACGTTCAGTGATTTAAAACACTTCTCACGCAGCGATTTAAAATGGTCCCTGTACGTCAATCGTTTGTCAAATTGCAGTCCAAGAAACCGCACTACTGGCTCCGACGGAATCAGTTTCCCGTACACTTGCACAGATAAAGCGGGACAGCCACGGCGAGAGCGGCAAAAGTGGCACGCAACTGTTTTTGACGTCGAGAAACGGAAGCCATTTGCCAGGCTCCACTTCTCCAAGCGGCCGACGGCCAGCTGCAACTGCCTCTCCATCGAGATAGCACTGGACGCCTTACACCATATTGCCAGATCGTCGACGAACAGTGACCTTCCTACAGAGCGAGGCAGTCTGTCTACCACATCGTTAATCATAATGGCAAAGACTGTCACACTTAACACACCACCCTGAGGCACGCCGTTCACCTGCAGAAACCGGTCAGAAAAGTGCTTTCCTACACGAACACGGAAAAAACGGTCATCCAAGTAGTTCTGTAAAAAGACGCCCATACGACCACAAATACCTTGCCCAAAGGCCTTCAAGAGAATGCCGTGTCGCCACGTCGTGTCGTATGCACCCTCGATGTCAAAAAACACACCTCCCACATGACGTCGTTCCCGAAAAGCAACACGCACTGCTGTGTCTAGGGCTAAAAGGTGGTCCACAGTACTACGGTTTTTCCGGAGACCGCACTGAGCATTGTCAAACACGTTATTCTTCTCTAAAAACCAGGTCAGGCGGAGGTTAACCATCTTCTCCAAAAGTTTACACAAGGAAGATGTCAGAGATATGGGACGATAATCAAGAGGGTTTAAACCACTCTTGACGGGCTTGCACAGTGGGATGACGATGGCCTCTCGCCAGGCCAACGGGAACTCGCCACGGGTCCAAATCGCATTGAACATAGTCAACAGTGTCTCAACCGCGCAATGTGGAAGGTGTCGAAGCATATCGTTATGCACTTCGTCTGGGCCCTCCGACACACTGCGCAGGGACGATATTGCTGACCTGAGTTCAGCCATTGTGAACACTTCGTTATACGAGTGCTGCTCAGAGGTATAAAAGTTCACAGGCGACCGCTCACAGCGAGTTTTGTGACGCACAAACTCAGGATCGGCGCTGCCACCCCGGCAGCGCTCTGCGAGGGCGCGGCCGATCTCGTTGGCAACGTCAGCAGGGTGAAACACGTCATGGCCGTGCACGCGCAGCACGGGCAGCGGCTTAGAGCAATGTCGGCCCCCTATCCTCTTGATGCGGTCCCAGACCTCCGAAGTGCGGGTGGAGCGGTTCAGGCCACCCACATACTCTCGCCATGACCGCCGTTTCGCCTCCAAGATAACACGGCGTGCCGAGGCCCTCGCTTGTCGAAAAGCGATCAAATTATCAAGTGTACTGCAACGGTCGAATGCCCTGTAAGCTCGCCTGCGTGTACGAATGGCGTCTCTACACGCTTTCGTCCACCATGGCACTGGTGGGCGGCGGGGAGCACCAGATGTTTTGGGGATGCTTTGTCCGGCTGACTGCACGATCATCTCGGTAAATTCGTCCACCGACATCGGACGCTCCTCCGGCTGACGCCAACGCACGGCCAGTTCAACCTCTTCCTCAAATTGGCCCCAGTCAGCACACCGAAGCAACCACCGTGGTGGCCTTGAGCCGAGCACGGCACCGTCCTTATAGTGCAGCCATACTGGCAAGTGATCGCTTCCGCATGGGTCGTCATCCACCGACCACGTCAAGTACTGCATCATCTGTGGGCTACAAATGCTCAGGTCTAGAGCCGATGTTTGTCCGGAAGGCAAAGTAAAATGTGTTTTGGCTCCAGTATTTAAAAGACATAGTGATTCGTCGTTCAACAAGCTTTCTAAAAGTCGACCACGTGTGTCGGTGTTGTCGCAACCCCAATTAGTATGGTGAGCATTAAAATCACCTAAAAGCAGGAAAGGTGCAGGCAGCTCTGCAACCAGACGCCGGAGCTCCAACGTGGGAAAAACACAACCAGGCGCCAAATACACTGAGCACAGTGTTACTTGACGGCGTCCCAAGTGCGACCTCACTGCCACAGCCTGCACATCAGCGCGCACGTCGAGCCGCTGGGTGGGAACACCATGGTGAACGGCTAGTAGGACCCCACCGTGCGCAACGGTGTCGACTGGCTCGTCGCGACGAAATATGCTGTAACCTTTGAGACTAAAACAAGTGTTTGGTGCCAGTTTTGTCTCCTGGAGGCCAACAGCAAATGGGCAACGCCATCTCAGAAGAGCCTGCAGATCACTGGCGCTCGACCTAACACCTCTACAGTTCCACTGTAAAATGACCTGTATAAGGTCGGGTTAAAAGGGTCTTAAAACACAGCGTCCCGGGATATAAAAGAAGCATCAGCACCTGCAGGAACACTAAAACAGTCACTGCAAGTGCAAGGTTAAAGTGTTCAAAAGAAGTGGTCAGCCCTTTTGCAAGGTCATAACCCTCCCGTGACTGGACGACCTTCTGCAGAACTGCCGCGCACCTTGGCCCTGCCCCCGTCCGTCGGGGACGCAGGCCAAGGCGGCGGGCGTTTTGTTGTCCGGCCCGCGGCCGGGGAGGACGACGCCGACCCACCCCGCGCCGGAGCAGGGGGAGGGCCCATGGCCGCGCCATCGCCAGACGGCGACGGATGGGCCCGGGCCGGCGCAACCGTCGGCCCCACGCCCCGGGCCGCGCGACCCGCAGCCCCCAGATCTGGAGCACCCGGGCGCACGGTGACACCCGTACTCCGCGGCGCCCCAGGACGGGAAGCCCCGCCCGAGAGCTGCGCCCGACGGAGCGGTCACCGGGGAACGTCTCGAGGCCGCGGCACGAGGCGGCGTGGGCGGCGCGGACGCGGGGGACGCAACAGGTCCCGGTGGAGAGCCGCTCCGCGCCGGAGAAGAGCGGGGTCCCCGACCCCGCCGGACCACGGTCCATCCACTGCCCCCGGCCGACGGAACGTCCGGGGCCGTGGACACCACCGAGGTGGCGGGCGCAGGAGGCGTCGGGGACCCCAAGGACGTGGCCGGTGCAGAGGGCGCAGGTACGACGGCAAGGCCGTAATACTTTAAAATGTTTACTAGTTGAGGCAACGTCATCACTTCAGACTGCGTCGCCGGCACAGCAGTCTTCACCTTCGCAGCGTAAGACGACTTTGGATGTGTGGCACTGTATATTTCTCTTGCCTCTCGGAAGGAGACTTTGCGAGAGCATTTTATGGTCAGGATTTCTTTTTCTCTTATATAAACAGGACATGTCCTATCGAAAGACGCATGTGGCGACTGCGTTGGTCCACAGTTGGCACAGCGCGGGGCATGACCCTCGCAAGCATCAGCAAGGTGCTCTGTTGACGCACAAACTCCACAGACAGGAGGGTTTTTACAATACGGTTTTGTGTGGCCGAAGCGCTGGCACTGGTAACAGCGCATGGGGTTTGGGATGAACGGTCGCACCTTGACCCTCAGGTATCCAACGGCTACATCAGCAGGTAGGTCAGGCCGGTTAAACGTCAGTACAATGTTATTTGTGGGACAGAGACGTCCCTCCCGTCGCACCATCATGCGACGGGCGTCCGTCACACCGAACTCGGACAGACCATCAACAATCTCCTCGTCGGCAACGTCTCTCAGATCGTAACAGCTTATAATCCCTTTTGACAAGTTCTTCATTTTGTGGGGCTCCACAGTCATATTTACCACCACATCTCGTGTCTCCGTACCGTTGCGCACACTGTATGCGAACGTTGTCGCTGTCAAGGCTTTTTCAGCTTCTTCACTTTTCACAAATTCGACCTCTAGGGAGCCGTCTCTCAGTTTGTCACATCTGATAATTTGTCCCAAACGGTCGCAGCCGTTACGGCGATGAAAAGGCGACAACGAAGCGAGGGCCTTATCTTTTCCTCGGAAAATCAATACTCGAGCCCCACGGATTTCCGTTCCTCGGCAGGAGGCAGGGGGACGACTGGTCCGCCCCTCGCAGGGGTGGGAGATGTCTGAGCGTAGAGTTTGGTTAGAGTTTGCCATAAGTGAGATTTGTAATTTCGGCACCAGGGCTCCCCACCCACCTCGGAGCCCAACTGGGGGACGCCCGGCCCTACAAAAAAGGGACGCGGGACGCCAGGGCTACCCCGGTGCTATACGGGACAGGCGGCGCCTTCTGCCCGGCCAGGTGCAACCGGCGAGACCCCTCCCCGTCCTGACCGGGTTCCAGCGCTGCCCACCCCTTGACCCCAGCCGGCCGGGCCGAACGAACCCGAACAAAGCCGGGCTCGACGGCCCGAGGCGACCAGCCACTTGGTCCACATGGGGCCATACGGACCCGCCCGCCCCTCCCGGATATCAGGACCAAAGAGGCGTGTTGGCCCCCCGCCACAACTAGCACCGTGCGGCGAGAGGCCTCAACCTCCAGGACTCCGTCAACCCCGGGGGACGGGCCGAGGGAGCGCGGCTACTCCGATAAAACCGAGAGCTAGCGGACTGGCAGGGTTGCTAGACCTGAGCAGTCAGGGGAAGCTGAGCTGCTTGCTACCAGAGGTGAGGTGAACAAAAGGCCCGGATATGGGACAATCAGGGTCGGCGTGGGCAGGGGATGCTAGGATCGATACAGGTCAGAGGAATTCCTTGGCTGGGACCCGGGGGGTCGCCATACCCCACACCAAGTGGTGTTCCTGCGGGAGAAGCTGGGGACCGAGGGGGCGCTGCTCCCCTACACTGACCGGAGCCAGTGCCCTTCGGTGAGGCACTCTTCGTCTGGCTCCTCCCCTTTGGCCGGAAGGGGAGCTCCACGAGCAACCCCGACCGCCCGCTGGATCACTGGAGCACACAATCCCCCCCACCACGGAAAGGTGGTGCCCCATCGGGGGGGTTTATGCTGGTCCAGGAGGTGACATACCGGAAGACGTGAGGTATATGCCAACCGATAAGGTTCCAATGAAAATGGTGGTCTCGATCGCCAGGCTCACAGCCGGGATTTTCTTCAGGGGGGAGGGAGCAAATGTCAAATTTTGTCACATGCCATTACCATATGACGAAATTTATGGGAAAACGCAGAAATTTAACGTAACTCCCCTAATATTTATCGTACAGGGAAACCTGTGTTTGATTTTGAAACATGTATATGATCTCTATTCCGTATTGGTGCGAAATCACCATATATCTAGTGAGGACCGCTTGGTTCAGGGGAGACCCCATGCCCCCTTGGCTACGTTCTTGTCGATCACCATCTCCCAAGAGGGATCTCCAGACCTGTCATCCTTCCCAGTCGGGCCAACGTGGGAGGCGACATCTATCGACAGCACTGTCTGCGGGATGGGCTGCTGCCAGTTCTGCAAGAGAAATAACCGGATGGTGGCTATCTTTTCGGGCCAGACCTGGTTGCGGCACATCATGTCCATCAGACGACCTCGTTTCTGAAGGATGCCGGCTGCCAGTCGTCAGACGAGAGGACAACTCTCCGAATGTACCTAAGCTGCGCCCGGTGCAGGATTCCTGGGAAATCCTAAAGCAGCTGGTGCGTAAAGGAGGATGTGTGGGATCTCTGAGGTGGCACTCAAGCGCCGAATCAGAAAAGCACTGGCGTCTTTGGACACGGAAGTGCCGCGCATGATGATGCAAGGTGTGGGTGCGCGCGTGAAGGCCGCAAGCCGCTTTGGTGTCACTCACCTGCTTCACTGAGTGTCGAATGATAGATGACGTGCTCATGTTGTTCCGTCCTAGATTTGAATTCAGTGGTTTGAATACAGCTGAGTTATGCGGCACTGAACTTTGTCCAGATAATTAATGGACACATGTTACTGATTTCTCCCCGGGTTTGGGCCATTTTCTTTGACTATTTTGGAAACGATGGCGTGTGGGGGAGGGGGAGGGCTGGCTGCAAGGTTGGGAGGGCTGAGCTGGAAGTCGGGGGGGGGGGGGCCTGGAGCCCCTAAACGTATAACATCCTTTAACCCTGTTCAGAATCATCTTTTGGTTGAAGGATCAGACTCGATTCGATTCAGAATTTATAGGAACCGATTCAGGGAACTGATTCCAAATCTTGATTTATTTGAGTGCAAGCTTTCTTTACCTAATAAACGAACCATTTGTTACCAAAATCTATAACGATGACAACGAGAAGTCCTTCAGCACTGAAAATGACATGAAATTTTGAGTGTACTTAGTCGTGCTGGAATTGAATCTAGTAATAGTTTGTGCCTACGTTTCGAGCCAGGAGGTCAAGTGGGGTTGCAGAATTCGCCTGGGCTCACCATAACCGAGTAATTTGGGGTGCTGAATCGTATTCTGATGGGCAAAGCTGCCGTCTTTGACCCAGAGAGATCAAGTAAGGACGCCCGGCCAATGATCGGCCGACTGGGACGCCAGCTGGCTGGTAATTTAATAGAGGCAGGGTTACAACTCAATTTTTAACCCTCGCCGGACGACGGGGTGGATGCCATCTCCCCGAAGCAATGTTTCCGGGACCACAGCAATATGGCGCAAGATAATGCCGTGAAATTTGGCATAGCTGACGATACATTCATTGCACATGTTTTGCAACGGAGGGAATCCAGATCTTCTCATCTCAGTGAGCTATGAAGCCATTACTGAAGGCTTGGAGAACGATCATTGAGCTAAATATCGGTTTCTTTTACTGTTTTAGGGCAATAGGTATAAATGAACGGCAAATGAGGGGCATAAAATCGGTCTAGGATGGTGGTGCACAAGCTAACAGGTCACTTTAAATAGGTCGATGACTGTTGCAAGGTCAAACGAGGGCAATAACCTAAGATGAGTTTTTTTCTAGAAGGATGACTTTCATTGGCCTTAGGTCGATATTGCTACTAGACCAATTTTTGGCACGAAATATGGTAAAGGAGACGATTTCAGACCTATTCGACCCTAAATGTGTTGTTTTTAAGTTTGACTTATATACCTGTAAGCCAACTTATAGTTTCTACGAATAGTTTGGCGTCACATAGGTCAATGGTTGACCTGAGATGGTTGGACGGGATACTGTTAGATTCCTTGGGCACACAGTTATCGACTGCTTCTCGTTCCGTGACGTTAGCTCAATTAGGGGGCAAATGGTGAGGGAGTGCTTACCACCTTCCCCCTCGTCGTTGATACGAGGGAAAATCTTCCCCGTCCGACGAGGCTTAAAGTAAGAAAATGTGAAACGTATATCATGCATGAATTTTTACATATGAAACTCATTGTCTTTTTGTGTTACAAGCAAATGAGAGATAATGTATAAATGTCAGTTCTGTGCCTTTGGACACACTGAATTCCGGTACCACCTCCAACATCTGAAATTCCATTCAGGTCAAGAAAACTTTAAGGTCAAGTGCCTTTCATGACCAGCGGTTTTTTCAAGTTTGATATCATTCAGACGGCACATCAAATTACATTCACATCTCCCTGCAAGAACACAGGGCACAGCAGCTCAGGCGTTCGAAGATACATGTGAGCAACATGACACCACTCATCACGGACAGTGGTGTCGTCCAGGGGAGATCGGTAACAAAGAAAGTGGCAATGCACAATCAGAGGTAAACAACTTTGAAAACAGCCGCTCAGATGTTGCAAGAGCTCTCCTGCGATTAAAGGCGCACGCAAACCTCACCGATAAGGCATGCTCTATGGTAGCTGCAGAGTTTGAAGTGATAAGTTGTAAAACTGCTAAAGAAGTGAAGGATGCCTTGGGCTGTGGCCCAGATGATACCTACCCAGATGATACCAGTCAAAGATGATTTACCTACTACGAGTGCTGCAAGAGAATTCAAAAATGTGTATTGTCTTTCCAAGTATTTAAAGGATGCAAAGGGATACTGCGAGCCAAACCAAGTTAACTTACCATCTTCACCAGAGCAACCATCTGCAAGCTATCAGTACATTTCAGTGAAAGAGCAGCTGCAACACCTTCTGGACAAAGGACTTCTCACAGATGACATGTTTCAAAAGAGGAAGACATTTAAACCAACAAATTCAGGTGATGTTGTCTTTGATGATTTGTATTCCAGAGAACCTTGTGGTGGGACTGAGATATGTATCGACCTGATTGTGTATTATGATGAAGTGCAAATAGGAAATGCATTGGGTGCATCAGCCAAAGCTGGCAAATGGGGGGCATTTTACTTCACACTAGGTAACTTCTGCAAGTATGACAGGTCATGAACAAAATACATGTTTCTGGCACCGCTGTACCAGACACAGATCCTCGATGCATATGATATGAATGAGATAACTGGTCCACTGGTTAATGAGATTAACAACTTGGAGCAGCTTGGACTGCACCTGAAAGATCCTGAGAAGCATATCAGTGTTCGGTTATTGTTCTTCGTCTGCGACAACCTCGCAGCCCATGAAGTCAGTGGTTTGGAAAGGAATTTTAGCAATATACAGCACTGCTGTCAATTCTGTTTAGCTCCATCGTCACTCATCAAATGGTGCACATCGTTAAATGAAGTCAAACTGGCAATGGGTTGCAGCTTCAGGAGGCTTGAAAAAGTTGATTTTGATGATGAAATTAATAGACTGAAGCAAGAGCACACCTGTTTTCAGGGGCTTGGTCCTTTGGCCGGGTTGCACAGCTTCAGTGTGCCAGGTGGTTTGCCACCTGATGCATGCCATGATGTGCTTGAGGGAGTTGCCAAATACAGTCTCCAAGGCACTCACTGAACTGTGCCTCAAAAAGAAAGTTGTGGAGTTGGAGAACATAAATGGCCTTATTTCACGCTTTCCCTACGGCGATGAAGACAAAAGGGATAAGCTGAACCCATTCTCGGCTGCAAAGGGTAAGGTTGTATTAAAGGCAACAGCAGCCCAGACGTGGACAGTCCTTCGCCTCCTGCCCCTTATGACTGGAGGCAGTTTACCTCCTTGTGATGAATGGAGAACACTGACGATGCTTTCAAAAACAGCTGAGTATGTATTTGCACCAAAGTTGGATGAATGTGATATGATGATACTCCAGAACATGGTCGAATTATAGCTTAAGCTTGTACAGAAGACATGCATGGGATTTGCTCTGAAACCGACATTTCACTACCTTCTGCATTATTCAGAAGAGATAAGGCGGCATGGGCCTCCCAGGTACTACTGGACTCTAAGATTCGAACAAAAGCATCAGGTGCTGAGGAATTTGTCAAAAAACAGCATGTGCAGGAAGAGCATTGCTCGGACGCATGCAGTCAAGCATCAACAGTATATGGCCTTAGAGCAGAGCGAACCAGACTACTTGAAACCGATAGGGCCAGAAGTGACGCGTAAGGCCAGTGACGAAATCTGTGGTATGATAACCAGAGGGCAATGTTACAGGACGGGCAGTGTTGTTGCCTCCAACAACGGTGAGACATGTTCAAAGGAATTATCACGCATCTTTATGAAGACGGGTCATTGCAGATAGACAAGGCTGAAGTCTCATCATAACGCTGCCACACAAACCCGTATGAACTAAAGAAAACTGGAAGTAAAGAAGAGCTCAGTGCAGTAAACCTTATTGACAGTTTCCCTCTAGTAATGTACAACTCAAGGATTGCTCTACGTTACTTCGTGGAAGCAATATCAGGCTGGTGGAAAAATATCCCGTTTATTTCTACCAATGCTACCTTCATAATCTTGCAAATGGCCGTTTCACTGTATGCCTGCTATAATAGCATGACCGTTTCAGGGTACGCCTATTATAACAACCTCTATCCACAGGCGCAGTCAAGGGTGGCCGGGCCCCTGTAGGCCCGCATTTTCCTGCATATCATTGCACATCGTCTTCCCAGCAGGAGGTTTTCGTATTTTAGTTCACTCTGAGCTTCCCTTAGTAAAATCCTGGCTGTTCCCCCTGCATGTATTTGTTCTATTGTGTCAGAAAACAGTCAAATCAACCAGTGAGTTCATTTTCATTCCTGACTTAGCTTGCCAAGAAACATTGACCAGTTGCACTAATTTGCATTTTCTTCGGATTAATCAAAGCCAATGTCAACTATTCCGTATTGTATGTTTTTGGAACAGCACAAAAACTGGGCACACCCGTGTCGTATGATACAGCAATGGAAAGGCAAAAACTGCGCGAAAAATATAACAAAGGACCAAACACCCTGCACCACAAAAAAAATACAAACCACCCGCTGCACGCAAGATTGGAACGTATGACGTCAAAAGAATTGCATGTTTTCTGACCAGCATTTTCGATTTCGTTTAAGTAATGTAAGTTCAAAACGTGATGTCATATCCTCTTTTATGAAAAATCCAGCGTTGACATGCAGTCTTGTAAATCTGAGTAACAGTCACTGCACGAGAATATCTAATGACGTAATAAGGTAGTCCGGCCCAACACCCTCGTGAGTCACGAACTACACCGATGATAGTCGTGTGCAGAGCGCGCGGGAGCAAACGAAACGAAGGACGGCAAAAGCCGGCTTAACGTGGTTATATCTAACTATTTATTCTTTCATTGATGAACTTCACGCGTCCAGCTCTTATCTCGTTGTATTGCTTACTTTTTATCACATTTTTCTTGACCTTTCAAATTGCCGAATGCCTGAGATAAGGTGAGGTATATTCCATAGGCGACTTCGAGGCGGGGTACGTAGGGTGCCAGTGTGACTGAGGTAGTGCCTATTCCCATTACCCTGCAGTAGTCATAACTCGTGAGGTGAAGTATAGAGGTGAAGCGTGCAGTGGGTTCTAAGATTTTTGGGGTGAAAATGAGAGAAGTCATTTTAACAAACTGGCTAGCGTGAGGCGATTATCAGTCCCGCTTCAAAAATGTTATGAAGTCATTTTGCCAGTGAAATTTAACTTTGAATATATTGTGGCAAAGTTTGCCTTCAAGAATGAAATCCTGGAAATTTGGTTGCTGCTCGGAGGAGGAGGCCAGTTCTATCATTAGCAAGAGCCTTTAGTGGAGAGCAAAAAAAAAATGGTAGTTCCTTTCGTTATGTTAAATGAAACATTTTCTGTTGGGTGATTGCCATCCTTCCTGTCATTTTGGCCAGACAAGTGGCAAATTCTTATTGTAAGGATTGTTAATTGCAAAGTGAAGTGGCCCAAGTCCAGGAAGAAACTCAGTTGGAGGATGGTCCCATTGGAGATATCATTGTTTTGGCTGCACCCCTGGCAGTACCCCACAATCAAAAACCCTTGGTGTCATCTGTTATATTCCCTGGTGATGATGCAAAACGGGCAAAACGTCTTCGCGAGGACTCTGAGCAGCGGTCTACACTGCCCGCCGCTTCAGATCGCAAGAGGTCACGCGTTGTTGGACTCCCCATGTACATTCCACCGGTGTCAAAGCTAAACAAGATCGGCATGCAGAGAAAAATCAGCGAGCTGAAAAACCCTCACCTCGCCGACGAAGATACAGTAAGGCTGATGAACGAAACGTTCCCAGACCGAAGGCAGAAAGTCCTCAAGCATGGGAGGGATGAAGATGCCTTTGCAGCAATAGAAAGGGACTACCCCAGACTGTTCCCATCAAGGTTAGCTGGCTCTACGCTGTTTCTTCTAATTTGTTCGATAACTAATGGCATAGCCAGTTATTGAAAAGGGAACATGTCACGTAATTGAGTTATCTCTTCATTTTCATTCGTACGACTTTCATGTATCTTTATATAGTGAACTTTGATAGTCACGCTACGATAAAGTATGCATAATTTTATTGTGTTTAATAAAGTATATTCGTGTGACTCACCAACGCCGTCACGCTGCCGGCGAGCTGGAATTCCATATACAGGTCATGGCGATTTCTCATTTGTTGCAGTTCCAACGAGAGATCACGAGGCTGGCGGGGAAGAACAAGGACCATTTCTTTCAAAACTCCCAGGATGCCATCGAAAAGAAAATGTCGAGTTTCAGGAGCTGCTGAAGAGCTCACCAGGTAACTTTTTTCCGGCAGCCAAGCGCAGCGATTGGGGATAAAAAATGTCATGCCGTTGTGTAACGTCAGACTTGTTTGGGTGATTAAAGTGGTATTGTCTCCCGTTGCAGATAATGAGGTTGTCTTATATGTATCTGGCGTTAATGTGTTTAGCTTTTACAGTAACAAGAACAACTACCTCCGTCAAAATCTTTTTCTGATGAGCATAACGTCCACAAGCGGTAATAAAGCAAGTGATTATGTGTGTGTGTGTGTGTGGTGCATGCGCGTGCGCGTGCGCGTGCGAATGTGCGTGTGTGTGTCGGATTCTCTTTACTGCGAAGTCATTCTTTTGTTAATTTATGCGTTCGTTCTTCCAGAGGACCTCCTGCGCCAAGTCTCGCACCTGTTGGGCTGTAGCAAAGGAGACCTGTTTCAGAATGTCGGGGCCGAGCGGGGACCACTGCCAGGTATCTACGGCCTGACAGTGGGTCAGTGCCATCGTACGCTTTATCAGGCCTCCAATGAACTTAAGGCCCGAACAGCTCTGGTGCTTCTTCACTCCCGTCTGCAATGTGCAGTTCAGCCCGAAGACACGAAACGTACTGTATTATGCTCAGAAATACAAGATGGGCATAGACGATGGTTCCAAGCACCGAACAAGGTTTTGCCGTTTATCCGAAACTGTGAAGCCTAACAGGTGGAAAATAAATGGCAAAGCCTGGTTCGATGGATCTCGAACGAGGTGTTTCCGAGTGTCCGAGGATACCCGGAATACTGGGAGTTCCGGAGATCTGCACCGTTGCGTTTGCAGATATTCACGCGTTTTTCAGTGTGATGTTTTTCCACACATCAAACACAGCGTAGTTCGATGTTGTGATGTTTTTTCCGAGTAAGTCTTCAGGATGTTTCTTTTGTGCGTGAAACCGGCACACGTTTTGCTTCGTATGTTTTTACTTTACGCAGATGAAGGTTCGTCTGCTGTACAAAGCAAGGACACAAATGTTTGCCTTATTATAGTAAAAGACAAAGCTGCCAAACTAGGTTAGCAGGCAAACATCTGTGAACAAAGTCACTAAGTTCTGTGTATGTGCATGATATGTAGCCTCTTTTCGTCTGTGCGATGCTATCATCTTCAGGAGACACATCGGAGCAAAGGTACTTTGTGGGAGACTGACACGATATTTTTACCTCTGTTGATGGGTTCTCAGACGGCTTAATTAGAAGTTTTTTGGGAAACTGATATGTATTGTGTTGCCTACGGTTCTAGAGCAGAAAAGAAAAAGGGAGTACCGGTTCGCTTCCACTGAGTACCAAGGGACACAGAAAGGAGTCTACGGCGAGCAGCCCTGAGCATGGTAGAATGGTCAACAGAAAATCCCACGATGGTCTGCCAGCACCATGTTATGATGGGCTATTATATGTCAGTGACAGACTGTTACGTAAATCATGGTGTTCTGAACGACTTAGGCTGCAAGGCCATGTGGACAAAATATGGACTTGGTCAAAAGTGATAACGTGTACCTAAATGGAAAATTTGCAGAAATCTTCTTATAGCCCCCTTAATCAACCGGTCAGTGAGCTGCGCTCACATCCAAATCAGCTGGCCATAACTAGAATGTTCAGTTAGCTGTGCTGACGCCAATATCAGCTGGCCATAACTAGACTGTTCAGTTAGCTATGCTGACGCCAATATCAGCTGGCCATAACTAGACCGATCAGTGAGCTGTGCTGACATCGAAATCAGCGGACCATAACAAGAAGGCCAGACGTCTTCCTTGGTGGCATAACCTGAATATTGTTAGTTCTTCGTGCAAGCTATCTGGTGTTCCACGCTCCCTTATTGGAATAAAAGTAACTTCTAACCATTGTATATTCCCCAGGCAAGCCATCTGGGTGATCCAGTGAGCACTGAATACGCGCCATCAAGATTCTCTTACCAAAGAAATTCGGATGCAACCACGAGCCAAAGACTGCAGTGCCACGGTACGCTGATGAAAATGGCAAAAGCTGGAGATTCACCTCCAGAGGCGCCTTCAACTACACCAATACCAGTGACTGGGGAAGAAACTCAAGACATGGGAAAAAACTACACCAGTGGATGATGATGCCTCCACGGGGAGTGGCTGTAACTCATGTACGGAACTGCAAGACAAAATGAGCGCCGTAGAGGAGACTCAGAGGGACAATGTGAGTTACATGGAGAAGGTGGGGATCCCTTTTTAAGCGAGTCCTGAACAAGGACGCTCTGGTTTAGCAGCTTGCCACTGTGCGATTGTACACAGGCTTGGCAAGCATGCCTGTGTTCACGTTGCTTTTGTCACTGGTACTGGACTGCGCGACGTTCGTGTTGTCCAAGCGCAGAGGCTTGCATGCACCAGACCAGCTGCTACCGAGTGCACCAGACCAGCTGCACCAGGACTGCTCCATAGCGACCGTGCCGCTATGGAGAGCCGGCACCAAACGTCCTGTTACAGACGGTCTCTTCAGCATGGGTCTCAGTTTCGTCAAGTGTGCAAATAGGTCATCCAGTGGCCTGACCCAGACACAAGGCACCTCACTCTGCCAAAGGTATCATCAAAGCCTCTGATGCATGCTTTGTGATGCTGAAGTCGAAAGGGACCCTGTGCGGGGATGGCTTCATAAGCTACTCGGGACGAAAAAGAAAACAGTTTTCTGCGAGGCGTGACGAGGCAGCGAAAGGAGCTTTTCGCCCGGTGGAAAACGTGCCTTGTACGGCTGGGAATGTGCGTCTCCGAAACAGAGGACTAGAGATGTGAAGTTAGAGATCTGAAGGAATCTAGGAGAATGAACGATGTGCGAGACGTGCATCGCGGCCAGTATAACGCTGCATTACGTCTACAGGCAATTCCAGAGCTGCCAATCAGATTTTTCAAAACTTCACGTACTTACACAAATGGAATCAACAGCGTGTCCCAAAACACCAAAACGAGCCCAAAAATGAGTCACGGTTATCACCGCCGCTCTAAACGGCTCTCAGCAAGCATGCGTCCTTAAGTGGAGCATGGCGATCGCCGTGTTCAGTCGCAAGTTTCAGGGTGAGCATAAGCACATAGCGTGTCTCATCTTTAATGTGGTACTGGGGTTCCACGCGAAAGAAGTCCCCAAAAATCAAAGCGTGCCGCGCGTAGTTCGACGTGTGAAGACCGAGGTCTAAGGTCGTAAATGCTGTTTGATGTTTTATTCGTGAACAGAAAAGAGGTGAAATAGCGTGGTGAAGATATTTTCTGTTTTTTGAATAGAAAGTGCATGTGACACATAAAGGTAGATTGAGAAATATGTCTGCGTTCTTTATAGAACATGATGGGCGACAATAAAATGCGTTGCAAAAAAATCTTCCGTGACCCCGTTCTGACGAGGTGGCATTGCAAGCAACATATGGAACAGAGCAGTATCTGACGTTCAACATTACTTTATCCTGTTTAAGTACAAGAGAGATCAGTTTCGAGCTTGACAACGCCGCTAACCGATGGAAAACTAGCGTGGGATGTCAGCGTCACTAGGCAAATATATTTATATATATATCCTGCAGATCAGTGGCGCTTGACCTAACACCTCTACAGTTCCACTGTAAAATGACCTGCATAAAGTCGGGTTAAGAAGGCGTTAAAACACAGCGTTCCAGGATTTAAACGAAGCATCAGCACCTGCAGGAACTCTAAAACAGTCACTGTATGGACGGTCAAAGTGTTTAAAAACAGTGACCAGCCCTTCTCCGCGGTCATGATCCTCCCGTGACTGGACGAGCGTCCGCAGAGCTGCCGCGCACCTTGGCCCAGCCCTCTCCGTCGGGGACACGGGTCAAGGCGACGGGCGCTTTGTTGTCCGGCCCGTGGACGGGGAGGAAGACGCCGCCCCAACCGGTGCCGGAGCAGGGGCGGGCCCATGGCCGCGCCGTCGCAAGACGGCGGCGGAGGGGCCTGGGCCGGCGCAACCGCCGTCTCCACGCCCCGCGCCGGGCGACCCGCAGCCCCCAGATCCGGAGCACCCGGGCGCACGGTGACACCCGTACTCCGCGGCGCCCCAGGACGGGAAGCACCACCCGAGAGCTGCGTCCCCGACGTCACCGGGGAGCGTCTCGAGGCCGCGGCAGGTGGCGGCGTGGGCGGTGCGGGCGCAAGGGACGCAACAGGTGCCGGTGGGGAACTGTTCCGCGCCGGAGGAGAGCGGGGATCCCGACCCCGCCGGACCACGGTCCACCCACCGTACCCGGCCCACGGAACGTCCGCGGCCGCGGATACCAGCGAGGTGGCGGGCGCAGGAGGAGTCGGGGACCCCAGGGACGCGGCTGGCGCAAGGGGCGCAGGTACGACGGCAAGGCCGTAAAGCTTCAAAAGGCTTACTCGTTGTGGTAAGGTCATTTGTTCGGATTGCTTCGCCGGCGCAGCAGTCTTGACCTTGGCGGCTTAAGACGACTTTGGATGCGTGTCATTGTCTAAGTCTCTTGCCTCTCGGAAGGAGACATTACGAGAACATTTTATTGCCTGTGTTTCTTTTTCTCTGATGTAAACAGGACATGTCCTGTCAAAGGACGTATGTGGCTAATGTTTTGGTCCGCAGTGTTATGTGGCACAGCGTGGGGCATTATTTTCACAAGAATCAGCCAGGTGCTGGGTTGACGCACAAACACCACATGCAGGGGGGAAGTTACAATACGGTTTCGTGTGGCCGAAGCGCTGGCACTGGTAGCTACGTATGGGGTTGGGAATGAACGGTCGGAACTTTCACCCTCAATTTTCCAACGGTTACTTCGGCAGGTAAGTCAGGCCGGTTAAATGTAAGAACAATGTTATTTGTGGGTCAGAGACGTCCCTCCCGTCTGACCATGATGCGTCGGGCGTCCGTCACACCAAACTCAGGACAGTCCGTCTACAGTTTCCTCCTTGCCAACGTCTCTTGGATCACAACAGTTGATAATGCCTCTAGACAAGTTTTTCGTCTTGTGGGGCTCGACAGTCGTACTTAGAACATCTCGCGTTCCCTTGCCGTTCAACACACTGTGCGCGAACGTTGTCGCTGTCATGGCTTTTTCTGCTTGTTCACTTCGGACAAATTCGACTTCTAGAGAGCCATCTCTGAGTTTGTCGCATCTCACGATTTGCCCGAAAAGGTCGCAGCCGTTACGACGATGGAAAGGCCGCAACGAAACTAGAGCCTTATCTTTTCCGCGGAGAATGATCACTCGAGGTGCACGTATTTCCGTCCTTCGGCAGGAGGCATCGGACGACTGGTCGGCCCCTCGCAGCAGTGGGAGATGTCAGAGCGTTGGGTTTGGTTTGGGTTTTCCGTAAGTGATGTTTGTGATTTCGGCACCAGGGTTCTCTACCCACCTCGGAACCCAACTGGGGGACGCCTGGCCCTACAAAAAAGACGCGGGACGCCAGGGCTACCCCGGTGCTATACTGGACAGGGGGCGCCTTCTGCCCGGCCAGGTGGAAACGGCGAGGCCCCTCCCCGGGGTCTGACGCCTGACCGGGTTCCAGCACCGCCCACCCCTTGACCCCGGCCGGCCGGGGCAAACGAACCCGAGCAAAGCCGGGCTCGACGGCCCGAGGCGACCAGCCACTTGGTCCGCATGGGGCCACACGGACCCGCCCGACCCTCCGGGATATTAGGACCAGAGGCGTGTCCCCCGCTCCACAACTCACACCGTGCGGCGAGAGGTCTCCACCTCCAGGACTCCGTCAACCCCGGGGGTCGGGCCGAGGGAGCGCGGCTACTCCGATAAAACCCGAGAACTGGCGGACTGGCAGCCAGGGGAAACTGGGCTGCTTGCTGTCAGAGGTGAGGTGACAAGAGGACTGGATATAGGACAACCAGGGACGGCATGGGCAGGGGATGCTGGGATCGGTGCAGGTCAGAGGAATTCCTTGGCTGGGACCCAGGGGGTCGCCACACCCCACACCAACAGTGGTGTTCCTGGGGGAGAAGCTGGGGACCGAGGGGGCGCTACTCCCCTGAACTGACAGAAGCCAGTGCCCTTCGGTGAGGCCCTCTTCGTCCGGCTCCTCCCCTTTAGCAAACTGCCAAGTGACAGAGCCGCAAACAAATGCGCAGCCGACACCGGCATCCGTCTTCGATCCGTCTGTGTATGTCTTTGAGTGTTGGTTATACTCGGCAATGTGCTCCGCGGCTTTTGACCGAAAGTCTTCTGACAGCGTATCTCTTTTCCGATCACAAATAAGGGCCAAATCAATGATTGGCGTTACCAGCTCCCAGGGAGGTATGTCCGGTGGGAGCAGACGTCTCACATCCCGAGAGTCGACATCACTCTCTTCAAAGAGCCCGCGCATGCGGACACAGAAACGCAATGACCGTAGCTTTCGTCCGTTTGTAAACCCCGCCGTCCGGAGGCGCCAGGAGGCCGATTCGTACGCCGGATGAGCGGGGAACTGGGCCAGTTTACACGCATAGCGCATTCCCAACATCTGTCGTCGTAAGTACAGTGGCGGTTTGTCAACCTCCACCAGCGTGCTGGACGTTGGTCACGTACGGACTGCTTCCTTAGCAGTACGGAGCGCAGCGTGATGCACCGTGTCCAATGTGCGTTTGCAAGAATTGTCACGAACGCGGCGTAAACCGACCGGCGTCTCACTGGTGGGCAGTGGTGAAAAAATACGCCGACCTGGCAGATATTATCGGTGACCAGCAGCTCTACGTTTGCCTGCATTTGGGTGACCAAAATAGGGAAATCGACATGCAGTGAAAGAAGAATTCCCATAAATTTCCCAACGTTTGAAAAACAATCGAGTCATGACCTTCACCATTTGTCCACATTCAAATCGCTAATAACATCAGTCGACTGAGAACACTACATAAACAGCTTATATTTTCCGGCTGTCAAAAGGTACCCCTTCGGGACGTGAAAACGCACCGCGCTGCCATTCCCAGTAGGTGGCACCATTTCTATTAGTCTAAAACGAAATATACCAGGTGACCATTGGTCACAATATCGGCAGAGATCGTCGGTACAGTTGTCACCCTCCGTGTTAAGTCCATGGCCACGAGAGCGCCGAATGACTGGTTGAAAGCGCCGACGAAGTGGTCACCTGGAAGAATAAACACACCAGAAAAAGTAGAAGTGTTCATGATAGTGGGGAGGAGTACCCTGAGGTGAAGTTATTGACAGCTGAGAACGACAAGCTTGAAAAAGACGCGGCAGTTCAAAGTTAAAAGTTTCCAAACGTACCTATACTTACCTCGCGAAGTCCAAGCCCTAGAAACCCAGCGAAGTCAGTGTGCATACGTATTGATCAGTCAGCATTTTTTGGTAACGAGGTGTCGTGGAGAGATCGTGATGGAGAATGGAAGGCCGGCCAAAGCGAAAAGAACTGGACCGAAAGTTCAGTGTGGGCACGCCAACTGCTCGTATGATGGTGGCAGGCAGAGTCTACCGAGGCACATCAGGCTGAAACACCCGGGAATGCCTGTGAAAATAAAGGCGCAAGGCCCCCTCTGTCCTGAAGGTCGATGGGCTAGCTGGGTCAGGAGGGTGAAAGGTAAGTTCAGGGGACAAAGGTCTCCTAATTCGTTATAGCTTGTCCGCAACGTAGGGCAAACTTAGTGAGAACTCATGTGCACCAATCTGCAAACCACGGCAAGGATGCCAACAAAATTTTACAAGCAGCCTGAATCCCATGGACGTAATCTCTCATGGGCTGCAGCGGCATGTCCCCCAAGTTTTCCAGAAGTGGCAATTTGCCCCCCCCCCATATTTAAGGTGTCAAATAGGGATTTTCCATAAGAGACAATTTCTTGAGCTTCAGAATCTAATAAATAAATAATAGTTTCAAGCATAGTTTTCATACAGTCCAAAAGAAGTGATTTTTACCCTTGCCATACCTGTTCTTGTTGGACTGCAATCAGCTTGGCCCCCCAATTTCTGAACTGTGGCTACACCCATGTGGAATCCTGACCTGAATGGGGCAGAAGCTGATCCATTTGGGGAAGAGTCATGCCTCTGGTAACCTAACCTACCCATCAAAACACAATTTCTGTCAGGTTTAGGCCACCGGTAGTGTGAGCTGCACTGATACAAGAATTTGTCTCAAAATTTCAAAACGCTACCCCAGATTTCATATTTTACCTAACCCTGCCCCAGTGACATCTTTTGAGATCTGCCATGCTCTGCAGACTGGCCTTATAGGGATGGAGGGGTAATCATTTGGTAGGTGCCCCTTCTCTAACTGACAAATGAGATTGTGAGACGGCATCATCTAAGGTTTGGCATCTGCACAAATGTGCCATAATTTCAGCACACTGTTCAGTGTTAAGTCATGTGGGGAAATTCTTGCACAATACTGCCAGAGTTCCACCACAATCCCTCTGATGTTGTTTGGATGCATTGTTGTACATTCACGCCTGTCACAGCACATCACATGAATCAAATTCTGGCACATAGGGGAGAGCGGGGTCAAATGTAACACGGGGCAATTGTAACAGTGCCAATAATTCCTAAACCTACCAATAGATGGGGCTGGTGGCAAGACCGGAAATGTGCATTTCTATACTGCCTTTCCCAACGGAGTTTGAAGTGAGTGTGTCGGGTAAGTCGATGTCTGTGCACAATTATGTGATTTTTAGACCATCTCGTAAATTTCTATATTTTTAGATATGATTAGCTCATTCCCGTAATTGATAAGATATCGATTTAAGAGTTTGTGTAAGCGTAGGCAGGCTTGTTGTCCGTAAACTGAAAGTATGAGATGCTGCCCACGCAAGATTGTTTTGCGCCAGTTTTGTCTCAAAAATGGCGCGGCGCGACGGGGACAATTGTAACGTTTTTGCAGGGGTCAAATGTAACAGTGTTACAATTGACCCCTATGGCGATACTATTGATTTTGAATCAGAACAATCAGCTGGATTTATCGTGCTCCTTTTTTTCATTTCACGATTTTTACATCGACTGCAGATTCATGACTGACTAATTTTGAACCAGAAGAGAATCCAGGATACCTAATTTCAAGGGACGGTCTCGAAAAAAATGCATCAAAGTCTTACCTCAATTTATAGAACTTTTCATATATGTATTGACTAATGAATGTTTCTAATTTTCAGATGCCGCGAAGTCGAGAAAGGAAAACTGAACGTGGTACCACTCTGGTGACAGCTAAAGAAGCTGTCGCCGCGGTGGAGGGCGGCCTCAGCGTGAGGAAGGCCGCTGCCCAATATGGAATGTGTCACGTAACGTTGTCCCGGTACGTAAAACTGAAGGCCGAAGGGATGAACGTAAAAGTTGGCTACAATCCGGCCACAAGGGTGTTCTCCCCAGACGATGAAAAGATTCTGTCATACTACCTGCTGAAATCATCGGAGGCGTTTTTGGACTGACGCCCACAGAGGTCAGGGTCCTCGCCTACCAGTGCGCCATGTCCCAGGGTCTGAAAGTGCCCCCTTCTTGGACGGATCAAAGACGCGCTGGAGTGGACTGGTTCAACTCCTTCCTGAAGCAGCATCCAGAGCTCGCAATCAGGTCACCGCAGGCCACCAGCTTGGCGCGTGCTACGAGCTTCAATCGTGAGAACGTGAGGAACTTCTTCGATAAACTGGGAACCGTCCTTGAACGACACAAACTGGATCCATCCAAAATCTGGAACCTAGATGAAACAGGCTGTACGACAGTGCAGAAGCCCACGGCAGTGGTGGCTGGGAGGGGTGTGAAGCAAGTCGGAGGCCTCACCTCGGGAGAGCGGGGCCAGCTGGTCACGATGTGTGCAGCCGTGAACGCAGTAGGCAACTCTGTGCCGCCAATGTTTGTGTTCCCCAGAGTCCGCTACCACGATTGGTTCATTCGTGGTGGACCAGTGGGCTGCATCGGCTCTGCCAACAAGTCTGGCTGGATGACTTCAGAGGACTTCGTGGTCTTCATGAAGCATTTCATCCAGCATGTGAAGCCTACGCCTGAGTCCCCCGTGCTACTGCTGCTCGACAATCACGTGTCTCACCTCAGTGTGGAGGTTCTTGACCTGGCGAAGAACAGCGGGGTAATCATGCTCTCCTTCCCACCTCACTGCTCTCACCGCCTACAACCCTTGGACATAAGCGTGTTTGGGCCGTTCAAGAGGAGCTTTTCCACTCACATGGATGGATGGATGCGAAGCAACCCAGGAAAAACAGCTAGCATCTACGACATCCCACGGATCGCTGCGGAGGCCTGGATATCGGCGTGCACTCCGAGAAACATCCAAAGTGGCTTCCGGACCACAGGCATCAGTCCGTACGACCTGGACGTATTCACCGACGAAGACTTCGCCCCAAGCAACGTTACAGACCGACCCAGAACGGAACAAACCGCAGCTTCAGCCAACCAGGCATCTGAAGGCGAGATCGTGGAGGCCATGACAGTTCCTGCAGAAGTGGGCCCATCCGGGATCGGAGAGGCGGGCCAATCCGGAACCGGACAGCAGGTGGGCCCGCCCGGAACCGGACAGGCGGGCCTTTTCGATAGCGGACAGGCGAGCCCATCCGGAAGCGGACAGCAAGTGGGCCCATCCGGGACTGGACGGGCGGGCTCATCCGGTAGCGGATATGCGGGCTCATCCGGTAGCGGATATGCGGACCCATCCTGGATCGGACAGGCCGGCCCTTCTGGAAGCGGACAGGCGGGCCCATGCGGGACCAGACGGGCGGGCCCATCGGGGATCGCTTCGACACCGATCAACCCTGAAGTCATTCGCCCTCTGCCCAAGGCAGGTTTCCGGAAAACCAGCAGCGTGAGACGAAAGAAGCGAAAGGCGGCAATACTGACCGATACTCCAGAGAAGAGGGCGATCGAGCAAGAACGTGGTCGAAGGGCTCGCAAAAATGTACCGAGAAGACTCGTCATCAGTGAAACGGACAAGCACAAAGAAAAGAAGATGAAGAAGACTAGCGGGAAGAAGGTTCGGAAGACAATCCGGAGGGCAAGCACCAGTGATGAGGAAGATGCAGAAGTCTTTTGCCTGGTATGCGTGGAAAGCTTTAAAAATAGCCGAGTCAAAGAAAAGTGGATCCGATGCGAGATGTGCCACATGTGGGCCCACGAGGCGTGTACCGCTGTGGAAAGGCATCAGGGATACGTATGTGAAAACTGTGGGTCAGATTCAGATTAAGCATACCCAGACCGACCGTCTCAGATGTGGTGATCTTTAAAGTGATAAGAAGTGACCTCAGAAGTGATTTAAATGTTGTTCTTTTTTACGAGAAGCGAGAAGCCTCAGGACTTAAAAGTCTAAGTTTTTTTGGCCTGAGAAGGGCCGTACCATGTCTGAGAAGATTTTAACATTTTGCTTGATTAACATTTTGCTAATCAAGAAATACTTACGGGTGTTACACGTTTGTTAAATAAAAGTTTTTGATAAGATTGTCTTTCTGTAAGCTGTCGGCTAACATGGTACAATTGTCCCCGGGTGGTGTTACTTTTTACCCTGTATCTGGGGTGAATTGTTACAGCTGAACTGACTTTTTTCGACAACAATTTCGACCCGAAAGAGCCGTTATTTCGGAAATGTTTCAACTGCATTTAAAAGGCAAAACATCATAGTTTATGAAAATAAAAGAAAGAGCTTTATAGCTGCAAACGTGTTTGCACCAGATCGTAAAATGGAAAAAATGTTACAATCAACCCCAGTCTCCCCTACCTTTGTGTGCTGAAAATTAGGCACAGTCTTACTTAAACTGAAACACATCAGTATTGAAATTTATTTACATTCACCCTGAAATTTGAATGAAGCTGATGCCACTCTGAAACTTAGGTCAATGGTTTGTCAAAAAAGTGGAATGTCTGTCAGTCATGATGATTTGGGCTAAGTGCAACTCAGCAATAAGATCATGTGGCATCCCTTGTATTTTGTACCTCCATAAGTTTCCTACCTTCATTCATTATGCATATCATGAAACCTATGAACACCAACATATTTGTGATTGAGACAGTGACGCGCATCACGAAGCGGTTCTCAACCGACAAAGGTAGAGATCTTGATACACATCAGAGAATAGCGCGGACTACCGCTGCGAGGATTGCACCTCTGGTCTGAGACGAGGTTCTCGTCGTATGCCGCCGTCGTCCTCCAGGCGTTCGTCATTAACGTGCCCGTCATGGCCGCCACTCTGGAGCAGCAGGTGGACTCTCCCCAGACGAAATCCTGCACCGTCGACGAAATGTTGACGGATCTTCGACTTATGAAGGGTATGGAAATGCTGTGCGATGCCTTGAGCATTTCAGCAGCAACTTGGGCTGCTGTTGATCATGTCTTGTTGTTGCAACAGAGACGGGACAAATTAAAAATGTGTGAAGATTGCCCTCAATGAGAATGCAGATTATTATGCCAGCTGCGATAGCATGTAATACATTTTTTGGACAGCATACCAAAATGTAGGGTACGTTTGTAAGCTCTGCTGGACTGGATGTATGCATTTTTAGACCACTCCACTTTATCACCTCGTGCTGCTGTGACGTTTCCATCAATTGTTCCATTGTTATATGCTACTAAGTCCCTATTGTCTTGTGTTACAGGAGACAACGCAGCATTCAGAGTGCGCGTGACAGCCGTACTGGACTTGTACGGCGTCTTGGGACAAACCAGCAAGCAACTGCAGAATCTGCAGAACCTTCCCTGGGAACGTCAGGAGCTGCATCGGAGGATGGTCAAGGACCTTCGGCTGATGAAGGCCACGCTCCCAGTCCCGACATCCTCACAGCTCGACGGAACTCGTCGCAGCTGCATGATTCCGCTGCTATCCTGGAGGCGTTCGAGGCGGAAGACCCCGCAGAAATGAAGACGCGCTGGCCGATCCTGGTCAAGCATGCCGAGAACCTCTCTCCTAGACAGGTACTGATTAATGGTGGACATAGCGGAACACTACGTTGGTCCAGTGATTCATTTGCATCTTGTAAATGTGACCCAGGGAAGGAGCAAAGGACCTTTCTGATGGCATAAGCAGTTTGCCTTTTGCGCCATGACTACTACAGTGCAAATAGTTATCCAGCATGTAATACATCCACGCTTAGCACATGAGCGAATCATTCGTGGTTCGTGCATAGCCATCTATTGGGTTTGAACCGGCACCGGCAATCATATCCGTGATGTTTTGCGACTAAATATGACCCAAACAGTTGTAAAGTCATGGGATCCTTTCAGAGGGTTAATCTTTCTTTTGATCTGTTCTATTCGTGTGTTTGTTCCAGGTCGAGGAGATCGCAGCGTTCACGAAGGCACTGGCGGATCACTGATGCCGCCGCGAGACGGGCACCGACGCCAGAGGAGCCTCGAAAGTGTCCCATAACGCCAAGATGCTGGAGGCAGTGGCCGACATTCGGACCGTCGCTGACCTGCAGTCCATCAGGCAATCTAAGACCTCCAGCATCGTGATCGACGTGGAAACAGCCATGCATCGCCTCAAGAAGCGCAGTCTGATCCCAGACGTGGTGTCTGGTGAGGGTGTGAGAATGGCGTATCAGGCAGTGCTGACCACCAGCCCCGACCAGTCAAACCAGGAGCTCTTCAAGTTTCTTTGGGAAAGAGCGAAGGAACAACCATCCCTGGCACCGCATGTTCACCTGGTAGTTTGTGGCTCATATGTCCGGCGGAAAGCGTGGTAGACAGCATGGCCAATGCCGTGAAGGCCGTGTTCGGAGTCCACCGGCAGCTCCAGTATGTGAATGCTACTAAAGAGTTAATAATACGTCGGAACGGTCCAGACACGGCACACTCGGACTGGCTCATACAGGCAGTGCTGAAGTATAGCTTCAACTTTGTGAGGTCGAACGTGTCAACTGCATCGGCTCTTGAGGGCACAGTGATTTCTCGCCACATGTGCTCGCGCGTACGTTTTCAAGGATTGACAATGTGTACTGGTGCCATGTACGAAGACAATCCGGCAGGAGCAGTGCTAGCTCTGTGTAGGAACACTGTAGGGGAGGTGCCGTGTGAGCAGTCTGGGAGTAGCAGAGCTAGGTGTGTGTGTGTGTGTGTGTGTGTGTGTGTGTGTGTGAAAAAGCGGCATGTGGTCCTAGGTATTTATAATATCAGCTGCGCAGTAATCAGCTGCGTAACTCTAGTCGACTTATGTTCCATGGGTTACGCCGAACGAATCGTTCCTTCGCTGTGATGCAAATAAACCTTGCGAGCTCCGACACTACCAAAGTTTCAAGGACTAATGCGACGCAAATCGCAGACGTTTACGCACGTTGGCTGGCGACTCCTGCAATTCAACGAACTCACGGTTGAAAACGTCGACCGATATGTAACTTCCTTTTATAGAAGCCACCGCACACGCACGGCTACGTTCGGCACGGCATTGCATTAAGAACGTATATAAAACCTGTGAAAATTGCACTTTTGGTCAGGGTGACCAAAAGTGCAAATTTGGCCACATTTGGCCAGGGACCACCAAATAACTTTTTTCACCCCTGCTTAAGGGATCGGCTGTTGTGGCGCTGTACAGAAGCACGGCGGTTACCGGTGCACGTGAAGAGTTTACATGCCATGGAGAAGACCAGGAGAAATCTGACTGAGCCTGATGCCGAGCTGCGGCGGGATGACGCCTACACCATTCGCAGCGCCGGTACCAGCATCCACGGCACCAGCACCGGCATCTGCAACGCCTGCACCTACGCCCAGTCGCGCGAAGGCCGCTCACCTGAAGCCTGTATAATGCCGTTCAGTGTCGGAGTTACTGCTTTTTAGTTTTACTGCTGAGTTAGCACCCCATTTTAGTTGCTGGGCGATTGTTGTGGTTGTCTGCGTTATGCTGGGGAAGACGAATGCAGCATCTAGGAAGAGGGGACGCGACACGGAGGCACAGCGTCCAGGAGCTGGTGAGCACGAGCGCAAATGCCCGACAATTTGTAATCAGACTTTCTCTCAGCAACCTGATTCGTTAAAAAGAAACAAGTCCGAAATAAGCATGCCGCAGCCTGTAGGATCGCATAAGAACCTGACTGTAAGTCCCATCCTTGAGCAACTCACGGCAGTCGTGCTAGCCGCTGTCACTGGCGCGCTGGTACAGCTGGCGTAGTCCTCTGTGTAGCAATTGCCTTGTATTTGCGCGATTTGTGAAATGTTCTGTGCGGTGCCCCACGCTCCCGGCCTCCGCCCACAAACACCATCTCCTGTAAATTGTAAAATCCTTGCCCCGTGACAACCCGTCCGCCCTTCGCACAACGCAGTGCCACGTAAGCGCCAATTCGGTCCTCCATATAACTCTTTTCCCCAGCGACAACCCGCATAACGCACATACACATTTATCTCCAATGCTTTCACCATCGACATACCACAGCCAAGGCCCGTCAGCTCATTTACCTCACATGGCTATCACGTGCCCAGCACAGAGACACGCGCCAGAAGGCCAACCACGCTCTGACCACGCGCCCTCACCCGGGCCTCCTCCCAACAGGCTTCTAGAACCTTCCATACGACTCAGCCAATCACAACCCAGTACCGCACCAAACGTCACCTGCTTTTTCACAACCCCGTCACACTTATTACGTCACTCCCCGGCCACGCCTACAGTACTGTGCAAAAGTTTCCGAACGCGCACCACATTTGGGCAAATTTTGCAATTTCCCGATTGTCACTGTTACGCTTCAATATTCCACCGCTAGTTGGCGGCACCTGTCGATATAGCGTCATGCTGCCATGGCAACGTCAAATACTGTGAATTTTGGTGGGAAATTCGACTGATTTTCTTGCCATTTTTGTGGTTTTTCGACATGAAAAAAAGCAATTTGGACGAGTTTTCTCGCGTCAAGGTGGTGACTCTACGCCAAGAAGGCTACATCTTTAAGGAAATTGGTAAGAGAGTGAAATGTTCCAGCAGTACTGCTATGGAAATTTGTCGAAAATTTACCGAGACAGGAAGTGTGAAGGACAAACCGAGGTCCGGAAGGCCCAGGAAGTCTTCCCCGAGAGAAGAACGTTCTTTAATAAGACTGTCTGGATAACCGTAAGAAAACATCCAAAGATTTACAGCGTGAATGGCGCGACGATTACGGCGTGAACGTCGACTCATCCACTGTTAGAAGACGTCTAGTAAAAGCTGGTTTATCTGCTCGACGTCCAGTGAAAAAACCATGGCTGAGTAAAGCCAATATTGCTCGCCGGCTGGCATGGGCCAGGCAACATCGGCATTGGACAGTCGAGGACTGGAATAAAGTTTTGTTCACAGATGAGAGTCCATACCAACTGTTCATGCCTCGAAAAAGATGCTATGTGAGACGAAGACAGGGAGAAAGATTCAATCCAGACTGTGTTTTACCGACAGTCAAGCATGGTGGAGGGTCTGTCATGGTCTGGGGATGTTTCTCAACCGCCGGAGTGGGATGCCTCAAGCGCGTCGAAGGCAGACTAAATTCAGAATCCTACACTGATTTGCTGTCGGAGAGCATGCTTTCTTCCGCCAGAGCTGCGTTTGGACCCAGAGAATGGATATTCCAACAGGACAACGCCCCGTGCCATGTTTCCAGGCGTACAGAAGCCTACCTTCTTCGCCACAGGGTTCAGATCCTTGATTGGCCTCCTCAAAGCCCAGACATGAACCCTACTGAAAACTTGTGGGAAGTTCTGGCTGATCGACTGGCCCAGAAAGAGAAGCCATCTAGTCTAGATGACTTATACAACAAGCTGAACGATGCCTGGTATGAAATACCACAGCAAGTGTGTCAAAATTTAATCGGCTCAATGCCGAGGCGCATCGAAGCCTTAATCAAAGCCAAGGGTGGCCCTACCAAATATTAGACCCTTAACGAACAGTGATGTCTGAATTTTAATATTCAGTTACAGACTCCTACAATAACAATAACTAGTGGTTGTTTGTTCATTTTCTGGCAAGAAAAATGAAATTATCGACCATATATACGGCATAAAGCGTGTTACTGTCTGTATTTTACAGGCGTTCGGAAACTTTTGCACAGTACTGTATAAGCCGTAACCCCCAGTCTCCCAGCATTGTTCGATCGGCTGGTGATCGCCGACACCACGTCACCGGGCCACGCCACTCTGCCGGCTTCACCTCCACGACCGTGAGTTAGCCACGTCGGTTATCCTCCAGTACCACAACGCGACACGAGGTCCTACCACTCGACTACGCTGTTCGTCGCTTGTCGTCGCATTGCTGCACTGCTTGATCAGCATACTGCTTGATCACCATCAGCAGGACCACGGACGATCGGAGGGAGGACGGCACGTTACAACTGCCACGATAATCAGAGACCACAGCGTCCCGAAATAAGTTTCGAGCCTCTGAGGATTTGTGGATTTTTTTGTGGAGAAATAGGACTTGTACCACAGAAAGGTCCATATCTGCGGTGATGCTGTACAGCTTGAGCTGCGTGCAGGCTGTAGTCAAGACCTGAGGAAGGAACTTTCTGCGTTTCTTGGTTCTGAGATACTAAACTCTCCGGACCCGGCGACACTTCTGTCTCACATGAAGCGTTCTGCGGTCATTAGGAAGAACAAAGCGGTAAATGAACACTACTGAATTCTTTTCGATGTACCGCTGGAGCATGATCAACATGTCAAAGCATATGTGCCAAAACTGAGAGGAAATTACCAGCGCAAATGTTCAGTCCACTGCCCCCCACTCTGCATGCCAGTAAGAAGTGAGTCATGCCGAGGCCACAGTGGCTGATCAGATGGTAACAGGCTCCTGTGACAGGGATATCCAGGGAGAAATCCAAGCAAGGGATGAACAGCTGCACACTTTTCAACAACGCTTGATTCTATGTAAACAATGGAAAGGGGAAAAACTGCCGTCTGCATGCCACATGGCTCTTTGCAACAGCCCAAACATCACATTACAGGAAGGACTAGGCAAAGCAAACGGAAATGAGATGCTCGCCAGTCACAGTCACAGGTGAGAAGCTGGGCTCAGGCAGTCCAAGATGTAGACGTTGTAATCATGGTCCAGGGACTGACACACCCAAAGGCTCAATCAGTCAGAGGTTTACCACCACTGCCACCTCCAATGGCATGTGGAGGCGTGCCGCAAATAAGGGCTGAGGTACCCTGTGCCCACCAGGGGCAAGATTCATACAGCAACCACAGCGGGATGCAGTCAGAGGAGGATGTTACTGAGAGGGTTTCCTACTTTGGAATGGAAGATGACAGACGATCCACACAGATCCACCCTGTGATCATCAAAATCTTCCATGAACTGCATGCCCGGTTCGCCAGAAGCTTCACACTCTCCGAACGTGCCCGTTTGCGTGATGACGAGGCAGATGCTTATGCAGACACCGGCGCAATGGCTTCCGCCAGGAAAAGATGCAGAAAAATCAAATGTCTCTGTCTGGGGAACCCAAAAGGCGCCCGCGACCGACCGTTTGGCGATAATCTCGACAATTTGGCGCCGTTCAGCTACTGGCGTCCGCCAACGACAGTCGGACGTGTTTTCGCTCACAAGGTGGCGCCAGTTCTCAAACCTACATTTATCGTATTTAAGAGAACATGGATGATTACGAGGGGGTATCCAAAAGTAACCGGAATCGTTCTCTGCAGGACAATCCAGTTGTAGTTCGGTCTTCCACCGCTGGGAGCAACTCAATCCGACCCCCGGGCATCTGTTTGCAGCGCGGTGTCGCCGAGTGAAGAGGCACTGCCACGTGGTGCACCTGTATATTGAAGCCCTCTCGCCCATTCGTCGGTTTTTGCTATGGCTGAACTAAAGGAGCAACGTGCTTCTGTGAAATTTTGTTTTTTGCTGGGAAAAACTGCGGCTGAAACAGTCGCCATGCTTCAAACTGCATACAAGGACGCTGCCATGAGCAAGACGCAGGTTTATGAATGGTTTTCGCGCTTTAAAAGTGGTCAAATGTCACTTGAAGACCACCCTCGATCGGGGCGACCGTCAAACTCGCGAACGGACGAGAACATCGCAAGAATTCATGAACTCGTCATGGAAGACCGTCGCCGAAAAATAGATGAACTTGTTCATCTGTCTGGTGTCTCCTGGAGCTCCTGCCAACGAATTTTGAGGGAAGAATTACAAATGAAACGAGTTGCGGCAAAATTTGTGCCCCGCTTGCTCACGGAAGATCAGAAGCAGTCACGAATGAACGCGTGTCAGGAACTGAAAGAACAGTTGCAAGTTGATCCGTATATTTTTTCGAAGGTGATCACTGGTGATGAAAGCTGGTGCTATGGCTACGACCCTGAAACAAAACAGCAATCAAGTCAGTGGAAGCACTCAAGCTCACCACGCCCCAAAAAAGCGCGTCAAGTGAAGTCCAATGTCAAGACGATGCTGATTTGTTTTTTCGATGCAAAAGGCATTGTCCACATGGAATTTGTTCCTTCTGGTCAAACTGTCAATCAGACGTTTTACTTGGAAGTTTTGCGGCATGTGCGAGACGCGGTGAGACGGAAACGCCCCGACATGTGGCGAAACGGAGAGTGGTGGTTTCATCACGACAATGCGCCTGCGCACACTGCCTTGAGTGTCAGACAGTTTTTGACAAAAAATGGCATGACACCGCTGACCCACCCTCCCTATTCACCGGATTTGGCACCCTGTGACTTTTTCTTGTTCCCCAGAATGAAAAAAGACCTCAAGGGAAAACGTTTCGAAGACGTAGATGAGGTGAAGGAAAAAACGACGAAGGCGCTGCAAGGCATCACCTTGCAAGAGTTCCAGAACTGCTTTCAACAGTGGAAAACACGTCTGGATAGGTGCATTGCTTCTGATGGAGAGTACTTTGAGGGTGACAGGAGTGACGATATGTAGAGATCATTGAATAAGCATATACGGCGAAATTCCGGTTTCTTTTGGGTACCCCCTCGTACACGAGGGAATAAACTAAACGAGTGCACTCAGCCATTGCCAAACATGAAAACCTTGCTCTTCATTATTTCAGATAATGGTTACATTAGTTCAACGATGAAAAGAGCAACCACGAAATTTATTTGGCGCCTAAAACAAACAGCGGCGCTTTTTCACGACTTCCATAGAATCCAGCATCAAGAATCGCCAAAAAAGGCCAAACGTAAAACGTCTCAGAAAATCATGTCTAACTGGCATTACGGAATGGAAATAGATATCAGTAATGCTGAACACAAAGTCTCACTTCTTGCACATTTCTAGCATGGCGTACACCTTGGGTATTTGAACAGAAACAAGTTCTTTTTTAAAAACATCCTGAAGCTTGGTAACGGGGTGAAAGGGGGTGAAAGTCATGCCCTTTTCATTGGTAAGCACTGCCTTCTTTCAACTTACTTAACTGGCGCTTTACTTTGACTTTTGAATGACGCTGTCACAATACATTTTTCCGAACCATCTTACAGGCTTGTCAGTATTTCATACTTCGCAACAAAAAAAGCATCCATTTTTTGCTGAGACTATTAAGCACAACAACAATGGAATTCCACTTCGTTTTTAAGCAAAATGGAAAGCCAAACGATGAAAAACGCAACGTACGCAGCAATATCAGCAAATGGCGCCCAGCTAACCTGAGTAAAAAAGTTCATTGGTAAATTGTATTCGATTTATCACGTACCAAAACGCACTTGAAGCCCACAAAGTGGCTCACTCTGTGGCATTATTTGATTTGATTCGAAATGGCGCCTACAGATAACGAAACACGTTGAATGGCGAAGTGGTGGTCAAAGAAAAGGCTACATCATCTTATGTTTTCGTACAGATCCCCATCTACACAAAATATCACTGTTCCAAAAAAGAATGTTTTGGGCATGATCTTTCAATGCTCTGTACGAATGCTAATTGACGGTGCTATGTGGTGTTTGTGGGGGGACATGAACATGAACATGCGGTGGCCTTCGAAGCTCCAAGCAAAGCTGTTGGAAACCACCAATTACCGACGCTATTCCTGCGCGTTGTTTTCTGTTGGCGAAGCGGACAATTGAAGATGGGAGGATTCGAATGGAAGAAAAAACATGGATATCCAAAGGTAACGTTCCAAACAATTACCATAAAGGGCATGACTTCGTCGACGTTTTCGTGGATTCTGTTCGTGCACATCTTGTCAGAAGGGTTGTTACGTATACCCAGGGATGGAGGCCAGTAGCATGGGGGAAGCATCATTGACAAAATTTTGCGTGGGATCTTGGCATGTTTTGAGGTTGTTATTTCCGTTGGAGGGGGGGGGGGACAATCCCGTAGGGCTTATGCTAAAAGCGGAGTAAATTGGGGGCAGCGGTACCCCATCGCAGTGTTCACAACACTGGCGGAAGGCCCATAATGCGGCCAAAAATTAGATATATGCATATTATGTGTAAATGCCGTGATCGGTGGCTCGTTGGTAGAGCGCTGGTCTCCCCGTCCAGGCAAGACGGGTGTGAGTCACCCTGGTGTTCGATATTTGGCCCGCCGATCAGCTGGCATCCGGTCAAAAGAGGGCCAAGCTGACTACCACGTAGTCGTGTCGGACCCTTGGCCACACGTTACAAAATCAGCCGTTGCGTGAAATTGCGCGATCGGGTACAGGGATCGGAGTCCGCGCAGCAAGTTATGCTTTAAGAAGGCTCTGACTCCTAACATCACCCCAGCAACCACTCGTATCAAATTAAAAAGCGTCGAGATCAGATCATGGTGTTTTTAACAGAATTGATGAATGCCAGAAATATGATCAAGGCCTGCAAAGTTTTCAGTTGATATATACGTCTTTAATTTTTGGTTATATACATTTGGTTATCAACGATGACGTCACAGGTTAGGTCAGACACGAAAAAGTGGCCATTTTCTTCACAGTCGCCTAATCACTATGAAAAACGGACCAAGACTGAAGTTAGCGTGGCAGTATTTTCCGGGTACCTTAGTCTCATATTATAAGTGCCACCTGACCCAAGGTCATCAAAGGTCGAGGCCAAAGGTTGGGTAAAGTTTAACATCCGCTACAACGTATCATGCAATATATGTTTTCTGGCCCATCTGACACAGAGATTCCATAAAAGGCACTTCCAAGTTGTTTTAGAACGTTCCTGTGTCTAAAACATGAAATGGCACATCCAACATGTCGTCACATCCATTATCGTGCACATCCAACATGGCAATCTCTGTAGTTTCAAATTCGGAGTGCCACAAGCACACTAATGACCTTCATCTGACATCTCTGCATGACCCTGCAAGTCAATTTGTCCTATGTTTCACATTTTGAAGGAACGTTGCACAACATGGCAAAGGACGATATCTCAACAAAGGTCATCCAAAACGTCAAATAGACGCCGCCCGTTTACTCGGTACGTTGAAATGTGCTCAAAACCATCAAAAGTCAACCTACGAGAAAATGTTGCAACGCTGCAAGAAATTTTTGTGTACGTTTTACGAGGTTTGTTGCAGGAAAATTTGATAACCTGTCTGCCCGTATCCAAAAAGCAGTCTATTCAGTTCTTTTTTTCTAAAATGTATTGTCACTGGACCCGAAAAATAGAAAGCAAATGTTTGACCTAGGATGACCTAGCACGAGGTCAGAGGAATCCCATATTGAACTCTCAGGTCATGCTGATATGCAATGCAAACCTTAATCACCACAAATCGTAAAAGCATCGACAACACGGCCGTGAAGTGAAACTGAACGTCGAATCGCAAAACATGGTTGTCTTTATGGAGGAATCAAAATGTTGGCCACCCCTCATATTTTTTGGCACACAACGTCTACGGTAATCAGGCTAGAGCGCTAAACGTTGGTCTGTCTTCTGATAAACCCCTAACGCATTTCCCCCCTTTTAAATTTTAAAATCGGTGTTACCGCAGTCCGCGGTGATCATTTTGTTTTTGTTTGGTTGATGATTTAACTGCGCCGTTTGCGGCGACCTTGTCTAACGTTTGTCTTTGAGTGTCACTTTGTTCCTGACTGGGAGGCCGGCACCACTCCGGAAAATGTAACTATTTAATTTTCATTGTGACTAAAATCTAACTATTGCGGCTGTTTTCTCTTTTGATTGATTGATTGCCCATGATTACAGGTTTCTACGTCAATAAAAAGATTGTCTGAACCGTACACCGATCCTTAATTAGCCGAAAAGCCGGTACAATCGGTGTGTAAGTTTTCCACTACAACCCGGCAGTCAGGAGACCAATTGCGCAGCGGCGCTCGGCCACATGCGTGTCGGGCCGTAGCAAGGGCTTTTTGTGGTGTGTGAAATTGGCTGTGTTAGATAGCCAGCTACAAAATATTGTGGGAAGTTAGCCTACGTGACGTACGATACATAGGCAACGGCAGCCTGGGACAGGTCAATCGGGGTCAACCAGATCAAATGTTGAACATGAGCCATTCTGTCTTTTGCTTGCGGATCCGTTCATCGGATCCAAATGAAACTTTGTGGGGAGTTAGTCTGCTGGGTGCATGTACTTGTCCCGAGGCACTAGTGACTTAGGCCAAGTCATTTGAGGTCAACCGAGGCCAGATATTGAGCATGTAGCATTCTGTAAAGGGATCATATGGGAATGTGGCGGAGACTTTGAGTGCGTGATGAATGCGCAAATGTGCTCCAAAGCAATGAGAAATTAGATCAGGTCAACTGAGGTCATCTTAGGTCAGTGAGAAAAACTGCATCATTATTTCTTTCCTAAAATTTAACGAAATGATCTCAGCAAGGTTTTGCGCATTTTGCTCACCCGGCTGACCTCGGATCCCCTCGCATGACTTCAGCACGTCATTGTTCTTAAAGATATATAAAGGCGCATGACCTAAGCTGTTTAGTTTGTCCGGGTTCTAAGTTAACTGTGGAAACTTCCCTTCCACGAAATCTTGTCGCAGTCTCTTGAATATTAAAAAAGATATAGTGTGCAAAATATACCCCCACCAGTCCCAGGAATTATTCGAGATACACCACCGCGCGTGTTAAAAAGGTCAAAGGAATCCGTTCATGGTTTTGACTAACGTGACCTTGACCCAAGTATGCAGTTCAGAAGTCACTGACACCATGGATGGCACCCATGTTTAAGTTTGAGTATGATTTAGTAAGACTCGGTAGCACAAGCAACGTCGTGAAGAACATCCAGCTTTTTGCTTGTTTTTTTTTTGTTTCACATACGCGGTGCGTCATGCTGCCACATCCACTCATACTATATCTTTATTCCTTTTCATATATGGTAAGACTGTCATTTCATTCCGAAAACCGTTTTCATGACGATATCCAATGACGAAACTTCCTTGTCTTTCAGATGTACATGGTTGAGAGCATTCAAGACTGTAAGCAAGCAAGCAGATGACGGAGGAATGAAGTACTTGGTTAACTGGAGAGGATATAAAGAGTACATGGGAACCAGAACAAATTTGCACAGTCTTGAAAAATTGCAAGAATTCACAGAAAAAGACGGTGGGCTGCGTCAAAACTGCAAGGAATCTCAACAAAACACAAAGGTATCCGCTGAAAATGAAACGGATCTGAGTGTTCGAAACGAAGACTTCTCTGGCGATGCAGCTTTCCAGGAGGGCTTATCATTACCGGCGGCTGCGTCAGGGGATGATGATGTTAAAGACGGCAGGGCACAAACTTTTAACAGCAAATCGGAAGAACTAATCCGAGTGTTTCCAGTCGTAAGTGACAGGGAGCCTGATGGGGCAGGAACAGGAGGGAATGCTGAAAACGGAGATTTTTTCCCACTGCAACTCCCATGGAGAACATACCATTGCTGGATAGTGCATCAGACGGCATTCCTGTTGAGTTCGAGAGGGTCCAAACCTCCGCCAGCACTCATGTCGAAGAGATGACCTCATGGATCCCTGCTGTAAGTGACAAAGATGTGCTTATTTTGGTTCGAGATGGAGCATAAACGACCAACGGAGATATCTCTGACATTCTCGAAGCATCTGGCTTTGGCACAACTCGAAAACCGGACGGACTGCCCACGGAAACAAAAAGTTCGTCTCGAGAAAAGGAACATCGTAAAGGCAAACTCTACGTATGCCACCTTTGCGGGCGACGTATACAAAACAGTCGACCAACTCAGCACCTGCGTCGTCACCACAAAATGTCGGATAAACAGGGAATTTGGAACGCAGAAGTCCAGATGAGGCTGTTAGCTGGAGAAGTAAAAAAACGTCGTCGTTGGAAGGTGTCTCTTGAAATATTAAGATGCCGTTTCTGCGCTGCGAGGGTTCGCCATCTCTCTGCAACTCAAAATGCAGCACCCCGGAACTGATGTCAATCGCCGCAGACAACTGGTGGATAGAACGCGCTGGTCAGCCGATGGAGCAGATTGGCAGTGAGCATATTGGCGTAAAATGCAACCCAGATTTGGAAACCAGCCAGGCTAACGAGCCTCAAAAGCTAAGCAAGACACACTTTCGTCTGGATGACGACCCAGTGCTTAAGGCGTACGTCAACTCCATGCATGGTTGGGGGCGACCAAAAGAAAAAAACACTGGGAAAGAAAAAGAAGACGAACCACAAGTTGTCTGCTTTCGCCTGCTACGGATGCCCAGTCGTGCGCTGATGCCATCAAATCCCAGGAATAGCTGGACAAAATTGAAGCCGAACTGAAGAAAAATTCCGCCAGTCGCTCAAGTTTGGTTAAGACGCAGGTGTTGGCACTGATACAGTTCACCAAGTATCTGCAGAACAGAACATCACAAAAGATGCCTTTTGGCAAAATACTGAGCACAATGGAAACTTGGAAAAGCAAGGCGTCAAAAGAAGACAGAAAGCGCCAAACAAAACTTCAGGACCAAATGAGCGACGACGCGTACCTGCCACCTCCAGACGAGCTCCGTCCGTTCAGAGAGAAAATAGATGAAGAACTTCAAAATTCGGTGGGCTGAAGGTAAATTTTGAGAACGCAGTCACAGTCACAAGACCCCTCAGTACCAGAATTTTACTGCGCAACTTTCAAAGAGCTGGCGCAATACGGAACGCGCGCCTTCATGAGTACAAGTCGATGGACAGGATGGCTGACGGTTCCGCATGCCTGTCAGTCAAAGATCATAAGTCTGCCTCGGCATATGGCGCTGCCAACCTTGGTCTTTCGCCTCCTGTGGTAGCAGCGATGGACCTCTTCGTTCAGCGCTTCCGTCCTCGTCTGAAAGCGGGTGAAGGGGACGAGGAGCCTCTGTTTCCTTCATGCCGGCCGGACGGCGACATGAAGAAGCTTGCCTTTTTGTTCGGCATGTCGAAACTAGCCTCAAAGTTGAACCTAACGTCACTGAGAAAGGTTGGGGCTACCAAACGGCGTGAAGTCTTGTCGGAGAAAGAATGTCAAGCATTGGCTAACATGATGTGCCACCAGAGCGATACACAATTCAAACACTACGCTGCTAAGCAGAGAAAGGTGGACAATCTCAAGATCTCAGAAAGAATAGAGAGATCAGTTTGTGGTCGAGAAAAAGGGGCCGACTGGCTTAACGAAAGTAACTCACCTCTGAGATGCGATGGCGTAGAGGAAACAAGCACCCAGGAACGGGAATCAGGCATCATGTGTACCTCCTCCGCTTGCCAGAAACCAGAATCTACCATTCCAAGTTCGGCCGGGGCAATGCGTAGGCGTCCATTCCAAGGCGACGAGTTACAGGTGATCGCAAAGGCTTCAGAAGGTATGACTCGCGCAAGCATTTCTATGGCAAAGGTTCTTCATCTGATCCATAAAAAACCCGCGCTTCAAGACAGAAGCCCGAAGGTGGTTTGCAACAAAATCAGAGAGATCATCAGCCTTCAGAACATGCGCCGCCGCCACTAGACGGTTCAGCGTAAATTGCAGAAATCACGCGAAGTGTATTTGTGTTTGTGTGTTCCCCTTCATCTACGTATGAGACACTCCATTTACGTTTGGTAATGCTTCATTGTGGAAAATTGGAGCCATGTATTGAAATACGTTTGTTTCATTCGACGGAGTCTTTTTATTCTGTCCAATGCCGTTGCCGTCTCCGTTAGTTTCCGTTTCATATCAACCAACATCCTGCATTATAATGGAGAGGGTTCTGCGATGAGCCATGACCTGAGATGACAAGAAAACTTCAACAGGATCAAGCGCGGAACCAGGGGGTCGACGGGGGCGATCCCCCTGAGGTCTCAGAAGGGGCCGCAAGGAAGGCCCCTCAGACTCAAAAGAGGCCGGTATGAGCTTCATGAGACTCTGGGAAAAAGTGATGGGTTCTTGACTCAGTCAGGGGAGCTTCTGGGAGGGTCACATGATCCCTGAGGCGCATGAAGGGCCCCTGAAGTTCCCAAACGGTCCCTGATACCACGGCAAAACCCCAACACGGTAAAATGTCCCCGAGACCGCCGGAAGGGCCGTACGCCCCTGAGACGGCCAAGACGGGGACCAGTCCCTGGGACGGCAAAGGCGCCCCTGGAATGTCATAGGGGCCCTGAATGGGTTTCAAAGGCCTATGTAAAAAACTGAAGGTTCCTGATGCAGTTAGAGGGTCTCCGGAAGAGTTAGAGACTCTGAGACGGCAAGATGGCCAAGATGAGTAGAAACGCCCCTGAAACTCTCCAAGGGCCCCTGGGACCGCACGAGGGGTCCCAACACGGCAAAGACCCCATGCAACCGTTACAAGAGCCAGGGACCCCTGAGATGGCAAGGACTTATAGGCGCAGGATAAGGAGACCCTGGCCAGCCAGAGGGGCCCCCTGAGCGGGGATTCATCGATGACCTCAACTTCGAGAGGGACCCCAAATGGGCTACACTGGTCTTTTGAAAGCCTGAGAAGTTCTTGATGTAGTCAGGGGGCCCCTGACTGGGCTCAGGGGGCCCCAGGAAGGTTAGGTGAGCCCTGAGACCGCAAGATGGGCCCCTACACGGCAGATGGTCCCTGAGACTGTCAAAAAGGCCGGAGGGCCTCCTGCAAGGCGAGGACGATAAGAGCGCCTCTAAGACAGTATAGGTGTCCAGGACGCCCAGAGGGCCCACGAGTGTGTTAGGCGGGCTCCCAGCACGAAAAAGGTTACTCTGATACTGCTGATGAAGCCCCTCAAGCGCCAACAAAGGCCTCTGATACGGCTAGAAGGGCCCTAAGACTGCCTGATATACCCCATGTGGCAGAGAGCCATCGAGACCACCAGAGACGTCCAAAGAGCCCATGACAATGCACAGGGACCCTGAAATCGACGAAAAGGTCTTTTGTAATTGCCAGAGGGTCCATGAGACGGCAAACATGTTCCTCAGAGACAATCACAGGAGTCCACTAAGACTGCTAGAGAGGGACCTTTGAGACTGCTAACTAGCAGTCTCTAGCAATAGGGGTCCCGGAGATGACCAGAGGGGCCCGTAAAACTATTAAGCCTTAAGATGTCCAGACAGCTCCTGAAACGGCCAAAGGATATGGAGGATTGCCAGAGGCGCTTCTGTCACGGGAGAGACAGACTTATAGAGGATCCTTGTTATTGTCTGAGGGGCCCCTTAGTCAGCAAAAACGTCCCAGGGACGACCGGCGGAAATCCGAGATGGCTTAAGCGTCCCTGAAACTGCCAGATGGGTCCCTGAAACTGCCCGACGCGCTCCTGAAGCAGGCAAAAGAGCGCCGGAGAGGCATTTGAAACTGTAAGAGGAACCTGAGACCGCTTCAGGAGCCTCACTGGCAGTCTCAGGGGAACTTTTTCTGTGCCAGGAGCCCGCCTAACACACTCGGGGGCCCTCTGGTCGTCCAGGGCCCCCATGCCGTCTTAGAAGTCCTCGTATCATCTTTGCCTCGCAGGGGCGCTCCGACCTTTTTGGTGGTCTCAGGGGCCACCTTGTACCCATCTTGGGGTCTCCGGACCCAGCTGACCTCCCCGGGTCCTCCTGACTGCATCAAGAACCCCTCTGGTTTTCAATAGAACGGTCCGGTGTGGCCTATTTGGGGCCCCTGTCGATGTTGAGAATCTCACTGATGAATCCTGGCTCGGGGGCCCTTCGGGTTGGCCAGGATACCTTTATGCCGTGCCAGGCATCTTCTAAGCTCTTGCCGTCTCAGGGGCCTCTCTGGTGCTTTTAGCAGCCTCATGGACCCTTTGCCGTTTTGGGGCCTCTCTTACGGCTCCAGGGGCTCCAGGGGCCTTCCGGCTCCAGGGAGTTTCATGGGCCATGCTATCCGTGTTAGAGACCATCTTGCCCTCTCAGGGTCTCATTAACTCGCCCAGGTGACCTCTGACTGCACCAGGAGCCTTCGGCTTTTCACACAGGTCCGTGAAACCCATTCAGGGCCCCTATGACATTCCAGAGGCCCCTATGCCGTCCTAGGTGCCCAGTCTTCATCATGGCCGTCTCTGGGTCCCTATAACCTTTCTGACGGCCTCAGGAGGACTCTACCGTGTTGGGTCCCTGTTGTGGTGTCAAGGGCCCCTTGGGAGTTTCAGGAGCCCTCTAAGCGTCTCTGGGACCAACTAACCCTTCCAGAGACACCCCCGACTGCATTAAGGACCCGTCATGTTTTCACGGAGACCCCGTGAAGTTCATACGGGTCCTTTCGGGCCCCTTCTGAGTCCGAGAGGGAACCCTTCGGGCCCTTCTCGTGGGGCCCCTTGTCAGGCTTCAGAAAGGCAATTCACCTCCGCCCCCGCCCCCGGATCCGCGCCTGCAACAATACTAGCATAGCTACTAAAATATATCACAGTGTAAGCAATATTAAAAGATATATCGTACACCGTAGTACTCATGTTTTTAAAAAGCGCCACATTGTCTGTGTTTACTGAGGTCCTGCAACAAAAGTCATCTTAAAACGCCCTATAGCGCCAAGTCGCATTAATTTGCTGAAAAATTCCGACCCTGCAAAAACGTGGTTTCAACGAAACATTGGTGGCTTATCTGCACAATTTTTTTCTCTATTAGACGACCGAAACCTTTCTTAATTCCGCCACTATGTTTTGCATTCACAAATACACGAAATGTGATCGCAGTTAAAACAAAACAGCATCCAGTTTTGACGCGATTTTGTCTTCCTAGACGGCCAAGTTAGATTTATGTTCGTGAATTAAAGTTCCCCGGTCACGTGACTGCGCCTTGTGTCTGCTTTCGCCTTCCAGGCAGTGAATGCACTTTACAAAGTTTTTTTTTTAAAGTTTCCCAAAACTTTGAATGATTTCTGCTGAACACGCATCAAACATATTCAGATCTCTCTGGGTCCGACATTTTGCCTTCCCTTCCACTTAATACCTTGAGATACTGTACATAATCTGTTTCACCTTATCTTCCGTACTTCAGTATTTAGGTTCTTTACAGTAGGTACTGCAAGCTTAAGCTAGCCACTGGTCCTGAGCATTTGCCCTGTTACCTTGTAGTGTTCTGATAAGTTTTTTTCCTATTTCTGGACGAATGCGCGACAATTCTACGGAAGACTTGTCATCACAACCGGTGAGAATGCCGGCCAACGTCACGCTCTGCGCCATTTATCTCTTCCCGCAAATCAAAACGTCTTGAAACTTCCCGGTCCAGGCAACACCAAAGTCAACTGTACGAATTATCCTGCACCACGGTTTTCTGCATCACTGAAACAAATCTGAATACGCCCCGAAGTATAACGAACACTACAACCCTGACTGGAACGTCAAGACTGTTAACAACGAACATGAGTTTAACAGCGTGTCAAAAAAAGTAAAAATGACAGAGAAGGATGAGGAGAAGCATGGAGTTTGTGACCGATGGTAACAGGATCGCGGCAGATGTCATCGGAGTGATGGGAAGTCACCATGACTTTTCACCGCCTTCGTAGCACTCGCACTCAGCTTCCTTAGCTGCGCTCACCTGTTCAAATATTTGCCAAGATTTTTGTGCGAGGAAAGACTTGTAAGGCGCTGAAAGCACGTTAGAATCGCCGAATTTTTTTCGCGTTTAAAGCTTTATGTAGCCAAGTATAACGTTGTTGCAGTAAAAAGTATATTCTTTGCCGCTCATATACCCTTTCAACTGTGACTGTGTCGATGACCAACTGGATCATATCCTATCTCAAACGGTGAAATGCGGCATTACTATCCATTATCATGTCCAAAAATGCAGATCACATTCAAAGGCTTAGTGAGACGTTGCCACGAACGGCAACGAGCTAAATATGGGGTAGAGCTCGAAAACTGCTGACCTCTTTGTGAAAGCAGAGTTTTGCGGACTTATCGGTAGCTGATAAGGTAAATAATGTACACGCCGCTAACGTTCATGAGGAAAATGCACCGTTTCGCGCCCAAATACCGAGGCTGAAGAATGTGAAGGCTGTACAAGAAACCGAAATTTCGGCCGCGATCATCGCCAAGCACGCAGCCTTACAGAAACTGGAAGCGACAGATGTACTTGCACGTGCGTGCATGCAGACGGCCTTTCCCGCCCTTCGATCAGGTTTTTCTGAGCATCCTGTCGTCCCTGACGCATCGTGACCTGCTGAACGCGGACGGCGGTGTCTGGTGGCGCGGGGCAGCGCCGCACTGGAGAGACACGCACACGCCGTGGTTTGTCGAGACCGACAGCCGGCACTCCAGTTCAAGATGGGGTTTCCACGACGAAACCGAGCAGCAAAGCCAAAACATGTTTTGTCTCTCGCTGACTGGCAAACAGCAACAACTGCAAACACCTGAACCGCGCGCCTGTACCCAAGCCAGGGCAACGGGGGCTCTTTTTTCAGGGGTTTCCTGAAACTTCTGAAAGAGAGCGACGGCTCCTGGGTCGTGTGACGGCCGTGGTGGCAATGGGTACACTCCCTGTCTTCTCGCTTTCTGAGACACCGATATCCAGTCCCGCACTGTGGACTTCACGGCACGTTTGTTCGTCGTTACTGCGCACCAGAGCTAGCCAGTCGAGGACACTTACGGAACTCCAACCGTAAAATCGTACAATGTTATGCAATACAAGTCCAATACGACAAACGCGTGAGGTGTGAAAACAACATGAAATGAAAAGGCCTCAGCCGCAAATGACTGCAAAGCAAGAAAACATGGACGATGCATTTCATACACAGAAACGCCCAGGGAAACGCAGAAAATCTTCAATACGGACAGCAAAACAGAAGCGAAATGACGACAGACTGGTCGCACTGTAGGACGTATCGCTTCAGAGCATCGAAGTTTGGGCAAAAGCACATCCGTCGGTTGTCCACCGTAAGACCCACAGAAACCGTTGTACCGTTTCGTCTCAGTGGCACGTGGGAGGAAGGGCTCCGTCCTTACCATGAGGTCAGAGATCCAATGTATGCAGGGCCCATTTTTTTTCGGTGCCCAGGCTAGACACTGTAAGCAGTGGTGCCAGTGACCAGATGAGAAACCTGGTCTCACTTCCCCACCCTCTGCGCTCTTATCTCACATTTCACATTTATATCACGCTTCAACCCAACCTGCTTCACTGCCCAGGCCACTGCAGACAGAAAACTAGAAGCGCAGAGCTGCGCTCTTGCAGCGGTTCAGAGCCTGCCACGCTTACAAGACACCCAGGAGACGACAGGCAAAAGTCGAACAACCTAGAGTCACCCGCGGGAAGCGTCTGTCCGGACTTTAGAAGGACGACAGCCTAGTAGAAACCCGGTGAACAATCCTGACAGGAGTAAAAGCCCCACGGGTCTGTTTGATGTTGATGCGGTCATTCTGAAGCAGCCCACGGAGGCATTTTGAAGCGTCGTATGCGACTGTGTAGTAGGGTGTAACATCAGTCACAGGTGGCTTGGTAACAGTAGAATTGTGACGAGGCATCTTTCAAAACTCTCGAAATCAATCATTACCCAAAAAACAACAGCAAAATGCGCCCAGGCCACTTAAACCACAGCCCCGTATATCAATGTCGTCATGTATCGTTCAAAAGTTAGATTGTAAACCTTCAGTTAACGTATATTGTAGCACCTTTTTCGAAATCCTGCCGGCGAGAGAAGACAAAGGGTGCCTGTTGCAGAATTCGTCTGCACGGGGTTACCGCGGGCGGATGTTGCGTTCTGCTGCGGTCAGCCGAATGCCGCCGTCAGCTGCCTTTGTTTCGACGCACGGCGACAGGTGGCGCTCTTGCTGGAATAGGGAAAGGATATATCTTGTAACCTGTGTTTGAAGGGTGTTAATTAAATCTGCACTGACATTTCGACATATGATTTTTTTTATTTTTTTTAGAAAACACTCCAACTTCCCAAAAAAGGCAAAAAACCTGATCAGACATGATGGTCTATTTTTTCCGACCCCACAACCTCGGTCACGATTGGTTTATTTAACGACATTCTCGACTGCAAGCGTCATTTCGCGTCGCAACCTCTCACGCCGGTTGTCGCGAGGGACGGCGACACGTCGCTATTACCCGGACTTGAACCGGGGGCCTTTCGGTCACAAGGCGAGCATGGTAACCACTGCACTACGCCATCCCCGCGCGCTTTCCAAGATTACACGCCACATGTCTCTAATGAGAATGGCACTTTGTCCGCAGGTCAGAGACGTCATACGGCGAACACTGAGTGAACAACGGCCGACAGGAATGACCATGGCTGCCGTCAGGGCACTAATGTCGAGCATACAAGCAAGCGCGGCCCTGACTGACCACGGCGTCAATTGGGCGCATCACTGCGCCAACCTGGCGTCCATTGCGAAAACAAAGAAATTCAGAGCCGCCCAAGGTGCGGCTTATTCAAAATCATAGTACGCGTCGTCCACGTGTGATACGTCCCAGTTGAAAATATGCTAAATTTCATTGTTCCTCAGCATTGTTCCACACGGGCATGTCCCGCGCATTTTTGCGGTTCAATAACTCACGGTATAATAATCACGGCCCCATAACCATTACCATAACCTAACCTAACCACAGCACACAAAGGCATATGTTACAAATACGTTGCGTTTTACAGCCATCGTAAAATACAAGGCGGGACAAGTCACCAGTCGGGAGACACAAACGACGCTGCTCACCACCGACCGAGGCAGCGCTGCAATGATTGTATGTCATACGCAGACCGCTGCCCACCACCGCGGCCGACAAAAAAGCGCTGGCACACAAGTTTCGGCAAGTCTTGCGTATTTGCCTGGCACTGTTTGCCGGGCAGAGGACCGGTGTATTCTCGGATGTCGACCTTGCCGAATTCAAGCAGGGAAAGGTCAGTGCTTTCTCGCATAATCACAACGCTAACTGATGGCTGACAGGCCAGACGGTGCAACTGCGCAACTGCAGTGCTCATTGCGCTTGTCTTGTGTCCACAGGCCTCACAGACAACCAGGGCCTACATCTCTCGCCTCGGCGGTAAAACCAACAAAGCAAGCGGAGCAAGCACACTCGTCATCATGGAAGAGGAATGGCAAACTTTCATCTTCTTTGTCCGGCGGCTGAGGCCGTTCCTGCTAGGGAAGAGGGGTAAGGATTTGATGTCTGTGACAATGAACACGTTCACGGAGTTACAAGGACATTACGCGACCGTTTCCCATACAGCCAGACGTTACACTTGTGTTGCTCAACATTACAGTTCTCAACTGTCAACTTTGTCTCCAGGGAGCACGCTTCTCTTTCCCCGCCCCCGGGTTTACGACCACCTCGACCACCCGGACGACTTTCCGCCCGACATAGACTACAAAAAGGCGATACAAGGGAACATGTCAAGACATTACCACACCGTCACGACCTACCGCCTTCAAGAATGCGGGCAATTCTATGGGGCGACGGCGGCGGAGCTCGCCGAATACCGCAGACACCGCGAAGACGTCGCACGGAGCATTTATGACGTCCGCCGGCGCACAGAGCGGGACGCCAGAGTGCAACACGCGTTCCTGCGCTCGACGGGCGACGTCGGCGACGCCCCGGTCCTGGCACCGCCGTCGTCGCCGCCCTCATCACCGGCCGCAGCCGACCGGCCAGCACCGGCCGCAGACGACCGGCCGGCACCGGACCAGCCGGCACCGGCAACAGACCACCGGCCGGCACCGGACCAGCCGGCACCGGCAACAGACCACCGGCCGGCACCGGACCAGCCGGCACCGGCAGCCGACCACCGGCCGCCGCAGGCCCGGCCCACCAACCGACGCTGCAGGAGTCCGGAATCTCTATCACACCTGACCTCCTCCCGTTCTACCTCGTGCGGCTCCAGGAGGAGGAATTAAGCCCGCTGCAAGCCGTGACACACGGTACCAGACGGACGCCAGGAGAGCTGGCGACCGTAGACCTTGCCATCTCCACCATGGTGACAAAAAACAGGACACAGGTCCAGCAGTTCCTGAACTCCAGGAACTGCAACACAGCGTCACAATCAGTGATGGCGTTTGTCTTGAAACTGAGGCCAACAGAGGCTGTCATGAAAGTGCTGGCCTCCTGAGTCGCACGCAGACAGAGATAAGCTCCTTGAGACTCTGTGTGAAAGTGGCAGAGACGCTGATAATAATGAGGACTCTGTGTTTAGATTGTAAATAGGTAGGACGAAGACTCTGTGTTTAGATTGTAAATAGGTAGGACCCTCCCGACGGGCACCACCTTTACGTGGTGGGAGGGACTGCGCGCTCCTTAGTAGCCTGATGGCTAAGAGGGAGCCAGACTAAGAAGTGCCCACTCCACGGCGTTGATGACAGACTTGGAATTTTTTTAGCATTGACCCATGTTAAGGCAATGGGAAAAAAGGGGTCCACAAAAAACTTTGTAACTTCTTAAGTATGAAAGCTATCAACAAGCGGATTAACAGCAACCTATAGCGCAGTAACTCTGCCATTACATGGCATATCATACGACAACTTAACTTGTGAACTTACGGAGCAACCACAGTTTGTGCAAACATCATGTCAGTTCGGTCAATTTTAACACCTCAAGAATCAGTTTGACACACATATTGCCAATGACAAAGTTGTAGCTAATGAATGTGTTTATACAAATCTGGAAGGAAATTTCAAGCAGTTGAAAATATGCTTTTGAGAAATTTTGAGTCACAGTTTTTCACGATTTTGACCCCAAAATTTTTGTTGGGAGACATCTAACTAATAAAATCAGACAGAGGATTGCACGGGCTTTCCAACAGTGTTCCTGGTTTTGTCCTAGATTAAATAAGAAGTGGATTCATTAGCGGTCAAAGTTGAGAAATGCTACAAGAAAGCCGACTGGCTGAAAAAGGAATTCTTCGTCGACTGGCGGACCCCAAGTCCGTAATGTTAAAGAATACGGAGAAACTAACTCCACTTAAGAGCCTCCAGCCCCCAAAGGAAACAAGGTATTGCCATGCGGTTTTCACCATTACATAGCCTAGATCCAGGGATACAATTCATGCCTAATAAACTTTCTCCTACTCTTAAAAGGACGGAGGTATAGGGGTTTAAAAAAGAAAGATTTGGAAAGTTTTTTTTACTATTGGCTAATGTTAAAACAATGTGAAAAAAGAGGCCCACAAAAACATCTTTCACTTCTTAAGTATGACAGCTCCTGACGAGCGGTTAACAGCAATGTATAGCCAAGTAAATCAGTCCTTTACAGTATACTACAGAATAATTGAACTGCTAAATCTATGGAGTGATGAAAGTTCATGCAAACATCACGACAGTCCGGTCCACTTTGACACCTTAAGAATGGGCTCGACACACATGTTGCCAAGACAAAGTTGTAGCCAATACGTGTCTTAATACAAGTCTGGAAGCAAATTTGGAGCAGTTGCAAAACTTTCTGAGAAATATTGGGCCAAACTTTTTTTTTAATTTTGCCCCCCCAAATTTTTGACAGCGGCGCCCAAAAAACGGTTTTTGATAGAAAACTGAACCAGCCTTCTGATGATATAATTGGTTTTGTCCTAGCTTGACGGGGAAGTGGTGTTATTGCCAGTCAAAGTTGAAAAATACCATACAGTGCCGATGGGGTTTACTACCCAATATTTTTTTAAGCCCGTGATGTTAAAGCAATGAAGGAAAGTGCCAACACTTAAGAGCCTACAGCTCCTAAGAGGTACAAGCTATTGGCATGCGGTTTTCACCGTTGGATAGCCAACATTCAGGGCTACAATTTATTCCTCATACACTTCTCCTAACAATTAAAGCTACACAGTTATAGGGTTTTAAAAGACAGACACCTGGCAAAATCTTTTAGCATTGGCCTAAGTTAACGCAATGGAAAAAAAAGGTTCTAAAGATGTACAATTTTCTCCGGAACGATGTAAGATATGAACAAGCAGTTTACAGTTTTGGTAGTAGTTAGTAGGTAACATGTTTGGTAAAGCTGCAACTATTGGCAGGGATCTAACTGTACCACGTGACCTCTGACGTCACACGCAGACGATCTGGCAAAAGTGTTCACTCAACTTTACAAAAAGGCACATCTCTTCTTCGCACCCGCAAAAATCGTAAAAAAGGCCTTTTTGTAGCACCTAAAACGCTCAAAATATACCCAAAATTTTCCAAATTGGATAGCGTAGAAATTTATCTTTTTCTTTCCGAGCGCACTTGAACCAGAACCTAACTCAAAAAACCTAACTTAAAACAACCCCCCATGTTCGAGACGTTTTGGTTCGTAATGTTGACAACGAGCAGTTTTGGTCCATGTGGTAACGTAACGTAACCTAACGTAACCTAACCTAACCTGTCGTATCATGCCCAGACATACATGTATTGTGATGAATGCGGTCTCTATAAAATCTCTCGTGGCCTCTAGCAGACGAATATTTCTAAGTTCATCAGATACGTCTAACATGTTGTTTTACCAGAAACCATGTACGAGATTTCTAACCGCCTGGCGTGACAGTCTGACTATCGGCGACCTCGTTTGCGCCAGTCTTTTCTATCGCCTAGGTTCTGGCAGCCTTTACCGTCTGTCACTCGGCACCGGATCAGACACGAATATTTGCTCCTCACTAACACTATATTACCTTCTTTCACACACTGGCACTAGATGCACGGCCACTTTCGCACTAACACTGTGTGCACCGTCATTCCTCACACTAACACCACCAACACCAACACAGTCTTCCACGCAGAATATCACTGAGCCTGAGCCTTAACATAACTAGCAAAAACCGACACTTCTTATACACTACCTACAAACGGAAATGATGAAAGGGGATGGTGCAATTATGATGTCATATACCGCTAATCAGGAGGCGTTTTGCGATCCGGATATTCTGGAAAGACTAGGCTTTAGCCAATGAAAGAGCGTGAGAACGCACGGAATTGAAAGAATTGGCTGATGTAAGGCGGATGCAAGAGCTCAGAAGTTTCCGCTGGTGTACGCTATTTTAACCCTATTCCCGGCAGGGGGGGGCGGAATCCGCCCCCCCCTCGGGTTTTTTGCTTGCCAATTCCAGGCTTTTTGACGCAGCTTCACGAAACTTGGTGACTTTTCCTAGCTATTCCTTCTACGCGCCGTGACAAAATTTCAAAATTCTATTTTGCTCAGGGGCGGAGCCAGGCAACGTTTTTGGGAAGCACCTCAGGTCATTTTTGGCCATGTTGAGGGTAAAAGGAAAATGTCTGCCAAAAACAGAGTTTTTAAGATAGAACTTAAAACTTTATATGAATATATAGCTAAATAGTTGGGCAATGTGCATATGTAATTTTGTTTATCTGAGGTCACTTTACAAGGTCAGGTCAAGGTCAAAAGTCAAAATTTGTTTTTTCGCAATAATTTCGGCGCCGTTTTTTCAAATGCCAAACCCGGAATATATATGGCGTAGAAAGGTGCCCTCTACTTGTGTACCAAGTTTCAGCTTGATATCAGGTCAGGTCACGGAGCTATGACCTAAAATGTCAGTGCACGTACCCTATATCGCAAAAGCCAAAAAATGATTTTTTTGGAATAGAGTGAATTTAATCGATTAAAAACGTTTACAGATAATATTGAATGCACACGACATCATTCCAGGTGACCCCAAGGTCACTGGAGGTCATTTAAGGTCAAAGGTCACAAGTTGATCTGAGAAACGTGTGACCATGACATTTCCCCCTTTTTTATGTCCCTGGCACCGCCTATGCTAACATTATACAAACATTGTAATGCGATTTGTACTTCTTTAGCATAACATGACTAGCAGAAGCTAAAA